>BSBN01000163.1:1395883-2791766 GCA_027924645.1 Cunninghamia lanceolata | reverse complement strand
GTTCCCAACATGAAAAGTAATATAATTGAGTAGTGGCAACACATTAATGTAGATCTAAAACATAGTAATAAGAGACTGGTTAAATAATTCAATAAGTTATTTTCTTCACCCTTTGCAACACTGAAACACCTATTGCCAAAGGATGAATGAGAATCCATTTGAGGTGAATGGGATGCCTTGAAAACTAAACATCTTGCCTTGATAAATCTATTTTTAACTGAAGTTATCGACCCACTCATGAAAAGACATCATAGTTTTCTAAAATAATTATTTTGAAATCCATTAGATGCTAAACCCATATGATTCATGGAAGACTTTCATGAATGATAGATCCTTACAAAGTTATCCCTCATAATAAAAAATCATAAGAAAATATTCATTTTCAAAATGGTCATTAACTAGTTGGGTTTCTCTTTCAGGTTAGAAATCCATTTGATAATATCTTGCTCAACTTTACACAATGAAACATAGCAAAAATATTGCAAAACAAGAACATAAAGAGAGGAAGCTAATTATAAATCTGTTTTGGATTAAATAATAGAAAAGATTTATATGTATGACCATTGATGGTAAAACATGTAAAAGCCTAAAAAATATTTGGATGATAAAGATTAAAAAAATTATAAACCCTAAATATTTTGGCATGATTTAAATGCAAATCAATGTGATCATATGATTTATCAAAATCTAATTTGATAAACAAGAATCCTTGTCGTGAGGTATTCATCCACCACATGCCTTTGCAAACCATGATAATGTTATCAACAATATAATAACTTTTGACAAAATTACTTTTTAGTCTAACAATAGTAGAAAAAATATGGAAAGTGAAGGATATAGGAATAATTTTATAGAGTACATTAAGTAGTGTTATAGGATATGAGTGGTAATGAGTTATAGATCTCTTTAGCTAGGAATAGATTTGATATTTCCTTGATTGATAATATTTCCTAAAAATGATTTTGAAAATCTTCCTTGTATACTTGTGATGAGTCTAGAACAAGAATGTTCAAACTAGCTATGTAGAGCTCACAGAGGAAGCCTCCAAGTGTAGGGGCTTTGTCATTGGCCATATGCATAAGTGTGTCATTATGATCATAAAAATAAATAGGTACATCAAGAAACATAGAGATGAGATTGCATAAAAATCCATATAATTTTGAAGGGAATGAGCATGTTCCGGGAATTTATAATGGTCCTAAAATACTATTTTATTATGATTTTGAATGTCCCAAAGATTTCAAAAAGATTAGTGTGACATCTACGGGTGGTTTTCAATTCTTTATTTTTTCTCATTTGAATGCTTGAGTCTTATATTTGAAAAATTATTTAGTGGCTCAATCTTTAGCCTTGATATAGTGAAGGTGAGAACAAATTCAATTCACATTGATAATATGCATCTAAGATTAAGCTTGGGTTAGATTTAATAGTTAATAAAAAATTCATCTAAACATTAAAAGGTAGGATTGGAGCATACACAATCATGTGCATACTCTTTCAAGAAATGTGTTTAGTTGTAAGTACAACCCTTAGACATTTGTTTTCCACTCTCAAAGTAAAGTGGAAATATGAAAGATGCATTTATTCCATGAACATATCCAAGTAGAGGCTTATGGAGAGAAGAGGATAAATTTTAGACACAACTAATAGGTTTTTCACAATCCTAAAAAAATATGAGGATGGAAAGTGCAATGGGTCAAACAACACCCTTAATTGATAATTAAAATGCTAAAAAATAGACTTAAGTAACTTCAAATAATAAATCAAAGGACTTATCTACAAAATATGAAAAAAAATGTTGTAATAAAATTGGTAAGAAATTAAATTTTAGTTTATGGACTAATTTTTAAAATAATTTCATGTTAATTTGGTGAAATTCAAATCTCTTTCAAAGAGACACTACTTAATTTTTTTACGAAAAAAAAGACCTTGTCATTCTGGCCAACAAAATTTGAAAGAACAAAAATGTTTTTTAAAATCTTGTATATGTAAAGAACACATGAGTGGATGTGACACATATTTTGTATTTTTTAATAAATAATAATAATTTATTATTTCTAATATGACTTTTTAGAAACATTAAAAATAATTTTCTAACCAACCTAACTTTGTCAAGAAATTATGAAATTAAAAATTTATTTTTATAACAAACACAAAAAGCAGAATGTCACACAACTTTTGGATTTGTAAAACAATATGTGCTTTGAAAGTTACTAAGGATGTGATTTTGTAAGTTTTTGGCAAGTTTTGGGACTTCCACCTACCTAAATCCAAGGTAATCCCAATGAATTTTTAGAGGGAATCAAAATTTGAGCTAGAAAGGTTAGTACTTTTCCCATCCAAACACTTTTCTTGTTGGAATTAGTCCAAACAACTGAGAGGGGGGGGTGAATTAGTTGTCACATAGATTAACCTTTTTCTTCTTTTAAACTTCTTTCTCAACTTTCAATTAGATTAGTGATGCAAACATTTAAGCATGGATTAACAACACATGAGCAGAAGTAAATTGAACACACATAACGCCAGAATTTTTACGTGGAAACCTGGTTAAGGGAAAACCATGGTGGGGGTTAACCCACAAGATTTGTACCCTATTAAAAGTACTTAAATGAAATGAAAAGGCACTTTCCTTAGGGCTCATTGCCCAGAGCTCACTGCTCAGAGAGGCTCACTGCCTACAGGATTTTATGTTTAATACAGAAAAATGAACTGATAAATAGAATCTTGTTCATGCCTGGTTCAGTTCCATGAAAAGCTTTCTTATACTTCTGCTCTACCCTAAATACTTCTCTATTGTCTCTTCATCCTTTGCTGCCCTTGTTCTTTTTCTCCTCCTCTTCTTTGCTCTGCTTCTGAACCTTCCTTAGGATTTGAACATTTTCGCACAAGGATACACTTTTGCAACTCATCCACATGCCTTTATATCCTTCATCAACCTTGGAATAAACATCAAGGTCAGCATTACAAACATTTGACTTAATGCAAATCACTATGCTATCGGCCAAACATAACTGGGACTCAAATCTTCCTTGATCAACATGCCACATTTCATAGAATTGCTCTTAGATCATCTGCAACATGCTTGAATCATCTGATCAGCCAAGACTGGGAAGAACAACAACACCAAGGAAGAAATCTTCAACAACGAGCTCAATCTTTAATGTGGACCTCCAACATAGCAGTCATACGATCTAGTGTCCTCCACAAGCACATTGAAATCAACAAGAACATCCGAACTCCTCCAAATCATTAGAATCACTTGCATCTTCATCTGGAACCTCAAGAACACTGTCTTCCATGACTGTCACACTAGAAAGATTGTTTGTGGACCTCCAAACCATGAACTACTAGAGTTGATGATACACAGTGACTCCCCAATGATGCCTCTAGATCCACAGATCATCATGTTACATTTATGGAACAATCTAGACCTCTTTCCTATCGCTCTATCTCTTTTGAACACTACAAAACCGGTTCTACTTAGATGGTCATAGCTTCTTTAAATCTTCATGCGAACCCTTCAAATCTTAACTAGAGCTTCTTCAAACAATCCTCTACTCAGCCATATGGTCTGCATACTTTGATTAATTTTCTCAATACCCTCAACATTCTAGTCTTCTAAACAGGTAATAGAATAGGATACAGTTGACACCAATGGCAATAAGGATATGTTAACATCAATGACAACATGGTTAGGCACATATTTGTAACAATCTCCCCCTTTATCATTGATGGCAACATATGATGTGAAAAATTGATTCAACCATCAAGACAAGAACTTATCTCCCTTTCTCTTATCATTTTTGCAACCACTATCTTCACTGCTCCCCCTTTCATCAGCAACTAGTTTTTCACATGACTTCTCTCCCCCTTTGACATCAATGTCAAAGGGCACATATTTGCAGTCTTTTCTCCTTCTTTTTGTTTAAGACAAATCTCAAAACTTGTATATTGACTACTCCCCCTGAGTAGTACCTTCTTAACATCAATCCGGATCACAAGATATGACTGTGAATTCCACTGGACTGATGCACTCTAGTGCATCTTAATTTTGATCAAGAGGGGTAATAACCCCTAACTTCTCCTTGAGATACTCAAAAGTATCCTTGGGAAGAGGCTTAGTGAAAATATCCACAATCTAATCCTTTGATGACACAAACTCCAACTTGACTTCATTCTCATTTACTTTCTCTCTCAAGAAATGAAACTTGATGGATATATGCTTTGTCTTTGAATGCAGCACTAGATTCTTTGAGATGTTTATTGCACTTGAATTATCATAGAAGATTGTGATAGGCTCCTTAAACACAATTCTGATGTCCTTCAACATTTGCTTCATCCATAGAACTTGAGTACAATTGTTTGTTGCTGCTATATACTCTGCCTCTGCTGTAGATAGGGATATTACCTCCTGCTTCTTGCTCAACCAAGAAACCGATCTACTTCCCAAGAAGAATGCACCACCACTACTGCTTTTTCTATCATCCACATCTCCTACCCAATCAACATCTATATATGCATGAAGAGTGAAGTTATTGTCCTTTGGATACCATAAGCTATAATCAATTATCCCTTTGAGATATCTGAAAATTCTCTTGACTGCTACAACATGGGATTATCTAGGATCAACTTGAAATCTAGCAACAAGTCCAATTACATTCATGATATTAGGTCTAGTCTGAATTAGATACAACAATCCTCCAATCATTGATCTATACCTTTTATGATCTGCCTTAGGTGAATCATCATCTTTAATTAACTTGCATCTATTTACCATAGGAGTACTAACTAGTTTTGACTCCTCCATTCCAAATTTTTTCAACAATTCTCTCACACACTTAGACTGAGATATGAAGATACCTTTATCTGACCGAGTGATTTGTAGACCTAAGAAGAAATTTATTTCACCAAACATTGACATCTCAAATTCACTTTGCATCTAATCAGCAAATGTTTTGCACATACTCTCATTTCCACCAAAAATGATATCATCAACAAATACTTCAACAATCAGAATGTTCTCATGATCAATCTTGAAGTAAAGATTACTGTTAGCAGTGCCTTTGCTATAACCTAGCTTTAGCAGATAATTATCTAATCTTGCATACCAGGCTCTTGGGGCTTGTTTGAGTCCATACAGTGCTTTCCTCAACCTGCAGACCATATCTCTCTAATCAGACAACTGAAATCCTTTTGGTTGCTCAATATAGACTTCTTCTAACTCTCCATTTAGGAATGCTAATTTGACATCCATCTAATAGACCTTGAAATCTATATAAGCAGCAAATGCAAGAAATAGTCTGACTGCCTCTATTCTTGCCACCGAAGCAAAAGTTTCTTCAAAATCAATTCCTTCCAATTGAGAATATCCTTTGCATACCAACCTTGCTTTGTTTCTTACCACTTCACCATCTTCATTTAGTTTATTCTAGAAGACCCATTTCGTTCCAACCACATTTTTATCCTCAGGTCTAGAAACAAGATCCCAAGTGTGATTCTTTTCAATTTGCATTAATTCTTCTTCCATTGCTTTTACCCAATTTTCATCTTTGCAGGCTTCACTTACTGATTTTGGTTCAATATTTGAAATTAGACAAATCTCTTCTTGATCTTCAACAATTCTTCTCCTAGTTCGAACACCTTTATTTCTATCTCCTATGATTTGATCTTCAGGATGATTCATCCTTACATACCTGGGGGTTTTGGGATTTGCTTGAACTTCTATTTCTTGAGCTTGTTCCTCATCTTCTGCACTATCCTCTTGAGTTACTGGATTTTCTAGATCAATCTGGATCTAAATCTGGGTCTGAACTTGCCTTCCTTGATTTTGACTTTCATCTTGATCTTCTGAATCATATCCGCAAGACCTGGAATGACCTTCTTTGCTTTCATCAACTCTAACATTTGCACTTTCGACAATCTTTTTCAATCTTTTGTTAAAGCACTGGTATGCCTTGCTTTGAGTAGAGTAACCCAGAAATATTCCTTCATCACTTCTTGCTTCAAACTTGCCTAGATCATCATCTCTTTTGATATAGCATTTTCTACCAAAAACTCTAAAATATCTCACAGTAGGAGGATGATCAAATCATAGTTCATAAGGAGTCTTACCAAAGTTGCCTTTGATCTATACCCGGTTAAGAGTGTAGACAGCAGTACTCATAGCTTCTCTCCAATAGACTTGAGGAACATTTGTTTCCATCATCATGGTCCTGGTAACTTCTTGAATGGTCCAATTTTTTCTTTCCACTACTCCATTTTGCTGTGGAGTCCTAGGAGCAGATACCTATCTTTTTATTCCATGCTTTTCACAGAATGAATCAAACTCATTGGAGGTAAATTCTCCACCTCTTTCAGATTTCAGACACTTTATCTTTCCACTAATCTCATTCTCCACCATAACCTTGAACATTTTGAATTTTTCAAGAGCTTCTAATTTTTCTTTTAAGAACGTTACCCACATCATCTGGGAGTAATCATCAATTAGCAACATAAAATATATGTCTCCTTGCACACTCCTAATTCTAGCAGGACCACACAGGTCAGTATGCACAAGTTCCAACCATTCACTTGAAAATTGTTCTGTACTTTTGAATGAAATTTTGTTCTATTTACCCAATTGACATTCTCTACACATGCTATCAGGTTTCACAAGTTTTGACAAATCTCTTACAACCTAAATATAACTTATCTTGACAGTGTTATCAAAATTCACATGACACATCCTCCTATGCCATAACCAACTTTGATCTGTCTGAGCAATCAAACAACTTTTGCCAGAACTACTTAAATGAAAGATGTTACCTCTAGTTTGAGTACCGGATGCAATTTCCATTCCTAAGCTTTCAAAGATTCTGTATTTTTGATTCTTGAATATGAGATCATAACCCTTGTCAACCAACTGTCCAACACTAAGAAGATTATGCTTAAGTCCTTCCACATACAAAACATCATTGGTGTTATTCTTACCATCAAAAGAGATGGATCCTCTACCACGGATTCTACCAGTTGAGTTGTGTCCAAATTTCACAAGCCCACCTTCATATTTTTCAAAGCTTACAAACTTACTTTTATCACCAGTCATATGATGAGAACATCCACTATCAATCACCCATTCATCTTTTTCAACAACCTAAGCAGCCAGGGCACTTTCCACATTTGCACAGCTAGCAGATTTAGTAGACACTAGATCTTCATCTTTGATAGCAATAAATACCCAATCATTTTTAGTGGAACCTCCATGATCAGATTCATCATCTGTGACTCCTTCTCCAATTTCTTGGACATAGTAACATCTCTTCTGACCTTTATATCTATTAGGGTTTGGTTTTGAAAACCTCTCTAGACATCTTGAGGCAAAATGACCAATCTTATTACAAGTAAAACATTTGAATGGCAACTTTCCTTCATACTTACCAAATCCTCTTGGCATTCTTTTGGCAATAAGAGCTTCAAGATCTGCAGTCTCAATTTCATCATCTTCAAGATCCTTCCTTGCCTTCACAAATCTGTTTGATCTTGCTGAAGAGCTTTCACTCGGATCATATCTTTGTTTTCCATATATACTGGCCTTAAATGTAGATTCAGTCTTAGGAAGAGAATCACCAAACTTAATTTAAAAGCTGAAATTTTGCCAACCAGCTAATCTCTTGTAACTTTTGAGACAATCTTGATCTCCTCTATAGCAACAACCTTATGTTTGTATGAATCAGGTAAAGATTTGAACACTTTTGCCACAATCTCTAATTCTTCCAAAGTTCCACCAGCACACTTGATACCACACAAAAGTTCATTTATCTTTTGCATGTAGATTGTGATGTTTTCATCTTCACTCATCCTCAGATTTTCAAATTTTCCTCTTAGAATTTGTAGCTTGGCACATTTGACATATTCATCGCCTTCATAAAGATTCTCCAACTTCTTCCAGATTTCATGAGCAATTTTTAGTCCAAAGACATTTGTCATTTCTGAATCAGTCAGGGCACTCAACAAGGCTTCTTTAGCTCAAAGTTTATTTTCAGCATCTTTGAGTTGATCTGGAGTTGAAGGACCTTTCTCTGGAGGTTTATACTCATCATTGGTTATCACCCAATAAGCATCACCCATGCATTGCAAATGGTACTCCATGCGACTCTGCCAAATAGAGTAATTTGTTCCATCAAATCTCAGACTATCCTTCTTGTAAGTCGACATCATGGATCTCCTCAGGTGGTTAAGCTTCTTTTAGAGGAACCTTGCTCTGATACCAATTGTTGGAATTAGTCCAGATAATTGAGAGGGGGTGTTTGAATCAGTTGTCACACAAATTAACATTTTTCTTCTTTTAAACTTCTTTCTCAACTTTCAATTAGATTAGTGATGCAAACATTTAAGCATGAATTAACAACACATGAGCAGAAGTAAATTGAACACACATAACATCAGAATTTTTACGTGGAAACCCGGTTAAGGGAAAACCATGGTGGGGGTTAACCCACAAGATTTGTTCCCTATTAAAAGTACTTAAATGAAATGAAAAGGCACTTGCCTTAGGGTTCACTACCCAGAGCTCATTGCTTAGAGAGGCTTAGGAGGCTCACTGCCTATAGGATTTTATGTTTAATACAGAAATAATGAATTGATAAATAACATCTTGTTCATGCCTGGTTCAGTCCCATGGAAATCTTTCTTATACTTCTACTTTGCCCTAAATACTTCTCTATTATCTCTTCATCCTTTGCTGCCCTTGTTCTTTTGCTCCTCCTCTTCTCTGCTATGCTTCTGAACCTTTCTTAGGATTTGAACATTTTCGCAACTCATCCACATGCCTTTATATCCTTCATCAACCTTGGAATAAATATCAAGGTCAGCATTACAAACATTTGACTTAATGCAAATCACTATGTTATCGTCCATACATAATTGGGACTCAAATCTTCCTTGATCAACACATCACATTTCATAGAATTGCTCTTAGATCATCCGTAACATGCTTGAATCACCTGGTCAGCCAAGACTGGGAAGACCAACAACACCAAGGAAGAAATCTTCAACAATGATCTCAATCTTTAATGCGGTCCTCCAACACAATAGTCATATGATCCAGAGTCCTCCACAAGTGCATTAAAATCAACAAGAACATCCTCACTCCTCCAAATCATCAGAATCACTTGCATCTTCATCTAAAACCTCAAGAACACTGTCTTTCATGACTGTCAGACTAGAAATATTGTTTGCAGACCTCCAAACCACGAACCACTGGAGTTGATGATACACACTAACTTCCCAATGATGCCTCTAGATCCACAAATCATCATGTTACATTTCCAGAATGATCTGGACCTCTTTCCTGTCACTCTGTCTCTTCTGAACACTGCAAAACCGGTTCTACTTAGATGGTCATAGCTTCTTTAAATCTTCATGCGAACCCTTCAAATCTTAATTGGATCTTCTTCAGACAATCCTCTACTCAGTCATATGGTTTGCATACTTTGATTAATTTTCTCAATACTCTCAACATTCCAGTCTTCTAAACAAGCAATAGAATAGGATACAATTGACACTGATGGCAACAAGGATATGTTGACATCAATGACAATACGCTTAGGCACATATTTGCAACATTTCTATCTAGTAGTTTTTTGCCATTGCCACTATATGGCCCATCACTATCTTGCATTGATCTAGGTTTTTTCAATAACCCATCACACTAGACCAACTAAAGGGTTACATGAGAATGGTTAGAAATAACTTCCTCTGGGCTACTGTGCATGACCTAACTCCTAAAAAATTAAGGTCCAACAAGTGTTTCTATAATTATGACTTGATCCAATTGTTTAAAAGCATGATCTATTTGATTATGAAAATATGACCATGTAATCCATAAATCTAGATAATTAGATCATCACCTAACATGAGGGTTAAAAAAACCAATTTTAAAAATATAATCATCACATTTTTCAACATACTAATGCATGCAAAAATTGCCTTCTTTATCCCAAGGCGACTCAATTATTTTATATAATATATATAATTAAATCTAGTAGTTAGATATTAAATAAACTTTAATGGATAGATATTAATGATAATAGAGAACAACCAAGTCAATAAGGGGGGGGACCAAGGACTCAATCAACCCCTTCATCAACTTTAATTATATATCAAAGTTGTAAGTTGATGTAAGGTCTCAAGATATAACCTTCAATCTACTATAGTTAGAGAGAGAGAGGGAGGGAGGGAAGGAGGGAGTAGTCATAGACAAGTTTCTAGAATGAAGAACACTATCTAGTATAAAGGAATGCATAAGTGTTGACAAGTATAAAGAAATGACCATCATTGTCTAGTATAATCCACATTTATGGTATGATGGATCATGTCTCCATGAACTAATTAAAAAGGAAATAATTAGAGAAAAATAATTTTGGCACCACCTTTTCACTGCTGATGAGAAGTGAAAAAATGAAGCATGGCAACACAAACACATTTTAATGAGGTCTTAAATCTAAAAATATAAATTGCAATTTCTTGTAAGAAAATATTAAAGGCTCCTAGTTGTCAATGGGGTGGATTCTTAGAGAATTTTCTTGAATTCATTGTAATTCCTCTTACATTCCACAATAGGATATATCCATGTGCATAATTCCTTTGTGAAAATACTTCTTTTATTTTCCTTTGATTTGACAAGCACAATAAACCTATTCCTCAAAAAATCATGTTGCATTGGTTGCTAAAAAAATTGCTAGAAAAATGAAGTTACACTCCCCCATTTATCCTTCCCATGATAGTTCTTATTATCATGTGGAAGGGTACAAGACTACTTAGATGGAGGAACAAAAGAAATAGACAGTTCTTTCACTTTTCTTTGAAACTAAAAGTTCTTGTGAATTTTTTGTAACTAGAGTTTTTCTTTAAGGATTTGAAGTAGATGAAAAAACAATAGATTCAACTAGCTTATAAAATTATTTTCCAGAGGATTAGACATAGCCATCCCTAATATAGGGGGTTTATAGACACCGTGGTGATTTTTTATTTTCAATAGTCATCTAAACCTCATATTTATTTATTTATTTTAGGAAGGGAGATAAATGAATGGAAGTAGAGGTGTGGAATATGCTTCCTACACTAATATATGAGAGGAGGTATGCGCAAAAATTAAAATAATCATACATTTAAAAGGAAATAAACACAAAAGTAATATACCATAACACAATGTTCTTACGCTTACCCTAAAATCCACACCTAACATCCAAATCCTTGGCAACATGGGACATAGTATTAATGAGGAAAGGGAGAACAATAGTTGTGGGTAACCCCCTCCCACCCTTATTAATAGCATTAGGATTTAAGACTGCACCATTATTCTCAAGATCAAGTCAATTACCAATAGGATAATCCTTATTAGGAAGGAGTGACTACTTAACAAATTTTTATTTACCATGGGGGTAATTGGTAGCACTGGGACAAGGCACCTCTCCCAAAGTATTGGCCCTCTCCCCCAAAACTTTAGTAGGGGAACACTATTTGGGACTTATAGAAATAAGGCAACAATGAGTGATTGGTTTTTAAGGACATAGGACAGGATGGTATTTATACAACCTAAAGATTAGGCCTTGGTGTAAATGCACCTCAGCCTAGGCAAGAAATACCTCCATAATAAAGTTTTCTAAAGAACTTAATACAAAGAAAAGGATATTGATAATCAATTTGTGATGGAGATGATTCAAAAGTGAGAGGTAATAATGGAAGATACATTTAAATTGACCTTCCAAGGTAAAATACTTAATAAGATCCCAACTTACCTCATCCCATGGATATAGAAGACCCTCTCTCTTGTATCTATTTTAAAACTTAATGATCTCCTCACCATCATTCAAGAAAATTTTGATGCTTTCCTTGTCTCTGAACTTGATCTACTTCTTATCTTTCCTTCCATAAAACCTTAAACCAGTGGCCACTCTAATGCATTCTTTAATCACTTTGAAATTGACACCTCCAATAGTGACCTTCATGTCATTCCAAGATTTAGAAAATTGCTTAGAAAGAACTTGATAAAAGCCACACAAAGCTTCCAAGTATGAAGAGATGACACCTTCTTTGCATATATACCATAAAATTTTGTTATAGCAAACCTTATTGCAGGATGAAGGCTCCATTCTACATCTATTTCCCCCATCGAATGTAACTCTATAGAAAAGAGCACAGATCATTTAGAGAGCCCTAAAAAAAACCTTAGCCAACTACTCCAAAGAAAAATAGTGCCCTATCATACATAAATGGAAACTTCAATAGTTGAAAGGCCACCATTTTGAACATGAATATTAATCATGTGATTCTCCTAACCTTACACATTCGTAATAACTTGACACTCCAAATTGAAAACATGAGATCTGACTGATCTAACTACAAGGAAACTCCTAACCACATACACTACCATTGTGATCTCAAGGAAATGATTATTTGGTCTTAAGTTTATAAAATTAACAAGGTAAATAATAGTCTCCATAATATCCTAAAGGAAATAAGCATGCCTAACACAATTATGAATGCAAAGCCTTTTCTCCCCATCATTAGAGTAATAATTTAAAATATAGGAATCCTTCAACACATGTCTATCATGGGGACTATAAATAACCATACCCAAGCCTAATGCTAACATCCATGGGGGGCCAGAAAAACCTTCAACCATAAGCTTAATTATTAGAAACTTTTCCAAATTATGATTTAAAAGAGGGAGAATTAACTTAGGAATATCAGACACACTACACCAACAACACCAAATTCGAGTCTAATGCCAACATTAGCCATGGCATTAGCTACTTGATTGCCTTCCTTATAAATATGGACAACATCAAACTGAGTAAATTTTCTTGCTATCCCATGAATATCATTTATGAGGTCTCAAATATTCCATCCTAGATTAGAACATTCCTTAATAGCATCAATAATAAGTTTAGAATCACCCTCAATCAAACTATTAGACATTCCCAGAGAATGAGCCAATTTCACTCCCCAAATGGCTATCATAGCTTCAACTTCATTATTTGACTCAACACTAAGACCTCTAGAATAGGATGCAATAAGATCCCCAGTATTATTTCTAATGATCCCTCCCCGCACTTGCCATACCCAGATTCCACTTAGAGGCTCCATCAAAATTCAATTTAGCCCAACCAATAAGGGGTGGGCACCAATGTGTATCTTTTTAATAGGTCCTTGTTGATACCCCAACCTCTCACAATTTTGATTTCATGTATCGAAGGGGATGTACATGGTTTCTTAATGTTAACATAATTCACATTCTTGATGAGAGATATAGAAATAGAGTTAAAAAATATTTATAGCACTTCGAGACACATTCCTAAAGATTTGGTTATTTATTTCCTTCTAAATTCCCCACACTAAATGGGAGGCACTTGAGACCATAACTCTTTGAGAACCAGATGACAACAAGAAAAGAACCAACTTTCCACTAATCCAACCATATAGCTTTGCATGATCCAAGGGATCTCAAATTTATGAAAAGTCTTTTCCTAAATAAGTTTGGAAAAATCACAAGGAAAGAAAAGATGATCAACAATATCTTCCCCATTAAAGCACATGACACATTTATTAGGGAGTTGAAACCCTCTTTTTTGTAAATTATCCTAAGTGAGGTTTTTCTTGTGGGCAACAATCCACCAAAAGAAGTTGATTTTAGGCAATATTCTATGATTTCAAATTTTCTTCCAAAAAATTTATGTAGTAGGAAGGTTTAGTATCAAGGAGTTAGTAGAGGTAATAGTGAAATTTACCATAATGTCCATAGCCCAAAAGGATTCATCTTCTCTTGGTAAAATCAAAATTTTGAAAGAGGCTACACAAAGCTGCAACTTAGAAACAATATTAGCCAACCTTTCTTGAACATGAAATAAATCATGATTATTTTTCCAATGACAATTAAGCCTTGCCTTACCACTTAAAAAGCCACAAAAGGACAAAATAGGTTAGTAAGAGGATCTTTTAGATGTCTAAATAGTTTATGAGAGTTCATAGGATACTACTCCAACCAATAATCCTCCTAAAATTGAGTTCTCAAACCATTTCCTATTCTCCATCAAGTTCCCTTCTAAAGAAGACTTTTTGTCTTAAGGACATTATTCTAGATGACTGAGCCTTTTAGCATATCAACAATAGTTAAGAAAAGATTAACATCTTTCCCCATTAGATATTTGGCTTGCATAATGTTAGACCAATTCTTGCTTTCTTTCATCAGCCCCACCAAATTTTAGTTAGCAATGTCTTCTTAGTCAAAGGAATTATCTTGATGCTTAACTCACCATGTCTTTTAGGTTTACAAACCTTATCCCAGTTGACTAAAGAAAACCTTTTTTTTCTCTTCAACCCTATCCAAAGGAATTTTTTTTGAATTTGTTGAAATTTTTCTACTATGTATTTAGGAGTTTTGAACAAAGAGAGGAAGTAAATTGGGATACCCTGAAGAGATGCTTTGAGGAGCTAAAATTTCCCAGCTTGACTCAGAAGTTTCCCTTTCCAACTAGCCAAATTTCTTTGCATATATTTCCAAAACATTATTCTACTAGAGAGGTTGCATTTTCTTGATAGTAAGAGGTAACCCCACATAGATAGCAGACAATTGAGCATTGACACATTTTAAGGTAAGGAATTTTTTATTATAAGGAAATTTAAGTGTTGAAGAAATATAAGATGCTCTTTTCATAGTTGATGTTCTATCCAAAAAAAACATACTTATCCAAGATATTCTTCTAATTTTTAGCCTTGATGATAGAAGCCCTACCAAAGAGGATTGCATCATCCATAAATTTTTTAATAGGGAAGGGGTTAAATGAAGAGGCAACTTTAATTCCCTGAAGAGAGCCATTCATGATCATTTTAGAAATGCTTCTAGCTAATACTTTAGCTACTAAAATAAAAATATAGTGAGATAAGGGGTCTCCCCATTGTAGGCCTCTACTACTATTAAAAAATCCCTTGGGAATACCCATTGATTAAAACAAAAAAATTGGAGATGACAACACACTCCCGAATCATTCCCAAAATCTTATCTTGGAACCCAGATTTCTTAAGCAATCCTAAGAAACTCAATTGTAAAATTTATAGATATCTAATTTGAGAACCATACCATTTTTCTTAATATTGTTCAATTTTTGAGATAGACAAAACATAATAGAACCAGGAATTGTTGATAGTAAGGAATACTGAGGGGGGGGGGAAGGGGGAGGGGGGTGAATTAGTATTCCACAAAACCACTTCTTAACAAACTTGTTAATCTAGTTTCCAAAATTAATAACAGGAAAATAGAGTAAGCATAAAAACAACAACCACACAAACATAACACATGAACACCATATTTTTACGTGGAAAACCCAAAAAGGGAAAAACCACGGTGAGTGTTAGCTCACAATATATTAATATAGCGCAATACCGGATTACAATAAGGCTCACTACCTTAGGGCTCACAGCCCTAAGAAATGCTCACTGCAAAAGGCTCATTGCCAAAATAGGCTCGCTACCTAGAGAAAGGAAGAAGAAAGAAGAATGGCTCACTGCCAAAATTTGCTACTCAAATTGCATCTATCCATGCATGATTATAGCTCCAATGAAGCACTAAAATACTGACTCAAAGCTCTTCATCTCTGACTGCTTTGTTTCTCTGCTCTACTTTTACATAGGAACAAGATCTCACTTATTCTACTCTTTGTCGCTTTCACAAAATCATCTTGCTTCGCATGTTGCACCCATATTCATTCACATCCACATCACATAACAAAATACTGAATTTGATCCATTATATATATCCACAACACTTGCTATCTTCATATTAGATCGGCCTAATAAAATGAGGCATGTACTCATACCTTAAGTATCTTGTCGGCCAAATTCATTCACCAAAACTCCCAGTAGACTCAAACAACACTTGGATTGTATTCATATATGTTAGCCTCAATTATTTAACAACTTAAGATTAAGTTCTAAACAATAGAACTTACTGCATACAATTCAAACTTGTCATGTCGGCCTCTACCTCAAATTGCCATTGATTCAGTTTATCTTCCAGACAACATCTTTTACTGCAGACCATAGAGCTTGCTCAAAATCATATCAAAGACTCCTTAGACATCACCAATCATACCTTCAGAACTACAAATCAAAATATCCTTTAGTGGCAAAATGTGGACCATACGAATTTAGACTCTATCACAGTCAAACTCTGTCAAACAGTATAGCGATACTCATCAGCTTGTAACTATCTTTTCAGTGGACTTCAGAACCTACAACTCTAGAATTAGAAACTTCATACAAGTGTTTACAACACCTCAAAACTGTACATCAAGATATACAACACCAAAGGAATGCGGACATAAACAACTGAGTGTTCTTCTTTGAGTAGCACTATATTTTACTCTATCAGACTTAGGGCATTTGATGATATACTTCTAGAACTAGTCAACTACTGAAACCTTGGATATAAGACCATCTAAGAGTTAGAAACATCATACGAGAACCACAAAACTTGATCTTTAACTACTGACCAATGCCGGTCCAAACACTATTCTTCTATCGTTGCTTCTGTATATTACTAATACTTAGCCAATATGACTAAGTCTTCTTTACCGGACCAAAAGCTCTATTCCAACCTTGTTCCTTTTCTTTTTTCCATCAATGACAACATTCAATTATTCAACATAGCAGTGTCTCTTGCCAACAATCTCCCCCTTTGGCATTGATGGCAACACTTAGTGAAAAATGCTTTTGACTGCTCCCCCTTTCTATATAAACTCAATATTTCTTCTCCCCCCTAAGATGTTTGCCTATTTTTCATTGATCTTCTTCTCCCCCTTTGACATCAATGACAAAGGTGGGGGTTGTGGAATCAAAACTTGTCAAAACTGCAAAAAAGAATTTGTTGTACTCTACCACATATGTACAAGTACACATTTGTATCTTAATTTACAGTTGAAGCTAAAATATCATTATAGATATCCTTTATCTGAGCTATCTCTCCATTCCAACTATTTCTTGTAGTCTCCAAAATATGAATATGGCTATTTATCAAAAAGACTAGCTTTTCTACCTTCTGCACATCTGATGGTGTACCAATTAATGCTTGTGATTTCAAGGCTTCATCTACCAGATTGGTCAGGGAATCAATTTTTGGACTTAACATCCACTTAGCTAGCATATCCCGTCTTTGATTTCTTCCCTTTTCTTCATTAGAATGCTCAAATCACTATGCATATTTACAACTTGTGTCTCTTTGGCACTTATTGACTCAACTGTCAGATTATATGTCTTAGAAATATTAAGCAGCTTGAGTTCCATGTTTTTGATTTTTATCCTCTAATTCCTTTGTGACTTGTGGGAAAGATAAACATAATTTATACAAGTCACAACCTTCTTTTATGGCACTTTGTACACCTCTTATTCCTTGATCCAAAGAGATCTTATCCTTGATCAACATGGTTTTCAACTCGGCTAGTCTTTTCTCATCAAATTCTCCTCTGACTTTTGTTTCTGTAGATTTTTTAAAGGATTCAAAATGATTGCTAATTGATTTCATCATACCTTTTAGTTGATTAGTAGAAGATATCAATGTATCTTTTTAATATTTAGGCATCAACTTTCCTAGTACCTCAGATACCACTGAGATGAGCTTGTTGTCTTGCATGTGAGTTTTCATCAATTCTTCCTATGCCTTTGCTTGGGCAAATGATACTAATTCAAATTTCTATTCTAGAGACAAAGAATTCAAATTTATTAGGTCTTGAAGAAACTTGGGTAGATCTAGGATTTGTACACTTTGTAGCTTCTCAAAGGGTTTTGCAATAGTGTCTCTTGCCACATTTTCTTCACAAAGTGAAACTTTCTTTCTTTTCTCTTCTTCAGTTGAGACATCTATAATGGATGAAGTCCTTATTCTTTTTCTGGGATTGGATGCTGGTCTCTCCTCTTCAAATTTCTTATGTTTTCTTTCTGGAGTGCTTAATGTGCATTCTACTAGACCACCTATGGATTTT
The DNA here is from genome assembly GCA_027924645.1 of Cunninghamia lanceolata. Taxonomy (NCBI): domain Eukaryota; kingdom Viridiplantae; phylum Streptophyta; class Pinopsida; order Cupressales; family Cupressaceae; genus Cunninghamia; species Cunninghamia lanceolata. The sequence goes on along the minus strand of BSBN01000163.1, from coordinate 2,773,752 downwards.
GATCCTTCTAATTTGGTTTTTGCCTTACTTAAATGTTCATCTGAAGCTTTCTCTTACAACACAGGTTCCATTAACATTCTAGAAGATAATTTTGAGAATGTCCCAAATCTATCCTCTTTGGGATCATTAGGTTTACTTAGTAGTGCATTAGCCAATTCTGTCAAGATATCTTTTGCAACTTCATAATCAAGTGCAGGGACCCATACAGTTCTTGGTTCCACAGCTTCCATGAAGCATTTGTCTTTATCCACCATGAATACAATCTCTTTTTCATATTTTGTCACTATATTTTTGGGTATCCAAAACCTTCTTAACATTTTCTTTTGAAAATCTTTGAAATATTCCCATAAGATTTTGTTCTACTTATTTGTATTACCCAAACTCTTTAAGTGATTTCTTATTTGAGCAGCTATAGGTATGTGATCAATCCAGATGATGTTTCCTAAACCGAGTAGCTCATTCAGGAAGTAAAAGAGTAAGCATGTAATCAATGTTCCATATTTGAAAGGATGATTAGTTTCCTTTGTTATTTTCAAGTTCTCCATTAGTTCACTTCAGAGCAGTTCACAAAGGTCATACTCCGTATTGTTCTTGATCATGTCATATGCAGTGTCTATGGTTGATGCAGACACATAATTTTCCTTGTTGGAGAAGCATATTTTCTATCCAATAATCATTAATGCAAATCTGACAACCGGATCCTTAATATCATTTACTATAAGGGCATTCTTATCAAGTTTGGCTCCTGTTAGCTACATTACCAAATTGTTCTTCATTCTCTTTATGCCTGGAACCCTTCCTAAGGAGCTCGTACATGTTACCACCTTGATAGCTTCTTTAGTTATCATATAGGGTTCATCAAGCCATAGGAATTCATCATGAATTCTACTTAGAATAAGCTTGACCCATGCATCATTCAGAATTACAGGAAAATCTAGCTAGGAGTCAAATTTCTTTTCCCCTAAAGCTCTATATTCATCTCTCAATACAATATCCACATTAGTCAATTCATCCAAGTACAGTTTTCCTAACTTCATGTGATCATATTCTTCTAGACTGCTATGAATGTATGCTCTAACATCTTCCATATGCATAACCCCATGAGGTGTAATTGAGAATGCCCCTAACGGATCATTTTCCAGTGGTTTGAAGAATTATTTCTTGAACTTAGGGAGAGGCATTTTCCCTATCTCAATTACGTGTAGAGTAAACATTTTACAGAATAATTTAATTTTGACAGAAGGGTTTTTAGATTGTAAATACCTTTTTCACTGAATTAGGGTTTCTTTGATCTTGTCTTGATTGGCTTAGAGAACACTGTCGCTACCTTGAATGTTGTTTTTAGTTGCTTTAGACACTTGAGAACTTTGAGAAATGATTTTTCTTTTGGATACAATTCCTTTTAAACCTCGCATGCCGAGACCTAAGTGTCATTAATGTCATTCTTTTAAAAAGCTAACGAGCACTTTCTTAATAATCATAGATACTCTAGATTACTCCGTAAATCTCCACAATTGATTCTTTTCTTCCAGGACATGCTTCAAAAGATTTGTCATATGATTATTTTCATCATATCTTTGTGCTGGATTTTGGTACAAACTATCTGGATGGGGGTTTTGGATTTTCAACGCTGCTCCCCCTGAGCCAGAGTTCCCAAATTATTTCCTGGAGGAAGTACCTGCACCAAAATCTGGTGCGGATCCATCCATGACATTTTCAACATCCTTCTTAACCTAAACATTGTCCATTTCTTTCTTGATTTCAACCAGATCAACCTTTTCTTTTCCTTTATTATTCCTTTGTTCTATTTTCCTATTTTCAGTATGATAGTTTCTTTTCACACTTTTGCTTTTGTAGACTCTAGTAATATGTCCATACTTGTTGTAATTGTAGCATACCACATTCCTTTGTCTTTGATTCCTTCTATTGATCACATTTGATCTGCATTGATTAGCCATATGTCCAAATCTATTGCATGCAAAACACTTTCCATTGAATGATTGACTATTCCTTGCATTGTAGAAACCATTCCTTACTAGATTTCTGCATTCACTTGATTTGTGACCAATTTTCTTGGAGTTAAAACACTGACTAGAGAATGATGGAACATTTTGGTTTACTCTACTTTTGCATTGAGTAGCTCTATGACCAAACTTATTATATTTGAAACAGTGGGCATTAAAGGATGGATACTTTTGAGCATTTGGCTACCTTATCAGAGGTCTTCTAGGTCTTCTTCTTTGATTTCTAAACTAGTTCCCTTTATTTTGTTTTAACTTAGTGTTTGCTTGACAAGATTTTGAAATTTCTCCTTTCTCAAATCCCAAGCCTTGCTTATCATCAGTACCTTTTTGACTAGTAATCATCTCATCAAGTTTTGTAGAACTTAGCTTGAACTTTTCTTCATAGCTCTTGGCTGTTTCTAGATCAAATTTCAGAAGTAGCACTTCTTTGCTCAATTTTTCACATTCCTTTGATTTATCCTTCACAACTTGATTCATATGCCTTTTAATTTCTTCCTTCTTTTCAACTTCTAGTCTTAACCCATTTAGGAACCCATGTGCTTCATCTAATTGATCATTTAGCTCCTATTTTTCTCTTTGAATTTCCTGACCTGCTCTCTTAGCTTTAGAATGCACTCATCAGCTTCTTGATTACTGGCTTTTAGATCCCTGATTTCTACCTCAAATTTTTCAAGATCAATAAGGGCTGCTTCTAGTTCCTTGTTGCTTTCATAATTCCCAATACTGGTTGCCATGAGTAAACATTCCTAGGTCTTCCTCAAGCTATTAGGCTTCTTCCAAGGAACCTTGCTCTGATACCAATTGTTGATAGTAAGGAATACTGAGAGGGGGGTGAATTAGTATTCCACAAAACCACTTCTTAACAAATTTGTTAATCCAGTTTCCAAAATTAATAACATGAAAATAGAGTAAGCATAAAAATAGCAACCACATAGACATAACACATGAACACCAGATTTTTACGTGGAAAACCCAAAAAGGGAAAACCCATGGTGAGTGTTAGCTCACAATATATTAATATAGTGTAATATCGGATTACAATAAGGCTCACAACCTTAGGGCTCACTGCCCTGAGAAATGCTCATTGCAAAAGGCTCATTGCCAAAACAGGCTCACTACCTAGAGAAAGGAAGAAGAAATAAGAATGGCTATTGCCAAAATTTGTTTCTTAAATTGCATCTATCCATGCATTCTTACAGCTCCAATGAAGCACTAAAATACTGACTCAAAGCTCTTCATCTCTAACTGCTCTATTTCTCTGCTATGTTTTACATAGGAACAAAATCTCACTTCTTCTGCTCTTTATCACTTTCACAAAATCATCTTGCTTTGCATGTCACACCCATATGCATTCACATCTGCATCACATAACAAAATACTAAATTCAATCCATTATATATCTATAACACTTGATATCTTCATATTAGGTTGGCCTAATAAAATGAGGCATGTACTCATACCTTAAGTAGCTTGTCGGCCAAATTCATTCACCAAAACTCCCAACAGACTCAAAAAACACTTGGATTGTATTCATATATGTCAGCCTCAACTATTTAACAACTTAAGATTAAGTTCTAAACAATAGAACTTACCGCATACAATTCAAACTTGTCATATCGACCTCTAACTCAGACTACCATTGATTCAGTTTATCTGTCAGACTACATCTTTTATTGTAGACCACAGAGCTTGCTCAAAATCATATTAAAGACTCTTCAGACTTCATCAATCATACCTTCAAAACCACAAATCAAAATATCCTTTAGTGACAACATGTGGACCATAAGAATTCAGACTCTGTCATAGTTAAACTCTATCAAATAGTGTAGCGATACTCATCATCTTGTAACTATCTTTCCAGTGGACTTCAAAACCTGCAACTCTGGATTTAGACACTTCATACAAGTGTTTATAACACCTCAAAACTGCACATCAAGATATGCAACACCGGAGGAATGTGGACCAAAACAATTGAGTGTTCTGCTTTGAGTAGCACTGTATTTTACTCTACCAGACTTAGGCCATTTGACGATATACTTTCAGAACTAGTCAACTACTAAAACCTTGGATATAAGATCATTTGAGAGTTAGAAACATCATACCAGAACCATAAAACTTTATCTTCAACTGCGGACAAATGCCAGTCCAAACATTGTTCTTCTATCGCTGCTTCTGTATATTGCCAATACTTAGCCAATATGACTAAGTCTTCTTTACTGGACCAAAAGCTCTATTCCAACCTTGTTCCTTTTCTTGTTGCCATCAATGACAACACTCAATTATTCAACATAGTAGTATCTCTTGCTAATAGGAATATGGATGTTCCACTAGTTAACAATACAGTTCCTCAAATTAGGATGTGAGACCCATGTTATCTCATAATTGAAGGGATAAGGGCCTTTTAGCATTTGATCAACCTAATTTAGGAGAAGAGGGCTATGATAAAAACCCACTCTAGGAAAAGATGAAAGAGAAATATTCCCAATGATATCCTATGTGCGGGAGATAATAAATATATCTAATTTCACCTGAACAAGATGGTCACCATTATTCCTATTAGACCAAGTGAAATGTGATCCATTGATATCCACATCCATAAGGTCAACAATAGTGATAAAGTTAGAAAATTCAGCCATACTCTCAAAAAAGTCCATAAGCTTTCCTAGTTTATCAGAAGGGTAAAGGGGAGTATTAAAGTCTCCAACCAACATCCAATAAAAATATTTATAGTCTTGGATAAGAGAAGAAATTTCCAACCACAAAACTTTCCTAGCTGATTTGGTGTTAAGAACATGCACACTCAAAAGAATCCATTGTCTATTGGAGTGAGAAGAAGAGAAAAAGACTTCTAGATTATTTCTCAAAGAGCTAACTAGCCCACCTTTAACACTAGTTGGGTTCCACATAGTAATAATTCTGCTTGAGGTCCCCTGAGTACCACTCATAAAATTCTACATTAGGATAAATATGATTAGAAATCTCCTTAAAACTAGACTTAGACATTTTGACTTCTTGGATGAGAAGTATGTCTAACTTATCAAAGATACAAATTTTAACCAAAAACTATTTGTGAGAGCTATTGATCCCTCTCACATTCCAAGATAGAATCTTCATTTGTTAATCTTCTTGGAGGTTAACATCTCTAGGGTCTTTTGCCTTCCATTAGTAATTTGTCTAGATCTGGTTTCTCATTCAGATGGTCTCCCCTCTTTATTTTCCACTCCTACATTTACTAATTTTCTAGTCACTTTCTTAATTCTTCCCTTACCCTTACTAGCTAAAGTCAAACAACTCTTACTTGCAACATTTTTCATTCTAAAATTTATGCACTCCTTTTCACCTCTGTATGATGTATCAAGATTGTTTCCCACAACACTACTTAATCCAACACTCATCTTTTCATTCTTACCTACCTTCAATTGTTACACATCTAGATCTTCTTGCTATTTTTCATTCAATAATGGAGGATTGTCTTTAGTCTATTTAAGAATGCCATTTCCTAAACTATTTAAACCTTCCTTAATTTGGACACTGTCAACACCATCTCTTGTCAAATTTATATGCACACTAATCTCATCACTCAAAATTTCATGTTGCTTATCATCTTGAATTTCCTCGTATAATAATTCAATACCATTCATCTTCTAATTGTCAGTAGATCTAGTTTTCTGTTGTAGATATTCTTTCACAGGGGAAAAGTTAGTCTGAGGTTGCCTATTCCCTAAGCCAACCACTCCCACATTAGCAATGGTGGCCATATCCTTCCCATTTTCACCTATTCTAGGTCTGGAGGGAAATCTAGAAGTTCAAATAACTCCTTTTTGAAATCATATTTATCAACATCTCTCAAAGAGTGTTATTCAACCAACATTTTATTTTTTCTTTAATCCCTTCATTATCCTTTCAAGAGATTATAGGGCATTCATTAACAAGATGGCCATCTTGAGAGAAATTTTAACAAAAAATTTGGAATTCTCATAGAGAATGGGTTGTGACCATCTACCTAGTTTAGAATCTAGTATAATGGAAGTAGGAAAAATCTTGTGGATCTCCACACTCACACAGAAGCATGCAAAAACCAATATGTTTTTCTCCCTGATAGCTTTATCCAAAGTAAGAAAATGAATGAATGAATTAGCTATCCAAATGAACAGCTCCTCATTCTAGAACTCCAAAGGGAGACCAAGGAGGTGCACCCAAATAGGGGCAGCCATAGTTAGATTAGCTTTAGGGTCAAACCCTAGCTTCCATTTGCAAAGAAAAAGACTAATTTTTTCATATAACGTGGGTCATTCCACAAGAACCATAAGGAGATCTTCCTAGAAGGAGAATTAGAAGAGGAACATACCACTAGAAAAAGAACTAAACAAAACATTTCCTTTGAGATTACAGTTTTTAGGATCCCATTTCCTTAGAATATCAATATTTGGATGAAAGGAGAAAAACTTTCTGATAAGCACATTCTCCTTTTTTGATATAATACAATGCATAATATTGTTCAACAGTTTTACATTTGGACCAACCAATGTTTTGGTTAGCTCAAGGATGACGTACAAGGCTTGCAATGCATGGCTAACGCAATCTTATTCCAACACCACCATTGGGGTACCAATTAAGGATGTACTACCCTTACCATGGGATGAAGGGGGGTCTCTTGTGGCCACCCCAGGTTTGCATCACCCATTCCCGTCTGAACCAAAATTCAAAAAACTAGGCTTTCAAGCATACCATAGAGCTCATTGCAAGCATTACTATGGTTATAAGGTATAAGTTATTACTAAAGTTGAGTAATAGGTTTGATTTTTATATATGCCTAATTTATAACAAACACCAAAGAGATTAAACTAATATTATACGCTTCATTCTAAAGCAAACCATAGCTCCAATTGAATTAAAGAGAGTTCAAACAAAATAAATACTTGATAATATTAACAATGCAAACCCTCTTTATCGAAGTTGATTGCTGAAGGTGTGACTGATGTGGTTTCTCAAGGAGTCATGTAAGATTTCTACAATATGTACTTGACAAGCCTTTGATTGATTTCACATAATATTTGATTAAGGATCGGGTTGGATTTATAGATCTTTGATTGAGATGTGAATGGTCTAGATTTGAAGATGTAATACTGAAATGGATGGTTGAGATGCATTAGCTTCTAGAGTAAGTTAGCTTCTAGAGAAAGAAGATGTATGGTCAATATTAATTGCAAATGGATGGATGATATTAATTGAAATTGGAATTTATTAAATGATGGATTTTTAGGGTTTCATTTAGGGATATATTTATGTTAATGGTTGAGATTTTGAGATGTACTATGGAAATGGATGGTGGAGATTTCTAAGATATTTGACTTTTATTTACTAGTTACTCATGTGACTAGTTGAATTATTTATTTATTTATTTGTGGATAATAGATGGAAATGGATTTATTTATTTATTTATGAATAAATGAAGAAGAATGGAATTAATGAACTAATTAACTAAATGATAAAAATGATTTAATTAATTAATAGAGTGTGGTATTATTAGTGAATGAAAATAAATTGTAAGCATGTGATTAAATTAATTAGGGTGATATTAGCATGGTAGTGGTGTCAAGATTAGTGAATTAGATTGGTGATGTAAAAATGATGTTAGGAAGCAATGTTAGACGTGGTGTTATAAGATGGTGAATTTTAAGTGTCTACATTTTGCCCCTCTTTGAATTGGCGTTACGACTAAAAGAAGAAATCACATTTCAAACAAAGTAAAATGAGAGGCTCATTGGGATGATATTGGTGATAATATGCCCTGTTGGTTATTTTCGTAGACTGGATGCTTAGTCCCAGTTATCCCTATAAGGTAGCCATCATTGATCAATAGGATTCCCAGGCCAGGGGCCAACAGTACAGGAGATAGACTCTATAAATATCTCCTCATCTTCTTTAGGCTCTGTAGAACCAAGGGGGGTATTCCCTATTCAACATCTATGAAATGCATCTACAAATTAGCTAGGATGTTGACACAAAGCAGATAAATCCTCCTTTATGTAGACCAAAACTGTGAGATAAGTGCAAAGGGGCTAGCTTTGGGCCTATATTCAGTTGTGAGACAGAGGATTCTAGTCCTAAAACTACTTCTAATGTCCTAAAGGTTTGTATTTGAAGTTTTAATTTGATTTTGATATTTGGATGCAAAACTAGGACCTGGGGTGTAACCTCAATACAAGACTAGATCGGTGCCTATCTAGGGCTCAGAGTCAATAGACATATATATGTGAATGTTTATCATAGACCTGAAACAACAATTAGATTTCAAGGGGATTATGCAATGTCTGCCTTACAGACAATACCCAAGACAAAGTATTTAGTTATTTCTGCTTATGAAAATCCTTACTGCAATATATTCTTCTCAATACTTAACCCAAAACATTTAATCCACTCCTTGAGCAGAAGTAAAGATCAAGCATTCAATATAGCAAACCCATATTCTAAAATCCCAAACACCCCTTAGCTGTTTAGATTCAGAAGAAAAACACATCTAGTTTGGAGATAAATAACAAAACACATGCTATAAAGCATTACTCATTTAAATTAACATGAAACTAATGAATTATATGCATAAGACATTCAACATACAACTCATAAACTCACAAAATACCCATAATAGAGCCACCAACGAAGTTGTATTTCATTACAACACCATAACTTGTCCAGTTTTCAACAACAAAAAAATGAGTAACACAGTTTGCTTATACAGCAAGAAAGTGTACTCCACATTAATTACAAGGAAAAAAAAAAAAGGCTAGATACTATGCACCAGAAATGGTGCCCAAAATTGAAGGCAGCCCAAGAAAACAAAGGAGAGGGTAGGTGAGCTCGGGACCTGCACCGCCGTTCAAAGATCTTTGTCATAAACCTAGTAGTTGGCCGTTCAACCATCGGCCCATGCCTCTATACATTGCCGTTAATAGCACAACTACCCGCAGCACCCCTTGGAAATCACAGCAGCGCACCCATGGAGTTTTCCCGCTCAAAAATTGACTGCAGACACAAGGAAAATCCATCATTGAAGGTTTAAAACTTGACCGTTGATTTTGATTCTATCGCTGAGATCCACGGTGCCAAAAACCACAAAAAGCCAAGAGCCAATGATTACGTGCCACATAGGCACTCCATACTTCTATCACTGACTTTTCCTTTTCCTCATTTTGCCATTTCACCCCTTGTATATGCAAGAACGGATGCATATACAATCGCCACTGTTTGCCTTTGAAAATCCCTTGTATATGCAAAATGCATATACATGCAACAACTTAACATACAAGGCAGACCCCAAATTGTTATAAAGAAAGTCGCAATCACCATCGGGTCCACCTTGCATCCCTTTCCTTGCATATCTCAATGTATATCAACATATACATTCATCCTATATATGAGCCGGACCTCAAATTTTATTCACTGTATTTGACTCCCCCTTCGTGTCCTGGCTGTATATCCTTGTTTTGTATATCGGGTTGTATGTTGCATATACAAACCCAATATACATACAATCCATGGATTCCAAACCCTTATGAAGCATATCAGAAAATTTTTTGAAATCTGGCCCATGTATTTGAATCCCTGCACTTTTCATTGTATATCCACGATATATAATGCATACATACAACGGACCCCTGCCACTTATCCATTGGATTTGAAAAACTTTCAAATCCAGGCTTTGTATATCCGCGGGCCCCTCCATATGCATATAATTGCTCTCTAAACAAGGCGGATCCCAAATTTTAATGAGGCAAATTGAAATCAACTTCGGGTTCAGACTTGTATCTTTGGAATGCATGTTTGATTGTATATTTGGAATGTACAATCCCAAACATACAACGGCGGACTTCAAAATATTTCACATATACAGTTAATTCATCGGCTGTGTCCATCTTGTACCTGTCCATTTGCATATTTCCTCCGATGCATGTGCAACATACAATTCACTTTGTATATCCACGGGCCCACCAAATGTTCCTTCTGCTGCTTGTATATTGCCGAACATACAAAACCACTTGCATCTTTTTATTGTATACCCATGATATACAATGCACTGTAACAAATGCATGTCAGGTCTTGTATGTTTTCTTTGCATATGACCTTTGTATGTCCAAACATACAATCACCCCCGCATACAAACAAGGAATCTTTCCTTGAATATACCTGCAATGTATCTAACCATTGTATGTATGAACATACAAACCAAATATACATGCAGACCTGATATACAAATAGCGAATATTCTGGGGATCTGTGATGTATATTCCATCCTTGTATATTTTTCCTTGTAAGCCCGATATGCATCTAAAATGCATATAACTCAATTTCTTATCATTTTCTGGAGGCCGACTGAGATTTCTCAAGCTTGCCAACATACATTTGAAATTGTACATTCAAAAACTTAACATTTTTCTCAAGTGCGACAAGAAAAAGAAGTAAAACATTATATTGAGGCCGAGGAAAATTCAAACTAAGGCACTAAGGGTTTGAAAGGATAAACACAGGAGCTTGCAAACTCAAATTCAGAACCCAAATCCTAGGTGAACACCACCATGCCCCAAGCATTGAGATCTTGGTTTTAGGATGGATTTATAATTTGGTTTGATTTAGGTTGTTTGATTGGATTGACTAAAGGATGATTGATGATTGAATTGGATGATTGAGGTTGGATTTGATACTTTAATGCTTGGATGGATTTTGTATTTGAAATTTTGATCTTAATTTTGAAGATTTGCTTTAGGGATGCTCCCTTGAGATGGGAGGCATGTATGAAAGAAATGGGTGGGCTCTTGAAAGTCAAAACAAAATTAATAGTCTAAATAGATGATTGATGAAGGGAATGAGTAGATATGGATAGAAGACTATGGTGAGTAAAATTAAGTTATGAATTGTAATAAAGATGGATACATTAGTTAATGTGGATGTTGAGGATGGATGGAATTAGCAGATGAATGTTAATTAATCATGGATGGAGATGCATGATGCATGAGGAAATGATTTTTTATTTTTATTTTGGTTTTATGAATGCCTATGATGAAGGGATGGAGACAATGAAGGACTAGGTAGAATGGATATGATGGCGGGTGAATTGCTTTTATTTTTGAGATATAGTAACATGCTATGAATCTTGCACAATATGCCAACTATTTTGAGGAACCTAGTGTTTTTTGTAGCATATGTAGGATGCACCATGATATGGAAAAACCATGATGACACAATTTCCATATGTTGTTTGACTAACCTAAAAGAAAGAGGTCACAAGAAGTCATATGACATATGGCACCCTGATATGAAAGACCATGATGCCATTGCCATAAAATGCCCAAGGACTAAGACAAATATAATTCAAAACAAGAAAACACACAAGCAAGTAAGCAAACATAAGAAAAAGAACAAACAAGATTTTACCCTTGGTCAAGCTAAAAATTGAAGATTGATTGATGATGATGATAACATTGTTGATTTAGGAATAATTTATCCCAATAACAACATAAGGATTGGGAATGATATATCATGATAACAATTTAATGATTTGTTTAAAACTAAACAAGGATTATAGCAAGGCTAGGAACAAAATCTATGAATTCTTTGGGATGTGTGATAGATTTCTTGGCTAGAGTTTTTTGGATTTGTCTACTTTGTTACTATGTTTGGATGGCTAGAAGATTTAGATTTTCAATGGACTACATGGATTGGTTTTATTTTGACTTTGGGTAGTCTTTTTCTTATTTTACCAGATGAGATTGCTATCCTAATGTTGTAACTAATGACAAGGGAAAACTAAGTCTAGTGACATGAATGTAGGGTAGATTGGATGGATGTAATGGTCAAAGGATTTCAAGATGGAAGGAGGGAATGATCAAATAATTATAGGATGGAGGATTAAGGGGATGGAGGTTCTAGGATAGATGAAATATCTAAGAATGGGATGACCAAAGGATTCCAAAATGTGATCTCCAATGACTATGTCACATAAGGATAAAATGTCCCCACTCTATATATGCCATTCATGATGTTGCATTGTAATGCTTGTTAAAGGAGGTATCAACTTGCTCCCTAAGCTATGACAATATGTTGTAGTATTAACTACAAAAGATTAGATATATCAAGAAGTATCTAAAGCATGTTTCAAAATCATGCCCTTGTCCTTAAAAGGTTAAAAGTGGGAAGGAAGGAAGGATGGGTATAATAAAATGGCTATGTGGATATGATGGATGGGTATGATGGGATGGCATAGATAGATAGCTAGTGACCTCGAAGGATGGATGAGATAAGTAGATAGAAGAAGCTTGCCCCCAAGTGTAGGGTTCACATAGATAGTTTATTTACACATGATGCCTGTGAACTTGTTTTCATCATGGTAATTGCCTAAGGTGCCATAAGAATGGTTTTCACCATTGGACAAAAAATTTCTCTTTACTATTTTGATTTTTTAAATTTTTTGATAACTTGGGATTTTTGTTCCTTTAGGTATGAAAATTCTTGAGGTGCTTTCTATTCAAATGTTCTTCAAGGTCCTATCTATCTAGTGTAGATAACTTAGATACGCCCATCATGGCATGATAATAGTAACCCACCTTGAGTAATTGCTAAATGTTAAGATCATGCCACTGATATACAATCCACAACTATTGTGATCCTCTTTGATAATTGAGTTGGATTGATCAAAATGTGGACATATTGATAAGGGACCATCGTAGCCCCTATGGTAGAGCATTACTACCAAGATACAACCAATTTTGGATTTTTAGATTTAAGTCTGAATTTTGGATTTTAGATTTAAGGGTCATGGGATTCAGATTTAGGATTTAGATTAGGATTTGGATATTTGTATTTGGATGTGTGATTTTTATATCTGAAGGTAGATTTGAATTTTGGAGATGTGGATTTGGATTTGGGATCGGGATTAGGATTAGAACCAACAATCTTATATGCCATGTTGGATCGTGGAACTTCACATGTTGGGATCTATAATAGTTGTAGAGCTAGCATACCTTTTGAATGAAAAGTGCTTCTTTTGATTTTGAACTACATATTTTGATTGAATTATTTATTTTGATATTTTGCTCCATTTGGATTTGTTGTTTCTCTTTTCTTTGGGATCCATATTACTTTTTACTTCCATTTTGATTTTTGGATTCATTTTTTCTTTTGGAATCCTTTTGATTTTTTGCTTGATTTTGATTTTGTACTTCATTTGGATTCTTTGATTCATACAACTCATAATCTTTTTGGTCCCAATCAATAGGTTGAGGATGTGGGAGGTGAAGGTTGATGGTATGGTTGGCAGAAATAATTTGTTGAACACACCTGGATACTGAGAAGGGGGTGAATCAATATCCAAACAAATCTCAAATCCTCTAGAGTAGATTAAACTTAAACTTTACAGCATTAATAGAAACATGAAAGATCAACACAATGCATAACAACACATAACACCAAATATATGTGGAAAACCCCAAAAGGGGAAAACCATGGTGAGGATTAACTCACAATATATGAAGCTCACTACTGTAAAAATTAGAACTTTGTTTTAGGGCTACAACCCAAGGAAGCTACTACTCCCTGATCTAACAACAAACATATAAAAGATTACAGCATGACAATCCTTCTACTATCTGAAAACTGACATTGAAGCTCACTCCTTTTGATGATTGCGCTTCTGTCTCTTCACTCCATTTTTGATGATTGAATCAATCAGGCACATTCTTCACTTCCATCATGTCTAAAAAATGTCTTCAAGATGAATCAAGACAGACCTTATTGCATATACTCTTTCTCCATTAATCACACATCATAATGCATATCATATTCATATTTTTCTCTTCATACACTCATATTCATAGTCATACTTTAGCTAGATCAACTATATTTACAATATATACATGATATTACATTGATTACATTACAAGTCAGCTAATACAACAAGAATATTACAATTTACAAGTCGGCCAAAGATCACACAACATGAAACATACAGAGGGTAAGCCCTAACATGAACTACATGAAATTCCAAGAAGAGAAACACACCTTGAGGATCCCAAAACATGCTTAACTTGGTCCTAAACATTCTTCACAACATCATCTTACAAGGAATAACATCCACATGCTTTGCACATTTGAATTAGGTCACCCTTAAGTAAGAAAACATGAAACTTGTAGCACAATGGTCATTACAACTTGGCAGTATTCATGGATGATTAAACATTACTTGTTCTTCTCCCAGATGAGTTGGCATGACCCATACAACATCTCCAACCACTTATTGAACTCTGCACATAAAGAACTTTATTCCGCATACCTTCAACATACCTTAGTCGGTCTCAACAACAATAACTCATCATAAATTGACTTGAAAACTTTGTGTGGTAATAGAAACATGAAAGATCTTCTAGTGCTTCAAACCTAAGAACTATAGAGACATATAGAATGTCCACATAAACTCATATAACTAATTTGTACAATCTCCAACTGGCACAAGTACTCAAACATGTGTCCTAAGAACAATTAGGCATTCAGAACCACTTGTAGTACACTATCACTTGAAAACTAAACTTGCAGACCTCTAAATCACCTGATACTGCAAAGTAGCATGCATTGAACATCCCTAAACATGTCCACAAAGTTGCATGGATAAATATTCACTTCTGGAGGAATATGGAGCATTCCAACAAGCCTTCATCATCACTTTACTCCATCGGAGCATAGACCGGAACTCTATCACTTATAACTTTCACTACGGAGGAGAAAATGACATGAAACTTTGGATATAACATCTTCTCAGCACACTAAACTTAACTTTTAAACCACATGACCATATTTTCAAATGAGGAGGAATGTGGAGAATATTACCAAGCAGTCTTCAAGGCAAATTCATACAGTAGAAACTTTACCAACATCCGGAGACCAAAACCTTCTTGTAACAGCACATGCATCCTTGCAAACAACAAGAAGGATCATACAACATGCCATAGACCATCAACAACATCTTCTCAACACCAACATTACTTCTAATCATCATCTTGATGCTTCTAATTCCAATCTTAATATATCATCATGATATCATCTTTGCTGACCATAAACATTCTCAATACAACTTTACTTGACATTAATCAAGTCATGACATCCAACCATGAGCATAAACAACACCACTGCTAGAACACCATTGTAGTACACCAGTCACAGTCCAAACTGAGTGTTCTAAACTAAGTGTTGACATCAATGACAACCATAGGTAGCATATGTCCAACAATCTCCCCCTTTGGCATTGATGGCAACACACACCTGCTCATTCTCCCCCTTTGACATCAAGGACAAAGGGAAACTTCTTCTCCCTCTCAGGACACAAATTCTCCTTTTCAACCTTCTCCCCCTATCAGCTACAACCACTATCTTCTCCCCCTGAGAGGTAGCCCTCATCAGTCTAGGAAAAAGATATAACATGAATTACTCCCCCTGGACAGATGCACCAACTATGCATCTAGCAAGGAGGGGCAATTTATCCTAACTTCTGCTGAAGAAACTCAAAATTATCCTTTGCAAGAGCCTTTGTGAAAATATCTGCAATCTGATCCTTTGTTGGAACATATTCCAACTTCACTTTATCTACAACCTTTTCTCTCAAAAAGTGATACCTAATTTATATATGCTTGGTTCTATAATACATCACTAGATTCTTGGAAGTATTGATAATACTAGTATTATCACACAAAATAGGAATAGGCTCATCATATTGGACTTTGATATCCTTCAATGTTTGCTTCATCCACAACACTTATGTGCAATAAGATATAGTAGCAATATACTCTATCTCTGTAGTTGATAAGGATACTACATCTTGTTTCTTACTATGTCATGACACCAATCTTCTTCCTAAAAAGAAAGCACCACCCCTTGTACTTCTTCTATCATCAACACAACTGGCCCGATCAACATCAGTGTAAGCACTCAAATCAAAATCATTACCTCTTGGATACCATAATCCATAATCCAGAGTTCCCTTCAAGTATCTAAATATTCTTTTTATTGCCTTCTCATGAGTTTTCTAGGATTAGCTTGATATCTAGCAACCGCACATACTGCATGCATAATATGAGGTCTAGAAGCAGTCAACTACAATAATCATCCAATCATAGATCTATAAAGAGTTTGATCAACCTCAAGTGACTCATATTCTTTGCTCAAGTGACAACTAGTAACCATAGGAGTACTTACTAGTTTTGAGTCCTCCATACCAAATTTCTTCAACATCTCTCTAACATACTTAGTCTGAGAAATAAAGATACCATCATCTAGTTGAACAATTTGAAGTCCAAGGAAGAAAGACATCTCACCAATCAGAGACATCTCCTCTATAAACCTCTTACACATACTATCTCCACCAAAGATAATGTCATCAACACATACTGCAACTATCAAAATCATGTCTCCCTCGTCCTTAGTGTAAAGATTACTATCTGTGGTACCTTTCTTGAAACCTTGCTAAAGTAAGTACTTATCCAACCTAGCATACCAAGCTCTAGGAACTTTCTTGAGTCCATACAAGGCTTTCTTGAGTTTGCACACCATGTACAGATCCTTTGATAATTGAAAACCATCTAGTTGCTCAATGTAGACCTCTTCTTCTAGATCACCATTCAAGAATGTTGACTTGACATCCATCTGATAAACCTTGAAGTTCTTATGAGCAACAAGGGCAAGAAACATATTGATTGCCTCCATCCTGGCTACCAAAGCAAAATTCTCCTCAAAATAAATACCTTCAACTTGTGAATAACCCTTACACACCAATCTTGCTTTATTCCTCACAAATTCACCATCTTCATTCAATCTGTTCTGGAACACCCACTTTGTTCCTATAACATTCTTATTGGCTAGTTTGGGAACCAATTCCCATGTCTGATTCTTCTTCCATTGCCTTTAACCATCCATCATCTTTGCTAGGATCAGCAAAGGTTTTGGGCTCTACTTTTCATAGTAAACACAAATTCACTTGCTCACTTGCTTTTGCAAACCTTCTTCTAGTTTGCACACCTTCATTCTTATCCCCAATGATCTGATCTATTGAATGATTCCTCTAAACATACTTTGCTGGAGTCTTAGGGATCTACTCTAATTCTTGTTCCTTCTCTTCTTTCTCCTCCTCTTCTTCTACTTCAATGTAAGGAGGTATATTAGATCCGTAGTCCTCTGTCTCTTGTGAGATTTGATACAAGTCTTCATCCACCTTGACATTTGTGCTTTCAATCATCTTTCCCAATCTCTTGTTGTAGCATCTATAGGCCTTGCTTCTTGTTGAGTAACCAAGAAAGATTCCTTCATCACACCTTGCATCAAAATTTCCAAGGCCTTCTTCATCTCTCCTTATGTAGCATTTTCTACCAAAGATTCTAAAGTATCTGATAGTGGGAGGTCTTCCATACCATAGCTCATAAGGGGTCTTAGTGTTATTGACCCTCAATTGTACTCTATTAAGCAGATAGACAACAATGTGAACTACTTCCTTCCAGTACATATCAGGCAGATCTACATCTTTCAACATTGCCCTAGCCATCTCTTGCATAGTCCTATTCTTCCTCTCCACTACCCCATTCTATTGAGGGGTCTTATGAGTAGACAAATGTCTCCTAATACCATGATCTTCACAAAATTTTTCAAATTCATTTGAAGTAAACTCACCTCCTCTATCAGATCTTAAGCATTTGATCTTAGAGTCCATTTCATTCTCAACTATTTCTTTGAAAATCTTAAACTTATCAAAATCTTATGATTTTTCTCTTAAAAACATAACCCAAGTCATTCTAGAGTAATCATCAATAAGCAACATGAGGTACCTTTCACCTTGTTGACTCTTTGTTCTTGTAGGGCCACATAGGCCAGTGTGAATTATCTCCAGAGGCATTGTAGAAGGATATTCCTTGCTCTTAAAATTTTTCTTTGTTTGCTTTCTCATTTGACATTCCTTGCATAATGTGTTTTTAGGCCTTGTTATCTTAGGCATATCTCTCACCGAAAGAATAGACCCGATCTTTACCATATTATCAAAGTTGATGTGTCCCATTTGCTTGTGCCACAACCAACACTCAATAGATTGAGCCAATAAATAGGTTCTTCCATTTACCTCCTTTAGATGATAGATATCTCCATATGTCTTAATGCCTTATGCAAGTCTTCTAGACCCTATCTTCCTGATTTCACATCCTTTGGCATGAAAAGTAAGATTGTATCCTTTACTACACATCTAACTGACACTGAGAAGATTGTGTTTTATCCCTTTGACATAGAGGACATCCTCAGTCATGTTCTTCCCATCAATAGTTATAGCACCTTTTCTACATATTTGTGCTGACTCATCACCACTAAACTTGACAGCTCCACTATTCCACTTCTTAAGGCTGATAAACTTCTCCTTGTCACTAGTCATGTGATTAGAGCAACCACTATCAATTACCCAAGCATTAACTTCTTCTTTTGCATGAAATATAGTCCATATAACCATTGATTTTTCATTATCTTGATCATGCTACAATGTATCAAACTTTTCACATTTCCCAATATCACCCTTTTTTTCACCAAATTCAAGGCCGTGAAAAGTGTTTCATCATTTGAAGCATCATTATCCTCATGTTCTGAAGAACAACTACTCTCCATGGAATATAGACTTCTTTTGGACTTCTCTCTTTTGTTGTTGTGCTTTGAATCTTTAAAATTACATTTAGAAGCAAATGATAAATTTTCCCACAATTGAAACATTTGAAAGGTAACTTACCTTTGTGTTTTCTAGTGCCCTTCAATCTTCTTACAAAGTTTACCTCTACCTCATCAAGGTCATCATCTTGATCATCAGCTTCATATTCTACCTTCTTACTTGCTTTGAATGTTTCTTCCTTCTTTGGAGCACCTTTGTTAAATTCTCTCATTTCAAAGGCTGTGAGAGAGCTAAAAAATTGATCTACTATATAGTGATCCAAATCCTGAGTTTCCTTAATAGTAGAAACCTTGTAACTGTACGATTTATGGAGAGATATTAGAACCTTCTTCACAATCTCATCTTCTTTCACTTCACCAAAACCTCTGATGCCATTAACTATTTCATCCACCCAGAGCATATAATTAGCAATGTCTTCATTTCTGTCATCCTTAGAGTCTCAATTTGCTCTTGAAAATTTGCATCATGGCTTGCTTCACTTTACTATCTCTTTCATAAATGCTACTAAGTTTTACCCAGACATCCTTAGCAGATTTGTAGCTCATTACCTTCAGAAGTTCTAAATCAGGTAGCCCACTCATGATAGCACTCTTTGCCTTGGAATTGTTATCATACAACTTAATCTCATCTGCATTTGTAGGATCAGAAGTGGGAGTAGTGTAACCATTCTTGACAGATTGCTAAACACGAAACACTAGAGAAGATAGATATTTTCCATCCTTATCTTCCAAAAGGAATAATTTGTTCCATCAAACATAGGTGCCTTGTGAGATCCATTATGAGCCATCCTAGACCTTCCTCAAGTGGTTAATCTTCTTCTGAGTAACTTGGCTTTGATACCAATTGTTGAGCACACCCAAATACTGAGAGGGGAGTGAATCAGTATCCAAACAAATCTCAAATCCTCTGAAGTAGATTAAAATTTAAACTTTACAAGATTAATAGAAACATGAAAGATCAACACAATGCACAACAAAACATAACACCGGATATACATGTAAAACCCCGAAAGGGAAAAAACCACAGTGAAGATTAACTCACAATATATGAAGCTCGCTGCTATAAAAATTACAACTTTGTTTTAGGGCTACAACCCAAGGAAGCTACTACTCCTTGAAAAAAGGTTTTAGTGTCACTCCCAAGGAAGCTACAACTCCTTGCTAACTTTGTTTTAGGGCTACAACCCAAGGAAGCTACTACTCCCTGATTTGAGAACAAACTCAAAAAAGATTATAGCATGACAATCCTTCTACTATCTAAAAACTGACATTAAAGCTCACTCCTTTTGATGATTGCACTTTTGCCTCTTCACTCCTCTTTTGATGATTGAATCAGTTAGGCACACTCTTCACCTCCCTCCTATCTGAAAAATGTCTTCAAGATGAATCAGGACAAGCCTTATTGCTTGTGTTCTTTATCCTTTAGTCGCACATCATACTGCATATCATATTCATATTCTGCTCTTCATACACTTATATTCACAATCATACTTCACCTAGATCAACTAGGTTTATAATATATACATGATATTTGATTGATTACATTAAAATTCAGCTAATACAACAGAAATATTACAATTTACAAGTCAGCCAAAGATCACACAACATGAAACATGTAGAGGGCAAGCCATAACATGAACTACACACAATTCTAGGAAGAGAAACATGCCTTGTAGATCCCAACACACACTTAACCTCATCCTAAAAATTCTTCACAGCATCATCCTACAAGAAATAACATCCACACACTTCACACATTTGAATTAGGTCACCCTTAAGCAAGAAAACATTAAGCTTGTAGCACAATGGTCATTACAACTTGGAGG
Organism: Cunninghamia lanceolata; assembly: GCA_027924645.1. Lineage (NCBI taxonomy): Eukaryota > Viridiplantae > Streptophyta > Pinopsida > Cupressales > Cupressaceae > Cunninghamia > Cunninghamia lanceolata. The sequence continues at coordinate 2,753,174 of BSBN01000163.1, read as the reverse complement.
TATTCATGGATGATTAAACATTACTTGTTCTTCTTCTAGATGAGTTAGCATGACCCATACAACATCTCCAACAACTTCTTGAACTCCGCACATCAAGAACTTTATGCCACTACCTTCAACATACCTCAGTCGGCCTCAACAACAATAACTCATCACAAACTGACTTGAAAACTTTGTGCAGTACTAGAAACACAAAAGATCTTCAAGTGCTTCAAACTTAAGAACCATAGAGACATATAAAATGTCCAAATGAACTCATATAGTTGATTTGTACAATCTCCAACTAGCACAAGTACTCAAACATGTGTCCTGAGAACAATTAGGCATCTAAAACCACCTATAGTACACTGTCACTTGAAAAATGAACTTGCAGACCTCTAAAGATAGAGCTTTTTCTCAACACATCTATGTCCCCAAGTTAATTTCTCATCACAATTATAACAAAGCCCTTTTTCTTTACGTGCTCGCATCTCTGCTTCAGTCAAATGCTTGATAGGAGTTGTTCTAGGAGCTGACATTATTTGAGATCTTTGGGAAGCCGTATTTCTGAATGGAACAAAATTGGATTTGGAGCACTATTGAGCTGTGATCTTGTCCTCCACCAACTTAGCCAACCCTAAGGCTTTCATAATTGTGCTTGGATGGAGCATTTTAACCTCAGAGCAAATTGCATCCTCCAGACCATTGACAAAACAACTCCTGAAGAATTCATCAGACAATCCTTCTATATGATTGGCCAATTTTTCAAATTTTGTTTGATATTCTCTCACAGTGCCTGTTTGGCACAGTTTAGTTAGTGCTCCTGTGAAGTCATCAAAAGCACTAGGGCCAAATTGTTGGAAAATGAGTTTGCAAAAATCTGTCCATTTTGGCTCGTCTTGAGCCTTGATGTTCTAATGAAACCATTGAAGGGCTTCATGTTCCAAATGAAAGGAGGCAAGTGGGACTTTGTTGACATCAAAAGTATTATGCAGACTAAAATATTGTTCTGCCTGGTATATCCATCTAGTCAGATCATCACCATTGAAGTGAGGAAAATCAATCTTTGACCCATGAAAATTGCTAGGAGAAGAGAACCCAGTGTCTGCAGAAGAGTCTGGCTGTCGTCTATTGTTCATGGTTGAATACTGAAGATTGAGCTTGAGAATTTTTTCATCCAAATCTTAGAGTTTGGTCTTGAAGGCTACAAGTTCATCCTCCATGTTTTTTGCTTCTGCGCGGGTGGCAATCATAACCAAGAGATTTTTTTTTGGAATGGGTAGAAAAACAAAAACAGAAACTTTTTTAGTAAAGGAAAATTTGGATTTGGGAAAAACTCTGATGGGTAATTGGGGTTTGACTAGGTTTTGGACACTTTCTGAGGGAAAGGGAAGAAGAAAATGAGGATTTCAGAAGTGGGGTGAAAGAATGGAAAAATTTGTCCAAGAGGGACAAAGGAGCAGAAATATGAAATGAACATTGTGGAAAAATTTGAAGGCTATTGGGTGAGAATCGAAGAAGTTATGGAAAACCCTAAAAATAGACAAATGTGGGATTTTTGGCTTCGATAAGTGGAATTTGGGATAGAGTCCTCGAGGAAGGAAATATGCATAATGGAATTTCAGGTGTTCCAGTGAATTTTGAGAGGAAACAGAGCTAAAGAAAAGAAGATATGGCAAAAAAAAATATTTTTTATTTTATTTTTTTCCATAAACTATCTGCCAACTGCTCTAGATAGATTCAATCTGTGATTTGCTGGCTGTCAATAGATATGGGCCCCAGGTATGTTCGGCTTCCTAAAGGTTCAGGGGATTCACTCAGCTACCAATGCTATCTAACGACTTGCGTATTGGGGTAGTACCCCTCACTCCATGGCTCGGGTAAAACTGATAACTGCTTTGCCACAAATGATAGCTCTTGGTTTACCTCACGGATGGGAACTAGTCAATTAGGTAGGGGTCATTGCCCTTTTCGCTGGCAGGTCCTCTTAATGGGCCAGCTACTTCAGGGTTCCTATGGTACTCAGCACAATGAGTTTTAGGGCTATGCCTAGGTACTTCCCACAATTAAGCGGATAGGGATTATTCCCTGATCCAAACCTGCAATTGAAATGAACAATACAGATGCAAAAAAAGAACTACTGCAATAATCACAGTGCCTGGAGGCACTACAGAAAAAAAAAATTTGGCAGAAATTCCACCCAGCGAGCCCAAGAAAGCGCTCTGATACCAAATGAGAGGAACCTCCTACAACAATATAATGAAAATTTGATGCAAGAGCATCCTTAGTTCAAGAACAATCTTGCATCAACCAAAAACATTTGCATTACAGTTGTTTACATTTGAGTTCTTTCATTTCCTAGTTCAGTTCAGGCAGTTCAGTTAGAAGCAACTTTTAGCTTGTGGTCTGTTTTTGGCATTTCACATCTTGCAGATCTCGACTTAGCATCTTCACTTGTTCATCCACATCATATCAAGAATTTAAAGCATTTTGATTAGTTACCAGAAAGATATCGCTATTAGAAGATCAACTATTTTCTCATAGCAGAGCATCCTGATAGTCTCAGATAAATCAGCTAAAGGAGAAGGCTTGCGGATCATTCCTTGACTTGCGGATCCTAATGGCACATCATTCAATGATACTTGGTTCATGGCTGACCCTTCCCGAAGGTCCGTACGTTATTCCATTCATTTGTGGATGTGTTTTATGCATTTAAGTCCGACCTATTTGTGTACACATTACAGCTCTTCATTGGAGGTTGTGACCATCCTTGGCTGACGCAGAGGAATCTATTGGTCCAGAGATGATATTTAATGATGTAATAAATCCTTAGAAAAGTAGTCATGATCATTAGCATAAGTTCATAGTTTAGTTTGTGCAAAGGAGCTTCAAATATTTATCTTGCACATGTATGTAATTAGGCCTTTGAGCCCTAGTTGTAAGCCTGCATGTTGCCAACCAGATTGTATTTGAATTCTTTGATATACCGAATGACTGAATTTGCATTTACTTCATTTATTTGAGTTGTTTCCATTGTGTTTACTCTTTCTGTATGGTCTGGATAGTTCATTCTATGAACCCTCCTACCATGACTGCACCAAAATTGCACAAAATAACAAAAATATATAAATAGTAGGAACACAGAAGGAATTTATTGATTGCAGGCCACTTCGAGGGGGCAACCTCCTTTGAGCAAGCTCAATACAATAAATTCATGGATGCCTTCAATGGCCTCAACACATACTTATATACTAAGTCTAATCTAAACAACTATTGCTTCCCATGAATATGGGATAATACAATATGCTCACGAGACAACTTACAAAGCATATGCATCCAAATGTAATATACTAGCAAAGTAAAGAGAAGGGTTAAACATGGGTTCCTAACACCAAATCACCTAATACTGTAAAGTAGCATGTATTGAACATCTCTAAACATGTCCACAAAACCACATAAACAAATCTTCATTTCCATAGGAATGTGGAGCATTCCAACAAGCCTTCATCATCACTTTACTCTGTCAGAGCACATACCAGTACTCTATCACTTATAACTTTCACTGCGGAGGAGGAAATGACATGAAACTTGGGATATAGCATCTTCTCAGCACACTGAACTTAACTTCTGAACTACATGATCATATCTTCAAATGCAGAGGAATGTAGAGCATTTTACCAAGAAGTCTTCAAGGCAACCCCCTACAACAAAAACATTTACCAACATTCAGAGACCAAAAAATTCTTGTAACAGAATACACATCCTTGGGAACAACAAGAAGGATCATACAACATGCCACATACCATCAACACCATCTTCTCAACATCAACATTACTTCTAATCTTCATCTTGATGCTTCTAATTCCCTTCTTAATATATCATCATGATATCATCTCTGCTAACCACAAACATGCTCAATACAACTTTACTTGAAATTAATCAAGTCATGACATCCAACCATGAATATCAACAACGCCACTGCTAGCACACCATTGTAGTATATTAGTGACTATCCAAACTGAGTGTTGACATCAATGACAACCATAGGTAATGTGCAACAATATTTTCATAGGGACTATGGATAGTCTTTATTTCAATGTTCATATTGGATGAAGTTGCCCTAGTGATAATTGAAGTGTCACTAACATCATTATATTTTTTATTAATCTAATGCCTTGACGACCATGATTTGCATAAACTAGTACATAGGGTCTAGGATGCCTTGTTCATGAAGGACCAATACTTTTCTCTTATAACTCATGAGTTGACATATTTTTTTGTGATAGGATACTTGTTGCTTTTGAAACATGATGTGAGCCCATAATTTCATAACAAAGAACCATTAGAAATTGCCACTTTCTCATCCGTTAGGAAACTTACTTTAATAAATATGGTTGGACCAAGGCGATAGGATGTTTGCACTTTCTCATCATTCACAATTATTGTACCCTAATCAATTGTATGCCCAATGTGATCAATTGTGACTTGCTTGTCTATATGCTCAATGTGATCAATATTCTAAGTTACAAATTAATTATCAATATGATCGATGTGCTTTATTTGCTTGTCTATGTGTTCAATGGGAACAATAGTCTCATCATGGGAAGGAGGAGTTGTTAGATTATGGATAGGATCATTTTGGGTCTCATGGTCTTGAGAGTTTTTTGCATGATGGATGGAGTCATCTTGGATGTTTTGGCCTTGAATTGGTTGTGAGCATGGTTGATCATGCTTTGGAATGAGTTCTTGACATATCCCCAATGGCTTCTTTGATAATATGGATATACTTTATTTCACTTCAAGATCCCCTCTACAGATTAGATCCTAGATATAGCTCTTTAATCTCATACATTGATTAGTAGAATTTCTTTAGCTATTATGAATCTTGGATCTTATGGATTGTATGGATCCCAGGAAAGAAGGGGATTGTTTTTATCTGTTGGCAAGAGACATTGCTGAGCATATTAGGTGTTGTCATTGATGGCAACTAAATCTAGCTCTCACATCCTCATTACATCATTTGATCATACTGGAAGTCAGAGTGCAGATTTATCTAAGTCCAGATAGACATAAACAAGGCATTTGATGGGGTTCAACATCTTAGTCTGCATTTCTCCACAGGTAATCATATTATGCTACAGATTTGAGGGAGTGTTAAGGGATCTCAGGGCTACCTAAATCCAAGATTTCAGCCTCCGGTGATGAAGGGATTGAAAGTTACATGCATCTAAGTATCAGGTTCTGATTAAACAGTTCAGTTCAGTCAAGAACAAGCTGACTTGGTACTTGATCATTGTGTGGATTAAGAAAAGTTGTTGGTTGGGTAAGTTATGAGATCTAGTAGTATTGGCCGACAAGTAAGGTGACTTGGATATAGAGGTTTTGATCTGTATTGGTCTTTGTGCATGGATTTAGCCGATAGAACAGTGTTCTTAAAAAGTCTCTAAGTTTTTTTAAGGCTGACTACAGTTGATGCAATTTTCATGTAGTAGATATATATAATTGATGAGTTTGAGCATTTCAAAGTGTGGTGGTGTGAATATGATGGAATAAGTGTGAAGTATAGAAAAATCAAGTGCGAAGTGAAGAGATCTAAGCTCCGGATCATGGCGATGCAGTGAAGCAGGGCAAAGAGAGATGAAGTGTGCAAAGTCAGTGTACTAAGCTCAACCGGAACTATAATCTTGCATTGTTAGATGCTATTCCTCAGTTCAAACATTCTAGTGAAGTTTTGTAATTGATTTGTAGGTAGTGAGCCTCTTTGAGTAGTGATCTTTGGGAAGTGTGCCCGAAGGCATGTGCCTTCCCCATTTGTAATACTTTTAACAGAGTATAAATTCTTGTGGGTTAACCCCCACCGTGGTTTTTCCCTTAACCAGGTTTCCACGTAAAAATCTTGGTGTTATGTGTGCTGATTTTGTTTCTGCTCATGTTGTTGATTCATGCTTTCATGGTTATATCATTCATCTGCTAATAAGTGGTAAAGAAGTTTAATTGCAGCAAAGGATAAATTTTTTTGTGACAACTGATTCACCCCCCCTCTCAATTGTCTGCCTTAATTTCAATAATTGGTATCAGAGCCAAGTTCCTTAGAAGAAGTTTCACATCTCGAGGAAGATCTGGGAAGGTGTTTTCAATGGGTTCATTCAAGCATTCTGATGGCAACAATCAACAACTCCAAGTAGCCTTAGATGATCTTGATCTATCTAGAGCAGAAATTAGAGATCTACAAGAGAACCTTAAGGATGCTGAAGATTTCATTGAGACCTTAAAAGGACAACTAAGCAAATATAATGAAAAGAGAAGGGAGCTACTTCATTAGCTAGCAAATCAAAATGAAGACAATGACATGGATGAGGCCCTGAAGGGGAAGACAAAGGAATGTGAGAAGCTAGCAAAAGAAGTTGTTCTAAAACATGAGATGGAATCCAGGGTGATGAGACTAACCAAGGAAATTGAGGAAAGGAAGAAGACTGAGGAAAAACTGAGTCAATCTCTGAAAGAAAGAATAGAAGAATGTTGCAAATTGGATAGGATAATTAGCCATCTAGAGTCTGATCTACAAGAAACCAGGGACAATGAGGAAGAACTTAAAAGACAAATTGTCATTCTCAAACATGACCTAGAAGTTGCAAATGAATATAAAGAGAAATTCAAGATAAGCTCAACTAAACTTGGGGTGTTGCTTGATAGTCAGAAGAAGGTAGATGATAAGCATGGTTTGGGATGTGAGAAAGGTGAAAGCTTTGGATCCGGTCAAAGAAATCCTGCAGCAAGAAATCAAAGAAGGAATCCTAGAAGACCTCCTAGACAACCTAATGCTCAAAGGTATCCATCTTTCAATGGCAATTGTTTCAAATGCAATAAGTATGGTCATAGAGCTAATGGTGCAGGAGCACCTCAAGATTCTAAGAATCTAAAGATTCCTTGCATTTCTATTTTGTCCAAAATGTAATATTGTAAGGCCTTCGTGCCATATGGAGTCATATCTGGCTGAGTAACGGCATAATGTTAAGTTGTCATTAAAAGAAATTGTAACTGAACAAGAAGTGTAACTGATCGGCAGTGGTGGTTCGTTTTCCACCATGTGTAGCTGCCAAGATGTGTGTCTTTAAATAGTTGAGTCTGTATTTGTTAGAGATAGACAGAGAGAGGGAAGAATCGATCTGTATGTATATTCTAAGGAAGGAATAAAAAGGAGTTTATTTTGGTCTAATCAAAGGAATGTAGATTGGAGTCATTCCACTGGTTAAGATTTCTTCGAAATTAGTGGAATGACCTCTGTGTTGTTAGTTTGTTTTCTGTTCTATTAAAAATTAGTTGTTTCTATGTGTTGTTCGATTACAGAGATTGCTGGGGAGGTTATTAGCTTGAGATTCATGTTCTGTCATTGAGTATGCAAACTGTGTATATATTGCTAATGTATGACAAGATACAATTTGTGAGTATCCTGCAATTGTATGTCATAGACAGTGTGTGTGTATATCACAATTGTATCTAGGGAACATTCTGTGGGTATCCTACATTTGGACATCAGAGGTTGTATGAGCGAATGTACATCGCTAATGTGCATTCTGGTAGATGCAAGTGGTGACCATCCATATCAGTCAAAACGGAAGAAGATACATTGGGTTTACCGATGATAGAAGGTCATGTAATGAATATGTAAGATGAATGCATCGGTGTATCGGCAAAGGGTTTGGAACATCCGCTGACGTTATATGTCACAACGACAAGTGCAAAAGGAAGTAGAATACATCCATCGGGGAGATAGTGGATATCGACAGGAGAAATTTGGAAGTTGCCGATGGTAGAAGGTTTCACTGAAGAACAAGATGAAGACAATGCATATCGACGAGGGCATTGACATCGAAGAACAAGTGAAAAGCTACGCTGACAGTATTAAGTCTGGGCGATAATAAAGTGAATGTATATTTTAGTATTGTATGGTCTTTAAGAAAGGGGATTTAAAGGTGATTAAGTATTAAATCCCATGTCTTGTGGGTTTTGTGGGTATTTTCACCTTGTTTTAAGTCCTTCCTGTGCGCTCTACATCAGCTAATCAATGCAGAAGTTAAGTGAATCAAAATGCATCATCTTTTTCCTGTCAATGCTTTAATTGCAAAAAGATAGGTCATAAGGTTGAAGAATGCAAAAGTGGATCAAGGAATCCTCCTAAGAACAAATAAGTGTTCAATGGAAGATGTCTTACTTGCAATAAGTTTGGGCATATTGCAATGCAATGCAGATCTCAACCTGTTCCGACATGTAATTGTCAGAAAAATAAGATTGTGTGTTTCAATTGCAACAAATCCGGACACATTGCTAAATTTTGCAGAAGCAAAAAGGAGAACTCACAAGTAGGTAAAGGAAAAATAGAGCAGAAGTTGGACAAAGGCAAGGGCAAAGTTGATGTGAATAAGATCTAGAATGAAATGAACAAAACATGGGTGAAGAAAGGTGAAATGAATGTTGACAATGAGTCTGCACTAGAATCTGGTGCTGACAATTACTCCCAGAATTGAATCAGGAGCTCTGGCTCAGGGGGAGCTGCATTGAAAATCTATTTCCCCCTACCAGTAAGTGGGTGCCTAAATCTGGCATGATGATTGAAGTTAAAGAAGCCTATTGCAGATCTATTGAAGCAAATTCTGGAAGAAAAGAAGCTAAAGCAATTGATTGTGGAGCAATTGAAGATTGGTTGTATGCAGAAATAGTGTAACCGGATGTATTAGGGCAAAGCATTTATTACAATGGGGAATTAGGTTTTGCAGAGCATAAAAAGTCATTCATTCAATCTTTGAATCGCTTTGCATTTGAAGAAAATAAGAAGAAGAGCACTTGAGCTGAGATTTCAAAGATTCGAAGTGTGATAGGTGAATTCATTAGCTAACCTTAATCCAATGGAGAAAAAGGTATTTTTCTGCAAAGCTTTGAACTTGTGATCTTTTTGAAATGGCTACACCTCTAGTTGTGAATATCACTGACTGACCTAGACCAAAGTTTAAGAAGCATCCACACAAATTAGTAGAGGTCGATCCATTAGGTGCCTTTTCAAGTGTTTCATATGGTGTGTTGCACATTGAAGATATTATGGCTTATATTCATGCTAACATAGATGAGTTTGGGGACTCAAAGTTAGTAAATTTGTTCAAGAATCATCTAAGGGATGAAATTCACGGCCTTAAACATGAGTATAAGGCACTATAAGATAAACATTTCATTCAAATTATAGGGTTTCCATCCTTCAATGAAGATGAGTGGGTCTGGTATGTGCTAAGTCAGATGCATAATGAGTTTATATGGTTAATTAAACCCTTCAAGATCACCAAGGATGCCATCAAGGCCATGACAAGGCTGAACTCATCCAGTGGACTGCCAATGTTGAAGTCAGTAAAGAATCAAACTGTAACTGATGCTACTGGTTCAAGGTTTGACAAAAGGGCAATGATAATAAATGACATCATTGATCCAGATGTCAAATTTGCATTAATGGTGATTAGATACAAGATATGTCATTCTAGCAGGGAGAATTCTGTATCTAGTACAACTATCTATGTAGCTTATCAGATGTTGAAAGAGAATGCTGACTATGACTTGTGTGAGTTGCTATAGAACCAGCTGATGAAAAACCTGAACAAGATCAAAAAGGACAAGAAGAATACATTCAAGTATGGTACATTGGTATTATGTTTGTTCTTCTATTTCATGAATGAGTTAGCTAGCAAGAAAAGCATGTGTTGGACCAGTGATAAGACTATTGCCATACAAATAAGAGAGCACTTGAACAAGATTGGTGACTCCAATGCCCAAAGGACTTCTCTTTCGGGATATTTCAAGAATTTTTAGAACATGATGCAATCAAGGGAAAGAATCCCTACATATGTGGTTGAAAAATACAAGGATACAGTCTATTTTATGGTGGATATAGATTAGTGTTTAGTGGAAGTAGTTGAACCAAGAACTGTGTGGATCATGCCCATGGGTATGAAGTTGATGAGCAAGTATTGGATATGTATGCTCAACACCTTCTGAGTAAACCAAAGGACACCACAGTTGAAAGATTTGGGACATATGGTGAACTAGTGTGAAACTACATGTTGAGCTCCGAAAATCTGAATATAAGAGAAAGATTCAAAGACAAGTTAAAATGTATGTAGAAAGCATTGGCATAACAAAAGAAGCTGTGAGACAAAACAAGGAAAGGATAGAGAAAGATGAGAAGGAGAAACATGACAGAGAATAGAGAAGTGTTCTGGTGGAATCCACTTCTAAAGAAAGGTCTACCAGGAGTTCTAGTTCAACCTCCAGTGTGTCACCTTCTCTTACTGTAGAAAAACCTACTGGTAAGGAAGGAAAAAGGATAAAGGTAAAGGGTAAAAGAACATATGTTAGTATGGAGAAAGTGGATGAAGAAGAAACTAACTCAGATGATGAGATTAAGGAGTTGAAAGGCTCAGGCACCAAATCTGCTAAAGTGTCTAAGGAGAAGCCCTCTGGAAGTATAAAGTCAAGTAAAAGGCATAAGACAGAGGCCTATGTTGAGAAGCCTGCTCTTTCTGTGAATAGCATCATTAAGTCAGTTACTGTAGATGGAAACCTAAAGCCATTAATTGAATTTTATGATCACTATAGTGATGCTGATAAGAGAGTTTTGGAGGAAGCAACAGTCAAATACCTGAATATCTATATTGAAATAACTTCTGAAATTTTGGAAAGCCTTGCAAAAAATCTAGAAATAAGAAAAGAGAATGCAAAAGCTAAAGACTTTGAGCTTTGGGAGCATGTGCTAATAAAATTGTGTCCTCAAATTACTTTAGATCAAAAGAACCTGATATTTAAAGAAGTGAAAGAGGACTTCAGGAGTAAGATTAGAATGAATATGCTCATGCTGGGAGAGATTGATAAGATAGTTAAAGATACTTAGGAGATTGTTTTGAATGCATTGAAAAGGCATAATCTTCCCATTGTTGAAGAAGAAACTGATAATGAAATTGATTCTTTCATACCAAATGTTGAGGAGTTGACAGAAAGTGAACAACAAGCTGATATCTCTCCTCCAGAAGATGAAATACTAAATAAAGGAGATGAAGAGATGGTGGAAGAAGTTAATTTTGATGGTGCAGAGGACACTCAAATTCCTCCCAACCAATCTACTAGAGAACATACATAGATGAATACAGAAGTAGATTCTCCTAGTGAAGATGACTCTGTGAAGAATAAAGAGCAAGAAGCAAAAGAGGTTAAGGACAAGGATGAACATGAAGGAGAAACAACAGAGAATATTAAAGAGAAAAAGCAAGATGATAGTACCGGAAAGGATCTGAAAGATGGAGCTACATTTTTGGCAAGAGACACTACAGATGCAGTGAAGAAATTACTTGAGAAAGATAAGCTTGAGTTTGATGAACCAGAGCTGATTCAAGGACCTATCAATTTTGACACTCTTTCCCCTCTACAAAGATGAAGTTAGCATCTGTGGCACAAGCAAAAGAAAGATAGGAGATTTTGAAAACTCACATTGAGGACAGTGAGTTGCTTGGTCTTGCCTCCAAAATTTTGGAAAATATTATGCCAACCTTTCAAAAGGATTCATCTGACTCTCCCTCTAGTCAGCTAAAGAGTCTGATACACTCTGTAAGTACTCATTTTGAAACTTTTGAGAAGTTAGCAGAAGTTAAAGTAAAAAATGAATATAATGAGAAGAGATTTGCTAAAAGAAGGAAAGTAATTAGCTATGATAGATCAGTGCTTGATACCAGTGTAAAGAGTATTCAAAATGCTCTCTTTGAAGGTGTAGAGATCTATAAGTTTTGTCTAAATCGGTCTAAAGCTGTTGAAGATATTAAGAAGAAGATTAAGGACTTAGAGCTCAAATTGTCTAACATTTCTCAGTCCTATAGTCCTTTAACTGAGTCTGTAGCAACCAAAGAATGTCAAGTAGTAAGTTTACGAAATGAATTGAGTAATTTGGAGAAGGAAAAGGTCAAAGTTTTGGGCAGATTGGATGAGCTCTGGGGACTGATTTCCCCCAAGTTAGAAACTATGTATGACCTATTGGTAGAATCCTAAGTTGCTGCTGCTACTAGTGATCCTATTGATCTTCAAAATGCAGAATCACAGGCATTTTTGTTCAGTGGGCATATATCCATTTTGAGTAGCATAAAGAGGAATTGGGATAATGAATTGTCATGGTTGAAAAATATTTTTGGTGATATCTTTTTGCTGGTGAACAAGGCTTAAGGATTGTGTGTTCATATGCAAAAGTATACTCAGAGTTTTGACCCATGTACATAAGATTTTTGCATGAATTTTGATATGTGGATCCCAGCCTTTGCCATTGATGTCAAAGGGGGAGAGGAAAATAAGTGAAAAATGAGAAATTCATCTAAGGTGGAGCATTAAGTGTACATAGTAAGGGGGAGTTGTTCTAACACTTAGTCATTTTTCACTAAGTATTGCCATCAATGCCAAAGGGGGAGATTGTTGGCAAGAGACATTGCTAGGCATATTAGGTTTTGTCATTGATGGCAACTGAATCTATCTCTCACATCCACATTACATCATTTGATCATACCAGAAGTCAGAGTGCAGATTTATCTAAGTTTGGATAGACAAAAATAGGGCATTTAATAGGGTTCACCATCTTAGTCCGCATTTCTCCATAGGTAATCATATTGTGCTACAGATCTGAGGGAGTTTTAAGGGATGTCAGGGCTACCTAAATCCAAGATTTTAGCCTCTAGTGATTAAGGGATTGAAAGTTACATGCATTTGAGTATCGAGTTTTGATTAAACAATTCAGTCCAGTAAAGAACAGACTGACTTGGTATTTGATCATTGTACGGATTAAGAAAAGTTGTTGGTTGGGTAAGTTATGAGATCCAAGAATATTGGCTAACATGTAAGGTGACTTGGATATAGAGGTTTTGATCTGCATTGGTCTTTGTGCATGGATTTAGCTGACATAATAGTGTTCTTAAAAAGTCTAAGTTTTTTTAAGGCCGACTACAGTTGATGCAATTTCATGTAGCGGATATATATAATTGATGAGTTCAAGCATTTCAAAGTGTGGTGGTGTGAATATGATGGAATAAGTGAGATGTATAGTAGAATCAAGTGTGAAGTGAAGAGATCTAAGCTCTAGATCATGGCAAAGCAGTGAAGTAGGGTAGAGAGAGATGAAGTGTGCAAAGTCAATGTACTAAGCTCAATCGAAACCATAATCTTGCATTGTTAGATGCTATTCCTTAGTTCAAACATTCTAGTGAACTTTTGTAATTGATTTGTAGGCAGTGAGCCTCTTTGAGCAATGAGCTCTAGGTAGTGTGCCCGAAGGCATGTGCCTTCCCCATTTGTAATACTTTTAACAGAGTATAAATTCTTGTGGGTTAACCCCCACCGTGGTTTTTCCCTTAACCTTGTTTCCACGTAAAAATCCTAGTGTTATGTGTGCTAATTTTGTTTCTGCTCATGTGTTGTTGATTCATGCTTTCATGGTTATATCATTCATTTGTTAATAAGTGGTAAAGAAGTTTAATTACAACAAAGGATAAAAGTTTTTGTGACAACTAATTCACCCCCCTCTCAGTTGTTTGCCCTAATTTCAACATTATCTAGATTCCTTTGGGAAAAAGATCTCAATGTATCTTCAAATGTCAAATGTGTGTTGTAGGTGTAAATTTTTCAAGGTTGAGCATCCCATCGTCGATTAGATCTTGAATGTAATCCTTGAAAATATAGTAGTGATTAATGGATTCTCCTTTGATTCTATAGTATTCACAATACTCTTTCTCTCTATACCATTTAGGCTTTGTCTTACCTTCCTCGAAAGGATTAGTATGTGGGAAAACAATCTTTTTTACATTGACCAATCTATGAAATATTGTTGTCCTATGATTCTCCTACTGATGTATATTATCTTTTCTTAGCTTTCTATTTTATTTGACTTGTGGAGGTGGTAGTTCTAGGAGAATCATGGATAACCTAAATATGGTTTGAATATGTAGTTTCATTTCTAACAATATGCTTGTACTTAATAAAGGATGATGGTGCTTGATAAGGGATATGACACAAATCCTCAACTTTATCCTTTTGATGTTTATTCCTTGATAATAGTCCTTGGAGAAATCCTTCAAAGATTGTTTGGATAAGGTAGGAGTAGATGGTTGATTACATGATTGATAGGATTGTTGATTGGGTTGTGAAGGTTTGAATTATGAAGGACTTGTATAGGAGGCTATAAGGTTTCTAGTTACTTTTTAGGATTTGGAATTCAAATAAGAAGCGGTGTGGAGGATCTTGTGCTAGAATTATGTTTCCCTTGTCAAGGTTGGCATGAAAATGACTTATAGATGCTTTATTTTATCCTAGGGCATAAATAGTACTAGCATGCTCTTGGTCTAAATGATCTTGGCTTGTAAGGTTGTTCATGGTTTTCAGTTTGGAGCCTAGGAAAAGGTAGTATCCTTTCTCTATGAGGTACCCAACCATGGCATCTTTGTTTTGAAGTAGGAAGTGATCTTGTTGGGCACAACATTATTTAGTGTTATGGAGGTGCCTAATTATGGCATCATAATCTAGCTAGGCATGACCTTGTTTAGTCTTAAGAAAACCATTATAGTTGTTGTGATATTCATTCAATTGCACAAGGCTATCATCATTGGTCTCAAAAGGATTTATAGTTTGATTTAGATAAAATATCCCATCTAATGGATACATGATTTTTTTAGTGGTTCATTTTGCAATGTTCTTCACACAAACAACCTACACTAGTCAAGTGGGTGTGTTTCACTTGTGATCTCATTAATATACCAAGATTTGTTCACAAATAGTGTCAACCTACTATATCAAAGCATTAATTATAGAGGATTAGGATCGTACTCGTAGCCAACTATTCCATCTCCAAAAGGTATGTTGTGAGTAATTTCATGGAGCTAACCTCTTATTGATGCATCACAAGTTATAAATGGCTAATAGTTTCCTAATCTAGGTTTAAACAAGGCTCAATTAACGGAGTCCTTGCTATACAAAAAGGTACATAAGGCCCAATTCCATGATACAAAGGAACTATCTAAGGTCTGGGTATTAGTGGAATGAAACCACCTCACTTAATGATTTGATTAAAACACATAATTACTTAGCCAATCTTGACAACTCGACCAAGGAATTTATATATACCACTAGAATAGGTGCTTTGGCTAACACTTTGTAACAAAAACCAAGGCATTCGACCCCTAGAAAAATAAAAATAAAAAGGAATAAGTTACTTTTGATTCTCAAGATCACATAAAGTGCAAGAGAAGAGAATACACAAACTATCCTTGGGTAACATAAGTAGTTAGGTTACTTATGATCCTCAGGATTGCACAAATCACAAGAGAAGACCATACACAACACTAATCACACAAACACATGAGTAATTGGGTCACTTTTGATCCTCAAGATTATATGAAGTGTAAGGGGAGAGCATACACAATTTCAATCACACAAGCACATATGCACAAAGAAAAAATAAATATTGACTCCTTGCTTGATTTATAGATGTGAGTTATACTTAAAATCAAATCTTTGACCAATGAACCTACAGAATAAGAGAGTTAGTAGTTTTAAAAAAAAGTCTTTGTCATACGATGATGGCTACACCTAAACATAATTAGCAATCAAAAAAATCCCTACAATAATAATCTTGTAAAATATAAAAAAATTGATTACCAATAGATTCTTTGTGATTTTATGATAAATTTAAAAAAAATTGCCAAAATTTGACTCCATATGCAAAAGTTATGCTTATCTCAAAAAATGCAAAAAAGGGCTTCAAACTGAAATATTTGATATTTGAGGTAGAATCTACAAAAATTACCTATAACATTGCAAAGTTCTTAGAACCAACTTTCTAATGCATATAAGAATGGAAAAATTTAACTATGTGGCTAAAAGTTATGATCCGGAAAAAAATGTCTCTTTATGCAAATAAAAGTGACCCCTAGGCATTGTTGGAGCAATGCCACCAGTTGGGTTGAGTGCACAAAGCAAAGGAGAGGTGGTTGCCATCAAAGTATTATCAAAGTGGAGCTATGGTGGAGTGGCTCCCATGGTAGAGCAAAGGTGGAAAGGGGAGCAAAGCTCTCAACACAAAGCAATAAGCACTAAGTGTCTGGTGTCCAGAATCTAAGATTGGGGTCTAAGGCTTGAGGCTTAAGCTAACAAGGTATGCAAACCATGTACTTGTTATCCCTACATGCACTAGTACCATTGACTGTGTGGTTGATGCATACTACTAACCTCTAGGTTTTTAAATGTCATAGGGCCGACAGGCCCTACCACTGATTGGACTATTCGGGGAGCCTCACCCAATGGGTGCCTCATGGTATGTCTACAAATATTTTAATGATAAAAGGGTCTATGGATCCCATACCTTATAACAAAATAGATATTTTATTAATAAAACCTTAATATTTGTTTTAAAAAAATACCTTTTCATAATGATTATGCCAATGAGAAATATTCATAGAATATGCTAGGACTTAACATAGGTTGGTACAACACTTGCACAGATGGTTCATATGCCATATGATGGGGTTAGAGGACTAGAAAAATACTTCCAGGAGATTGTAACATAGTATATTAAGTTTATGGTCAATCCATATAGATTTGGACCTTTCAGACTCAATTGCAAGATCAAATTTGGACCAAGATGTACGCAGAATTTAGTTTGGCAAGATCTCTCCAAATTTGAGAAAGGAAAAAACCTATGAGATCAAAATATGGAAATCCTACAAAACCAAGGTAAGACTAACAAGGGTGTTCCATTGGGTGCGCCAAAATATATATGCCTAATTTAGAACAAACACCAAAAAGATTAAATCAATGTTAAACCCTTCATTCTAAATCAAAGCATACCTCCAATTGAGCTAAAGAGAGTTCAAACAAAATAAATACTTGATACTCTTACCAATACAAACCCTCTTTGTTTAAGTTGATCGCTCAAGATGTGATTGATGTGGTTGCTTAAGGAGTCATGCAAGATTTTACATGTACTTGTCAATCCTTTGATTGGTGTCCCATGATTATTCGATGAAGGATTGGGTTGGATTTATAGATTTTGATTGAGGATGTGAATGGAGTGGACTTGAAGATGTAATACTAAAATGGATAGTTGAGATGCATTAGCTTCTAAAGCAAGTTAGCTTCTAGAGAAATAAGATGGATGATCAAGATTAATTGAAAATGGATGGATGAGATTGATTGATATGAATATTTAAATAATGGATTGTTAGGATTTATTTTAGGGCTATCTTTATGTGAATGGTTGAGATTTTGAGATGTAGTGTGGAAATAGATGGTGGAGATTTGTAAGATGTTTAACTTTTATTTACTAGCTAGTCATGTGACTAGTTGAATTATTTATTTATTTATTTGTGGATAATAGATGGAAATGGATTTATTTATTTATTGTAAATGAGAACATGATCTTTTATTTATTTATGAATAAATTAAAAAAATGGAATTAATGAATTAATTAACTAAATAATAAAAATTATTTAATTAATTAATGGATGGTGGTATTATTAGTGAATGAAAATAAGTTGTTAGCATGGGATTAACTTGATTATGGTGATATTAGTATGGTAGTGGTGTTGAGATTAGTGAATTAGCTTGGTGATGTCAACATGGTGTTAGGAATGATGTTAGGAAGAAATGTTAGATGTGGTGTTAGCTGATGGTGAATTTTAATTGTCTACAATTTTAATAAATATAAACCAAAGGAATGTACTACTCTTAATTTTACTTATTCCTGTAATTCATTTTTAGAAGTCCTTCAAACATCTAAATCACTATTTCCGTCTTCAAATCTATCATTGGATGATAAGAAGAACATTAAGGTTACTTCTCAAAGTTATCCTCAATCTTCCAAAATATTTATCTGATACAAGGGTCTTAGATAAACATTATAATTTCAATACATACTTAGGACAATACATCATACCTGATCGGGCTGGGTCAAAGAGTCCCATGTGGAATATTTCCAACTCAGTGACTTCTTGGAGCCACCGCCTAGCTGGCATTCCAAGTCTTTTCATACTCTGTTGGCTGCTTTAGATTTTGAGAGATTGCATGAGCCACATAATGAAGGAAATAATGTCTAGGAATATGAAGGACATTTTTGGGAGTTTGAGTGGCATTGTTTGCAAAAACTTTTATGAGTGTCAATTCATTTCCAGATTGTTTAAAGGCATTCTGCAATTCCCTAACTCTTGTAATTGCATCTCTCCTTGCTAGTTTGGTAAGTTTAGAACTATGGGAGGTGACAAAGTTAGAACAGAGCTGACATTGTATGTGGAGTTTAAGGCTGACTCTCAGGTTTGGAGCATCTATTATGAAGGGGGGATAACTCCTTTCCTAGAGTGCTTGAATGGATTCAATGAGAGTTTGTCTATGCAATTCGCTATGTTGTGGGATGAAGACCGAAAGGTGAGTGTTGGTGGGGTGCAGATTGAGGTCTCCGAAGAGTCCATAGCTAAAGCCATGGGCCTGAATCATGAGGGCAAAAGATTGAATATGCAGACAAAGGTCCAAGATCCAGAGGGGCTGAAAAATTATTCCATGAAGGTGATAAGCCAGTCAGAATGCAAGGCAACTTTGAATGTGGGAGCCTAGTGAATCCTTGGGACCATGTTTATTATCTTATTATGAAATTTATTACTCTTGAGTGTTGCTATAGATATTTCTACCATTACCAATTCTCCCTATTGAACCACTTTAGACATAAGGTCATGGTGAACTTTCCCTTCTATCTGCTCTCTTCCCTTGAGTCTTTTGTCAAGTTAACTAGAAAAACTTGGGAGGGCAACCCGACAGTGGTGGTTGTTCCCCTGCACTAGGGTTTGATTTTCTACCTGTATCACTTTTATTTGGCCCTCTACCTTGCAAATCCTCTTAAAGTTAGTTTGATTGAGGAAAACATGGATGAGGATTCAGATGACAATATCCCGCTAAGTGTTAAATATGACAGCCATAACAAAAATGAAGCCCCGTATCATGTTGATGTCGACCCTCAAAATTTTGTTGGGCCCCCCTAACCCTCCTGCTATCCCTAATTCTTGACCCCACAAGAAGAAGGATACCCCTACCCATCGGGCCCATCAAACTGGCCAAGCCCCTGTGGTTTCAAATTCGAGGGGTGTTGATGGGTCCCAAGGCCAAGATCACAAAGATACTACTGAAGGTCTTTGTGGGATGAAGAATTGCCCTTCTCCTTCTAGAGACAAGAAACGTAAAGGTCTACAAGTTCACCCCAGTTCTAGCAAGGGGGGAAAATGAAAAATACAAAAAGGTGATGAGGGTATGAAGAATGTGGAACATAGGTTGAGAAAGGCTAGGACAAACCCCAGGAGCAGAGAGAAAATGACATAGCTGAAGTCAAGGAGATGGTTGAGGGTAAGGAGATGCTATGAGGAGACCTAGCATTCATAGGTCGACCAAGCTGGCTAGGGGAAAGCCCCCAGTGTTAAAAATTGTTGATTACTCCTCCGCATCTGACCCTGATGACCCAAAGAATGAAATTGAGATTAAGTGAAGACTACCCCTGTGTAGGATCAAGAGGGAGCTAGCCATTTTGACTTAATGAAAAATTCTTATTATGATACTGAATAGGATGATGTTGAGATTCTGGAGACCCTAGAGAAGGAGGTGGAAAGTGCCAGGGATGGTGACTCTAACAAGTAGCTCATGCATGAGCTTGGGGAGGTTAAGACTCAGCTCTCGGCTATGGAAGCTAAGGTCAAGGTGTTGGTGATAGTTTGTTTGAAAGTCATCCATCAGGTGGCCACAACTTTTACTACTCTGTAGAAAGAACACCATGTTGAAAAGGATGTGAAGACTGAGAGCAAGGAGGAGCTGCTAAAGTTTCTGAATGATGATTGGAAAGATATGTTTAATTAGTTTTTACTGTTGTTCTATTTTCTAGTCCTTGTTTTATTTTGATACTATTATGAACTCTTGCTATTAACCAATTATTTTTGTGTTGTTCACATCCTTTGGCCTATTTCGCTGCCCTTTGGGTTTTTGTTATTAGGATCTGCACCTGTGTTTACAACTTATTAATATCAAAAACATTATAATTTCAATGAAATCATTGATCCTTAAAATATCATAAATGAAATTTATAAATATACCAAAAGATATATTCTTCATATTCCCAAGCATAAAGTGGTATAATTTTGTTAGATTATCAACCACAACTAATATAATATCACATGAATTCCTTGACACAAAAACTCCTTGAGTAAAGTCCATATTTATAACTTGGAATTAAAAAAGGTAAATCATGAGTATGAAGTTCTCCATTGCTAGGTGAATATGTTTTTTTTTACATTTTAAACTCCAAGCATCTAGGATAAAATAAATGGTATTATTTTTCATGATTTTAAAAAATATTTTGTAGATCTACCATTGACTTAGAAATTCCTAGATGACTTGAATATGTATTGCAATGTCCTTGAATAAATAGAGTTCTTAAGAATTCTAGTCTAGAGTGTACATTTTTTTGAAACCTCATTATTTGTTAAAACCTCAAGCATCCATTCTGATCAAACTTGTAACCATAAAAATGAAGATCCCAAAATTATTCTCAAGGTTAACTTCACTTTAAGGTAATTCTCATCTGTAGAAATAATATTTAGTTAGGAACTTCATCAACCTTCACTACAATTAATTAAAGTTGGGATGTGCAAAAATGTAATGCAACCTTGTACAATCTATTTTAAGTTCAAATGGTTTACCCTAAAAAAGGTGTCACTACATAAGAAACCTAGTAACTATTGTTGCCAACTCCAAATCATGAGATGCAGTCTTTTTTAATCTTTAAGTTGAGGATGTTCTTGGGGCCCTCACTAATAAATAATTATTAATACAAAACTACAAAGTAAAAAATTATTATAGGACAACACCAATTACCTATGTGTGTATTATGAAATTGTGCACCTCCCAAAACACAAGAAGCGACACTTTTATCCCAACCCACCTCTACCAACAAAAAACCATTATACTAACTAAAAAAATTACACCTTTGACTACCAATTAAAAATAAATAGACCAAAAAGGTGAGCTCCTACATAGAACACATCAAAATCTCAATCTAAAAAAACCAAAGCATTTCCTAGTCTATAACTAGCATACACAAACAAACCATATCCCAAATGCAAAACATCAACATGGAATCTATCATCTTTCATGGCCACACATTTTGCCTTTGAATCATTCATGTATCTTAATTCTATACAAGGTTTCAAAAAAATCTATTTTTGGAATACACCAATCCTTCCGACAAAATCCACTCGAATATCCTTCCTAAGGACACAAATTTCCTCTCCTAGATGAGGCCTTCTAATTCTTAAAATACCCTCCTCATTAGATCTATCATATGATACAAATTTATCTAGCTATGAGAACCCACTATGGAAAATCTAATCTTTGGTAGGTGGTTCTACAATAATTTTCTTCAATTTCTATCTAAAATTATAGCTATAGAAATATAATTTTTAGAGACTCCAATATTGTTTCCAAGAATAAACGTGTCAAATTTTAATATATCAAGGTTTAGGATTGATTTTTTTCTTTATCCTATTAGAAATAGCTTCCCATATGGTTAATCACTCCCTAAGATCCCATACTATTGTATTTTTTGTCTATAACAAAAGTTGAGAAAGATGAAACTTGCACAAAGGAGAATTGAGAGTAGATTCCAATGCATCCAAAAATTAGGATAAATAGCTTTTCATTTTATTGCCAATTATAATCTAGATCACATATGATAAATCACTCAAATAAACCAAATCCTTACATCTCCATTTTCAATCCATTCTATGTCATAGACATACAAAATAAATAATATACCACCTTGAAGATTCATAATTATTTTTGATAAATGCATAAATTACCTAATGGGAAGGATTGTAAATTATGCATCCTCCCACTTTACAAGGCTATATATTAATTTAAAATTAGGAAACAATTTTTATTAGATATTCCTCAAGATAGAAGATAAATCTAGATTAATAAATAGGAGACCATCCCATGCATCTATAATATCACTCACCAATGTAGAGAAGTGGAGCTAGTGAATCCTAGTGTTATCTAGATGATCAACACCTTTATTGTGTTTCCTATAAAAATTCTCAAAGAAAACCTCTTAAAAATTATTAGAAAATCTACAAGCCTATAATATGCCATTATGTAGTTTACAATTCATCATATTTCCCTTGACTAGGCCTGTAATAATCATCTAAGAGACCCATTCTATTATCAATCTCCTACACCCAACCAAAAAATAATCATTATCCCTCAAAGAAGGGCTTCCAAATTTGCTTCGTTATTCATTCTTATCCCTAGGAATAATGAAACAATAGTAATAAACTACCCTAAGGCATCTCTAAATATGACACTAGCAATAATTACCCCTAGAGACACCACTAAAATTAAGCTTCATGAACTCATCCAAAGGTTTTCTCCAAGACGCCAATTGTCTCAGACTTTTCTTGATTGCCCCATTAACAATGGTCATGGGGTACATAGTTAATATTATCAACTTTATATATTTCTATACTTATGCACAACCACATGACTATCTTTCATAAGAAAACCTCCAAGAAATAAATTTTTACTACCAGAAATCATCCATTTATACATGAAACCTTAAGAACAAGAGATGTGGTAATTCTTGTTTTAGGAAACCTTCTCATTCTTATTATTCCAATTAATATTCATCTCCTTCTTAAATAATTTGATGGAATTAGATATTTTAAAAATCCCTCCAAAAACTATTATTAGCACCCTACAAGTCCCACAAAAGTGTGTACCTAATGGATGTTCTGACATTTTGACCATTCCATGGTGGATTTTATTTTGTTAAGGATCAAATGAAATTATACCCTTATAAATAATGTGTCACAATTAACTTATCTTCCTTTTGTTGGAAAGAGTATTTAATTGTATGTTTAAAAACTTTTTGCTCCTTGAGTCACCACAAAACAAGTCATAAATTAGACTCTTGATTTCTTCATTCCTTGAATAAATAAGAATATGATCAAAAAAATCTAATAAAAATGATCTAATATTTCATTAAAGACACACTATTCATTAGGTTAATGAATGTTCAAAGTTGTAGAACAAAATGTGATAATATGAACTCATAGCAACCATAATTTAGACTTAATGTGATCTTAGTATATCTTGTTCCTTTATCTAAATATTGTGGTATCTCAAAAATATGTTTGTCCTACATTTTTAGTTGAATAGATCATTGATCTTGGGAAAATAATATTTATTATTGATGGATTCCTTATTCAAAAAATTTTAATTGATGTACAAATAAAGGGTTATATATTTTTTCAAAAATTGATTGATGCCTCCTATTAGTGCCTATATTTTTCAGCCCTAAAATCAGCCCAAATATACCAAGTGTGCCCCACTATGTTTTTGTCTTACTTTAATGACTTAAAAAATCCTCAAAAGCCCTAAAAATGACTAAGTATGACCTTTGTCGGCCCTTTTGGGTTTGTCAAGAACTTGTTGGTGGTTCTAGTGGTTCTCAGAACAACCAAAACCTCTAACAGGTTCCTAGGTTCCTATCGATCCTTGAACCCATGACATTAAGCAAATAAATGTAAAGGGTTAGGAACCTTGTTAGTAGTTCCAATTGTCCTCGGAACCATCAGAACCCCCAACATGGTTCTAGAGTTCCCTCTTGGCCCTAAATCCCTAACATGTGTTGGCCCAACATTTAAATGGTGTTGATTGCTTAAAACTGATGGAACCCTTGACTAGGTTTCTAAGTTCCCAGTCTTGCCCATTGCTCTAACATGCAAGCAAGGATAAAAGAAAGAAAACAAGAGGAAGTGAAAGAGAAGAAATGAGAGAACATTAAGAGTGTTCTAGAGTTCCCAATGGGTGGTAAACCTTTGAAAAGGAGGAACAAGAAGATAGGTGAGAATTAAAAAAAAAAGAAAAGATAAGAGAAGGCATGAGGAAGTGACAAAGATAAAGAAGTAGATAGGAAGAAATAAATGAAGAGGTCGGAGCTTCCAATGGTTCCCAAAACCACTGGAACCTCTGACAAGGTTCGTTGGTTCCTGATAAGGTCTAAAACCCTGACAAAGGAGATGAAGAGAAGAAGGAAAGTTCCTTGGTTCCTAATGGTCAGTGAATCATCAACTAAAAGGAACAAAGGGGAAAACAAGTAAAAATGATGAAGTAAATGAGGAGAGTAAAGGAAATGAGAAAATAAAAGATGTTGGTAGTTTTGATGGTTCTTGAAACCATTGGAACTCCCAACTTGGTTCCAAGTGAGTGCCTATCCTTCGACATCATCCAAAAAAGGCTTGGAAACACAAAAAACTAGGTGCTAAGGTAGAAACAAAGCTTGATGGATGCATCCAAATATCTAAATACTCTTTTACGTCTCAACTACCTCTGGCTATTCTTCTCAAGGTGCCATGAATGTAGTTGGTGGCTTTTCCCAAATACCTCTTGTACCTACACACAGTTAATGCTGTTATTTTATGGTGGGAAACACCTAACAACCATGGCCTCATTCAATGTAGACTAGGGTAGATTCAAAAGGGAGTATATATTGTCTTGTTTCTAATTTTAAAAGGTGTTGGTCTCTCTAGTTTTCTAGGGGGATGAAGGTGTAGAAGGATTCTCTAGGGTTTTAAATCACTCCCATCCAATTCTTTAGGGAAACAAATTCACCTGTGAAACATGTGTGATTAAAATTGTGAAAAGGGTATCAACATTTGAATGTATTCATGATCATAGGCATACTTTTAGGGAAGATTGGTAGATTTGATAAATGTAGCAATATTTTAGTACATTGCAAGACTTACAATGATCATTTTTATGTTACATATGGAGTTGTGCAGTTTAGACTTGCTATCATATATTTTATTGTTGGTATGTTGCTTTGATCAACTATGACTCTACAACTCATTAGATAGGCACTGGTCTTGGAAATTGAGATTAATCATGCCCATTTAAAATAAATAAAATCTTTCACAGTAGTTTAGGAATAGGTTGGTAGATTAGTTTAGGATTTTCTTGTATACACAAACCAATGTTATACCTTGGATAAATTTTAAGGGATATTGTGTCAAATATATGGTTAGAGGTTTGTGTAGGTTGGAGTTTGGCTCATCATCATAGTCCATTTTTTGTAAAAGCATATCTTCAGTAAGCTAGTGTCAGATAAATGAATAGAGGATTATGATAGTGAGGGTGCAAGATATAAGTGTGTATGAATAGTTAAGGGGATTCATCTTAGTGATTGAAATTGATTATATTTTTGTGTACACTTATATGCTTGTTTGTCATCTTCTATTAGTGAGGTATTGTAGGCTTGCACCTGATTTCCATGAGGACGTGGTAGTCAAAGCCTTATAAAATTGTTTTCATATATTTAGACCTCAACAGAATACCCCCTAGGTTCTACAAAGCCTGAAGAAGAAGAGAATCTGTCATATCCTATGTGTTGGTCCAAAACCACCCTTTCTTTATTGATATATCATTCTCCCTGATTGTGATATTTGTTTCCTCTTTATGTCACTATTGGTGGTGGTGTTAGAGGAATGGTGGTGTTAGAGGAAAGGGCTTGTGGTTTTGGAACAAACACCTCCCAAGGTGGAATAATTTTCTCAATAATTCCTTTGTCAAAAATTTCTTAACAATACATATTTTATAGTCATCCACATTGATGTTCTTTTAATAAGGTTATATATTAGGAAGGAGGTTGTGTGCAAAATCTAAATATCATTAACTCTTACAAAATTAATAATTCATTAGGAACAAATGTCTTTTTGTCATCCAATTCATTGATGAGAGTTATATAATGTTGACAACATTTTGAATTATCCTCCTTAACATACACTATATAATTATATCAAATGTTGTTAGTCTTTGAATTCCTTTGATCAACAATGATCCCCAAATTTATATAAACAACTAAGATATTTCTCTTAAAATTTCATGTTTACTTTATGTTTTATAAGATAATTCACACCAAATATGTCATGTACAAGTTTAGATTAGTGGTAAAATTATGAAACTCTAACTATGCTTTAAATACACATTATTTGAATCTATGAATTTTTCCCCATGTCTAATTATCTACTTATATCTCATGAATAGTATCTTCATAAGTACCTTTCCAACTATCTTGGGTGTTTTGTAATGGGACCTATATCTATAATAACTCATACTAGAACAATAGACTTATATAAGAGTGGATTGGTGCTCTACTTTTCTATAGTACATTATAGTATAAATATAATGTAATAGCTAGTTCTATAATTTTTAAAGATAACCATTTCATCACTTCTTTGTATCAATTAGGTTGTTTGTGGTATATTTTTCACTACCAAAGATAAATAATCCATTCAGTAGACCCTTTCTCTAAGGTATTATATTTCTCTTATTCCAATTTCTAAAATATTGATTTTACTAGAAGTTTTGGTTCTATTTAATCTAATTACTATTAGTTCTTATCATTATGGTTTCCATTTCCTTAGAACTTTCATGAACATCCTTTGTTATTATTTTTAACTCTAAAATTCTTCTCTTGAGAAGGTTGACACTATAATTGTGAAAGTGTACTCTTCTCAAGGAGGTTCTTTTGAAGAATTAAAATCAAAATTATCTTCTCTTACTTTATTGCTTTTGTAAACAAATTAGCCATATTGGTAGATTTGTCCATATCAATGTCAACATGGGTTTGAGATTGATAACCCAAAAAAGTGGTTCATCCATTGACATCACACTCCTTATAAATCCTAGAAGATATATAACTAAAGCAATTAATTTACCCTAATACTCTATAACTATAATATCAACATGCTTAAGATGATGAAATTATGTGTGTTGTAATAAAACTATAAATTGGGGTTCTATCTTCCTCCAAAATGGCTATAGAATTATACCAAGTGGTTTCCTAGGAATTAAATTCTTGTCCACTTTACTACAATTCCACCAAGTTGAGTCTCACTATTCTACTATTACACCCCCAAGTTTCTTAGTGTTGTTTGAGAAATTTCTCAACTCAAAATAATTTTTTATTCAATGACTTAAGCCTCTAAATCATCCTTAAAATCTATTTTTCATACTTGGGAGGCACAATTCTTTTGAGGTCCTTATAAAATTTATTTTCATCATCTTCCTAATCATGAAAATATTTGACCAAAGCCTATTCATATTCCACAACTTCTTCTCTTCCACCTTTTCCTTAACTTCATGGTTATCCTAATCTTTATTTTCAAGAAAAAATGAAGAAAATAAATTAGATCTCAAGAATCCATTAATAAGGTAAGGATCTAAACCATTGTGTGCTTCTAATTAAAATCAATGTTATCCATAATACTCAAAGTTATATTTAGACCTCATTTAAGCATAAACATTATTTCCACATATTATACTCAAAAGGAAACTTCCACTCTATAGATTAATTTGTTTAAGACTAATATAATATTTTTCTCTTTATTCCAAAATTTATATTTTTGAGAGAAAAATATAACTAAGAAGGGTAATAATCTCTTTATAAACGTAAAATAAAATATTTCTACATTATAAATAAAATAGTTTATAACATCTCAACAAAAATTTACAATAAACAATAATTTGAAATAAATTCAACTAGAAATCAAATTAAATCCACATATATTCACTTTAATATATGACCCATGATTTCACCTAAAACTATAAAACAATGGGAGAAATATTATAGTGGTGCTTCTTACCACTAACATGAAAGCTAAAAGAGGATCCCCTAGTTAACCATGAAATATGGCATCCCCCTTCCATTTCACAAGGTAGGATTGATAAGGAAATATAATATAAAGATAAGATAGAAAAATATTGGTGAATGCATCATAATTTTGTACAATACACAAATATAAAAACAATTAGAATTAAAGTAGTTGAGTTCATAGAAGTTATGGATAATCCATGGATATTAGCAATTGGTTTCTATGGATTCTTGTCCTAATAAAATAAACAACAATAAAATGAGCTTATAATGTATCAAGTGATATATAGGTTGAACTCAAACTCTTAAAATGGTTGAGCTACATACAGTTTCGCTAAGAAACTAAAAAAAATATTTAAACCAGATAAAAATAAGATTCACATTAATTCAATCCTACTTCAACCACATACATGATCATTACAATCATAAAATTAAACTCAACAATACTGTTGAAACTAAACACATATGTACATATGCTACAAGCATACACAAATTTTGATAAAATATGCTAAATAATAATAGTTAAGTACACAATCATACTCATGATCATATGCAAGGTATGAATAAGATTTTACATGTTCCAAATGTAGATCAAATGTTTCTAAAGCATGGAGTATTGAAAAAAGTGTTTTAAAATGTTAGTAATTAAAAATATAAAATTTAATAAATAATATAAACTTACCACCTCTATCAAGAATTAAGGATTGTATAATTCAACCCTTTGGTAGATTTCTACATAGTGAATTTTACATTTAATGTACCCATCCTAATTCTAATATACAAAAGTGTTTAATATGAAAAGAGAGATGATGAGTTTGATAGTTTTGTTTCAAGGGTTTATCATGATCCTCCTTTCACCACTAAACATTCAAGGACATTCAACTGAGTAGAGAACTCTACTATAGATCTCCTGTCACTTGGAACATAGGGGAAGATTGGAATTGTGTGAATTTGTTGTTCAATTAAGGCCAATTATGCTCAAAACCTAATTTCATAAAATCGTATACAAACAAACAAATTACAAAAAATGATCGCACACAGAGATATCAAATGACAACCAAATAAATACCATATTTCAAAGTTTGATGTGCAGAAAAGTTTGGGACTAATGAGTGGGTGCCCTAGTCCACTATACCTACTTTTGTTGGGGTCTCTAAAGAATGTCTGGAACATGTTCCTATTGTCATAGAGATTTCACCACTTCAGAATCTGGAGGACTAATGAATAGGCACCCAAGTCCAAGCCCTAGTTTTCTTCTCAGATCTACAATTTTGACAGTCTACACTACTCTCCTACAACTCAACTTCTTTTTCTTCCAAAACCTGTAACCTGCAATCATAGAAAAGTGGGTTGTGGTTGTGGTGTTTAGAGGCTTGCCTCAGTCAAGCCCCAAAAAGATATTCAAGTCTTTCAAACACCATTGTCAGATAAAGAGTGCATATCCCTATGGGATAGAGGCAAAATCCAAATGATAAATGATAGAAAACACAATTGATATCACCTTGTAGTGTAGATCTCATGGAAGGAAGATGATCTTCATTGCCATGAGGAGATGGAGTTGAATCTGCAATCACAAACACAATAACAACACAAAATACTACTCTGCAACACAATGAATGCCTTGAGTCACTTTCACATAAGCTTCTATATCAAAATTGCCATCTAGTTTACAAATAAATCACTAAACATGCTTATATATGCAACTACAAACATTCCCACTAAGAATTTTGTTTTCAAACTTGAGATGTCAGCATAGGACCTAATAACGGTCATATAACCGACACACAAAATAGGTCCTGACCTAAAATAGGGTAGGACTAGGGCACGGGTGCCCAAGTCCTCCCCCTATTTTAGGCAGGATTCATGTTAATCACATCCCCTAGGTCCCATTTGCCATGAAACTTTAGGGTTTTCTCATCAGGAGTCACCATTAACATGCAAAATGACCTAAATGCATTCTAAAAGACTCGGGAGCTAAACACAAGGCCAATACATGCAAAATTGCCATCTAGGGAAAATCCGCCAAGGGGACATTTTCCAATGTAATATTTAGTCCCCACTTTAATGTATGTATAAACACAAGGCCAATACATGCATTAAAGTATGGTCAACAAACACAGCAAACACGCCAAGCACAAAGAAGACATGCCAATCACAATAAAGATGGTAACATGCATGTAAAACATGAAGAAGATAGTTACAATCATGCAAAACACAGAGAAGACAACATTGAAGACATGCAAAACACAATGAATATAGTGAATGCAGTGATTATTTTTTCTTTTCATTTTCTCATATATATGAAATGCAAATTCAAGTACAAAGAAAGTAAACACACAACCCAAATGCAGGAGGAGCTCATTGCCACTAGTCTTGAAACTGCTTAAGGGGCAACAGACATGCCAAACAAATCTCAAAGTGTAGGAGGAGTCATTGCCAGTAGTCTTGAAACTACAATTCAGAACAAACGTGCCATAAAAATCCCAAAGCATAGGAGGAGCTCATCACCACCAATCTTGAAACTATGCTTGGGAACAAACACGCATACACACACACATGGAAGACATGGAGAAAAAATGACAAAGAAGTAATGGAAGGAACCTATTGCTAGGTTTGCAGCCATCTCAGGCACATTATAGGCACACATCGACAATTGGGCTTCACCATAACAATCGTCGAAGACACGCTTAAGGGTTAGGATAGTCTCATATCCACTCCTCGCCTGCTCAGAGGACTTTTTGAAAATGATAGGATGTGCAATCTCCTTAAGAAATACACCATCCCCAACTCACGTGGAGGGCTTAAAATAAAAAGGATATGCATGATATCTTGCATCTGTAGAGGGCTTAAGTGATTGCAATAGATTTCAATCTTTACAAACACACTTTGCTAGCATCTAAATCAAATAACTTACCTTATATGCCCCCACCTTAAGGTGGTTGATATCATGTACTGATATCAAGCACATTAAGGTAGGAAGAAAACACACAAGGGAACACGAGCTCTCACAAAGCCCATGCCCCCTGGAGGTTACATATACTTTACAATGACCAAATGTTCCTACAAACACACAATTTCTTGCAAGAAAAGGTGTTAGCATCCATATAATCATGATAAACAACAATGCAAAGCTAGATCCAAGATAGACAAAGTGCACAGAGCAGCAGTATTGTTATGTTTTGTAAGTGCGATAAGACAACATCAAGATCACATGAAGTGATTCTACTCACCAAGCGTCGGATAATATATAACAACCCCATTGTCATGTATGGACTAGGTCCATTTTTTGATTTCTCACTGAAGAGACACCGGGTTTGTATCAGTATAATATATTTTTCTTCATCCACTAGCTAGGTAGAACCACTAGAGGAAGGTAAACAATAAATCAAGAGACGAGAAACAAGTGCCTTAGGGACAGTCACATAGGAGGGTGCCCCCAAGTCACCAACCGAAACGCTATGTCCATAAGACACAACACACAACAATAAAAATAGAGGAGAAGAAATACAGAAGAATGATGATACACATAGAATAAGGGTCACAACAAAGGCGGTCTCTTGGTATCCTTGACCTTACAAGAGTATCAAGGGTCATCCTATGAGGCCTAAATAACACATAACACATCATGGGGGAAACACAACATGAGAGGGGAGGTCACATAAATGAGCCGATGATGCTATGACATAGGTGACCACCAAGGTTAGAAATACTTACCTGTAGGGACAATTGAGATAATGGTTGTCGACAAGCAAATCTATGCCATTTTTTCATGGATGAGGTGGGTTATCAAAGTTTTCTTTATCCACTTCTATCATGCCAACTATGTCATCAAAACCAAGATAACCATTTACTACTTCTATCCCTCCAATGATTTCATTGTAGTCATAAATAGGAGGGCCTTCTAATGCGGGTTGTTCTATGAGAGGTCTTTCCTTATCCACTAATGCTTCATCTTGGCCAGGGAGAGCATTAGAATGAAAGAAAGGTAAAGTGTTGTTGAAAGGTTTAGGTTTTGTATCATTACTAAAGTTATCCATAGTCTTCTCATCTAGAGTTCTTGGACACTCAAAATTTAGATAACTTATGGGATCATTATCATTATTATCATTATTGGTATCATCATCATATGTTGTAGCTATTAATTCCAAACTGTTAAGAAAACCTTCACACTCATCATTCATGGTGTGTTTTATTAATTCTTCTACTAACCAAGGGTATGTATTAATGAGAGACATGAAGTTGTCAAAATCAACTACATAATCAAGGATTTCAAGTGAAGAGCACATAAATATATCCTTGTGATATATAGTTTGTATATAAGTAATGACATGAGGATTCATATTAAGGAATTTGTAGAGGTTCCCAAAGTTTGTGATGTATGAATGTAAATATTACAAAGAGAAATGAGATGAAGATTCCATGTGTATATGTTTTCAAATAAATGTAAAATCAGATTTCAAAAGTTATGCAAGAAACAAGTGCAAAGCTATATGTAAAAAATGACCTAAAAATGCTTGATTTTCCAACTTTTTTCAATGCAAACAAGTGAAAGAAGAGGTGTTGTAAGGAAATTGATGAGGGGAAGAAAATAATATGTCAAATATCAGTCCAATAAACCAACAATATCCTTAAAAAAACACTTATGATGCAATCCTATAATGATGACAAGTTAAAACCTAGTGAAAATACACCTAAAATGTGTATTTTTTCACCAATTTTCAATGCAAAGGCCCAATAAAAAGGGTTTTGTGAGAAATTTGAGGAGGTTCAAAATATTATAACCCTAATAATAGCCAATTAGTGCATAAAAATCCTTCACAACATGCCTATGATGCAATTCTAGAGAGACGATAAGGCCAAATCTAGTGAAAATGCAAGGTTTTCAAACCCTAGACATGAAATTTTGCAAGAAATCCACTATGACACTAAAACAAAAAGTTAGTACTAATGAGTGTTTTGAAAGGGTAGTAAAGTTTGAAACAAGATTTTGACTACAAACCCTAGCTAATGCAAAAATAGTTTTTTATGAAAAATGCACAATTTCAAGCAATTTTTAACAATTTAATAATGAAAATGCTATGCAAATGAATGATGAATGATGAATTTATGTATTTTAAAGTAGATCTGATGATAATGACAGAATTTAAAGAAATTTAAAGCAAACTAATTCAAATTATTTGAAAATGCAAGCTAAAAATGCCAGTTTTTTCCAAATTTTCAATTTTTTTTGTAATTTTTTCAAATGCAATAAGATAAAAATGAAATGAATGAATGAAAGTCTAAAGCACAACACTCAAAAAAGTGAAAAAAGTCCAAAAACATGGGTTCACCAAAATGTTTACTATGAAAAGAGAGATGATGAGGTTGATAGTTTTGTTTCAAGGGTTTATCATGATCCTCCTTTCACCACTAAACATTCAAGGACATTCAACCAAGTAGAAAACTCTACTATAGATCTCCTATCACTTGGAACATAGGGGAAGATTGGAATTGTGTGAATTTGTTGTTCAATTAAGTTTAATTATGCTCAAAACCCTAATTTCGTAAAATTGTAACAAACGAACAAATTACCGAAAATGATAGCACACAGAGATATCAAATGACAACCAAATACATACCATATTTTGAAGTTTACTGTGTGAAAAAGTCAGGGACTAATGAGTGGGCACCCTAGTCCACTATACTCTCTTTTGTTAGGGTGTCTGAAGAATGTCTATAACATGTTCCTGCTATCACAGGGATTTCACTGCTTCAGAATTCGGAGGACTAATGAGTCGGCACCCAAGTCCAAGCCCTAGTTTTCTTCTCAGATTTGCAATTTTGACAGTCTACACTACTCTTTTGCAACTCCACGTCTTTCACTTCCTAAACATGTAACCTGCAATCACAGAAAAGTGGGTTGGGAGTTGTGGTGTTTAGAGGCTTACCTTGGTCAAGCCCTGGAGAGACATTCAAGTCTTCTGAACACCGTTGTTAGATAAAGAGTGTGTATCCCTGTGGGATAGAGGTAAAATCCAAATGTTAAATGATAGAAAACATAATTGATATCACCTTGTAGTGTAGATCTCATGGAAGGAAGATTCTCTTCATTGCCATGAGGAGATGGAGTCGAATCTGTAATCACAAACACAATAACAACACAAAATACTTCTTTGCAACACAATGAATACCTTAAATCACTTTGATATAAGCTTCTATATAAAAATTGCCATCTAGTTTACAAATGAATCACTAAACATGCTTATATATGCAACTACAGACATTCCCACTAAGAATTTCATAATTCAAACTTGAGATGTTGGCATAGGACCTAATAACGATCATATAACCAACACACAAAAATAGGTCCTAACCTAAAATAAGGTAGGACTAGGGCACAGGTGCCCAAGTCCTCCCCCCTATTTCATGCAAGATTCATGTTAATCACATCTCCTAGGTTCCATTTTCCATGAAACTTCTGGGTTATCTCATTGGGAGTCACCATTAACACACAAGATGACATGAATGCATTCTAAAAGACCTAGGAGCTAAACCTTAGGAGGGAAAAGCCCTCAAGGGGACATTATTTGATGTAACAAAAAGAATGTATGTGGCTTAAAAAAATAGTTTCTACTATTGATTGATGAAACATAATATGTTATGTAATAACCCCAAAAATTTTAGTCCATTTTTTTTTAACCAACTAAAAGTGCATAAATTCAAAATGAAAATATTATTTAACTATTGTAGTTTAAGCAACATCCTAAAGTAATCAGATTTAGATAATATAGTTTTCACATTTGAGTATGTAGTTTTTCTCAATTTACAAATTAACCTTGTAAAAAAAAAATCAATAAAGTTTTCAAATCTTAAAACATCTATCAATATTTTCAAGGTTATTCTCATGCTCAAATGAAGTCACTTCTCTTTAGGTTTAGATTTTTGTAAATAAACCCTTTAATTAATCATTTATTGAAAAATAACTTTCGAATAGAGACAATTAAACTTTCCCACGTTCCTATTTAGAACCATATGATATTGATTTCCACAAATTTTCTATTCTAACTTAGATTTCTACTTAAAGTAGAATAATAAATTCTACTATACCAAATAGTTTTTTTTCTATCACATTTGTGTATGATAAATGAAATATATTCCAAAGTTCTCAATACATACATAATTTAATTTAAACAAAGAATTATCAAGATATTTACACGTTTATTGAGTAGTTGATAGACTTGTGATGATGTAGGAGCATCCAGTGGTGTAAGGGCAATCTTGCATCACCCAAAAAAATATTTGTTTCAAAATTGTTGATGTTTTTTCCATTTCTTTTCAAAAATTGTGGTTCTGGTTTCATAATTTCTTGAATAATGATGTAGAACTTTCAGTTTTTCCAAACTGCTAAAAATAGCAACCTGCTATTTTTAGAAAGTTTGCATTTGGGCACAGATTGAAGTGAAAATTTATAGGAAGCTTCATAACAGAGAAATAAGACCTTTGGCGAAGGAATCTTGCAAAGATCATTTGCGAGCTGAAAGATATTAAAGTTTCTGTTTCTTGAAAAATGCTTGAAAATTATTCAAACTCAGGTTTGAGGCACTAAACGGCCCTGTACGGGCCCAAAAATGGCCAGAATTGGAAGAACAAGTTCCTATGATGTAGAGGACTCTATGAGCTTTCTGACGCATAAAACAGTTCGTCAATCAGACACCCGGATCAAAAGTTATGGCTCCCAGAAGTTGACCTATTTTCGGAGGGAGATGCAAATTTTGAAATTAGATTGTTGGCCACCAAAAAGGCTATTAATAACCATTTTTGGGAACTCTGGGCAGTAGTAGAGTTAAGGGGGAAAGTGTAGATTCAAGAATAGGTAGGAAAAGAGAAACCCTAGCTGATTTGGGGTTACAGAAGGCAAATGATTCTAGGGTCTTAGGAGAGGAAGTTGTAATGTGTTGCAGCCTGTGGATGGTTGATTCCTCTTATTGTATTTGAGCTTCTGTAATGTAATAAGTTGTCCAAATCAATAAAGAAAGTTCTATTTTCTATGTTCAATTTCTATTGTTGTGTGTTTTATGATTTACCCCCTTCATCAAGTGGTATCAGAGAAAGGGTTCCTGAGTGTGTAGACAGATTGCTGACCGTGAGGTAGTTTGCACTAGGACTTGAGGTTGTGGGTTTGCTGTGGAGATCAAGATGCCTCCATGAAGAAATCATATTGGGAGGAATGCTTTGACGGAAGAGGGTTTTAGTGCCCTGCAAAGGCAAATCGATGCATTGCAAGAGGAGCTACGAAGAGGGTTTGATCTGAGAACAAGAGAAGAAAGTGAGGATGAAGCTGAAGAAGAGCTATCCGATGAAGGACAAGAAGCTACAGGAGATCTTGCAGAAGTTAGGTTGTTGAGGGCAATTTCTAAGATTGGAAAGAGGTCCAGGATTGAAGTTTCTACATATTTTAAAGATTTGAATCTGGAACAACTTATTGATTGGATCAATGACATGGAGGAGTATTTTGAGTATGAAGATGTGGAAGACCCAGATTGGGTCAAGTTTGCAAAAATAAAATTGAAGGGCCATGCTAGTATTTGGTGGAAGGAGGTCCAGTTAGAGAGGAATAGAAGAGGAAAAGGAAAAATCACTAGATGGGATCAGATGGTGGAGAAACTGAAGAAGTAGTTCATTCCTGTGGACTATGAGATGGAGTTGTTGAAGAAGCTGCAAGGGTTGAAGCAAGATAACAAGTCTGTTAAGGAGTATACAGAAGAGTTTTATAAAATTACTATCAGGAGAGGCCATGCAAATCCCAACAAGGAGAAGGTAGCCTTTTACATTAATGGATTGAGGTTGAGTATTCAAGAGGAGTTGAGCCTAGTTAGAATGACCACCATAGAAGATGCGCACCAGTTTTTCCTGAAGGTGGAAGAGAAGCTAAATGAAAGATTTGATAGCAAGCAAAGGGGAAGAGGTCAAGGAAGAAGGATGTTAGGGTTAGCTGACAGAAGATATCAATTAAATGTAAATAAAGATTAAACAGAGAAATGGAAATACATAGAAATAATAACAACGAGAGACAAGTTTTAACATGGTTCACCCAAACTCGGGCTACATCCACCAAACAGAGAGTCCAATATTATTATCCAGTAAATCAAACCGATTACAATCAGCAATCCCTACAACTCAATACTGCTGCAAAATGCTACAATACCATATATCAAAACCCTAACCCTTAGCCGCTTTTTATCAAGCTTTTTGTCGGTTACAAAAATAGGGTTTTCTTATGTCGGTCAATGAAAAAAATAACTCCCGGTGCTTTATAAAATAATAAAAAACTGTGTGAGGTTTCGGGGGCGTTGCCCCCGAGCCCCCACAGGGGCACTGCCGCTCGACCCCGCAAGGGGCGCTGCCCCCAAACCCCATAGGAATTTGGGGGGGAAACCGCGCCGATAAAAGTGGGGTAAATATAACCTCCGAGTCTGATTAGGCTCCATATAACAACAAAGGACCAGTGGAAGACCCTATGGAGGCCATAATGAAGATCAAAAGAAAAGTGAAGAAGTTGGCATAAGTCAAAATCAGAGAGGGGATAATGCCTACTACCCTTGTGACTAGAACAATGGTGAGCAAAGAGGAAGAGGCAGACCTGGGCAAGGGCCCAGAAGAGGAGGTCTTAGAGGAACCTGTTTCCAATGTGGAGAAGAAGGGCATCGAGCATACGAGTGTCTACAACATCATGGAAGGATAAATAGAAGACTTGAAGGTAATGCACAAGTTGTACATGTAGATGAAGATGCACAATTTGAGCGTTCTGCAGATGCTGAAAGGGGAGAAACCCTAGTTGTCAGAAGAACTTTGTTGAATGAGGAGAAAGAACCCAATCAGAGGAAGAGTTTATTCCACACAAGATGCAAATGTGAAGGTAAGTGTTGTGACATTATTATTGATAGTGGAAGTACTAACAATCTTGTTTCAAAGGAGATGGTTGACAAGTTGAAGTTGACAAGAAGAAAGCATCCACATCCATATCGGATTGCATGGTTGTAGAAGGACCACAGAGCTTTGGTCAATGAGCAGTGTTTAGTGAAGTTCAAGATTGGGGACTACCACGATGAGGTGTTGTGTGATATCATATCGATGGA
This sequence comes from Cunninghamia lanceolata, assembly GCA_027924645.1. NCBI lineage: Eukaryota > Viridiplantae > Streptophyta > Pinopsida > Cupressales > Cupressaceae > Cunninghamia > Cunninghamia lanceolata. Next base: position 2,715,287 of record BSBN01000163.1, on the reverse strand, counting down.
TGCATGTCATATGCTATTGGGGAGGCCGTGGCAATATGATAGGAGCCCTATCCATGATGGCCATGCAAACACATATTCCCTAACAAAGGATGGAGTTCATCATAAGTTGAAGCCCTTGAAGGAGGTGGAAGAAAAGTTATGTAGTACTGCCAAAATTTTCTTGGTAAATGGTAGGAAATTTTTGGAAGGTATGAAGCATGAGCATCATTGCTTTGCATTGGTTCCTAAGATCAGTCAAGAGAAATGTGAAGATGTACTAGCAGAAGTTTCAGATATGTTGGAAGAATTTTGGGACATTGTCTTTGATAATATACCGGAAGGTTTATTACCGATGAGGAAGATAAGTCATCAAATGGACTTGATACCAAGAACCAGTTTGCCGAATAAGGCAGCCCATAGAATGACCCCTGCAAAGAGTGAAGAGATAAATAGACAAGTTCAAGAGCTGTTAAAGAAGGGGCTGATAAGAGAGAGCCTAAGTCCATGTGCGGTACTTGCAGTACTAGCACTAAAAAAAGATGGAGAGTGGAGAATGTGTACAGATTCTCGAGCCATCAACAAGATCACGATCAAGTATAGATTTCCATTACCTAGAATGGATGACATAATGGATTGTTTGAGTGGAGCCAAGTACTTCACGAAGATTGATCTAAAGAGTGAGTATCACCAAATCCGTATTAGAGAAGGAGATGAGTGGAAGACAACCTTCAAGACAAAGGAAGGTTTGTATGAGTGGTCAGTCATGCCATTTGGGCTAACCAATGCACCGAGCACATTCATGCAGCTCATGAATGAGGTATTAAAAGAATTTTTGGGAAGTTTTGTTATTGTTTATTTGGATGATATTTTGATTTTCAGTAAGACTTGGGATGATCATTTGATACATATCATAAGAGTTTTAGAGAAGCTAAGAGAAGAGAAGTTGTTGATTAATTTGAAGAAATGTAGTTTTAAGAAGAAGTTGGTATACCTGGGATTTGTTGTCTCAGAGGATGGTCTTAAGATGGACCCAGAAAAAGTGAGGGCTATCATTGAATGGCCTATGCCAAGGAGTACAACGGAGGTATGCTCTTTTCATGGTTTGGAAAGTTTTTACAGAAAGTTTATCAGGAATTTTAGTAGCATTTGTGCACCCCTAACTAAGACAATGAGAGGGGATAGAAAAGAGTTTAGATGGACTAAAGGAGCAGACAAGAGCTTTGATACATTGAAGCAGAAAGTCATAGAACAACCCGTTTTGGTACTTGCAGATTTCAATAAGTTATTTCACGTAGATTGTGATGCTAGTGGTAGTGGTATAGGAGCTGTTTTGAGCCAACAAGGTAAGCCCATTGCCTATTTTAGTGAGAAGCTTAATGATGCCAAGAAAAAGTATTTTGTTTATGATCAGAAATTTTATGCAATAGTTCAGGATTTGAAGAAATGGAGACATTATTTGTTGCCAAAAGAGTTTGTTTTATATACTGATCATCAGGTTTTGTAGTATCTTAATAGTCAAGAAAAGTTGAACCAAAGGCATTTAAAATGGGTTGAGTTTTTGCAGAGCTATACTTTTGTTTTGAAGCACGGGAGTGGGAAGTCCAATAGAGTTGCAGATGGCTTGAGTAGAATGCAAAATTTGTTGACAGAAATGAAGATAAAGGTTGTTGGGTTTGATGAGCTCAAAAGTTTGTACCCTGAAGATCCAGATTTTGCATAGGCTTGGAAAGCTTGTTTGGAACCTGTTACTTTGGACAAGACAAAATGGTTGGATTTCATAATCCAAGATGGCATGTTGTTTAAAGGAAGCCAGTTGTGCATTCTAAGGAGTTCCATGAGAGAGAACCTGATTAAGGAGAAGCATAGTGGAGGATTGGCTAGACACTTTGGTCGAGATAAGACCATTGCTATTGTTGGTGAAAATTATTATTGGCCACAGTTGTAGTAGGATGTGAGGAAATTTGTGTAGATTAGCAGAGTATGTCAGATGGTAAAAGGAACAAGTCAGAATATAGGGCTATATTAGCCACTACCTATACTAGAGAAGCCATCAGATGATATTAGTATGGATTTTGTTCTTAGCTTACCAAGGACACAGAGAGGATATGATTCCATTTTTGTGGTGGTGGACAGATTCTCGAAGATGGCACATTTTATTCCTTGCAAGAAGACTAATGATGCTATTCATATTGCTTAATTATTTTTTAGGGAGGTGGTGAGATTACATGGTCTACCAAAGAGCATAGTTTTAGATCAAGATACCAAGTTTGTTGGTTATTTCTAGAGGGCATTGTGGAAGAAGTTGAAGACAGATTTGAAGTTCAGTTCTACACACCATAAACAGACTGATGGACAGACTGAAGTGGTGAATAGGAGTTTGGGTAACCTGCTACGATGCTTAGTAGGAGATAAGCCCAAGGGATGGGATTTGATTTTACCACATGTAGAATTTTCTTACAACAATTCTGTCAATAGGAGTACTGGTAAATCACCATTCTAGATTGTATATGGGAATAGTCCAAGAAATGCTTCAGAGTTAAGGAATCTAGACAAAGGAGAAAAGACAAGTGTCAAGGCCGAAGACTTTGTAGAACACATGAAGAATTTACATGAAGAGGTGAGGAAGCACATTAATAAGATGAATATTCAGTACAAGGCTAAGGCAGATCAGAAGAGGAGATATAGGGAATTCTAGGTAGGAGATGAAGTCATGGTTCACTTGCGAAAAGAAAGGTTCCCAATTGGAACATACAATAAGCTGAAAATGAAGAAATTTGGACCATGCAGAATTTTGAAGAAACATGATTCAGGAAATGCATATGAGGTGGAGTTGCCTAGTGAGATCAACATTTCCCCTATTTTCAACATTGCTGATTTATCAGAATATCATGAAGGTGGAATAGAGGATGGACCAATAGAAGAACAGTGGAGTATTTCGGCATCTACTTCAATAGAGGAGATAGAAGAGATCTTGGATAGCTGTGTGGGAAGAAGTACTCAGAACAGGTAATATGAAGAATATCTGGTGAAATGGAAAGGAAGGCCTATTGAAGATTCTTCTTGGTTGTCTAAGGTAGAGGTTGATAGTTTGGGTTTTCCTCACACAAACACCTGAGACATGACAGGGTCACTTCTCAAATTACCCTGGGTGTCTGATGCAGGAGCATCTAGTGGTGTAAGGGCAATCTTGTATCACCCAAAAAAAGACATGTTTCAAAATTGTTGATGTTCTTTCCATTTCTTTTCAAAATTTGTGGTTCTGTTCCCATAATCGCTTGAATAATGATATAGAACTTTCAGTTTTTCTAAACTGCTAAAAATAACAACCTACTATTTTTAGAAAGTTTACATTTGGGCATGGATTGAAGTGAAAATTTACAGGAAGCTTCATAATGGAAAAATAAGACCTTTGCTGAAGGAATCACACAAAGATCATTTGCGAGCTGAAAGATATTAAAGTTTTTGTTTCCTGAAAAATGCCTGAAAATTATTCAAACTCAGGTTTGAGGCACTAAATGACCCTGTACAAGCCTAAAAATGGCCAAAACTGGAAAATCTTGTTCTTAGCATGTAGAGTACTCTATGAGCTTTCTGATGCATAAAACGGTTCGTCAATTGGACACCCGAATCAAAAGTTATGGCTCCCGGAAGTTGACCTATTTTTGGAGGGAGATGCAAATTTCAAAATTAGGTTGTTGGCCGCCAAAAAGGCTATTAATAACCATTTTTGGGAACCCTGGGCAATAGTAGAGTTAAGGGGGAAAGTGTAGAGTCAAGAATAGGTGGGAAAACAAAAACCCTAGCTGATTTGGGGTTACAGAAGGCAGATGATTCTAGGGTCTTGGAAGAGGAAGCTGTAATGTGTTGTAGCCTGTGGATGGTTGATTCCTCTTATTGTATTTGAGATTCTATAATGTAATAAGTTGTCCAAATAAATAAAGAAAGTTCTATTTTCTGTGTACAATTTTTGTTGTTGTGTGTTTTATGATTTACCCCCTTCATCATGTGATAATGCCTCATTTATCTATAACTAGTGATAGTTCATTAATAGTCTCACATTTACCATACTTCCATTATTCATGAGAAAATTAAATATCAAATGATTATGGAATAGATCAATATATCATCCAAAAAGATAAGCATGAAGCGATCCAAAAAATCATAAAAAACACTATTTATGAGACTCATGCATAAAATAGGTTCATTTGTCAACCCAAACAACATAACAATGAACTCATAGTATTTGTACCTTGTTCTAAAGGTAATTTTATGGACATCACCTTCCTTAATCCTTAATTGATGATAGCTTGATCGCAGGTCTATCTTAGAGAATACTATTGCACCCTTCATCTAGGATCAAAAAGATCATTGATTCTAGGAAATGAATATCTATTTTTTATTGTTACCTTGTTGAGAATTAAATAGTTGATGCAAAATTGAAGAGTTTCATCATTCTTTTTGAAAAGCACATGCACTCCCCATGGTGACACATTGGGCCCAATCAATCCTTTGATCAATAATTTATGCAATTGCACCTTCAATTCTTGAAGATCTACAATGTTCATATGATAAGTTTCTTTGGAAGTAGGAGCTACTCTTGGTAAATTCAAATAAATCTTCTAGAAACACATCCCTGATTTCATTCAACATAGGATTATCTTAAGAAGTTGCTTCTTTGTCCTTACATGGTTTGTTGATTTGAACTATGAACAACTAGCAATCTCACCTAGAAGTCTTATTTAACTAAAGTTCCAAAATGAGATTTAGAAACTAATACTACTTAATGCCTTGAAGCTCTACACAATTGCCTACATCATCAAGGCACTGCACTTCCTTGATGAAACAATCCAATTTGGAATTATCGGAATGTAACCAATCCATAGCATAGATTACATCATTAGATCCTAAGTGAACCAAATGCAAGTCAACGTTTGTTTAAAAAGTTCCTAGGTCTAGTTCTAAGCCCTTCAGACATTTAGAAATAGCACTACACTTTTTGGAACCAAAGTCTACATCTCAATTATCTCTTAATTTTTTTGTTGAAAGAGAACACTTTTTTAATAATTTAGGAGATGCAAAACTATCTAAAGCTCATGAATCAATAAAAATAGATAGAGGGATGTTATAACTTGTATCTCTTATCTTAATGGTAGTAGATTGAAACTCCACTTTCTAGTTATCCACTACCACATAGATCATATGACTAGGTTCTTGATTCTACTTCTTACTTGGAGAATTGCTTTCATAGTGATCTCCTCCATAATTGAACATCTTTTAATTGGACCAAAATCTATAGCAATACGGTTATCCCTAGTGGCTAGAAAATTATAAGGTTTAGTGAAGTTTTTCTACCATTTAGTAGATTTACAATAGTCCTTATTGCTCAAAATTGTATCACTCTTAGAATTTCTTGCTAGTTTTGAGAAGACCATTTAGACTCTACCTAATTTTGAACCTTGCTAGTAGAGGTGGCTATCCCATGTTGTTGATCTTGTTTTCTATTGAACTCATCATAACCCCTAATGTGAGCATTTTCCTTCTCTTCTATAGTGTATGTGGACTCTACAACTTAAACCAAAGTTTTTGGCCTAGTCATGTTCACTTCATGCATTAAGGAATCATGTAGTCTAAGTTTGAATTTGGTGACCTAGGTCTCCTCATCATGCATATAGTTAACACAATGAATAAGATTCATGAAATTAGTATGTATTTTACCACAAATATGCTACCTTACTGAAGTAATTGAAACTCAAAAATATTTGTCTCCTTGTGATTTGTAGAGAAAAATTTCTTTTGAAACTACTTCTTGAACTTCTCTCAAGTGAGTTTTGATGGAATATCCTTTTTCTTCACTTAGGTGGTTCGACCATAGTGAAGCCTCTAAATCAAGCTAGAATACCCCAATGCAAGCTCATGTATTGGTCAACAATTCTGTTATCCTAAAGTACTTATCCTGGATAATAATCCAATCTTTAACTACATCTCTACCTTCCTTGCTAGTGCACTTAGGAGGGGGTTATATTTTTAGTTCTCTTAGAAAAGGTCCAGCCTCTATTTTATGTCTAACCATTCTATCTTTTACTAGAGGTTGATCTCTAGCCTCTCCTTCACAAATTAACACCCTAGGTTCTAGAGGCCCTGTTATCTCTATTTTAGGTTCTACAAGTATTACATTCCTTCCTACTTCTATTCCCAACACACGAGTTTCTTGATCACTTAGTCTAGCCTCAATTAAGTCAATGGACTCCAAAATTTGGTCCAAAACTTCATCATGAGGAGGGGGTGGGGGAGGGTTGACTTGATTTGCATTAAAACCACCTCATCCTCCTCTTCCTCTAATTCCACCACTCCTATTTCTCATTAATATTCTATGTAACATGTTGGTGCCTACATCATTTATCAGGTTCTAGGTTATTAGCTTGCAGGCACCTTCCCAGGATTTCATGAAGTTTCTAAGTCTTGGACCCTATCAGTGTTTTGCAGCATCATCAGGATATTCTGAAGCAAACGAGTCATCATCATCATCATCATGTTCCCGGACATCCCCCTGATGTTTCTTGCGAGGGTCATTTCTCCTCATGTCTGGATATCCTGTGGGGGTCATCATGCATTTGCTAACCTGACCTTTGCCGCAGGGTGATATTTTAACATCGGGTGATCTTAGTCAAGATCATCTTGATGTTGGCACTATGAAATTTCTAAGTATGACCCACTTTTCATTGGGGTCATCATATTTGAATATCAGGTGATCTTTGTTAAGATCACCCTGATGTTATTTTATCACCTTATGTTTGTTCAACATCAGGATGCTGCTGATGTCATCTTACTACAGGGGTGCTATCCGCTTGACCTTTGCCTTCATCTTTTTCTCTACAGGATGATATTCTCAATATTAGGTGATATTCCAAATATCAGGTCATCTTCGAAATATCACCCTTGCTCTAAATGTGATGATGACATCATTAGGATGTTTTGTTATCAGGGTGATATCCTTCAGGTGATATGCTGCTAATGTCATCCAGATTCGACGGGGTCATACTACAGGTTTTCAATCTGACCCAACATTGTAATATGATAATGATGTCATCAAGACATTTGCGGATGTGACAATGAAGTTTGTTATCAGGGAGATATCCACCTGTCGGCTTCTTGCATTGCCTAGTGCAGCATGATATTTTGTGGGGGGTGATATTTCTAAATATCCGGTGATCTTCCAACTATCACCTTTTCCCAATATGCTGGTGACGTCATCTAGATATGTGGAGATGTGCGGTATGCAGATATGATGCTGACGTCATCAGGTTCTTTGTGAACATGCAAGATGTTCATCGGCCAGACATTTGGTATTGGCAAGGCAGGAGGATCTTTCTCCGACGCATCAGGTTGTGCCAATGAAGGCGATTATCATGCGACTGATATTGCAATATGATGCTGACGTCAGGGTGATATTTCGAGCAATAGGATATCATGCTAGAGGATGATGATGATGAAGGTCTTATACTAGTGTCGTTAGGAGCAAAAGCACTGACATCATATATGCTCGCGACCAAGTATATAAAATATTTAAAGGGTTGCCATAGGGTGCATGTGGGATAATTAGTTCCCACATATTTTTGAAATATCAGGATGATATATCTTGGCGGGAAAGTTTTAGGAGCGCACAATTAACTATTTTTCCCAAGGCTGTGAGTAGGTGGACCTTAATGGTGGATGTTATAGGGTGGGCGATGGCGTGGATGGATTTAGTACCCGACTGAAGATGTGAATCCCCAGGCGGCGGCACAAGGCTTGAGATCACTCCCTGTCTCCTCTCCCACTTGCTGCATTGAATGTTTGAGCACCATTTTCTTAATGAGTTGTATCTGACAAATTTTGACTTTTACCATGTAATTAATGTTGAGGACCTTCCTGCTATATATAGCAGGTTGTGTTGCTCATTTGAGGTTGTTGAAAACTGTACATATCTGGCTCTGTAATAAAATACAACTGGTTTTGGCTGTTCTGTGCAAGAGGTCTTGTGAGTTTATGTATCTCCTTTTGTATGTCTCATGCATGAATCTACTGATTTCATGATTGATTTTATATGAGTAATGCTGTATTTGCATGTGTTTTGTTAATTTTGTCTCCAATATTGCATGTGTCCTTCTGAATCTAGATATCTAAGGGGTGTCTGGTATTCTAGAATATAGAATTCCTATATTGAATGCTTGATCTTTCAACTTCTACTCAAAGGGTAGATTAAAGTGTTTTCAGATTAAGTGTTGGGAAGGATATATTGCAATAGGGATGCCATAAGTAGAGATAACTTAACACTCTGTATTGGGAGGTATATGTAAGGCAAATACCACAACATCCCCTTGAAATCTAGTTTTAGTGTGTTCATGCTGATCATTCACAAGTGTATGTCTACTAACTCCAAGCCCTGGATAGGCACCAATCTAGCTCTGCATTGAGATTACATACCAGGTCCTAGTTTTGCATCCACATACAAATCAAACTCAAACTTCCAAAAATAACCATTAGGACATTAGAAGTAGTTTAGGACCAAGATCCTCTGATTCACAACTGGACATAAGCCCAAAGCTAGCCCCTTTGCACTTATCCCACACTTTTGGTCTTCATACAGGAGGATTTATCTGCTTTGTGTCAACATCCCAAGCCAACCCACAAGCATTTTCTCATGGGTGTTGAATAGGGAATACCCCCCAGGTTTTGCAAAGCTTGAAGAAGAGGAGGAGATAAAAATAGAGTCTATCTCCTACACTGTTGGCCCCTGGCCCAGAGATCCTGTTGATCACTGATGGCTGCCTTATAGGGAAATCTGGGAATGAACATCCAGTTAGGGAAAAAACCAACATAACACACAAATTAGGAGATGTTAGGTTTGACAAGTAACTTACTTTCCCAGAGATCCTGAATGTTTACATACTAGGCTTTGATACCAATGTAATAACCCCAAAAATATAAGGCCATTTTTTTTCCTTAACCCAGTAAAAGTGCATAAATTTAGAATGAAATGCTTATTTAATTGTCACATTTTAAGAAAAATCTTGAAGTTATTAGATTTAGATCATATAGTTTTTGCATTTGAGTATCAAGTAAAACCTTGTAGTTTTTTCCAATTTGCAAATTAACATTTTTAAGTCCAAATCAATACAACATTCAAATCTTAAAACATCTCTCAATATTTTTACGATTATTCTCATGGTCAACTGAAGTCACTTATCTTTTGGTTTGGAGTCTTGGAAATAAACCCTTAATCAATCATTTGTTGAAAAATAATGTTGGAATAGAGACAATTAAACTTTCACAAGTTCATGTATGGAGCCATATGATAGTAATTTCCATAAATTTTCTATTCTAACTCAGATTGTTGCTTTAAACCAGCATAAAATTTTGCTATACCAAATAGTTATTTTTTTGTTAGATTTTTGTATGATAAATGAAATATCTTCCAAGGTTCTCAATGCATACATAATTATTTAAGAAATAAATTATCAAGATATTTACACATTTATCAAGTAGTTGATAGACTTATTATTATGTCTCATTTATACTTTATATGTACAACTAATGATAGTTCACTAATAGTCTCACATTCGGCATACTTGCATTATTCATGAGTAAAGTAAATATCAAATGATTATGGAAAATCTCCAACAATATTATAAATTATATCTACCTTTATTAATTACACTTATCAAAGTTATAAATATTATTTTTCACCAATATATAATTCGTACATCAACCCAATGTCTCATTTAACTTTTATACATCTCAAAATAACCAAATACTACAATGTACAACAAGTCAAATAACTCCATATATACTTACTGTTGGCAAGAGATGTAACGCCCCGCCTTGAACACCTTAGAGAAACTCATAGTTATGCTATATGAAACAGGATTTTTTTTTTTAAAAAAGTGACTAAGATAACAAAGTAATGTTAACATACATAATTATACCATTTAAACTTACAACATGTTCTCCAAGGTTTCATGGTTGCATTACTTATAGATCAACTAACATAATTTAACATACATTACTAACATCAGTAACTGAATCTAAATCTAATGCACAATTAAATAACTTATTCATATTCATTACATGTCATCAAATAATATAATCTACATGATCGAATACATAATTGAAATTTTTTCCTTACACATAAGTACATCATTACATTATTTACAATGCCATCTTCTGACTACATCAAAATTACATACATTATGAATGATTAGATACACAAGTCTAGTACAAGATTATACACATTCATCTTCCTAAATTGGTACAAGAACAACTGTCTGAAAACTGAGATAAATCTCTTCTGCACATGAACTTCAACAAGGAATAACCAATGGATAAGAAAGCTCTTCCACCTGACCATGTGGAACCCTAAGATCCACTCCCCAAGCTAGGAGTTAACATGAGGTCCCAAACAATAATGATAGTCAGGTAGACAAAAGACTAACATGAACAAGGATAACCAAACTCCAATACAACACATGACATTAACATAAACAACACAACACAACTCAACACAACTTCCAGAGGCAACACGTAACACATGTGGAGAGACCATACAAGGAATGCTAGGTTGTAGTAGGGAGAGTGTCATCGCACGGTCCTAGCATGGGTTACCCTGGCAGTCTCTCACTAGACACCGGCCCCCATCTATGGTTACCCTAGCAGCCTCTCACTAGGCGCTGGCCCCATAGGGTGACAAATGTGAAATCGACCTTCCTTTCGTGAGGACAAGGAAGTCAATCATGCCGACCAGGCCTTCTCTACCCATCCTTAGTCTAAACGAGCACTACAGGACTAGGAGAGGAATCCATTTATCTTGTTTAATGTGAAATCTACCCTTAACCCCCTAGTTCATTTTAGGTTATCACTTGATTAATCTACTTTCAATGGGTTACCCTGGCAACCACTTTGGGCGCCGGCCCCACATTGAAAGCCACTCTCCTTCCTAACACCTAGTAAACGTAAACCATCATATAAGGCATTATAACAATACACATACATGTCCACTGCAAGGCATAAACCCTCTTGCATTACAAACAGAAACATAACACAAATTGTTATACATCGCTTATAGTATTACAACACTTTACTCTTTACAGATTCCAAGTCTCTCCATATGACAATTACGACAAAATGGATACAAGATAATCACAAGTGGTTAAATATCTCATCCAAAAAATATTACTTCACAAAACACATAATCAACTTAGCCAATACCTCATTAAACTTCATACTAACTAAAACCACATGTTCGTTATAACATCACAATACAAAAACAACTATACACGTCGTATTGTACACAACTACGACATACTACGCCTCTGGAATTTGAGTTCGACTACTCACAATTTGACTCTTTACGACAACTCATACAGTTCAATTTAGATTCTAGAGTTAAACACTAAAATTCCTTCTTGGTTCATCATAAATAACTTTATAATAAAATCCACAGTGGATTACATTAACTCTTTTAATCAAACTAATTGATTTCAATGCAACAATTATATTAATACATTACAACTTAAATCATCTAAATACTCTTCGTATTGTTTCTAATAAATCACATGATAAATAGCTACAACAATTCATTCTTAAAAGAATCGCTCAATTCAATTATTATATTTAATTCATACTTACCCTTACAATACTCTTATTATCCTATCAATACAATCCATTCTAAGAGAATCTTTCGACTGAACTATATTATTTAGTTTGTGCTAACCTCATTCAAGATATACATTTACAACTGTTTGCCCTATCATGTTTAGTAGCCATTACAATACATATCTTCTGACCACCTTGAATGAATTTCTTCCGACTTGAGAATAATCTAACGATTTAACCAATAATGCTTCAACCAAAAACAAATTACGATAACAAATTGTCTTACCGACCAATTTACCATTTCCAATGATAAAAAGAATATGCTGACGATATTTGTGATAAGAACATCTTGGGAAATGATTTTATCAATGGTGATTTCATTCTAACGGGATGGTCGTTCATCACTTGGTAGTTGCATTTGTTTCCAAGGCATTCCTGTTTTCACGTAGATGCTCCAAATACAACTATTTCGAAAGTAGACCTATCGAATTGCAAGAAGATCGTGAACGATTTGGCATATATCATAGAGGAGGAGTAAAATTATTATTGACTGTTTTACCATTGAAATGGATGATATTTGTTTGGATTACCAACTTCTGGCAGCACCTATCCAACTCCTTCGAACTTGTAATTGATATAATTGATGGTAACACTTCAACAGTTTTCTCTCTCTAACCAAATATCCCACGAAGGCGATGGTCACAGAAAATAGAGGCAAAAAGGTTTGAGGAAGGACATTTTATGGTTTCCAAGGGTGTTCTCTGAGTACACAGCAACTTGTTAATACCTCCTACTACAGTGCAGATTCCAAAAGAGAAGGTGCGAATGCAGAATTAACGATGGATTTCATATTGAACTAGCTTCCTTCACTGAATTTGGAACACTTAGGACTGTGTTAAGATTTTCTACAGTACTGGCAGTGGTGGATTTGTATATTATTTACCATACAGGGAAGAAAACGCAGTGATAAATTTAAACTATACAATTACAATGATGGTGCAACTTTTGGACAAGCCACTAGATGATGGCCGACAAAAAACAATGGGGAAATACTAGTGATCTCTAGCCTTTGATTTCCCAGCGTGCATACTTGGTCTTCAAAACTTTCTCTGATACCAAGGATTCATTAAACTTTTACTGTTGTTAGTTGCTTTGGTTGATCCTCCTCAGAGGCAACGCTACACTTAACAATGAAGTCACTGTTGAATTTGTGATGCAAGATAATTTGTTTTTAAACAAAACATTGAACTAGTATTGCAGATGTTATCTACCTTTGAAGCCCATACAACCTTGTGTGCCCAGCAGAACAAAACAGTGATCCAAAGATTGGAATAGAACGGTTGCAGGATAATGGATTTGTGTTGCAAAGACTTTTTAAAACAAAACTTCCTTTAAGGCAATCTGTGGATCTGTGGTTATCAAACTACTGATGGCTTGTTTATTCAGATCTAAGTCAACTGCAAATCACACTATAGAGTTTGGCGTCAACTGTTTAATGATCTTAGTCATTAGCTTGCACTCGGTTCACAACCTAAATCTGTCAAAGGGTAAAATAGTCCATGGCTTCCTTTCAAATCGCACAATTCCTTTGGGTATGCTGCTGTAGTCAATGCGTAACCTACTTGAAAGATGGCAATCCAAGACGCTAAGACATTGAATCACAAGTAATTATATGCAGCAAAACCACAAGATTAACACAGAAGACCATCAGATTGGCGTGAGGACTTGCACCCATCATATTGCTTGAAGCATAACAAAAATCACATAGCAATTTGCTTGCACAGAAACTATTTATGGTTGCAGTGTGGAGTTGGAATCTGTTGTTTGATGTAGATATGTTTTGTGGCCAAGGGAGGATGAAAATTCTAGAAGAATACATTGTTGTATATGTGAGAGAGAGAGATAACACAATGGCGATCACCTCTGAAGAAAACACTTTTCAATTTAAGAGTCTGATGGAAGGTGGGAGGAATAAAAGGACTCTATCTATCTACTACAACCCAACGACCCACATATCAATCTGTCCATTGAAGGTGAACAATTGCAGAAGCGACATAATGTTCAGGCAAATGAAGTGGAAGGAAGACAATTGAACAATGAATTCTTTGAGCAGAAAATGATTTTAAATCCTAAGAGTTGTACTGTCTAAACGTAGACAAAGCAATTTACAGAAATGAGCAACCAGGTTTAAGATTTGGTGGCGAAAACTCAGAATACAAACTAATTGCAGATTGGAGTATATCTTAAAGAAAAAATTTAAGCCAAACAACCCATTTGGAATAAAATAAACAACCAACAACAACATTTGCAGATTCAAAATAAGATTCAGAGGTTAGGCATTCAGTGGAACCTGGCTGCAGCGTCAATTTGACAATTCCGTTTCAACTGCTGTAGTCCAAGCTTTTTCCTAGTCTTCCTCCCCTCCTTTCTTCTCCCCCCTTTCCTTAAACCCTCCTCTTCCCGGATCCATTAATCCATTATTCCACAATAAGGGTTTTTATTAATTAATTAAATTAAATCATTGCAACTACCCAAACTATACAACTCAAAAATAATTTTATTTTATTAATTAAATCTTACAATTAATTTACAACTAATTTATTTATTTAAATATCCAAAGCAATAATAATTCTATTTAATGCACAACTCTTCCTTAAACACATAAACACCTTCTGACCTAGTTAGACTTCAAGGTGTAACATTACCTGACTGCAAGTCATGATCAAATGACAGACAATGACCACAAAGGTAAACTGACAACCCGACAACAATGACGAGGGACCCCACGTTAACTCCATACAACCATTCCATTGGTGAAGGCACTCTCAGACCTGGTAAATCAGGTGGAGTCGGTGCCTAGTACCTGCATCCTGTAGAAACCGCATGGTTAAACATAACAATGTATATATATCCACATGCAGTCATTTTGTGAATGGAAATCGCAGTGGGGTAGAGTACTCGAGTGCAAGTAATACGACATTGTTCCATTCACATTCATGTCTAAACAAATCACTACATTGAACAAGATTTCTGATTACTAATCAACAACATAAAGCAATCAATTATCTTACAATCAAATATAGCAATTAACATCAAAGCATCTACAACATCTAGCATAAAATAACAAAATCCAACATCAACAACTATTAAGATAACAAAGAATCCATCATCGAATGATCTAAGATACTATCATAATGTTGAATCCTACTAAGCAATCATCAATCTAACAGACGACAAGGTGAGGGGCACTACAAGAGACATGACTATTTTGAATAATTGAGTGTTGTCATTGATGGAAACAAGAAAAGATCAAGGTTGGAACATAGATTTTGGTCCGGTGAAGAAGACTTAGTCATTTTGGCTAAGTGTTGGCAGTGTATAGAGGCAGCGACAGGCAAATAGTGTTTGGTTTGGCATTGGTCTGTAGTTGAAGACCAAGTTTTACAGTTCTGGTATGATGTTCCTAACTCTTAGATGATCTTATATTCAAGGTTTCAACTTTTGATCAATTTTGGAAGTATATCTTCAAATGCTCTAAGTCTGGCAGAGCAAAATACAGTGTTATTCAGAGCATAACACTCAGTTGATTTGGTCCGCATTCCTCTGGTGTTGCATATCTTGATATAAGGTTTTGAAGTGTTGTAAACACTTGTATAAAGTGTCTAAATCTAGAGTTGTAGGTTTTGAAGTCCACCAGAAAGATAATTACAAGTT
This sequence comes from Cunninghamia lanceolata, assembly GCA_027924645.1. Classification (NCBI taxonomy): domain Eukaryota; kingdom Viridiplantae; phylum Streptophyta; class Pinopsida; order Cupressales; family Cupressaceae; genus Cunninghamia; species Cunninghamia lanceolata. The sequence continues at coordinate 2,699,963 of BSBN01000163.1, read as the reverse complement.
GTTGAGTATCGCTACACTGTTTGATAGAGTTTGACTATGACAGGGTCTTAGTTCTGATGGTTTGCATTTTGGTTCTAAAGGTATGATATGTGATGTTTGAGGAGTCTTTGAAATGATTTTGAGGAAGTCCTATGGTCCATAGTAAAAGATGTAGTCTAACAGATGAACTGAATCAGTGGCAATCTGAGTTAGAGGCTGACATGATAAGTTTGAATTGTATGCGGTAAGTTCTGTTGTTTAGAACTTAATCTTAAGTGGTTGAATAGTTGAGGTTGACATATGTGAATGCAATTCAAGTGTTGTTTGGATACGTTTGGAGTTTTGGTGAATGAATCTAGCTAACAAGTTACTTAAGGTGTGACTGTATGCTACACCTTATTAGGCTGACCTAATATGAAGATATTAAGTGTTGCGGATATATATATATATATATATATATATATATATATATATATATATATATATATATGGGATCAAATTTAGTGTTTGGAGTAGGTGATGTGAATGTGATTTAATATGTGTGCTACATGTGAAGTAAGATAATTTTGTGGAAGTGATAAGAGCAGAAGAAGAGAGAGATCTTGTTCCTATGTAAAAATAGAGCAATGAAATAGAGTAGTTAGAGATGAAGAGTTTTGAGAGTATTTCTATGCTTCATTGGAGCTACAACCATACATATGTAGATGCAATCTGAGCAGTTCAAATTGGCAGTGAGCCATTCTTCCTTCTTCTTTCTTTCTCTAGGCAGTGAGCCTTTCTTACAATGAGAATTTCTCTGGGCGGTGAGCCCTAAGGTAATGAGCCTTCTTGTAATCTGGTATTGTGCTATAATAATATATTGTGAGCTAACACTCACCATAGTTTTTCCCTTTTTGGGTTTTCCACATAAAAATCCTAGTGTTCATGTGTTATGTCTTTATGGTTGCTATTCCTATGCTTATTCTACTTTCATATCATTAATTTTGGAAATTGGATTAATAAACTTGTTAAGAAGTGGTTTTATGGAATACTGATTCACCCCCCTCTCAATATTCCTTACTATCAACAATTGGTATCAGAGCAAGGTTCCTTGGAAGAAGCCTAACATCTTGAGGAAGATCTAGGAGAGTTCACTCATGGCAGCCAGGAGATTCAGAAATTTCTCAAATAATGATGAACTGGAAGCAACTCTTATTGATCTTCAAAAATCTGAAGTAGAAGTCAGGGATCTGAAGGATAGCATGAAAGAAGTTGATGAATGTATCTTAAATTTAAAAGAACAAGTCAAGAAATTCAAAGAAAAATACAAAGAGGTGAGTGATCAATTGATTTCAGCAAATGAAACCCTGAATTATTTGGAAGTGGAAGTCATAGAAAGAAAAAAAGCAGAAGAAAATATGAATCTAATGGTAAAAATCAAGTCAAAAGACTATGTCAGACTTGAAAAAGAAATTGTGAGCCTACAAGAAGACTTGGAAAAAGCCAAGAGCTATGAAGAAAAGTTCAAGATAAGTTCTACAAAGCTTGATGAGATGATTGCTTGTCAAAAGAGTTCCAATGATAAGCAAGGATTGGGATTTGAGAAAGGAGAAAGTTCAAAATCTGGTCAAGCAAACACTGAGTTAAAGTAAAACAGAGGGAACCAATTTAGAAATCAAAGATGAAGACCTAGAAGACCTCCAGTCAGGCAACCAAATGCTTAAAGCTATCCATCTTTCAATGGCCACTATTTCAATTGCAATAAGTTTGGTCATAAAGCTACTCAATGTAGAAGTAGAGTAAATCAAAATGTTCCATCATTCTCTAGTTAGTGTTTCAATTGCAAGAAAATTGGTCATAAATCAAATGAATGCAAAAATCTGGTAAGGAATGATTCTTACAATGCAAGGAATAATCAATCATTCAATGGAAAGTGTTTTGCATGCAATAGATTTGGACATATGGCCGATCAATGCAGATCAAATCCAATCAATAAAAGGAATCAAGGACAATGGAATGTGGTGTGCTACAATTTCAACAAGTTTGGACATATTGCAAGAGTTTGCAGAAGCAAGAATGTGGAGAGAAACTATCATGCTGAAAATAGGAAAAACAAAATAGAGGAATGATAAAGGAAAAGAAAAGGTTGATCTGGTTGAAACTAAGAAAGAAATGGGCAAGATTTGGATCAAGAAAGATGTGATTGAAGTTAAGGATGAATCTGCACCAGCATCTAGTACAGATACTTCCTCTGGAAAGTAAATTGGTGGCTTTGGCTTAGGGAGAACTGTATTAAAAATTAAAAAACCCCCAGCTAGAAAATTTAGTATTGGAATCCAGTACTAAGGTATGTTGTGAAGAATCTTATGAGAAAATTTTTGAAAGAAATTCTGGTAGAAGATGGTCAAATGTGAAGGATTGTAGAGCAATTTAGATTGACTGTGAGTGTTAGAGAAGTGCTTGATAGCTTTTTGAAGAATAGAATTAATGACACTTGGGGTTTGGCATGTGAAGAATAAAAGGAGTTGTATTTGAAAGAAAAATCATTTTGCATTCTAATCTCTAAAGTGTCCAAGGCAAACCAAAGAAAGATCCAAAAGTGACTACAACATTTTCTAAAGCATTTCAAGGCAAGATCAAGTTCAACCCTAATCCAGTCAAAGAGGTATTTTCTATTTGAAACCATTTCTCAAATTTGCTTGATTATTTGTAGAAATGGAAACACCATAGGTAGTGGATATCACTGAGTGACCCCAATCAAAATTCAAGAAACACCCATTGAAATCAATCGAAGTCAATCAAATGGGTGCATTTTCAAAAGTTCCACATAGAGTTTTGCATGTGGAGGATGCTAGGCATATATTCATGTTGCCCTAGAAGAACATGGAAAAGCAAACTCACGGATTTATTTTTAAATCACTTATGCGGTGAGGATTACAATTTGAAAAATGAATACAAGGCATTGGAAACAAAGAAATTCATTCAATACATTGATTTCCTGACGTTCGTTGAGGATGAATGGGTCTGATATGTATTAAGCAAGGTTCATGATGAATTCATGTGGCTCGAAGACCTTTTAAGATCACAAAAGATGCCATAAGGGTAGTAACTGGATTAAGCTCCACCGAATTGGTACCATTGTTGAAAGCCATGAAGAATGATAAAGTAATGGTGACCACTAGAGAAAAGTTTTACAAAAGGGCACTAACAATTAATGATATTGAAGACCATGCAGTAAGATTTGCATCCATGGTTATTAGATAGAATGTTTATTTCTGAAACTAGGAAAATTCAGTCTCTGGTACAACAATCTACACAGCATTTGAGATGGTTAAAGAAGATGCAGAGTATGATCTCTATGAACTACTTCGACAACAACTGATGGAAAATTTAAGGAAGACTAAAGAGCAAAAATATCCATTCAAGTATGGTACGCTGATTATCTGTTTGTTCTTCTACTTCATGCAAGAGTTACCAGGTATGAAGAATCTATTTTGGACAAATGATAAATCTGGTCATTAATTTTCCATAGTCCATAGTGTTGAATGATAATGCTTCTAGAATTTGACTATGTGTACAATTTTTCCCTCAACGTTTCAAATCACACTTAGTGATCATCATCAAGAGAAAGAGAGCAAGAGAAGAGAACAAAAATGATAATTTACAGACTTAAGCTTACTTAAAAAGCTCAGGATGGGGTGGGGTGATGGTATGCGGAAACCAAGAAAACCAGAGGGGAGGGGAAACAACCTATCAGATAAAGAGGAAAAAAGAATGAAAAGGAGAAAAGGACCAAAAGAACCTACCTCAATAAGAAAAAAAGTAGCAAAGAGGAAGAAGTGAAAAGATATATAGCATATAAAAATTGAAAAAATAAACAAACATCAAAGAAGCAAGAACAAGAACAATGGACAAAAGAATAAATTATATATATATATATATATATATAATCTATTTAAACAAAAGGAACAAATAAAGGAACAAATAATTAATATATATAATATATTCTTTTGTCCATTGTTCTTGTTCTTGCTTCTTTGATGTTTGTTTATTTTTTCAATTTTTATCTGCTATATGTCTTTTCACTTCTTCCTCTTTGCTTCTTTTTTTCTTATTGAGGTAGGTGCTTTTGGTCCTTTTCTCCTTTTCATTTCTTTTTTCACTTTATCTGATAGTTTGTTTCCCCTCCCCTCTAGTTTTCTTGTTTTCCACATACCATCACCCCACCCCATCCCTCTTTTTTAGTAAGCTTAAGTCTACAAACTATCATTTTTGTTCTCTTCTCTTGCTCTCTTTCTCCTAATGATGGATCACTGAGTGTGATTCGAAACGTTGAGGGAAAAATTGTACATACAGTCAAATTCCAGAAGCATTATCATTTAATGATAAATCTGTTGCAGTTCAAATTAGAAATCATCTTAATAGCATAGGTAGTATTGGTGCCCAAAAAATAGCCCTATGGGGCTATTTCAAAAATTTATAAAGGTCAATGCAAGCCAGGAAAAGAATCCCTAGAGTAGTTGTTGAAAAATACAAGGATACTATCTGCTTTATTGTGACAAAAGATTAGTGTTTGATGGAGGCCATTGAGCCTAGAACTGTATGGGTTATGCCTATGGGATATGAGGTAGATGGAGGGGTATTAGAAAATTATGCTCAACATGTGTTTAGTAAACGCAGAGATCCCAATGAAGAAAGATTTGGGACTTATGGTTGGAATTGAATGCTAAAATTCATGTTGAAGTGAGAAAACTTGAGATCTCCAAGAAAATATAGAAAGTGGTAGAAGATATTGCCCTAAAACATGGGTTCACAATAGAACAAGTGAAAAAGGCACAATCTAAAAAGGAAGCAAAAGAAAAGAAAAAAAGTGAATCTATTGGAGCTCCAGAAGAACCCAAGAGTAAATCACAAAAACCAGAGGTATCAAGAAGGAGAACTAGAGCATCTACCTTTGAAGAAGCTGCACCTATTCCCTCTAGTTCTACACCATCTGCAAGTGTGGAAACTCCTGCCACTAGCCACAAAATAAATAAACCAAGGCCAAAAGAATGCATGTAAGTATTGCAGTCAATGAAGAGGAAACAGAGTCAGATGGAGAAGTGAAGAAAATGAAATCTGAATCTATCAAAGCCTCCAGAACTAGAAAGAAGAAATCATCTAGTAAGGGTAAACCTGAAAAAAGGCAAAAACAAGATGTCCTCAAATTGGAGAAGATACTATTTCTTTAGAGGATGTATTGAAAGCCATAATAGTTGATGGAAATCTGAAACCTATTGCCCAATTATATGATGATTATGAAGATGCTGACAAGTACATCATTGAGACTGCTATTGCAGAATACCTAAACATCTACAACAAGGCTCTAATTGAAATAATTGATTATCTTCCACATATCCTGGCAAGTATAATGTCTGCAAGAAAGGAAGTGGCCATGGCAAAGGATGCTGAGCTTAGAGAGCACTCATTAATAAAACTATGTCCAGAAATCACTCCAGAGGAAAAAGTGAAAATCTCCAAATCAATTCATAACCAATCCAAGTCAAAAAAGAGAATGAACACTCCTATGGGAGGAGCTATTGAACATGTGGTAAAGGAAACTAAAGAAATCACTATGATCACATTGAAGCAATTTAACCTCCCAACCATTTATGACAATGAAGGAGCAAATGATGAAAATACATCTCTACCGAAGATAAGCTAGGATCAAAGACTGGATAGGAATGATCAGGCCCCTAACATTGAAACATTGAATATGACAAATCAAGGCAAAACTAAAATTGATCTGCCTCCTGAGTAATAGGTTGATGAGGAAGAGAATAGAGAATAGACAAGGAGCCCTACACCAGAGCAAAACATTGATTAGCAAGAGAACATAGACATGAATCCTCTGAAACAAAGTCAAGAAGAAGTATTTGGCAGAGCAAGAGACACTGCAGCTATCTCAGTTGATTTTAGGAGACAACAAGATCTAGATGAGTCTGAACTTCTTCAGGAACCAATTAATTTGGCCTCATTGTCACCTATGCAGAAATTCAAGCTAGGATCAATTGTTCAAGCCAAAGCATAGGAAGAAATGCTTAAATCTCATATCCAAGATAGTAAGTTGATCAATGATGCATCCAACATTCTAGAGAAGATGATGCTGACATTCCAAAAGGATAGCTCATTATCCTCAGTTGATCAACTCAAAGGTCTATTGAACTCTGTAAGTACACATTTTGAATCTTTTGAAAAATATGCAAAAGCAAAAGTTAGAAAAGGGTTTGATGAGAAGAGACTAGTTGAGTTAAAGACTATGATAGAAAATGATAAAACTCTATTAGAAAATGGAATAAAAGGCATATAGAGTGCCATTGAAGAAGCATGTAAGATATACAAATTTTTCTTATCCTAGCCAAAAGTTACAAAGGAATTAGAAGGTAAAATCAAGAACTTGGAACTCAAACTGCTTAATATCTCCAAAACATATAATCCACTAGTTGAGTCAATAAATAACAAAGAAACGTAGGTTGCAAACATTCACAATTATTTGAGCACTCTGATGAAGAAAAGGGAAGAATTCAAAGACAAATTGTGCTAGCTAAGAGGGCTGATAAGTCCAAAAATAGATTCCATGACTAATCTATCAGAAGAAGCCTTGAAATCACAAGCATTAATTGATACACCTTCAGATGTGCAAAAGATAGAGAAGTTAGTTTTTGTGATAAATGGCCACATCAATATTTTGGAGAGTGCAAGGAAAATATGGATGGAGAGATAGCTCTAATAAAGATTGTCTATAATTATATTCTACCTTCGTCCATAAATTGAGGTGGAAATGTGTACCTGTATATATGCATCAGAATATGATAATTTTGAAGAATTTTTGACACAATTTTGTTTGTACATACACCTTTTCCATTGATGTCAAAGGGGGAGAGGAAAACCAATGAAAAATAAGCATACATCTAAAGGAGAATAGAAAAACAGAGTGTACAGAGTAAGGGGGAGCAACACAAGCATTTTTCACTAAGTGTTGCCATCAATGCCAAAGGAGGAGATTGTTGGCAAGAGACACTACTATGTTGAATAATTGGGTGTTGTCATCGATAGCAACAAGAAAAGGAACAAAGTTGGAACAAATATTTTGGTTCAGTGAAGAAGACTTAGTCATTTTAGCTAAGTGTTGGCAGTGTACAGAGGCAACAACATAAAAATAGTGTTTGGTTTAGCATTGGTCTGCAGTTGAAGACCAAGTTTTGTGGTTCTAGTATGATTTTCCTAACTTTCAGATGATCTTATATCCAAGGTTTCAGCTTTTGATCAATTCCAAAAGTATATCTTCAAATGCTCTACGTCTGGCAGAGCAAAATACAATGGTATTCAAAGCAGAACACTTAGTTGATTTGGTTTGCATTCCTCCGGTGTTTCATATCTTGATATGAAATTTTGAGGTGTTGTAAACACTTGTATAAAGGTTCTAAATCTAGAGTTGTAGGTTTTGAAGTCCACTGGAAAGATAATTACAAGTTGTTGAGTATTGCCACATTGTTTGACAGAGTTTGACTATGATAGGGTCTAAATTCTGATGGTCCGCATTTTGACGCTAAAGGATATTTTGCTTTACGATTATGAAGGTATGATATGTGATGTTTAAGGAGTCTTTGAAATGATTTTGAGCAAGTCCTTTGGTTTGCAGTAAAAGATGTAGTTTGACAGATGAACTGAATTAGTGGCAGTTTGAGTTAGAGGCCGACATGAAAAGTTTGAATTGTATGCACTAAGTTCTATTGTTTAGAACTTAATCTTAAGTGGTTGAATAGTTGAGGCCGACATATGTGAATGCAATTCAAGTGTTGTTTGGATCCGCTGGGAGTTTTGTGAATGAATCTAGCCGACAAGCTACTTAAGGTGTGATTGTATGCTACACCTTATTAGGCCGACCTAATATGAAGATCTTAAGTGTTGCAGATATATATATATATATATGGGATTGAATTTAGTGTTTGGAGTAGGTGATGTGAATGTGAATGAATATGTGTGTGACATGCAAAGTAAGATGATTTTGTGGAAGCGATAAGAGTAGAAGAAGAGAGAGATCTTGTTCCTATGTAAAAATAGAGTAGCAAAATAGAGCAGTCAGAGATGAAGAGTTTTGTGAGAGTATTTATGTGCTTCATTAGAGATGCAACCATGCATATGTAGATGCAATCTGAGCAATTCAAATTGGCAGTGAGCCATTCTTCCTTCTTTCTTTGTCTACGTAGTGAGCCTTTCTTGCAGTGAGCATTTCTATGGATGGTGAGCCCTAAGGTAGTGAGCCTCCTTGTAATCCAATATTGTGCTATAATAATATATTGTGAGCTAACACTCACTGTGGTTTTTTCCTTTTTGGTTTTTCCACATAAAAATCCTAGTGTTCATGTGTTATGTCTTTGTGGTTGATGTTCCTATGCTTATTCTTCTTTCATATTATTATTGGAAATTGGATTAATAAACTTGTTAAGAAGTGGTTTTATGGAATACTGATTCATCCCCCCTCTCAGTATTCCTTAATATCAACACTTACAACTAGGTGTATCCATATTCTACTCCTTCCAGTTGAAGGGACTGATAGAAGATTAGTCCCATCCATTAGTGGCCCTTACCACACGCCAACCATTAGGTGACACAGAAATAATCCATAGAGACTCAATATATTACTAATATGAATAAAATATTTTGTATGACACATGGCCGAAACCATTTCACACAACCATGTTGTACAAAACACTACACATGTTGCTCAACACACTATAAATTCATGACAAATACAAGAGACAACTTACGACATACACCATCATAACAAGAAACTAGAACACATCATCATGCATGAACATATTATCCATCATGGAATAAATAATAATTGATCATTGATCATCTAATAACAAAGTCTACCATAAACCCATAATGACTATAGGATAACATTTAAAATTTATTTTTGCCTCTATTTTAGAAAAGTAACATAAACATCTACCACAGATTGTTTCACCAACTTGGTATATACACACTTGCTAGTCATTCACATTATAAATGTGTGCAATAGACATGATGTAGTCCCCTAGATGGTTATGCATAATTTTCTATTGAGACTTATCATGTGTATAGTCTATTAAACATAGTATTATCATAGTCACAAGTAATACTTAATAGTTCATTAAACCTAAACTTATCATTGTCATAAGTGATATGTAATAATAATAAATAATGAATAGTAGTCATTAATACAGTGTAACAATCATTAATAATTTGTAAAAATCATTAATAATGTGTAACAATTATACATTTTGGTCTCTACTATAATGTATAACTATTCACTTGCAGAAGTAAGAAAAAGATCTATTATTTTAACATAATAGAATTTAAACATTAGATCCAACCAAATACTATAGCATGCAACCTTGGTCAAGAACTATCACAATTGTTCTTTCTTTTAGTCTCATCATGGTTCAAGATACCAAAAAATATGGTCAAGACAATGAAACAAACTATTGAGATGAAAATAATGTAGTAGTAATTATTTGATATCTCTTATTTCACTAACCTAAAAGTTCTCTTCATAGTCTATAGATATCACAACCTATGGAAAACTATGTTTCATTTTATACTTTCCACCTTACTCTTAGGTTATAGTAATCGAATTCAAAAGTACAACAAACCCTCATTCATGCCCAAAAATATCAGAGAGTGATACATAGTAGAATTCCTAGGAATAATTGTATCAAACATTTAGGTACCACATGATAACATTAGTTGACAACATTCTCCAAATAAACCAAAAAAAAAATTTAAAAGAACTTGAGAATACTATGGTATTCCTACAATCAACCTAGTTTAGTTCAAAACCCACCATTTTCTTATTGGTTTTGGTTAAACCACAAGTTAACATTTTGACTATTTTTCCTATAAAATGTAGAACCAAACTCCAAGGTATCGACCACAACCAATGAAATTGAACATATTCAATACCTTTTAATTCTAAGACAATACAAAGAGAATGAAACATACCACATTCAACTCTACCATTCCTAACTGTTAAGGTATCTCACAACCATAATATAATATAACCAACGAAAACCATTTTTTGAACCCAATAGTCATTTAGCCACACATGAAATGTATGCACTTAACATGAAACATTACTTACATGTTGAGATTCTCAAGTCTTCCAAAAAAATGTATAAAAGGAGTCAACCCTATTTGTTACTCTTTGAGCTACTCTTTTTGAAGCAACTATTCTTAGCAAACAATGTCTCACTATGTTTCCACAATCTCCACAAACAACACTAATGACTAAAAATGAATTGAAAATGGTAAGGATAACTATCATCTTATAGACTTCAATCCCTCTTCCCCTCTTATCTCCATGCTAACAATAAGTCAGTTTAGAAGAACTAATAACCCCCTAATTTCTCCTATTTCTATGCCTAAGACTCAACCTTGTTTTGAATAGGATTTCACCACAAAAAACCAAAGAATACCACCACCAAAACAACTAAAAAAGATAAATTTACCAACCAAATCCCCAAAATCCACTACGACATTTGAGACTATTGTATTGAATGCAACTATAGGAAATGCCACTGTAGGAAGATGGCCCAAAAACATTAACTTTCTTTTCCTTCACTTCTCTTCCTTAACGATGGCTTATAATATGCCACTATTTCCATACACTTAAAACTTAATTCCATTCCAAGACCACATACCACACTAATAGTATATTTCAAAGCATAACTCTAAAATATTTCCAAACCCATTCTCTTATGATAATAAGTTTTTTTTTTAAATCGTAATTCCCTCAATAATATTATAAGTTCAAATTTTCATAGAGTAAATCAAATGATATAGTTAATTATTAAGGTCACCACCTTAGTCCTCTACAACAAGGTTCTTGAGTATATCATCTTTGGTGAGTTAAAACACCAATAATAACCTGTCGATAATTTTTTGACATGTTACCTTGAATTCTTTTAACCATGTTATTATTTTAGAGTTAAGTAGGCTCAATAGTCTTAGTCATAGAATAGATAAATCTACAAATGCAAAACATAAAGTATAACAATACTTGTGATAATGTGTATATATGCTTCCACATGTACATTCATTGAAATGTGACACATATTACTAGTGATGTATATGTACAAGTATATACATAGTTCCCACTTGACCAAAAGACCAACCAAAACCATCAATGACCAAGATAGTCAATCAAAATGACAACCAATAGCATACAACATATAGAAATTGGGATGATTCGACCTCAAATCACGTATCATACTAAAATAGTGACATTGTTAATATATCAAGTTTCTTTCCCATGAATTGTCTCTGTTTACCCTAACTGATCCTCTACCAATCCCTCCTATACCTAAAAACACAAAATGACATCAAAAGTACCAACTCATCAAATAAAAATTAAGTATAAAAATAAACTTATTATACAACAATACAATGCCACTAAAATTCAATAAAATAATCATATATTTTTTAAGAATGTCTAAAATACCATAATATCCAACATAAGTTTTATCATAACTCCCTTAGGAGAGTTGGACATAATTATTACAATAATCTAAAATGTCTAAATACAACAATAAATAGTGATGTAACACAATAGTAGCAATAACAACATTTTAGTCCAAAATTAAAAACATGTTCATTGTATATTTGAATTAATTTTATATCCATATTTTAATTTCTTTAAATATTTAAAAGATGTTATAACTATTCATTGAGATAGTATGTTGATTTTTCTCTATCTCAACCACCCTTGTATCTTATAAGTAGTGTAAAGAAATGTAAAATCTAACATTTAAGTATTAGCCACATGAATTAAGGGTATTTTGGGGTCTATTTACATAAGTTTCTTAGTCACTAGGCACTAGGAGAGATACCAAGGACAAATTCTTTCCCATCCTATCTATTGTTGAAAAGTCTCAAATTTCATATAAATAAGAAAATTAACTGAAGTAAATGGATTTAATTAAAATAAATGATAGGTAAGGGTCCTAAAATTGGAATTCCAAGCAATTTATGGATAAAAAATTTAGTGAATCCAAGAAAATTATTACTAACATTGAATGATATGTGATGAGCCTCAAAAACTGAAGGCAATGTTAGGACTATCTTATTTCTCTTTCTTAATGTAGTTCAAATTAAAGGAAGGGAAGATATTTATCTATATGGGAACCAATTTAATGAAGAACCATAGCAAAATCTTAAATTTGTTTATCTAATTGCCCTATAAATAAAGAAGAAGAAAACAAAAGGAAAATACATAAAAAAGAATAAATAATAGAATATAAGCATAAGAAATTCAAATATCATGCATCTCTAGATTTTAAATCAGAACTATTTTTTATATCAAGTTAGTTATATTCTCATAAGATGGAAATTTTGTTTAAAATTTGATAGGATTTAATCTCCTTATATTCCTCATGTAACACCTTTGGGATGCACACCTTTGATGAAAATAAGTGGGTATTTTAGTTTTTTTAAAGGAATAAGGAGTATAAATATTTTATTTTTTAATTCACTAAAGCCTTATGCTTTGAAGGTCTAAAAATAATATAAAATAATTTCAAAACATTATGAAGAAAGCGATATTTTTGTATTCCTATGTGATAGTTTAAGCTTGTATATGGATGGTATATTATTGTTTTAAAATTTTCAATATGCTTTTGTAGTCATCAATATATAATATATGTTTTTTATGAGTTAAGGACCTTCTACAACCCATAATTCACCAATACAATTATAAAAAATAAAAATAATGTATTATCCTATGTAATAATGGATAATCAAAATTCACATTCTCTATCAAAATATTAAAAAATAGATAAAAGGTACCCAAATATCCCAAATCTAAACTTATGTACTTGTAAATTTATAATTATATCATGTATATCATACATCTTTAAAATTAATAAGTTATAATAATAATACAATTTACAAAAATAAATTTAATAAGAAAAAAACCCTTTAGGTAGTTCTAAGTAAATCAAGCATAGATTAGTAAATTCTATGGAAACATGTTGTAATGCCCCAAACTTTCACCTAGGACATTAGCCGAACATACACTGAATCAATAAATTTTTCTTATTTGTAAGTGCGGCATTCACATGTCACATTGCTCTCACATGCACACAAGTTGTTGCAACATAGAAAACAACACCAAAAGTGACATGACCATTGCAATATGTAATGTGGCACAAGTGGAAGACTTCATCCATCATGTGACAACTCCCCATGATGACCAAGTGAGAGGTGGATCCACGACCTTGCTCCCTCACAAACACATAGATCATAGCCAACAACATAAATCAACTCATAGTATCAATTACATCTTATTACAAAGGTCTCAAAAAACCTACTTTACAAAGGTTACAATAATCAATAATGATAATATATAAGTGCATAAATCACCCAAAAACCAACATGCTCTCCAAGGTACAACAAGGCACAAAGCATGAGGTAAACCACCTGCAAAAAGATCAAGGAATCCATCCAACACTTTAATATCATAACAAAGGACCAATGGGGAAATGTTGCTCGCCTCCCACTCATATTGCCATTGTCGAGTGTAATATCTATCTACGCAACTCTAGGCAACCCCCGAGCTATGGAGAAGGTGATCATGGAAAACCCACTAAGAACACCTCACACAATCCTAGGTATACATAGAAACATATGGCATACATTCCAATCAATGCACACAACACACATGGTACAATTGCCAATACAATGCATACATGTAACATATGGCACACTTGGCAATCCAATGCTTATAAATAACACATGGTGCAATTAACATACAATATGATATAATGTACAACACCATAAAACATGAATCAACTATTGCAAACACAACAATGCAAGGTATACAACACACACCGAGTCCAACTTAGGTGGTGACAAGCATAAGGAAGAGAGAACTAGCAAGCTTAGGATAAGGAGTGTCAAATTGAGGGCATAATCCACCTCACAATAATAATGAGGGTGTAATCAACCTCATATCAAACTAGGGCATAATCAAACCTATGGATACGCTTTACACCCAAACTGAATCACAATAGAACAAGGCGTTATCACCTAGAGTTGCCAAAGCAAGATAGGGCATTATCACCTGGAGGTACTGGAGTTTTGTGTAGATGATCTTTGTTATTAGTTTTGTTTTACCCATGTGTTTAATGTTTATCTTTTTACAACTTCTTACACACTGAACCCATCAACAACTTCATGTCATGGTATGCATTCAAGGAGCCACTCCTTGCCTACTCCTAATCCTCTTCCTAAACATCCAATGCGTTGATTTAACAAACTAAGCATGGCATAGATTTCAATGCACCAAAAAGTCCCAAAACATGATATAGTCTCAAAAGATGAAATCACATAATATGAAGGAGTCAACTCATCCCTCAAACCAAATCATAAAGGAGATGCATAGAAAATAATTTTTTAGGTTTTCAAAACAAGAGAAATAACTGGCATGGATTTCAATGCACCAAAATGTCCTAAAACATGACATAGTCTCACAAGATGCAGAATCACATAATATGAAGGAGTCAACTCATCCCTCAAAACAAATCATAAAGGAAATGCATAGAATTTAGTTTTCATGTTTCTAAAAGTACAAATAACGATAAGGCCCTAAAAACTCCATTGGAGATCTCTTTGGCATCTTGACCAAAGTTTGACCAATTTTTTAACTTTTGTTTCCCAATATCTATGGATGATTTGACAACTACCCATCATAGATAACATGCCCAACAACCAATATATGCAATAAAAATAAGTTGGGGATTTCCATAGAAAATTTACTAGGGTTTTGTTTGTATTTCTATATTTCCAAAATGGAAAATACATGAAATAAATAAATAACCAGCTAAAATAAATTTTTGAAGTTTCCTACAACTAAGCAAAGCCATCTTCAACCATTCTAGATGGTGTGGCATGAAGGAAATAGAATAAAACAATTTAAATGAGAAGATTGGAGAAACTTGCCTTTCAATACAAGAAAAATCCAAGGAATATAATGAGGTTGAATGTCAGATTCGATCCACACACGAGAAGCAAACACCAAGCTCTTGAATCCAATCCAAACTCCAAGCAATTCTAAGAAAAACTACTTTCCAAGCAATCAAATATCTATTTTTCAAGAAAGAGGGTTTCAAACAAAGGAGAGAGAAAATTTTGGAGAGAAAAAAAATAATGCAAAATACATGTCTTTTTCCTTTTATGCCTCCAAAGACATTATTCCTTTCTTTGATAATAAAATAATCCTTTAAGTGATTTAATCAATCAATTCAGAATTATAGAATTTGCACAATTAAACTATTTAATTCAACAATTAAATAACTGAATGTCTCTTTTGCAAATCAAATAGGCATTTAAAATAACACATTAATAATTCTATTTCACTAAAAATGTCCAATTAATTCACTCAAGGAAATAGGGAAATAGTTAATCAAACAAACTAAACTATTCCAAACAGGTTATTGCCATATAACTCAGTCTCATTCTGAAAAGTACGAACACACCATACTAGGCATTCAATTTTCTCATTTAATGTAATTTCTACCTTTTGGCAGGAAAAATATTAAATTTTGAAATTAAACCAAAATCATTCAAATTTATTCCTCAAGCATATCATGATGCGACAAACATTTTCAATAAAGCAAAAATAGCAATTTACAAATTAAAATCATTAATTTAATCTGAAAACATAGAAAACATGATTTTCAAACCATTTTAAAATAAAGTGCAAGAATGCTAAGGAAACACATGCAAATGATTCCAAACACACATCATGGGTTTCCACAACACAAGGATAAGGGTGAGATGGCTTAGCGTCCCATGTCAAACTTCTCCACATTTCCCACATTAGTTAACACCTGTAATTACCTGCACACTCAAGTCAACCATTAGCCATACCTACTCCACATATAATAGTTGAAGCAACATAATCCACTCCAACATGGTATAACCATACATGATATATAGTAATCATATTCACTATAATCATCTACAACTAGCATGATTTAGGAACATGATGCATAAACAATAACATTTCACAATGCAGGAATAATATGACAATCATGACTATAACAAGTATAGTGAAAATAGTGAAGCTGAAGCACTACAATAATCTAACATGCACAATCAGATGAACACTAGGGTGGGCATTACACATGTTCTCAATCAATTTTGATGGTTTATTAAGTATTTTTCTTTTGACTAATTTCTAGTATCAATTTTTTTTTTCTTTTGTAACAAAAGAAAAATTATAATAAGAAAAATACTATATTTTGAGAGAGGGGATTCCTTTCATTTTCAATGACCCAAAAAATAGGAATTTTGTTTATTATGTCATTTCCTTAATATTAGTAAAATTATTGATCCTTATTTAAAAACATATTACATTACAAATTACATCTAATATTATTTTAGCATAAGGAATGTCAAATTGTGTATATATATACACACACACACAAATATTTATGTATATATTTATATATGTTTTATATATAATATATTATGTGTATATATTTACATATGTTATATGTATGCATGCATGTATGTGTGTATGTATAAATATTACATGATTATAAAATAAAATTGTCTTGCTTAGGTTCTTGGTTTAAATGTATCAGGCCATTCTACTTTCAATATAGAGGACACTCAAGTACTATAGTGGGTATACAACAATGCCGATACCAAGGGTATTTGAATCAAGAAATGTTCCTTCTTCTATTGGACCCATCATAGGTAAGAAATATAACCATTGAAATTTTCATATTTGTGCATTTTTCCTATATAGGTATATTTTTGAGATAATATTTTGTATAGATAAAATGTATTGTCTTATCCTTACTTTATTTTAGTCATGATATAATTTAAATTCCACTATTGACTATACCTTCTAAAAATATAAAGTTATAATAAAAAATATATTAGTTACAGCCATATTAAAGTATATTATTGATGCTTACAACATTGATTTTTATTTTCACCTAAAGTAGAACATGACAATGTGATGATCTATTTTTTCAAGCTTAGAGCAACCTTAAAATAGGTTGGATCCCCAATATAATACTATTTATTAAAAAATGGTGATAAGAGAGAATAATATTATAAGTGAAAAAAAGTCAATCCATCGAAATAGAATGTGTAGTCACTCCCAATAGAATAATATATGACAAAAAAACATAAATATGAATATTCTACAACAAGATGGGCACAATAAATTAATTATATTAGAGGTAATACATTTAACACTTCAATGAAGTTAACCTATCTATATAAAACACATGATTGAGGATAGAATTAAAAAAGACAAATAATATTTGTAAAGGAAAATAACCTTATCCTAATGTTAATTAAACCTAGATTAATACATGTATAAGTATAATTAAACCTAGATTAATAATTTATAGTTGTGGGTGTGGGTAATTCTATAATTAATGCTAATTTAGGAAACTAAACACAAAGAGGATAGGGGAACTTAACTTGATGATAGATTTTTAAAGTTGACTATCATTAGACTCATAAATGATGTCTCTCTATCTATCTAATGCCTTATATTTTATGTAAGACCTATGCTCTATCTAGGGTCAAGTCCATTCTTATGGGTCCTTTCTACATCCATATATTTTTCCTTTTGTTGTGGAAATTTTTGATCTTTATGATTTTGCATTGCTGCTCTCTAATTCATTGAATTCATCTTTGTTTTCTTTGCACTCTTTTCTACTTTAAAGACTAGCAATATTTAGAAATACCTTTAGAGGATTGTCGATATGTCACAAGGGGACATGTTATCCTAGGTAAATGCCCAAAAATATGTGTAGAATATTGGTAGATAGAAATCAATGCCTTATAATAAACATGTAGAATTATTTCAGTGCACCAAATTGAAGTGTTCCACTATTGATTACTCCTTAAATGCTTCTAAGATGAGAGGATGATTGAATGTGAGAGGATGTAAAATTAATGCAAGTGAATGAATCCTTTAATACAAGAACATAACATCAACTCATGAAAAAATGTTTCTAGTCAGCTCATAATGACTAGAGTAATAGGCGGGAGTTGACCAAATTTGAATTTAAGTTTGAAAACTTAGGAGTCAAATCCATAGATGTGGGTTTGATCCCACACCCACAAAAATGACCTAAGATGATGGAATAATAGAGTTTGTGTAGGGAATGAATGTCAATAAAGGTAGGTGTAGTAAATGTGGTCTTGTTGTGGAGTAAAAGTGGACACATGCCTTTTTACCTCCTAGTTTAGCTCCTAGGTCCCCATGATAACATTATACATGCAAAATATTCATTTTGATGTAAAAACCCCCAAAACCAATGCAAATTGGGAACTAGGGCCCCATGCTTAGCCTTACCCTAGACAAAAAAGGTGCCTCGGGACTTGGGCACCTGCGCCCAAGTCCTCCCTGATTGGTCGGGGCAAATTTCAATGCATGTCAGCATAGGACCTTTAAAAAGGTTTCCCTTTGTCAGCTCTTTTGATTTAATTCACAAATGTTAGCGGGAAAGCATATATAAGTGAGTTTTTAAATTCATTTTGAGGTAAGAGGGATTTAGCGAACTTACAATCTTGGAGCAAAGAGCATTCAGATAATTCATTGTGTTTTTAGAGCATATTTGTGATTGTATTGTGTGTTGTTACAGATTTGGAATAATCATCCATCTCCTTATGAGTTGAAGGATCTTCATTATCCTAAGGGCTTCACCTTCGAGGTGATATCATTGTTATTTGAATAATACTATCATCATTTTATTTATCCTCTACCCTATAAGGGCACACACTCTCTCTAACAATGGTGTTGGGAAGCTTGAATGCTATCCCAAGATTTGACTAAGGCAAATCCCTAAACACCATAACCCCCAAACCCCTTATCTTCTTGCTTGCAGGTTACAGGTGTAACATCCATAAAGGTGAAGGTATAGGAAGATCGAGTAAGGGAAAGGGTTTCAAGATTTGACATTTCAGGAATATTCCTCTACGGAAGACTTGGGCACCCACAAATTAGTCCTCTAACTTTCTAGCTTCTGAGACATAGGTTCTAATATCTCTTTGATTACTCTTGTGAAATTAATTTCTGAATATCTATTGTACATCTTCTATTGTGATCAAATCTTCATAAATATAGGGTTTAGTGCATTAGTTGACCTAGGGTTTGATGAAAGGCCTGATTAAATATGATATTTCCATAGAACTCTTGAGAAAAAGATCTATTGTTGAGTCCACCTCCATTTGGTAGTGATTTGACTCAGTCTTGTACTTGAATGTTATTGTGGAAGAGGGTTTGATCTAGTGTACATGCTAGCTTTCATCATTCACCTTTTTCGTACATAACATTTGGGTGAACCCGTAGCATTGAGCATTTTCATCTTGTTGGGTTTTGAATTTAGATCTTGTATTGATTCGCAGCACACTTATCACTCTTCATTTGAAAATCTTGAAAAAGTGAAAAAATTGAGCATTCTAGGCTAGAAAAAGGCATAGTTTTGCATTGTTTTCATTGCATATCATTGAAAGATTTGATTTTCTGATTTTTAAATCAGATCTAATCCATATTACAAAAATTGGTCATTTCATGATATTACATCTTGCATTTGAAGATTTCATTTGCTAAGGTTTTTTTGAAAACTTACATCTTTCCTATAACCTAGTTAATTTCAAAAGCTAGGGTTTGTAGTCAAAATCTTATTTCAGATTTTGCTACTATCATAAACATTCATTCAAAGCTGATTTTTACATTGTAGTGTTGCATTATTTGACATCTTTTCTTTTAAAATTTTAATGTTTGCAATTACACATTGTGTATTTCAACATTAAGGGCTTCTAACACTCCTTTCACACTTTTTTGTGTAAAATCTTAAAATAATTTACATTTCCTTGATGTACAACACTCTTCACATCTTACTCACTTTTTTTTGTAGTGAAACTAGTGTGTTTAAAAAACCTAATTTCTTCAAACTAGTGGCTGGGTGTGCAATGAGCTATCATATTTTAATCATGGATGCTTCTTGTTATTCATCTTTAGAATCTTTGTTTCCATACATTACAGATATTGATAATTTCTCTAAATTCACTAATATGCATCCTCAAGTCTTAAAATAAATAGCATACATATATGATATTAACATTTCTATGAGTTCTACATATGAAATTCTTTGTTATATATCTGATTTTGATAGTTTCACAACTCTCATGGGTATATACCCTTTGATATTAGACAATCTCACTAATTTCATCTCCATGAAAGATCATGAGGAAGGTGATGATGAAGAAAATCCTACTACATTTCATGATGATATCATGGACATCATCTCTAAGACATAAGAAGCTGACATAGCCTTGTTTGCCTCATCTAATGATTTGGATTCCTCTCCCAAAATGGTTCCCACTTGTGAGGATATTTTGGCGCAAGAAGAAGAAATCATTGGTACATTCCTTAATACCACCCTACCATCTCTTCATTCCAATGCTCCCTATCCAGGATGAAGCATTAGATGATGAAGAGTCTCCTCTTGAACAACTTCCTTGATCCATTGATAATGGATGTTCATATACTAATATTAAATCTCTTCTCAACATCTTAAATGGAGCTTATGCTATGGATTACTTACCATTGCTTGAATCTTTAAGTACCTTGGATATCTCTAAAGATGTGGAGAACATGAATAGTTTTCCTAATCCTTTGTGGGTGGATGTTGAGCCTACTAAAAATGAAAAAACTGTTCAAGGTGCTCCAACACAACCTCAACTAACAAAAATGAGAATTCTAAGGTTTCTCCTCCATCATCCTTACATATAACAATAGTAAATCTTCAAGAGAGAAGCTTCTCATTACCAAATCCTATGGCTTCCTCTTCATAAATACCAAAAAATGCAGACAACATAGTTAACATGATTCAAAGGGAAGGAAGAGCAAAGGACCAATCCTTAACAATACATATAAAGATAAAGATCAAAGATAATAGTTAAGTATTTCTCACTCCTCTAGCCACCTTTGATGTAGCACCTCTTTGAGTTGCTCTCCTAGGTGGCCTCCTCTTATGTGTTGTGTTGTGTTCCCCTATGTTGTATGTTGTTTAAGTCTCCTTAGATGACCCTTGATACTCTTGTAAGGTCAAGGATACAAGGAGACTGCCTCTCTTGTGACCATTCTTCTATTTGTTTCTCTATTCTTCTCCTCTCCTCTATCTTATTGTAATTGTTGTGTGTGGTACCTTGGGAGCATAACATTGTGGAGGATGTCTTGGGGGCATCTTCCCATGTTATGAACCTAAGTCATTTTCATCTCCTCTCTCATTTTTAGTGTTTCCATTCTTCAGTGGCTCTACTAGTCAGTAGCTAGTAAAAACAAATAAATACTAATAAGGACCATATGTCCCTACAACAAGAAATAAAAAATGGACCTAGTCCATATGTAAAGATGGGGTTGATCTATATTACTGATTCTTGACTAGTAGAATCACCTCGTGTTGTGAAATCTCTTGTAACAAACATTTGCAATACTCTAAATCCGCTTCTATGCAGTTTGGATTATTTTGTATCTCACCTTGTAGCTACACTTGGTTCTGAGATACCTGGAGTATAACCTCATGGCTATACTCAGTTTCAAACTTGCAAGTGTAGCCCTTGGTCTATTAAGTGATATGATTTATGTATAGCTTTCATGATTTGATTTGGTTGTTATCTCAGAATAGATTTTCTAACCAAAGCTTATATATTGTTGATTAATGGTTGTTATCAAATGATATCAATGTGTTTGTGGGAACATTTGGTGATTTCAAGTACATGTCACTTTGGGGCATGGGCTTTGTGAAAGCTCTTGTTCCCTTGTGTGTTTTCAAATTTACCTTAAATATGTTTAATACCAGCAAGCGAGATCAACCACTTTAAGGTGGGGGCATATATTGTGGTATTATGCTTGATTAGGTTAGATACTATTAATAAAGCGTGTTTGTGTATGCTTCCTTTTCATCGTAAGGCATCTATGGATGCAGGTGGGGTTGTGTACTTTGTTTTGTTTTGCATATACCTCCTTTTCACTATAAGGCATCTACAGATGCATGTGGGGTTGTATACTTTGAGCATGTTTCCTTTTCATTGTGAGGCGTCTGCAGATGCATATAGGGTTGCATTTTGAAATCCCTTTTACGAAAGTCAGGATTGTGTCTTCCCTTGAGGGGTTGCACATCCTTTTGAAAGTCCTCTGTGGAGGTGGGGTTGGATCTTGAGTTATTCACCCTTAAGCATGTCTTTGTCCATTGTGGTAGCATTGCTCAATTGTTAGGTGTGTTTGGCGTGTCTTAGATAGTGGAGCATAGTGATGAGCTCCTCCCTATCACCCGTGTTGGCTATGTATAAGATGTATAGTGTGCTCATGTATTCCATGTGTCTTCTATGTGTTTTTCATGTGTTTTGTGTGTTTTAGTGGTTTAAAGGCATGTAGCGACGAGCTCCCCCCATGCCATGTGTTTTACATGTTTTAATGCTATAAAGGCATGTAGCAATGAGCTCCCCCCACATTGTGTGTTTTGTGTGCCTTCGATGGTGGTGCATAGCAATGAGCTCCCCACATCACCTAGTTAGGGTTATATATAATTATTTAACCATGTCTTCTCTTCATGTATGCCTTGTGTATTGCATGACTATATTCATGTCTTGTTCTTTTATTGCATGCTTCCTTACTATATTCTTTGTGTCTTATGTGACTGTCAAGTGTTTTCTTATGTTTGCCTAAGCTTGGGGACTAGAAATGGTTCTCCAAACTTAGGGTGTGTCTTCTCTCTTATGTTTAATGTGTTTGATGTGCTTCAATTGTACTTTAATGCACGTATAAATCATAAGATCATACACACATTAAAGTGGGGGCTAAATGTTATGGAGTAAAAAGTGGATAGATACCTTTTTACCTCTTAGTTTATCTCCTAGGTCCCTATGATAACATTATACAAGCCAAATATTCATCCCGATGCAAAATCCCTGAAACCAATGCAAATTGGGAACTAGAGGCCCATGCTTAGCCTTACCCCAAACCAAAAAGGTGCCTCAAGACTTGGGTGCTCACACCCAAGTCCTCCTTGATTGGTTGGGGCAAATTTCAATGCATGTTGGAATAGGACCTTTAAAAAGGTTTCCCTTTGTCATTCTTTTGATTTAACTCACAAATGTTAGCGGGAAATCATATATAAGTGAGTTTTTGAATTTATTTTGAGGTAAGAGGGATATAGTGAACTTATGATCTTCAAGAAAAGAGCATTCAAAGCATTCATTGTGTTTTTAAAGCAAATTTGTGTTTGTATTGTGTGTTACATTGCAGATTTGGAATAGTCATCCATCTCCTTATGAGTTGAAGTATCTTCATTCTCCTAAGGGCTTCACCTCCAAGGTGATATCATTATTATTTGAATCATTCTATCATCATTTTATTTAGCATCTAGCTTACAAGGGCATGCACTCTCTCTAACAACGGTGTTGGGAAGCTTGAATGCTATCCTGGGATTTGACTAAGGCAAATCCCTAAACACCATAGCCTCCCAACCCTCTTTCTTCTTGTGTGTAGGTTACAAGTGCAAAATCTGGAAAGGTGAAGGTATAGGAAGATTGATTAAGGGAAAGGGTTTCAAAATTTGATAGCATTTCAAGAATATTCTTCTATGGAAGACTTGGGTGCCCATGAAATAGTCCTCCAACTTTCCAACTTCTAGGACACAGGTTATAATATCTCTCTGATTACTCTTGTGAAATTAGTTTCTGAATATCTATTGTACATCTCCTATTATGATTAGATCTTTACAAATCTAGGGTTTAGTGCATTATTGACCTAGGGTTTGATAAAAGGCCTGATTAAATCTAATCTTCTCATAGCACTCTTAAGTCCAAGATATGTAGCTAAGTCCAGCTCCATTTGGTAGTGATTTGGCTTGGTCTTGTCCTTGAATTTTATTGTGGAAGAGGGTTTGATCTAGTGTGCATGCTAGCTTTCATCATTCACCTTTTTCATACATAATAGGTGTATATGGAGAGATGTGTAAAAGTGGATAGGATGTGGATAAATGTATTGGAATGTGTATATGTGGCAATAGTTGAAGGCTAGGGGAATGAGCCCACATTTGCACAAGATTATGTAATTTTTTGATATTTAATAGTATTAAGACATTCTCTCTAAATGTGCACACAACTAAATGGGAAATGACATTGACATGGATTTTTTTCCATTACATTGTAGCCCCACTTTGAGGTGGATGTGCATCCTAGAATGACTAGGTATCTCAAAATATGTAGCAGTCATAAATGTGCATGTAAAGTAAATATTCAAACATAAAGTGATATCTTTGGGGTCCATATAAGTTAATGAACCTTGCTAAATAGCATCATGTAAGTACATTATTTGGAATCAATGATCCATTTTAACCTACAAAATAAAGGAAAAGTATATCAATAGTAGCTTCCATCTCACAAGTGAAAACTAGGTGCAAAAATATGAGTTTGCTTAATTATCTAGGAAATAGGAAAAACTAGAAATGAGTTAAGTTAGGGAATTCCACCTATTCATAAAATAATATAGCTCCACCCCACTTGGAAATCAAGGGATGAAAAGTTTCCTAGGGTATTGGTGTGTCATGTGATAATTATCTATCTGGTCACAATGGTGAGTCTTTGTGTTGCTCATGTCACTACCTAGTAAATCAACACAAAAATATTAGTTATAACATATGTTCCCTCTAATTACTTACGTATATAGGAGGAAAGGAATTGTAGGAAAGGGTAAACCATACATGACATGTAAATCTAATCTAAGCATGTAAGAAATGTAAATCATGTATTAAAGTAATAATTGTATAAATGCATTGTATAGTAACCAAGGAAGAAATCTAGAAAAATACAACATGAAAATCATGTGGATTGGAGATGGATCTTAAGGTATAATTTTGCCCCCAACATGAGTAAATGAAAATTGTGATGTGACCCTTAATAGTCAAAAACACATGTAGAGGTATATAAGGTAATATGATATGCATATTCCCCTAGTGTGGCATCCAATAGCATGAGAACATAGTGGTATACAATTTTGGAGCAGCCAAGATCAGCCAGTAAGAACTAGAATCACTTCTACAAGCTAAATTGCACAAAATAAGCCAATAACATAAATTCAAGAGATATGTTTCAAAAAAAAGTTTACAAAATTTTGATAACCAGGTTGAAAGATATGCCCCACAAAAATTTTCTTATAATAGTTGACTTCAGAGGCTAAAAGAAGAGTCAAAACAACACAATTTTTAATTCATCTTGAAGCCACTTTGTTGGTGATGGAACTAGCTTCCTGTCGACTATAAGTTTTCAAAACAATACCTTTGTGGGTGAAAGTTATGGAAAATGAAAAAAGGCCTACTTTAGGCAATCTATGTAGGCCCGACGGTTACAATAAATGCTTAGCAGTTTCATCAAATGCTAATGTTAAATTTATATGTTAACTTTGTATGCTAGTGGTTAGATGCTAACTTTAAATGTAATGTTTATGTGACTTTGAAAGTTAAATAGTTGACCTCCTAAATAATTTTTAGATTGACATATAGCATAGAATACTATGTTAAAAAATACTAATGAAACTAGAGGGTGTTTTATACAATAGACATTTGTTGTAACAACAAATGTAAGAAACCAAACTCACAAATTGTAACCAAATGCTAACTATGACTATACAAATTTCTAGATACCACGAGCTAAAGACAAGTGTCAACAAAGTTTGAATATGATTGTAGCCAAGTTCAACTAGAAAGAACTAGAATCACTTATAGAATCTAAATTGAAAAAAATAAGCCTAATTGATATATTCAAAAGCGAAGTAAAAATATACATTGATGACTTGTATAAATAGGAATGAGAGAGGAGGTAGGATGGTTGAATACAACGACTAACTAGCCCTCCTAAGATGTGACATGTGAGCTCAAATGACAAGTACTCATGCAAGTGGTAAGTAAACATGCAAGAGGTGTCTCAAAATGATGAGGACACATGTCTCAACCAGATGAGTTGAGACAAACTCCTAAAAAAACCTATATAAACTTAATCTAAGTGTGAATAGGTCAATCTTAGAAAGGTGATATCCTAACTAGATACATGATGACCTTATTTACACTAACACCCCCTTAAGTGCAACTTAGGGAGAAGTGATAGAAAGATTATGGGTCCTGGCTACTATGCCATGTTAGGTACCCATGTACAAATGATTTTCTTAAAATTGGAGTAAAGGAGAAAACCCAATTGGAAAAACCACTCACTAAAAGAGAAATGATACAAGAAAAAATGTACAAGTGAAGAAGAAGAAGATAGAAGGAGGACTCATCATGACCCCCCAAGGACTACTTCTATCACATAAGTACATGAAATGTTCCCCCCAAAGGAGAGAAAGAGAGAGACTAGAGAGTCCCCCATAAAATAATGGATATTACAATGCTGAGTGATGCTCGATGAAGATCATTGAAAGTGATCCTGGAATGACGGACAAAATTTCTTCCCTGTGGAAGAAAGAGAACTATAGAAATGTGCATGTGATCTTCCCAAGTGTGAAGAATAAAGTAGGTCATTGAATGATGTACATAATTTAGAGACTCAAATGAAATCTCTGGAAGTTGTAGAGAAACCATTGGTGGAATCAGAACAAGATCAAAAGATGTATGGAGAACATTCTATTGCATGAAATCTATAGAAGCCCTCTGTGAAGCAATAGGTGATGGTGGAGGTGATTACTAGCCTATCTAAAGAACATGAAAGTTTGATTGAACAAACTATACCTCTGATGAACTATCCACACTTGATTCAGGAGTGTGAATTGGAGAGAATAAATCACCTAGTGTAAAATGAGAAAATGTGTAAACATGAGAAACTTTTTTAGATTTTCCAACTGCAATGACCTCTCTACTCTACAAGTCTCAAATGATTACTGATTCTGTAGTGAACTCAATTGTCTTCCCTATGCCACTATTAGTGATTTGATAGATGGAAAGAAGATTATGTGACAATTGTGGAATGAAAAGGACATCAGTGAATTGTCCTATGCCTATGTCAATTGTTCCTTTCCCATAAACATCCATGTATGTGTTGTTTTCCATCAGTATTTTTGATGTGTCTATAGGGCCTAATGTTGAGATCAGAAGTAGTGAATAATTCATGTGATGAGATGCTCCAGAATCAAGGATCCATCATCTAGACTTTGAGACTATAGAGGTGTTGGCAAGAGACACTACTTCGCATGACAGGTGTTGTCATTGATGGCAACTAAGACTATTTCATTCATCCTCATAACATAATTTGTTCATACCGAAAGTCAGAGTCAGAATTTATCTAAGTCTGGGTAGCTAGAAATAGAGCATGTGACAAGGTCTAATATCTTGGTCCAGATCTCTCCGGTGTTAAATCAGAATATGCTATAGATCTGAAGGAGTCATTAGGATTGTCAAGGAAATCTAAATCTAGAATTTTAATCTCCGGTGATGAAGTATTCAAAAGTTATTTGCATCTGAGTATAGGGTTAGAGTTTAACAGTGCAAACAACAGAAGAACAGGCCAACCTTGTAACTAATCTTTGTTTCGGATAAATGGAAGTTGTTAGTTGGACGATTTGTGATGATCAGGGATAGTGGCTAACATGATTGATGATTTTTGAATGCAAGTTTTGGTTCACGTTACAAGTTATGCATGGATTTAGCCGACAGAGCAGAGTCTTCAACAAAGTTCTAAGTGTTCTTGAAGCCGATTGAAAAGTGATTGAATATCATGATTCGGATATATATAGCTGATGGATTTAAGTGATTTGGGTGTGTGAGTATGTGAATATGGAGTAAGTGTGAAAAGGACAGAGATCTAAGGTTTAGATGATAGTAGAATAGTAAAAGGGCAGAGAGAAGATGAAATGTGTAAGACCAGTATTTTGTGCTTCACCAGAACTAAACTCTTGCATTAGTAGATGTTATTCATCAGTTCAAACTTCTTGTTATCTTCTTGTAATCATCTATGTAGATAGCGAGCCTTCTTTTGAGCAGTGAGCTCTGGGGAGTGGGCCTGAATGCATGTGCATTCCCATTTGTAAAAATACTTTTAATAGAGTATTAATCTTTGTAGGTTAACCCCCACCATGGTTTTTCCCTTAACCGGGTTTCCACGTTAAAAATCTTGGTATCAAGTGTGTTATTGTGTTCAAGTTTATGATTCTTGTTTTTCATGGTTAAAATATTGATCTATTGTTCAATGGTAAAAGGAAGAATTAACTGTAGAAAGTATTAAAGTTTTGGTGACAACTGATTCACCTCCCCTCTCAATTGTCTACCCTAATTCCAACAATTGGTATCATAGTAAGGTTCCTTGAAAGAAGCCTAACAACTTGAGGAGAATCTAGGAAGGAGTTTCAATGGGTTCACTCAGAGAACAAATTCAATTGGCTTTATAAGATCTTGAATGGTCCAAAGAAGAAATAGATGATTTGAAAGCAAACCTTAAGGATGCTGATGATTGCATTGACTTGATAAACGATAAACTAAAGAAATCAATGGAAAAAAGGAAGGAACTACTTCATCAGATAGCTAATCTTACTAAAGAAAATGATATGAATGAGGCTTTAGAAGAAAATACAAAGGAATGTGAGAAGCTGACAAAAGAAGTTTCTATTCTAAAACTTGAGATGGAATCTAGGGTAATGAGGCTAACCAAAGAAATTGAGCAAAGGAAGAAGATTGAAGAAGACTTAAATCAAACTTTAAAAGATAGAACTAAAGAATGCTGTAGATTGGATAGAATAGCTTGCCATCTAAAGTCTGATCTTCAAGAAAGCAGAGACAATGATAGAACTTGAGAGGCAAATTGTCATTCTCAGACATGACCTAGAAGTTGCAAATGAATACAAGAAGTTCAAGATAAGCTCAGCTAAACTTGAAGCACTGCTTGAAGGACAGAAAAAAGTTGATGACAAGCATGGTCTTGGATATGAGAAAGGTGAAAGCTCCGATCCGGACAAAGAAATTTTCAACCAAGGAATGGGAGAAATAGACCTAGAAGACCTCTGGTAAGACAACCTAATGCTCAAAGATATACATCATTCAATGGAAATTGTTTTAGTTGCAATAAATTTGGTCATAGAGCTACTCAGTGTAGAAGCAGAGTAAATCAAAATGGTCCATCCTTCTTTGATCAATGCTTTAAGTGTAAGAGGTATGGTCATAGATCAAATGACTGTAGAAGTATGATAATGAATAACTCTAGAGGAAATGGAAACTCTTTCAATGATTACTGCTTTACTTGCAATGGATTTGGACACATGGCTAATCAGTGTAGATCAAGAGGAAATCAAGTATATGAGCAAAGAAATGTTTTGTCCTTTAATTGCAATAGATCTGGTCATATTGCAAGATTTTGTAGAAGTAGGAATAATGAAAGAAGAGGTCTGGTAAACAGAAAACTGGGTGAGCAAAGACAAGACAAAGGCAAGGGAAAAATTGATGTGAATGAGATCTAGAATGAAATGAGCAAGACATGGGTCAAGAAAAGTGTTGTGAATAATAGTAATGGGTCCGCACCGGAATTCGGTACTGATAATTCCTCCAGGAATTAAATTTGGAGCTCTGGCTTAAGGGAACGACATTAAAATATCAAATTCCCCCAGCTAGTAAGTGCCTAGATCTGGCACAATGAGAGAAGATATTTTGGATTGTTTTTGATCTTCTGAAAGGATTTCTGGAAGAAAAGAAGTGAATATGGCAATTTGTGGAGTAATTCATGAGAAACTGCTCAAAAATAGAGTAACTGATGTGTTAGGGCAGAGCATTTATTACAAAGACAAATTAGGTTGTGTGGAGCTTAAAAAGGACATGCATTCCTCATTTGAATCACTTTGTATTAGAAGGCAAGAAGAAAAGAGGTGAACGAGTTCTGAGCTGAGAATTTTCAAAAGTTGAAGCACGAAGAGGATTTCCAAGCAAAACCCTAACCTGCAAAACAAGGTATTTTCATTTTCTAAGAAATCTCTTGAAATTTGAATCTCTACAAATGGCTACACCTCTAGTTGTTGACATCACTGAAAGACCCTGCCCAAAGTTTAAAAAGCATCCCTACAAATCTGTCGAAGTCGAATTGTTAGGTGCATTTTCTGGTGTTCCATATGGAGTTCTGCATGTTGAAGATATTAGGGCATACATTCATTGCAATGTAGAAGAATTTGGGAATCTAAGATTGCTTGAATTATTTGAAAACCATCTAAAGGATGAGAATTATCAACTGAAACCAGAATTTGAAACCCTGGAAAGCAAACATTTCCTTCAAGTGATCAAATCTCCAACATTTGATGAAAGTGAATGGGTTCGATATGTGTTGAGCCGGATGCATGATGAATTTATATGGCTGCTAGAACCATTCAAGATCACCAAAGATGTTATCAGGATTGTGATTGGGCTGAATTCAATCGGTGGATTACCCACGTTCAAATCTGTGAAAAACCAAACTGTTACCGATGTAACCGGTGTAAAGTTTGACAAGAGAGCAATGACCATTAATGACATTATAGAACTAGAAGTCAAGTTTGCATCCATGGTGATTGGATACAAAGTCTACCACTCCAGCAGGGAAAATTCTGTCTCTGAAACTGTAATATATGCAGCCTATCAAATGTTGAAGGAGAATACTGATTATGACCTATGTGAGCTATTACAAAATTAGTTGATTAAGAATCTGAGCAAAATAAAGAAAGATAAGAAAAATACCTTCAAGTATGGTTCCTTGATTATATGTTTGTTCTTCTATTTTATGAATGAAGTGCTTGGAATACAAGGTGTGCACTAAACAAATCATAGGCCAATTGCATGGAAAATAAGAGATCATCGACTCAGCCTTGGTGATTCCCAAACTTAGAAGAAAGCCATCTGGGGCTATTTCAAAAACTTTCAGAGTATGATGCATGCAAGGGAGAGAATCCCTAAATCAGTTGTGGAGAAGTATCAAGATAAAATTTGTTTTATGGTTGACACTTATTAGTGTCTAATGGAGGCAGTGGAACCTAGAACCATATGGATTATGCTAATGGGATATGAGGTTGATGAGAAGGTTTTGGACATGTATTCTCAACATCTCCTGAGCAAATCAAAAGACACATCTATTGAAAGATTTGGAACATACAAGGAACTAAGTCTAAAACTACATGTGGAGCTCAGACAGCCAGAGATCAAAAGGAAAGTACAGAAGCAAGTTGAGATGTATGCTAAGAGTATTGGCATCACAAAAGAAGCTGTAAGAAAGAACAAATAAAGGATTGAAGAGATGAAGAGAAGAACTGAGTAAACTTCAAAAGAAAGGGTAGAAAGAGAGCCAACAACTACTCTGGAAGTCCCACCTAGCTCTTCAAGAAAAACAAGAAGCTTTGCAACTGTCTCTAAGCAATCCAAGTCTATTCCCACTAAGACACCGGAAGCCACACCATCCAGTGAAGGAGGAAAGAGAAATAAAACCAAGTCCACAAGAACCTACAAGAACACAAAAGATGATGAGGAGACAGAGACGGATGAAGAAGTTAAAGAGATGAGATCCAAGAAAGACAAGATTTAAAAAGCTTCTGAGGACCAGCCTTCCAGAAGCAAAAAGGCAAGTAAAAAGCAAGAAACTGGTAAGGTTTCTATGATAGTTGATGAAATTGTAAAAACAATTATTGTTCATGGAAATCTAAGGCCTATCAAAGATTATTATGATAATTTTGATCAAGCAAATAAGAAAATTTTGGAAGATGCCATCATCATGTAATTGAATAAATTCAATAGAGCTCTACTGGAAAATTTACAAGAACTTCCTAAAAGTTTAAGGAAAATACTGGAGATGAGGAAGGAAGCAACCAAGGCTAAAGATCTAGAACTCAGAGAATATGTTCTCTCCACTTTGTGTCTAGTAATGTCCAAAAAGGAAGCAGATAAAATACTCAAGAAAGTAAAAGATGATTTCAGAAGCAAGGTAAGGATGAACAAGCTAATGCTTGGGGAAACTAAGGAAATTGTAAAAGAAACAGAGGAAATCTTGAGGAAGGCCCTATATAAAGATAAATATTATGTTGTCTCTAAGGAACAAGTTGAGGAAGGTAATCCTACAGTTCCAGAACTAGAAACCTCAAAAGAAGAAACTGGAAAAGGAAATGATGACCAAGATGATACTCTAGATCCTCCAGAGCAAACCTATGAGGAGACAATTCTGGATGTTGAAAAAGTAAACATCAGTGAACAAAAAATTGAAGTTGATGACTCCTCTGTTCGAGAAGAGGAGCAAATAAACAAAGAAGACACAGAGATGGTAGACAAAATTGATGATGCAGGAGATACTCTAACTCCACCTGATCAATCCAAAAAAGAAGATAATATTGCTACTACACAAGGCCCTCTAGAATAGATAGCAAGTGGTGAAGATGAAGAAAGGAATTCCCCTACAAATGACACAAAGAAAGGAAAAGCAGAGGAAGAGAAAGAAGAAGGTAAGGAAGATAGAGAAGAAGAAGATGGTGCAAATGTTGATGCATATAAACAAATTTGTCCTGATACTAGCATTGACAAAACTCAAGGGAAGGAAGGTGGACCAAAAATTGTGGCAAGAGACACTGCAGAAGTAGTGAAGAACTTTCTGAGTAAAGAAATGTTGGAGATTGATGAACTAGAACTGATTCAAGGACCAATCCACCTAGCTAATCTCTCTCCGATCCAAATGGTGAAGGTAGTATCTTTTACTCAAGCCAAGGCAAGTGAGAAGATATTGAAATCTCACTTAGAAGATAGTGAGCTATTAAGTCTTGTATCTAGTGTATTGGAGAAGATAATGCCAACCTTCCAGAAGAATCCATCTAACTCTCCCTCTAGACATCTAAAGAATCTTGTAAATTCTGTAAGTACACATTTTGAGTCTTTTGAGAAGTCTGCAGAGACTAAAGTTAGAAATGATTTTTTTGATAAGAAATTTAGTGAAATAAAGAGCCTAATAAGGAATGATCAGATGATACTTGGTATCAGTATAAAGAGTATTCAAAATTCTCTAAGTGATGGAGGTGATATATATAAATTT
Organism: Cunninghamia lanceolata; assembly: GCA_027924645.1. Lineage (NCBI taxonomy): Eukaryota > Viridiplantae > Streptophyta > Pinopsida > Cupressales > Cupressaceae > Cunninghamia > Cunninghamia lanceolata. Next base: position 2,666,882 of record BSBN01000163.1, on the reverse strand, counting down.
TGTCTATCCTGGCCCAAAGTTAGTAAGGATATTGAGAAGAAGATAAAGGAGCAAGAACAAAAATTGTCAAATCTATCTCAAAATTTTGATCCTCTAACAGTTCCTCCTATAAGTCAGGAATGTCAAGTAATCAGCTTGACTGATGAAATAAAGAAGCTTTTTAAAGAAAAAGATAATATTGTGAAGAGAATGTGTGAGCTCCGGGGATTGATTGCCCCTAAATTAGAAACAATGTTTAATGCATTATCAGAAGCTCAAATTGTAGTTCAGACAAGTGATCCTTCAGATCTGACAAAGACAGAAGCATACACATTTCTATTGAGTGGACACATCTCTATTTTGGATGGCATGAAAATAAGTTGGGCATCTAAACTTGAGCAATTGAAAAGTAGTTTTGCAGATATTCTCAAGTTCATGTAAATATAACTTAATGATTGGGCATACATATGCGAGACTGTATACAGAATTTTTGAGAATTTTGGCTTGCGGACCCCATCCTTTGCCATTGATGTCAAAGGGGGAGTGAAGAATAGTGAAAAATGAGGAATCTAGCAAAGGGGGAGCTCCAGAATTAGTAGAGAGCATAAGAGTATAGAGTAAGGGGGAGTAACACATAGTCATTTTTCACTAAGTGTTGTCATCAATGCCAAAGGGGGAGATTGTTGGCAAGAGACATTGCTTCGCATGACAGGTGTTGTCATTGATGGCAACTAAGACTATTTCATTCATTCACATAACATAATTTGTTCATACCGGAAGTCAGAATCAGAATTTATCTAAGTTCGAGTAGCCAGAAATAGAGCATGTGACAGGGTCCGGTATCTTGGTCTAGATCTCTCTGATGGTAAATCAAAATATGCTGTGGATCTAAAGGAGTCATAAGGATTGTCAGGGCAATCTAAATCTAGAATTTTACCTTCGGTGATGAAGGATTCAAAAGTTATTTGCATATGAGTATAGGGTTAGAGTTTAACAGTGCAGACAATAGAAGAACAGGCTAACCTTGTAACTAATCTTTGTTCTAGATAAATGGAAGTTGTCAGTTGGGCAATTTGTGATGATTAGTGATAGTGGCTAACATGATTGATGATTTGTGAATGCAATTTTTGGTCCACGTTACAAGTTATTCATGGATTTAGCTAATAGAGCAGAGTCTTCAACAAAGTTCTAAGTGTTCTTGAAGTTGACTAAAAGGTGATTGAATATCATGATGCGGATATATATAGCCGATGGATTTAAGTGATTTGGGTGTGTGAGTATGCGACTATGGAGTAAGTGCTAAAAGGGCAGAGATCTAAGGTTCAGATGATAGCAGAACAGTCAAAGGGTAGAGAGAAGATGAAATGTGTAAGATTAATATTTTGTGCTTAACTGGAACTGAACTCTTGCATTAGTAGATGCTATTCATCAGTTCAAACTTCTTGTTATCTTCTTGTAATCATCTCTATAGGAAGTGAGCCTTCTTTTGAGCAGTGAGCTCTAGGCAGTGGGCCTGAATGCATGTGCATTCCCATTTGTAAAAATACTTTCAATAGAGTATTAATCTTTGTGGGTTAACCCCCACCATGGTTTTTCCCTTAACTGGGTTTCCACATTGAAAATCTTGGTGTCAAGTGTGTTATTGTGTTCATGTTTATGATTCTTGTTTTTCATGGTTAAAATATTGATCTATTGTTAAATGGTAAAAGGAAGAATTAACTATAGAAAGTATTAAAGTTTTGGTGACAACTGATTCACCCCCCCTCTTAGTTGTCTGCCCTAATTCCAACATAGAGGCACATAGTGAGCTTCACCCTTAGATTTTTCTAATGTTGATGGAGAAGATGAAGAAATATTTTCTTTTAGTTCAAATAATTTAAGGTCCTTTTGTTGAATGATTTTCTTGAACTCATCTTTTTACTTTTTAAAACATTTACTTTCTTCATGCCCATTTCTCTTGCAATAAGAGCAAGTAGGCTTCTCCTTAGTACTTTTTCCTTTTGTTGAGGGAGATGAATCATATTGAGCTTGTGATTTTGATGCTTTATCTTGAGTACCCTTATCTTGATCCTTAGATGGTTTCTTTCCCTTGTGATTTGATGGAAAAAGTGCATGAGATATTGGGGAATTTAATACATCCATTTGAATTAGCTTATCTTTCTCTTGTGTGAATTGAACACTAAATTCTACAAGTGCAGGCATAGTATAGGTTGTACCAAATGCACTCCTAGTAGTATGAAAAACAAAAACAAATAGAGAATATTGTGGGCCAACTTTAGATATGATAGGACCAATTTCTCATCTTTATTTTCAATGCCACATTGCCTTAGTTGAAATCTTAGTAGATTCATCTTAGTGAAGAAATCCTAAAATGTTGTGAAGTCTTGTGGATTAATACTGATTAATTCATTCTCTAGCCGATGCTCTTTCATGACATCCTGTTTTCCAAAAAAGATTTCTAACTTTGTCCATACTTTGTTATGTGTTGTGGTGGAGTCAAGATGAAAGAGGAAATCCTATGAAATAGATATACATAAATTTCCATAGGCATCATCACTATGATTGTACCACTTACATTTTTCAAATGTTGAAGTGGGTTCAAATTCCAAACCCATTGTGACATGATATAATCCAAGCTTCTTGAGTTGGATTTATATTTTCTACTTCCATGAATGGAAGTTAAATGGATTGAGTAAGATATCCATATTGTGGAAAAAAATCACACAAGACTACCCCCTATTATTATGCTATTTGTAGAAGCCCCCCAGAAAAAATAGACAAGAGTTGTTTACAATTTTCACACTAGGAAAGCTGAAATCAACCATTTATAAAACATGGTGATTTTTACAATGTTGATAGAAATATATTATCATAAGCTACAAAATTAGTGCATAAATAGATTCCTTGCATTTTTATAGTGATTTTCAAAAACAAAATTGCAAAATTTTGACAAATAGGGAGAAAGTTATACCCCGTCAAAAGTTACAAGATAATTGAACTTCATAGCTTAAAAAAATACCCAAAATTGCAAAATTTACAAAAAACAACTTGACCACTGCAAAATTGGTGAAAAGAGCTTTTCTTGGACTACAAATTTGTTGAATTTCACCTTCATGGTGAAAGTTGTAGAAAAATGAAAAAAAGGATATTTTAGGCACTTTGAAGGGCCAGTGGTGCCCTGGTGGCTACTTGGCAGAGCCCCAAATGGGTCAACTATGGAAAAATCTAATGGAGTCAACATGGTGGCTAACTTTGAGGCCTATGACCCAGTCAAAGGGCTAGTGTAGAGGCTGACATGGCCCAGTTTGGAGACTGAGTTGGCTGAGTGAAGGTCGGTAGGGTAGGGTGAGTGTGCAAGGCCAACTTATACAAGGCATCTATGCCTATTTATACAAGGCATCTATATAAATTTTAATTAACTTTTGAATATATCAATTACCCTTATTTTGTGCTTATTAGCTTTGTGGAAGTTTGTTATGGTTATTGCTTGTTGATATTGGCTGCTCCAACATGGTATCAGAGACATGCTAGCAAAACCCTTCCCATTTTGAGTGATTTCTACACCAAGCCTTGCCAAGAGTTCATTGTGGAGCCAAAGAGACCTCACCATTAAGTCTAGAAGGCCCAAGACAATAAGATTAACCCTTCTCTTGGCAAATTTTGGTAAATTCCTTTTTTTGCAAAAAATTTTTACCACTCGCCTAAGGTTTGTATGATTATATGGCCTCCAATCCATATTGTATGGCTTTTATTTAAAAAATTGCAATTTTTTTGCAGAGGGCAATATTGCCCCCTACATTTTTTGTTCAAGCTTGAATTTTTGTTGTTGCAGGTTTATTTAGCCCATTTTGTGGTCTATTCGGCCTTTGCCAAAGCTTCTTGACCCTAATTTTCTATTTGGGTCATCTATCTACGTCCATAAACTCCATTGGGATGCCTCAACTCATGTGGCCTAGTTTTTGCAATGACATTGGCCTCTTGATCACTTTTAAGCTTTGAAGTTCAATTATCTTGTAAATTTCAACATGCCATAACTTTCTCCCCATTTGTCAAAACTTTACAATTTAAAAAAAATTACTAGAAAAACACAAGGAATCTATTTATGCACTAATTTTGTAGCTTAGGATACACTATTTCTATCAAAATTGTAAAAATCATCATGTTTTATAAATGGTTGATTTCACCTTTCCTAGTGTGCAAATTGTAAATAACTCTTGTCTATTTTTTCTAAGGGCTTCTACAAACAACATAATATTAGGGGTGTTGTCTTGTGTGATTTTTTCCATAATATGGATATTTTACTGACTCCATTTAACTTCTATTCATGAAAGCAAAATATAGAAATCCAACTCAAGAAGCTTGGATTATATCGTGTCACAATGGGTTTGGAACCTGAACTTACTTCAACATCTGAAAAATGTAAGTGGTACAATTGTAATGATGAAGCCTATGGAACTCTGTGTGTCTCTATTTCACAAGATCTTATCATTCATCTTGACTCTTTCACAAAACCTAATGAAGTATGGACAACGTTAGAAATTTTGTTTGGAAAACAAGATGTCATGAGAGGGCATCAACTTGAAAATGAATTAATCAGTCTTAATCCACAAGGCTTCATAACAATCTAGGATTTTTTCACTAAGTTGAATCTACTAAGGTTTCAACTAAAGCAATGTGGAATTGAAAATAAAGATGAGAAATTGGTCCTAAGTATCTTATCCAAACTTGGTCCACAATATTTTGTATTTGCTTCTGCTTTTCATACTACCAAGAGTACATTGGGTACAACCTATATTGTGCCTACACTTGCAGAATTTGTTGTTCAATTAACATAAGAGAAAGATAAGCTAATTAAAGTGGGTGTATTGAAGTCTCGAACATCTCATGCACTTGTTGGAGCATAATATAAGGCAAAGGAACAATATAAGGATCAATATAAAAATACTCAAGATAAGAGATCAAAATCACAAGGTCAATCTGATTCATCTCCCTCAACAAAAGGGAAAGGTACTAAGGAGAAGCCTAATTGCTCTTATTGCAAGATAAATGGGCATGAAGAAAGCAAATGTTTTAAAAATGAAAAAGACGAGTTCAATAAAATCATTCAACAAGAGGACATTGAATTATCTGAACTAAAATAAAATATTTCTTCATCTTCTCCATCAACATTAGAAAAATCTAAGTGTAAAGCACTATGTGCCTCTACATTCTCAGATTATAGGTAATGGATCCATGATTCTAGAGCATCTCATCACATGAATTATTCACCACTTCTATTATCAACATTAGGCAATATAAACACATCAAAAATATTGATGGAAAACAACACATATATATGGATGTTTATGGGAAAGGCACTATTGACATGGGCATAGGACAATTCACTAATGTCCTTTTCATTCCACAATTGTCACATAATCATCTTTCTATCTATCTATCAAATCACTAAGAGTGGCATAGAGAAGATAGTTTATTTCACTTCAAAATTGGTAATTATTTGATACTTCCAAAGTAGAGAGGTCATTGCAGTTGGAAAAGTTGACAACTTCTCTCGTGTTTACACATTTTCTCACTTTGTACCAGATTATTTATTCTCTTCAATTCACATTTCTGAATCTAGTGTGGATAGTTTATCAGAGGTATAGTTTGGTCAATCACACTTTTATTTTCTTCAGATAGGCCAGCCATCACCTCCATAATCACATGTTGCTTCATAGAGAGTTTCTACAGATTTCATGCAATAAGATGTTGTCCATACATCTCTTGATCTTGTTCCAATTCCACCAGCGGTTTCTATACAGCTTCTAGAGATTTCATTCAAGTCTCTAAATTATGTGCAACATTCAGAGACCATTTTTCTTCTCACTTGGGAATATCACATGCACCTTTCTATAGTTCTCTTTCTTCCATAGAGAAGAAATGTCGTTCGTCATTTCATAATGACTTTCAACATTCTTCATCTAGCATCAATTAGAACTATAGGATCCATTATTCTATAGGGGAGCTCTCTAGTCTATTGATTTCTCTCCTTTTAGGGGAAAATTTCATGTATTTATGTGATAGAAGTAGTCCTTGGGGGGTCATGACGAGTCCTCCTTCTATCTTCTTCTCCTTCTTCTTCAATTGTACATTTTTTCTTGTATCATTTATCTTTTGGAGAAGGGTTTTTCCCATAGGGTTTTCTCCTTTACTCCACTATTGAGAAACTTGTTTGTACATGGGTACCTAACATGGCCTAGTAGCTAGGACCCATCATCTTTGTATCACTTCTCCCTAAGTTGCACTTAAGGTGTTGTTAGTGTAAAATAAGGTCATATTGTATCTAGTTAGGATATCAACTTTTCTAGGATTGGCTCATTCACACTTAGCTTAAGTTTAATGAGGATTTTTTAGGCTTGTTTTTATCAACTCATATGGTTGAGACATGTGTGCTCATGCTTTTGAGACACCTCTTGCATGTTTACTTGCCACTTGCATGAGTACTTATCATTTGAGCTCACAAGTGTCACATATTAGGAGGGTTAGTCAGTCTTTGTATTCGACCATCCTACCTCTCTCTCTTATGCCTATTTATACAAGGTGTCTATGTACGTTTTAATTAACTTTTGAATATATCAAATAAGCTTATTTTGTGTTTATATATTTTTCGAAGTTTGTTATGGTTATTGCTTGTTGATCTTGGCTACTCCAACATACACAAAGTAATAGGTTTCTAGTGGTGATGTAAGTTTGAATATTATATCAAGGTAATGGTGAGGAGGGAAATAATGATGCCCCTCAAATGTTAAAAAAAATAGATCATGATTTCATGGGAAAGAGTGGGGAGTGTAAGATGCCCCACTCAAAGGGATATATGGCCCAAATAACATGATAAGGCAATGTAGGTACAAATGGAATGGGGGAATGAATGATTCCCTTGATGTAAAAAGTACCTCTATGTGGAGGAATGTAAGAATGTAACTAAATAAAGAAGGAGAAATGAGCATGTGAAACACAACAAATAAGGTGTAATTAAAATGCCACAAAGTAAGAAAAAAGCAAAGTGAAAACTAGAAATATAAAGTATATAGGTATAGTCTATGGTGATGCACATGAATCATCCAACAAATTTAGGAGGTCATCATCCTCATCCTCATCCTCATCTCAAAATTAATCATATTGATGTTCTTCATTAGTTGTTGTATTTTCTTCTTAATGATTTTCTTCTTGCACTACATGTGCCTCTTGTTGATGATCTTTTAAAAGTACATTAGTGATTGGTTGAATATTTGTTTGTTTCTCTTTTTTTTCATGTATAACCTAATCATGGGATGTGTTATGGTGAACAAGACCAATCTCTTCACATACATCATTTGATTTTATTTGATTGGCTTTATCAATTGAGGGAGCTGTAGGATCATGAGTATTCTCAATGTCCATCTTCCCTTTATCTATAAGATCTTGAATTTTATGTTTGAATGCAATATATTTCTCTAAACAATATCCATTTGTGTGTTGATAGAAACAAAAATACTTGTCCCTATGTGGTGCAAGATTAGAGTTATAAATTATTTTGGGAGGAGGTAAAGTAACGAGATTGTGTTGCATGAGTTGTTCCAATACCATATATAGAGGCTCTTCCAATATAGTGAATTATCTAAAGGGATTTGTTTTAGAAAATATATTATAATCATCATGAATATCATCACATATATCCTCATTGTCCGTATTTTCTAAATGGGATAATGATGTTAACTCATGGAAATGGGGGAAGTATTATAAAGACACTGATATAAAAGGGGGTCTTCTAATCAAGAACACTCATACTTACAATATACTCATTGTCCCTATTTTCTAAATGGGATAATGATGTTAACTCATGGAAATGGGGGAAGTATTATAAACACACTGATATAAAAGGGGGTCTTCTAATCAAGAACACTTATACTTACATATAGTAACACATAAATATGAAAATTAGTGATGAGGCATGACATACACCTGGTTTCAAAGATTTAAAAAAAACCATCCATAAATATGCATTGAAGTTCATCATCCCTTAATGGAGACAAAATATTAGTAGTCAAAGCTTGAAATCTAAAAATATAATCCTTAGTTGGCTCTTGGAACTTTTGTTTGCATTGAATGACTTGAGTGATAAATGTCTTAGGCTCAATATTGTAATGAATATGTTTCATGAAAGTTCTAGCCAAATCCTTAAATGAAGTGATAGAAGCATGAAGTAATGAATAAAATCATGTAAGTGCATGATCACTCAAGCTTTATGGGAACACCTTAGTGAGTAATTGATCCTCATAAAAATAAGGGAGACACATAACTTGGAAGTATTACACATGTCATAAGGGATAACCTCTATCATAATTTATTTAAAAAAGGTACAACAAATCTATTTGGTGATGGGTAAATCAAAATTTCATATGCTAACTTGGATTGCAGAGTATTTAAGTAGTGTCATCTTGTGGTTGGAATCTTTGTGGATAAGTATCAACATACTATTCGAGACTATTGATCCTAGCAATGAGGTAGTTTACATAAGGTGAAATATCAAGTTCAACATTTCCTATATTCATATGTGTATGCATCCTGTTATATATAACAATGGTGGAGAATGTGTAAGATGTGTCATCAACTAATGGTACCTTGTCCTCGCATATACCAAATAAAAATTGTAAAAGATCCTCATGTTGTTATTCATACTTAGGTATGTTTAAATCATGTACAAGATGGAATTTAGGAGAAAGTACTCTAAAAGTGCTCAAAGATATGTCATGTGGAAGCATGAATAGATCCAAAATAAGGTCTCTATTATAAAGTGGTATATCATAATATGCATAGAAAAATCAATGGGATCCACTAAGGGCCATAGTAAGGGGAAGAATAAGAATCATGAGTAACACATGGTCTAGGGCCAATATTAAAGTAGTCTATGTAGGCACATGAAAAATCATTGAAGGATTCATACTAACTATAACATGAATCAAACCATTGTTTATCACTATCAACCAAGGTATCACTAGAGTTAGGTACCAAAGTACAATTATCACATATATAAGCATAATATGAATATAATAATGATCTAACTGTTGGAATTAGTCTGGACAATTGAAAGGGGGGGTGAATCAGTTGTCACAAATTTTAACCTTTTCTTCTTTGAATCTTTTTTAACAACTTTCAATCAGATAAACATTAAAGCATGAATCAATAACACAAGAGTAGAAATAAATTGAGCACACATAACACCAAAATTTTTACGTGGAAACCCAGTTAAGGGAAAACCACGGTGGGGGTTAACCCACAAGATTTGTACCTTGTTAAAAGTACTTAGAAGAAAAGGGAAGGCACATGCCTTTGGGCTCACTACTCAAGAGAGGCTCACTACCTACATAATTTATGTTTAATACAAAAAGAATGAACTATGGAATAGGATCTTCTTTATGCCTAGTTTAGTTCCTTTGAAAGATTACAAAACTTTTGCTTTGCTCCAAATACTTCTTCTCTAGCTCTTCATCTAAACATGTCTTGTTCTTTTGCTTCTCCTCTACTCTACTCTACCTTTGATCCTTTCTTTGGATTTTATTATTTTTGCACAAGGATAATTTTCCACAACTCATCAACAAGTATTTATATGCTTCATCAACCTTGGAATGAACATCAAGGTTGGCACTACAAATATCTGACTTAATGTGAATCACTAAGTTGTCAGACAAACATAAATGGGGCTTAAATCTTCCTTGATCAACACACCACACTTCATAGAATTGCTCTTAGATCATCTGCAACATGCTTGAATCATCTGGTCAGCCAAGACTGGGAAGAACAACAACACCAAGAAGGAAATCTTCTTTGACAAGCTCAAACTTCAATGTAGACCTCCAACATAGTAGTCACACAATCCAGAGACCTCCACAAGCACATTAAATTCAACAAAAACATCCACACTCCTCCAAATCATCAGAATCACTTGCATCTTCCTCCAGAACCTCAAGAACACTGTCTGCCATGACTGTCACATTAGAAAGATTGCTTGCGGACCTCCAAACCACGAACCACTTGAATGGATGATACACACTGACTTCCCAAATATGTCTTTAGATCTATAGATCATTATTTGACATATCTAGAACAATCCAGACCTCTTTCCTGTCACTCTATCTCTTCTGAACACTGCAAAACTAGTTCTACTCAGATGGCCATAGCTTCTTCAAATCTTCATGTAAACCCTTCAACGATTAACTGGAGCTTCTTTAGACAATCCTCTACTCAGCCATATGGTCCACATACATTGATCCTCATTAATTTTCTCAATATCCTCAACAATCCAGTCTTCTATACATGTAGCAAAATAGGATACAGTTGACACCATTGGCAACAAGGATATGTTGACATCAATGACAACACTGCTTAGGCACATATTTGCAACAATCTCCCCCTTTGTTATTGATGACAACATATGATGTGAAAAAATGATTTGACCATCAAGACAAGACCTTCTCCTCCTTTCTCTTATCTCTTCTGTAATCACTTTCTTCACTGCTCCCCCTTTCATCAGCAGCTAGTTTTTTCACATAAACTTATCTCCCCCTTTGATATCAATGGCAAAGGGCACATATTTGCAGTCTTTTCTCCTTATTTTTGTTTCAAACCAAACTCAAAAATTATATGTAGACTACTCCCCCTGAGAAGTGTCTCCTTGACATCAATCCAGATCACAAGATGTGACTGTGAATTCCACCGGACTGATGCACTCTAGTGCATTGTATTTCTTATCAGGAGGGGTAATGACCCCCAACTTCTCTCTGAGATACTCAAAAGTATCCTTGTGAAGAGGCTTAGTGAAAATATCCGCAATCTAATCCTTTGAAGACACAAACTCCAACTTGACTTCATTCTCATTTACCTTCTCTCTCAAGAAATGAAACTTGATGGATATGTGCTTTGTCATTGAATGCAACATCAGATTCTTTGAGATGCTTATTGCACTTGAGTTATCACAGAAGATTGTGACAGGCTCCTCAAACACAATTCTAATGTCCTTCAACATTTTCTTCATCCACATAACTTGAGTGCAATTGTTTGATGCTGCTATATACTCTACCTCTGCTATAGATAGGGATATTGCCTCCTACTTTTTGCTCAGCAAAGAAACTAATCTACTTCCCAAGAAGAATACACCACCACTAGTACTTTTCCTGTCATCCACATCTCCTGCCCAATCAGCATCTGTATATGCATGAAGAGTGAAGTCATTGTCTTTTGGATACCACAATCCATAATCAAGTGTTCCTTTGATTTATCTGAAGATTCTTTTGACTGCTACAACATGGGATTCTTTAGGATCAGCTTGGAGTCTAGCAACAAGTCCAAGTGCATTCATGATATTAGGGTTGGTCTGAGTCAGATAGAGCAGTCCTCTAATTATTGATCTATACCTTTTCTAATTTGCCTTAGGGGAGTCATCATCTTTACTCAACTTACATCCAGTTACCATAGGCATACCTACTGGCTTTGAATCTTCCATTCCAAACTTCTTCAACAATTCTTTCACATATTTAGACTGAGATATAAAGATACCTTTATCTGACTGAGTGATTTGAAGACCTAAGAAGAAATTCATCTCACCAAACATGGACATCTCAAATTCACTTTGCATCTGATCAACAAATGTTTTGCACATGCTCTCATTTCCACCAAAAATGATATCATCAAAAAATACCTCAACAATCAGAATATTCTCATGATCAATCTTGAAATAAAGATTACTGTCAGAAATGCCTTTGTTATATCCTAGCTTTAGCAGATACTTATCTAATCTTGCATACCAAGCTCCTGGGGCTTGTTTGAGTCCATATAATGCTTTCCTTAATCTGCAGACCATGTCTTTCTGATCAGACAACTAAAATCCTTCCAATTGCTCAATGTAGACTTCTTTTTCTAACTCTTTGTTTAGAAATGCTAATTGACATCTATCTGATAGACTTCAAAATCTTTATAAGAAGCAAAAGCAAGAACAATCTAACTGCCTCTATTCTTGCCACCGGAGCAAAAGTTTCTTTAAAATCAATTCCTTCCACTTGAGAATATCCTTTGCATACCAACCTTGCTTTATTTCTTACAACTTCACCATCTTCATTTAGTTTATTTTGGAAGACCCATTTAGTTCCAATCACATTTTTGTCATTAGGTCTAGAAACAAGATCCCAAGTGTGATTCTTTTCAATTTGCATTAGTTCTTCCTCCATTACTTTTACCTAGTTTTCATCATTGCATGCTTCACTTACTAATTTTGGTTCAATCTTTGAAATCAAACAAATCTCTTCTTGATCTTCAGCCATTCTTCTCCTAGTTTGAACACCTTTATTTCTATCTCCTATGATTTGATCTTCAGGATGATTTATCCTTACATACCTCGGGGTTTTGGGAATTGTTTGAGCTTTTGTTTCTTGATCTTGTTCCTCAACTTCTGCACTATCTTCTTGAATTATTGGATTTTCTGGATCAATCTGAATTTGAATCTAAGTTTGCACTTGCCTTTCTTGACTTGGATTTTCATCTTGATCATCTGAATCATATCCGTAAGACCTAGAATGTCCTTCTTTGCTCTCATCAACTCTGACATTAGCACTTTCAATAATTTTTTTCAACCTCTTGTTAAAGCATCGATAAGTTTTGCTTTGAGTAGAGTAACCCAAAAAAATTCCTTCATCACTTCTTGTTTCAAACTTGCCTAGATCCTCATCTCTTTTGATATAGCATTTACTACCAAAAACTCTAAAATATCTTATAGTAGGAGGATGACCAAACCAGAGTTCATAAGGAGTCTTACCAGAATTGCCTTTGATCTACACTCAGTTAAGAGTGTAGACAATAGTGCTTATAGCTTCTCTCCAATAAACTTGTGGAACATTTGTTTCTATCATCATGGCCCTAGAAACTTCTTGAATGGTCTGGTTCTTTCTTTCCACAACTCAATTTTGTTGAGGAGTCCTAGGAGTAGATAACTATCTTTTTATCCCATGTTTTTCATAGAATGTATCAAACTCACCAAAGGTAAACTCTCCACCTCTGTCAGATCTCAGACACTTTATCTTCACACCAATCTCATTTTCCACCATAACTTTGAACACTTTGAATTTGTCAAGAGCTTCTAACTTTTCTTTTAAGACAGTTACCCACATCATCCAGGAGTAATCATCAATCAACAACATAAAATATATGTCTCCTTGCACACTCCTAATTCTAGCAGGACCACATAGATCAGTATGCACAAGTTCCAATCACCCACTTGAAAATTGTTCTTTACTTTTGAATGATGTTTTGTTTTGTTTACCCAATTGACATTCTCTACATATGCTATTAGGTTTCACAAGTCTTGGAAGATCTCTCATAGCCTGAGTAGAACTTATCTTGACAATTTTGTCAAAATTCACATGACACATTCTCCTATGCCACAACCAACTCTGATCTATCTATGCAATCAAACAACTTTTACCAGAGCTACTTAATTGAAAGATGTTACCTCTAGTTTGTGTACTAGATGCAATTTTAGTTCCAGAGCTTTCCAAGATTCTGCATTTGCCATCCTTGAATCGGAGATCATAACTCTTGTCAACCAACTGTCCAACACTGAGAAGATTATGCTTCAGTCCTTCCACATATAGAACATCATTTGTGTTATTCTTACCATCAAAAGAGATGGATCCTCTACCACAGATTCTACCAGCTAAGTTGTCTCAAATTTCACAATTCCACCTTCACATTTTTCAAAGTTTATAAACTTACTTTTATCACTAGTCATATGATGAGAACATCCACTATCAATCACCCATTCATCCTTTTCAACAACTTGAACAGGGAAGGTAATTTCCACAATTGCACAACTAGCAGATTTAGTAGACACTGGATCTTCTTCTTTGATAGCAATGAACACCCAATCATCTTCAGTGGCACCTCCATGATTAGATTCATCATCTGTGACTCCTTCTCCAGCTTCTTGGACATAGTAACATTTCTTCTGACCTTTATATCTGTTAGGGTTTGGCCTTGAAAATTTTTGTAGACATCTTGAGGCAAAATGACCAATCTTATTACAAGCAAAACATTTGAATGGCAACTTTCCTTCATACTTACCGGATCCTCTTGGCATTCTTTTAGCGATAAGAGCTTCAAGTTTTGTAGACTCAATTTCATCATTTTCAAGATCCTTCCTTACCTTACCAAATCTATTTGATCTTGTAGAAGAACTTTCACCCAGATCATATCTTTGTTTTCCATATACACTAGCCTTGAAAGCAAATTCAAACTTAGGAAGAGAATCACCAAACTCACTTAATTCAAAAGCTAAATTTTTTCCAACCAACTAATCTCTTGTAACTTTTGAGAAAGTCGTGATCTCTTCTATAGCAGCAACCTTATGTTTGTATGAATCAGGTAAAGATCTGAGCACTTTTTCCACAATCTCTGATTCCACCAGCACACCTGATACCACACACAAGTTCATTTATATTTTGCATGTAGATTGTGATGTTTTCATCTTCACTCATCCTCAAATTCTCAAATTTTCCTCTCAGACTTTGTAGCTTGGCACATTTGACATGTTCATCACCTTCATAAAGATTCTCCAATTTCTTCTAGATTTCATGAGTAGTTTTTAGTCCAAAGACATTTGTCATTTCTAAATCAGTCAGGGCACTCAATAAGACTTCTTTAGCTCAAAGGTTATTTTTAGCATCTTTGATTTGATCTAGAGTTGAAGGACCTTTCTCCAGAGGTTTATACTCATCATTGGTTATTGCCCAATAAGCATCACCCATGCATTGCAAATGGAACTCCATGCAACTCTTCCAAACAGAGTAATTTGTTCCATCAAATCTCAGACTATCCCTCTTGTAAGTCGACATCCTAGATCTCCTCGGGTGGTTAAGCTTCTTTTAGAGGAACTGGCTCTGATACCAATTGTTAGAATTAGTCCAGACAACTAAGAGGGGGGGTGAATCAGTTGTCACAAATTTTAACCTTTTCCACTTTTAATCTTCTTTAACAACTTTCAATCAGATAAACATTAAAACATGAATCAATAACACAAGAGCAGAAATAAATTGAGCACACATAACACCAGAATTTTTACGTGGAAACCTGGTTAAGGGAAAACCACGGTGGGGGTTAACCCACAAGATTCGTACCCTATTAAAAGTACTTAGAAGAAAAGGGAAGGTACATGCCTTCAGGCTCACTGCTTACAAAATTTATGTTTAATACAAAAAGAATGAACTGTGGAATAGCATCTTCTTTATGCCTGGTTCAGTTCCTTTGAAAGATTACAAAACTTTTGCTCTACTCCAAATACTTCTTCTCTAGCTCTTCATCTAAACCTCTCTTGTTCTTCTACTTCTCCTCTGCTCTACTCTGCCTTTGATCCTTTCTTTGGATTTTATTATTTTGGCACAAGGATAATTTTCCACAACTCATCAACAAGTATTTATATGCTTCATCAACCTTGGAATGAACATCAAGGTCAGGACTACAAACATCTGACTTAATGCAAATCACTAAGTTGTCAGCAAAACATAACTGAACTTAAATCTTCCTTGATCAACACACCATGCTTCATAGAATTGCTCTTAGATCATCTGTAACATGCTTGAATCATCTGGTCAGCTAAGACTGGGAAGAACAACAACACCAAGAAGGAAATCTTCTTTGATAAGCTCAAACTTCAATGCGGACCTCCAACATAGCAATCACACGATCTAAAGACCTCCACAAGCACATTGAATTCAAAAAAACATCTGCACTCCTCCAAATCATCAGAATCACTTGCATCTTCCTCCGGAACCTCAAGAACATTATTTGCCATGACTGTCACATTAGAAAGATTGCTTGCAGACCTCCAAACCATGAACCACTTGAGTGGATGATACACACTGACTTCCCAAATATGCCTCTAGATCCACAAATCATTATTTGACATATCCAGAACAATCTGGACCTCTTTCCTATCACTCTGTCTCTTCTGAACATTGCAAAACTAGTTCTACTCAGATGGCCATAGCTTTTTCAAATCTTCATACGAACCCTTCAAAGCTTAAGTGGAGCTTCTTTAGACAATCCGCTACTCAGCCATATGGTCCACATACATTGATCCTCATTAATTTTCTCAATATCCTCAACAATCTAGTCTTCTATACAGGCAAGAAAATAGGTTACAGTTGACAC
Source organism: Cunninghamia lanceolata (assembly GCA_027924645.1). Classification (NCBI taxonomy): domain Eukaryota; kingdom Viridiplantae; phylum Streptophyta; class Pinopsida; order Cupressales; family Cupressaceae; genus Cunninghamia; species Cunninghamia lanceolata. Next base: position 2,650,691 of record BSBN01000163.1, on the reverse strand, counting down.
CAATGACAACAAGGATATGTTGACATCAATGACAATGCTTAGGCACATATTTACAACACTAACATGCATCTTTACATCTCTAATTCCACTAAATGACTCTATTATAGGTGTATTAAGAGAATGTTCATCATAAACCACATCATCATGAAACAAAGATTCATCAATCTCATTGTAAGGAGATAAAGAAGTCTCACTATGCTCATCACTAAGCATATCATCAATAGAACATGATCCACAAGATAGAAAAGAGAGATCACCATGAGTTGCATGGGCAGTAATGACCTCATGTGAAGGTGAACAAGGCATATTGCTAGTGATAGCAGAAGTTTAGTCATCGTAAAGATGATCACTAGGATAATCATCATAAATAATATGAGTAGGCATGGGAGAAGGTTCATCATACATTATATTGTCACATATGAGAGTGGACATGTCATCTAAAGCACATAACCATATGAATGTAAGGCCATCATGACAATTTAAGGAAAGATCCTCATGAAATGCAACAATGTCATGCAAAGGTGAAGGAGGTAAGACTATACCATCTATGTCAATTCTAGGTGTATCACAAGGTAAAACCTTACTAATCATGTACACATCATAATCTATAGGATCATCATTAATATCATGGATAAATGACATGTGTATCTAATAAACATGTATCAACACTAATTAGTTCTATGTAGGAAGGAAAAGATAAGACATGATAGAACAAAACCTCCATAGAAGGCATGTCTATCTTTAGTATAATGTGTCATGATAATATCAATGGTAGAGGGATTATATGTAATGAAAGATAAGAACCTATTAGAATATAAAATGTAAACACGCATATAAGCCAAGGAGCAAGACCTAAAAGGAGTCGTAAGGTAAGATTATCTAAGGGTGGGATGGTGGGATAAAGGATGTATATCACTATGTAAAAGCAAACCCTAATCAAGGTCTAATCAGTGAAAAGGAATCAAAACCCTAAGAAATTCGAATATGAATTATAAGATCAAAATGATATCAAATCTAAATTACACTAAAACTAGTGAAGGTATAATCCTAAGGTTAATTCTAGGGGGTGCAAGCATGGACAAGTTCACCAAAAATGTAAAGGAAAATAACCTTTGCCTAATGTTAATATAGGTTAATCTATCATATGCATACACATAAGTATAAATTAACCTATAGTATTAATAATTGACAATTGTGGGTGTGATTAGTTTTGAAATTAATGCTAATTTAGGAAATTAAATACAAAGAGGATAAGGGTACTTATCTTGATAATTGAAAATGTGTAACTCTAATGTAGATTTTTGAAGTTCAATGTCACTATGCAGGTAAATGATGTCTTTATATCTATGTAATTCCTTAGATTATACATAAGAATTATGCTCTATCTAGGATCAATGTGTCTTTGGTTCCTTTTTGTGTTTGTAGATTTGTCCTTCTACCACATGAACTTGGTCTCTGTGATTATGCACTTGTGCTCTCTAATTTGTTGAATTCATCATTATTTTCTCTAAAAACTAGTGATATTTAGAAAATCCTTTAGAGGATTTTTGGTATGTAGCAAGGGACATGTTCTCATTAGTCAACCCCCCCAAAAGTGTGTAGACAATTGTTAGATAGCAAGCAATGCCCTAGATTGAATATGCATATTTTTTTAGTGCAACAAAATAAAGTGTTCTACTGTTGGTTGCACCTTAAATGCTTCTAGGATGAAAGAGGATGATTGAATGTGAGAGGATGTAAAATTAATGCAAATTAATGGCTTTAAATACAAGCACATAACATCAAATCACAAAAACATGTGTCCAGTTGGCTCATAATAGCTAGTGGAATGGGTGGAAGTTAGCCAAATTTAAATTTGAATTTTAAAAAATTAGGGATCAAATCCATAGATATGAGGTCAACCCCACACCACAAAATGGTCCAAGATGATGGAAAAATAAAGTCTATGAAGGGAATGCATTTCTAATCAAGGTAGGTACAATAAATCGTTTACATGGAGAGATGTGTAGAAGTGGATAAGATGTAGATAAATGTATAGAAATGTGTACACATAGGAATAAATGAAGGATAGGAATAAGTATTTAATGACAAGTTCCATAAGATCACTTGGGATTTCTTCATGAAGAGTGGGATGTGATTATTGGCCTAAATGAAATATCATCTATGTAATTCTAATGCTTACTACTTTTGTTGTTTATGTGTTTTTTATTTGCTTCCTTTTTCTTCCTTTATTGTTGTTTATGTCTTGGTGGACTCCAACTCTTGTGGTGTTCAATTTCTTAGTTGTTTATATTTTGAGACTTTGTTCATTAGTTTTTTATTAAGTTTAGTTGGGAAAAGGGTCCCAATCCCATACATAATAAGTTCAATCAGTCCATTAGTACATCAAAAAACCTTGATGATAACCCATACTAGGCTAGGGTACCAAGAGAACTACAATAGAACTAGTCCTAAACCAAACAAAACCAAACAGTCCATGAAAAAATAGATCACTAAAACATCATATTCCTTGATAATAACGTTAAATGGGCTAGGGAACCAAAACCATTAGAGAGCCAATAATTTAGAAGTTTAAGTAACATACTATCAGTCCACCCTGATAATAACCCATCTAGGACAGGGAAATAACCAAAACACAGAAAGATAATAGCAATATTCAAAAAACAACCCATAGCAAAAAACTAACTGCAAAAAAAAAACTAAAGATTATACATACTCCAATCCTTGCGCATCTGGGCCATAATCTCCTCCCAGAAAGATGAGCTTTTGTGAATCTTAAGCTTCTGCCTTTTACTAGACTACATCTCATTCACCTATGGGGTTTTGCATTTCTCAAGTTGATTCTAAATGTCTTTAACCTCAGAAGTAGTCCTCCTCATTATGTCATTAGAAAATTATGCCAGATCTTTTAGACCCTTTTCCAATCTCACAATTCTATGTTGATAAATTTGAAGCATATCATACATGTTAGTCCAACTATTTTGACAGGTAATACAATCCACTCTCCTATTAAAAACTTCCTCCATTTTCTCTAATCTATTAAATAGTTTATTCAACTTAGAATCTCTATAATATTTTTTTATTATTTTTAAAATTATTCAAGTCATTCTCAAAATTCCCTATGCCATTACCAACATCATCATTGTAATTCTCACCAAAAGAATTACCCCCCACATCATCTCCTTGGTCAACTTGGAAGTTTAGGATAGCTTCAGTCCTCACCTCCACCTCTTCATGTTGAATCTATTGTTGAGGGTCACTAATCTCATCTTCTTCCTTGTCAATCTAAGCCTCCTCAACAGGGTCTAAGTCTAAGTACTCTTCCATCTCATCAGCCATATCAGGGTTATCATCAGATAGGGTGTCTAAAACAATCTCTTCAATTGAAATATCCCTATTCTTATTATGTTTTGTGCTATTTTTGTTCTTTTGCATGGTATCCTTAGCATTCCTAGTAGATCTTCTTCCTATAGCTGCAACATGTTGATAGATGTTCTTCATGTTATCCTAAGGCTGAAAATAATCAAACCTAGCATCTAAATTCACCTTGGCAGAGGCAAACTTAATTCTAATAGTTTTACTTTTCTTTCATGACTCCTTAGTGGATACCCTACCCTTCTCTTTCAGATATAATAAGATATTCTTTGGAGAATCGTGGTTCCTGGTCCCAACAGTTTTATCAGATTTTAGATTAGGGGTTTGAGGAGAGGGGTTTGTATCCAAATCTTTACCCTTGTAAGTATGAGGCTCTTTTTCATTGCATTTTTTCCTCAAATTCTTCATATGGGATCTTTTAAGGTTTTCCTTAGACATGCACCCCTGACTAACTTTCTTACTAGCAGCAGTCTTACCCTTTCCTTATTTCTCTATACTAGAATTTCCAGCCACAACCTTATGGGAAATAGGGGGATTCAACAATACATTAAACTTATACAGGACTAATATTAAACCCCGATGTAGAGGGGGATTTGTACCTTTGATAATACTCTTCTAAAGAGAAGACAAAATAAAGAAAGAGAAACTAATATAGTTTCCATGTCTTAAGTGATCCAATAACGAAAAGTGATAACCATGGATTGTTTCATACCTTCCATGTAAGGTGAAGTACTTCATAATATAATAGCTTACAATTCCCCATGGAGGTGGCAATTCCATGCATTGATAACCATTCTGGTGCTTGACTAGGGTTTCTTTGCCTTTGAAAAAGCTTTCGATGAAGCTTTTGTAATCTCCATTTCTAACTCTTTGGACCTTTCTTCCACTATTACTGAGGCCCGTAGCCTCAACAATGAGCTCCTCATTCGCTGAGAAGGAGATACCATTGATTGTGACTTCTCTATTCCTCCAAATATTGATAAATTGCTTTGTGACTGATTAGTCATGTCCTCTCATAGACTGCACATATGTTTCGATACCTCCCTCCTCAAAAATCCCCCAAATTTGCAAATTATTTTTAAGCCCTACATAAGATGAAAGTTGAACTCTTAATAGTTGCCCACCCATGATAATTAGGCTACAAAATCTATAGATGTGAGAACCTAGCTCTATCAACTCGAAGCAATAGAGAAGAAAATTCAACATAATAAACAACATCCCAAGGACAAAGATATTATTTTCATAAATTTCACCCGGGTAATCATTATTAAGACAACTCAAAGCTTCCCTCCCCTTTACACAAGAGAAGTAATAGTAATCATGAATCTGTATCCCTTTTAAATATATGTCCTTGTCCTTAATATTCAGACCAAAACCAATGTTTTGACAATTCATCATCATAATGTAAAGGCTAGGCTTAAATATTTCTCTCATTAGTTATAATGCTTCGAATATCTTGAGGAAGGTCCTCTAGCATGGTGGTATACCGCCACTCCTTACAATTAAGCCCTAAGTTTATATTTTTATCCACTATGTGGTTTCCTCCCCTAAACACATGTTGGATTTTAACATTGTTAATGTATCTAAGGGAATTTCTAATAGCATCCACATAGTCCCTTAACTTCCATGGTATATTGGATGAGCTCAAGACAAGATCAAGAATGACCTTTGAGTCTCCTTCAACCTCTACATTCTGAAAGCCATACAATTGAATTCTCTGAAGACCCCACCATAGTGCATAAACCTCTGTGCAGATTATTAGTTTCCCTTCCAATAGCTTTAGCATAGCATTCTATAATTCTTCCTTTTTCATCCCTAATGATACCTCACACTGAGGAAGGCCCTGGGTTGCTCATGAAGCACCCATAAAAGTTGAGTTTAACTGTTATAAAAAGATTTAAGCCCTTTCAAAAATCCACTTTTACCTATAACAACAAAAAAACTAATTAAATATTTAAAAATAATTAATTAAAAAATAAAAATAAAAAAATAAAAAAATATTTGATTAATAAAAATTGCACCCAAATACAGGCCATTCAAAATCAAACCCTAGAAGGCCCTTCAAAATCCTTGGATTATCCTTTTGTTACATCCTCCACATTTAACCATATCTAAAGCCTACAAAGTATATTTGCTAAATCATCTTATTTGCAATGAAGGACACACATGCCCAAAAATACTAAAGCCAAAAAGATTTTAAATGAGCCTTTTAATTACTCATCTACATGGAATATTATCATTTCATTTCTTTAAAGATGAATATTTATTTTTAGATTTCACTTTTCCTTCATGTGAACTATATCTTCTTTAAGTGTCTATAATTTAGACATGTGGCTCATTCTTCCTAATGTATATTTAATTTTCCAAAAATGTCAACATAAAGGACATGTATGTATCTATTTTTTCTATTCTATAAAACAATACATTTCCTTACAAAACAAAATTAACTAGAACTAGTGTAATATAACTAAGAACTAATCATGCTTTTGGCTTTTTCCATTAAAGTTGTGTTCATCCTCTTTGTGGTATCATTTTGTTGTGGCATATACAAAGTTGTTTTTTCTTACAATATCTACATATCTATAAAAGTCATCAAATTATCTAGAATAATATTCCTCTCCATTATCTAACCTTAATACTTTATTTTTTAATTCATTTGATTTTTAATAAGAACTTTAAAATCCTTAAACTTGCAAAAAGCTTAAGATTTATGCCTTAGAAAATAAATCCAAGTATAAAATACATCCAATAGACGAAACACCCATAGGACCAAATACATCACTATGAATTACTTCCATTAATCCTTTTGCTCTAGTGCTATTAGAATTAAACTTTTCTCTATTCTATTTACCAAACACAATGCTCACAAAAATCAAATTCTATAGAATAACTAGACAAAAATCTGCCATATTTTTATTAACAAGGGTCTTAAACCCTTTTCACTAATATGACCCATCTTGTGGTGTCACAATATACATTAATTTAAGTTTTCATTTATATACGTAGCGTTACAATAAGTAGATGCACCAATTATAAACAAAGTCTCATAAATTGGGATCCATTAGCTATCACCAAATTCCCACTTTCCAACCTGCAAAGTTACTCCTATCAAATATGACATGCTCTCCAATGTCATTTATTTTAAAAACCAAATGTAAATTTCATGCTAATCTAATAATGTACAACACAGCTATGAGAGATCTAACTCTCCCATCACTAAACACAAGTTTTACCTTCCCTTTGTCAATGATCTAATGTAAATTATTTTCACCAAGAAGCACTTCACCACCATCATATGCTATGTATTAATAAAAATAGTCCCTATGAGGAGCTATGTGATATGAGGCACCTAAATCAATAAGCCATGAGTCATCACTAGTAATGTGAGCACAAATAATTAAAGCATCATTTTCATCAACATAATTTATCATGAGAAGAATATTTAGAAAACTTCTTATTTATACACTCCTTTACATGGCCCCATTTTCCATAGTTTCAACATTTAATTCTACTGTTACCAGGGGTTTTATATCATCCTTTTGACTTATACCTCTCCTCATCACCCTTTTCTTACCACCTTTTTTCCTTGGGTCTACCTCATGCATGCAATCCATCCTTATAACCCTCATTTATGGATTTTGTCATCATCTCTTCCCTAAGAAAATTTGCAACAAGGTTTTCCATCTTAGGATCTAAATAACAACCACTCAATGTAATATTAGATTCTTCCAAGATTTAGGTAAAGAGAAAAGTAAAATAATACACTTATCCTCCTCTTCTATCTTAACACAATACTATCCGACTAACTCAAAATGAGATTAAAAGCATTCAAATGTTTTCTATAGAGTCTCCTTCATTTTCAAGTAATACAATTTTATTTTTAAATAAATCTTGTTCACTAGACTCTTTGTTTGATAGATTCTATTCCACAAACGGAAAGTAATAGCATCCTCTAAGATGTTCAAGATAATTGGATCCACAAGACACAACCATATGGTTCCCCATGTCTTTTTATCTAACTTTCTCTAATCTTCATTTGAAACCTATGTAGGCTTAAACTCTATCATGATAGAGCTCCATTGATCTTTCTCCTCCAAGAGATCCTTCATTTTTAGTTTCCATAGCTTAAATCCAAAGATATTGGAATTCTCAATCTCCAATCATGATGTATTTTCCATGATTTATGTAACCAAACTTAGATCTATAAGACCACTAAAATAATATTCCCACTCCAACCACATCAACACTATAAGAAAGGCATCCCCTTCTACAATCTAGCCAAAGCTCTAGTAACAAATATTGAAATAGCAAGGTAAATGGCATAATGGAAATATGGTGACAATAGAGATTTAATTTGATTATGATGTGATTAATCCAATCAACTTATACCAATGAAAATAATGGAGAAACAATTTAATATATTAGAAAAATCATAAAATGTAAAGCATATAGACACCAAATATACATGGAAAAACCCTTGCAAGAAAAACTCTACCCTAAAGAGACCCAAGCTAGGATTATTCCAAACAATGTAGTATAATAATACAATCCATTTGACCCTCTAACAATATTTTGAAAATGTAAGAGTATCCACAAAGAACCAAGTGGTATCCAAAACCATGAGCCATGGTAAAAATCCAATTCCTCTATGGTCATGATCAAGTATCTTAGAATAGTATGTAAATCATTTTACACCTCATACACACCTCTTACACATCATATGTTTCATAGATTCTATCATAATAGTCAAATTCACCAAGTCCCAAACCTAGGCACTCTATGAGGACATTCAATTTTTTGTCATATCCACCAAAACAGGAAGATACTTTGTAACTCTCAATTTTGACCTTTTCAATATAACCTCCCTATTCATTGTCTTCTTACACAATATCCCAAGTATCTTGGTGAATATATATTGCCCCCACCTACACATAGGAATCCTATTTTTCCCACTCAAACATGTTTGGAGATCATATATTATTTATAGTCTACATAAATAAATTAATTTTTAGGCAACTTGTTGCTTCATTCAAAGTTAAATAGTAGTACAAATCACTTTCCCTAAACTCTATAAATACATGGGATTCATTAGATGATGTTTTTTTATCACTTTAAAGAAAATGGTGACAAGTTATTCTTGTTGCAATAGTTGATCACTATCAAGAGAGCCCTCAAGAAGTTGTCTTGAAATTTAATACCAAGCTTAATAAAACTTGGGAGAGGATACCCACTTCAACATAACTACCTATGAATATGAATTTTTTGTTTTATCTAAAGGCCTTCAATTTAGACATCTCTATCATGATCTATTCACTTGAAAGCCATTCCTTGTTTGCAGCCTATGAAATAGTTTTCCAACTTGAGAACAACTTAATAAATATTGGAAGACTACCTCCTAGATCTCCCTTGACAATAATCCTAGAAATTTTCCTTCTTATTCAAGTTGAACTTCCAATTGTAAATCTTCACCTACTACCCTTCAAGTCCCTCCTTCCATATAGTGTACTTGTCAAATTCTCCATCTGCTTCTTAGACTTCCTTTGAGATGGATGATGCCAAAACATGCTAAGAACCTTCTCAAATGAGATTATTAATGTGAAAACGTAGCAAGCATCTTATCCTCATAGGTTTCTTTATCAAAACAATCAAGGGCCTAGACATCAATATCAACCTAATAGGTATCAAGGATAGTCTTAATATCAAAATCAAGTATAATTCCAAAACCAAGCTTAGGGACAACTACAAAACCAATTAGTGTAATGACCCAATCATGTATTTTCACAAATAATAGTATATATAATGGATAAACATCAAATATAACATTAAATGCACTAAAATAGCCTCCATCTTATTTTTGATGTTAACTATTGAAACATAAAATGATGATTTTATAATAAACTATGTCATATAAGCACTCAATGTCAATGTTTGCACACATAAAATAAACTTTACCAAAACACTGGAGCTGATTTATAATTGTAGATACTGAAAAATGTCCTCATGTTGCAAATGTGACAAGACAATTTCTCCTTCCATTTCCATTATTCATCTAATTCAATTTCATCATTTCTAATCATTTATCCATGTGTCTTCTATAATTAAATAATTAATCCTAATTGATTATTTAATTATTCATAATGTTCCCTTCACTTGATTTATTCAAACAAATAAATCAAATTCCATCACCTAATTATCCAAAATCCTCTTTCACATGTCCACTTCAAATGAATTAAATAAACTAACCAAGTTTATTTAATTTAAACATCCTCCACCTCATCATATTTGTGAATTTTAAATTCACTTTTATCCTCTAGTGATGGGAGAAACCCTAATCAACCTCCACCCTTGATTTGGATCCAAAGTCAACAATGAATCCTAGCCATTCATTCGAATATTCTCTTCTATAAAACACCTCATTCAACCTCATTTTGACCCCTTATGCTCTTTAAAACTCTGAAATTTGTTGTAAACCCTCCCATGTCCTGCTTTCCATACCCATGAGCTTCTCAAGATGTATAAATCTACAAGTCTGAGCACAATAAGGCAAGATGGAGGAGGACAATGAAGATTAGACAATGTTAGCTTAGATTTTTAACTATTTTTCATGTTTGTTTGATAAATTTCTAGGCTAGATTTCTCTTCATTGCAGTTAGAGTTTGTAGTAGTTTCTTTTTTACATATTTGAGAATCTAAACCCTAGCACAAAATGGTGAACCTGACGTGAATGCATGAAAAATCTGACATTTTTGGTGATTTCTAAAAATTTGTTTTTTACTTTAGGCCCCCTCCATATGGATCAGTACAACCTCTGTGCAAGGGGGTTGGTTGACATATTGGGTTTTCATTATTTTCATTGTTTGTTGTAGGTCAAATGAATTTCTTTTGCTCGCAGATTAAATGTTATTGTTTCTAGTTTTGTGTTGCTGGGTCGTTTGCAAATTTAAATCTTTTCTTTTTATTTGTAGGTTCTTAGAAACCCTAACACCTATTCAAAAACCCTATGGTTCTAGATTGGTCACCACCCACTTGTCTATTGTTGCCACCTCTACAAATTCTTTGCCGACCCTAAAACCCTCTCGATCACCGCATCCTCTCCTCTGGTTTGAGCTGTGATCGCCGCATCCTCTGGGCACCGCCCGATTGCTACTCCGTTCAACCTCTGCTCTACCCTCTCAACTCCTGGTCATCACCACCTCACAAAAGATGCTCCGCCTCCGCCCGAAGCCTCACAGTTGACACCACATGGAGACTAGTCGCTGCCCAAGGCCATAGCAACTGCCCTATCAACACCTGTGATCCCCTGTTGACTGCTTTTGAAAGCCCTCCATGTATTCCCTCCGATCCACCATTTGCCACCGGTGGATCCACCCAATCGCCACCTTTTAATCTCCCTACCGCCTTCATTGACCCCTAGCTCCATTGATACCTAAGAGAAATCAGTTGAGGCCCTTTTTGACTTCCTTCCCCATTGCCCTAAAACCTCCAACCATTAGCAAACCCTCACCGACATCTTAAAGAACCTAACCACTAGGCTTTTGTATCTTTAGCAGGTTACCTTGGATCGATAGCCTTTTGGGTATATAGGTTTAGTTTAAGTTTGTTGGCGGTTCTCTAGTGCTCGGTCATATCTGTGACTGAGGGCAGAGGGAAGAGGGGTCACACGCCCTTTTTTTTCCTTTTTTATTTTTGCTTCCACCCTGCCCTTGGTCATATGGCTAACCATGGGCTAATCTAAACCACTGCCATAAGTAATGACTACCAGAACCTTAATCATAGCATGTGACCAAAATCATGAAACTGTCAGTGGTTAGTAAAATAGCCAAATTGACCCCACATGCCAATATAGGCAATTTTTTTTCAAATGGCCGTAACTTTTGCTAAACAAGTCAAAATTTCACAAAACGAGTTGTGTTATGGAGTAGACTCACCCAAGTTCACTATGGTGAGGTAAATTTTAGGAAATAATGCCTTTTTATCAGGTATTTTTTAGTCAAAGTCAACCCTCATTTAAAACTTCAAACATCCATATCTCATGCAAATTTGCTCAGATTTGGTGAATTTTTTTTTCAAATTGCATGAAATTTTGTCAATTTTCTAATTCTTCTGTTAGTTTTTCTATAACTGCTAAATATTTTTAGATATTTTGTAGATTCCATTTTTTTACCATTTTGACTTTGAGATTCACAAAATGAGGTATACACTCGATATTTCATGTTTTTCACATTATCATAATGATTTGTTGTTACTGATGTCTGATTTGCATCATGTGGCATTCACTAGTCAAAGACTATAAATTGAAACTACTAACACATTTGATGCAGGGATTCAATTTTCTTTCATATGCATGTGTGTCAGTTATCATAGGCACATTTGGTTTTGGTGCACCAAAATGAACATAACTTGATGTTTTCACATATTTTTGGGGGCCTAAAATGAACCAGTGCCTACTTTGCTTGGGTTTTTGAAGTGTGTATGCTCTTCCCTCACTCTCTAAGTGATCTTGGGAATCAAAAACACTTCTTGAACACTTGCATTTGTCACACCACACATCTATTTTCTAAAGGTCAATGAACATGTGAGACTGTGGTCAAACACATGTGTATACTCTCTCCTTGCATCTTAGTACAAGCTTGGAGATCAAAAACATGTGTTTGTATCGCTTTTGTGTTACCGTTTAGAGTGGGCCTGCTCTTGAGACACATTCGAAAGGAGAACTCATTTGTGACCCCAAGCAGTACTTTCATCCGGTTCGCTATACAAATTAGGATAAGGCAAAAGCCAAGTCCAAACTGGTATGAGTGCTCACCATACAGTGCTAGCTCGAAAGGAGGTGTACCTTCATGTATATTAAAACTACTAGTAGGGTTAGTTAGATCCTTAAGTGGCTTGCTAGATGCTCATGGGGTGCCAGTCCCTCAGATATTCACTAGAACCTCTTTGTGTTAGTGGCCAAAAAACCTCTACTTGTTTGACACAGGAGGTTGGAAGACAGACCTCTGGAGCCATCCCACACTCTCACGGTTTAAAGAAGAGATAGCAAAGTACCTTAAGATTTGTGCATCTTGAGGACTTGGAACTTGGTGTGCCTAAGAAGTGAGTTCCCTATAAGGGGGATCCCGTGCCACGAAGTTCATGGAGCTATCCACTTTAAATAGGCGCGGCTAGAGCAATCCAAGTGGGAACTCAACAAGTATTGTCCTTTCATAGCCTAGGATTGTGCATGTCTACAATTATTTGTAAAACATCAAGAGTCACTCAAAATAGCCAATCTCACTGCCAATTATCTTCTATGATTGATGTGTGTGCTTTCCTAATCATCACCCTTAACATTCTTTCCACACATTCATCCCAAGCCATCATACCTTGATCACATTCATACCATATCCTTATCATTCAACCTTTGTATCCTAGTCACCCCCTAAGCCAATCAATTTCATCCTAATCATTATGCTTTCAACATAATCATTATTCTAATAACATATCCTAATCATCATCCTTGTCACCCCGCATATCCTTATCACTATCCTAATCATTATCTTAATCCATCCAAATCATCTAACAACATCATTGTACAATTTATCATCCTCATTCCAAGTTACTTCCATTTCACCTTAATTCATCCTAGTCATTATCATTGTCCTTCCTCAAACATCCTAATCATCCCATTCCTCATCATTCAACCACATCCCTAATCCCATTATCCTTACACATCATCCTATCATATCTAAACAACATCAATCCTAATTATTCCTAATCACTTTCTTGTCGTATCTTCTTCATTCCATCTCATCATAATTATACCCTAGTCATTCATAATGATTACACCCATCCCACATCGTATCCTATTCATCATTCCAACTCATCCTATCCTAATCACATTCCTACTCATATCTTCATCATCCAACGCTCGTATCTTAATCAACCTTCTTAGCCATATCATATCCAAGTCATCCCTAATCATATTCTAATCACATTCTTATCATTCCTCATCATTACACCTCATCATAATGCTATTCTACCCTACCATTCCTAATCATTCCACCACATCCCAATCATAGCCTATTTATCACTTTCTAATCATTCCACCTCATCCCAATTATATCCTAAGCATCATAATCATATCCAATTCATCATGCATAACCATTACACATCTTCATCCTAATCCAATCCATTTCACCCTAATCATTCTTCTAGTCATTATCTTAGTCATCCTTATCAAATCCTAATCAACTCATTCATCTAATCCACATCACCCCAATCTAATCCTAATCATACCCTCACCATTCATTCATAATCCAATCAACTTCTTCCCAATCATCCTAGTCAACACCCTAATCATCAACATTCATAATCCAATTCACTTCTTCCTAATCCATCCAAGTCATCTAATCTCATCATTACACAACACCATCTTCATCCTAAACATTCCCTAATCCATCCAAATCATCCAATCTTGTCACTACACATAATCATCTTCATTCTAAGACCAATCAATTGCATCCCAATCATATCATAACCATTCATTATCCAATCCATTTCATCTTTCATCATTCCCAATCACAACACACCATAACCCTAGGGAAACCTTTGAGCATCTACTCTCCCTATTGAATCCAATTGCAACTGTGTCAAAACCTTAGAGACCTTCTAGTTTTGTTCACCCACCACATATCCAATTTCCATTCCTTTATGACCACATTTCGTCACAACATTTCATTACCATTCAATCCCCGACATCTATAGAGGTTCCCAAACATAGTCTTCTTAAGGTCGAAACATAGGGAGAAATTATCAAAGCTTGACTGTATCACAAGTACAAATATGTGGACCAAGAGACCTTGACATCTTGTTTTCACATCAATCACAACTTGTTCTCAATACTCCATAGCTAGTTTAAGTCCATCCTTCCAAGTGAATTCTGAAACTCATGGGTTCACTTTAATCAATCACTTCTTCCACACCTCAAGGTCTCAACAAAACCAATTTGTGCTTTGAAAGGTCATTAGTAGATGAGAGTACCCTCTTGGATCTAGAATTTTGAAGACTAACATCATTAGCCTCTATCATAGTTAGGGCCTCATCACCTCACATTGACACCCACATAGCATCCCACAATCCACAAGTATCATTTGGTAAAGACATGGTCGCAAAAAAAAAAGAGAGAGAAAGGGAGTAGATCCTCCTAGTCATCCCTCATTCTAAACATTCCAAGCATTCCTTCCAACACATCATCCAATTGACATTATCATAATCACATCCTACTCATATCTTCATCATTCAACCTTCACACCCTAATTACCCTTTCTAATCACATCATTCAATCAAATTCATCCCAATCACCTCACTCCTAATCATATCCTAATAATTTCCAAGTCATCCTAATCACAACCCTAGCCATACCCTAATCATCCCTAATCACCCACCTAATCATCCAATAAATCTCATACTCTATCACAGCGCATTCATCCTAATCACTCCAAACCATCATTCATCCTAGTCAAGCACTTGTCAACATGGTCCCAATCCCACAAGATGACATACAATGATATGAAGACATGTGTCATTCCATGCCAATCCTAGAGAACAAGGTTCTAGTACCACAAGCCTATTCACAAGATTACCCAAGTCCACCTTGGCAGAAAGAAAAAGTGCCTTTAAATTCCCATGCCACCTTTGAGAAGGGGAACATAAGTCTACCTCATCCATCATGAGTACATTCTACCACCACACTCCTAATCTGAGTCCACATTATCTACCCTCATCATCCATACACTATATTGTCCTTCTACACATACCCCTACAAAGGATGTGATCCAATGGCTACTAGCAAGGAACAACTTATCCCCATGTCAAACACCCATTCATGAGCCTATCAAAAAACCTTTAAATCACATGTCCATTCCTTTAACCCCATCATGTGGTCCACAAACCATCAAGCCTCTACAAGAGTTATCCAATTCCATTTCCATCTCCATTAGAGTTATGTCAAGGGTATAATCCTAAGCATGAGGAAACATCTAGCCCTCCTTCAAATCAAAATCAAACCCCTCCATTGCACCCATCCATAACACACATAATCTTTTCCATGATCAAGCTCCTGTCTATGATCATGATCCCACTTTAATCAAGAAGACCATGATGACCCTCTTAGCCAACTTTATGCATCCCATGGTCAAGAGCTTTCCATCTCACCCATCCATGATCCTCAAACATCCACTCCCCATGATGAGACAAGTGCCTCCCAAATACACATAGAAGATCAAATCATTAACTTGGATCAACATGAACATAATAAAGATCCTAATGATCCTTCCACATCCACCACCAACTCTATTGCAAAACCACCATCATATCCACTTGGCCTATCCTCTTTCATTTCATGAGTGTTCTTCCTTAGGACAACAATAACCTTTTTCCTCCACTTCACCTTCTCCATCAAATAATCCACTCAAATATAGTTCCCAAAACTACACCAAGTCCCATAGTCAATCACATCCTCCAAAAAATGAATTATCATGGTAAAGGCTTAGGCCTTCATGAACAAGGTATTTTGGAGCCCATCCATGTCAATGTCCCTCCTCGCTCATATGGCCTTGGATACACACCCCAAGGACAACAATCCCATGATATTGGTACTTCCTCCATTCCGCCTAAGTCCACCACTTTCCATCGCAAATCCCATCATATTCCCAAAACATATGTTGTCATTCCACCTCCATCATCTTACAAATGTCAAAAGTATTTGACCATACACCTGCCACCATCCACTCTGCCTCCATTACTTCCAACCCCTAATTTCCCACCATCCACTTTGCCACTATTGCTTCCAACACCTAACATCCCTATCATCCATACATACCCTAAATATCCTAGTCATGGCCAACAAATGCACACATCATGTAAACATAAGGCTTCCACTCATTCCACCCACCCCATGGGATTCAAAAACAAACATTTGGATGCCTCCTTTCATAAAGTCAAAAATCCTAAGGGTCCTAATACCTTAGGACATATATCCAAAAATCTATCCAAGCCCATACCTCCAAAAGAAAAGGCAAAAACTAAAAAGGTATGGGTCCCTAAACAAAAAAGCAAGTCAAATGGGGCATCCACCTTTCAAAAATCCCAACCATCCTCTTCCATTCAAAAATGCCATTCCATACAAAAATATCAAATTCCTCAAACCCACAATTCAAGCAAAAGTCATAAAAATGCTAAGTCTATGTGGGTCCCTAAAGGCTTACACCATCCATCTCCTAAGCAAACTTCGCCATTACTTCCTACACCACCATCCACTCAAAAGATTTAATGTTTATCATGGTGTGTACAACCATTGGTCATGATTCCTTTTCACACCTCCATCACCCCATCATTCAACCATTACCCTACATATCTACCTTATCACCTCCCTATGGTACATGCTTTTGCATAAACATTTCATCCATCATCACATAAGCCCTACATAATCCACTATCGACCCTACATAATCCACTATCGACCCTACATAATCCACTATCATTCCCTCCATAATTCACTATCTACCTAATCCATTTTCATTTCATACAATCCCTTACCAACATCTTGAGCATAATGACATTTGACAAGGTCCATGTGACATCCACCTCCAATGGGACTATCACCTTTCATGGACCTAGACACTTGAGTCCCTCTTGTCTATATTCCACCTATCCCATTCAAAAAGTCAAAAGAGTCAAAAAAAGAAAGAAAAATAAAAATAAAAAAAGTAAAGAGAAATCCTTTCATCCAACAATGAAAACCTAGTAAATAGGTGCTTTGGATAAATACCATGATGAAAACCTGGCAAACAGGCATCATGTGTAGGTTGGTCTTCTTTGTCACTTACACTTGGGGGCACGATGTCTCATCCAACCTATCATTTCTTATCTTATCATGCCATTTCCACCCATCCACATACATATACCTATTCTAGTGAGTCCATTCATCATCCCTTCCTCTATTTATCTTGATAAAGATTCGGGGTAAAATGCTAACACATGTTTTGGATGTCTCTTGACATACCTTATCCCTCCAAACCAAGCAAATCCTTCATTATCCTATCATCATCCTACGCCATAAGCTTTGTCATATCAAATCCTAAGTATTCCACATAGAATGGGACAACTTGTCCCTATGTGACATAGCCTTAGAGATCACATCCTTGCTCTCTTACATGTACATCCATTCCATCCATTATCGCTTATCATTTTATCCTACATTTAGCCTTACACCTAGACTTGGTTCCCCCATTGTCATTGGTATCTAGTGTAAAGGCTATCAAAATGGTTATCTAATGTCATCCAAAACATTCAAAAAATATAAAAAAATAGAAATATTCCAAAAACACAAAAAAATCAAAACATTCAAAATTCAAAAAAAATAGAAACATCTGAAAAAAACAAAAAAAAATTTAAAATATTCCAAATATCCAAAAAAAATCAAAACATTTCAAAACACAAAAAAATCAAAACATTTTCAAAAACACAAAAAAATCAAATATTTCAAAAAATACAAAAAAATCAAAACATGTCAAACAAAATCCAAAAAAATCAAAATATGTCAAAATCCAAAAATCAAAATATTCCCCAAAATTCAAAGAAAATCAAATAGCCTACAAAAATCCAAGCAATAAAATCAATCCATTCATTCAAACCACTTCAATCCATCACATCATTCCAACCAAATCAATTCTTCAAATCACTCAATTCATTTCAAGTCAAATCACTTCTTCAACTCAATGAAATCAATCACATCATCATATCAGTCAAATTAGTTCTTCCACTCATCCACAGTTTGCATGGTCAAACTACGTTGCCTTTGACCTTTCATGTAGGCAAGGCCATCTTTGATGAGCCCTTGAGGCATTAGGTTAGTCCCTTAGGGCTCATCCTGTCAATTGTCATAATAAGTTGTCCTTTGATGAGACAGTCAATCTTTCAAACAAGTACGCACTTCAAAACCAATCCCAAAATCAACAAAGACAATCTATTCCAATCAGTCAAATTAATCAATCACCTTGTGATAATCATATGTCACTATCAATATCAACTCATCACATACAATACACAGAATGGGGCATCATCGAAACCAGGATTCTGTTCCTTATATGACATGCATCATTTATCAAACATCATCAATCAAACCCTGGTGTTGCTCGCATGGCCAAGAACACTAGTGTCAATCAATCAATCATTTGCCTTATACAGGTTGATGCATTGTCGAAACTAGACCGGGCATCTTATACAACATGTTTCATTTGCTGAAACTAGACTTTCTTCATCTAATCATCATAATCAATCAAGCACATATCACTTGGCAAAAGGTCCAACTAGTTGTTGGTCTAGTCTGTCTTATTTTATTGAATTGTTTTGCAGTCTCGTTCTTATGCTTCTCAAGACAGTCCCTAAGTGATGAAGAGAAGTGAGAATAGAGTGAGACCTTTTTTCTTTGATTGTTGTCTGCGGTTTGTCTTGGCAAAATGACTGGGGCAACTTGGTGCCTTGCGTGTGATTGAGATTCCATTGGGTGTGAATCAAAGACATCCTACGCATTGGAAAGAATAACTATTTCCTTACATAAGGACTTGCACACCTCACAGTTATCTCATCGTATGTTTTGACAAGGTATCACGGTCACTAGTCTGAGTCAGGCATTCTTTATCTATAATGTGCCTATTTCGCAAGGGACCACACTTTCTACTTTGGCCTTTGTCACGCCAGGGTGATTATTGTCCTTTGACATAATAAGTTCTATGATGATAAGCAGAATAAAATTACAAGTGAGAAGCTCAAAATTCTATCAAAGAAAAATCTCATTTCCCTTCTTCTAGCCAATCTTCATTCCTCCACCATCTCTCTCTTGTATCATTCACTTCTTCTATCCATTCTCCTATCTTTCTTCCTTAACCAATCCCTTTTATTTCGAGAGCCTACTCATGTTTGTCCAACCCGCCTATCCTCTCGAGGGGGCATCATCACCCTTTCTTTCATCATCTCTTTCCTCTATCCATTTCCTTAAATTCTTTGAAATGATTTTGCTCGACATAATTCTCATCATCTCAAACATCATCTCAAAGAGGGGCAAAATGTAAACACTGAAAAATATCCTCATGTCGCAAATGTGACAGGATAATTTCTCCTTCCATTTCCATTATTCATCTAATTCAATTTCATCATTTCTAATCATTTATCCATGTGTCTTCTATAATTAAATAATTAATCCTAATTGATTATTTAATTATTCATAATGTTCCCTTCAATTGATTTATTCAAACAAATAAATCAAATTCCATCACCTAATTATCCAAAATCCCCTTTCACATGTCCACTTCAAATGAATTAAATAAACTAACCAAGTTTATTTAATTTAAACAACCTCCACCTCATCATATTTGTGAATTTTAAATTCACTTTTGTCTTCTAGTGATGGGAGAAACCCTAATCAACCTCCACCCTTGATTTGGATCCAAAGTCAACAATGAATCCTGGCCATTCATTCAAATCTTCTCTTCTATAAAACACCTCATTCAGCCTCATTTTGACCCCTTATGCTCTTAGAGACTCTAAAATTTGTTGTAAATCCTCCCATGTCTTCTTGTCCATACCCATGAGCTTCTGAAGATGTTGCATAAATCTGCAAGTCTGAGAACAATAAGGCAAGATGGAGGAGGAAATAGAAGATTGGACAATGTTAGCTTAGATTTTTAACTATTTTTCATGTTTGTTTGATAGATTTCTAGGCTAGATTGCTCTTCATTGTAGTTAGGGTTTGTAGTAGTTTCTTTTCTACATATTTGAAAATCTAAACCCTAGCACAATAATCATAGAATGTACATAAAAGTGCTTTCATAAATAAAAAATAACATCAATATAAAATATTATAGATCTACATACAAAACTTTGTATGTTAGAGCTCCCGCCTTTACAAATCCTACAAACAATCTAATGAAAACTATGTTGGAATCCAAATAATATTTAAAGTGTAGATTATAACCTATATGTGAGATTTCCCTCAAGAAACCAAAGGGGTTTTTTCCTCTAATTTTAGCATCTAAGGAGTTTCATCCTTTTATTGATCAATGAACATAAACGCTCAAACAATTTCCATAGAGTTTTGTTATGATAAAAAATGAGATGTTGAGATAAAGAAAATGCTTGCATTTTATAGATGTTGAAGGCCCAACTTGGGTATCCAAATCCCAATTCCCATATTTTCTAGGAAACAATAATTAATATTATTTTTAATACTCTCCCACCAAAAATTCTCACCAAATGATAAGTCATAACCTCCATTTGATATCCGACTAAAAATAGATGAAACTCCATTAAAACTTATCACAAAATATGCTAAAAATAGTGAGTTACACCAGACCTATGAATAATCCGATGTCTCATTAGAAGTTGAAATGGATAGCTAGACGAGGACATACTAGCTACAAAACTAAATAATATGTACAAAATATTTATTTTAGGTACCCAAACTCGGTAAGGTCCTAACTCCTAGCCCAATGGGAAAAAAGTAAAACTTATTTGAAGCATTAAAAAGATATCTAGAATACCTATGCTAAAAAATAAAAATAAAATATTTTTGGACAATTTGGTCCCCATAGATCTTTTGAAGGCCTCTGAAAATGTAATTTATGAAAATGTAGAAAATAATGAAAAATTGAAATTATTTCCCTATCACTTTCCCTACACCCACAAGAAATATGGAATGGGCTTTTGGGTCCCCAAATTAAATCATTATAAAGAGGAAATTACAAATCTACCCTTCCAAAAATTTCTTTCCATCAAATAATACAAATTTGGATTCTCCAAGATCTTTGGTCCCATGTTGCATCTTTTGCAAGTAAATTCTTTCAGCAAACTAGATACTCTATAATGCTTTTGCTTCTTAATTTCTTCATCTTAGTATCAATAAAAGCATCAAGTACAAAATGAGATTCCACTCATCATCCGAGGGTGGAAAATCCAATGAAAGTGTGGCATATTGTCCAAGTACCCTTTTGAGGTATGGATCCTTCTATTCTTTGGCAATTTCAACTCATACACAACTTCACCAATTTTCTTATGATCCTATATGGTCCATATAAGTGGTGTTTGAGCTTTTCAACTCCACTTATTCTGATGGAAGATTGTCTATATGGTTGTAATCTTAGAAAAACCATGTCTCCAACCTCAAATGATCTCTCTATGCAAATCTGATCTACATAGAACTTCTATTGATTCTAGGCTTTTTGGAGTTGATATTTGAGTGATTTCAATGTCTTGGCTATGCTTAACCAAGTCACTAGTTGATGGTACTCTACTAGCTATGAACACTAAATAAACAAAGGTGAATGCATCATAACCATATAATTTCATAAATGGAAACATACCAATGGACATGTCATAGGAATTGTTGTAGCAGTATTCTCCCCAATGCAACCAATTAACCCAAGCTAATTGTTGATCTAAAACACAATTCCTCAAGTACCCCTCTACCCACTTATTCACTAGGGGTAATAGATTATTCTTGGAGTGAGTCTTGTACTTTCCAAATGAAAAAAATCCAACCAAAAAGAACTAAGGAATCTATTATCTCTATCACTAACAATATTCTTAGATAATCCATGTAACCTAAACACTTCTCTAAAAAATAGATCTACCACTTGAGGAGATTTAAATTATGAATAAATGGAAAATAAATGTGCATATTTTGTCTATCCATAACAACATAAATTCAATCTTTACCATGTACCTTAGGGAGGTTGGTGATGAAATCCATGGATATACTTTGCCATTTATAATTTGGAATAGGTAATGGTTGTAGAAAATCTACTAGGAAGGCATGTTAGACTACTTTGTTCTATTGATGAGTTATACATATCTTATGTGTTTGAGAACATCCTCCTTAAGATCCTTCCATGATAATCTTACTCTAATTTTCCTATAGGTCTTGTAGTATCTTGGGTGTCCTACTAGTGCTACATCATGAATATCTCTCAAAATTTTATCCTTCATTTTTTAGATTTAGGAACTAAGAAGCTTCCATTCTTATAGAGAATGAGACCACCTTCTACTATTAATCTATCATATTTCATTTTCCCCTCAAGGAGGTTAGTAGAAAATGTGTTCTTAACATATTCTACCATAATAGAAACCTTCCAATCAACATAAATAATAGAAAGAGAATATAGAGTAGGCATTCTACAAAGAGCATCATCAACTATATTCTTGTTTCCTTTCATGTACTCTATGTCAAAATCATAATCTTGGAGCTTACTTACCCACTTTTCTGCCTATAATTCAAGTCTTATTGGCCAAGAAAGAATTTCAAACTGTTATGATCTATTTTCACCACAAAATAGATATTGTCTAAACTTTTCCAAGGCATGCATAATGACCAACATCTCTTTATAATAAATAATCATTTTTGTAATTCTCTCAACTTCCTACTTTTTAATGTTATGAGATGCCCTTTCTATGTTAATACAACCCCAATTCCTTCCCCTAAAGCATCACATTCTACAACAAATGGAAGTGAGAAATCTAGAATAACAAGTATAGGAAATGAACTCATTAAGGTTCCTTAAGCTTATCAAAAGCTTCTTGTGCTGATTTTATCAATGAAAATTTTCCTTTCTTTATCATATCTAATAAGGGTGTTGCAAGTTGTGAAAACCCCTTAACAAATCTTCTATAATAACTACAAAGGCTAAAGAATCCTCTCAACTATGTCAATGTGTTAGGAGGAGGCTAATCCAAGATGGCTTAGACCTTTTGTTGATCCGGTTGAATAGCTTGAGCACTAATAACATGGCCCAAGTATAGGATCTCTGTCACCCCAACTGACATTTGGATTCTTTTACAAAAAGAGTCTATTTCTCTAATATACCAAAAAATATATCTAGATCCTTCGAATAATCTTCCCAAGTCTTGTTTTAAATCAAAATATCATCAAAGAAAACCAAAAAAAATTCTCAATTGCTTACTGAATACCTAATTTATACATGACTAAATAGTAGCTAGAGCATTTATCAAGCCAAAAGGCATGACCAAGAACTCAAAGTTCCAAAAGTGACACTTTAATGTTGTTTTGTCCATGTCCTCATCTCTTACATAGATTTTATGGTAACTTGATCTCAAATCAATCTTTGAAAAATATATAGCTCCATGCAACTCATCAATTACCTCATCGATCCTAGGAATGGGATACTTATTTTTGATAGTATTATTGTTCAAATATCTATCTACTCAATAAACATATGCATGGTCTATGCATGGTCCCATCCTTTTTCTTCACAAGAACCATAGATGATGTAAATAGACTAGAACTAGGCTTGATGTGCCTCATCTCAAAGAGTTCCTTTATGGCCTTTTCAATATTCTCCTTGTACATTCTTGGGTGGTGGTAAGGATTGGTAATAAACATCTTAGAGTATGGTTCTATCTCTATGATATGCTAGAATCTTCTATCAAGTGGTAGTCCTAGATACAAATTACTAAACACCACACTATACTTATCCAAAATATTCTAAATATCAATATGATAAGTGCATTGCTTACCCTTGGATAAATTTGTAGGTATTGCCAGACAACTTGCTGCCCATGCAACTTGTCCCTTGCAAAATATCCTCTCCATTCTTTTATTTGTGACCACCCATGGTGATCCATTTGAGATACCTCTAAGCATTGTATCTTTCCCTTCAAACTTAATTTAAGCTCCATGGATTGATGATTTTGTAAAAAGTTGCCAAGGGAATGCAAACATTGTACACCCAAAACCATGTTAGTCTCTCCTAATCCCACAACATAAAAATCATCACATACCTTATGATCTCCTATAGTTATATTGATCTGTCAAATTATTTCGGTGCATGGAATAGTGAATCCATTAGTAACAATAACATTGAAGCCTTTAGAATCCTCTACCTTTAGTCCCCTCTTAACCACCAATCCTTCATCAATGAAAATGTGGGTAACCCCACTATTAATAATAATTGGTATACAATGTCTAAATAGCACTCCTTGGATTGTGAATGGATGATATCTCGGTACTCTTGAAAGAACAAGTGTGCCTACATTGGTGCCTTCATCATCCATCTTTTTAGATTCATGATCTTCTATAACTATTTGTGGCTTAAGTTCTTTAGGATCAAAATCATCATTAGATATTACCTTAATATAATCCACTTGGCCTTTAACAAAGCATCTATGACCCAATTCCCATGGCTCCTTGCAATAGAAACAAAGTTTCTTCCTTCTAAGTTCTTTCTATTGTCTTCATCTATATTTTTTGTTGTTTAAGGCATGAAATTTTGTGGTTGTGCATATGACCCATTCTATAAATTTCCTTTTTGTTTACCAAATGTAGGTCCTTTAGAATGATATGGAAGTTTGTTCTTAAGCATAGATGGCTTAAGTGTTAGAGCTATTTTGATCACTTCTTATAGAGTAGTGGGTGTAAAAGCCTTAACAATGCCTTTGAGAGGTTCAAGAAAACCCTCAACAAAGAGAAAAGTGATTCTCTTTTTAGAAATGTTAGGTACCATTATTGCAACATGCTAAAATTTTGCAACATAGGATTCCACTAAGTTCAATTGTCTAATTCATCCAAGCTCTTTGAAATATTCATCTTCATCTTTCTCTTCAAGGTAGTCAAGAATCTATTTTCTAAAACATTAAAATTTTGAACAAGGTTGTGTCCTTGTGTGATCAAACCATAGTGTCATTAGTCATAAGAAACACCTTCTAGATGCAATGTAAAA
Organism: Cunninghamia lanceolata; assembly: GCA_027924645.1. NCBI lineage: Eukaryota > Viridiplantae > Streptophyta > Pinopsida > Cupressales > Cupressaceae > Cunninghamia > Cunninghamia lanceolata. Next base: position 2,625,550 of record BSBN01000163.1, on the reverse strand, counting down.
AATTCTATAGCATCTTCCTCCTTATATAGGGTTGAGAGTAAAATAAGTTTGCAATTTATATAACTAGGCCCGTACAAAAATATTATTGCTACCATCAAATATAGGGGCATTTAACTTACAAAATTTTTGTTACAACACATTATTTTCATCATTTTTTCTGTTTGGAGTTCTTTCATTAGGAATTATTTTTCCAAGGATGTCCAGGTAAGTAACAAAAAAACTATCTTTCTATAATATTTAGATGTACCTTAGTATTCTTGAAAAATTCTATCAATCTCCACTATAGGATGATCCTTAGGTTCTTTCTCCTCTTTTTCCTTTCTTTGTGAAAACATAGGCTTAGATGTATTTGGTATGAAATTAGTTGTATATTGATTAATGGTAGATGTACTACCTTATCCTAGAGATGATGGAAATTATTCTTCGATGGTGCAAGATGTGGTAATGTTTAGGGGTAGGAATGCGTCTAGTCTCTCTAATGGGAAAGAATACTCTCTACTCATATAGAATTTAGTTTATTTATATAAATAATGAGGTTTAAAATGGTTAATTAGTATATTCCTACTAGCCAAAAATATGGTTGTTGAGTAGTTGGAATTTTTTTCCAACTCATAATTAATCATTAATCAAGTGAGAATGGTTGTGGAAACAACATACAAACATAGAGTATGGATCTTGTTGAAATTTTTTAGGCTATCAAATTTTAGCTAATACATCATGCCAAAAATTTAGAGGTAGATGGTATGGTTGTCATCAACTCTTAGTTTTATCCTACTAAAGATATACTCCAAAAAAGATATCATGTAAAAATGATCGTCAGACCTACAATCTCTAATAATAGAGATCGTTATAAAGTTTTAAAGTTTTTGAGAGTGGCCAACAATAGCTCTTTTTCTATAACACTAGAAAATTTATTTAGCAACTTCAACCAAGATGAAAGAAGTGTATGGAGATTAGATCTTCTAGTTGAGATCAAACAAACTACCTAAATTTCTAATTACTCTAGAAAGTCCATTCACCCTCAATGATGTGAGAAAGGATAAAAGAAAGTTCATAGTCAACAGAGGAGATTACATATAAGTTGAGATATCCTCTAAGAAAAGATTAAAAGTTGGCAAGGTATGCACTCAAAAAGATGTAGATCTTTTGGTTTACTTGTATGTTAAATATGATCATGTTATGGTATGGAATTATAAACAAATTAAAGGCTATAATAAAGACTTCATTCAACATACAATTGAACTCTCCCTAGATTCCAAACCAATGTGATAAACATAGAGGTCGGTAAACCCAAAGATTGATTATTTGATGAAACAAGATCTCACAAAACACATTGAATCAAAAATCATATTTCCTATCAAGCATTCTTCCTAGGTGTATAATTTGGTCCTTGTTAGAAAAAATTGGAATTCAAATTATTAGCTAACTTCTTGTTGATGAAGTTGTGAATGCTTCCCAAGTCTATCAATATTGTTAACTCTCTCTTTCTTCAAGAAACCCACTACTTTGAGATTTTGTGGGGTGCTAATGCTAGAAAGTGCATGACAACAAAAAGGTTGGTTATCTCCTAATTCCCCATCTAAATTATTTCCAAACTATTCTTAATCATCTTCTTCCTTACTTAGCCCTTTAATGTAGAACAATTTCTTTTTTGCACATCTTTGTCTCATACTATATTTTCTATCACAATCAGAACATAACCATTTTCCATTTTTCTTCAATTTGTTGGGGAGTCAATCTAGTAGTGGGTTGAGGGAATGGTTGTGCTGAAAATCTCTTCTATCTTATGGCATTAATCCTCTACCTTTTAGGAGCTAAAAACTTATCCTCTGGCCTATGAATTAGACCAAAAGATTTAGATATAGAAGTAGGATGAAACATGCATACCTCATGTTCAATGTGATCCTTAAGGCCACCAAGAACTAGGTCATTCAATTTTTCCTCTAGAATTTCTAAATATAATCCTTAACTAATCATGTTTATCATAGTTTGGCTAATTGGCTAAAGCAATTGTATGATACATTGTTACTATAGTGTGACTATAGCCCCTCTGTAAAAAATGACCAATTGACTATGAGAACATTTTATTCCTTTGAGTACATAGCCATTGATACCAAATGAATTTCTCTAGTTCTAGATATAAAAAATCCATTTTTACTTTTTTCCCATTTGGAATTTGATGTATATCAAAAATTCTCCATTTGATTTATCCAAGTTAATGATTCCTTTCCATAAAAATTGTGCATATCTGCCTTATGTGTGAAGTACCTAACCATATAATTATTTGGGTGACTCTCCATTTTTATATCTAGTTGAAACCCAAAAGCCTCATGTCCTTTAAAAGACATGTCCTCCTTCCATTTCTTATAAGGTAAATCCACTCCCTTCAATTTTATAGAACACAAAAGAGACTCATTATTCTATAATATGGTGAGTTATCCTTTCATATCCACCCTCAATGATGAGATCTCATGTTGAACCTTGTTGTTTACTTCCTTTATAGATTCAACATCACTAGGATCAACCTCTTCAATTACTATGTCATCCTTGTCTGGAGATTTTTGAAGTGTGACAAGCCCCGCCATGATAGGGAAAATAATTTTATAATAAATCACAAAAAAATCCAAACTATATGAATTTTTTACTATAACTTACTTGGGCCTAGATCTTGCCTTTCGAAAAATCTCTAAGAAATTCACTAATTTGCAGTCTTGAGGGTGAATTTGGTGGAAAACCTTATTTCAAAATAACTCCCTCAAATCTCCTCCAAATGACCTCAAATATAAACTATAGTAGCCTCAATATGTCATTGATTAACCTCCAAATTTAGAAAAAAAATCATTGATTTACAGCCTTGGGAGCAAATTTGGTGGAAACCCTAATTTCATAATAACTCCTTAAAATATACTCCAAATCACCTCAAATCTAGATTCTATCAGCTTCAATATGGCCTTGAAACACACCCTATAAATTTTAAAAGTCACCAAATTGAGAGAGATATGTGCTTCACAATTTGACCTCTTGAGTCAAAATAAACTACCTTGATTCTTGCCCTTTGAGTGCTAAGATAATGCTCTAATACCACTTGTAATGAATTAAATTGAATAAGAGAAGAATATAATATGAAATATGCTTCAAATAATTGATATTACTTGAGAATAATAAGCCACTTAAAAGTGGAAAACCTCCAAAAGTTTCCAATAAGAACATAATTTGTAACATGACAATAATAAACTAACCATTAGCTCCTATATATATCTAATTATGCCCTAAATGCCACCCATGCCAACTTAGATACCTAAATATAACACCTAGGACAACTTAATTATCTAAATAATACTATAATAATGATCATATAATGTAATCAAGAGTCAAGGTAGCCACAAGCTAACAACTCGTAACCTTATGCATCTATAGGATTAAGGGTGTGGTATTTTTGGGACCTAAATAAATCTTCACTTAAGGATCATTACCCACTTCCATAAATGGATCATATAATGTAGAAATTCATTAGTTCATAATATTTCTCCTTGCTAGATAGATACTTATGATATAATCAAATATAAGTAAAAGAATAAGATCAACATAAGATTGAATTCACCAACAAGTGGGGGACATTCACCTATAGAAAAATGCCTTTCAGATTGTCTATTGTTGGAGTGACTTCCTAAAGGGTGATAGTGATCATCATTAAAGAGCTCATCAATGAGATTATCTTGATTTATTTAGATGATCTTATTATGTTCTCCAAGAGAAAAGATTATCACTTTGTGTATCTAGAGAAGATATTCCAAAGATGTCAAGAATTTCTAATATCTCTTAATCTAAAGAAAGGTATCTTTGGAATACCCCAAGGTAAGATCCTAGGCCATGTGATGTCAAACGATATAATTGCAATTGATCTTTATAGAGTTCAGTCCATCCTTGAACTCACCTTGTTGGTTAACAAGAAATCTCTATAGTCATTCCTCAACAAGATCAACATTGTTGGGAAGTCCATTTTTCATTTTTTAGGATTGGTCTGAGATCTAACTTTGATGTTAAAAAAGGGTCAATAATTCAAGTGGAATATGAAAGATATGCAAGCATTTAAGTCAATTAAGCAAGCTATATCTATGAATCCTATACTAAGGAACCCTAATTTTCTAAGGATTTTATCATGTATGCCTATGGAGGTGATTACAATAAAGTAGAAATCCTCACTAAATGGGGTCAAAGACTAGGATGGGTTTGCCCCTAATGTTGTGGTGGTTCCTAATTCATTGGCCCTTTGGTTTTGGCGGTTCCTTCTCCAATAGTCCATTCTATGGCTAAGGCTATTGCTGGTGGTTTTGTTGATGGGACTACTACCGAGACTTCCAATATTGTTTCTACTACTACTATTGTTGGGGTTGCTATTATGTTGTCAGGGACCTCCCCTAATGCTGTTATTGTTGGGACTATTGTAGGGTCCTCCCATATTGTTGCTATTGCTTTCTAGGATTGCTGCAGGGACCTCCCCTGTTGTTGTTGTTGCTGCTAGGACTACTGCAAGGATTTCGCCTACTGATGCTATTGTGACTCAGACTGCTACTATAGGTGCACAATTTGTTTTTGGGGATGGTGTTGTTATGTCCTCTCCCCAGACTCTGCCCCATTCTGAGGATTTGGTGAGAATTTCACTTCCTACATCTCCTATTTCTGCAGATGGAGATAATGATGTTTTTTGGATTGTTGTCCAAAGGAGGAAGCGAGGTCTTCCCAAGCATGTTTTATAGACCTGCACATGAGCCAAGGGTGTTCGACCTGCTAGGTTAGGTTTTACAATTGTTTAGTCTATTGTACCTTACAGCCCTGCTACCTTCTTGTAGCTTAGCCTTTTGGGCTTTGTTGTCCATCTATTGTTAAAGCACTATTTCTAGCCTGTGTGAGGCTTTTGCTTTGCCCTCTGGGCTATTTTGTAAATGGATCTGCACCATTGTTTGCATCTTACCATAATCAAAAACATCCCATTGCCTTCTTAAAAATTCTAAAGTACTATAAAGTCAAGTATAATTTTATGGAGAAGAAAACATATGCATTAGTAAAGAGGCTCAAACAAAATGGCACCTAGTCTCAAATAAAAACATTTGTGGTCCACCTAAGCATTAGAGAATATATTATGGGCAGCGAGATAAGTGAAAAGCATGCTAATTTTTTAGAATATGATGAAGACATCAATACAACCAAGTTTATGAAAGGTTTATCATTATTCCAACATCTTGTGAAAGACCTTAGTACTCTATATGATCAGAACCAAGAGTTAGAAGTTGTCTTTTCAAATGAAGAAGTTGAACTAATCTCATGGGTTGATGAAAAAGTTTGGTTCATGGAAAATGAGCAATATCCAAGTGATATATCTCACTATGAGAAGGGAATATCCACTACAAGTAATTACTTATTCTTTAGTCAATGGGATCCTATTTAGGAGGAAACTTGATGGAATCTTTCTTATGTGTGTATTAGTAGATCAAGCAGTAGTGCTTTTGTAGGAATTCCACCAAGGGTTGCTAGGTGGGCATTTTTCCCCCTAAATTATAGCCCACTAAGATTATTAGAGTTGGGTATTATTGGCCCATTATATTCATAAATTGACATAATGGGTCAAAAGATGTCAATAGTACCAATTTTACATAGGATAGAAGAGAAATGTCATGCTACCTCTAAAACTAATCAAAGTTGATTAACCATTCACTCAATGGTGTCTTGACTTTGTTCACATGATCAATTTAATCTCTAGTGTAGGGCATAAATGGATCATCACAACCATGGGATAATTTACAAGATAGATAGAAGTTTTCCCATTGAATGAATCCACTAAAGGAGTTATCATTGATTTCATATAAAGTATTGTCACAAGGTTTCTCATCCCTTATACTATCATTTTTTACAATGCCAAATATTTTATAGGTGTCAAAGTATCAAAATTCACCTTAAGTATGGCATATATTTAAAAACATCATCAACTTATTACCATAGGGTAATGATTTAGCAAAATCTACTGATAAGAATCTTATTAGAATCATCAAAAGGACATGATTGACTATTAGAAAGGATGGCACTTTCATCTTAAACAAGCATAGTGGGTATATAGAATAACACCAAAGAAATCCAATGGTTTTTTATCTTATGCTCTAGAATATGGTAAAGAAGTATTGCTACCTATCTCTTTATAATTTCCTACACTATAGTTAATTAAAGAGATAGAAATATAAGAAAATTAGGCTACGGAGGTTAGGCTAGATGAATTACCAAAGATCAAATAAAAAAGAGAGTCTACCAAGAATTCAATGTAGAATAATCAAGAAATTTTCAAACCTTCAAGATTGGATATAAATTCCTCAAATGGCAGGAAGCAATAGTAAGACTAGGATGACACTCCAAGTTTGACTCTCTATAGAGTGACCCATACACTATTTCTAAATGTAGACAACCTATCTCGATCAACAAGATATATTTGTCAAAACACCATACATAAACCTTGTGAGAGGTGCCATGTAAATATGTATTATAGTTTCTTTTTTTTTTGTTGTGTGTTGTCCTTCTTTCAAAAGGTTTGTAAAAAATGTTTTTCTTTGGCCCCTCAACCTATTCTTAGAGTTGGTGGTAGAATCAATGATTTAAAATCCTACATGTGTTCCATATGTTTAAGCCCTAAGTTTTTCAAATTATCTAAACTATTCAACAATTTGAGTAGACTAGAAAACTTTATTTCTCTAAGGTTTTTCAAAGAACCAATGAGTTTCCAACGTGTACCTCTTTAAAACTATTGATTTCCTCTAATAATCAATGATGTGCAATCCTAAAGGTATTAGTGAACCTAAAGAAGAAGAGTTGGTATTAGTAGCCATCCAATTATTTGAATCATAAACAATCACGTATCTTGTGCTCTCTTTTTAAGTAAACCTGTCACATCAAAGGGGTGTCATTTGAAAAAGGAAGGTGATCATTTCAATAAAAGGTGGTAGATAACCATCACATCATGAGATTTGTAGTTATTTCCTATCTTATCAAATTAAAAGATAAAATCTTATCAAAAAATATATCTTTTAAAAAGAGTTAAAAAATAATGCAATGGTGAAGATTTAAAATTTTTAAGCATGGTGGCACTAACTTGGATCAAGAAATAAATTTATTATCATTAATGAGGTGGTTATAGCCCACACCATCCCTAAGGTTGTATATACAAATTCAAATGGATTTTAACCCTTATTGTTCATTTGTATAAATTCTAAGCTCAAGCATTTCTCTAAGTGCAAAACTATGTGAATTTCTCGCTACTAGCCTTACACCTTATTATTCTATTGTTAGAATAAAAAGGGGAAACTCAAGAAGAAAAGTAGTATAGTGGACCCAACACTCAATTAGGATGCCAAATAGAAAATAAAAAGCATGTTCAATGTGTTGCATTTCCACTAGAGTATCAAGTGAGTAAATATTACATCTCATCTTATCTTCCTGATAGGTCTCCCAAAGCTTAAATTAATGTAAGAATAATTAGGAAAGGGCCATGTGTAGATCTTGGACTAGTGTTTGATTTTATAGATAGTGTCTTTAACCTTATAGTTGCTAAGGCAACTAAGAACCTAACGGAGGGGGCTCATGGATGCTTGCTAGAAAAATTGTAGTTAGGGTAGAATCAAACTTTCAACATCCATATTCGGATTGCCACACTATCTAAATACATGGTCCCTCAAGTTCACCCATGTCTACAATTGGTTCAAGCTTGTGCAAATTGCTAAAATGTTGAACATGGAGTTATCAAAGGTGTCACTATCAAGATAGTGGTTAGTGTAGACATAATGAAACAAATTCTATGGTTCCCACATATTTAGGATGCTTTCAATTATAATTACAAGAATCTAAATAATACCTAGAATAGGACTAAATAGTTATAATTCTTGAGAAATAAATTGAGGCTTGATAAAAAATGACACAATTTTTCCTACCATGCTCCTTCCTTAAGGATGTCTAGTATGCTTGTAATTATTTTTATCCTCAATGATACTAAGTTTGTACATGACTTCCAATTGGTTGCCCTCAATAAAATGGAAACAATAACAAAGGACTAATATCTATACATGGACTTTGCAGACACCATTGTGGATCTAATTCATGCTCTCTATTTCCCCTTTTTTATTTTCCCCATACCTATCCAACATTATCAACCCAACTTATGATGGTCTATGAATTTCTTGTTTGGTTTACACAACAAGCCATGGTAATGATGTTTTTATCCTTCCTAAATAGATGACATCACAAAATGTTCTAGTGAAGTTTCCTTTATTTGGATTTAAGTGTTGGAAATTTATTGGTTTTATTTTTCTATTTATGAAATAGAAAATCATATAATTATCTACGTTCACTTATATTTTCTCCTAGAGGATTGGATATTGGAGTAATTCACTAAAGGAAGAAAAGTAATTTGATATAACCTTTGAATATTCAAGGGTATTGTTAGTGTAGGTTTTTATTTCCTAGCTGGGTTATTTATTTTCCCTTTATTCCTAGGTTTTTCCTACACTTTTATTAATCTTGCTTAGGTTAATAAAGCATGTCTTATTAGGTGAGTGGATTATGAGGTGTCACCTTCCTACATGTGAGCAACAATTAGCTATCTTGGGAAGATAATTTTCTATCTTTAGTCTGAGAGATGGTTGCTCCTCATTGGTTGATGTTTCCACCTCCTCCCTCTCCCTGGTCTATATGAGCATGCTACCTAGCTTGTATTTTTGATCCTTTGCTTTTGCATCCTCTTAATGCTATTTTTCTTCTAGCATTTGTATTACTCTCTTGGAGACTAACTTCATGCTACTATTTTGATTTCATATCATTTGCATTCATAGTTTAGATATCTAGTCTTTTGTTCTAGTTTTCTGGGTTAATCATCTTTTCAGATTCTAACATGGTATCATAACTTTTCTAGGTGCAAGAATAGATTTTAGTTTTCATACTTGAGAGATTTAGGGGGGCTAATTAAACTTTCTTGCAGGTTTTCCCAAAAACCCAATATGCTCTTCTCTTGCATCTTCAGATGATATCAAGAATCAGAAAAGTTTAAAGGAAACATTTTAACCTCTAGGGTTCGCATTGTGTTTTGTGAGATATGGGTGATTGCAGTATTTTTGGTTATATTGGTAGCATTTCTGGTTGTTCCAACGTGTCTAGGAGGCTTGAGAAAGTCAAAATTGGCTTTCATTTTTCTGAAATCAGAGATCATTTGACATAGTTGTAGAATCAGGGTTTTTAGCTCAGATCTGGAAAACAAGTTTCAATCGGAGCATTTTCAAGCCAAAAGGACCTTAACATTGCATCTGGGAGGCCTCACAGGTGAATTTTCATATATAATTTTGATGTAGGAGCATCCCTGGTTCAAGAGCAATCTTGCATCAACCAAAAGCATTTGCCTTTCAATATGTTTGTAGTTCAATTTGTTTCTTTTCATTTTCCAGTTCAGTTCAAGTAGTTCAATTAGTAGCAGTTTCTATGTTTTGGTCCACATTCTACTGTAATTGCATTTTAGAACTTGTGGAGTTGGACTTAGCATCTAGATAGGGTCATCTACATCATATCCAATTCTCAGAGCTTTTGGTTCAAGTATCGAAAAGATATCGCCAACAAAAGATCAATTGTTTTCTCAGAACAGAGCATTTTGACAGTCTCAGACAATCATCTAAAGGAGAAGACCTATGGAGCTTAATGATAGATCATTCCATGTTGTTTGGTTTGTGGCTGACCTTCCTTGAGATCCACACATAATTCCATTCATTTGCAGAGGAATTCTTCCTATTTAGGTCCGACCTATCCGTGTACACATGTTATAGCTCTTCATTGGCATTTGTGATCTTCCTTAGATGATGCAAAGGAATCTTTTGTACTAGAGATGATATATATGTTGGCAAGAGACACTGTGTGGCTTCATAAGTGTTGTCATTGATGGCAACAAAGTCTATACCACACATCTGTAGTACATAATATGTCTATACCGGAAGACAAATTGAAGATTGTTTTGATCCGGTAAACAAGAATAGAGTATGTAACAAGGTCTGACAATCAGGTCCGGATCTCTCAGATGGTGTAACTCAATAAGTTGCAGACTTGGACAAGTCAAGAGGGGTATCATGACTACTGTATTCCAAAGATTTATCCTCTGGTGATAAAGCAAGAAAAAGATATGTGCATCTAAGTGTTGGGTTCCAATTAGGCAGAGCAGACAAAGGAAGAACTAACCGGTAGAGTATCAGACTTCAATCCGGATGAGTAAAAGGTGTTGATCAAGAAATTTGTGGGATTATACATTGTTGGCTGACATGATTTATGACTTCTATGCTTAACCTTTTGATACGCATCACAAATCAAGCATGGATTTAGCCGATAGATCAATAACTTGCAAATATCTTGAGTGCTCTTATTGCCGCCTAGAAAGTTGATGAAAATCCTTGATGCGGAATATATACCAGATGGATTCCGGCATGTAAGTGTGAGTGTTGAAGATGTAAAGAAAGAAGGTGCGAAGAAAAATAGGGATAAGTGTGAGAACAACAATTCAAGTTTGGTATGTGACTGAATAACAACATTGAACAGAGGAAGAATGAAGTGCATCAAATCAGTATATTGTGCCTAACCAGAACTAAACTCTTGCATTTGTAGATGCTTCTCATTAGTTCAACCACTTGATTATCTTCTATAAGTTCTGTAGACAGTAAGTCTCTTGTAGGCAGTGTGCCTCTTGTGAGTAGTGTGCTCGGGCAATGAGCCCTAATTGGCAAGTGTCATTTTGTACTCCTTTATTCTTTTAACAGAGAATACAATATTGGGTTAGTCACCCCGTAGTTTTTCCCTTAACAGGGTTTCCACATAAAAATCCTTGTGTTATATGTGTTAATTTTATTTCTGCTCTCATGATTACATATGCTTTCATGTTTTGATATAACACTGAATATTGAGATAACGAAAGAAAAGAAAATTAAGGAAATTTTGAGATAACTGATTCACCCCCTCTCAGTTATCTGCCTTGTTTTCAACAATATAAAGATGTAATATATCCCTAGGAAAGTAGTTATTCACATAGTGATAGCTTGATAGTTAGATTTTGAGCGAAGGAACTTCAAAGCCATATCTTGTACAAATTTTGATATTCTAGAAACAAGCCTGGGAGCTGAATTGTAAGCCCGCATGTTGCCAGTCGATCAGTATTTGAATTCTATGATATATTAAATGACTAAATCTACATTTGTTTCATATCTTTGAGTTGTTTCCATTGTCTTCACTCTTGTTGTACAGTTTGGACAGTTCATTGTATGAACCCTCCTATCGTGACTGCACCAAGTGGTATCAGAGCAAAAGTTTGAATCTTTGGGAGCAAATTGAGTAAAGTTGGCAAAGGAATTCTATAAGATCTTGCTATGGATAGATCACCGAATTGAGGCAGGTTACTTGTGTCGCAACTGATCACCGATTGTGAGGTAGTTGTCACCTCGTAGCCTGATTGCCGAACTTGAGGTAGTTTGCACTTGATCGTAGGAAGATGCCGCTGAGGAGAGTTACCAGTGTTGAAACAATGGCTGGTAGAATGGATGAGATGATGGAAATGATGAAAACAAAGAGAATTCATTTGGATGCTGTTGAGGAAGATAGGCAAAGAGGTTTGACACCGAGACCTAATGTTGAAAGCGATGATGATGAGGAATTTCAATCCATTAAACAAATTGACGAAACCCTAGGAGGTGATGAAGAAGAAGAATCAGATCAAGTAAAGATGTTGCAAGCTATTTTAAAGATTGGGAAAAGACCTAGAATTGATGTGTTGAATTACATTGGCAATTTGAACCCTGAATAATTGATTGACTGGATAAATGACATGGAAGAATACTTTGAGTATGAGGAAATCAAAGATTTGGAGAAGGTGAAATTTGCAAAGACAAATTTTAAAGGACATGCTGCTATATGGTGGAAAGAAGTTTAGTTGGATAGAAATAGAAGAGGAAAAGAAAAGATTACAAAGTGGGATAGAATGGTGACAAAGTTGAAGAATCAGTTTATACCTGCTGACTATGAGTTGGAGTTGTTGAAGAGATTACATAACTTGAGGCAAAAGGAGAAATCTATGGAGTACACTGAAGAATTTCTTAAGATGATCATAAGGATAGGACATAGCGAAGCAAGCAAAGAGAAAGTGGCTAGATACATCAATGGACTGAGATTGAACATTCAAGAAGAACTAAGCTTGGTAATAATGACATCTTTGGAGGAGGCATATCAGTTTGCCCTGAAGGTTGAAGAAAAGTTGAACAAGAGGCATGAATAGAGATAGAGAGGCAGAGGAGGTAAATTTTAGAGAGGTAGAGCATTTTCTAGAGGAGACAGATCACATCCGGAGCAGAACAAACCTAACATCCCATTCAAGAAGGAAGACAAAGATAGCATTGCCTACTAGAGCAATGACAAAATTTTTCATCACAGATGTAATATAATTCATACCAAAATGAAGGATATAGAAGAGAAGCTAGAGGATTTGATAAGAGAACATTCAAAGGCACTTGTTTCAAGTGTGGAGGTGAAGGACATAGAGCATTTGAATGTAATCAAGGTAGTACAAGCAAAAGAACAGAGAACAGTGGAAGAGCAGCCTATGTGGAAGAAGAATCTGTTGGATCACCCAGTTTAGTTGGTAAACTTGAGAAAGGAGAATCACTTGTGATGAGGATAGCACTATTCCAAAAAGAGACAAATGATGAACCACTGTAGGGGAAAATTTTGTTCAGAACCAGATGCAAATCAAGAGGTAAGTGTTGCAAAGTTGTTATTGATAGTGGTAGTTATGATAATCTAGTTTTAGAGGAGATGGTGACTAAGCTGAAGTTGGAAAGATTGAAACACCCTAAGACCTATTAGATAGCATGGATTTAGGATGATCATAAGGTACTAGTGAGTGAACAATGTTTGGTGAAATTTCATATTGGATCATATCATGATGAAGTATTGTGTGATATTATGCCTATGGATGTTTGTCATATCTTGTTGGGTAGACCTTGGTAGTATGATAGAAAAGATATACATGATGGGAGAAGAATACATATACCATAACAGTGAATGGAAAGAGAATTACTTTGATTCCTTTGGAAGATGATCCTAGAAGTGAAGTATGTGGGAATGCTAGAATCTGTTTGGTAGATGGAAGAAACTTTTTGGATGGTTTAAGACATGAGAATATGTGTTATGCCTTGATTCCTAAGAAGCCTGAAGTATTGAAGGAGAGTGAAGAATTGCAACTAGAGGAGATAAAGGATTTGCTAACAGAGTATGAAGACATCATATCATATAATGTACCTAAAGGATTGCCACCAATCAGGAGTATCAGTCATCACATGGATCTTATATCGGGAGCAAGTTCGCCTAACAAAGCAACACACAGGATGACACTGGAAGAGAATGAAGAATTGAATAGGCAAATACAAGAATTGTTGAGGAAAGGTTTGATCAGGGAAAGTTTAAGTCCTTGTGTAGTACCTATAGTGTTAGCACCAAAGAAAAATGGAGAATGGAGAATGTGTACTGATTCCAGAGAAATCAACAAGATCACAGTTAAGTATAGATCCCCTTTACCTAGGATGGATGATATCATGGATTGTTTGAGTGGAGCAAGATATTTCACAAAGATAGATTTGAAGAGTGGATACCATCAAATTAGAATCAAAGAGGGAGATGAATGGAAGACTTCTTTCAAGACAAATGTAGGATTGTATGACTGGTTAGTGATGCCTTTTGGATTGACAAATGCACCTAGTACTTTCATGAGGTTTGTTATTGTGTATTTGGATGACATTCTAATTTTTAGTAAGACAAAGGAAGAACATTTATAGCACCTTAGACAAGTTTTGCAGAGATTGAGAGAGGAAAAATTGCTGATAAACATCAAGAAATGTAGTTTCATGAAGGAAGAATTGGTATACTTGGGATTTGTGATTTCTCTAGAAGGATTGAAGATAGACCCTGAGAAAGTTAGAGCAATTGTTGAATGGCCTACACCAGAGAGCATTGGAGAAGTTAGATCATTCCATGGATTAGCTAGTTTCTATTGGGAGTTCATCAGAAATTGTAGTTTAGTTTGTAACCCAATGACAGAGACAATGAGAGGTGATAGAAAAGATTTCAAGTGGATATCTGGAGCAGATAAAAATTTTGAATTGTTGAAGCAGAAAGTGATAGAGCAACCTATTCTGGCATTACCAGATTTCAATAAGGTATTTCAAGTTGATTGTGATGCAAGTGGAAATGCAATTGGAGTCATGTTAAGTCAAGAAGGTAGACCTATAACATATTTTAGTGAGAAGTTGAATGATGCAAGGAGAAAATATTCAGTTTATGATCAAGAGTTCTATGCCATAATTCAAGCCTTAAAGAAGTGGAGACATTACTTGTTGCCTAAGGAGTTTGTGTTGTATACAGATCACCAAGCTTTGCAATATTTGAATAGTCAAGGTAAGTTGAATCATAGACATATGACATAGGTAGAGTTCATGCAGAGTTATACGTTTGTGTTGAAGCATAGGAGTGGTAAATCAAACAAAGTTGCTGATGCCTTGAGTAGAAGAATAAACTTGTTGATAGAGATGAGAATTGAAGTGTGGGGATTTGATGAATTGAAAAGCATGTATGAGGGAGACACTAATTTTGCAGAACCTTGGAAAGCATGTAAGGAACCTGTTGTGATAGATAGGAGCAAGTGGTTGGATTATTTCATTCAGGAAGATATGTTGTTTAGAGGAAATCAATTGTGCATACCTAGAAGTTCCATGAGAGATAATTTGATCAAAGAGAAACATAGTGGTGGATTGGTAGGACATTTTGGCATTGATAAGACAGTGGCTTTGGTAAGTGAAAATTACTTTTGGCCCTAGATACATAAGGATGTTAGGAAATTTGTGCAGAGTTGTAGAATTTGTCAAGTTGCAAAAGGGAGTAGTCAAAACACTGGATTGTATCAACCTTTGACAGTACTAGAGAGACCTTGGGAAGATATAAGCATGGATTTTGTGATGGGATTGCCAAAGACATAGAGAGGACATGATTTAATATTGGTGGTGGTGGAAAATTTTTCAAAGACGACACATTTCATACCTTGTAAGAAGACAACTGATGCAATGCATGTAGCTGACCTATTTTTCAAGGAGATTGTGAGATTGCATGGATTACCTAAGAGCATAACTTCAGATAGAGACACTTGATTTCTTGGATACTTTTGGAACATAATTTGGAAGAAGATGAAGATAGATTTGAAGTTTAGTTCAGTATTTCATCCACAAACTGATGGATAGATAGAGGTAGTGAATAGGAGTTTGGGAAACTTGTTGAGATGCTTGGTTAGAGAGAAGGCAGGAAGTTGGGATTTGGTTCTTTCACAAGTAGAGTTTGCATACATTAATTCAGTGAACATGAGTATTAGAAGAACACCTTTTGAGATTGTTACTAGAGAAAACCCTAGAGGAGTGACAAAATTAAGAGATATCAGTTTGGAAGAAAAGAGAAGTGCAGAAGCAGAAGAATTTACAGATCACATGAAGATAGTGCATGATCAGGTTAAGAAGGATTTGGATGATATGAATAGTAAGTATAAGGAAAAGGCAGATGAGAAGAGAAGACATAAGGAATTTGTAGTTGGAGATGAAGTGATGGTATACTTGAGAAAATAAAGATTTCTGGTTGGGACATATAACAAGTTGAAGATGAAGAAGTTTGGACCTTATAGAGTACTCAAAAAGTTTGATTCAGGAAATGCATATGAAGTGGAGTTACTAGACACATTGGGAATATCACCTATTTTCAACATTACAGACCTATATTAGTACTATGAAGTAGAGTTCAATGACAACATTGAAGAAGACTTGAAGAAGTAGTTACCGCAACAAGTATCGGAGCAAATTGAAGACATTTTGGATAGTAGAGTTGGACGCATCACTAGAGGAAGACAATACAAAGAATACCTTGTGAAGTGGAAAGGTAGACCAAAAGAAGATTCAACATGGATTTCTCAGGCTAACGTGGACCGTCTTGGTTTCCCTCTAGCCCCAACAAAGTGAGGGACTCACTTTTTCAATAACCACAGATGTCTGATGTAGGAGCATCCTTGGTTCAAGAGCAATCTTGCATCAACCAAAAACATTTGCCTTTCAATTTGTTTGCAGTTCAGTTTGTTTCTTTTCATTTTCCAATTTAGTTCAACCAATTTAGTCAGTAGCAGTTTCTGTGTTTTGGTCCACATTTTGCCACAATTACATTTCAAAACTTGTAGAGCTAGACTTAGCATCTAGATAGGATCATCTACATCCTATCCAATTCTCAAAGCTTTTGGATCAAGTACCAAAAATATATCACTAACACAAGATCAACTATTTTCTCAGAATAGAGTATTCTAACAGTCTCAAACAATTAGCTAAAGGAGAAGACCTATGGATCATTTCTTGACCTACAAAGCTTAATGACACATCATTCCATGTTGTTTGGTTCATCGCTGACCTTCCTTGAGATCTGCATATCATTCCATTCATTTGTAGAGGAATTCTTCCTGTTGAGGTCCGACCTATCTGTGTACACAAGTTACAGCTCTTCATTGGCATTTGTGATCTTCCTTGGCTGACATGCAGGAATCTTTTGTACCAAAGATGATATATAAAGATGTAATAGATCCCTAGGAAAGTAGTGATCCACATAGTGATAGCTTGATAGTTAGATTTTGAGTGAAGGAACTTCAAAGCCATATCTTGTACAAATTCTAATATTTTGTAAATAGGCCTGGGAGCCAAATTGTAAGCCCGCATGTTGCCAGCCAATTTGTATTTGAATTCTATGATATACTGAATCACTGAATCTGCATTTGTTTCATATCTTTGAGTTGTTTTCATTGTGTTTACTCTCACTGCACGGTTTGAACAATTCATTCTATGAACCCTCCTACCGTGACTACACCAAATTTGCTCAGTTTCGGTGTTAGGAGTTCGAAAGGCAAAATGTTTTTGCCCGAGGCCATTTTGGCCCCCAACACACATTTCTATGTGAAATTACTGTATTTTTCTTGCAAAATTTCAAAAAATTTCAATATATATATATAACAACACTTTGAAAGCATTGTGCACAGTGCTTCAAGCACTAAGAAAAAAAGGGCTCCAACCCTATAGAGGGCTTCGACCTTTATTGAGAAGGCCTCATCCCCTTGGCACCAAGCCCCCATATTTAGGGCATTGGCCTCCCATTGAGGCATTGACCCCTATTTTCAAAGGGGTTGTAGGTGTGGCTTGGCCCCCACCCCCTCTTTATAGGCATTCAGGCCTTTACTAAAATTTTCTCTACCATCATTTTTTTAAAAAAATGGCCTTTCATCTAATAATTTTAGCCTTTGTGTGATTTTGAATTTTCTCTATCAGTTACAGAGGCTTGCATGCCTTAATTTGGCCTTTGTGCCATTGTAATTTTTAGCAAAGTTTGACTTGTTTGGCAGAAGGTTAATGACATTTGGTAGTTCTCTAAATTTGGCAAACTGCTAACTTTGGCAGTGTTTTTGATAGAGGTTGCTCTATGACCCCTCTCCATTGGAGTTTTCACTTTTCATATTGAACTTCGAAGGCTCCATTCATGCTCATTCTGACTCTGTATCCTGAGATTCTTTTTTTTTGGCAATTTTTTCATGCTCTTCACATTGGTGTAGACAATTCTTGATTTTAGCATTTAGATTTTCTAGAAATTGTAGATTCTCACAGGTGATACTACACAGTTCCCATTTTTGGAACTTTGGAGGATCATAACTTTCACATACGACCTCATATCGAGGTGATTATTTTTTTGAAAGTGCATGATTTTTTGAGTAGATTGTAGTGGTGTTGTTAGTTTTTCTTAGCTGAGTTCTAGTATTGTACTTTCAGCATACACCCAATTTTTGAAGGTTTTGTAAGGCATTGAAATCAAGACCACTAAGTATTTCTTGCTAGTGGTAGTTGTAAACACATTAATCATAAAGTGCCAAATCATTTTTTCTTGGGCAATTCTTTGATTGAGTGAAAAGGGGGTTGTCCTGTGTGTGTTCTCTTCTTTTTAGCATTTCTTCATCATGGATCAAACAAGAGTACCCATATTAACTCCTTACAACTACTGTGAGTGGAAATCATGCATGAAAATCTACTTAAGGAAAGCTAGATTACATAGGATAACAATGGGACTTGAAACTGAACCTGCTAAAGATGAAGATAAGCCTAAGTGGTTTAACAAATGTGATGAGGCCTATGGAACATTGTGTTTGTATGTTTCTCCTAATTTGCTCTTTCACATTGAATCTTTAAATACTCCAAATGACATCTGAATAAAGCTAGAAACATTATGTGGCACACAAGATTCAATGAGGGGTCACATGTTGGAAAATGAACTAATTAGTTTAAGTCTAGGCAATTTCAACACAATTCAGGATTTTTTCACAAAATTGAAATCACTAAGGCTACAATTGATGTTGGTAGGTGGCGACTGATCATGCAAGTACTGTACACTCATAATTTTTTTCCCTCTTTTTTCTCATTTGGAGTCAATTGTTATTTTTTGTTAACCGACAAAAGAAAAAATGACATTATAAGACCCTAATTCTAGAAGCTTCCAAAAAGCTTGTTATAAGTGGTTGAGATGTATCTTCCAGGTGGGATTTTGATATTGTATTGTAGAATTTGCAGTCGTATTGAGTTGCAAGGATTGCTGGTTGTAATCGGTTTGATTTACTGGATAATAATATTAGACTCTCTGTTGGTGGATGTAGCTCGAGTTTGGGTGAACCGTGTTAAAAATTATCTCTCGCTATTATTATTTCTATGTATTTTCATTCCTCTGTTTAATCTTTATTTGCATTTAATTCATATCTTCTGGATGTAATGTAGGAGCATCCCTGGTTCAAGAGCAATCTTGCATCAACCAAAAACATTTGCATTTTAGTTCTTTCATTTTCTAGTTTAGTTCAGGCAGTTCAGTCAGAAGTAGTTTTTAGCTTGTGGTCCAGTTTTGGAATTTCACATCTTACAGATCTAGACTTAGCATCTACATTCATTCATCTACATCATATCCATAATTCAGAGCATTTGGATCAGTTACCGAAAAGATATCGCTATCAGAAGATCGACTATTTTCTCAGAGCAGAGCATCCTGATAGTCTCAGATAAATCAGCTAAAGGAGAAGGCATGCAGATCATTCCTTGACTTATGGATCTTAATGACACATCATTCAATGATCCTTGGTTCATGGCTGACCCTTCTCAGAGGTCTGTACATTGTTCTATTCATTTGAGGAAGTGTTCTATGCATTTAGGTCTGACCTATCCGTGTACACACATTACAACTCTTCATTGGAGTTTGTGATCTTCCTTGGCTGACGTAGAGAAATCTGTTGATCCAGAAATGATATAAATTGATGTAATAGATCCCTAGGAAGCTAACTCTCATGATTTACAAGATTGATAGCTTAGATTTGTGCGAAGGAGCTTCAAAGACTTATCTTGCGCATGTATGTAATCAAGCCTTTGAGCCCTAGTTGTAAGCCCACATGTTGCCAGCCAAATTGTATTTGAATTCTTTGATATATTGAGTGACTGAATCTACATATGTTCATTTATTTGAGTTGTTTCCATTGTGTTTAGTCTAGCTACACAGTCCAGACAATTCACTCTGTGAACCCTCCTACCGTGACTGCAACAAGTGGTATCAGAGTGAAAGTTTCAAATCTTTGGGAGCAAATTGAGTAAAGTTGGAAGGGGAATTCCGTAAGATCTTGCTATGGATAGATTGCCAAATTGAGGTAGGTTACTTGTGTTGCAACCAATCACCGATTGAGAGGCAGTTGTCACCTTGTAGCCTGATCGCTAAACTTGAGGCAGTTTGCACTTGATCCTAGGAAGAATGCCATCGAGGAGAGTTGTTGCTATTAGAACAATGAATGGTAGAATGGATGAGATGATGGAGATGATGAAAACATTGTGAATCCATTTGGATGTTGTTGAAGAAGATAGGCGAAGAGGATTGACACCGAGACCTAATATTGAAAGTGATGATGAAGAAGAATTTTAATCTGTTGAACAAACTAGCGAAACCCTAGGAGGTGATGAAGAAGAAGATCAGATCAAGTAAAGATGTTATGAGCTATTTCAAATATTGGAAAGAGACCTAGAGTTGATATGCCAAACTATTCTAGTAATTTGAATCCTGAAGAATTGATTGACTGGATAAATGACATGGAAGAATACTTTGAATATGAGGAAATTAAAGATCCAGAGAAGGTGAAATTTGCAAAGACAAAGTTGAAAGGACATGCTGCTATATGGTGGAAAGAAGTTTAGTTAGAGTGAAATAGAAGAGGAAAAGAAAAGATTACAAAGTGGGACTAGATAGTGACAAAGTTGAAGAATCAGTTCATACCTGCTGACTATGAGTTGGAGCTGTTGAAGAGATTGCAAAACCTGAGACAAGAGAAATCTGCGAAGGAGTACACTGAATAATTTCATAAGATGATCATAAGGATAGGAAATAGTGAAGAAAACAAGGAGAAAGTGGCTAGATACATCAATGGACTGAGATTGAACATTGAAGAGGAACTAAGCTTGGTGAGGATGACATCTTTAGAGGAAGCATATCAGTTTGCCCTGAAAGTTGAAGAGAAGTTGAATAAGAGACATGATCAAAGACAGAGAGGTAGAGGAGGTAAATTTTAGAGAGGAAGAATATTTTCCAGAGGAGACAGATCATATCCAGAGCAGAACAAGTTTGACAACTCATTGAAGAAGGATGACAGAGATAACAATGCTTACCGGAGAGATGACAAAAATTTTCACCAGAGAGGAAACCCTAGTGCATACCGGAATGAAGGATACAGAAGAGAAAGAAGAGGATTTGATAAGAGAACATTCAGAGGTACTTGTTTCAAGTGTGGAGGTGAAGGACATAGAGCATTTAAGTGTAATCAGAGTAGTATAAACAAGAAGACAAAAAATAGTGGAAGAGCAGCCTATGTTGAAGAAGAACCTGTTGAATCACCTAGTTCAGTAGGGAATCTGGAGAAAGAAGAATCATTAGTAACAAGGAGAGCACTATTTCAAATAGAGACAAATGAAGAACCACCACAGACGAAAAGTTTGTTCAGAACTAGATGCAAA
Source organism: Cunninghamia lanceolata (assembly GCA_027924645.1). Lineage (NCBI taxonomy): Eukaryota > Viridiplantae > Streptophyta > Pinopsida > Cupressales > Cupressaceae > Cunninghamia > Cunninghamia lanceolata. Next base: position 2,604,362 of record BSBN01000163.1, on the reverse strand, counting down.
TCAAGAGGTAAGTGTTGTAAAGTTGTAATTGATAGTGGTAATTCTGATAACCTAGTTTTAGAGGAGATGGTAACTAAGCTAAAGTTGGAAAGATTGAAACACCCTAATCCATATCAGATAGCATGGATTCAAGATGATCATAAGGTACTGGTGAGTGAATAATGTTTGGTGAAATTTCATATTGGATCTTATCATGACGAAGTCTTGTGTGATATTATGCCTATGGATGTTTGTCATATCTTGTTGGGTAGACCTTGGCAGTATGATAGAAAAGCTATACATGATGCGAGAAAGAATACATATACTATAACAGAAAATGGAAAGAGAATTACTTTGATTCCTTTGGAGGATGAGCCTAAGGGTGAAGTGTGTGGGAATGCTAGAATCTATTTGGTAGATGAAAGAAAATTTCTAGATGGTTTGAGACATGAGAATATGTGTTATGCCTTGATTCCTAAGAAGCCTAAAACCTTGAAGAAGGAGACTAAAGAATCACAACTAGAGGAGATAAGAGAGTTGTTGACAGAGTATGAAGACATCATATCAAATAATGTCCCTAAAGGATTACCACCTATAAGGAGTATCAGTAAGCACATGGATCTTATACCGGGAACAAGTTTTCCTGACAAAGCAGCACATAGAATGACACCAACAGAGAATGAAGAATTGAATAGATAGATACAAGAGTTGTTGAGAAAAGGTTTGATCAGAGAAAGCTTGAGTCCTTGTGTAGTACCTACAGTTTTGGCACCTAAGAAAGATGGAGAATGGAGAATGTGTATTGATTCTAGAGAAATAAACAAGATCATAGTTAAGTATCGATTTCCTTTACCTAGGATGGGTGATATCATGGATTGTTTGAGTGGAGCAAGATATTTCACAAAGATAGACTTGAAGAGTGGATACCATCAGATCAGAATCAGAGAAGGAGATGAATGGAAGACTACTTTCAAAATAATGAAGGATTGTATGAGTGGTTAGTGATGCCTTTTGGATTGACAAATACACCGAGTACTTTCATAAGAATGATGAATGAAGTTCTGAAGAAATTCTTGGGTAAGTTTGTTATTGTATACTTGGATGATATCCTAATTTTTAGTAAGACAAAAGAAGAACATTTGTGGCATATTAGACAAGTTTTGCAAAGGTTGAGAGAAGAGAAATTGCTGATAAACATCAAGAAATGTAGTTTCATGAAGGAAGAGTTGGTATATTTGGGATTTGTGATTTCTACGAAAGGATTGAAGATGGACCCTGAGAAAGTGAAAACAATTGTTGAATGGCCTACACAGGAGAGCATTGTAGAGGTTAGATCATTTCATGGATTGGCTAGTTTCTACTGGAAGTTCATCAGAAATTTTAGTTTAGTATGTAACCCTATGATAGAAACAATGAGAGGTGACAGAAAAGATTTTAAGTGGACATCTAGAGCAGATAAAAGTTTTGAGTTGTTGAAGCAGAAAGTGACAGAGCAACCTATTTTGGCATTACCAGATTGCAATAAGGTATTTCAAGTTGACTGTGATGCAAGTGGAAATGCAATTGGAGCAGTTTTAAGTCAAGAAGGTAGACCTATAGCATATTTTAGTGAGAAGTTGAATGATGCAAGGAGGAGATATTCAGTCTATGATCAGGAGTTCTATGTCATAATTCAAGCCTTGAAGAAGTGGAGACACTATTTGTTACCTAAGGAGTTTGTGTTGTATACAGATCATCAAGCTTTGCAATATTTGAATAGTCAAGGTAAGTTGAATCAAAGACATATGAGATGGGTAGAGTTCATGCAGAGTTATACTTTTGTGTTGAAGCATAGGAGTGGTAAATCAAACAAATTTGTTGATGCATTGAGTAGGAGAAGAAACTTGTTGACAGAGATGAGAGTTGAAGTGTTGGGATTTGATGAATTGAAGAACATATATGAGGGAGACATTAATTTTGCAGAACCTTGGAAAGCATGTAAGGAACCTGTTGTGATAGATAGGAGTAAGTGGTTGGACTATTTCATTCAGGAAGATATGTTGTTCAAAGGAAGTCAGTTGTGCATATCTAGAAGTTTAATGAGAGACAATTTGATCAAGGAGAAGCATAGTGGTGGATTGCCAGGACATTTTGGCATTGATAAGATAGTGGCTTTGGTGAGTGAAAATTACTTTTGGCCTCAGATACATAAGGATGTTTAGAGATTTGTGTAGAGTTGTAGAATTTGTCAAATTGCAAAAGGGAGTAGTCAGAACACTGGATTGTATAAACCTTTGACAGTACCGGAGAGACCTTGGGAAGACATAAGCATGGATTTTGTAATGGGATTACCTAAGACACAGAGGGGACATGATTCAATATTTGTAGTGGTTGACAGATTTTTAAAGATGCCTCATTCCATACCTTGTAAGAAGAGAACTGATGCAGTGCATGTAGCTGATCTATTTTTCAAGGAGATTGTGAGATTGCATGGATTACCTAAGAGTATAGTTTTAGACAGAGATACAAAGTTTATTGGATATTTTTGGAAGACACTTTGGAAGAAGATGAAGATAGATTTGAACTTCAGTTCAACTTTTCATCCATAGACTGATGGATAGACAGAGGTAGTGAATAGGAGTTTGGGAAACTTGTTGAGATGTTTGGTTGGAGAAAAGACTAAAAGTTGGGATTTGATTCTTTCACAAGCAGAGTTTGCATACAATAATTTAGTAAATAGGAGTACCAGAAAAACATCTTTTAAGATTGTGACTGGAGTAAATCCTAGAGGAGTTGTAGAATTGAGAGACATTAGTACAAAGGAAAAGAGAAGTGCAGAAGTGGAAGAATTTGTAGATCTTATGAAGACAGTACATAATTAGGTGAAGAAGCATTTGGAGGATATGAACAGTAAGTACAAAGAGAAGGCAGATGAGAAGAGAAGACACAGAATTTGAAGTTGGAGATGAAGTCATGGTGTATTTGAGAAAAGAAAGATTTCCATTTGGGACATACAACAAGTTAAAGATGAAAAAGTTTGGACCTTGTAAGATACTCAGGAAATTTGATTTAGGAAATGCATATGAAGTGGAGCTACTGGAGACTTTGGGCATATCACCTATTTTCAACATTGTAGATCTTTATCAGTTTCATGAAGCAAAGTTTAATGACAGCATGGAATAAGACTTGAAGAAGAAATTACCACAACAAGCACCGGAGTAGATTGAAGACATTTTGGATAGCAGAGTTGGACGCAACACTAGAGGAAGACAATACAAAGAATATCTTGTGAAGTGGAAAGGCAAACCAGAAGAAGATTCCTCATGGATTTCTTAGGCTAAGGTGGACCGTCTTGGTTCTCCTCTAGCCCTGGCAAATTAAGGGACTCACTTTTTCAATAACTCTAGATGTTTGATGCAGGAGCATCCTTGGTTCAAGAGCAAACTTGTATCAACCAAAAACATTTGCATTTTAGTTGTTTGCATTTCAGTTCTTTCATTTTCTAGTTCAATTCAGGCAATTCAGTTAGAAGCAATTTTTAGCTTGTGGTCTGGTTTTGGCATTTCACATCTTGCAGATTTGGACTTAGCATCTACATCATATCCAGAATTTAGAGCATTTGGATCAGTTACTAAAAAGATATCTCTATCAAAAGATCAACTATTTTCTCATAGCAGAGCATCATGATAGTCTCAGATAAATCAGCTAAAGGAGAAGGCTTGCGGATCATTCCTTGACTTGTGGATCCTAATGACACATCATTCAATGATCCTTGGTTCATGGCTGACCCTTCTCAGAGGTCTGCACATTGTTCCATTCATTTGAGAAAGTGTTCTATGCATTTAGGTCTGACCTATCTATGTACACATGTTACAGCTCTTCATTGGAGTTTGTGATCTTCCTTGGCCGACGCGGAGGAATCTGTTGATCCAAAAATGATATATATTGATGTAATAGATCCCTAGGAAGGTAACTCATGATTTAGAAGATTGATAGTTTAGATTTGTGCAAAGGAGCTTCAAATCTTTATCTTGTGCATGTATGTAATCAGGCCTTTGAGCCCTAGTTGTAAGCCCGCATGTTGCCGGCAAGATTGTATTTGAATTATTTGATATAATAAGTGACTGAATTTGCATTTGTTCATTTCTTTGAGTTGTTTCCATTGTGTTTACTCTTGCTACATGGTCCAAACAGTTCACTTTGTGAATCCTCCTACCGTGACTACACCAGGATGCAATTCCTAACAAATGGTATTAGAGAGGGTTGTGTTCGATTATCATCTATAGGAAGGTCTCATGGTTGAGTGGGAGTCTCATGATTAAGTGGGAGTAATGGCAGACGAGGGTACATTGAAGGTAGATAAATTCAATGGGCAAAACTATCAGTTATGGAAGCTACAGATGGAGGATTATCTCCATCAGAAGGATTTATGGAGGCTGTTGAAGGGAATAGCCAAGAAACTGGTAATAATGACTGATGAGAATTAGGAACTTCTAGATAGAAAGGCACTGGGAACCATTTGGTTGTGGCTGGAACCATCTGTGGCATTCAATATAATAGAAATGAAGACAACAAATGAACTGATGAAAGCTTTGGCTAAATTATATGAAAAACCCTTAGCCTCAAATAAGGTATTTCTTATGAAGCATTTGTTTAATTTGAAAATGATTGAACGTGGACCTTTGATAGATCATTTAAATGAGTTTAATATGATTACCAATCAGTTAACTTTTGTAAAAGTAAAATTTGATGAAGAGGTGAGGGCTCTCTTGGTTTTATGTTCTTTGCCAGAAAGCTAGAATAGCTTGGTAATGGCTATAAGTAACTCTGTCTCTGGTTCAAATACTTTGAAATTTGATGATGTTGTTGGTGTTATCCTTAGGGAGGAAATGCAACATAAAATATCAGGAGGGTCCACATCAGGTAGTGTTTTGAATACAGAAAGTAGGGGCAGATCAAAGGAGAGAGGAAAAGGTTCTAGAGGTCATGGGAAGTCATGAGGAAAATTAAAAGACAAGAGGTCCCAATCTAGATGATAGAAGGATTGCTAGTACTATTGGAAACCAGGTCATCTGAAGAAAGATTGTTGGTTTTGGAATAATAAAGGAGACAAACAAGAAGGCAATAAGGAGGCAAATGTGGTAAGTAATAAATCTAAAGATGATGCTTTGATTCTTTCCCTAGATAATGTTGATAATTCATGGGCTTTAGATTTAGGGGCCCCATTTCATGCTACACCCCATGGAAGTTATTTTCTTGATTATGTCCAAGGGGATTTTGGGCTGGTTTATTTGGTAGATAACGAACCTTGTCAGATTTTTGGAAAGGGAAGAATTAAGATTAAGTTGCAAAATGGGAATCACTAGCTACTACAAGAGGTAAGGCACATTCCAAGGCTAAGTAGGAATTTAATTTTAGTGGGGCAGCTAGGTGATGAAGATTGTACAGTTACTTTTAATGATAAAAATTGGAAGGTTTCAATAGGTGCCTTAACGTTGATTTGCATTGGACAACTGAGAGGGGGGGTGAATCAGTTGTCCTAAAACTTTAGCCAATTTGAACATTAGAGTATCAATTACTTATAACCAAGAAAGCATGAAATGAGAAGCTCTACACATTAACATAATCAACACAGGAGACACCAGATTTTTATGTGGAAAACCCTAAGAGGGAAAAACCATGGTGGGTGTTAGCCCACAAAAATATATATTTTATAACACAATACCAAAAAACTAAGGCTCATTGCCTACAGGGCTCATTGCCCAAAATGCTCACTACAAAAATGGCTCACTGCCTAAAATTGGCTCACTACCAAAGATTGGCTCACTGCCAAAGATGTGAACTGATTAAATAGCATCTAATTTATGCCAGAGTTCACTGCCATTGAAGCATAAATAACTCCTCTGCTCTGCTCCTTCACACCTTCGCACTTATCTCCTCATATTCCTAGTTCACACATATTTTTACAACTTAGTTACATGATTTTATACAATTCATCAACCTTGGAATGTACATCAAGGTTGACATTACATTCATCAACCATTGGAACAATCTCTAAGGTTGGCATTACAAACATTTATAAAATAGGTCAAGACTAATACAAATTTGACTAATGAAAAGATGTAAGAATGGATATGGATCACACCACACCTTAGATGGGACTCAAACATGATCTTCAACGCCATGACGTGCTTCTACAATCTTCAATGCTTCTCCTCAAATGATAAATCCAACCAGGTCAGCCAAGACTAATGATAGCACTGGGTCTGCAAGAACAATCTTCATTCACGATCTAATTTTCTCTTTGTGAACCAATCCAGATGTAGGAACATGATCAAGAGGCATCCACAAGCACATTATAATCGCCAGGAACAACTGCACAATCTCTAACAACTTTGTCAAAAAGATTCTTCAAACCAAAGCACAAGAACAACACTAACAACCACTAACATAAGCAAAAGATAGCTTGCAGACCACTAAATCATGAACCATTGAAATTAAAGGCACTTATCATCATCAGAGACTTGATTCCAGAACCGTAGACAAAAATTCTTCAATGCAGAGGAATGCGGAGCAAAATATTTTCACCCTGTCTCAACTGGATACACAAAAAAAGAAGGTTTTAGTCTAGTGAACACAACTCACTCAAATCTTCATGCTAGAGGCTCAAACTTAGAATATAACATCTTCATATAGGATTCTTAATGACTTCCATTCCATAGGAAAAGATCTTCATCCTACAGGAAATGCAGAGCATTCTTTTGGACTTGTTCTTCTGCACTGTTTGAACTACAATTCATTATTTTTACCAAATGATATAATTTTCTCAATATCCTCAACATCTTCAAGAAAATAACAACATAAAGGCATAGTTGACACCAATGACAACATAGATATGTTGACATCAATGAAAACATCAATTAGGCACATGCTTGCAACAATCTCCCCCTTTGTCATTGATGGCAACATATGATGTGAAAAACTGAAAAGACCATCAAGACAAGATTCTCCCCCTTTCTCTTTACACACCTGCATTCTTTCTCCCCCTAAGTTTTTCACATGATTTCTCTCCTCCTTTGACATCAATGGAAAAGGGCACATACTTGCATGTTGCTGCTCTGATCTACTAAACTTTCTCTGTTACCAATCACATACTTTAACACCTAGCTACCCCCCTGAGAAGTAGCCCTCAAGACATCAATCCAGACTAAAGAATGACACTTTGAGCTCCACTGGATTGATGCATTCCTATGCATCTTAGTTCAGGGTAGGTGGGGTAATGACTCCTAACTTTTCTCTGAGACACTCAAAGGTATCTTTTGGTAGAGGCTTAGTGAAGATGTTTGCAATCTGATCCTTTGCGGACACATATTCCAATTTTACTTCATTCTCTATCACCTTCTCTCTCAAAAAGTGATACCTTATTGATATATGCTTGGTTCTTGAATGCATCACTGGATTCTTTGAAATGTTTATGGCACTTGTATTGTCACAAAAGATTGCAATTGGATCTTCATACACAACTCTTATATCCTTCAAAGTCTACTTCATCAATAGCACTTGAGTGCAACAGTATGCTACTACAATGTATTATGTTGCTGCAGTAGACAAAGAGATTGAATCTTGTTTCTTGCTCAACCATGAAACTAATTTGTTGCCTAAGAAGAAAGCACCTCCACTTGTACTTTTTCTGTCATCAACATCTCCATCCCAATCTACATCTGTCTTAAGCACTGAGAGTGAAATCATTATCCTTTGGATACCATAAGCCATGATCTGGAGTATCTTTCAAATACCTTAGGATTCTCTTAATTGCCATAACATGTGAATCTCTTGGATCAGCTTGAAACCTTGTAACAAGACAAACTGCATGCATAATATCAGGTCTGGTTTGAGTCAGATAAAACAATCCTCCAATCATGGATCTATAATTTTTTTGGTCAGCTTTAGGAGATTCATTATACTTTCTTAGCTTACAGCCGTCACCATGGGAGTGCACACCGATTTGGAGTCTTCCATACCAAACTTCTTTAACAATTCTTTTACATACTTAGACTAAGATATGAAGATTCCTTTATCTGAATGATTAATTTGTAGACCTAAGAAGAAATTCATTTCACCAAACATGGACATCTCGAATTCTTTCTGCATTTCATCAGCAAATTTCATACACGTACCTTCATTGCCTCCAAAGATGATATCATCAACAAATACTGAAATGAGTCTTAAAGATCTTTTCTGGAGCTTCTTCATTCTTCCCCTTTTTTATTCTTCTTCATTACTTAAATGGTTCATATCCACTTTCTTTAGAATTTATTAGGTACTATCAAACATCATGAGAACTAGACTTATGCATAATTCTTCTTTTATCCTGCATTAGATCTTCTTCTACCTAAATTTCTTTCAGAATTTTTCTCACAAGATTCTTTACAACATACCTTAGTACCGGATTCTAGTACTACCTTTCTGGCTGGGGGTTGTGGATTTTCAACATAGCTCCCCCTGAGCCAGAACCCTCAATTTACTTCTTGGAGGAAGTATCTGCACCTGATGCTAGTGTGGATTCATCCTTGACTTTCACATCCTTTTTTATCCAAGTCTTTCTCATTTCTTTCTTAGTTTCAACTGGATTCACATTTTCTTTTCCTTTATCATTCCTTTGCTCTGTTTTTTCTATTTTTAGTATGGTAGTTTCTTTCCATATTCTTGCTCCTACAAATTCCTACAGTATGTCCATACCTATTGCAGTTGTAGCACACCACATTCCTTTGTCTTTGATTCCTTCTATTCATTGGATTTGACTTGCATTGATTTGCCGTATGTCCAAATCTATTTCATGCAAAGCATTTTCCATTGAATGATTGACTAATCCTTACATTGTAAGAACCATTCCTTACAAGATTTCTACATTCATTAGATTTATGACCAATTTTCTTGCAATTGAAACATTGAATAGAGAACAGTAGAACATTCTGATTTGTTGTATTTTTGCATTGAGTAGCATTATGACCAAACTTTTTGCAATTAAAACAATAACCATTGAAAGATGGGTACCATTGGTCATTTGGTTGTTTGATTAGTGATTTTCTTGATCTATTTCTTTGATTTTGAATTTGTTCACCTTTATCCTTCTTAGCTTCAATGATCTCTTCTTGGCTTGCTTTGGAGATTTCACTTATCTCAAATATCCTGTCTTCTTTATCATCAGGATTTACTTGACTTGCCATGGCCATTAGCCTATCAAATTTGGCAGCACTCACATAGAGTTTGTCTTGTTTAGCCCATGAATGTTTTAGATCAGCTTTTAGGTCCACAGATTCTTCCTCAAGCTTCATGAAATATATGATCTTACCTTGCAGACATTCCTCAAATTTTGCTTTTTCTCCATTTCCTATTCTTAATTTTTCATTATTCTCTTCAAGTCTTTGTTTGAGTTCTTTGATCTGCTTTCTTAACTCAGTTAAGTTTTCTTTTGAGTCCATGTTCTCTTCTTCAAATCTCTCAAGATTTATGAGAGTAATCTTGGATCCTTCATTGTTGGTGGTCTGACATTTGTCTTCAGGGTTTTTCATAGTGTTGCAGCTTTCTATCATAGTTTTGGCTTAGAGACAGTTCTGTCCTTTCTCACTACATTCTCCTTTGTCACTTATAGTCTGATAATTTCCTTGTGCTTTATCCTATTGTTCCTTTTCATTTTTCTCTTTGCAAGGAGATCTGATTAGGTTAGAGTACTTTTGAATGTCTTCTTCAACCTTGACATTGTTACTTTCAACAATCTTTTCCAATCTATTATTGTAGTAGTGATAAGCTTTTCTCCAAGATGAGTATCCGAGGAAGATGCCTTCATCGTCCTTATTTGTTTCTTCCTTTCTTTTGATAATACATTTGCTTCCAAAGATTTTGAAGTATTTCATAGTGGGTGTCATTCCATACCATAACTCAAAAGGAGTTTTTCTAATATTAGCTTTAATCTGAACTTTGTTTTGAGTGTAAACAATAGTCTAAATTGCCTCTTTCCAAAATGCTTATGATAGATTTGCTTCTTTCATCATTGTTTTTGTAGTTTCTTGAACAACTTTACTTTTCACTTCCATTGCCTTGTTCTTTCTAGATAGCTTCCTTTCTATCCCATGAGTTTGACAAAACTCATTGAAGTTATTAGAAGTAAACTCTTCTTCTTTGTCAAATTTCAAACACTTGATTTTCATATGTACCTCATTTTCAATGGTTACTTTGAAGGTTTTGAGTCCATCTAAAACTTCTAATTTTTCTTTAAAAAAATTGACCCAAGTCATTCTAGAGCAATCATCAATTAAGAGCATAAAATATATCTCATCATGAAAGATTATTATTCTTGTAGGACCGCAAAGGCTTACGTGGATCAATTCCAATAATTCAATGGAGGATTTTTCTTTATCCTGTAGAAGTTTGCTTGTCTGCCTTCCATTTGGACATTTCTTGCAAATGATGTAGGTATGAGTAATCTCTAGCAGATCTTTTACAATTTGAGTTGATCTTACCTTTGCCAAGTCACCAAGATTTGCATGACATAGTCTTCTGTGCCATAGCCAACTTTCATAGTTTTCAGAATTAAGACATTCCACATTATTGCAATTATCATCTTCCTCAATGTCTTCAACAACATAAAAAGCTTTTCTTTTTGGACATGTATAAGTATAGCGACCAGTTTCATCACACATAACACAACTGAGAATATATTCATCCTTTTGCATCATTTTGGATCTCCCTCGAGTGGTTAAACTTTTTGCTGAGGAACTAGGCTTTGATACCAATTTTTGAACTACACTGGACAACTAATGGGAGGGTGAATGAGTTGTCCTAAAACTTTAGCCAATTTGAACATTAGAGTATCAATTACTTATAACCATGAAAGCATGAAATGAGAAGCTCTACACATTAACATAATCAACACAGGAGACACCAGATTTTTATGTGGAAAACCCTAAAAGGGAAAAACCATGGTGGGTGTTAGCCCACAAAAATATATATGTTATAGAGCAATACCAAAAAACAGAAGCTCACTACCTACAGGGCTCACTGCCCAAAATGCTCACTACAAAAATGGCTCACTACCTAAAATTGGCTCACTACCAAAGATTGGCTCACTGCCAAAGATGTGAACTGATTAAATAGCATCTAATTTATGTCAGAGTTCACTTCCATTGAAGCACAAATAACTCCTCTACTCTACTCCTTCACACCTTCACACTTATCTCCTCATAATCATAGCTCACACATATTTTTACAACTTAGTTACATGCTTTTATACAATTCATCAACATTGGAATGTATATCGAGGTCAACATTACATTCATCAACCATTGGAACAATCTCCAAGTTTGGCATTATAAACATTTATAAAATAGGTCAAGACCTAATACAAATTTGACTAATGAAAAGATGTAAGAATGTATGCAGATCACACCATACCTTAGCTGGGACCCAAACATGGTCTTCCACGCCATGACACACTTCTACAATCTTCAATGCTTCTCCTCAAATGATAAATCCAACCAGGTCAGCCAAGACTAATGATAGCACTAGGTTTGCAAGAACAATCTTCATTCACAATCCAATTTTCTCTTTGCGGACCAATCCAAATCTAGGAACATGATCAGGACGAATCCACAACCACATTGTAATCGCTAGGAAAAACCACACAATCTCTAACAACTTTGTCAAAAAGATTCTTCAAACTAGAGCACAAGAACAACACTACTAGACACTGACATAAGCAAAAGATAGCTTGTGGACTACCAAATCATGAACCATTACAGTTGAAGGCACTTATCATCATCATAGACTTGATTCCAGACCCGCAAACTAAACTACTTCAATGCAGAGGAATGCAGAGCAAAATACTTTCACCCTGTCTCAACTGGATACACAGAAAAAGTAGGTTTTACTCTGGTGAACACAACTTGCTCAAATCTTCATGCCAGAGGCTCAAACTTGAAATACAACATCTTTAGATAGTCTTGTAAATTACTTGCATTCTGCAAGCAAAGATCTTGATCGTACAAGAAATGTGGAGCATTCTTCTAGACTGTTTTAACTGCAATTCATTGTTATAGTTGAAGGCAGTTATCATCATCATAGACTTGATTCCAGAACCGCAAACTAAAGTACTTCAATGCAGAGGAATGCAGAGAAAAATACTTTCACCCTGTCTCAATTGGATACAAAGAAAAAGTAGGTTTTACTCTGGTGAACACAACTCACTCAAATCTTCATGCCGGAGGCTCAAACTCAAAATATAACATATTTAGATAGGCTTGTAAATTACTTCCATTCTGCAAACAAAGGTCTTAATCCTATAGAAAATGTGGAGCATTCTTCTAGACTTGTTCTTCTGCACTATTTTAACTACAATTCATTATTTTTACCAGATGATCTAATTTTCTCAATATCCTCAACATATTCAAGTAAAGATCAACATAAAGGCATAGTTGACACTAATGGCAACACAAATATGTTGACATCAATGACAACACCGATTAGGCACATACTTGCAACACTTAATAGTAGCAAAATGTGTGAAAGTAGGCACCTTATATCTTTGTATAGGTCATACTATTCCTTCTACTTTAGTTGTTGCAGAGAAAAAACAAACAGGTTCAGGAACAGTTGATGCAGGTTCATAGCAAGAGATTGAAACAGTTGCTACAAGTTCTAAGATAACACTGTGGTATAACAGACTTGGGCATATGAGTGAAAAAGGTATGAAGGTGCTTCATTCTAAGAAAGTTTTACCAAGTCTAAAATGTATTAATATGGATTTCTATGAAACTTGTGTGTATGGCGAACAAAAGAGAGTTAGTTTTCTCAAGGATGGGAAGCAAAAGAAAGATGAAAAGTTGGAGCTTGTGCAGACAGATGTATGGGGACCAGCTCAGGTATCTTCTCTCAATGGATTTTGGTATTATGTTACATTCATAGATGATTTAACTAGGAAGGTTTGGATTTATTTCCTTAGGCATAAATCTGATGTATTTGAAACATTTAAGAAATGGAGAAGCTTGGTTGAGAATGAGACGGGTAAAAGATTAAAATGTCTCAGATCTGATAATGGTGGTGAGTATTGCAACAAATAATTTGAGGATTATTGTTCCTTTAATGGAATTCGTAGGCAAATAATGGTTCCAGGGACTCCACAAGAAAATAGAGTGGCTGAGTGCATGAATATGACAATAATGGAGTGTGCAAGGAGCATGAGATTGCATGCTAGGTTGCCTTTACACATGTGGGCAAAGGCTATCAATACCATTGTATATTTAATTAAAGAGGTCCTTTAGTTCCTTTGGGCTGTGGCATTCCAGAGGAAGCATGGATAGGTAAGAAGGTGAATTATTCTTTTCTCAAAACCTTCAGATGTGAAGCATTTGCACATGTAGATTCTGAAAATAGAACCAAGCTAGATGCAAAATAAAAAATATGTATCTTCATTGGATATGGCATTGATGAATTTAGTTATAGGCTTTGGGATGTTGAAAATCTAAAAATTGTGAGAAGCAGGGATGTTGTATTCAATGAGAAGGTGTTGTACAAAGATTAGTTGCAGCAACATGAGAAAAAGAAAAGGATTATGTGGTGCTGGATGATACTCCAAATAGTGATGTTCTAGTGGTTCCTCATTCTCCACAACAACAACAAGAAATACCGTAAACTCCATTGAATGTTAGACAGTCAACAAGGCTAAGTAGACCTCCTGAAAGGATTTCTTCCTCTTTGTATTCTATTTTGTTAACAGATGTTGGTGAACTAGAAGGGTATGATGAAGCTATGCATGTAGATACAAAGGTTCAGTGGGAGCTTGCAATGAAAGAAGAAATGGGCTCATTGCTGAAAAATTAGACTTGAAAATTATGTAAGTTGCTTGCAGGTAAAAAGGCTTTACCAAACAAATGGGTTTATAGGCTGAAAGAGGAAGATGGAGGTAAGAAAATATTTAAATCTAGGTTAGTCGTAAAAGGATTTGCACAGAAAAAGGTATTGATTTTGATGAGATTTTTTCTCTGGTTGTTAAGATGACTTCTATTCGTACTGTTTTAAGTATTGTAGTTGCTGAAGATTTGCATTTGGAATAGCTAGATGTGAAAATTACCTTTCTCAATGGTGATTTAGAGGAGGAGATATATATGGAACAACCATAGGGATTTGAGGTCAAAGGTAAGGAGAAATTGGTGTGCAGATTGAGGAAGAGTTTATATGGCCTGAAACAAGCACCTCGACAATGGTATTTGAAATTTGATAGTTTTATGGCTGAGCAAGGCTACAGCCAGTGTAATTCTAACCATTGTGTTTATTTTAAGAGGTTGGATAATGACATCTACATTATTTTATGTTTATATGTTGATGACATGCTTGTAGTAGGGTCGAACATGGATCACATAAGAGAATTAAAAAAATAGTTAGCACAATCATTTGCTATGAAGGATTTGGGGGCAACAAAACAAATCCTTGGTATGAAAATTTCTAGAGATAGGAAGAACAGAAATTGACTCTATCTCAAGATGATTATATTAAAAAGATGTTGCATAGATTTCATATGGAGAATGCAAAAGCTGTCAACACACTTTTGCCTAGTCATTTGAAATTGACTAAGGAGATGTGTCCTAAGACACAAGAGGAGGAAGAAAAAATGTCCAAGGTACAATATGCTTCAGCTGTAGGAAGTTTATTGTACGCCATTGTATGCACAAGACTGGATATTGCACATACTGTAGGACTCATAAGTAGGTATATGAGTAATCCTGGATTGGAGCATTGGAATGCAGTAAAATGGATTCTCAAATATTTGAGAGGTACATCCGATAAATATTTATGTTTTGGGGGCTCTAATATTGATTTAGTAGGCTATGTGGACTCATATTCAGCAGGGGATATTGATACCAGGTGGAGTACTATAGGTTATGTCTTTACTGTAGGTGGGACAACGGTGTTGGTTCTCCAGGTTGCAAAAGGTGGTTGCTTTATCCACCACGAAGGAAAAGTATGTAGCTACAATAGAGGCAAGAAAGGAGATGATATGGATGCAATCTTTCATGGAAGAATTGGGCAAACAACAGACTAAAAGGGAGTGCCATACATCTTGCAAAGAATTTTGCCTTGCATTCAAAGACCAAACACATATAGCTAAGGTATCACTTCATCTAGTCGGTGTTGGATGATGGACAGTTAAGGCTAGAAAAGATACATATAGATGAAAATCTAGCGGATATGTTTACGAAGGCAGTGACAAGGGAGAAGCTAAGCTCCTCTTCAGCTTTGGTTGGTCTTCAAGATTGAAAACACTAAAATCAGAACAACAGAGTCTAGGGTGCTTATTTCCAATGGGAGATGCACGCACAGCGGTGTCATCTAGGATCAGTCTCCAAGTGGGAGATTATTTGGTGTGGAGCCTAATTAGTCTCCAAGTGGTAGATTGTTGGTGGATTCAGGGGTGCAGCCCTTGAAAAAAAATTCCCTCTTTTTTGCCCATTCAGAGTCAGTTGTTAATTTTCTGTTAATCGACAAAAGAAAAAATGACATTGTAAAGCCCTAATTCTAGAAGCTTCCAAAAAGCTTGTTATAAGTGGTTGGGATGTATGTTGTGGGTGGGATTTTGATATTGTATTGTAGCATTTGCAGGGGTATTGAGTTGCAAGGATTGTTGGTTGTAATTAGTTTGATTTACTGGATAATAATATTGGACTCTCTGTTGGTGGATGTAGCCTGAGTTTGGGTGAACCATGTTAAAAATTGTCTCTCGCTATTATTATTTCTATGTATTTTCATTCCTCTATTTAATCTTTATTTGCATTTAATTGATATCTTCTGTATGCAATTCCTAACAGTTGAAACAATGTGGAATTGAAAAGAAAGATGAACAAATGATTCTTGGTATTCTCTCTAAGCTAAGTTTAGAATATTCTGTATTTGTTTCTACCTTCTATGCTACTAAGGGTGCACTTGATACTGAATTCACCATGCCATCTTTAGATTATTTTTCTATCTCTCTCACTCAGAAATAGGATAAGCTAATCTAGATGGGCACTCTTAAGTCCTCTAAGTCACATGCCCTGGCTACCAACCAAGGCACAAAAGAACACAAAGGACAAAGTAGTAACAAAAAGAATAAGGATAAGAAACAAAATAATAGCAAGAAGAAGAGGGATCATATACCAGTTTCTTCAAAAGCAACTAATGAGAGAAGGGTAACAAGCCTAAGAAAGAGAATGTCTAATGCGCCTATTGTAAAAGACCTGGTCATGATGAACATAAGTGTTTGAAGAAACAAATTGATCACTTAACACACATTCTTGAGAAGAATAATATTAGTGTTCCTGAGCTTATCAATTAGAATTCAAATGAGGGGTCTAATGAGGCAAAAGAAAATAGTAAGGGGAAAGGAGAGGGAAAGGCCCTCGTAGCAGTTATTTCTTCACCATCCACTTGGGTTCATGATTCAGTTGCTTTGCACCACATGGCTTCATCTAAGGATGAAATTACATCTTTGGAGATGTGTACTATGCCTTATATTTTGATGGGTGATGATACTCCTGTTGAGGTGTGTGGGAGAGGGTCTGTTGATGTGGGGGATGGCACATTCCATGATGTTCTTTGTGTGTCCTCATTATCAACTAATCTCCTGTCGGATTATCAGATCACTCACACAGATTCAGGAAAGTGGGTTGAGTTCACTCCTGATTTAGTGGAGATTTGTGAGTTGCACAATGGTTAGATACAGTTGTAGTTGGGAGAGAAGATCATCAATCATGGCTCTATCTATTTTCTCACTTTATTCCTGATCCTCCTTCAACTATTTTGCTCACTCATTTTGATGATGTGAGTAGATTATGTCATGAGCGATTTGTCCATCTTAACTATTGCTACTCGCAGTAGCCCAACTAGTAAAGCATGGTCACAGGGTTGACTTCAATTCAGTTTTTAGGTGGTGTTTTCCAAGGTTGTATTCTTGGTAAGCATCCTAAGTTAGCAGGGCTAGATATGTCCTAACATTCATTAATGACTTTTCTCTCTATACTTGGGTGTATTTTCTCAAACAGAAGTCAGAGGTATTTGATCATTTTTAGGACTTCAAAATTTTTATAGAGAAGTAATTCGGGAAAGCCAACAAAGTTTTGCGCACTGACAATGGTGGTGAGTATGTCAACCATCATTTGAATAGTTTTGCACTTCAAAGGGGATTGAATTTGATGCAGGAGCATCCTTGGTTTAAGACCAATCTTGCATCAACCAAAAACATTTGCATTTCAATTTGTTTACATTTCAGTTTGTTTCTTTTCATTTTCTAGTTTAGTTCAAGCAATTCAGTCAGTAGGATTTTCTATAATTTGGTCCACTTTCTATCATAGTTGCATTTCAAACCCTACAAACTTGGACTTAGCTTCTAGATTCATTCATGCACATTATATCCAAAATTCAGAGCATTTGGATCAAGTACCAAAAAGTTATAGCTATCAGAAGATCAACTATTTTCTCAGAGCAGAGCATCTTGACAATCTTAGATAATCAGCTATAGGAGAAGACCTGCAGAGTAATTCACAACTTGTGAAGTTAAAAGACACATTATTCAATGTTGTTTGGTTCGTGGTCGACCTTCCCTAAGATCTACACACCATTCCATTCATTTGCAGAGGAGTTCTACATTATTAGGTCTGACCTATCCATGTACACATGTTATAGCACTCCATTGGAGTTTGTGACCTTCCTTGGTTGACATGGAGGAAACTTATGTTCTAGAGATGATATAAAATGTTGTAATAGATGCCTAGGAAAGTAGTGATTGATAGTTCTAAGTTTGACAGTTTGAATTTCTTGCGAAGGAGATTAAAAGATATATCTTGTGCATATTCTACAATTTTGTAATCAGGGATGTGAGCCCTAATTGTAAGCCCACATGTTTCCAACCAATTTGTGTTTGAATTCCATGATATATTGAATGACTGAATCTACTTTTGCTTTATATCTGTGAGTTGTTTCCGTTGTGTTTACTCTAGCTGCATGGCCTAGATAGTTCATTTTGTGGGCCCTCCTAACTGTGACTACACCAGATTTGTAGCATTTAGTTCCATACAATCCTCAACAAAATTGTGTTGTAGAATGGAAGAATAGGTCCTTGAAGGAAATGGCAAACTGCATGATTCACTCTAGATCTCTTGCACCATAGTATTGGGCAGAGGCCATTAATTGTGCTTGTTATATCTAGAACCATGTTCCTCATCGAGCCTTGAAGGGAGTTACTCCTTTTGAAGCTTGGAGTGGTCAGAAACCATCAGTTAAGCACTTTCAAGTTTTTGGTTCTCTTACATGGGCCCACATTCCTGTAGAGAAATGTAAGGCCTTGGATCCGCAAAGTAGACCTTGCATATTTGTAGGCTATCTTGATGGTGTGAAGGGTTATTGGTTGCTCCACCCTACTACACATGAGTTGTTCATTGAGAGGAGTGTTCAATTTGAGGAGGGCTCTTTGAGATCAACTCCTATCACTTCTCCACCTCCTTCTACATTGACATTGGAGTCACTCGGGCTACATGACAAATCTTCTGATGAGTCATATTCACCTAAGAAAATTCTTGATGATGAGGAGACTTCTACCTCCACTTTTGATGTTGAGAGCAATTCAGAGGATTCACCACCTTCCTCTCCTAGTCATCATTTAGAAGGTGATGATTCTCCTCCACATTATCTGACTTCTAGTCTACTTTGGGCTAGACAGACCTTGCAGTCTATAGG
Source organism: Cunninghamia lanceolata (assembly GCA_027924645.1). Taxonomy (NCBI): domain Eukaryota; kingdom Viridiplantae; phylum Streptophyta; class Pinopsida; order Cupressales; family Cupressaceae; genus Cunninghamia; species Cunninghamia lanceolata. The sequence continues at coordinate 2,585,645 of BSBN01000163.1, read as the reverse complement.
CGATTGGGTTGGGGGTCTATTAGACACCAGGCGGACTCATTCACAATTCTAGGATGCTCCACATGTCTTCATTGCTACTGCCTCTAATCCATAATCTTTTCAAGAAGCTTCTAGTATTCCTGAGTGGAATATAGCTATGTAGGGGGAGCATAGTTCCTTGATGAGGAATCACACTTGGGATCTTGCCCTCTTCTTAAGGGAAGAGAACTTGTTTGATGTAAGTGGATCTATCAGACAAAATTTGTAGTAGATGGTTTGGTTAACAAGCATAAGTCTCACTTGGTCACGAAAGGATTCTCCTAGGTTCTTGGGATTGACTACTCTGAGACTTTTGTACTAGTTTCCATAATGGACTCCATCCAACTTGTTCTTGCCATTGCTAAAGCTAATCATGGGAAGTACACTAGATGGATGTGATGAGTGCTTTTCTTCATGGTGACCTTCAAGAGGAGATCTATATGGAGTAGCCATAGGCATTCCTTCAGGATTCTTCACTTGTGTGCCATCTTCAAAAGTCTCTCTATGGCCTCAAATAGGCTCCTCAAGCCTAGTATGCCAAGATAGACTCCTTCCTTCTGATAGTTGGGTTCACTCGATGCCATTATGATCCCAATGTCTACATTTTGTAGTGGGATGATTCACTCCTATTTCAAGTTTTGTATGTCGATGACTTGCTAATCATAGGGAGTTCTTCATCTACCATTCGTGCTATCAAAACTGCCCTTCATGACAGGTTTTTGATGATTGACTTGGGCTTGTTGCATTACTTTCTCAGGATTGAGATCTTCTAGTCTGCTTTCAGGATCACCATCACACAATCCAAGTATGCTTTATATTTACTATCAATGTTTCATATGGTTGACTGTAAGACTACTTTGAATCCCTTTCTTTCTAGAGTCAAACTTGAGGCTCAGTGTTCTTCACCGTTTGTTGATGGCACTTTGTACTGATAGCTTGTTGGGAGTCTCATTTATCTGACTCATATAAGACCTAAAATTTCATATGCTATAGGCATGGTCTCTTGATTCATATAGGAGCCTCATGAGCTGCACTAAAAATTAGCCAAGCAAATCCTTCACTACATTTAGGGTACTCATAGCTTTTGGATTCACTATGCAACATGCATTGATCTTGACTTGGTGGGAGACATAGATTTGGATTAGGTAGGTGATTCTTAGGATTGCAAGTACTTTAGGTTATAGCTTCTCACTTGGTTTAGGTCTTGTTTGTTGGTCAAGCAAGAAGCAGTCTATTATTGCTATATCTTCTACTAAGGTCAAGTATCAGGGGACTATGAATGTCGTCACTGAGGCCATCTAGCTTCAGAATCTTCTCACTGAGTTTGGTATCTAGATCAAATGGCCATCAATCATATTTTGAGAAAACCAGAGTGCCATTTAGATCTCATGGAATCTGGTCCATCATAAGTGGACCAAACACATTGAGGTCCACATGTACTACATCTGGGAGCTCATCCATGGCCATGTCATTAGTACTGTCTAAATTTTGAGAAGGTTGTTGATATCTTCACCAAACCCTTCACTGAGAGAAAGTTCCTTCATTTACGAGCTTTGTTGGGGGTGCAAGAGGCTTCATCTTCTAGGGGGCTTCATCCTCTCACTTAGAGTCCTGACTCTCTCTACTTTGGGGGGGTCTCTTTTCTCTTTTTTCTGGGGGGATTCTTCTCTTTGTGGGGGATTTTTATGTACATGGGTACCTCATCAGGCTTGATTTGTTAGGACCCATCTCTATATCCACCTAAGCTACGCTTAAGGGGGTGTTAGTGTAGGTTTTTATTTCCTAGTTGGGTTATTTATTTTCCCTTTATTCCTAGGTTTTTCCTACACTTTTATTAATCTTGCTTATGTTAATAAAGTATGTCTTATTAGGTGAGTGGATTATGAGGTGTCACCTTCCTACATGTGAGCAACCATTAGATATCTTGGGAAGATACTTTTCTATCTTTAGTCTGATAGATGGTTGCTCCTCATAGGTCAGTTTTGCCACCTCCCCCCTCTCCCTGGGCTATATAAGCATGTTATCTAGCTTGTATTTTGGATCCTTTGCTTTTGCATCCTCTTAATGCCATTTCGCTTCTAGCATTTGCATTACTCGGATACTAACTCCATGTTGTTATTTTTCTTTCGTATCATTTGCATTCATAGTTTAGAGATCTATTCTTTTGCACTAGTTTTCTGGGTTAATCATCTTTTCAAATTCTAATAGGTATAAGATTGTGATATGATATATCCATACTCTCTAATGTGGGTGTGTATCTTACTAAGGTTTATCTTATGTTCATCAACTTCACCTAAAATCACCCATCCTCATTTTCATAATCAAAGAAGGTAGTTAATACACATATAATTTAACCTTGAGTAAATATATAACTCTACCTCTTTCATTTAATAATTTCTAATTTCGCATTTCTATTTATGCTACTAAATTATTAAAATCTATTTATTTTATGATCATATTTTCCTCCATTTAGACCCCAAACTAACCATGATTTACTTTACCACCTTCAATTTATCCTTCATCCTAACCATTTTTACTTTATTTTCATTTTATATTGTTGTTTAGGATATTTTCCGTTGTAATCCTATACAACTCATATTGTTGTGTTTCCACTAAGTGTGTCATGTTGGGTTGATCCCATGATTGTGTGTCCCACTTATAGGACATCCTAATTTTTCTTGAAATCACATATTTTTAGAGAAAATAGTGATTTAATCCTAGAGGGGTTCCATCTAAGGGGGTTTGATTGAATATTTTTAGATCAAACCCCCTTGGAGAGAATCCCCCAAGATTAAATTAAACCCCTAATGGAGTCTCCTCCACACCTATCAAAATACTAACAAAAAAATTACTTCACCTTTTAGGGGATCAAATGAAGTCATTTAGAAATGTTGTTTTGTAAGTATGTATCTCTTAGTATTATCTTTCCAAATATTATAATATGTTTTATGTTTTCTTTAATATATATATATATATATATATATATATATATATATATATATATATATATATATATATATATATATATATATATATATATATATATATATATATATATATATATATATATATAATGAGTGTAGGTCCATTACAAAAAACAATGACCTCTATTCAAGACACTAGTAAAAATAACAAATATTATTAGAAAAATCTCAAAAAATACACTACACTTCACAGAGATGTCCTTGTTTTAATGAAAAAGAAAAAAAAGATGATATATGTTAAGAGAAATGTGTTATCAAATAATATAGGTCTATAAAAATTTCTAGTACTAATTCAAAATTTAATAATAAATAAAGTACTTAAAGGAAAATAACCAAAAAATCTATGTACTAGACATTAGAGTTAACGATTTTATTCCAAGAAATCGTAGAAAGTTTTTATTTTTAGTGAAAGTTATGTGATATGGAATAAACTCAATAAAAATAATAGAGAAAAAAAATTGATTGAAAAATAAAAATAAAAATGATAGAAATGATTCTTTAAAAAATTACAATTTGAATCTAAATAGAAAATTTCACAACTCATTAATTTACATCATCCTTAAATTCTTGACCATTTATTCTCTAAAAAAAGCTACACACAATCTAATCCAGAAGCACACACTCTAACTCATTTATTCTCTATAATTGACGCAAATAAAAAATGTTAAAAATATTGATTTTGAACATCCCTCTTAGACCAAAAAGTGGTACACATTATTATGGGATAACCTGTTATCTTTAACCTATTTAGAAATTCATATTATTCATTATCAAACACCTTTAACTTATTATACACAACTTTATATTATTCATTATAATATGTAATATTAACATGTATTCAAGCAAGAAAACTAACTATAGACATTATATGTTTTAAATTTATCTATATGTTCATTTATAAAATGTAATTTATATTTAAAATTAATAGGTTTGAAATAAATTATTTTTTAAAAAATAAATCACATCAAAGGATAATTGTTTTACGTAGTATTTAATCCATTAAAGTTTTCTTATAATTATGCTATTATTTTTTAGGAAACAAAGGCACTTGAACAATCTTTGAGAGAAGGAATAGGGTGGGAAAATTACATCAAATTAAATATAGATTCTCTAAATATGATGGAATATCAGGTAATTTCTAGCACTAAACTTTTTCATAAAGCTTAGATATATTTTACCAAGATATTGATGCTTAACACTCTCTCTCTTGGTATTAACTCTCATTTGAGGACTTCTATTGAATTTATTAACTTTAGAGGTAAAGAGTGATCATTTGAAATCCTATATAATAATGTACTTTTATTTTGTAACTACTAACATCAAATTGTCACATTATGGTATTGTAGCTTTGTTATATTCATCAAGGAATTGCCCATGGCGAAGAATTAGAAAGGATGAAAAATATCGAAATTAAGTTATTCCACTATTAAGGGGGAATGATACTCGAATATCCAAATTATCTACATTGTATTTGAACATGTATATTTTCATTTTGAATTTGCAAAAATATATATAATTACTTCATTAAACTTAAACATTTATATTTATACTAAGAAATAGTGAACATGCACATGCACATAAAATTCAGCTCCATCTCACTATTCTTCTTTATTTGAAATACCTTTTCCTTGATTTTTTTTAATTTAAAGTATCTCCATATTAAGTATGGCTATTCTTGTTGATTAAAGGTAATTCTTAAAGGTAATTCTTGTTATTATACTAAGTTAATTCTTGTTATTATACTAGTATCTTTGTTTTAATTAATAAGTGGAGTGAATATCCATAATACGGATACATGTTTTCTTTATTTATATAAAAATTGAAAAATCTTATCAAAATTGTAAGGATAAATAAAGTATGTATTTTATATCAAGATTAGCTTTACGTTTGAAGATAGAATTTTATAAATATGTATACAAAAATAATATTTTTGATATTAGTAAAACAAGATTGAAAGGGCTCAGACCCTTTAACAAAAAATAACTAGAAGGCAGAAGAAAAGAGTCTCATGAGAAATGAGACTAAAACTACACAAAATAGTCTGAACCAACAAATACAATAGGGGGGTGACCCTTTGGTGAAATGGTGGGCTTCTTGCTTGTAGAGCCAACAACCAAGGTTCAAACCCCATGGGGTCACCCTCTACCATGTAAAAAAAAGGCGGAAGAAAAGAGTCTCATGAGAAATGAGACTAAAACTACACAAAATAGTCTGAACCAACAAATACAATAGGGGGGTGACCCTTTGGTGAAATGGTGTGGCTTCTTGCCTGTAGAGCCAATAACCAAGGTTTAAACCCCATGGGGTCAGCCTCTACTATGTAAAAAATTGAGGTTGCTTACCCTCCAAGAGGGGAGACTCTATGGTGAAATGGCGGGGCTTCGGCCTGTAGAGCCAACAACCCAGATTCAAACCTCCCAGTAAGTTTTAAGGGGATGACCCTTTGGTGAAATGGTGGCGCTTCTTGCTTATAGAGCCAACAACCAAGGTTCAAACCCCACGGGGTTGCCCTCTACCATGTAAAAAATTGAGGTTACTTACCCTCCAAGAGGGGAGACTCTGTGGTGAAATGGTAGGGCTTCGGCCTATAGAGCCAACAACCTAGATTCAAACCTCCTGGTAAGTTTTTTGAACTTGGGGGAATGTGTAACATATACATTTTACATGTAATTAAAGTGCTCATGGAATAATTTTTAACGAGCTCTGCAACTTTCCCACTTTCTATTTTGAATTTGGCATTAGGTGGGAATGGACGGTGACAGTCTGGGGGGGCATGAAACAGTCCCCTCCCTTGACTTCAGGGGTTTTTACTGATGGCACAAGTTGTCAGACGGATCACGTGCTTCCTTTTACGAAGCAGGATCCCAAGAAATGGAAGGAGGCACTGGTGGGTGCTACTCTTGCAAAGACAATTGCTCAGTTAGCCTGTCGATCATCTCAGAGAAAGGAGCTAAGGCGCCCAAGCTCCCTAATTAGATGATTTTAAGAGTGGTGGCATCTATGGATAACACCCTTTTAGGTAAATTTTTCACCTTCAGGCCCAACATTGATCTTGTCCGCCAATGGATGGCGGTCAAATGGTCTCTTACGGGGAGCATCTCTACAAGTTCTATGGCGGGGGGGCTATTCCTATTTAAATTTACCTCTCAGGAAGACATGTTGTCGATTCTAGTGCGTGGTCCTTGGCTGTATGCGAAGCACTCACTCTCATTATGCAAATGGAAAATGCCTATTGGGTCTGCCATTGGAGTTTTGGGATGAGGAAATTTTTGCCTGGATAGGAAATACTTTTGGGGACTACATGACGGTGGACAAAGTCACTAAGGCCAAGGCAAGGCTTGTCTATGATAGATTATGTGTCAATGTGGATGTCCTCAAAGTCCTTCCTACCTCCATTATCTTAGAATCCAAGTATGGGAAATGGACTCAAGGTATCCAATATGAGAACTCTCAAGCCTTTTGTTAGAACTGTATGAAACCTAGCTATGTCTTCACCTAGTGTAGGACCCCCAAGCACCCTTCACCTCTGAAGGAGCTACCAGTGGATGCAGATGAAGCCTCAAAGGATTACCCCTTCAAGGAAGACATCTTGAAAATAGTAGACTTGCCCCCTGTCTCCCCAGGGAAGTCCATGGAGGAGTCGGTGGATACCACTAAGCAAGCCCCTTCTGGGGAGCAAGTTTAGCCTATAGCTGTTGATCTCACAGAGGTAGATGAACACTTGACAAGCAACAATGAGAGGACCTAGAAGGCCGATGGACCTGATGTAGAGGAAACCCCTATTTAGGTGGTGGTTGAGACCAATGTGGTTGATGGGAGATAGGAGGACTTGGAAAGAGAACTTAAGGAGGTTTCCACCCCTGAGAAGGGTGGTACCCCTTAGCAGTTCATGGCTAATGAAGTGAGCAACCCTGGTAAGAGGACAAGCCTCTCCAAACTAAGGACGATATCTTTGGAGAGGAGTTTCTCTCCATCCCTAGGGGTGGTCCTAGTAAGGAGGTGGAGGACCAAGAGGGGTGGTCTATCACAAAGAAGAAGGGAAAAGGAAGCAATAGGAAAAAAACTAATGTGGGGGGACATAACTCCAAAGGCAGACCGTTGCAGATGAAGACTAGACAGAGAGAGATGGAACAAGAAATTGCTAGGGGGAAGTAGTCCACCTTGTTGGCCCCTCCTAGGAGGATCAAAAAATGAAGATTATCTCATGGAACATAAGGGGGCTTGACAACCCTCAAAAGTAGTTACTGGTGAGAAACTACATTTTTGATAATAGAGTCGATATCCTCCTATTGCAGGAAATCAAGATGGCGGAGGAAAACTTCAAACTTGCTCTAAAAGACATCTGGCTTGGTGCAAACTATGCCATTAGTGGGGCGCATGGAGCTTCAGGTGGTATTGCAACTCTATGGATCCATAATATTACAGGGTATGTGAGATCCTACGATAGGCATTTCATTGAAGTCTCATTTCAGTGTAACTCTGATAGGTGGAATCTTATTAATGTTTATGCTCCTAATACTCATAGCAGCAGGAAGGAGTTCTAGGATAGTATAGGAGACAAAATTTAAAATAATAGAGGTATAAACTGGATGGTTGTGGGGGACCTCAACTCCCCCCTTTATCCTTCAGAAAAACTAGGGGGACTTACTGACTACTCTGACAGCATGGCTGAACTGGCTGACTTCTTAGGAAAAGTAGGTCTCATGGATATTGATCTAATGGGGAAAGCTTTCACCTAGTCCAATGGGAGGCAAGGGAGCAGTCTTATCTAGGTAAATCTTGATAGATTCCTTATTTCCTCTTATTGGGACATTACAAATCTGGTGCATTTGTCAGCCCTCCCCCGGGTGGGCTCTGACCATAATCCTCTGTTGCTCAACTGGTCAAAAAGGTGCAGAAGAGGTTCCTTCCCTTTCAGATTTGAAATGATGTGGAATATTTATCCTAACTTTAGAGACTGTCTTGTTGAGTGGTGGAATATCCTTGTCTAAGGACCAACGATGTTCAGATTAGCCCAGAGATTAGCAATGTGAGGAATAAGGTGAAATGATGGAATAAGTACACCTTTGGCAATGTTCTGAATAGAAAGAAAAACCTCATGGAGTAGCTAAGGGAGGTGCAGAGTAGAATGGAGCAGGGGGACAGGTCAGAGGAGTTACAACCCCTTAAGATGAACCTCTCCAGGGAGTGGGCTCAAACTCTTAAGGAAGAAGAGATCTACTAGACGCAAAAGTCTAGGGTCCAATGGCTGAGGGAAGGAGACAAAAACATCACTTTTTTCCATCAGTCCACCTTAAGGCATAGGAAGAGAAATTCCATCAAGATGCTGAGAGATAAGTAGGGGAATAAGTTTGAGGAGGATGAGGATATAGGGGGCCTTGCCTCTAATCGCTTTGAAACTCTACTCGCTGCCCAGCATACTAGTGTTCTTGCTGAAGACATTGATTATCTGTTAAGGGTCATTCCTACCATTCTTTTAGAGAATGATAATTGCTCCCTGACTAAACCTGTCTCGGAAGAGGAGGTCAAGTTTGTTATTTTTTCCATGGGTGCTTTCAAATCCCTGGGCCCAGATGGGTTCCCCCTAGCCTTCTTCCAAACTTTCTAGGAGATTGTCAGGAATGATGTCTTCTTGGCAGCCAAGGACTTCTTTAGGACAGGTAGACTTTTACGTAAGTTGAACAACACTTTTATTGCCTTAATTCCAAAGAAAATTGATGTGAAGCTTATGACAGACTACATACCTATTAGCGTTTGCAATACGGTGTACAAAGTCTTCACCAAAATCTTGGTCTTTAGGTTGCAACCCCTCCTGGACAAACTCATTGCTCCTAACCAAAAGGGTTTTGTCCTGGGGAGACAAATATTGGATGCAGTCATCACCACCCATGAAATCATCCATTCCATCCACAAGAGCAATAACCCAGGTATGATATTCAAACTGGACATTTCCAAAGCCTACAATAGGGTTAGTTGGGATTTTCTGTTTAAGGTCCTTAGGAAACTTGGCTTTAATGAGAAGATTGTCAATATTATCAAAGAATGTATTTCTACAATGCAGTTCTCAGTGCTAGTCAATGGTTCTCCTAGAGGATTCTTCCCCTTAGAGAGACATCTTAGACAAGGCGACCCTCTCTCGCCCTATCTTTTCATACTGCTTGCTAAAGTGTTAAGTAGGAATGCTTACAATTTGTTGTCATCAGGGACTCTTCGAGGCATCAAACCTACCTCTACTACTCGTACGATAGTTATTCAGTAGTTCATGGATGACACCATTCTATTTGGAAAAGCCTCTATGGTAGAAGCTAGAAGATGGAAAGAGCTCCTCATTTCTTATGAGAAGGTCTCGGGTCAGAGAATTAACTTTGAGAAAAGCCACATCTATTTCCTGAACACCAAGGAGGACTTACAACAGAAGATCACTAGAGCTTTGGGTTGCTCTAGCGAAAGGCTTCCAACCATTTATCTAGGCCTCCCTCTTACTACCTCTAAAGTTTCTACCGATTTCTGGAAAGGATTGTTGGAGAGAATGCAAAGGAAATTGGCTAGATGGAAAGGGGCTCTTCTGAGTCAAGCAGGGAAATTCCAACTCCTAAAAGCCTCCCTCCAATGGATGCCTAACTATTCTCTAAGCCTCTTCAAGATTCCTAAGTTTGTGGTGGATAGGATAGAATAGATCTAGAAGATTCCTTTGGTATGGGGTTGATGAGAAATAGAGAATTTCCCTTGTTGGGTGGGAAAAGGCTTGCACCCCTAGGGATCAAGGAGGTCTTGGACTAAGAAGAATACATCTGTTGAATTGTGCTCTCTTATCCAAGGTGGGATGAAACCTTGTTTAGGGTAATACGGACTGGGGGGACATCATGGTTGCTAAGTATCTCAATGGGGATGAGGGCAGAAGTTTACTCTCAGAGAATGGACTCCCTAAAGGTTTAGTTATTTGGAATGGGATCCTCAAGACCTGGGGTCTTATTCACAGTGGCATTAGGTGGTAGATTGGGGATGGTAGGAAGTTCATTTCTAGAAGGACAGATGGCTGAAGGACAATCCTTTGATCAAGTTGGAGTATGGCAGAATTGCTAACAAGACTGGCAGGGTCTTTGGTCCCAAGGTGGCTAATTATATAAGGTCCAATGGGTGAGCTGGATGGTTCTATCTGGTCATGATCTGGAAAGTGGGGAAGATAGGTTTTTAGGTCTGCGGCTCTAGAAGGAGTTGAATGATTATAGACTCTCCCTATTTCCTAAAAGAGATAGGATGATTTGGGATAAAGATAATAAAGGCTTGTTCACTATCAAAAGTGCCTATGGTCTACTGCTAGACCTAGGAGAGAATCCTTTATGGAGAAGAGTTTGGAAGCCAAGACTTATACCAAAAGTTAGTTTCTTTTGGTGGATTCTGATACATAACAGAATTTTGACCATAGACAACTTGAGAAAGAGGGGATTTCAAATGCTAAGTAGGTCCACTCTCTGTGGTTCGAAGGAAAAGACAACTGGCCATCTTTTTCTTCACTATAATTTTGCTTGGGAGGTGTGGGGTTTAGTTCTTAAAAAACTAAGTATGAATTGGTCCTTCAACAATAATTTAGAAGCCTTGGTCTAGGATTGGAGGCCCCCCTTCAAACTAGTCCTCCCAGTGTCGAGGGAGCATTGGTCACAAATTCCTCCTCATTTAGATTGGAGCCTATGGAAAGAATGCAATAACAAAATTTTTAGGGAGAAGTGTAGAACCCTTAAGGAGGTCTTCCTAGGCTTCTCCAAATTGCTTATGGAGAACATTAGTTTGTGCAAGTATAAAGCTACAGAGAGCACTCCAGGTAGGGATGAGCAGAGGTTATTAAGACAATGGAGCATTGGACCTAACTATTGTCAGGTAGACAATTCTAAAAAGATTGTTAGGGCCAAAATCATATGGGCCTTACCTCAGAAAGGGTGGTTCAAGCTCAATTTTGATGGAACTGCTAAGGGGAATTTGGGGGTGGCTAGTGGAGGAGGAATCATTAGGTCTGACATGGGATCCTTTGTGGCTGCCTTTGCTGAGGGAATTGGGCTAAAGATTAACAATGAGGCAGAAGTGTTTGCTATGCTATGGGGGATTAAGCTAGCCACCTCTCTAAACATTAAGCTTCTTCATGTGGAAGGAGATTCTCAGCTTATAGTAAATGCAGCCCTGGGTTTGACTCAAATCAGGTGGAACTTAATGGACATCATGGGAGACATAAAACTGCTTTTGAATGGAATGGAGGACTTTGAGATCTCACTTATTTATAGAGAAGGAAATACTATCACTGATGCCTTGGCCAATGTGGGCAGTGGCAGAGAAGGATGGCGTTGTTGGAGAAGCATTTCCAGCTTGCCTAAGAAAGTTCTTACCCTTGTACTGAAGGATGGTGATAGCCACAGGAATTAGGGAAGTTAGATTGGTCATCACTCTTTGGTGCTGATGGGAGAGTGGTGGGATTGGTGTATCTAGTTGTGGCTAGTTGAAGAAAGATTGTAGTCTGATTCATAGAAGGGACGGGTCTAACATTGTGAACTTTCAAAATTGTATGCGCAAGACTTTGCAAAACTATAGAAGCGGTATTGGTGACATCTTGGATAGGCTATGGTATAGTTAGCGGATTAGTAGTCCTAAGTGTGGTTATGAGGACTACATGGAGCACTAGAGTGTCACTTCACCTCTTGTCAGATGGACGGTCAGGATGACAGGGTGGCACATCATTAGATTTACTAGTGTATACACCTAAAAATGACACGACTCTGTCCAAATAAATATTTTTAATATTTATTTAAGTCTATTTCCTCTATCAATAAATAAATAATTAAATTTATTTATTCAATTCATATTTCTCTAAGTTAATTAAATATCGAAAATATTTAATTACTTCTTCTAAAGTCAAAATTAAATAAAATCCTTTATTTAATTTATTTCTTCCAAACAATTAAATAATTTCTAATTATTTAATTAAGTCATGCATTCTTCCAAATTTAAATAAATCATTTAAATTTATTTAAATCCTCTTAGTCTCTAAAATAAAATATAATTAAATATTTATTTTATTCTTCTATCTTTGCACAAGATAAATTAAATAAATTTATTTATTTAATTTGCTTTCTTCTAAAAATATCTTCTTACTTTCTTTCTAAAATTGCAACTCATGCATATCTAATTAATTTATTTAATTAGATATTTCATCTATTATTACTCTCATCTTTTTAGGATTTATTTCCCTTAAAGAAAAAAATCAAATTAAATCTTCTTCCCTCTCCATAATCAATTAAATAAATTCTATTTATTTAATTAATTTGTTTATTCTTCTATTTTCCATCAAATGATTAAATAATTTTAAATTATTTAATTATCGCATCCTTCTTTTAAAAATAAATAGAATTAAATATTTTTTTATTTATTCATGATGCACATAAATTAAATAAATTTTATTTATTTAATTTTTATTTCATCCACTCTTATCTATATCATTTTCTTCTAAAAATAAATTCTTCTTGTCATACAAAAGCAAAAGCTGAGTTAATGGATTTAAAGCTATCAACAAAACTCTTAAATTAGAAAAATATATTCTAATTTAAGAAATAAAAACTCATCCTCATCAAGAAAGCAGTTAACTCAACAAAGCATCTTTTTGAATGACACATGTCCTTCTTCTATTCGCGCACGTTCTCTCGAACATTCTCCCCCATTGATCTTCTTATTTCTTTTCCACCATTGATCCTCTCTCACACAACTCTATAAATACAACTCTCTTCTTCTTCATTTCATATCCATCTTTCGAGTAAACTTATGCTGCAGAAACCATAGTGCGCCATTGGCACCCCCACTATCATCACTTCATTATCCATTCATTTCATAGTGTGTTGAAGCTCATCTTTAACACACCAAGTATCAGAGCCATTTCTCCTTGTCATCTTGAGGAATCGAAGCAAGGAAGCAAGCTTCCTGAGGGCCATCTTCATCACCAAAAGATCAAGAAAGAATAGGTGAGCAATGGAAATCGTAAGGTAAAAGGTTGTAAATATCTCATTTCTTATTTTAAATCTCCTTTTATCTGCACATTCCATTGATGTTTTGGGTTTTATTATTCATTTTAATTATCCCACTTTTACCCATCACAACTAGCATCAGGAATAGGATTTTTTGAAGATTGGGTATAACTAGTTGAAAAGGATGCCACGCGATCAGTTGATGGAGTTACGGTGGGTTGATTGGACGGATTTTTAGAGGGGTGATTATATTTGAGTTATGTCCACATCTAGTGACGTCTATCTTCACACGAGGTGGTGGTGGAATTATCTCCCCAAGGAGACGTTTTTAAGTGGCAAGGATGTAGTGTATCTTCTCATTAATTACGCTATCATTATTATCTTTTTGCTTCATTTTGACAAGTTTTTTAATTTTAATGGGCCTATTGCTAATAACCTAAGTTTCTTTAATAACCATAAGCTCTATAGGCTCTATAACTTTCAAGTTGTCACAATGGGCGGAGATGTTGTCAAGATCTAACCCAACTCTGTGGAGGAATTCAAATAGGACCCTATATTATGGCATATTATCCATGAGGAGGAGGTGGTTCCTTTTCTGGAAGGGATGATTGGCCATGACGAGAATCTCTCATGCTAGTATGTGGAGTCTTGGGATGATGTTACCAGAGAAGTTAAGATTGGTGGCATTGGATTTCAAGGGTCTGAAGAAGTGATCGGGCAGGCTATTGAGCTACCAATCAAAGGGAAAATATAAAGAACCCCTTATATATGACTGAAATTTTTTGCCCAATTTTCACTATAATTATCAACCAAGAAAGCATATCAAATAGATAAATCATAAACTATTAGATATCACAATTGGAAAGCTGAAATGGAACCTTCCATGATGATCATATTAAAAGTAACACTTATTGTTCTAGATATCAGATTGTCTTAGTTTTACATCAGACCATGTAATTATTAAGATATGACAATCAAATCACATATAAACCTTACAAACATCAATAGCAAAGTACATAGAATAGTTCTCTGCACAAATGGACCTTAATGTAACTTGATATGGACTTTATTATGCATGAAAGACACAATATATCATACCACTGTCACTGCTGTCATAAATGTTCTTGCCCAGCTGAATGATATATCAAACAAAATTCACAAATTCCTTTCTCCTATGCTAATGATAGGGTTCTAGGCTTGAGTAATAGATAAAGAAAGGTCTTCAAATGCTTCAGATTGTCTCAATGCCCTCAAAAGCTCACTATCTCAGGACTATATGATGACTGTAACAAAATATCAGCTGTTGTAGCATTGCCATTTTCCATCAAAACCACAAACTTATGCAAGCGATGGATCTCCCAATCCATCAATTGTTTTCATATATCATTTCACCATGTGATATTGATCATAAAACCCTATATGACAAGATATCAGCTGGCTAGAATGATAGATCAGTCAAATGAACACACCAAAACTCCATAATTCGTTAAACTAATACCTTAGTAAAGCTCCATCCAAACCAAGGGTTTTGACAACACTTATTTCCACTTCAAACCAATGTAAATAACTTGCAAATTGAATACCATTGGTGAATATCTAAGTGATATCACCTCTAAATCAGATATGGGGACATCACCATATCACAAGGGGTCATCTCCTTGTATGAAATCACTAGAAAACATAAATTTCTAGTAATACTATGAATTAGAAAACATACCAGATTGATCATTAGCATCCAACTGAGAGTGGACTCCTCAATTTATAATCCTCATGGTTGAGCGCTCCTCCTCTTTGGTGTTTTGAAATAAATTTTGGATTCCACCAATGATGATCAAAGAATTTAAACAAAAGTAAATGAATTACATAAAAATGCAATCATTTAATATTCTTCTTCTTTTGCTTGGGCGGCTGGAGCAAGCATTTAAAATCTTTGTTTTGGCATTTAAACAACATCTTCTTCATGGAATGCTCCTCAACAAACATTGAATAAAGAAAAACTTGCATTTAATTTCCTCATAGGCGGCCATATGATAGCTGTTACCTGATCGGTGGCCAGCAAAGTTTTCATTTAAAACCTTCAAACAACATTAAATTACCTTTGTACTGAGTGTTTGGCATTGAATTTCCACACTATCAATTATTAAATGATTTTCATAGCATTGAGCGAACCTCCTTGATGGCCGTTGGAAACAAATAGAACCACTAAACCATGCATGCTACCTCATATAGCTGGTCGATCCTCTTAGGATGGCTATTGGAAAGCATTTGAACACATTTTTACATAGGCTTAGACCTATAACTTCATTTCAACAATTACACTACACAAATAGGTCCCACCCCCCTGAATATGTGAAAATACAATACAAATTGCAATCTCCACATGATAAAGCTCAAATAATTTTGGCTAATATAAAAGTATACTGAAAAACACCTAGCCAAAATCAATAACATTCCCCTACCAAATCTTTTAGCCTACGAGAATGGTGAATAGGCTAAACGTCAATGCCACAGGTGATCATTCAGAAAGTGGGGACATGACAGTCCTCCCTTCCCAGGATTGCCTATCCTCAAGTAATCAAAGATTAGGATGCTCTAAAATCTTCTCACCTTCCCATGTAGCATCCTCTATTGGCAATCCTTTCCAACACACCAAATACTCCTTGATAATCCTGTTATGCAATTTGCATTCTCTCATGTCCACAATACCATCGGGTTCCAATATCAACATGCCCTCTTCATCAAGAGGTGGAAGATCCATGGAAGAAACCACATTCTGACCCAATGCCTTTTGGAGGCATTATACATGAAATACATTATGTATGCGGCTCCCTGCTAGTAAATCCAACTCATAAGCTACTTCTCCAACTCTCCTGATGATCCAGTATGGCCCACAAAACTTTAGCTTAAACTTTTCTGCACCACGTTTCTTCAAAGAGCTCTGTCTATATGGTTGTAGGCGCAAAAAAACCAAGTCATCAATCTCAAACACTCTCTCAACCTGATGTCTATCTGCATATATCTTCTGTTGATTTTGTGCCTACTAAATATTATCCTTAAGAACTCTAAGGATATCCTGTGTGTCCTGTATCAACTCCTTAGCTCAAGGAGCTCGACTATCATCAAATTCCAAATCAACAAAAGAAAGTGCATCATACCCATAAAGTGCTCTAAATGGAGTCATGCCAATCGACATGTGGTAGGTGGTATTGTAACAATACTCACCAAGATACAACCACTTAACCCAAGCACGCTGATGACCTGCAACATAGTTACAAAGATAACCTTCAAGCCACTTATTAACAATCTCCATCTGTCCATCTGTTTGAGGATGATACCTGGTGCTTGGTGTCAACTCTATACCTGCTAATCAGAATAGTTCTCTCCAAAACATACTAATGAACCTACTATCCTGATCACTCACAATGGCCTTTGGAAGGCCATGCAGTCACAATAACTCTCTGAAGAATAACTCTGCAACCTGTAAAGCTAAAGAGTCTATTGCAATAGAATAGAAATGTGCATATTTTGTTAATCTGTCATCAACTACATATATGCAATCCTTACCATGCACCCTCAAAAGACCTATGATGAAATCCATTGAGATACTTTCCCACTTTTGCTCAGGAATAGGCAATGGCTGAAGTAGACCTGCAGGAAAAGTATGCTCAGACTTGTTCTACTGACAAGTCAAACACTCTCTAACATGTTGTAATACGTCATCTTTGAGACCCTTCCATGAGAATCTCTCACAAATTTGCCTATAGGTTTTGAAAAACCCTAGATGTCCCGCTAGAGGTGTGTCATGAACGACTCTCAATATTTGTTGTTTGAGCTTTGATTCAGGTACTAAAAATATCCTATCCTTGTAATAAATTACATCATCCACCACCTTGTACTTGTCATCCTATATAATGTCGTCCATGATCTCACATGCCAAACTAGATTTGGAATACTCAACTAAAAGTTGAGATTTCCAATCAGCTGAAATCTCACTCACGGAACAAATAGTAGGTCTCCTAGAAATTGCATTTGCGACAATATTCTTCTTGCCCTTCACAAACTCAATGTCAAAGTCATATGCCTGTATCTTAGAGACCCATTTTTGTTGTCTCTCATTCAAATCCTTTTGTTCCAAGAAGTATTTCAAACTATTGTGGTTGGTCCTAACCACAAACTTTGCATCTACCAAGTACTGATGAAACTTAGCCAAAGCATGCATAATGGCTAGCATCTCCTTGTCATAGGTGGAATATAGGCACTCCAAATCTCTCAATTTTCTACTCTCAAATGCAATGGGGTGCCTATTCTACATCAACAGAACCCCTATACCTTCTCTTGATGCAACACACTCAAGAACAAATGACTGTATAAAATCTAGTAGTGCTAATACTGGAGTAGTATTCATTACCTCCTTGAGTCGATCAAAAGTTGCCTGTGCACTGTCAGTCCAAATGAATGCCCCCTTTTTAGTGAGATCTGTCAATGGTGATGCCAACTATGAAAATCCCTTAACAAATCTCCTATAATAGCTGCAAAGACCCAAGAATCCTCTCAACTCAGTAAGGTTCCTTAGTGTAGGCCATGCCTGTATCACTTTGATCTTCTCCTCCTGTACTCTGACTCCATTAGCACTGATCATATGCCCTAGATAAAGAATATCCTCCATCCCAAAGTCACACTTAGAAGCCTTGGCATACAATGATTGTGCCTCCATGACTCCTAATACCTCATCAAGATGTTGAAGATGCTCATCCCATGTCTTACTATATATCAAAATATCATCAAAGAACACTGGCAATAATTTACATAATTGCTTATTGAAAACATGATTCATGCAAGACTAAAATGTAGCAGGTGCATTAGTAAGACCAAAGGGCATCACTAAAAACCCATAATGTTTGTATTGGCATCTGAATGTTGTCTTTGGAATGTCCTCCTCACAAACATGAATCTGATGTTAGCCTAAATGAAGATCAATCTTGGAGGAATACACAGCCCCGTGTAATTCATCCAACAACTCATCAATCCTGGGTATTGGGTACCTGTTCTTGATTATCTTCTTGTTCAGTACCCTGTAATCAATACACATCCGCATAGTTCCATCTTTCTTCTTCACTAACACAACCGAAGAAGCAAATGGACTAGATGAAGGTCGAATGTGTCCCATATCAATCAACTCCTTAATAGCCTTCTCTATCTCAACCTTGAAGTGCCTGGGATGTCGATGTTGATGGGCTTTGTCCCATCCTCCAATTCTATCACATGCTCAAATCCATGATTAGGTGGCCTTCCTGGTGGAATATCTCCAAACACCTTAGCATGCTTATCCAATACAGATTGGATATCCACATGATACTCACCCTCTGAAGAAGATTTGGAAGAAATGTTCACTTGAGCTACCCAATCTATGTCATTATGACGAAAAAGTGTCTCCATACGCTTAGCTAAAACAACTCTAGGTGATCCATCTGATAAATCTTTCAATATTATCTTCTTCCCATGATGGATGAACTCAATCTACATCTTATTCAAGTCTTGGATATACTTGCCAACCATTTCATTCCCAATACAATATCAATCCCTGATAAACCAAGCATGTAGAAATCATCTATCAAAGTGTAATCTCCCATCTAAATGCTGAGTTGTGGTACCCTCTTTTGACAACTCATAGTAAAACTATCCGCCACTACAACAGTGAAACCCTCAAAATCCTCTAATTATAGACCATGCTTCATTACTAAACCTTCATCAATAAAATTATGAGTAGCTCCACTATCCACCAAACATGTGACCTGATGTCCATTAAGAATTCCCTTAATCCTAAATGCATGAAACCTTGGAACTCTTGAAATAGTAGCAATAGTCACTGAATTGCTGATGTCATCAGTCTTAAGCTCTAAAGTAGGTTGATCATCCTCATGTGCTGCATCTATATCCTCATGTATCTCACTCTCATCATCATCATCATCTGAATGAACCCCTATAAGATATGCCTTGCCTTTACCTTTACACCTGTGTCCTGGTTCCCATGGTTGTTTGCAATCAAAACACAACTTCTTCCTCCTTAAATCATCACCCTCCATTGAAGTAGGACTAGTTTTGATTGGCTTAAATGTCTTCTTTTGATTAGAACTTCAACCCTTACCAAAGTTTTTTCTTTTGGCCTTGGAATGATGTAGGGTAAGTGTCAAGATCTAAAGCAAGCTCTATAGCCTCATCCAATGTCTTAGGCTTATGAACCTTCACCAATCCTCTCATTCTATCATTCAAACCCTCAACAAATAACATAGTGACTCTCCTTTCTGGAATCTCAGGAACCATAATTGCAATCTTCTGAAACTCATTGATGTAAGAGTCTACTTTGCCAACCTGTTTGAATTGTGCCAATTCCCTATAGTAGACCTCTATGTCCTTTCTGTCAAACCTGTTAATGAGCCTATGAGTGAACTCATCATATGAGTTAATCATATCATGCCATTGTGACACAAGTCCATGATGCCACCAATCATATACCAAACCCTCCAAATGCATAGTAGCAAAGTGTATGGTCTTTTCTTCACTCAAGGGTTTGAGTGTAAGAAAGGTATCAAGCTTATGAATCCATGCTCTAGCACTTATCTTACCACTGCCATCAAAATTAGGTAAAGGAAATTTATTCAATGCCTCTTTGTACTCCTTAGATTCCTTCTTTTTAGGTTTGTGTTCCTTTTTCTTCTTGTTCTTTTCACTCCTTTGGAACATGAATTGATTGAAGTTTAGGTCTCACCTAACATCAGGTGGGAGTATATGATATTCATCATGTGCAACCATAATATCATCCATGAGATTAGCATTTGGCTCCTCATCCTCTGAAGATGTTTCCTCAATCACTAGCTCAAATCTTGGACGAAGTGGTCTATCATCAACTGTTGTGGTTGCTCTACCTGTAGGAGTAGGAGTTGGCTCTCTATGTGTATGTCTCCTTGTATCTCTACCTGTGTTTGAATCTTCTCTACCTACAATGCTAGTTCTCCCACTACTTACACTTCTTGATCTCCTAGAACGTGTATCTCTTGCCCTATCAACAAAAGTGTCCAAACTATTTTGAAATTGATGAAGCATTTGCTGCATAAACTCTTGTTGTTGTTGAGCAAAAGTAGTCAAGAAGTCCTCAACATTTGGTTGGCCTTGTTCCCTTGTAGGACTTTCATTACCACTATTACCACC
Source organism: Cunninghamia lanceolata (assembly GCA_027924645.1). Classification (NCBI taxonomy): domain Eukaryota; kingdom Viridiplantae; phylum Streptophyta; class Pinopsida; order Cupressales; family Cupressaceae; genus Cunninghamia; species Cunninghamia lanceolata. The sequence goes on along the minus strand of BSBN01000163.1, from coordinate 2,565,436 downwards.
TCCTTCGGCCATGAGTGGTTGAGTAGCTAGATTAACGGCTCCTTGTTGGGCTTGTCTAGCTATCCTCCTTGTATTATACCTGTGTGGACCAACTTCTCTTGGATTCATAACCCAAAGGCTGGCAGAATCTTGGCTCTGATACCACCGTAAAGAACCCCTTATAAATGACTGAAATTTTTTGCCCAAATTTCACTATAATTATCAACCAAGAAAGCATATCAAATAGATAAATCATAAACTATTAGATATCACAATTGCAAAGCTGAAATTGAACCTTCCATGATGATCATATTAAAAGTAACACTTCTTGTTCCAGATATCAGACTGTCTCAGTTTTACATCAAACCATGTAATTATTAAGATATGACAATCAAATCACATATAAACCTTACAAACATCAATAGAAAAGTACATAGAATAGTTCTCTACACAAATGCACCTTAATGTAACTTGATATGGACTTTATTATTCATGAAAGACACAATATATCAGACCACTGTCATTGTTGTCATAAATGTTCTTGCCCAGCTGAATGATATATCAAACAAACTTCACAAATTCCTTTCTCCTATGCCAACGATAGGGTTCTAGGCTTGAGTAATAGATAAAGAAAGGTCTTTAAATGCTTTAGATTGTCTAAATTCCCTCAAAAGTTCACTGTCTTAGGACTGTATGATGACTGTAACAAAATATCAGTTGTTGTAGCATTCCCATTTTGCATCAAAACCACAAACTTATGCAAGTGATGGATCTCCCAATGCATCAATTGTCTTCATATATCATTTCACCATGTGATATTGATCATAAAACCCTGTATGACAAGATATCAGCTGGTTGGAATGATAGATCAGTCAAATGAACATGCCAAAACTCCATAATTAGTTAAACTAATACCTTGGTAAAGCTCCATCCAAACCAAGGGTTTTGACAACACTTATTTCCACTTCAAACCAATGTAAATAACCTACAAATTGAATACCAATGGTGAATATCTAAGTGATATCACCTCTAAATCAAATATGGGGCCATCACCATATCACAAGGGGTCATCTCCTTGTATGAAATCACTAGAAAACATAAATTTCTAGTAATACTTTGAATTAGAAAACATACCAGATTGATCATTAGCCTCCAATTGAGAGTGGACTCCTCAATTTATAATCCTCAAGGTTGAGTGCTCCTCCTCTTTGGTGTTTTGAAATAAACTTTGGATTCCACCAATGATGATCAAATAATTTAAACAAAAGTAAATGAATTACATAAAAATGCAATCATTTAATATTCTTCTTCTTTTGCTTGGGCGACTGAGCAAGCATTTAAAATCTTTGTTTTGGCATTTAAACATTGAAGAAAGAATAACTTGCATTTAATTTCCTCATAGGCGGCCATATGATAGTTGTTACTTCTTTAAAATACTCCAAACCTGATCGGCAGCCAGCAAAGTTTTCATTTAAAACCTTCAAACAACATTAAATTGAGTGTTTGCCATTGAATTTCCACACTATCAATTATTAAATGATTTTCATAGCATTGAGTGAACCTCCTTGATGGTCATTGGAAGCAAATAGAACCACTAAACCATGCGTGCCACCTCATATAGCTAGTTGATCCTCTTAGGATGGCTATTGGAAAGCATTTGAACACATTTTTACATAGGCTTAGACCTATAACTTCATTTCAGCAATTACACTACACAAATAGGTCCCACCCCCCTAAATATGTGGAAATACAATACAAATTGCAATCTCCACATGATAAAGCTCAAATAATTTTGGCTAATATAAAAGTTTATTGAAAAACACTTAGCCAAAATCAATAACATTCCCTTACCAAATCTTTTAGCCTATGGGAATGGTGAATAGGCTAAACATCAATGCCACAGGTGATCATTCAGAAAGTGGAGACATGACAGAAAAAGCACTCGAGATGTAGCAGGGTGGCTGACCCTGAGCACATGGCTCTTGTCTTCAAAGAGGGGGAGGTACCTGTGAAGCTTCATGGAGGGTTTGAAAGAGAGAAGCTACCAGAGCCATGGGGGCAAATCTGCCTCATGATTATGAAATTCTTCACGTTCGAGGGAAGATTCAAGGTTTTTTACCACTTCCAATTTTCTTTCCTTAACCATTTTAGGAATAAGCTTGAAATTAGTTTTCCTTTCTTTCTCCTTTCTTCTCTGGATAATTCTATCAAGTTGGTGTGGGAGATTAGAGCTAAAAATGTTGGCCATCTGCTTGTTCCCATTCATCAAGGCCTTATCCTACATCTTTACCACTTTCACCTCACTCTGTGCCCCCTAAAACAAATTAAAGTCAAACTGTTTAAGGATCCACAGCTGTGTGTTTCCCCTGATTCTACTGGAAAGGTGAAGACCTGTGTGGGGACCACTAAGATTATCCTTAAAAACCCTAAGGTTGACCCTTGTATCGAGGAGGATACCCCTATTCGAACCCCAGCCACCTTTAAGAAGAAATCCCAGCAAGGCGCCACCCAGATGACTAGGAAGAGGCTGGCCAAAAGAGAAAGAGTGGAGATTAAGGATAAAGGGGTGGCTACTGAGAAAAAAGTTAAGAAAGGTAAGGGACTGTGTCTACGGTGAAGCCTAGGGATGAAGGGGTTGCCACTGAGAAAAAAGCTAAAAAGGGTAAGGAGGCTGTGACTATGACAAAGTCTATGAAAATTATTGAGCTAGATTCTGGGACCAAGATTGCTGGTAGTGGGGAAGGTGCAGAGAATGTTAACCTGAGGGTTCATCGGTCAACCCACATTACTAGTAAACCTACTGCATCTCCTCAAGGGGTGGAGATATCTGATGAGTCAGAGTTTGTTGAAGAAACTATGGAGGAGGGAGGGGAAGAAACCCCTACTGAGTCAGTTCATGAAGTGGAGGGGACTAGCTACTTCACCTCCATGAACGAATCCAGCTCTGAGGAAGTGGGTGAAGCTGCTAAAGTGTATGGGGGTCAAGACAACAAGGTAAGTTTCTCTCTGTGTGTTAAGACTACCGAGGACCTGAGGCACCTTCAGGAGAGGATGGCGAGTATGCAGAAGAAGTGGAAGGTGATGGTGGAGTTTGTTGCTAAAGCCCTTCACAGGGTTGCGTCGATCTTTATGGCTGTTAAAGACTTGGATGATAAGGTCAAGTAGGTGGGGTTGGATAGCTCGGGGGATTACAAAGACATGGTGGAATTCCTAGCCAAGTATGGGATGACTAATAGTCCCTAGTTTCTTATTGTTTCTACTATTTTTGTTGTTTTTGATTAGTCATTTTTTGTTGTTGTCCATTAGTTGTTAATGTGTTGTTTCTGGCTTGGTAATGGCCTGTAGCCCTTGGGGCCATTTTGTATGGGGTTCTAGACCCTCTTTTCCAACTGAACTAATCAAAAACAAATACAATAAAAAAAAGAACAACACAGGAACAACAAAAGAACAACAATAGAAATCACAATATTATTTGATGTCTGCCAGTTTCTATAGACCACTAGTAGTTTGCCACTCTCAATTGAGGAAATCCACCTTATCGATGAAGGTAACAATATCAGGGTATTCTTTAGTACATTTTCCTTTCTCTTTGTATTTCATTGTTCTAGCCCTATTCCTCCTAGTAGGTCCTTCCTACTTGTCCCTTTGGCATTTTTGGAGCTCAAACTAGACAACATACAAGCTAGTGGTTGAGTTCTTTATAGTTTCTTTTCTAAAAGAGACCACATCATCAAGGTTTTCCTTGAGATCATCCTATTTTTTCTAAATTTAAGTAATGCTCTATTCCAAGCCTTCCCTTCTATCAAATGCGGCTACAATTTTTTTCAACTCACCCAATATCTCCTCATCAACTTGGCCATTGTGTCATTCCTTGTTATTCTTGAAAACCTCCAATTCCACCTCCTATATCCTCTTATTTGAAGTGTTCTACTAAGACAACAACCATTTAATTAAATTGATGTGCAATTAGAGACTTCCTTATAATTTCTCCACTTTATCCTCTAGATTGATGCAATTCTGTAGTTTGAATGTTCCCCAAGAAGGGAAACTTATGAGCAGTGGGCACCAATATTTTAACAATAGGGGTGGGGTCAATTTGTCAATGACAATAGACTTAATTTTAGATTTCTTAGGACTTGGGGTGGGCTCAGGGGTGTGGTCTTTAAGCTATCATGGTGGGACCAAAGAGGGGTTATAAATCCTAGGGATAAAGGTGGGGCCAAGTTTCTAGCAAGCTAAAAATGATACATATAGTATATTAGTCCTTGGTGGAGGGGCATCTCTACCTTCCTCAGAAGGACCTTGAGAACAGAGTCTTCCAAAGAAAGTTAAAAATCCAAAAAGGAAAATTCATTTTGATATTATGCCTAAGATTATTAAGCATAGGGAATAGATAGGAATAAAATTATTTATATCTACCTTCTAGTGTTATGTACCTCAACAGGGTTTCTACCACCTCCTTCCAACAACCTGACAAATCTTCTCTCTTGAAGTCATTTTGGAATCTTGAAACTCATTCTCCACACCTTAGGAAATCTTTCATGGCATTGTAGTCATGATTTTTTTCTACTTTTTGAAAATTGACACCATCTATGCTAAGACCAGTGGCCATGGAAATGAGATCTAAAATCCTAAAGGATATACCTCTCACATACATAGTTGTGCTTTTCCATGAGGTTGCAAACTCCCTCAACAACATTGGGTAGTAATCATTAAGGGATTCTAAATATTAGATTCCCTCTATACAATATGTTCCAAACTTTGGCATTATTCCGAACCATCTTGGAGCTAGAAGGTTATATTCTCCTAAGCTCCCTCCATTTCAATTATCTTGTTATAAAACTAGCAAAAGCCTACAATGTTGTTCCTGGTTCCTTGGTTCCTTTTTCAAGATACTTATTCGATGTCCAATTCAAATACTCTTTATTTCTATATTGTTCTTTCCCAATATCATTATGCATTGGCATTCTTTTCCTTTAGCGTTCTTGAACATCATTTTGGGTGTCATTTCTCCTATCCTTACACATGCCAACATCACTCCAAATTAGGAGTGGTGATAGGGTATTAACTTGTGATCCTTGCTTTTTCATTAATGTTGTCTTTGATTTTTTGAGGGAGAGATCCCTCCACATCTCATTGCTTATATCCTATGATATTTCCACCTAGATTGGCCAACAGATTTGCGGAGGTGTTTTCCTCCCTATATATGTGATTATTTTTTGAAGATTTGAATGACTTGAGGATTTCCTTAGATTCTTCGATTATGGTCTTATAAGACCAATGGGGAACATCCCTGCAGTTTAACATTTCAAACATATTCCTTGTAGAGAAACGACGGTCTCAGCATAGTTATTAGTCTAAACCCTAATGTTCTCAGTGAATGCCCCTACTAGTTGACCTTTGTCCCTAATTAGACCACCCCACCCAAATATAATGTTAAAATAGAATGTTTGGGTTAATAATTTTAATTTCACTATTTTAAAAGGATTTAGAACAAACTACCAAATATAGTTTTATCAGTGCAAATATTTTATCTTCATTTGATCTTATATTATTTAAAGTAAATCAATTCATATAAATATATATTGAATGAAAGAATTAAAAGTGGAAAAGAACATGAAAATTATTTTAATGTCAAATGAAGAGTAATGTTTTTATTTTGACTATATGGTAAATTTTCTAAAAATTAAATTGTGTAAGATTAGAATAAAAAAATGTATTGAGAAGAGCTTCTAGATAAAACTATGCATATCCAAGTTCAAATTTTCACATTATAATGTGATCAAAAAATTCTTAAAAGAGACACATATCCTTTATTAGGGTACTATTTGGATGTAGTGTGTAGTAGGAAAAATATTTTATGCATATGATAGGTATTCACGATTAATACCTAAAACTAAAACATGCACAAAATAAGAAATAATTCTCATTTTTTAAGAAACATGAATAAAAAATCAAAGTAATTTTTAGTAATTTAATTCAAATTTTTAAAGAATAAAACATATTAAAATAAAAGAGCATTGTATATGTTTAGTAATTTCATTGTTTGAGTCCAAATATAAATTTAAATTGAATATAGATTTTATTGAAAATGCAACAAAAATGAGATTGTTCTCATATAAATTTAATTGGTTTTTAATAACACACTTCAACTATTACAATATATTTTCTTTAAAAAGCTTCATTTCCCATACAAAACCAACTACGAGAATGTAACTACCAAAACTTGCCTTTATTAAATAAATTAACAATGATATGTTAATTAATTAATTTATTTATTAAATTGTCATCCACTAAATTATAACACCCCCTTAGTGTTGACATTGATTGGTACAAAAGTTCTTCTTCATCACTTAAGTATGTTCCTTTTCTTCTATTATCATAGCTTTATGTCCCAATTTTCCATCAAGGATATCCCATGCTCTTTGTTTGTAATTCAATACTACATGCCATGTCTTTTTACAATAAAAATATGTACCATTTACATGTTTGGACTCTGTCACATGTTTTGATTTTCTATACGAAGTACTAGGCTTGTTTTATGCAGTTAATGTAACTTCTTCTTTTGCAATATGTTTGTTTCTTTGATCAAGCAGTGTGGATATGATATTGTCTTCACCTTCTTCCATTTTCAATCCATACAACTTTTGTTTTATATTTTTTTAGATGCACTATCAGTTTTTGATCCAAACAAAGTGTTTAATGCTTCCCAATTTTTCTTAGAAGATTTTTTTAAATCCACATGATGTAAGTATGGTTTAGATAAACCAAGACCAATTATTGCCAAGGCTTTCTTATCTTTTACCTTCCATTTTTGAAGTTCATCCACATTTGTTGGCTTTGTCCATGTACCATCAACAATTTCTTAGAGATCTTTTTCAATTAGCAACAATTGCATCTATATTTGCTAACTGTGAAAATCACTTCTGTCAAACTTTTCATAAAGACTTAATTTATCCATTGTATACTTATAAGATTCAACCAAAAATATGTCCTTACAAAAAAAATCTTTATAGCTCCAATAAATATTTCCCACACCTTTATTATTTAGAAATAAAAGGAAAACCTATAAGTAAAACTTTCATTTATCACACCTCTACCATAATTTATAAAATAGTAGTTCAAAACTATTAAACAAGGGCTTTAAAATTGTATGTTTATACCCTAAACGCCTCTTTGAACAACAATTTTTTAAAAAAACTATGCATAATGAATCTCCACGCCTTGCTAGAAGAATAACATAGGAAATTGAAATGCATAAATTTGTTTACACATAATGATGTTGTTGTTGTATTTTTAACGCCTCTTTTTGTCTTAGAATTTTAATATTTCATTGAAAATATATTACCATGGCTATTGGGCATGACTGACACATGAGGGAGATTGTTGGAAGTGCTAGAAGTTCCTTTAGATCCTCTTAAAATTGTAAAAAAACACATTCAATTTTTCAAAACACCCATGTGTTTGAATGTTGAGTGTAGATAATTATTTTACCTGGATATAAATTATGAATTATCAATGCTAGATTAAACATAGAATCTAACTTAGGACTGATTATTCTTCTTAGCAAACACATTTTGTTTTTGATTTTGTCCCTCTCACTTATTAGATTGTTCAAGTCATCATGAAGGTTGATGACTTGACTTTCCTTGTTGCTCACTGATTGTATCACCGGATCGAATGACTTAGAAATATTTATCAGTTTCAGCTCTAAATCCTTGATCTTCACTTCTATTTCCTTAGTGGCTTCTGACCAAGATAAGAAAAATTTGTATATGTCACCAGCTTCTTTAATGGCACTCTAAATGCTTTTTATTCTATTATCTAGCTAGGCTTTGTCATCAACTATCATTTTCTTCAATTCATTCAATCTTTTCTCATTAAACTCTTGCCTAACTTTTATGTCTGTGGATTTCTCAAAGGGTTCAAAATGTTTACTTATAGAGTTTAATAGTCCTTTGAGTTGATTTTCTGATGACAAAGAAGTATCCTTCTGGTATGTTGGCATCAGCTTCTCCAAAATGCTAGATGCCTCACCAATGAGCTCACTATCCTCTATGCGAGACTTTAACATTTCCTCTCTTGCCTTTGCTAGTACAATTGATGCCAATCTAAATTTTTGTATAGGGGACATTATGTCCAAGTTTATTGGACCATGTAGAAACTTAGGCTCATCCAAAACTTGTTTCTCTTTCTCCAAAAGTTCTTTAACCGACTCTGTAGTGTCTCTTGGTGCAGTAGAGACTTCTTCTTTCAAGCTCTGCTCTGGATCATCTAGATCCATGTCCTTATTAGAGTCCTCCTTCTGTTCTAGTGAAGGATTTTCCTTAGCCTGTTCCTCCTGAGTCCTCTCCTTGTCAATTTTATCCTTAACTTGATGTTCTAGAGAGGATCTTGTTTCAGCAAGAACTTCTTTCTCCTCAGTCACTTTGTCATCTTCATTTATTTCCTGCTTAGGGTTCAGTTCTAGAATAGATGTACCATCTTCAGCCTCAGTTTCTTTATTGTCATAAATGGTTGGGAGATTGAATTCCCTTAATGTGTTTAGAGTGGTTTCTTTAGTTTCCTTTACCACTTTTTCAATGTCTCCTCCCATTAGAGAATTCATTCTTTTCTTTGACCTGAATTTGATGTGAATTGCTTTGGAGATTTTTACTTTTTCCTCTGGAGTAATTTCTAGACATAGTTTTATTAAAGTGTGCTCTCTTAGTTCAGCATCCTTTGCCATGGTCGCTTCCTTTCTTGCATACATTATGCTTGCTAGGCTATGTGGAAGATCATCAATTATTTCAATTAGGGCCCTATTGTAGTTGTTCAGATATTCTACAAAAGCAATCTTAATAACCCTTTTATCTGGATCATTATATTCATCATATAATTATGCAATTGGTTTTAGATTGTCATCCACTATTATGGCTTTGAGCACATCTTCAAGACTTATAGTTTCTTCCTCTATCAAAGGCACATCTTGCCTTTGCCTTTTTATAGATTTACCTTTACCGAAAGGTTTCTTTATGATGGTTCCAAAGGCTTTTATAACCTCAGCTTTCATCTTTTTCACTTCTTCATCAGTTTTTCCTATACTGACATACATCCTTCTACCTTTTTTATGGAACCTGGAAAGGAGATTTGAATTATGGGTCCCTGGGACCCCCAAAAAGAAGACCTGGTCAGAAAATGGGGGCTTGGACTTGGGCGCCTGCGCCCTAGTCTTGCTCCATTTTTTGGGATTTTGAATTTTGGTGGGGGTGTCAGCTCCTGTCCTATGCCTCAGGATTCCATTTTCAAATTCTTGATTTTCGTATGATATCGAGATGTTATTTCAAATTTTGAATTTCCCTAAAGCTAGATATAAAAAGACATTTGAAAATTATTTTATCACACACAATTCTTATGCAAGCTTGATGCCAAAACTCTGCTACAATTGCCACTAAAGATCAGTGACTTGTTGAAGCTCTTGAAAGTATTTTGTATTTGCTATCATGGAGACAATGGATGGAGATTAGGAATCAAGATCTTGAGACTATCTTGCTCTTCCTAGGGTTTGTACACCTTTTGCATGATCGGGAGAAGGGTTGAAGCCTCCAACATCGAGCTTGGAGATCCTTTATAGACATTACTAATTCACCTTCTTGTTCATGAAAGTCTTCATTTGTTTTTAGCTCCTTGAGGTGAAGTTGTATGTGTTTATTGATACAAAGCAAGTTGTTGATCTTCCCTTGATTGAGACATCTAGGGTTTGATATTTTTGCATACACATTGTTAGGTTTGCACACACTTCTACAAATCTTTATCTTTCTCTATTATTGAGGTAGAAATACAAAAGACAGGGCTTGATTAAGGAAAGCTCCTATATAGCCACAACACCTTTCACCTTCTTTTGTAGGTGCAGATCATGTTTCACAAGTTCTGGTGGAAAGAAGCTATAGGAAGAAGGATGTTGCAGGTACAGTTGTCACAAACTTTTCAATTTCTGGATTATGACACTTGCAAGACCAAGGAGTAGGCATCCTAGTCCAACTGGGGAATTTTTTTAGGATCTGGAAGCCCTTTGGGATTATCAGATAGCATGTGTAGAGTATTTTTAGTGACAGGAACTTTTAGGACTAAAGAGCAGGCACCCTAGTCTAGTTGGCCCTCAAAATCTGGGTGCACAATCTCTGAAACCCTTTCTCTACATTTCTATGATTAGTTTTGCTTGTTTCATTATCAGATTCTAAATATTTCTGATTTAAGGCATAATTAGGGTTTTACTTGGTTTATGAGCAAAACACTTAACAAAACCTTGGTTGGGCTCTTGAAATCAAACCACACAGGCATAAGGGATAGACAAAGTGATTAGTAGCTTGATCTTAATCTCAATCCTTGTCCTCCCAATGTTTAGCACGGTGAAATAGTAGTACTTAACCTAGTTGAGACAAATCTACAATTTTACCCTAAACATTTTGGTGAACCCGAGCTTTAACAAATTTGCACCATTTTAAACTTCAGATCTGAAATAATTTTCTGTCATAGAGCATAATTAGATTGAAAAATCTCTTTGGTGAAATTGCATGCATTGAAATGTGAATCATATCCTTTATCTTTTCAATAAAAGAGTTGAAAATTATTATTTATTGTTTTGCATAGTATTTCATTTTCATAAGCCATCATTGTGCATTTGAATCTTCAGTTAAATAGAGCATGTTAAAATGTCAGACTATTTTTTACAAGATTTTCATGCTTATGATGAGTTGTTTAGTCATGATGACTTTGATATGTTAGATGAAGCCCTTGAGGACTTTATCTCGATTGAACATTCCACTACGGACTCTAAGCCATCATTATTTCAAAGATTTGTAAATGTGATTTATGTTCCTAAACCTAAAGAAGAGCTTGAAAAACCAAAAATTATGGTCACTTTATGTTCAAATGTGGTTTAACCATCTTCTAAACCTATGCTCACTGTTAAAGGTTTTCCATCATCTTCGCGACCTCCTAATCACATTTATGATAATGCTAAACAAATAGCGAAACAAAATTTACAACAAACTAATCATAATGTGGTTGCTCATGCATATAACACTCATGATCACATTTATGATAATGCTAAACAAATAGCGAAACAAAACTTACAACAAACTAATCATAATGTGGTTGCTCATGCATATAACACTCAAAATAATAAACAAAGCACACAACAATCGAGCATTCTGATATCTTTACCAGCTTCTCAACCTATGCTTCCTTAAGCACCTCATTTAACATATAAAGGTGGTAAAGACTATGATCTTGTAGAGTAGCTTCGCGTTACTCCTGCAAAGATATCTCTTTGGGAGCTTATACAAACTTCACCTACTTACCATGGAATGCTCCAAGAAGCTTTACAAAAGGTGATTGTCCCACCTACTATTAAACTAAATGATGTTGCCGTTCTATTAGATTGTATGCATGCAACAAAAATAGATATTTTGTTTCAACAACATGAATTGCCATCTCTTGAAGTACAGAATCAGTACGATCCTTTGGTTATCTTTATTACAATAAACAAAACATTGGTTAAGAGAGTTATGATTAATAATGGATCAACCCTTAATATTTGTGGCATTGATTTATTACATAAGGTTAAAGTTGATACATCTACCATCAAAATGGAATCATTAAGTATCCATGGTTTTGACAATGTTGGACAACAATCCGTGGGCACTATAACTTTACCTATACAAGTGGGACCTGTGATTGTGCCTACCCTAATTCATGTCATGCCCTGCTCTCTATCTTACAACATGATTCTTGGTAGACCTTGGATACATACATTAGGAGCAGTTCCTTCTACTTTACATCATTCAATTAAGTTTATATTCAAAAATAAGTTACACACTATCCATGCTGATCTTGAACCTGATAATTGTTTGCAAATAGAAGTTCATAAACATGTTGTTTGGCCTATGAGTCTAAACAATGTGAAAGTTGACTTATCAACTCCTCTTGCTTCCAAAAATGTTACGCAAGAGTCTAAACAATCGAATGTATTTGTTGGTGATGACTAGGGTTCATTAGATTTTGCATCTTCTTCTACAAGAGAATACAAACCTAAAAACCCCATCCTTGAAACATCAAATATTGCATCGATTACATTGAATACTTCAATTGATAAACAAAAATCTTCTTTAGTGACAAATAAGGATAATACCCTTACTTATACTACTGATTATGAAACTTATGAAGCTCCACCTTCCCCTAAGTGAATGGTTTCTCTTTAGGGTAGAGGATTCCACATCCTTTATAAAAATTGTGATTATGTAGGTAACAACTGTGGTACAAATCAATAAGGAATCAAAGTCCCTATAGAATATGCTTCATGACATTGTTCAAATGGCATTGGATATAATCCTTTCAGGGAATCCAAAGCCCATAAATGCCCTACTCTTAATGTGAATACAATATCAACACTTAGTTTGATATTTCCTGAGATGATTGACACTAATTGTCCTCCAGGATCACTTCCATTGGATGTATTCTCAGCAGATGAAACAATAATGGAATTCTTGGGTGCTTATGACAACATTCCTCATTATCATTATAAACGTGGCCTACCTTCTTATTTAAACAATGATGCATATTTTGGAAAAACTACTAGAATAATAAATGCTACTGTAGAGCCTAATAGAGAATTTGAAGAACAATTACAATCCAATAATCCCTTACACCACAGTACTCTCCTAAATGGAAAGACTGTTGATGTTGTTATGGATAAGGATAACATAGAAAAAGTTGTCCATATTGGTGATTGTTTAAATATGAAAGAAAAGGAAGAGATGACTAAATTATTGCATGAATTCTTAGAATTGTTTGCTTGGAAATATTCTGATATGCCTGGTATTGATCCTCAGATTGTAACACATAACATCATGTTGAAACCAGATGTTAATCCATTTAAACAAATGATTCGTAAGATGAATCCTAAGATTGCACTGCTTGTTAAAATTGAGATAGAAAAGCTTTTACAAGCTAGTTTCATTTGACCTATTCATTATTCACCTTGGATTTTGAATATTGTTGCCATCACTAAACCTGATGGTCACATAAGAATGTGCACAGATTTTTAAGATTTGAATTTGGCATCTTTGAAAGATGATTTTTGACTCCCTAATATTGATATGATTGTTGATTCAATAGCTGGACATGAATTACTATCTTTCATGGATGGTTTTTTAGGATATAATCAAATTCTAATAAATCCTCTAGACTAGTATAAAATAGCTTTTATAACACCTTGGGGTACATTTTGTTGGGTAGTCATGTCATTTGGACTTAAGAATGCAGGAGCTACTTACCAACGTGCAATGATTCTTATATTTCATGATTATATGCACAATATTTTAGAAGATTATGTCGACGACATCTTGGTGAAGTCTATCCATCGTAAGGATCATGCTACAAATCTTCAACAAATATTTAAGTGCATAAGGAAATATAATATGTGACTGAAGCCTCGTAAGTGTGTTTTCGGTGTGGACAATGGAAAGTAACTCAGATTTATTATTTCAAATCATGGTATTGAAGTAGATACAAAAAAGATAGATGCAATTGTTAATATACCAATACCTAAGAACATATCTCAACTTCGTAGTTTGCAGGGAAAGATACAGGCCATCTACCAATTTATTTCATAACTCGTGGATAGGATTCGCCCCTTTACACAACTGTTGAAGAAAGATTCTAAATTTCAATGGAATTCTAAATGTCAAAAATCTTTTGATGACTTAAAGGATTGCTTAGCTAATTTGCCTGTTTTGTAACTCGTTGTTCCTGATAAACCATTTTTATTATACATCTCAGCATCTAACAATGCCCTATCAGCTTTGTTAGCACAACATAATGTTGAAGGAAAAGAATGTGTTGTCTATTACATCAGTCAAACTTTGCTTGATTATGAAGTGTGATACACTATTATAGAGAAGCATTTCTTAGCTTTAGTGTTTGCAACTCAAAAGCTTAGACATTATCTCCTAAATGCTGAAGTACATGTGATGGTAAAATTTGACCCTTTGAAACACCTCTTTGCAAGAAAAGATCTATCAGGTTGTCTCGCTAAATGGGTTATGTTATTAACAGAATTTGATGTTAAATTCATTTCTCAAAAAGTGATTAAAGGACAAGCGTTAGCTGATCAATTAGCTAAAGCTCCTTCACCCTTTTCTATACAACATCAGGATGTATTTCCTGACGACCAAATTTTAACAATATCTACAGATGAAAAATGGGAATTATACTTTGATGGATCAAGATGTCAAACTGGCTCTGGGGTTGGTGTTATATTGATAACCTCGTAGGAAAGTCGATTCTCTACCACTTAGACTTCTCATGTACAAACAATATAGCTGAATACAAAGCTCTCATCATAGGACTTCGTGCTGCTTTGGCTCTTACTATTAAGCACATTACAATATATGGCGATTCTCAGCTAATTGTAAAACAAATAATCAGATCATATCAAACCAAAAATGATAAGCTATCTTAGTACCATGAGTATGCATTATCTCTCTTAAAACACTTTACATCATATTCAATCAACACTATTCCTAGGAAAGACAACCAGCATGTGGATGCAATGGCAAGCACAATGTAATGTCCCTCTTTCTAGATGAAACATTTAAACCTAAATTTACATTCAAAGTGCTTCTCAAGGAGACGTTAGAAATATTATAGATTAATAATTTTTCGATGAATAGATCAAATAAGATCAATGATAATGTATTCACATCATTCCAAGGATTATTTATTTCCTAATTGTTACTTGCTATTGATAACTATTCTATAATACGTTCCATAATTCAATCATGCATATTTTCCTTATTACTCTTCCTCATAGAACTAGGCTTTACATGTATAGGGCGCGCTGAAACCATCTCTTGACCCAGCCTACGGGAACTATGTCCCAACCTACGGGCTTATCTCTTGACCCAGCCTACGGGAGACTTTGTCCCAGCCTACGGGCCTTCTTACGGATGGGATTACTCCGCCTCTCCCCACAAGACCTAACATTCCTTTAAGGATGAAGTAATAGAGAAATATAGAAGTAATAATCTAAGTTCTTCTTCTCATATCATCTTCCTTCTATTCCTTAACCATGGATGGGGAAATTATATGTCTAGGGCACGTTGAACCCTCTCCAATGCGATTGGGAATGGAATTACTCCGCCTCTCCCTAGCATCCTTGTCTAGGGCGCGTTAAACCCTCTCCAATCCATCGTGATGGAATTACCCCGCCTTTACCTAACAAGACCGCCTCTCCTATGGTTATGGGAAATAGAAGTGATGAGATGAACATACCATTACTGTATCTTTAATTGATTTCATAAATATCATAATTGTTCTTATTGGCATTTAACACAAGATGCCTTATATTAATATTGATCATATATCATTACATTTATTCATTATATTAGTTTCTGTGCATTCATAGTTTTGTCTAAGTTAAGTGCATTTATTTATAGTTAACATCATAATTATACCAATTAACTTGACAGTCCATTTATATTCATATTATTCTTCTACAACATTTATATTGCCTAACCTATTAATAAGGAAAGTGCACGTACCTCTTTATGCTACTTGTCTTGTTGAATTTGCTCACTGGATTCTATTCTCTTTTGCCTATTCTTTAATATTTATATATTATAATATTTGTTATAATATTAATAATATCTCTATATTGTATTATTATATATGTTATTAATATTATTGTATATATATATATATTTATTTATTTATGTATATATATTTACACACATATATATAGATATATTACATCTTAATAATTAAATATATTAAAATACTTACCTGCTGTTCAGACGATCTGCAGGTATTCTCCTCGTTCCTTTTTCTATTCATTTCGCTTCTTTTGTTAGATGGGCCCATTAATATTTATAAGTTTGAAGGGGTGCAATTCACCACCCGTCACCACCCTTAATAAATAAATATTATTAAACTTTGATACTCGATATTTGTTTGTATTAGTTAAGAGCTCCTTATTATGAGATCGGCATCTTCTCAACAGCCCAATTCCATATATGAATGCCCTTATATTATGCAATGAATAAATATATATTTACTATTATATATTATTATTATTATTATTATTATATTTATTTTTACTTGAATAATTCCTCCCTATATATATTTATGATATCTTTTCTAGTTATGACTCAGAAATATATATAAATATAATGCGGATCTAAATATATTTATTTATGGGATATTATTTATTTATTGCCCATCTTCTTTTCTTTATTTATTTCCCTTTCAAGGGATATTTATTATGCCTGGTGGTAAAAGACATACTTACCCTTTCATAATTTTATTACTTTATGTTATTCCCTTCTATGACCTGTGGTAACTATACGTAACTCCCTTAACATATAGTTTATTTATATTATTTGTATTTATGTTATATCATTATAATAAATGATATATTATTTATTTTGTATTATTTATATTATATCATTTATATCACAGTAAATGATATATGATTTATATTATATTATTTATATTTATATTATTAGATATATTTATAATATATTATTATTGTTTATGTGTTATTTATAAATATAATAATAATATATCTTTTAATTGTTTTAAATAAATATTATTTAAATATATTCAATTTATAATATCATTCATATCTTTGATTTGAATGAATAATACATAATGCAGGGACATGACACACAACTTCCCTTATATCCCCTGATGGTTCTCTTGAGGAATTTACTTTCATTGTTCATAATCTTAAAACATCGACAATTGAAGATTAGTTGCGAATTTGGAACTCGGTGGTAATACATACACTGATGAATGGTTCTCCTATATATTTAATTATTTGTATGATGGAACTATTCCTAATTCAACATCTAAGGATGCCCAACTCCATTTACGCAAACTAGCAATGTGCTACATTATACTATCAAATGTCTTATATCAATGAGGTTACAATGGTATTTTACTCTGATGTTTAAGTAATTTAGAGATTCTAGTAGCTTTAGAAGAAGCTCACTCTAGTGCATGTGGAGGGCATTTTAGAGGTGTTTAGGGTAAAATTGTAGATTTGCCTCAACTAGGTTAAGTACTACTATTTCACCATGCTAAACGTTGGGAGGACAAGGACTGAGCTTAGGATCAAGCTACTAATCACTTTGTCTATCCCTTATGCTCGCATGGTCTGATCTGAAGACCCTAACCAAGGTTTTATCAAGTGTTTTTACTCTTCAACCAAGTAAAACCCTAATTATGCCTTAAATCAGAAATATTCAGAATCTAACAATGCAATAGGTAAAACTTATCACAGAAATGTAGAGAGAGGGTTTCAGAGACCGTGCACCTGGATTTTGAGGATAATTTGGACTAGGGTGCCTGCTCTTTAGTCCTGAAAGTTTCCATAACAAAAAATCTTTTGTACAGGCTATCTAATAATCCCAAATGGCTTCAAGATCCTAGAAATTTCCCCCAGTTGGACTAGAAATTTCCCCTAGTTGGACTAGGGCCCCCGCTCTTTAGTCCTGCAAGTGTCAGAATCTGAAAATTCAAAAGTCTACGATGACTGTATCTACAATATCCTCCTTTTTGTAGCTTCTTTCCATCAGAACCTACAAAATATGATCTGTACTTACAAAAGAAGGAGAAAGATGTTGTGGCTATATAGGATCTTGCCTTAGTCAAGCCCCATCTTTGGTATTTCTACCTCAACAATAGCCAGAGATAAAGATTTGTAGAAGTATGTACAAACCTAACAATGTGTATGTAGAAATATCAAACCCTAGATGTCTCAATCAAGGGAAGATCAGGGTCATCCCACAATAATGGGTTACACTTTTTGGCCAAACTTGACATTGAAATCAACATTTTAAATTGAATATTCACTTTCTAACACCTATAGACGCTAAACCGTTAGGAATTTGAAGATGATGTGAACTAGTGATTTGTGAGATTTTGCTGGTAGATTCTAAATATATTTTTAAAAAGAAATTTGGAGTTAAATTGTAAAAAAATTTGCATCTCCTTTGATAACTAGTTTTTAATAGTAAACAATATTTTTTTAATGTGATGTGTATCCCGTAGCACATAGCTTTTTTTATACAAAGGGTAAAATTCTGATTCTTTTGAATTTAGATTGGTAACACCAATATATATAACATGCATTTGGTTTTATAATGTTTTGTTGAATATTTTTTTTTAATTAATTTTTGAAGTCAAACTAATTATAATTTAGACATAGGCGTATTCCATAAAACATAACTTTTTCTATATGTATCGAATTCATTTTTTTCTTTTTTGTTGAAACAAGGACATCAATACCTAGGGCATAGATATTTTTTAGAATTTTTTTTCACTAATTTGCTAATTTTCCATGTGTCTAGAATAGAGATCTTGATGTTCGGTGAAAAACCTACATTCATAAGAAATAAAAAATAAATATAATAATCAAATAAAATATATTTAAAATTATACTTTTTGGGAAGCTTGTAATAAGGACTACATACTTTAAAAACATAAATTTTAAATGAATTCATTTGATCCCCCAAAAGGTAAATCAAAATTGGTTTTTTATCAGCATTTTGATAGGTGTAGAGGAGACTCCATTATAGGTATGGTTTAAAATTAGCTGAGTTCTATCCAAGGGGGTTTGAATCTAAGGGGGTTTGATCAAACCCTCTTCTATTAAAACACTTTAAATGGAACCTTTCAAGGCTTAAATCATTATATTTTCTAAAAATATGTGATTTCAGCAAAAATCAGGATGTCCCAGAAAGTGTAACCCATTATTGTGGTGGCACCCATCAACAACTTGTTTTGCATCAATAAATAGATACAACTTTACCTCAAGGAGATGAAAACAAATGAAGACTTGCATGAACAAGAAGGTGAATCAGCAATGTCTGCAAAGGATGTCCAACCTCAATGTTGGAGGATTCAACCCTTCTCCTGATCATGCAAAAGGTTTACAAGCCCTAGGAAGAGAAAGATAGTGTCAAGATCTTGATTCCTAATCTCCATCCATTGTCTCCATGATAGAAAATACAAAACACTTTCAAATAGCTTCAACAAGTCATTAATCTTCAATGGCAATTGTAGCAGAGTTTTGGCATCAAGCTTGCATAAGAATTGTGTGATAAAGTGATTTTCAAATGTCTTTTTATATCTAGCTTTAGGGAAATTCAAATTCTGAAATAATGTCTTGATATCATGCGAAAATAGAGAATTTAAAAATGGAATCCCGAGGCATATGGTAGGAGCTGACACCCCGCCAAAATTCAAAATCCTAAAAAATGGGGTAGGACTAGGGCATGGGCGCCCAAGTCCAAGCCCCCATTTTCTAACCAGATCTGCTTTTTGGGGGTCCCAGGGACCCAAAATTCAAATCCCCTTTTTGGGTTCTATCAACAAGTTACCTCAAAAAGTGAACAATCTGCAACTAGACTTAGTCAATCAGGGTTTCGAGAAGCCCAAAAAAGAAAACGTTGAGAGGTCACCAAAAGCAAGGAGCTAAACAAAGGGAAATTGTACCATTCCATATAGGAGGACAATTATTGATGTTACATTTAGCCCTCACTTTAGTGGTCATATGACACTACGTGCATATACAACTAAAAGAAAGTAAATGCATCAATCATGAAAAGGATACCCAAAAGGATATTGTAGAGGAAGCCAAAGTGTTGTCACCGAGAAGGAAGAAGCCCCCAAGTCTGCAATCCTACAAGACCACAAAATTAGGAACCACAACCTGTAGAGGAACACTTTTGTTAGAAAATCAAACATCAAATCAACCTACAACCACCACCAAAGAATTGGTATGAAAACACTAAGGGGGTTGAGTGATGAGACATGATGAGGGAGGAAATCAAGGGAGATATATGCCCCCCCTTGTTTCTACTTGCTTAGTCCGAAAAGGAGAAACAAGGAGATACCCACGCACGTCGATTTCAAGGGAAACTTCATGAGAAATGTGTTATAAGTGTCACTTGAAGAAAGAACACTCAGACATAACACATTGGGTAAGAAAGAGAGTGGAACTAGGTTTCCAATGCAACAAATGGCATGGAAAATAGAGTTTGACAGCTCAAGATAAGGGCTCAAGAGTAAAAGAGATCAATCTTGCACCTAGTTAGGGATATGAATTCTCACTCATTTACTTTATGTAAAGGCAGTTGTCACTTATCATTTACTCATTCTTGTTTCTTGTCATTGTAGAAAGTAGAGGAGAGAGAGAAGGAAAATAGGACAACCATGCCAAGTTGACACACATATCAACCACCATGATTGGAGATACTTCGAGCCTGAGTGGCAGAGAGACGTTTCAAGGCCAAGGTAGGGTCCTAATCTTGCACTTCTATCATCTTTCATTGTACTTTTGTTTTGACTTTTATCATTTTCTGTGTCAGGAGGGAGAAGGTGGGAAGGGGTCCTTGAGAGGGGTGCCTGGGTTCACCTAGGGCATCAAAGTCTCTCTGGGGTGCCCTAGTCCCACAAGAGTGCCAGTGTCCCTCTGGGGTGCCCTAGTCTTCTTGGGACACCCTGGTCCATAGAGGACATAGGCCCTAGGCATAGGCACTCTTTTCTGATCTTGATAGATGATTTTAGTTTCTAGAGGGGATTCTGATGTTCTTGTTTGCTTTTCAACCTACAGGACATCTCTGAGACATGTGCGCACACAGGCAGTCGCCTGATGGCACTTCTACAAGAGTGTGCTAGCTTCTTGTCTGTCACATAGAGAGAGAGCCTACAGATGGTGGACCTATGGTGGGTGTTTGATATGCCCACAATTAGATTCCACTACACTATGTTGATGGCATTGATGGAGAGGTGGGATGCAGATACATCCACATTCCACTTACCGACAGGTGAGATTACCATCACACTGGAGGATGTATTCAGGATCCTTTAACTTCCTATTTGATGAGAGATAGTGAGGATAGGACATCGCTCAATAGGGTATACTCACAAGAGTCAGCTATACTTCTTGGGTCAAACTGTTTCTCAGGTAGAGCGAGGACACATTCAACTCTAACTTCTAGAGTAGGGATGCAGAGACATTTCCTTACTGTAGAGGATTATGATTGTCACAGTCGCATTAGCCATCATGCCACATGGACAAGGCACTCACCCACATGGGGGTCTTGTTCACACCATTAGGAAGATGGAGGAGCATCAGACGGTCTATACAAGGGGGCGCAGTATGCTTGCACACCTTTATCATTACCTGGGGTGATATGTCCATTATGAGATGCATAGTCTGATGATCTACACACTACAAGTTGGGCATTTGAGCACATTAGGTGCACACGACCGGTGGGTTATCCTATAGAGGCAGCATTCACCCATCTGCATGTTTATGCCTATCCACTGGTTAGGTGTTGGAGGCATGGGGAATTGTTATACTGGAGAGTTGTTTTTGACAGATTATAGCCTGGCAACATCATCTAGAGACCATATCGCAGCTACATTGGATGGACTGGCTAGCAGAGGTAGTTAGCGAGGATGCAGAGGGATAGGCTAATGGCTGGTCACCTCATTCACATCATGGCTTGGTTCTACTTTAATAGGGTGGCATGATAGTTTAGACAGATACAAGATGTTCCTACAGTGCATCCGAGTTATGCGCATATTATGCGTAGTGCAGTCAAAGCAAATACTGTCTGACAGCTAACAGTAGTAGACATGCCACTTAGTGATGAGGATGGTCCTGAGGATGTAGAGCCAATGTCAAATATAGATGATGTTGGTTGTATCTGAGCATATCTGACCTAGTGGCACACAGCACGGCCTGCTCCTATCTTTCCACCTGGTCACCCTACAGGTGATGCTTGACCTTGGGTCGGTCACGCTAGTGACATAGGGATAGAGGACGATGTTAGTTATTTTGTGGGATACTACTATCTCAAGGAGGATGTGGAGGATGACAAGGATGAGTCAGAGGAGGTCCCATCACAGTACATCTTTAGAGCGAGACCATGACAGGGCCAGTAGGAGGCAGACACAGACAAGGAGACCGAGTCGAGACCACGGTCTAGGGCTCGTGGTCCTATTTCTATAGGTGATGTGAGACCTAGTCAGAGAGAGAAAGGAGAGTGTAGTAGGTATGTGCCCCTAGCTACAAATCAGATAGTAGAGCTCATCACACATTCAGTGATCCAAGATCCATCCTGGCAAGATGGAGATCCAGGTTAGGGTTTATTTATTATTTTGATGCATTGTATGCCTATTATTTATGATATTTATATGGGAGTCTAACATCTATCTCATCCTCTATTTTGTAGTTGGGATAGACACTTGGCAAGACTTTGTGAGTCATGTCATAGCAAACATAGTACCTACAGATTCCTCATAGCAGTGAGTGCGGGCAGGTTATTCACCATGATCATCTGCTGGGTGGCATGCAAAGATATTTATGTCATTCATCAGGTACAAGACTGATATAGAGGCTATGCTAGAGCAGTCTGCATGAGAGACAAAGAGGAGTTGCAATAGAGAGATAAGCATGTTGAGGCTGAGCTTAGGGCATAGCGAGAGGAAATGGTAGCGGTACCTACATCAAAGGGAGAGCCAATTGTCAGTGAGTTCTTACTACATGAGGTTCAGTAAGCGAGAGTTGACAGAGACAAGATTCAGGCCGAGAGTGACTGATACCAGAGGATGTACCAAGAGGCACATGAGCAGATGATAGAGATGAGAGGAGAGATCAAGGAGTTATGATTGCAAAGCATCTCTAGGAGTCATTCATGATCCGTAGCCACACATGGTCAAGCTTCTGTCACTCGCACACCACGAGGGCCTGAGCGTACTAGCGATCAAGGCTCAGCTATATGATGTATAAACTTTATGCACTACGACATCCCATTTTGTCCTGAGGGATATTTGATTCAAATGTATATTTTAAACTGAGGATATATATATGATGTTTATTTCTTTCTATCTATGTGTAATCATTTTTTATCTATCACATGTGATTTTTGTAAAAATAAAACTAGTGATGATATCTAAATGCTATAATTAATGCTATTGTGACATACCAACAATTCTTAAAAGAACATATAGTAATAAGCACAATGATCAAGCATTTTACACATAATTCTGATTTCAATGCTATATCCAGTTAATACCCAAAGTGATCTGAAAAAAATAATACTTAAGCAGGATACAACAATGATCAACTAAACAAAGATACAATGTTAAATGAATTAAGACAAAATATTAATATTTTGTCAAAATTGAAGCTAATCTATGTAATAAATTTGCTTAGGAACATTTAACATTAGATCTTTAAGCATAAAATCTTTTGAGGTGCGCTACATTAATAGGCTCCTTAAGCAGCGTACCTTTCTCATAAGCTAATTTATATGCTCTGAATCCAAAGGCTTCAGTGATTATATACAGTCCAAGTCAATTAGGACTAAACTTACCTTTTTTCTAGGTGGTGCATTTATATTGCATTGATTTTCATAAAGAACTAAATCCCCAACGTTGAATGAACATTGTATGACTTGTGCATTATAGGATTGTTGTATGCATTTTTTATAAGCCTTGAAATGCTCAAGAGTGTTAATCCGTCTTTCATCAAGCATCTCAAGTTCTTGTAATCTTTTCTCACATTCTATGTCATCATTCATGATATCTCTTAGGGAAATTCTCAAGGAAGGAATTTCTAACTCCAATGACATTATCATGTCTGTGCCATAGACAAGATTGTAGGGTGTGTTACCAATAGGCATTCGAATTCTTGTTCTGTAAGCCCATAATGCATAGGGTAATTGAGTATGCCAATCTTTTTGATGTTTATTAATAGTTTTCTATAAAATCTATCTAATAACTTTGTTTGAAGCTTCTGCTTGGCCATTTGATTGAGGATAATAAGGCGTAGAGAAGTGATGTTGTATATGATATTTTTTGAGGAACTTTTTCACATCCTTGTTCTTAAATGTCATACCATTGTCCAAAACGAGGGAGGAAGGTATTCCAAATTGAGAAATAATGTTGTCTTGTATAAATCAACAAATTACATCGGCAGTCGTGGATCGCAAGGGGACTGCTTCAACCCACTTTGTAAAATAATCAGTGGCAGTAATGATAAACGTATGCCCTTAAGAGGAGGGTGGGGAAATTTTACCAATTAGATCGAAGCCCCAAATAGAGAATGCCCATGGTGACACCTAGGCACGAAGCTCTTGAGCAGGAGCATGGATTAGGTGTTTATGTTGTTGACATTGCAGGCATCTCTTGGTGTAAGCAAAGGAATCTTATTCCATATGCTGCCAATAGTAGCCCATACGTAACAATTTTTGCACCAATTATTTTCCTCCAAAATGCCCTCCACAGGCACCAGAGTGAGCTTCTTCTAAAGCTATTAGAATCTCTGAATTACTTAAACATCAGAGTAAAACACCATTGTAACTTTAGTGATATAAGACATTTGATAGTATAATGTATCACGTTGCTAGTTTGCATAAACAGATTTGGGCATTCTTAGATGTCGAATCAGGAATAGTTCCATTGTGTAAATAATTGAATATGTAGGAGAACCATTCATCAGTGTATGTATTACCACAGAGTTCTAAATTCACAACTATAGGGTCTTCAACTATTAGTGTTTTAAGATTACGAACAACAAAAGTAAACTCCTCAGGAGAACCATTGGGGGATATAAGGGAAGTTGCGCTTGCCATTGCATCTGCATGCCGGTTGTCTTTCCTAGGAATAGTATTGATTGAATATGATTTGAAGTGTTTTAAGAGAAATAATGCATACTCATGGTACTGAGATAGCTTATCATGCTTGGTTTGATATGATCTAGTTATTTGGTTTACAATTAACTGAGAATCGCCATATATCGTAATGTGTTTAATAGTAAGAGCCAAAGCAGCATGAAGTCCTGCGATGAGAGCTTCGTATTCAGCTATATTGTTTGTGCATGAGAAATCTAAGAGATAAGAAAGAGGAATTGGCTTTCCTGCGGGGCGTATTAATATAACACCAGCCCCAAAGCTAGTTCAACATCTTGATCTGTCAAAGTATAATTCCCATTTTTCATCCACAGAGATTGTTAAAATTTGGTCATCAGGAAATACATCCTAATTTTGTATAGAAAAGGGTGAAGGAGCTTTAATTGACTGATCAGCTAATGCTTGTCCTTTAATTTCTTTTTGGGAAATGAATTTAAGATTGAATTCTGTTAATAACATAACCCATTTAGCGAGGTGACTTGATAGATCTATTCTTGCAAAAAGATGTTTCAAGGGGTCAAATTTTACCATTACATGTACTTCACATTTAGGAGATAATGTCTAAGCTTTTCAGTTGCAAATACTAAATCTAGGCAATGCTTCTCTATAACAGTGTGTCACACTTCATAATCGAGCAAAGTTTGATTGATGTAATAGATAGCGCATTCTTTGCCTTCAGCATTATGTTGTGCTAATAAAGCTGCTAGGGCATTGTTAGATGATGAGATGTATAACATAAATGATTTATCAGGAACAGTGGGCTATAGAACAGGCGGATTAGCTAAGTAATCCTTTAAGTCATTGAAATCTTTTTGACATTCATAATTTCATTGAAATTTAGAATCTTTCTTTAGTAGTTACGTAAAGGGCCGAGTCCTATCTGCAAGTTGTGAAATAAATCGGTGGATGGCATGTATCTTTCCCTGCAAACTATGAAGTTGAGATGTGTTCTTAGGTATTGGCATATTAATGATTGCATCTATTTTTTTCCTCTCTACTTCAATACCACAATTTGAAACAATAAATCCAAGTAACTTTCCACTGTCTACACTGAAAACACACTTACAAGGATTCAATCACATATTATATTTCTGTATGCGCTCAAATATTTGTCAAAGATTTGTAGCGTGATCCTTACAATGAATAGAGTTCGCCAGGATGTCATCAACATAGTCTTCTAAAATATTGTACATATAATCATGAAATATAAGAGTCATCACATGTTGGTAAGTAGCTCCTACATTCTTAAGTCCAAATGGCATGACTACCCAACAAAATGTACCCTAAGGTGTTATAAAAGATGTTTTATACTGATCTAGAGGATTTATTAGAATTTGATTATATCCTAAAAATTCATCCATGAAATATAGTAATTTATGTCCAGCTATGGAATCAATAATCATATCAATATTAGGGAGCGGAAAATCATCTTTCAAAGATGCCAAATTCAAATCTCTAAAATCTGTGCACATTCTTATGCGACCATCAAGTTTAGCAATGACAACAATATTCAAAATCCAAGGTGAATAATCAATAGGTTGGATGAAACCAGCTTGTAAAATCTTTTCTGTCCCAGTTTTAACAAGTAGCACAATCTTAGGATTCATCTTACGAATATTTTGTTTAAATGGCTTAACATCTGGTTTCAACATGATATTATGTGTTACAATTTGAGGATCGATACCAGGCATGTCAGAATAATTCCAAGCAAACAATTCTAAGAATTCATGCAATAATTTAGTCATCTCTTCTTTTTCTTACATATTAAACAGTCACCAATAGGGATAACTTTTTTAGTATTACCCTTATCTATAACAAGATCAATAGTCTTTTCGTTAAGGAGAGTACTGTGGTCTAAGGGATTATAGGATTGTAATTGTTCTTCAAATTCTTCATTAGGTTCTACAGTAGCATTTATTGTGCTAGTAGTTTTTCCAAAATATGCATCGTTGTTTAAATAATAAGGTAGGCCACATTTATGATGATAATGAGGAATATTGTCATAAGCACCCAAGAATTCCATTATGGCTTCATCTGCTGAGAATACATCCAATGGAAGTAACCCTGGAGGACAACTAGTGTCAATCATCTCAGGAAATATCAAACTGAGTGTTGATATTGTATTCACATTAAGAGTAGGGTGTTTATAGGCTTTGGATTCCCTGAAAGGGTTATATCCAATGCCATTTGAGCAATGTCATAAAGCGGATTCTACAAAGACTTTGATTCCTTGTTGATTTATACTACAATCATTACCTACATAATTAGAATTTTTATAAAGGATTTGGAATCCTCTACCATAAAGGGAGACCATTTCTTTAGATGAAGGAGGAACTTCATAAGTTTCATAATCAGTAGTATAAGTAATGTTATTATCCTTATTTGTCACCAAAGAAGATTTATGTTTATCAATCAAAGCATGTGATGTGATCGATGCAATGTTTGATGTTTCAGGGATGGGGTTTTTAAGTTTGTATTCTCCTTGTTGGGACTGAAATTCCCAAGCTACTTTTTTGGCAAATATCAAGTTTCAATCATCTAAAGATTTCAGTATATGAGCATATATGGAAAGATTCACAGTTGTTTTCAAGCATAAATTAACAATTGAGTTGATAGAAATATTTGGATTTGATCTATTCTGATTCCTAAAGAATTAATATAACATGGTTGAAGTGCTCATTAAAGATGAACTGTAAACAAGGAAGTGAAAAGTTATGAACCTTGTTGAAAATAAAGGAAAAATGGCATTAAGTACCAGAGCTGAATATGGATGAATTCCTTGTCGAAAATGAATAGGGGTTACTTTTTGAACCATGTTAAAATTCCCTGTATTTTGCAAGTTATGAGTGTTTTGGTAAATGTACAAGGGGAGTGTTTATGAGTTGCATATACAAGTCTATTTGTATATCAGGTTGTATATACAAGGTTTACATACAAGTCGCTCATATACAAAATTGTTTGCATATGCAAAGTCATTGTGAGTCACAAAAATGGGTTGTCGGGTTTATTAAATTTTTATACTTGTATGCATTTCGATGACACATTTTTCATGCATACAAGTCAGGCCCGAGGCCTGAAATAATTCAGAGTTTAAATGTATAATCGGTTGGTTCTGTCTAATGTATGTTTTGTTTGTATGTTTGGTAAATTGAAAACATACAAAGTGGATATGCAAAGAGTGGAACCGAAACAATTATGAATTAACGTTAAGTCTTTGCATGTTTGTACTTTGTATGTATGTTGTGGTACATACAAGGTGATATGCATAGCCGGACCTAAAAAATCTATGAAATAAGGAAAATTCGTTGTATATTTGTGCTTTGTATCTATCAGACATACAATGCCGATATACAATGCATTTCATACAAGCCGCGGAACCAAAGGTTTATTAAAGCTGGAACATTCGTTGTATGTTTGTATGTATCTGACATACATTGCCGATATACATTGCATGTTATACATTGTACAGAACTCAAAAGGGATTAAAATCCAATGTAAATGACGCATCTTGACTCAATGTATATCAGAATATGCATCGCATTATATACAAGTGGTGGAACCGAAAGTTTATTAAAAAGAGTTAAAAGCTTGTATATTCTACATTTTTTTATGTATGTTTTGAACATACATCGCATTTGATACATGCAAGCCAGAATTCAGAGAAATTTAAATCTAATATATACAATGTATCACACTGGGAACTAGTGTGAACTAGTATATACAAGACATGACTTGTTATCACCGGTTCTCTTTACCGTTTCAACCAGTCACCTTTTGTATCCAACACAATGTACATTCTCACATACATTCTTAAGGATACATTTGCGATATACATTTGCATTACACCTTCGGTGAAACAAAAGGCACCTTACGCTGATATTCTACCACCACACAAACACAGAATAACTTATACAAAATAGAAACCTTAAAAACATCATTAAAATCTGAATGGTTTCTGACAGTTGAAGTATGGGTTTTTGCAGGATATACACAATGGTGAACAAGTTGTATAAAGAAACCCTCGAAGGATATTAAGCAGAATTACAACTAAAGATTTTGTTTGACCTTGAAATGGTTATCCATTTTGATGATTAGTGGCGAGTATTAAATTTCCTTAATCTGTTTTATTAGAACAAATACTGATTTCAGTTATCAACCGTCACAACTATTGTAACTGGTCTGAAGCTTGTATGCCTCTCTTTATAAGAGATGACCAAGACCAAAATAATATATTAGAGAAGAGAGATAGAATATAGGATAGAATAGGGACAGTTCATAGAATAGAACAGGGGATACTATAGATTAGATTTGAACAACAATGCTAGTTCATTTTTAACATATTTTATTTCTAGTAAACCATGTGCAAGCATTCTCTAATGAAGTCAATTTTGTGAACATGAAGCAGTAACTGCAGGTTTCGGTATCAACTATCTATTAAATTTATTCAATTAAATGACTGTCTCCTTTCAAAGTTTTCTCTGTTATTCAATTTGAGTTATCAAGTATATCTTCAAGTTGTCTATACACATTGGTTGTTATAGTGTGATAAGATTAATTGGTTTCTGCTTTCAGAATTAAATCCTTTAAATCTATCATAGTAACTGTGAAGACATTGTCATGGATCTGTAAGAAGAGTCATATAGCTAGGTTGTATTCTGTCTCTAGTTTTGATAAATTTGTTACAATTGCAGTATCATTTTGATAGGTTCCTTCAAGCAAGGATTAAATCCTTTTAGATGAATGCAGGTAATTTGATTTTGTCAAGGATTAAATCCTTTTAAATGAATGCAGGTAATTTGATTTTGTCAATTGGATATATATAAGTATGGAATATTAACTATTTCTTTGCAGGGTTGTACAAGTTACATACCTTTTCTTTCATGCTAGATAGTTCGAGTTTTTACCAAACAAACAGTCATTTATTTCATGATCATGCTGACTCTATATTAAATAAGGCACTAGTCTAGTATTTTCATTATCACTTATACAAATTCATTTTAGATTTACTTAGTTAGATTGCATTATTGTTTTAGCTTTTTAATTTAGATTATTTTTAAAATTAACTTGCTGTCTTTTTATCTGTTTTATAATTTGTGCCATTATCAATAGTTAGATTAATTTTGATTAAAGTAGTGATCATCTCTTTATTTGCTTTATTAATTAGAGGTTTACCCGCCTAGGTCTGGCAGAGCCTGAAGTGAAGGGGATTTAGCCATATCTACCCCGTGTCAGTTAGCCAAAAACGTCAAGAGAGCCTGGCACCCTCTTAGGGTTAACGACCTGCATTTTTTTGAGACCTAACACTCCTGTAGAAGAAGATGCAAAATCTAATAAATCCCAGTCATCACCAACAAGTGCATTCAATTGCTTAGATTCTTGTGTAACATTTTTGGAAGCAAGAGTTGATAAGTCAGCTTTCAAATTGTTTAGACTCTTAGGACAAACAACATGCTTATGCACTTCCATTTGGAAACAATTATCAGGTTTAGGATTCAAATGGATAGTGTGTAGCTTATCTTTAAATATAAACTTGATTGAACGATGTAAAGTAGAAGGAACTACTCCTAATGCATGTATCCAAGGTCTACCAAGAATCATGTTGTAAGATAGAGATCAAGGCATGACATGAATTAGGGTAGGCACAATCACAGGTCCCACTTGTATGGGTAAAGTTATAGTGCTCATGTATTGTCATCCAACATTATCAAAACCACGGATACTTAATGATTTCAGTTTGATGGCAGATATATCAACTTTAACCTTATGTAGTAAATCAATGCCACAAACATTAAGGGTTGATCCATTATCAATCATAACTCTCTTAACCAATGTTTTGTTTATTGTGATAAAGATAACTAAAGGATCATACTGATTCTGAACTTCAAGAGATGGCAATTCATATTGTTGAAATAGAATATCTATTTTTGTTGCATGCATGCAATCTAATAAAGTGGCAACATCATTTGGTTTAACAGTAGGTGGGACAATCACCTTTTGTAAAGATTCTTGGAGCATTCCATGGTAAGTAGGTGAAGTTTGTATAAGCTCCCAAAGAGATATCTTTGTAGGAGTAGCACGAAGATGCTCTACAAGATCATAGTCTTTACCACCTTTATATGTTAAACAAGGTGCTTGATGAAGCATAGGTTGAGAAGCTCGTAAAGATATTAGAATGTTCATTTGTTGTGTGCTTTTTTTATTATTCCAAGTGTTATATGCATGAGCAACTACATTATGATTAGTTTTTTGTAAGCTTTGTTTCTCTATTTTTTTAGCATAATCATAAATGTGATTAGGATGTCAAGAAGAAGATGGAAAACCTTTAACAATGAGCACTAGTTTAGAAGATGGTTAAACCACATTTGAACATAAAGTGAGCACAATTTTTGGTTTTTCATGCTCTTCTTTAGGTTTAGGAACATAAATTTCATTTACAAATCTTTGAAATAATGACGTCTTAGAGGTCGTAGTGGAATGTTCAATTGAGATAAAGTCCTCAACGGCTTCATCCAACACATCGAAGTCATCACAACTAAACAGCTCATCATAAGCATGAAAATCTTGCAAAAAATAATCTGACATTTTAACATGCTCTATTTAACCCAAGATTCAAATGCACAATGATGGCCTATGAAAATGAAATGCTATGTAAAACAATAAATGCAAATTTTCAACTCTTTTAGTGAAAAGATAAAGAATATGATCCACAATTCAATTTATGCACTTTCACCAAAGAGATTTTTCAATCTAATTATGCTCTAGGACAACAAATTATTTCAGATCTAAAGTTTAAAAGGATGCAAATTCTTTAAAGCTCGGGTTCACCAAAATGTTTAGGGTAAAATTGTAAATTTGACTCAACTAGGTTAAGTACTACTATTTCACCATGCTAAACATTGGGAGGATAAGGACTGAGCTTAGGATCAAGCTACTAATCACTTTGTCTATCCCTTATGATCGCGTGGTTTGATCTGAAAACCCTAACCAAGGTTTATCAAGTGTTTTTGCTCTTCAAGCAAGTAAAACCCTAATTATACCTTAAATCAGAAATATTCAGAATCCGATAATGCAACAAGTAAAACTAATAAAAAAATATAGAGAGAGGGTTTCAGAGACCGTGCACTTGGATTTTGAGGACCAGTTGGAATAAGGTGTCCACTCTTTAGTCCTAAAAGTTTTCGTATCAAAAAATCTTCTGTACAGGTTGTTTGATACTCCCAAATGGCTTCCAAATCCTAGAAATTTCCCCTAGTTGGACTAGGGTACCTATTCTTTAGTCCTGCAAGTGTCAGAATCTGGAAATTCAAAAGTCTGCAACGACTGTATCTGCAATCTCCTCCTTTCTATAGCTTTTTTCCATTGAAACTTACAAAATACGATCTGCACCTACAAAAGAAGGAGAAAGATGTTGTGGCTATATAGGAGCTTGCCTCAGTCAAGCCCCGTCTTTGGTATTTCGACCTCAACAATAGTCAGAGATATAGATTTGCAGAAGTATGTGCAAACCTAACAATGTGTATGCAGAAATAGCAAACCCTAGATGTCTCAATCAAGGGAAGATCAACAACTTGCTTTGCATCTATAAACACATACAACTTCACCTCAAGGAGATGAAAACAAATAAAGACTTGCATGAACAAGAAGATGAATTAGCAATGTCCATGGAGGATCTCCAAGCTTGATGTTTGAGGCTTCAACCCTTCTCCTGATCATGCAAAAAGTGTAAAAGCCCTAGGAAGAGAAAGATAGTCTCAAGATCTTGATTCCTAATCTCCATCCATTGTCTCCATGATAGTAAATACAAAACACTTTCAAATAGCTTCAACAGGTCACTGATCTTCAATGGCAATTGTAGTAGAGTTTTGGCATCAAGCTTGCATAAGAATCGTGTGTGATAAAGTGATTTTCAAATACCTTTTTATATCTAGCTTTAGGGAAATTCAAATTTAGAAATAACGTCTTGATATCGCGTGAAAACTGAGAATTTGAAAATAGAATCCTGAGGCATACAGTGGGAGCCGACACCCTACCAAAATTTAAAATATTGAAAAAAGGGGTAGGACTAGGGCACGGGTGCCCAAGTCCAAGCCCCCATTTTCTGACCAGACCTACTTTTTGGGGGTCCTAGGGACCCAAAATTTAAATCCCCTTTATGGGTTCTATCAACAAGTTGCAACTATTGTCATGTCCCTATAATGATTTATAATTGAATTGTTTATTTAAATAATAAGTTAGCCTTATATAAACTAAATATATAATATATTTATTTAAAATATATTATTAATATGTATTATTTAATAAATAATATTATTAATTTAATATAATTTAAATATTATAAAATATATGAAATATATATATTTATATTTTAATTAACTAGATATATTATAAATATAAATATTTTAATATAATATTTATGTGAGTAATTAATAAGATATATTATTATATATAAAAATAAATATTATGAAGAGTCTTACCTATTAAAGCTAGAAAGTAAAGTAATTTGGAATAAGACAAAGTAATACGGTTAAACAAAAGGTTAAATTCAAAATAAAATCATATAAAAATAAAAGTCTAATAAGACAAACATTATCCCACCATATTACATGCTTGCTTGGAAATAAAATAAAATAAAAGAGCTCCCATACTTAATAACAAATGTATTTATTTATACTATATATATTATATAAATAATGTACTTTAAAAAAATTAAGGGGAGGTGGAAGGAAGATATTTATAAGTGCAGCACATTAATAAATCATATATTATAAATATATCTAATAATATAAATACAAATATTATTATTATTATTATCTTGTATTGTAATATAAATATAAATAATAGAATATAAATTATATATCATTTATTATGATATAAATAATATATCATTTATTATAATGATATAATATAAATACAAATAATGTAAATAAATAATAATAAACATCTTTTAACCTATCCTCTTACGATAAGGGAGTTACATATGGTTAGAACTAGTTTTACCACAAAAGGGAATTAATATAAAGTAATAAAAATAATAAGAGACATACCTCTTCAAACTTATCCCTTGAAAGGGAAATAAATAAAGGTTGTGAGATAGAAGGAAAGGATCATCGGGAGAAAATATAAAAAGAGTATGGGATAAATACATATATTTGGATCTGCATTTTATAACAGCAATACAATAAAGACTATATTACCACAGCATAGGTAAGGAATCCCAGGTAAAGCAGGTAAGTAAGTATTTATATTTACTTATTCAATTTATGATTTGTAAGAATTTATAATTACTTGTTCAATTTATAACTTGAAAGATATAAATAATAAGGTTATTAAGTAGAAACTGATATATGTGATATATACATTTATGTCTGAAATTTATATTTTAAATATGTATCTTGTATGATTTGAATTCATAAGTGATTTATTAACACCATATGTGGGAAAGAGTAGAAAGTGCCAAGAGGCCATTCATGGATATTTATCACATAGAGGCCTTGTCACATGAGGTATGAGGTAGCCATAGTGCAAGGATTGTGAATTAATGGCCTTGGCTACCTAGAGTACCAAGGAGTCTCACAGAGGCCTTAGCTCCAAGAGTACAAAGGTACTTTTTGAGTAAGGATGGGAGACATTAGAGCCCCATGGTGGATAATGACAACTCTCATCTCATTTCACATAAGTTGTTAATAAATGATGTATGAGAGATAACAAGTATGTATATGTATAGATGAAGATTAATTAAGGCCTTAGGGTAAAACCTAAGGAGAAGGCTCTAGGGTAAAACCTAAAGATTAATAAAGGCATGAATTCCTAAGGGTAGATACAAGACTTCCTAATTAACCACCTAACGCTAAGAAGGTGGGGTAGATAGTTATGGTAGGTATTGATCATTCCATGGGAATGGGTCTTGATTGACGAATCAAGGATATTATGGGGCTTGATTAACAAATCAAGGATATTACTATGGACCTTCGATTTAAGTATCAAAGGAATGGGCCTTAGTTGACGAACTAAGGAATTATGGGCATTGGTTGACAAACTAAGGAATAATATTAATGGACCCATAGGATTGAGATGACATCACCTACCTAACGAATCTTCTCTCACAAGGTGGAAGGTGAGGTTAATAAGAGGCCTAAGGATTATCTCACCCAAGGAGAATCATGATGTATGGAAAAATGGATTTATGAAATGGCAAATAGTATAGGCTTATGTTTATGAATATCATCAAGATTAAAAGGAAATGAAAAATGGAATACTAATGTTCTCTTTTGGTAAGTTGAAATTGTTTGCAAGGGTGCGAAAATTTTGGCTTGCTAGAAGGGGACATTACATTTGGTATAAATGGAATACCAATGTTCTCTTCTGGTAAGTTGAAATTGTTTGCAAGGGTGTGAAAATTTTGGCTTGCTAGAAGGGGACATTACATTTGGTATCAGAGCCAAGTTTCAGCACTGGGACCTCTGGATTAATGTTGTCACCCATGTTTAGCTATAGTAGTACTTTTTATACAAGTGGTAGGAAACTCCTAAGTAGGATACTATGCTTGTTCTATACACCTAGATTGATGTATTGGATAGATGATCATGAGATTGAGATTTAGCATCGTGTGATACGCAGAAAAGTAGAGTGGAAGGAAACTGGAATAGGGAAGTGGATAACAGGTAATGTTATGATTTTGCAAATAGGAATCATATTGGTAGTAATGGAATTGTGTATATAAAAGTAATCTTCCCATGTAAAAGTGTGAAACCAGTAACTGTGCATTGGTTGAGTGTTGTGAATACCTCGTACTTGCTTTGTGTGCCCTTGAGATGGTGATACTGGGTACCCATCCATGGGGAAATGTGTATTTTAGGTGTGGAATCAACCATACCATTATGTGTGTTTGTATGTTTGTTACCCGATTGAGGGCCAACCTTTGTGTGGTTGAAAATATATATATAAAAGAGAGCCAAAAGTTAGATTCATAGATTCTCTTCTTTTGGTTCACTAGTCCCTCAATCTATGAAGGGGTAGTAGCAGCCACAAAGTTCCTTGGGTGGAGTGTGCAGCATATGCTTATGACGACGCAGAGCGGTCCCTCGCTCAACCGAACCTAAGGAAACGTACTCACTACTTTCCCTTATGATGGATCAGGGTACTTGATTCATATGTGTTAGCCTAATCCCCACAGTTTCTGAGCATCTGGATGGTATTTCTTGGAGGATCATTTACCTTGTCTTCATGAAAGGTATGATATGCCACATGAGTTGTCAGTTGGGGGCCGGGGTCTAGGACCTACAAGGATAACCCAACTGGAACTATGCGATGACATGAGTCATCATTTGGGGGCCAGGGTCTAGGACTTGCATGGATAACCCAAGTGAGACCATGTGCCCCATGTATATTTGAGGTCCAACATGTGGAGGGAGATTTGTTACCCATGTTGAGATAGATTCCGTATCTGTACATGTTCTGACATGATGCAATAGGTACGATGCCACACCCCACTGATGTTCTGACACAGTGTTGGTGATGATGCCATGTTGCTGATGGTAGCAAGTTGGGCTCGAGGACATGATGCCATGTGCATAGCCACGTGAAGGTGCACTATGAGATTGTGTCATAGCCTACTTGTGTGATGAGCGTAATGGGGTCTCGCACACTTGTAGAGGGATACCCATGTTTTCTTTCGACAGTGTTGGGTCGGTTAGCATATGGGTAGGTCCTAGCCATGTATACCTCTGGCTACGGTGAGTACCTGCGTGTGCCTTTTCCACGAGGTATCGCTATGCAGGGTGTGTTCTGCACGTGCCTACTTCTGTGAAGCCACAGACACACTGCCATGTGGCATACGGCCAGTGCGTGCCTTCTTCGACTGGCATATGACCATGCCACACTGAGATGTGATGCGGGATGTGGCCAAGGTGCACGTCCCATGCGGGCAGCCAAGGAGTGTGCGGGCCACTTGGTTAGTCCATGCCGTGTGACAACGTGATGCAGGGTGTAGCTGAGGAGTACACCCTGAGCCATGTGGATGGCGTGCTTACTCCGCACCACATGATGGCTACTGCTATAGCCTGACGTTGTTCCCTCCTTCTTCATTTGGTGGCTAGTATCTAGTCACATAGTGATGTACAGTGCAATTTCGTAGATTGTGAATTTTCTTTATGGTTATTGATAATTTTCTAATGATCGTGAAGGCTGACACTTTGTTGCTATTTAATTTTGATGATTTAGCCACACTTTGTGATCTCACTTGCTTGTAGCCCTCGTGGTTACATTTGATTTAGTGTTGAAAATTGCACGCATTTCTTACTTTATTGTTGAAATTAAATTTTTTATCTTTCTTTATGAATTTGTGGCTAAACTAGTTATTCTTATTGTTTTTGATGTCGGCCATGTGTTGTATTGTGATTCCTCTCCAAGGATGCATGAGGCAGACTTGGTGAGTGTATGTGAGGAAGTAGATGCAGGGAACCTTGAGGATGGGGGTATGTGAGGCTATTATATAGCTAGGACCCACTACCCACCTATGTGCGATGACCCTCTCTTAGAGGCTAACCACCTTATACAACAAAAGAGAGGTCATTGTGGTCTTGTTTGGATGGTCTCATCATGTGTGTGTGGCCTAACACCAACAAACCACTAAGTGTGAGGTATGGATTAGGTGAGATGGATTTTGGCTCTTGGCTCATGGATTATGTATCATGGATTAGTATGTTGTTTCTGCTATCTAGATGAACCCTTGTGTAGCCTTGTGATGTGAATCCTGGTAATGTTAATTTGTGTGTATGTGAAGAATATATGGTAAATCATGAAAAATGGATTTATGAAATGATAAAGTGTGTTTCCATGCTTCAAAAGGTGAAAGAAATTCATGATCTTGTTGAAGATGCTATGAGATTTAGTGAAAAAGGTGTGTTTTAGGTGTATGAATATGTTGATAATTTGTGAAAATGTAGCATTCTGACCTATGGTTTGCTTAACAGCAAATTGGTAGAGAAATTACAATGGTGGTGTATTTGAAATAGAATGCTTCATATGTTTATGATATGATAATTTTTACAAGTTAGGAATAAAAAGGTGCAATGTTTTCCTTGTTCTGAAGAAACTGGTTGGGTGTCGATGCTAACTTGTAAGGATTGGGAGTGGTTTATGCATTATGAAACCACTTTTGAAATTGCAAGCTTTGATTGTGTAGATTATTTTTGAAATGGAGTATATAAGTTTATATTTTAGTGTGTATTATTGTATGAAATGAATCAACTTTAATGTTGTTACTAACTTGTAATGTTTCCACCTTAGTTGCGACTTCCAGGAGTAAGTTGAGTTTTAGCAAATGGGGTAGCAATCTAAGTGGGCTTGATATTGGGGGTGTGATCATACCAGCGTTAGTGCACCAGATCCCATCAGAACTCTGAAGTTAAGCACACTTGGGCTGGAGAAGTACTGGGATGGGTGACCTCCTGAGAAGTCCCAGTGTTTTTAAAATGTAGTCAAATGTAATGTCCCCTTCTAGCAAGCCAAAATTTTTGCACCCTTGCAAACAATTTCAACTTACCAAAAGAGAACATTAGTATTCCATTTATACCAAATGTAATGTCCCCTTCTAGCAAGCCAAAATTTTCGCACCCTTGCAAACAATTTCAACTTACCAAAAGAGAACATTAGTATTCCATTTTTCATTTCCTTTTAATCTTGATGATATTCATAAACATAACTCTATACTATTTGCCATTTCATAAATCCATTTTTCCATACATCATGATTCTCCTTGGGTGAGATAATCCTTAGGCCTCTTATTAACCTCACCTTCCACCTTGTGAGAGAAGATTCGTTGGGTAGGTGATGTCATCTCAATCCTATGGGTCCATTAATATTATTCCTTAGTTTGTCAACCAATGCCCATAATTCCTTAGTTCGTCAACTAAGGCCTATAATTCCTTAGTTCGTCAACTAAGGCCCATTCCTTCGATACTTAAATCGAAGGTCCATAGTAATATCCTTGATTCGTCAATCAAGGCCCATAATATCCTTGATTCGTCAATCAAGACCCATTCCCATGGAATGATCAATACATACCATAACTATCTACCCCACCTTCTTAGTGTTAGGTGGTTAATTAGCAAGTCTCGTATCTACCCTTAGGAATTCATGCCTTTATTAATCTTTAGGTTTTACCCTAGAGCCTTCTCCTTAGGTTTTACCCTAAGGCCTTAATTAATCTTCATCTATACATATACATACTTTTTATCTCTCATACGTCATTTATTAACAACTTATGTGAAATGAGATGAGAGTTGCCATTATCCACCATGGGGCTCTAATGTCTCCCATCCTTACTCAAGAAGTACCTTTGTACTCTTGGAGCTAAGGCCTCTGTGAGACTCCTTGGTACTCTAGGTAGCCAAGGCCATTAATTCACAATCCTTGCACTATGGCTACCTCATACCTCATGTGACAAGGCCTCTATGTGATAAATATCCATGAATGGCCTCTTGGCACTTTCTACTTTTTCCCACATATGGTGTTAATAAATCATTTATGAATTCAAATCATACAAGATACATATTTAAAATATAAATTTCAGACATAAATGTATATATCACATATATCAGTTTCTACTTAATAACCTTATTATTTATATCTTTCAAGTTATAAATTGAACAAGTAATTATAAATTCTTACAAATCATAAATTGAATAAGTAAATATAAATACTTACTTACCTACTTTACCTGGGATTCCTTACCTATGCTGCGGTAATATAGTCTTTATTGTATTGCTGTTATAAAATGCAAATCTAAATATATGTATTTATCCCATACTCTTTTTATATTTTCTCCTAATGATCCTTTCCTTCTATCTCACAACCTTTATTTATTTCCCTTTCAAGGGATATGTTCTAAGAGGTATGTCTCTTATTATTTTTATTACTTTATATTAATTCCCTTTTGTGGTAAAACTAGTTCTAACCATACATAACTCCCTTATCATAAGAGGATAGGTTAAAAGATATTTATTATTATTTATTTACATTATTTGTATTTATATTATATCATTATAATAAATGATATATTATTTATTTTATATTATTTATATAATAATAAATGATATATAATTTATATTATATTATTTATATTTATATTACAATATAAGATAATAATAATAATTGTATTTATATTATTAGATATATTTATAATATATTATTTATTAATGTGATGCACTTATAAATATCTTCCTTCCACCTCCCCTTAATCTTTTTAAAGTACATTATTTATATAATATATATAGTATAAATAAATATATTTGTTATTAAGTATGGGAGCTCTTTTATTTTATTTTATTTCCAAGCATATAATATGGTGGGATAATGTTTGTCTTATTGGACTTTTATTTTTATATGATTTTATTTTGAATTTAACCTTTTGTTTAACTATATTACTTTGTCTTATTCCAAATTACTTTACTTTCTAGCTTTAATAGGTAAGACTCTTCATAATATTTATTTTTATATAAATAATATATCTTATTAATTACTCACATAAATATTATATTAAAATATTTATATTTATAATATATCTAGTTAATTAAAATATAAATATATACATTTCATATATTTTATAATATTTAAATTATATTAAATTAATAATATTATTTATTAAATAATACATATTAATAATATATTTTAAATAAATATATTATATATTTAGTTTATATAAGGCTAACTTATTATTTAAATAAACAATTCAATTATAAATCATTATAGGGACATGACAACCCTCCCCACTCAAGATTGCTTGTCCTCAAGCAATTATAATTAGGTATCCTAAAGTAATATTTAATAACATTATATTTTATTAGGTTTCCTTATATAAAATAAGGTTTCACTCACCAATAATATAAAATAACCTTTAGAAAATGTAACAAATTAATATAGCTAATAAACTATAGTGCTATAAATAATATAGGGGCCTAAAATAATAATTTATAAATTTGGGTTTACCCTTTTAAATTTTCAGCACTAAATTTTATAAATAATTTATTTTATAACTATATTTTATTAAGTTTATGTACACCATAAATACTTTGGGTTAATTTTTTTTTTTAAATAATAATAATAATATTATATTTATTTATTAACTTGACTACTATTACAATATATATATATATATATATATATATATATATATATTCAATAAACTAAATTTGTATAAAGGCATTTCTATTTATTTAATTATCAAAAATGTTTTAATGACTACTAATATTATTTTAATGTCATGATTAACCAATAGCATCAAATAAACAATCCAAACCAAATAACTAAATGTCAAACATACCTGACTTAGTCAATCATGGTTTCAGGAAGGCCAGAAAAGAAAAGGTTGCGAGGTCACCAAAAGTGAGGATCTAAACTAAGGGAAATTGTACCATTCCATACAGGAGGACAATTTCTAACGTTACAGGAGGAAAATCATTGGTGCAAAAATTGTTACGAATGGGCTACTATTGGCAATATATGGAACAAGATTCCTTTGCTCACGTTAAGAGATGCCCGCAATGTCAACAACATAAAACACCTAATCCATGCTCCTGTTCAAGAGCTTCGTGCCCAAGTGTCACCATGGCTATTTTCTATTTGGGGCTTGGATCTAATTGGTAAAATTTCCCCACCCTCTTCTCAAGGGCATACGTTTATCATTACTGCTATTGATTATTTTACAAAGTGGGTCAAAGATGTCCCCTTGCAATCCACGATTGCCAATGTAATCTGTTGATTTATACAAGACAACATTATTTCTTGATTTGGAATACTTGCCTCCCTCGTTTTGGACAATAGTACACCATTTAAGAACAAGGATGTGAAAAATTTCCTCAAAAAATATCATATACAACATCGCTTCTCTACGCCTTATTATCCTCAAATGGCCAAGAAAAAACTTCAAACAAAGTTATTAGACAAATTTTATGGAAAATTGTTAATAAACATCAAAAAGATCTACATACTCAATTATCCTATAAATTATGGGCTTATAGAACAAGTATTTGAATGCCTAATGGTAATACACTATATAATCTTGTCTATGGTGTAGACGCAATAATGCCCTTGGAGTTAGAAATTCCTTCCTTAAGAATTTCCATAAGAGACATCATGGATGATGACATAGAACGTGAGAATAGATTACACAAACTTGAGATGCTTGATGAAAGATGAATTAACACTCTTGAGCACCTCAAGGCTTATCAAAAAGGCATACAACAATCAAATAATGCACAAGTCATACAACATTCATTCAATGTTGGGGATTTGGTTCTTTATGAAAATCAACACAATGTAAATGCACTACCTGGCGAAAAAGGTAAGTTTAGCCCTAATTGGCTTGGACCATATATAATTACTGAAGCCTTTGGATCTGGAGTGTATAAATTAGCTGATGAGAAAGGTACGCTACTTAAGGAACCTATTAATGCAGCGCACCTCAAAAGATTTTATGCTTAAAGATCTAATGTTAAATATTCCTTTAGCTAATTTATTACATAAATTAGCTTCAATTTTGACAAGATATTACTATTTTGTCTTAATTCATTTAACATTACATCTTTGTTCAGTTGATCATTATTGTATCCTACTTAAGTATTCTTTACTTATATCACTTTAGCATTAACTGAATATAGCATTGAAATTAGAATTATGTGTAAAATGCTTGATCATTGTGCTTATTACTATATGTTCTTTTAAGAATTGTTAGTATATCACAATAGCATTAATTATAGCATTTAGATATCATCACTAGTTGCATTTTTACAAAAATCACATGTGATAGATTAAAAAACATTACACATAGATAGAAAGAAATAAGCATCATGTATATATCCTCAGTTTTAAATATATATCTAAATCGACTATCCCTCGGGACAAAATGGGATGTCATAGTGCATAAAGTCTATACATCACATAGCTAAGCCTCAATCGCCAGTACCCTCAAGCCCTCATGGTGTGTGAGTGATAGAGGCCTGACCATGTGTAGCTATGGATCACGAATGACTCCTAGAGACGCTCTGCGATCGTAACCCCCTGATCTCGCCCCTCATCTATATCATCTACTCATGTGCCTCCTGGTACATCCTCTGGTATCGGTCTCTCTCAGCCTGAATCCTATCTCTGTCAACTCTCGCCTGCTGAACCTCACAAAGTAAGAAATCACTGACAGTTGACTCTCCCTCTGATGTAGGTACCACTACCATCTGCTCTCACTATGCCCTAATCTCAACTTCGGCATGCTCAGCTCTCTGTTGTAATTCCTCTCTCTCCCATGCAGACTGCTCTAGCACAGCCTCTATAGCAGTCCTATACTTGACAAATGGCATAAATATCTCTACATGCCACCCAGCGGATGATCTTGGTGAATAACCTATTTGTACTCGTTGCTCTGAGGCATCTATAGGTACTATTTCTATACGATGCAACTCACAAAGTCTCACCAAGCATCTATCCCAACTACAAAATAAAGGATAAGATAGAAATTAGACTCTCATATAAATATCACAAATAATAAACATACAAAACATCAAAATAATAACCAAACCTAACCTGGATCTCCATCTCACTAGGATAGATCTCAGATCACTGAAGGTGTGATGAGCTCTATTATCTGATCTATAGCTGGGGGCATAGACCTACTACACTCCACTCACTCTCTCTAACTAGGTCTCGTATCGCCTATAAGAATAGGACCATGAGCCCTAGATCATGGTCTCGACTCGGTCTCCTCGTCGGTATCTGCCTCCTGCTGGCCCTGTTGTGGTCTCACTCTGAAGATGTACTGTGATGGGACCTCCTCTAACTCATCCTCATCATCCTCTACATCCTCCTCAATATTGTAGTATACCACAAAATCACTAACATCGTCCTCTACCCCTATGTCACTAGCGTGACTGGCCCAAGGTCGAGCATCGCCTGTAGGGTGACTAGGTGGAAAGATAGGAGTAGGTCATGCTATATGCCACCATGTCCGATATGCTTAGGTACAACTGACATCATCTACATCTGACACTAGTTCTACATCCTCAGTACTCTCCTCATCACTAAGTGGCACATCTACTACTATTAGTCGTCAGATGGTATTCACCCTGACTACGCTGTGCATAGTACGTGCGTAGCTCAGACACACTATAGGAACATCATGTATCTATCCGAACTATCATGCCACCCTGTCAAAATAGAACCAAGCCATGACATGATCGAGATGACTGGCCATCAGTCGATCCCTCTGCATCCTCACTAAGTGCCTCTGCTGGCTAGGCCATTCAATGTAGCCGCGATATAGACTTCAGATGATGTCGTCAGGCTGTAATCTATCAAAACTAACTCTCTAATATAACACTGTGCCTCCAACACCTGACCAGTGGATAAGTGTAAACATGTGGATGGGTGAATGTTGCCTCTATAGGATAACCCACCGGTCATGTGCACCTAATATGCTCAAAAGCCCAAATCTATAGTAATGTGCAGATCATCAGACTATGCATAGACTGTCTAATGCTCCTCCATCACCCTAATGGTGTGAATGAGAACCCCATGAAGGTGAGTCCCTCGTCCATCTGGCATGATGGCTAGTGTGACTGTGACAATCATAATCCTCTGTAGTAAGGGAATGTCTCTGCATCCCTTCTCTAGAAGTTGAAGCTAAATGTGTCCTCGCTCTGCCTATGAAATAGTGCAACCCAAGCAGTATAGCTAACTCTCACAAGTGTACCCCACTGAGCATTGTCCTACTACCCTCACTGTCTCTCCTCAGATAGGTAGTTAAAGGATCTAGAATACATCCTCTAGTGTGATGGTCATCTCACCTGTCGGTAAGTGGAATGTGGATGTATTTGCATCCCATCTCTCCATCAGTGTCATCAACATAGTGCAGTCAAATCAGATTGTGGGCATATCAAACACCCACCATAGGCCCACTGTCTATAGGTGCTCTCTCTCTGTGACAAACAAGGAGCTAGTACGTTCTCATAGAAATGTCATTAGGCAACCACCT
The DNA here is from genome assembly GCA_027924645.1 of Cunninghamia lanceolata. Taxonomy (NCBI): domain Eukaryota; kingdom Viridiplantae; phylum Streptophyta; class Pinopsida; order Cupressales; family Cupressaceae; genus Cunninghamia; species Cunninghamia lanceolata. Next base: position 2,520,685 of record BSBN01000163.1, on the reverse strand, counting down.
ATGTGATCATGTGTCTCAAGGACATCCCGCAGGTCAAAAAGCAAACAAGAACATCAGAATCCCCCCTAGAAATCGAAAGCAGCTATCAAGAACAAAAAAGAGTACATGTGCCTAGGGCCTGTGTCCTCTATGGACCATGGTGCCCCAAGAAGACTAGGGCACCCCAGAGGGACATTGGCACCCATGTGGGACTAGGGCACCCCAGAGAGACTCTAGCGCCCTAGATGGACTCGGGCACCCCTCTTAGGGACCCCTATCCATTCTCTCCCTCTCGACATAGTAAGTGATACAGTCAAAACAAAAGTACAATGAAATATGCCAGAACGACAAGATTAAGACCCTACCTCAGCCTCGAAATGCCTCTCTGCTACTCAGGCTTGGAGCATCTCCAGTCATGGTGGCTGATACGAGCATCAGCTTAGCATGGTTGTCCTCCTATTCTCCTCCTCTCTCTCCTCTACTTTCTACAATGACAAGAAACAAGAATGAGTAAATGATAAGTGACAACTCCCTTTACATAAAGTAAATGAGTGAGAATTCCTATCCCTAACTAGGTGCAAGATTGATCTCTTTTACTCTCGAGCCCTTATTTGGAGCTATCAAACTCTGATTTCCATGTCATTTGTTGCGTTGCAAACTTGGTTTCACTCTTTCTTACCCAATGTGTTATGTTTGAGCATTGTTTCTTCAAATGACCCTCATAACATGTTTATCATCAAGTTTCCCTTGAAATCAACACGCGTGGGTATCTCCTTGTTTCTACTTTTTGGACTAAGCAAGCAGAAACAAGGAGGGACATATATCTCCCTTGATTTCCTCCCTCATCATGTCTCATCACTCAACCCCCTTAGTGTTTTTGTGCTGACTCATTGGTGGTAGTTGCAAGTTGATTTGATTTTTGATTTTCTAAAAAAAGTGTTCCTCTGTAGGTTGTGGTTCCTAACTTTGTGGTCTTGTAGGATTGCAGATTTGAGGGCTTCTTCCTTCGTGGCGATAACACCTCAGATTCCTCTACAGTGTCCTTTTGGGTATCCTTTTCATGATTGATGCATTTGCTTTCCTTTAGTTACATATGCACATAGTGTCATATGGCCACTAAAGTGGGGCCTAAATGTAACGTCAAAAATTGTCCTTCTGTATGGTATGGTACAATTTCTCTCAGTTTAGCTCCTCACTTCAAGTCACCTCTCAACCATTTTCTTTCTGACTTTCTTGAAACCCTAATTGACTAAGTCTAGTTGCAAAATGTTCACTTTTTGAGGTAACCTTTTGATGGAACCCGGAAAGGGGATTTGAATTATGGGTCCTTGGTTCCCCCAAAAAGTAGATCTAGTCAGAAAATGGGGGCTTGGACTTGGGCACCCGTGCCCTAGTCCTGCCCCATTTTTTAGGATTTTAAATTTTGGCAGGGTGTTAGCTCCTGCCGTATGCCTCAAGATTCTGTTTTCAAATTCTTGGTTTTCATGCGATATTGAGACATTATTTCAAAATTTGAATTTCCCTAAAGCTAGATATAAAAAGACATTTGAAAATCATTTTATCATACACAATTCTTATGCAAGCTTGATGCCAAAACTCTTCCACAATTGCTATTGAAGATCAGTGACTTGTTGAAGCTCTTAAAAGTATTTTGTATTTGCTATCATGGAGACAATGGATGGAGATTAGGAATCAATATCTTGAGACTATCTTGCTCTTCCTAGGGTTTGTACACCTTTTGCATGATCGGGAGAAGGGTTGAAGCCTCCAACATCAAGCTTGGAGATCCTCTGCAGACATTGCTGATTCACCTTCTTGTTCATGCAAGTCTTCATTTGTTTTCATCTCCTTGAGGTGAAGTTGTATGTGTTTATTGATTCAAAGCAAGATGTTGATCTTCCCTTGATTGAGACATCTAGGGTTTGATATTTCTGCATACACATTGTTAGGTTTGTACACACTTCTACAAATCTTTATCTTTGGCTATTGTTGAGGTAGAAATACCAAAGACGGGGCTTGACTGAGGCAAGCTCATATATAGACACATCTTTCTCCTTCTTTTGTAGGTTTTGATCATGTTTCACAATTAGTCACATCTTTCTTGATCCAAATCTTGCTCATTTCTTTCTTGGTTTCAACCGGATCAACCATTTCTTTTCCTTTGTCATTCCTTTGCTCTGTTTTCTTGTTTTCAGTATGGTAGTCTCTTTTCACATTTTTTCTTCTGCAAACTCTTGCAATATGTCCATACTTGTTGCAATTGTAGCACACCACATTCCTTTGTCTTTGATTCCTTCTATTGATTAGATTTGATCTACATTGATTAGCCATATGTCCAAATCTATTGCATGCAAATTACTTTCCATTGAATGATTAACTATTCCTTGCACTGTAGGAACCATTCCTTACCAGATTTTTGCATTCACAATTTTCTTGCAATTGAAACATTGACCAAAAAAGGATGGAACATTTTGATTCTAGTTTATTCTACTCAAGCACTGAGTGGCTTTATGACCAAACATATTGCAATTAAAACAATAGCCATTGAAAGATGGATACCTTTGAGCATTTGGTTGTCTAGCTAGAGGTCTTCTAGGTCTTCTTTGATTTTTGAACTAGTTTCTTCTGTTTTGCTTTAACTCAGTGTTTGTTTGACTAGATTTTGAACTTTCTTCTTTCTCAAATCCCAAACCTTGCTTATCATTAGCACTCCTTTGACTAGGAATCATCTTATCAATCTTTACAAAAATTAGCCTGAACTTTTCTTCATAGCTCTTGGCTACTTCTAGATCAAATTTTAGAAGTAGCACTTCTTTGCCCAATTTCTTCCTTCTTTTCAACTTCCGATGTCAACCCATTTAATAAATCATGTGCTTCATCTAATTGATCATTTAGCTCCTTGTTTTTCTCTTTGAATGTTGTAACTTCCTCTCTTAGCTTTAGGATGCACTCATTAGGTTCTTGAATATTAGCTTTTAGATCCCTGATTTCTGTCTCAGATTTTTTAAGATCAATAAGGGTTGCTTCTAGTTCCTTGTTGCTTTCATAATTTCCAAATCTTTTAGCTGCCATGAGTGAACTCTCCCAGATCTTCCTCAAGTTGTTAGGCTTCTTCCAAGGAACCTTGCTCTATTACCAATTGTTGACAGTAGGGAATACTGAGAGGGGGGTGAATCAGTATTCCACACAACTTCTTAACAAGTTTGTTAATCCAATTTCAAAATCTAATAATATAAGCAAAATAAGCATAGGAACAACAACCACAAAGACATAACACATGAACACCAAGATTTTTACGTGGAAAACCCAAAAAGGGAAAAACCATGGTGAGTGTTAGCTCACAATATATTAATATTGCACAATACCTTATTACAATAAGGCTCACTACCTTAGGGCTCACTGCCCTAAGAAATGCTCACTATAAGCAAGGCTCACTGCCAAATAAGCTCATTGCCTAGATAAAGAAAAAAGAAGGAAGAATGGCTCACTGCCAAGTTTAGTTGCTTAGATTGCATCTATACATATTACATCTCCAATGAAGCACAGAAAAATTGATTCAACACTCTTCATCTTTGTCTGCCCTATTTCACTGCTATGCTCTTATTCAGGGATACAATCTCTCTTTTTTTGCTAGTTGTTCACTTATCTTTGCATGCTTTTTACATAAAATACCTCTTCTCCCAACATCCATACCACCAAAATGAAATTCATAGGATATATATATATCCGCAACAAGATTTATCTCTTAATTAGGTCAGCAAGCTAAACCTAAAATGTGTAAATAAGAAGTTGTACTCTATCAGCTTGATCTTGTGTACAATCTCCATTGTAGACTCAAACAAACATGTACAAGTCTTCACATAGGTCATCCCCAATCATATAATCACTTAGATTAATTATCCAGATACTATAACTTCTCTGCATAATGATCTACCATGCTTGTTGGCTTGTTCCTTAAGAACATACTTGGTCAATTCATCTGTCATATCATAACTCATATTGCAGACCATAGGAGACTTAATAAATCATATCCAACAATCATTACTAACCTCTTAACAAGGCTTTAGATCTGCAGAACCAGATAAACTTGTATGTCAAAATGCGGATCTTGGAACTGTTGCATTGTCACAGAGAAATATTGTCAAACTAGAAACTGATATTGGGAAGCTTGTAGAATGTGATCTATTGAACTTCAAGGGCTATAATCCTGGATTTAGGTAGTCATGACATGTCTTTTAGTTGCCTCAGAACTGTAAGACAAAATATGCACTTGCAGAGGAATGCGGACTATTTTACTTTGCACTATACACATTTCTTGTCTTACTTTGTTCATCTAGACATTTTCTCCAAATGACTTATGAAGGAAGTCATGACTTAAACATTGGAATATATCATCATCAAATAGCTATGAGTCATCATACCTAAATTGCATTTGTAGGTCTTCATCTACAGAGGCATACTGATTCACTTTCTGTTGCTTACTCTAAACACTATCTATACTTAGTCATTTTGGCCTTTCAGACTTGAATACTTTTGTGCCTTGTTGTCAATCCAAGTTGATCTTCCAAAATGATGTTTTCTTGTCATGCTGATGTATCCTCTTTTCCTTGTTATCATCAATGACAACATTCCAGTCTTCTTCATAGTAGTGTATCTTGCCAACACACCTATGGGTAGTGAATCTTTGGTATTTTGAAGAGTTTGGTGGTCATTTATTAGATTTTTTCATTGAGTCGATATGTTTCAAATGCTTTTGTTGATAAACATAGATATTCTTTGAGATATAGACTCTTTTTTAAGCTTGCATTATCTTTTCATGAAGATAAAGGTTATTTTGAAAGTTAGCCATGGCTATTATATTTGAAAGGAAAGTTCAAATCTAAGTTAGTTGCACTATTATTTTTGTCAGGTTAGTGCCCAAATCCTACATGGGAAAAACACAATGCAACCATTTTTTAAATGTGGGAGCACTAACCAAAGGAAATACAACATACATGTGCATGTGTCATCATCACTTATGATGACACATGTACCCAAAAACATATGAAAGAACATGGACAATGCAAAAGAATCCATATATAAAGAGTGGAAGCGATAGGATGATTTGATTGATAAGGAGCTAAGTTTAAGTGTAATCTCCTAACTAGGATAGTGTTATTGCACTTATCTAATTTAATTCATTTATATTCCTTATATAAGAGTGACTCCAAGGTCCAACAATTAGGGACACCCTAAGGATTAGTAGAATGATGATAATATGCTTATAATTAGTCCTACCTATATTTTATACCTTTCAATATTGTCAAATAACAGTAATATATCAATCCTCCTTTGAATAACTTGTTTACTTTATCTAGAATGATATACATATTTGTGTAAGTTAATTCATTCATTCTAATGTATAATATGATGTAATATATTAATGAAATATATTATAGTATTCAGTATAATAATACATTCAAGTAGGATAAATATAATCCTACAATCTTTATTTTTTATTACGGTAAGTTGCAAACCAAGGTGGAGAACCCTTTAACAAAAAACCACCACAGGCAACAAAACATGCCCAACAGGCCATGAAAAATTGACAAGTACACTAATAGTAACTTAACATATTAAATTCCATATAGTATAAAAAATACCATAACCAAAAATAACTAACATAATAGAAAGAAAAACTACTAGAAAAGTTGGCTCCAATCCTCCTTGAGGAAGTCAAACATTTCAATGTAACTAGCAAAAGTCTTCGGATCAATGCCATGCTTCTTCACTTCAAGGTCTTGGAGAACCATCAAAGTAGTTGTAGTACAATGAGTGACCTTCAAGCACATGGTGTCCATGATTCTGATCTTATCCTTAAGGATGTCCATTCTTGATCTCAACTCATTCATGTCACCTTTAACCTGGTTACAATTCCCACACTCCCCCTATCCATTGGATTTCTTTTCCACTAGATCCACTTCATCTTGTTTTGGCTCTATTTCCTCATCATTTGTCATAATAGGAATTGTTAAGTTGCTTAAACAAACTAGCCCCATCTTGGAATTTAGACTACTCAGGAGTGAGCTTAACTTCCTAAATTTTAACTTCTTCCTCAGGATCAGAAACACTAGAGTAGTCCACAATTTTAACAACAAGGTTTTGCATACTAGCCAACCTACTATAATGGCAAATACTAGGCCTCCTGGGTTTAACACCACTACTCTTCTTCATACCCACCTTATTGTCCGTGTGTTTATCCTATGAAGTAGCCCTCTCCACTCTCTCCTTTTCATCACCAGCAACCTTCTTATGACTATCTTCAAGAGAGAAATCCTTAGACTGCACCTCCATAGCCTAGGTCATAGTACTCCTGTTCTTTTTTGTCTTGGATTTCTTCAAAGCCTCATTCAATCCACTTTTCCTCCAATCCCTCTTCCTATCCCTAGAGTGGGTGGGATTGTTCTTTAGATCACAGAGGCCCTCGACAACATCCTTTTGAGGAGAATTACTGGGAGAACCAGCAAGGGTGCCAACAGTAGAGAGGGAGGATTTAATAGCAGGGGCCATTGTATGCTCAAAATCATGACTCTGGTTGTTTGGGGTTGTCAGGTCAGATTTTGGCACGCACACAGACCCTTTCCCTCCTTGCCACAGGGTAATCCACCATGTCACTCTCAGTCACATGGAAGTAGCCAGTCGAGAGGAGGAAAGGCACGATGGAGATCTAGCTCATTGGAGAGTTGACTTCACGGAGGGGGGTCGACAAGTTTTGTGGCCTTTGTTGTTGTGAGTTTTGTTGTATGTTTTGTTCAGCGGTTGTGGTATTTGAGATAACCCTATGACCCAAAGGGTCACTGGTTTCTCTTCTTCTATTCTGATTCCTTAAATTCCACCTTTGTGTGGGTAAACGGTTGTTTTCATTGATGGCTTTTGCTATTTCTATGTCTCTGAGAAATGCTCTTTACAGTTGCAATTACCTAGTTTCTTTGAACAATAAGAGGACAAATAGGTCTCCTTGTGGTAGAACAAACATTTCCTATTGCAGTTGCAGATGCAACTCTTCGATCTCATCATGGATAGCTCTACCTACTCTCCTCTCACCCCTAAACACATTTGTGAATTAGGGTAGAAGGGTATGCGTGATTACTAACCTCAACTAGATCTAGGGTTTTGACCTAGGGTTTTGTTGACCTAGGGTTTGACTTTGTTTAACCTTAGTTACCTCATGATGGAATCGAGGGTTTGCAATGTTGTCTAATATGAGATCTATATGAATGCAAGCTAAATGATATGCAAAATGTCTTTTTGGTATTTTTTTAGAGTATTTTGGAAATAGAAATGCCTCTAATCTATGAAAAAGAGATATGTGGTGCAATCCTATATGACTTTTTGAATGCAAAGTTAATCTTCATTTTTTTGGGTTTTTGGTGTTTTCAATGCAATCTAATCTAATGGAAAGGGAAAATGCTTCTTCTAAGAATGTAGATCTAAAGATATGAAAGTGATTAATCGAACATGCAAGATCTAATCTATCAAGGAAAAAGCAATGTGTTACTATTCCCAAGAGCAAATGTGATTATCTAATTACTATGAAAGAAATGAAAGAACCTGAAAGAGATGAAGATTTGTTGACTCCACTACCCTCAGTAATCCTTGTGTAGGCAACCTTGAATCCTTCTGTGGCAGCAGGTGATCCTCTTGATAGCAAAATGACCCAAAGAAGCAAAAAGAAGCTTTGATGAAGCTTGTATGAGCTCAGTGAGAGCTTAGATTCAGCACAATGGCATAGAATGAAGCAGCGTAGCATTGCTTGGTTGAACAATAAAAGAAAAAGGCACCTTCGTCCTGCAAGAGCATTTGAATGCTAGATTGGAGAGCAAAATTGGCAAGAGTTGTGTGCACAATGAATTTGCATCCCTTTGTGCTTGGGGGAGGGGTATTTATAGGTTTGAAAGAGGGAATTGATTGATGAGTTAATAAGAATAGATTAGGGAGTTAACAAGGTTGATTGTCCAGTGAACTCAGCTAATTAGAGAGTGATGAAGCAATGATAGCTTATCACTGAAGAGGAAATGGAGGTGATAGAGTGCATGAGATTGATTAGAGAGTTAATTTGAGATCAAATAGAGTCAATTATGCATGTGTGGGTGCATGAAATAGTTAACTCTATATCAGGGGTCAAAAATCATGCAAATAGAAAGAACAACAGGTGAAAATGGAGCAAAAATCAGAGAGAAACTCAAGTTTTTCTATGGGTCCAAAAATGGCAGGGTCGCCCCTTCTGTCAACAGGGGCGAGGATCTAGGCTGGACAGGGTCAAATGTAGAAGATCAGGCTAGGAGATGGTAGAAGAGAGGAAAAGGATGAGTTTTGCATCAAGAAATAGGTCAGTCATGTGGAAGAATCTAAATCTCCACTTGCATCTGTAGGATCCCCAGGGGGGATCTAGAAATAATAGTTGTAGATTTGGATTGGTTGGTCAAAATCAAAAATTGTTAGTGGGAGATGGATCAGGGGACCTCTAGAAGGCTTCTATGAGGTGCACTAGATGAAATACAAAGGGGAAAGGTGAAAACTCACCTACAAGACACTCATAAGGCTTAGGATCAAGGTTAAAAGCCAGAAAATGCAAGTCGACAAATGTCACAAGTGTCGAAAAGTGTCGCAAACGAGGAGAGAGGGAAATCGACAAAGCAAAAATGACACAAGACAAGAAAAGAGGACACGTCATCAAGAGGCATGTTGCCCAAAGGATTTAATTTCATGCTTACATGTACGTGACAAGGCTTTGAATCATCATAGGGGTTCTCATGGAGGCAATGCATGATTTTTGTGCTTACATATTTGCCCCCTCAGGGATAGTAGTCTACACAAAAGGTAGGTACTGTTCCTGAACTACGCCTTACCTATTGTCAATTTTTCTCGCAATTTGTACCTGTAATAACTAGTATCAGTCTAGAATTTAAATATATCAAAATGAATAATGAAAACTAAAATGATGAACTTACCTTGGATCGTTTGAGTTCGACTAGTTGTTTGCTTTTGTCAGTTTGGACTTGTAGGTATGAAAGCACGCAAAACAATTCATGAAACAAATGCATAAAACCAAAGAACTCATCTAAAATGCATAAAATGAAACTAAGATAAGGGCAAACAAAGAGAGCCAGATTGTGAGATTAGAGTGAAACGACGACAGAATCATTCGTGTGAGCAGTGGATAGAGAGGTATCATCGAGGGGATTGCAGAGATGGCTGGCTCTTCCTCAGCCACAGAGAATCAGCTATGTAATTAGTGAAAAACTCTTCTCTAAACCCTAGGTTGTATTTTGCTAAAAATCTCTTAAAATTGTCCATTTTTGGTAATTTTTCCTGTTGCATTATGTTCATCTTGTCGTTTAGTGATGCAAGAGCATCCAATGGTGTAAGGGCAATCTTGCATCACCCAAAAAGAAAATAATTCAAAATCATTGTAGTTGTTTTCATTTCTTTCCATAATTAGTGTTTCTAGTTCCATAATATCCAGAATAATGATGTAGGACTTTCAGTTTTTCCAAAACTGCTAAAAATAGTAGCCTGCCTATTTTGGAAAGTGTACCTGCCATTTTAGGAAAGTTTGCATATGGGCCCAGATTGAAGTGAAAACTTACAAAAAGTTACATAACGGAAATATAAGACCTTTAGCAAAGGAATCAGGTGAAGATCATTTGTGAGCTGAAAGATATTAAAGTTTTTGTTTTCTGAAAAGCCCCTGAAAATTTCTAGAATGAGATATGAGGCACTAAAACATCCCATATTGTCCTAAAAAGTTGATGGAAATCCATTTATGAATTTTCGGTGTGATAGTTCACATCGCGAGATTTTTGGCGCTTAAAACGCTTTGTCAATCGGACACCCGGATCAAAAGTTATGCTTCCCAGAAGTTGACCTACTTTTGGAGGGAGTTGCAAATTTTGAAATTTAGCTGGAGGCCACCAAAAAGTGCTATTTATGACTATTTTGGGAACCCTGGGCAGTAGGAGAGTTAAGGAGGCAAGTGTAGAGTCAAGAATAGGTGGGAAAATAGAAACCCTAGAGGATTTGGGGCTACAGAAGGCTAAAGATTCTAGAGTCTTGAGGTTGGGAAGCTATAATGTGTTGCAGCCAGTAGAGGATTCATCCTCTAATTGTAATTAAGCTTCTGTAATGTAATGAGTTGCCCAAATCAATAAAAGAAAGTTCTATTTTCTCTGTTCAATCTCTGTTGTTGTGTGTTTTGTGATTTACCCCCCTTCATCATTTAGAGTGAGATTGATCTTTTGTTTTCTAAAATCAGCCAAGAAATAAAGTTTTTAGAGTGATTTTTGATCGAGGGGCTTGCTCTTAGGGTCGCCCATTTTGTCAGGCAAGGTCACCCAGGGGGATTCTATTTTGACAACAAGGTCACCCAGGGGGCAACTTTGTTGGACTGATTTCTAACTTCATTTGAAGTTGTTTATCATTTCTTTCACTCTAATCTAACATGATTTGGTCACTTAATCTACCTGTTTATTGTAATTTTGATGGTTTATATGTTTTTTGTGTTTTTACGAGTTTACAAGATCTAATATAAAATTCTCTTTTGACTTTGTAGGAGATGCATATTCAATGGAATGCCTTCCAAGAGAAAGGATGGCTCTTAGGGATGTTTTCTTTACTGAGTACAGAGGATTGTGCCATACTAAAGAGGACAAGTCTAGCCAGAGTTTGTCATGTTCTTGTGATCCATCCTATATCTTGTATATGTTGTGATATCTTGACTTACTGGGATGCAGATAGGAACACAATCAAGTTCCCGCAGATTTCAGGAGAGTGGACTATCACTCTTTATGATGTGTACCGTATTCTTGGGGTTCCTGTGAGGGGACAACCTCTATTCCTTCCTGCCAGTGAGTCCTTTGAGAATAAGGCTTCCTAGGCTGCATTCATGGGGGTTAATCACCCTGGGGACCAAACAGGAGTTCTACTTTCTTCTATGCCATGACTCCGCATCCCACTTCTAAGGAGGTTTCCAATTGGCTTGATTGCTTTGAGGTTGTCATGAGACAAGGCCTCGACTCATCTGAGATGGTGTTGGGTACCCATTATTTGTGGATTAGAGGAGGGTACAGTTTATGTATGGAGACCTGATATCCTAGCTATGGTCTATAGAGATTTTTATCGGATCTCTCAGCGAGGGGCTCTAGCCTTTAGCCACTCTTCTCTGATTATGAAATGGATTTTTGAGCATATGAGGCCTTATCAAAAGCTCATTCCTCTTCTGGACAAGTGACTACTGAGAGTAGCGAGGTGGGCACATCTTAGTTATTTTGATGCTACTCTTCCCACTATTGCTACCCTCACAGATGATGACATGATCTCTGATCCCTACCACAACATGGAGGGGGCTTGGGCCTGAGATGATGAGATGAGAGTGTACTTCCGTGAGGTTCCAGAGATCACAAACCATAATGGTCAGGTTAAGGCTCATCAGGTGGACCGTGTTTTATAGCAGTTCAGTGAGGATGTCCCTGAGGACTTGTCCCCAGTGCCCACTTGTTACAGGATCGTTCAGGAGATGGGAGATATTAGACAGAGAAATGTTGTTTGGACACCTTTGACTCCAGGTGTCTTCATCACTAGGGTCTCTAGAGGAGGACGGAGGGAAGGGAGAGGGACTCCTTCCTGATCTCTAACTGTGACTATTGACTCAAAGTCCACTGATGAGGACTACGTTCCTAATAGTGATGATTCGTTAGATGAGGCCCCTCTCGAGGATGAGGATTTCAATGACATTGGTGTTTCAGATGAGGTTCCTGACATCCTCAAGGGTCCTTCTCTTGTTCCTCAACCTCCTCATTCAGATGAGGTGATGTGTTAGCTTAACCCTGACTGGCAACCTAGAGATCCACGTAAGTTTTCATCTATTTACTCTTGTTTAGCTTTGTCTTTTATTTTTTCTTGTGGCACCGACTTGGTCTTGTCTTGATTTGGCATTTCAGGAAATGTCAGAGTGGAGGGACTTGGTTTGCGAGGTTAATGTTGGATTAACCTTTCCCTTTACTAGGATGATCTATGAGCATCTCTTGGATGATCCTGGTGTGCCCCCTGCTGCGGAACAACACAATGACATTTTTGCTCCTGTCTACCATGGGTGGTAGATGATTATAGAGTTGAAGACCCAGGTTGACACGCTTTAAGGTGAGAACAATGTACTTCAGGAGATGACTCACTGTAATTTTGGGTGTCTTGACACTACTATGGCGGGGCCTTCATAGTTGTATGCCCACAGCAGAGCACATCATCATAGATCTCACGGAGCGACTAGTGGTACTCATAGACGGAGGAGCTAAAGCCTCGAGGGTTCTATGGAGGGAACCATACTTGACTTGCTTTTTCTTTGAAATTCATGCCCCCTTGCATGGGGAGCCTCTATTTCTCTTGAGAGCATTTTGGCTTAGCTCTTGGATACCATTGTATGTGTAAACTTTGGATGTATCTATGAAAGTTTATCCTTTTCTATGGTTTTTCTCTTTGTCAAATTTCGTACTCATCTCTTGTGCATGTTTGGAAGTTTTTAGGAACTTTTTGATTATGTTTGACCTTTTCAACTCTTTTAACAAATGCAAGTATGACCACGATGACATATTTTTGTAGTTTTTTATGACATATATATGATATGCAGTTTATGATATGATAATGCAAGAACACAAGAAATGTTGTAAATGAAACTATAACACTTACTGAATGTCATGAGATATGACACTTGACTTTATTGCTTTGAGACTCTTTTTCTGATTTTGGTATGAATGCGATGTGGGACAAACAAAGTGACTACTCTTAAATACAATTTTTGATTTAGGGGATTGCAGGTTGTCCTGATATAAGAAACCTATTTAGGGCTGTGAGAAAGGATTTTAAGGAAACTGAAGTGGGGAGTGAAATGAATCATGGAGTGTTTCTAATTTCTAGGCTTTGCTAAAGGCTAAACACTAATCCCTATCTAGATAAGACCATTTGATAAGCTTTCAACTTTAGACAAGTATCAAGTTTTACAGGTGTTCACTAGAATTAGATCATAGATGGCAAGCAAAGTAGACCTGAGGTAAAGGATAAAATTGGAAAGAACAAGGGTCCCTAGATAGAAGATGATCCTAGAGACAACTAGACTCTTAGTTCTGCTTAGCTAGTGCGTGTGTGTGCTTTGTACCTTTCTTTCTCTGTTAGAATGTCACCCTTGAGGCTTCAATCTTACACTGATCTCCACCCAAGAGTACGGACATTCAGCAATCTTCTCTCTTTCACTCTCTTTTTTTTGTATCTCTCTTTTTTCTGCTTTTTTCACTTATTTTTGTATTTTCCTCACTTGACTTTTCTCATTTTTTTGGATTTTGATTTTTTCAAGAAATGAATGCTTTTGGAACTTTGACATATGATGTTTTGACTTCTCAATTCTCACTTTTCAATACTTTTATTTTGATCACTCATTTTTTATTCACTCAGATTTTAGATTGCTTCCTTTAGAGTTTTGATCTTCCTGACATTTTTGGCCAAGAAAGATAAGGGGTTGAGCACCACCTAAAGTCTTTGTAATCTGGTTTGACTTCTCTTCTACTAGGGAAGAATTGGGAATGTCTACTTGCAAGCTTCTTTTGAGCATTGTAGGTTTGAATACTGAGTTTTCTTAGACCTAACATCTTGACTCATTTCAGAGTGGGATCAGTGTAAAGCTAAGAGCTAGGCTTTGATTTAGAATCACTGGGAATGAAGGTGGATAATGACAATTTGTGAAAGATGAGGGATCTCTAAGTCCTGGAAGGATGACATATATCTAGCCAACATTAGACTCCTTACTAAAAGGAAAATAGTACAAGAGCAAGTCATGAACTGTAATGCAAGATGAATAGAATGAAACCAAAATACGAGAAACAAATTGTTTTTGACATTTTTGAGTTTTATAAATTTTTTGCTTAGGTTTTTTTAGACATAATATTTCTTGAGGTGAAAGGCATTGATTGTTTCACTAAATTCCTCTCCCTCCATTGTGCACAAGAGATAAGCACCATTTCTAATATCTTCTTTAACCATGTAGGGGCCTTTCCACTGAAAAGACTCTTTTTCATCTCTTTTTCTTGTTTTTCATGCTACCTCTTCTTAGGACAAGTTCTCCAACTCTGTATGGTTTATCACTTGAGTCTATTACTATCAACTCGGTGGTTTCTCTCAACATTGTGAGACGTAGTAAATCCTAAAAGGCATGTTGGTGGGAGGGAGTCCAATATAGGATTCTGTTGCAATTCAGTAATTCTGCCAATAGATCGAATTGTTCTTGCATGTAGACTTTTATTGCTGGTCTCTCTTGGATCGTAAGAATTGGAATAGTTCAAGAGGATTTTGTGGCTCCCTTTTCTCGTCAGGAGGAACAAAGCTTATACTTGTCCTCCCATTGGGTTCTGGTCTCAAATCCATGGCATACCCAATATAACTTTTTGGTAGTTCAAAGATGACAGGGTCATCAATACCAACTATCACTCTCATCTTCCACTCTCTGTGAAAGATTCCTTCACTTTCTTCATCTTCATCAGGCAATCTCTCCACCATTTCTATTTGTTCCCACGGTGCTTCCCATTCACCGAGTTCATTTGATTGAACCAAGGCAGAAGTAGTCAGTTTTTCTTGTGGTTTGGATACTACAAACATCCTAGGTAACACCCATATAGCATTGGTTGATTCATTATCCATGGAATATGCCTCTTCCATGGGTCATATTGGCTGATGTGAGTCCTCTGTTAGTGTGAGGGACTCATACGATTTTGTTTCTTCAGGTGTATTATGGAGATGTGATTTACTTAGTGGTGACAGTGGGGTATAACCCTCCGTTATGTCTTCCTCTGCATCTGAGAAAGCATATGGGTCCGCATCTCTCAGGCCTAATGTAGCAGTTTGAAATACCAGCCCCTCAGTTCTATGAGGTTTCTCTCCTATGCATGGGAAGAGTTTATAGGCCTCTTAGATGTCAATGGTGAGTATCTCTAGGGGGAATTGGAGTGGTCCATCCCTTTCAATCAACTCCATGATCTCAATTGTTTTGTCCTTGGGGACCACTTCATTTTGCTTTGGTGGTGGCCCATTCTCTAAAGTTTTGATTTCTGCTGTGTTTACAGTCTTTTTTGGGGTTTCCATTCTTTTGACACATTGATTGAGGTGTAGGCTTTGGGATGGTTAACTTGTTGGTAGGGAGTTTGTAGTCTATGGGAATACCTATGCGTTTATGTGGAGTATTTGACTTTAACATGCTAAAAGGTTCTAGATCTCCCTACACAACATATACCTTCCCTAGGTGTAAAAATCAATCTTCTTGAAATAGTGTGGAGGGCACAACTTTCATTCTATGTATCCATGGCCTTCCGAGAATCAAGTTATATCATGTATCCTTGTCTATGACATAGAAAGTGGTTGGAATGGTTTTGGGACCCAAGGTCACTGGAATGGTGATTTTTCCTATGGTGGCTGCTTTTAGATTGTCATACCCACTTAGAGTATCGCTTGAAGCGGTGATGTTGGTGTGTCCATAGCCCATTCTCTCTAAAAGGGAGAAAGGAACTATATTCACTGCAGCTCCATTGTCAATCAACGTTCATTTGATGCATGTGTCGTAGACCCACACTTGCAGATACAATGTGGGGTCCCCTTTTTTAGTTAACTTTGCCTCGGAGGGCATCTATTGTAGGTCAAAGAAGAACCCTGGATATTTAAGTTCTAAGTTTGGTGGGCTAAGATCATAGTCCACATGATTGATTTGTTCACTAGGCGGTGGCGTGATTTGGTCAAGATATCTTAGGCCTATTGCTTTTAGCAAAGATGAACGATGTGAAGGGGAGTTTCTGAGTAAATCAATGAATGAGATGTGAGTATATGATTTCTTTAGGTCTTGTATGAGTTCATAAGGTCCTATTGGAGTTGTTATTGGCTCAACCACCAAAATGGTGCCTTCATATGCTTCTACTTGCTCATTGTCTTCATCATGATCCTCCTCTTTTTCTTCATTATGCATGATCTTAACCAATCCCATCAACTTAGTTTCTCCTTTTTGTCCTAGGTGAGGTGGGACTTCAGGGTTACTACTCTGAGTTGCTTTGTTTTGATTTGTCATTTCTGTATTTTTGTGTGCGGGGAACAAGTCCTGATAAATCCTCATATTTGCATTTTGTGGTGCTATGGGAGCTTGATTTTGTCTTCTATCTTTGATATCCGGTGTGACCTCCTATGGGTTCAAGAACATTTCTATGAATAGATGTTGTTGGTCTTCTGGAAGTTTTGCTATGAATCTATTGTATCCCCCGCAAGACTCTGTGCTATGCCCCCTTATTCTATGAAAAGAACAAAACTAGTTGAACTCATAAGGGGATCTCTCATATCTTCCATTATTCCCATTCCCATTTCCATTGCGGTTCCAACTTTGGTAGTTGTGTTGAGGATAGTACCCATTGTTTCTAGGTCAATCTATGGTATTTACATTAGGAGGATAGTAATCTCTCCCATTGTAATCATCTTTTATCCTCTTGACTGGGGGTTGATCTGTCACCCCATCTGTGGTTGTACTCCTATTATTTTTGAGGATTTTTACAACAGAGGTATTGTTTCCCATATCCTCTTTTGTTAACTTTCTATTTGAACGATAAACTTTTCAACCACTGTTGATGGTAGCTTGATCAATACTTAAAGCACTTTCCAATGCTTCTTCGTAGGACTTGTATGGTAGTTTATAAACATCTTCTCTCATGTCTTTGTTAAGGGCATGTAAGAAGAGATCACATAGTTCTTAGTGGTCCATGTTCAGAGCACTAGTTGAAGAATAGAGCACTTGCCTCCATCAAGTGACGAAATGTACTTCTGACCTTACCTTCTAGCTTTATGTGGCACATTTGATATGGCCGAGTCATTTTCCCAAGCTAGGTTATTGAAGGATAGAGAATGCCTGGACTCTTTTGGACCATGTTCATAGTCATAACAATTGGTAACAGGTGCATCAGGATGAGGTGGCACATACCTATCAAAGGAAGGGGTTTCAGGTTCAGTTGAGGGAATGTTTCCCTGGTTCAAGTTTGGTTCCGTCATATTCGAGGGTGCCATAGACATCGCAGAATAAATGGAATGGATGATGGCACTGATGATGGAAGTTGAAGCAGCTATGAAAAGCAACGAAAGAATGTTTGTGAAGTGTTTAAATGTTTGTGAAAAGTTTTGCAATGGGAACGCAAACTACAAGACCAAAAGATTCTGTAGTTTCATGTCGGGTTCACCAAAATATGTCCGCTCAAAATCATGACTCTAGTTGCCTGGGGCTGTTGGGTTGGATTTCAGCATGCACATGGACCCTTTCCCTCCTTGCCACGGGGTGATCCACCACGTCACTCTCGCTCATGTGGAAGTAGCCAATCGAGAGGAGGAAAGGCACGGCAGAGGTCTGGCTCATTGGAGAGCTGGGACTTCGCGTAGGGGAGTTGGCAAGTTCTATGGCCTTTGTTGTTGTGTATTTTATTATATGTTTTGTTCAACGGTTGTGGTATTTGAGATAACCTTATGACCTGAAGGGTCACTGGTTTCTCTTCTTCTGTTTGGATTCCTTAAATTCCACCTTTGTGTGGGAAAATGGTTATTTTCATTGATGGCTTATGCTATTTCTGTCTCTGAGAAATGCTCTTTGCATTTGCAATTGCCTAGTTTCTTCTAACAACAAGAGGACAAATGGGTCTACTTGTGGTAGAACAAACGTTTCTTGTTATGGTTGTGGATGCAACTCTTCAATCTCATCATGAATAGCTCTCACCCACTCTCCTCTCACCCCTAAACACATTCGTGAATTAGGGTAGAAGGGTATGCGTGATTACTAACCTCAACCAGATCTAGGGTTTTGACCTAGGGTTTTGTTGACCTAGGGTTTGACTTTGTTTAACCATAGTTGCTTCGTGATGGAATCGAGGGTTTGCAATGTTGTCTAATCTATGAGATCTATATGAATGCAAGCTAAATGATATGAAAAACATCTTTTTGGTATTTTTTTAGAGTATTTTGGAAATAGAAATGCTTCTAATCTATGAAAAAGATATATGTGTGCAATCCTATATGACTTTTCAAATGCAAAGTTAATCTTCATTTTTTGGGGGTTTTGGTGTTTTCAATGCAATCTAATCTAATGGAAAGGGAAAATGCTTCCTCTAAGAATGTAGATGTAGAAATATGAAAGCGATTAATTGAACATGCAAGATCTAATCTATTAAGGAAAAAGCAATGTGTTACTATTCCCAAGAGCAAATGTGATTATCTAATTACTATGAAAGCAATGAATGAACCTGAAAGAGATGAAGATTTGTTGACTCCACTACCCTTAGTAATCCTTGTGTAGGCAACCTCAAATCCTTCTGTGGCAGCAGGTGATCCTCTTGACAACAAAATGACCCAAAGAAGCAAAAGGAAGCTTTGATGAAGCTTGTATAAGCTCAGTGAGAGCTTGGATTGAGCACAATGGCATAGAATGAAGCAGTGTAGCATTGCTTGGTTGAACAATAAAAGCAAAAGGCACCTTCGTCTTGTAAGAGCATTTAAATGCTAGATTGGAGAGCAAAATTGGCAAGAGTTGTGTGCATAATGAATTTGCCTCCCTTTGTGCTTGGGGAAGGGGGGTATTTATAGGTTTGAAAGAGGGAATTGATTGAAGAGTTAACTCATTTGATTGATGAGTTAACAAGAATAGATTGGGGAGTTAATAAGGTTGATTGTCCAGTGAACTCAACTAATTAGAGAGTAATGAAGCAATGATAGATTATCACTGAAGAGGAAATGGAGGTGAGGGAGTGCATGAGATTGATTAGAGAGTTAATTTGAGATCAAATAGAGTCAATTATGCATGTGTGGGTGCATGAAATAGTTAACTCTATATCGTGGGTCAAAAATCATGCAAATAGAAAGAAAAATAGGTGAAAACGAAGCAAAAACGAGAGAGAAACTAAAGTTTTTCCACGGGTCCAAAAATGGCAGGGTCACCCCTTTTGTTAGCAGGGTCACGCATGGGTGACCATGGGTCACCTGGGGGGATCCAGGCTGGACAGGGTCAAATGCAGAAGATTAGGCTGGGAGATGGTAGAAGAGAGGCAAAGGATGAATTTTGCACCAAGAAACAGGTTAGTCATGTGGAAGAATCCAAATCTCCACTTGCATCCAGGATCCCCAGGGGGGATTTGGAAATAATAGTGAGAGATTTGGATTGGTTGGTCAAAATAAAAAACTATCAGTGGGAGATGGATCGGGGGACCTCTAGAAGGCTTCTATGAGGTACACTAGATGAAATACAAAGGGGAAAGGTGAAAACTCACCTACAAGACACTCACAAGGCTTAGGATCAAGGTCAAAAGCTAGAAAATGCAAGTCAACAAATGTCGCAACAAGTGTCAAAAAGTGTCTCAAACGGGGAGAGAGGGAAATCGACAAAGCAAAAACAACACAAGAGAAGAAAAGAGGACACGTCATCAAGAGGTCTGCTGCCAAAGGATTTATTTTCATGCTTACATGTACGTGATAAGGATTTGAATCATCATAGGGGTCCTCGTGGAGGTAGTGCATGATTTTTGTGCTTACAACCATAGGGGTGGACATCAGACTCTTGATAGTTGGGGGAGATTTAACAACTTTTTGTTTTTTCCTTTTAGACCAAGAAATTAGGGTTTATACAGTATGGGCCCTAGTATCCTGGGGGGACCGAGTAGCCATAGAGGAAAACTTCATAGGGGACCTACCAGCAACCAACTTAGACAAACTAGCCCCAACCTTAATAGAAGGAAGTGGGGCTTTCTCATCCAACTATTCTTCTTGCACGTCCTCAATCAAATAGGCCTGGATAGATTTGGGAGGGCAAAGGGCAAGGTGGAACTGGTAGAGATGAAAGATTAAGCCTTGATGCAAGGGGATGGTAGCAATACTAGGGTTACTAGCATGTGCAACTTTGGTAACTTTAACCAAGGAATCAAGGTAGGATAATAAGTAGAACATGAAACTAATGAGAACTCTGTGGTGGAAATGATTCAATAGAGCAAAATGATAGTGATAAAAATATTTGTAATGACTATCAACAGTCACATACTTCATTAATAGAAATCATACCTTATCCCACAAAGGCATGAGATTATCTCTTTCAAATCCTCCCTGCAATCTAATAGGTTGTTCTCCTTCCTTAAAAAATAATGCCATGCTTTCATTATCCAGGAATTTACTTTATTTCTTTAGTCTCTTCCCATTGCAGGATAAGCCCATAGCTTGGGCTATGGTTTCCTCATTGACCTCAAATTGAACTCCACCAACCTAGACTACTCTCGAGTCCTAGGACATGGTGAACTGCATAGAAAGGTTCTCAAGGTTCTCATCAAATCTACTGAGACACTCCATAAAAGGGGTGAAACCCCCTTCATAACATATGCTCCAAAGCATGTTGTCCACTCTAAATTCCTCATAGGAAATGGGCTTAGTTTTCACCTTATCATCCCCCATGATCAATCTATTCCAATCCTAGGGAGGAAGAAAACATAGTTGATGCAAGAAAAAATAGAGGCAACAAATAATTCTAGTTATCTTTTTAGAATTATGATAGAAAATAAAACCCTTATACTTATTGATTTTACTCTGATGGCTATGCACATTACTCAAACTATAATCCTACAATCTTTGTTATATGTATTAAGTGTTAGATTATCTATATATAATGAATTTTTAAATATGAGTTCTATTATCATTGAGTTTCATATAGTAATTGGTATCATAACTAATCATTGTATAGTTGATTGTGTCTATAACCCCCTAGATAATATTTGTAATGATCAAATCTACATCCTCAGAATAATTCCCCTTTTTTGAGGTTTAAATTGATGGGATGTCTAATGTAATATGTAGTGATAAGTGGCACACTCATATGCTAGGATTAGTTTCTTTCCCTACCTTTACTTATCCTCATTTCATTATTTTATCATTTTATCACATATTGGTCAATTTTCAAATATATTAAGGGTCAACATATTAATACTATTGAATTGTGTAATATACCACACTAATTATCAAATTAACATATTCTTTATAGATTTTAGTTAGCCAGAACCCCTACCCCCACTCTTTTCTCAAAGATCATTAAACCCTCTAGGGTTCCTCCTAAGTAGCTACTGGTGTCTTCCACCCATGTTGTTCTTGCCCATGCTAACCCCTAGGATGTTGACCGTTTGACCCTCCTGTCAACTCTTCACCCCCCTCCCCAACATGCCAATGCCATGGTTTTAGAAAATTCCAAGAGCACTTCCATATTACCTCATGATCCTAATTTGAGAAGGGGACAAAGGTTAGTGAAGATTCGTGTTCCTCCCATGATCACCCCTATGGTCAAGGGTATTGTTCACACTGATTTTGGAGTTAACCCTCATAAGGATTCTTCATCTATAGATGGTGTTATCAAACATAGTAGAGCTCTCAATAAAGGAAAAAATAATATTTTTGAAGAGCCTACTAACAACTCCCTAACTCCTCCAATCTCTACTTATGATACTCCCATGAAGTCCACCTCAATTGTTGAGAATGCTAATGTGGTAAAGCCCCAACAAGTTATTAACAAAGATATGAAGATTATTTCTAAAGGCCCCTCCAATAATGGTCAAGTTGATATGCAAGATCCTCTTGACAATTCCAAAACTATTTACTCCACTACTTGCCAAAATTGTGATAGCTTAAAAGGTGGAATTGACATTCTTGAGGAAAATTTTAATCTAAAACACAATATCTAAAAATGGTTCATGGTACAATATGAGAATACTAGCAAGGAAAATTTTAATCTAAAACACAATATCCAAAAATGGTTCATGGTACAATATGAGAATAGTGGCATGTGAAATGCCATGAAAGTGGTATAAACATGAAATAGATGTGTAGAAATGACTTTACAAACCTTTCAAGATCTCAAACAAAATTAAAGACCTACATGACCTTAAAAAAGTTGAGTCTCATCATGCAAAATGAGGCTATAATCACACGATTATAGCCTAGAGTAAAATTATCATAACTTGATTAAAACATAACATTTTTATAACTTCTAATATGGAAAATAAATAAGACTTAAATTACTACAAAACTCAAAAGTTATTTTTCAAAATTCACAATCAATTATGAACAAAGAAGGTTCTAAATCTTGCTCTAGTCATTTATGGGGAATAACAATGAGAGCATGAAGGGAAGTGGGAGTAGGCATGCACGAGGATGGAGCCAAAGTTTTTTGCAGGGTGGTAGTAGATCACCCATGTAGGGAGAGGATGAAGATGGAGAGGATGGTGATGGAGAAGAGGATGACATTGGAGGATCTGATGCATGGCATCTCTCTGTGGAAGAAGAAGAGGAGGAAACTCTCTTGGATATCTGGTCAGAGGTGCAGTTGTCTATGGTGTAAAAGGGGCCTTCTATGGCTCCTTCAAATTCTAATTTTTTTGGGCTTTATGGGGTGCTAAAGAAGGGTTTCCTTTCTCCTCCAATGACCCCTACAAAGGATGCTAGGGTTTCTGCTAAGGGAAATGTGTCTAGAGTGTTTCTAGTTAGCTAAATTTGAATGACTGTATTTCACCTTTGGATCTGGTGAGCCCTGCTAGGGTGTTTCCACCTTGCATGTTGCAGGATTGTCTTAGAGAGGGTACTCCTACTTTGGGTCCCCTTTCTAAGCAGGTTTTGTAGGATCTAAACCTGCAAATCAACTGGTCAGCTTATACAGATTAGTTTGGAGATCCCTTGGCTCAATCAGTTGTGGGGGATTCCTCTTCTTCTTTGCATGCTTCTAACATCTATTTAGGTGTTTCTCCAAATGCTTCAGATGGTTGTTGCATCTTTATGCAAGTCCCTGATGAGGAAGTTGACAAAGCTATTGCCTACATGGAGAATGCCCTTATTGGGAGATTCTCAGGCTTTCGCCCAAATATTGATGTGGTTAAAAAATGGGCTCAGAAAATATGGGGTGAGTCTGATTAGATTAGTGTAGCTGCCATGTCTAATAGATATTTCCTTTTCTCTTTCAGATCTCTTGAGGAAAGCAAGATTGTCCTATAGGGAGGTCCTTGGTTCCTTGGTAAGTCAAATCTACTGTTGAAAAGATGGTCTCCTGGTTTTGATGTAGCCAAAGAAAACTTCAATAAGGTTTCTATTTGTCTTAGACTCCCAGGGCTTCCTTTAGAGTACTAGACTGAAGCCATAATTTGAGGTATAGCAAATGCTATAGGTCAGTTTTTATCTATTAACCATGTTACTAAATCTATTAAGTGTCATGTCTTTGCTAGATTTTGTGTGAGTGTTGATCTTGATAAGGTATTGCCTTAAATCATTAAATTGTGCTCCAAATTTGGTAATTGGGAGCAAAAAATTATTTATGAGACATTCTCATAGGTTTCTCTGCTTTATCATAAAGCTAGGAACTTCTCCAATTCCTATAACCAAACTTATGAGCATATGAAAGAGTGTGAGAATAATGATAATAAAGGTTATGCTACAAGGAATGAAAGAAAAGATAAGGATATTGTTATGGTTGGTCCTGGTGGAAATGAGAAGGTGACTCCTTTGAAGGGTAAGAATAGGTGTCTTTTGGTTGAGCTTGGTTCAGCTTCTAAAAAAGGCAAGACAACTCAATTTCCTCATCAGAGTTCTTTGGTGAGGTTTGGTTTTAAATCACTGGTGATTTTGTTTAGGGCTGCCCCTTTGTTGTGGACTTGCTGTGTTTAAGGCTTGCTTCTTTGCTATCTCTTGTCTCATGTTGTAGTTGGTTCTTTCTTGATTCATGTGGTTGTACAAGGTTTTGGGCCCTTTCAAAACCCTTTTCGGTTCATAGCTCCGGTTAAAAGCACTTATATTAATCAAAAACAAAGAAGGTTCTAAAGGTTTGCATGATAGTTTGTTACAAAATTGTTGAAAATGAGTCCTCTAGATTTGTTCATACAGAATTATTAACATATTATTGAGAGATAAAATTTAAAAAAAAATTCTAATACTTAGTTTATAACAACATATCAAAAAATTAAGCCAACCAAGTTGATCAATTAAAAAACATATGGTCAAAATACAATAGTCCTCTACAAACAATAAACTGTTGTAAAACAATCCTATAGATTTAATCATAGAGAATGATAGACATAGGATTGAAAAATAAATTTTAAAGGATTTTTATATTACTTAGTTCAAACTAGAATATCTAAAAATTGAACCACCTAGTTGACCAATTAAAAGTTATGGTCAAAACATTGTTGTTCTCTATCTCAAAACAACAAATTGTTCAAGAAAAAGTGCATATGCATTTGAAATTTTCAAGGCATACAACATGTATGTATCTCTTTAAAAAAATACTTGCAATGGTCAAATAGAATAGTGATTTTATTTACAAGGTAGACTCAATTCTTTTATGACAATCTAATGTGCCAAACCCAAAATAGATAAAATCACATAAACCCATCAACAATGAGGGTATTTAAAGACATAAATAAATTATACTTCATATCTACAAAATGTGGTTCTCATCTATAAATTAGTTCAAATTTGCAACAAAAATAGCCACAAAACCTTTTCTGAACAAGGCTAGCTCACCTCCCAACCACGGGACTTACAAGCAAGTTCATCTTCGAGCTAAAAGGCTCCCAAGAAATTGATTTTACAACACAAGTACACACAAATCTAGAAACTACCCAATGGATAACACATCTCAAGATTCATTAATAAGGGAGAGTCAAAGGGACTCACTAACTTCTTAGGGCAAAATCAAAATATAACAACAATCTCCATCTCCTCATAAATTAAAGATTCCCACAACTTTCCAAATCAATGCAATAATCACTCATTCAAATCACATAACCCCATCAACGCAAATATCTCACAATATAGTTATTTTCTAAATAATTCTAACTCTCTAATTCATCACAATACTCCTCATCCAAATCACATATCTACCACAACACAGTTAACCTACAAAATATTTAACTCCTCTCCACAACTTAATCACCATGTACACAAATTCACTCATGCCAAAACACCATACAATAAATATTTCTCCACTAGAGGGTCCACACCTCTCTCAACCTCAATAAATGGTTGGATCTTAACTCAAATGGAAAAATCTGCACCCAACAATAGCTTCATACCCAAAATGATCAATACATAAAATAACAATGCATAAAATGATTTTCAACACACAAAAACAAGAAGATTCATAGAAAAATTAGCAACCAAATTTTTTTTATAATAATCACAAACACTACCATAATCTAAAAATAGTTTAAAAACTTACCTCAATGCTTCAACCAAGTTAGGTGAAGCCTTGATAAAAAAATTTTATCTTCTCCAAACTCCGAAGTTTTTGCTCCAATCTCTCCTCTTCCAAAATCCTTGTTCCTTAGAATAGAAAATTTATACAATAGAAAGACCAACCCCAAACCAAACTTCTAAAAGAGAATAAATAAATAAAATAAAACTAGGGTTAGGTTTTGACTTGCAATTCAAAAATAGATTTTGTCTCTCAAAAACTCATCACCTATCTTCCAAGACACTTTTCAAACCTCTAGATACTTTCAAAACACTTTTTGAATATTCAAACATGAGCCCCTCTCATAGGTTATCACTATAGAGATTTAATTTTACATATATAATAAAATAATAATAATAATTTATGACTCCAAAATCTTCCTCTTAAGTTCAAATCTGAGATTTGACACTTAACAGAATTTAACTACACTTAACAAAGATTAACAAAAATTTAATTAAAATTTTAATTAACACAATCACATCCACAACACTTTTACACAAGAAGACCTTAATTATCTATTAAGATAAGGCCTAGATACACTGGGGAAACACAACAATGGTTTTTGGGGGAACCTCCAAAATTTCTCCATTGATCATGAAATTAAACCTACACACTTGCACATAAATGTTAATATATCTAAGATAATAACCAAAACAATACTCATAATTAAATTAATATATGCATCATAAATATTTCATAATTAACAATATTATCATAATTAAATAACAAATTTAATTCATCATATTCATAGAAAATGACATAAACAAATAACATTTAACCAAATACAATTTAGATTTATTATACACAATTATGTTCATTCTAAATCAATCCATAGTGATAAATTAATTCTAATTCATAAAATCTAATCTGAAAAATATGAACAAATCCAAAATCATTAGTTACCCAAGTCTTCATCGATTAGATAATAAATTACTATTCTAAACATAGTATTTGTGTCATCATAGTCTATAATCTTCGCAAATAAAATAACCTACCCATGAATATCATAAACAAATAAGTAATATTTTACTTGTGAAGATTATAGACTATGATGGCACTAATACTATGTTTAGAACAATAATTTATTATATGTTTGATGATGACTTGAATAATTAATCATTTTGGACTTGTTCATATAAATTCTAGATTAGAGTTTTTGAATTATAATTAATTTCTCACTATGGATTGATTTTAGAATGAACATAATTGTGTATGATAAATCTAAATTGTATTTAGATAAATATTTTTTATTTATGCGATTTTTTATTAATATGATGAATTAAACTTGTTATTTGATTTTCATTTAATTATGATAATATTGTTAATTATATGATGCATATATTAATTTAATTATAAATATGTCTTCTATCTCGGATCTATTAACATTGTGTGCAAGTGCGTAGGTTTAATTTCATGACCAATGGAAAAATTGTGGAAATTCTCCAAGAAACCACTATTGTGTTTCCCCAATGTATCTAGGTCTTATCTTAAGAGATAATTAAAGTTTTCTTATTTAAAAATGTTGTGAATGTGATTGTGTTAATTAAATTTTTGTTAATCTATGTTAGGTATAATAAAATTTCGTTAAGTGTTAAATCTCAATTTTGAACTGAGATTTTGGAGTCATAAAGTGTTATTTTATTTATTATTTGTGTAATGATAATCTATGAGAGTGACCCATATTTAAATATTTATTTTTTTTAGAAGTATTTAAAGGCTTAAAAAGTGTCATTGAAGATTGATGAATTTTTTAGACAAACCCTATTTTTGAATTGCAAGTCAAAACCTAACCCTAGTTTTATTTTATTTTTTATTTTCTTTTGGAAGCTTGATTTGAGGTTGGTCTTTATATTATAGAAATCTTCTATTTTGAGTAACAAGGGTTTTGAAAGATGAGAGATTGGAGGAAAAGATTGGGAGCTTGGAGAAGATGAAAATTTTAGATTAAGGCTTCACCTAGCTTGGTTGAAGAATTGAGGTAGGTTTTTAAGTCATTTTTAGATTGTGGTAGTATTGTTTGTGATTATTAAAAAATATATATAGTTGCTAATTTTCTATGAGTTCTCTTTTTTTGTGTGTTAAAAACTCTTTTATGCATTGTTACTTTGTGTATTGATCATTTTAGATATGAGATTGTGTTGGGCGCAAATCTTTCCATTTGAGTTAAGAGCCACCCATGTATTGGGGTTAAAGAGGTATGGACCCTCTCTTGGGGAAACATTCTATTGTATGGTGTTTTGACATGAGTACCTTTGTGTATGGTGATTGGATTGTGGAGAGAATTTGAATATTTTGTGGATTATTTATGTTGTGGTGGGTATGTTATTTGGATGATGAAGTATTGTGATGAATTAGAGAGTTGTAGAATTATTTAAAAAATAAATACATTGTGAGATATTTGTATTGATGAGGTTATGTGAGTTGAATGAAGGATTATTGTGTTGAATTTTATTTGAAACATTTGATCAAACAAATTGTATGTATTTTCCATAGGTGCACATTTAATAAGGTATTTTGTCAAACAATTCACTTGTATTCATAATTTGCATGGAAGTTTACTTGAATTGATGTCATAATAGCCTTTACATAAAATCTATTTTTGCATGCTTTTGTGGATGTCTTAAAATCATATTTTCAATCATAGAAGTTATTGATTTTTACGTCCAATTATTTTTAATTGATATACTCTATTTGTGGTGTCATTTTATTTTGCATTATGCCCATCTTGTAAATGGCATGTCATTGTGAAAGATGACAACACCTTAATTTATCTCATTGTTTTTGATATTAATAAGCTGCAAACTTGAGTGCAGGTCCCGATGACAAAAGTCAAAAAGGTAGCAAAATAGGCCCAAAGCCTCAAACAACCAAAACACACCAAACTAATAGCAGATCATAATAAAACCAGAGTCCGAGTTTCTAAACATAAACTAAAGATAAAACTAACTAAGCAATTCTTTCCAATCATCAGTGATTAGATTAAGCATTTTCTCCTTATCCTCAAGTAGAGAATCCACATCATAATTTTGGTCCTCCTGTAGAATAGAGAAGGCAATAGTAGCCCTGTGAGAGGATTTCATAGCCATTTTGATCAATACCTTGACTTTTCCCTCTATGGATGAGAGATGGGTCTTGATCTCCAGGAGCTCCTTCTCAAATTTCCTTTTATCCACTTCCATTCTAGTGCTCATCACTTCCTTATCCGGAGTCTCTTGAATTTCAGTATCCTCAGGGTTCCTGTCATAAAATGCATTGTTCATAGACTCAAAATGACTAGCGCCCTCTTGTTCTTGCACAGCGGTGGTTTTCACTTCCTTTATTTCAATATCATGCTTAATGTCCTCCTGATCTGAGGTAGAGGAGTAATCGACTATCTTCAACACTTGGGGCCTTTCCCCAGCCAACCTGGAAGATCTCCTAATACTTGGTCTTTAACAAATACCACATACTCCTTCATCTGCTTGTCCTGCTTTTCCATCTTTTCCTGAGCCTATTGTTCATCATTCCCCTTCCTCTCAACACATCTTCTGTAGCTTTTCTTACCACTTTTGATAGAAGTAGGTTTCACTCCTTTACATTTTTTACTACCCTGTTTAGGCAAGTTATTCCTGAGGTTGCAGAGACCCTCCACTACTTCCTCCCAGGACTAACCATGGGATCCTTCTAGTTCAATAGAAATAGAGAGCCCCGAAGTATGGCTTCCAGTTTGAGCCTTCGAAAGAGAAGTGGCCTTAGACATAAGAGGGCTAGAGATAGGGGCTGAAGGACAACTCATAGGAGGGTTTGTAGGAGAATTAAGACCAGAGGGCAATGTGGTTTTCAATTTGGAGGGCTTTTCAAGCCTAACACTAAGGGGAACCTTATTCTTAGGGTCTTCATTGGAACTATCTTCCATAATCCAGACTGAAGGGGGTTTAGCATGGCACAGAGCAAGATGGTAATGATATAGGTGAAACATGAGCCATTGGTGCAAGGGTAAGGCTACCACCTCAGGATTACCCTCATCGGCCTTTTTCGTTTGGAGCATAGAAGAATCAAGACTAGAGAGAAGATAAAAAGGAAAATTGACCATGATTTTATGGCGGAAGTGGTTTAACAATGTAAAGTGATAATGATAAAAAACCCTGAATCTCCCTTCCAGAGTAAAAAAACTTCATGATTAAGAAACATACCCAATTCCAAGGGCTGATCAAGCTCTCACGTTCGAAGCCACCTTGGAGTCTAATTTGCTTCTCCTCTTCCTGGTAGAACAACTTCAAGCCTTTGTTATATTGAACTCTCATCTGTTTCTTGAGCCTATTTCCTTTTCAAGGCCAAATTGTAATGTTGGCTATGGATTCCTCAGACACCACAAACTGAACTTTACCCACTTTCACCCTTCGATTGCCATCCCAAGTACCAACAAATTGGGCTGAAAGGTTCTCATCATAGCCAGTTAGGCTTTCAAGAAAAGGGGTCACCCCTCCCTCATAAGCTATGCTCTAGACCTGTAAATCTTCCTTGAATTCACCATAATTCATAGGATCAGTTCTTACTTTCTCACCACCCATTTTCCTAATCAAGCAATACTTAATGCAAGCAAGGCAGTTGTAGAGAATAGAGAAGCATAGAATGAACAATCTAGAAAGGTAATTATAAAACTTTAAGCCCATTTCTCTACTTGAATTCCCAAGCACATCCTTCCCATTCCCAAGCACATTCAAGTCATTATTTCCTTTAGAAATCATCTTGTACGAGCCCGCTGCTGCCAACCCTTCTAATGGTGAGTGAAAAGACCATTTAAATTTGCAATGCCACCAAACACATTTACTGCTAAGTTGGTCAAGGTCCACATAGGTCTCCAAAGTCCACATCACCAGGGGATAATTATTTCTCTCATTGTTGTTTATTATTTTATACCTCATTTTACATGCTTTAGATTTGACTGTGCCCACCTTGATTCCTTTATTTGTTTAAGTCATGTATGAAATATACAAAATTAATTGTATAAAGTCACTACACTCTATTATGCAGATTTACTCATTTTGATGAAGTATTGCTTCATCAAATAAAGTTATGAGGTTAACACTATAATCTCTTCATAGAATTGATAATTATTGTTGTGCATGGTTGATATGGAATGACTAATTGTATCATAAACATATTATTACAAGAGTAAGTCTTCAAGTATTTGATCTCATTTTCCTAGATTTTGAATATTTTGTATAATCACACTTGACTAATATTGAGAGTAAAAAAAGTAGTAGACATCATTAACCATAATTTCATAGCAAGAGGATACCTACAATATCATTGTGTACTGCACTTCATTGTATAAGTTTATAAATTTCGTAACTAAAAATAATGTGGAATTTAATAGTATGTTTTGCCACAATATAAATAAATACTATAATTAGATAATGAAAAAGTTATTGCAATTCTCGCATTTCTCCTTGGTTTAGGATTGAAGCTTGTAAAATGATATTGGTGGATAAATGATGGGTTTATCTTATTAGTGTTTGATTAGTTAGTTGTATATTTTATAATTGATTAATTTCTTATTTTGGCTTGTTTAAGTGACATGAGTTTATGTTGATATATTTGTTATATGTTATCATTTATGTTTTAATTGCAAAATTAAATATAAGAAAATAAACTAGAAGAGTAGGTATTACTTAAATTATTTGGAAAGAAACAATTACTTGAGGAAATTGTGAAAAATGTGTAGAATAAATTAATAATTAATGATTTTAGGTTTCAATTAATATAAAAAGATGTATTATCATATTTGTCAAATATTTTTAACCAACTTTAAGTTGATTTATCTATGTAGCCAATAACTATCTATTTACTTCATAAATTCATTGTATTTATTGTAAATAAAATTTTGAGTAGAAATGGTTCACATCAATTTCATTTAATCATAATTGAGTTTAAAGACTATTAAAATAATGTTAGATGTCTTGTTAATATTAAATTAGGTTTGTTTGTTTGTTTGACTCTTAAAATATATTGGTCAAGTTGCTTTAAGATGGCAATGAATTATCACTTCCTCTTAGGAAGCTTAAAGAGAAAATATTCATGAGTTTTTCTTTCCCTTGTGATGTCATGCATAATAACATCGACACCTTGTTTGATTGTCTTCACTTTTCTAGGGCATTGCAAATGGGGTTCCATACACCCGCTTTTGGTATTGTTTCTCTTTTTCTTGAGAGGCGTGCTCTCATTTTGTTACACAACAAAAAGTTCAAGTATGCATAATTCACTAATGTGAGAAGTGTAACACTTAATATCTAAGTTTTGTAAATAAAAAAAGTTAGTTACATTGTGTTTATGCCCATTTGTACATGTATGTATGGATGGTCATGACACCCAAACCCTTTGATAAATAGGACTCAAAAACATGTCCTAAGAACAAAAATTACACAAAATAATTTCCCACAAGAAGTGGAAAGCCACAACAAAAGCCAACAATAGAAACCAACACTAATGACATAGAAATAGAACATAGGTAGTGAATAAGATTATCTTGAAGCCTTAAACTTAAGAATGCTCCATTCTGTTGAGTTGTTGCTCATATGGACCAATTAGGACTTGAACCTAGGACCTTCCATTTTCGGTTGGACTACTCTACCAACTAAGCTATTAGCCCCTTTGTGGCCAACCCATTGTCGGTCTAGGTGTGGCTTATTTCCAACACCCCTCCTTAAGCCACACTACATATGCTTGGGGCTCCTAGCCTGGCTCTCTAGGTGGTAGAGCATCTAGTAGGGAAAAATAGAAGCCAATGCTCTTTGGGACTTCGCATCCTCCTTGTTGTTGCTCATCTGCATGATTTCTTGCAACACTATTGGCATCAAGCATAATCAACATTCATGACTAGCAATTTTTTTCTCTTGGGGGACATACAGGATCAGTTCAGATGCTCATATTGGGTCCTTCTATGCATAGGGATCTATGACTTGAAGCAATCAAAACATTCTCAGACCTGGTTGTTCCTTGGGCTTTAAACACCCTTCTCAACCCTATTGGGCCTACAAACTTTCCCACCCTCCTTTCTCTTCAACTTATTCCAACACCTTGTGGTCTCCTCCACACAGGGCACAATAAGACTTCAATCTAATGCCTTCGAGTCTTCTTCCATGCACAAGGAGAGAATGTTGTCTGGCATCTACTTCACATCACACTTCCTACACAGACCATGTTGGATCATCACTTTACAACTGCCTACTCTGAAGAAGATAGGTGAATGAAGTATTTGACGATTTATTCAATGAAGATGCAAGGTATATAAAGCAATGACATATAGTTTGGTATATAGTTATCTTGTAATTGTATCTACAATCCTATCTGCATAAATGGTAGAACTAATAGAAATTAACTAGCACAATATAATACATACTATTCTATGCTAACATTCCCCCCTTTATTACACTACTTTTGTAAATACACCCCCTAAATAGATTAAATTTAACCTTACCAAGAGA
The DNA here is from genome assembly GCA_027924645.1 of Cunninghamia lanceolata. Classification (NCBI taxonomy): domain Eukaryota; kingdom Viridiplantae; phylum Streptophyta; class Pinopsida; order Cupressales; family Cupressaceae; genus Cunninghamia; species Cunninghamia lanceolata. The sequence goes on along the minus strand of BSBN01000163.1, from coordinate 2,487,913 downwards.
CTTGGTGAGTATATCTTCTACCTGAGAATCTGTGGGGAAATGCTAGAGCTAGATGTGGTGGTTCAAGATTGGGTCCTGAAAGCAATGACACTCAACCTCAATATGCTTGGTTTGTTCATGAAAAACTAGATTCTTCACAAGCTTCAAAACACACTAGTTGTCACAATAAAGATTAGGTGGCTACTTTTCAGGAATGTCCATGTCAGCCAAAATGTGACATGACTAAATTGCTTCACACACATCTCCTCATGCAGCATGATATTCAACCTCAGTGGATGAGAGAGAAACAACAGCTTGTTTCTTACTAATCAATGAGCTAGGTCAAAATCAGAAATGAAAAACAAATACTGAAGTTGATTTCTTGTCATCAACAAATCTAGCATAATCCAAGTCAGTATATCCCTACAAGAAGAACTGAGTGTTCTTTTTGTATTCTATACCATAATCAATTGTGCCTCAAATATATCTCAAAACATGATTTGCTTAAATCCAATGACACTTATTTGGCTCTTGCATAAATTGTGAAAGATAGCTGACAACAAAACATAAGTCTAGTCTGGTGTAAGTCAAGTAAATGAGAATCCCAACAAGCTATCTGTAGAGAGTTGCATCTACTTGAGGTGAATCTAGGAATTAAGAGAGTTTGAGATAAAAATTTGATTCTTCTTTTGTCATATCTCCAAGCCAAGACAATAGTGAAGTAGCCCCAAATCTTTCATGTCGAAGGATTGCTTGAGATCATTCTTTACATCATTGACGAGATTGTCTAAACTACCTATGAGCATAAGATCATCCACATACAAAACTAGAATGACAATCTCTATGTCGACCCTCTTATAAATAGAAATTAGAATCTAAGGGGCTACAAGTGAATCCATGTTGCAATAGGTGACCATCAATTTTAATGTACCATGCCCTAGGAGCTTGCTTAAGTCCATAAAGTGACTTGATGAGATGGTATACCTTGTGAGGATGATGCTCATCAACAAAACCTTTTGGTTAGATCATGTATACTTCTATTTTTAGATCACCATTTAAAAAAGCACTCTTGGCATCCATCTATTGAAGTTTCCATCCTTTCTGCGTTGCCAAGTGGGAATCCCTGATGGTTCTTTGGACCCACTTCAAACATTGATGTTGCTACTACTGATGTGAAAAAATATGTTCTAGATGGCCCAGATCAACGAATAATTCTCCTTGCAACCCATCTTTTTCATGAGTGGATTCTTCATGCTCATCATCTGACTGTGAGAAAAAAACTATGAGAGGTGGTAGGCTTTGGCTTCTCTTTGTGTGTCAATGAGTCAAATGATGACTCATCACATACCACATCTCGACTCTCATAAATCTTCTATCTCCTATGATCTATGAGATTATATGCTTTGGAAGTAGTATTGTACACTAGAAAGATACATTAGAATGCCTTGGGATCAACCTTCTTCATTTTGTTAGTTGGGACATGCATATATGTTGTACAACCAAATACTCTAAGATGAGAAATTGAAGGATTATGACCACTCCATACCTCTTCTAGTGTCTTTTCTTGCAAGATCTTTATGGGTACCCTGTTGAGAAGGTACACAACTGTTTGTACTGCTTCTACCCAAAACTGATCCTCCAACTTAGCTATGGAAAGCATGCATCGAGCCATCTCCATGACTATCTGATTATGGAATTCTACAATTGCATTTTGCTGGGGCATATAGGGAGAAGTCACATGTTGTTTGATTCCATGATGCTTAAAAAATGCCATGAACTCCTTTGATGTGAATTCCCTCCTTCAATTTGAATGGAGGAGAAGAAGAGAATGGCTTGCCTTCTTTACAATCATTCATGGAAGTCCTAAAAGTTTGCAAAGGCTTCACACTTCTACTTGAGAAGGTACACCCATGTCTTGTGAGAGAAGTCATCCACCAATAATTGGAAGTATTGGAACCCTAAAAATGAGGTAGGGAGGATTCTGCACAGATTGATATGCACAACAGCAAGGCGGTCCTTGGCATGGAAGGTACTCAGCTCAAATGGATCCTAATGTTGTTTACTTATAAGGCATCCAAGACATATAGGAAAAGAATTGGAATTTTGAGGAAGTCCTCTTACCATTTCCTTAATACTGATCTGATATAGGGATCCAACAGAAAGGTATCCATATTAGTAATGTTAGAGAGGAATAGATTTACCCATAGAGGTAGATAGATCAATTGCAGAGCACCATATTCTTCTTTCAATGTCTTCCAAAACTCCTCTTTTACCATCATCACGCTGGGTCCTTCATGGACTGTTGCACCATCTTCTTTTAGTGGAGTAAGTTGGTATGACACTCCATCCTTCACAATCATGTAGGTGTTCTCTTCTCCATCATGCTTAGTCTTCTTGTCAAATTGCCATGGCCTACCTAGTAGTAGATGGCATACATCCATGGGGATGATATCACACAGGATCTTGTCCTTGTAGGCACCAATGTTGAACTCTACCCAAGCTTGCTCATTCACAAGTACTTGTTGACCCTTATTGAGCCATGACACCTTGTAGGGTGTAGAGTGAGGAATCCTCTTGATCTTCAACTTTTCTACCATTTCCAAAGACACAAGATTGTTAGTAGAACCAGAATCAATAATCACCTTACATACCTTCCCTTGTGCTTTGCAAGTTATCCTGAATAAAGCCTTCCTTTGTGGGGACTCCTTGGCTTTTGGTACTTTCAGTAATATCCTTCTTATCATCAAGGATTCTCCTCCTTCTGGGGTTGCACGTACAAAAGATGAGTTCACACTCTCTTGGTCCTCCTCTTGTACTATTTGGACTCTTCTATCACCTCCATATGAACTTGATGCTTGTTTGTCTAGGCACTTGAATGTATGATGTCCAACTTGGTTACAGTTGTAGCATTTGCCTGTGAAGGTGCTTGACCCTCTACCTTTGCCTCCAAACCTGCCTCTACTATTTGATCTTCTTCCTCTAAAGCTGCCTCTTTCACTTGACTCCCCTCTTGGCTCCTGATTCTCTTTATTGCTGCTATTTACTTCTCCTTGCTGCTTCTGTCCTCTTCCACCAAAATTTCCTCTTGCTCTAAAGTTCCTTCCTCTACCCCTTCCATTTTGTTCTTGTTTCCTTTTGATCTTTTCCTCATCTCTCACTGCCAACTGGAAGCATTCTTCCACATTCCTAGGTGTAGTAAGACTTAGTTCATCTTGGATATTGAACCTAAGCCCATTCATGTATCTAGCAATCTTTTCAACTTCATCCTCATTATGGCCAATTCTCATACTGAGCTTATGAAACTCCTCTGTGTAGGCCATTACATCCATCTCCTTCTGTTTCAAGTTCTGCAACCTTCTGAAGGTTTGAATGGCATAATATTTTGGAAGGAATTGACCCTTCACCTTGGACACCATCTGGTCCCATGAACTGATTTTGGCTTTTCCTTGTCTTATTCTCTCTGACTGAACATAGTTCCACCATGTTAGTGTTGCTCCCTTCAACTTGGTCTTTGCTAATTTGACTTTCTTCTCTTCAGGCATCTCTTTGTACTCAAAGTAGTTATCTAAGGAATCAATCCAGTCTAGTACCTCCTCACTGTTCATCTTCCCTTCATACATGGGCAACTCCATCTTGACATTAGTGCTTTCTCCTTTCACTGTCTGCAGCATCTTCATAAACCTTTTATCATCTGGATCTATCTTTGTCCCATTGGATCCCTCTTGAGGGTCTACATTTTCACCCTCATACTCTTGGTCACTATCTTCCTCAATGACCCCACCTCTCCTTAGGTTTGCTTCAATGGTTGCAAGTCTGGTTAGAACTCCATCTTGAGATTCCTTCATCAATCTCACTTCTCTAGTGAGGACTGGACTGTTCTTAGGAAGCATTTTGTACTCCTTCTTCACACTTTCCCAATCAGAACTTGTGCTCTGATACCACTTGATACAAAGTAGGGGATGACTACTGAACCTTCACAAACATGAGGGGCTGATCTTTCTTGAGGTGGACAGCAAACTTGTTCTTCATGGCATCTAAAACCTTCATTTATGAGCCCAAATTGGCTTAGGTATGTGAGATTATTTTCAACACTTAAGGAGGGAATAGGACATGTTCATTTGACCTAGAGAAACTCCTCAAACTCACCAAGTGACCTTGCAAGCTGTCCTACCCAACGTTTCTTCACAAACTACCTATTTTCCTTGTAGCCCTAGAAATGAGGTTATGAGGGCATAACTCCCAAAATTCCCAAACAACTTACCAAACTCTTTATATTTTTAGATACCCATTAATGCCCTTTGTAACATACTTGACATGCAGGGTACTTTGTTTTGGATCACATGCCTTGAAAAAGGACTATACCTGTTGTTCCAAGGGATAATTAGCCCTATTTTGCAAAGGAAGTACCCCACCAATGTTGTCTAGAACTTCCTAAGCAATTCTAGGACTTAGAATGGGTTGAAAATAGAAGGATTCAATAGGTTTTGGGCCTCCTTGGGCATTTCAAATCACTTAACCAACTCAATCTCACTCTAGCTAACTCAAATGGCTTAATACATGGTGATATCAAGCCAAAACCTCATCAAATCTTGCCTTAGACTGCTCCCCTGCACCTGCACACAAAACCTATTGTAAAACATCCCTAACTAAACCTAATGCATCCATTTTGGGGCCCCAACATAGTGATTTGGGTTAGAACCCCATCGATTTCATTAAACCCTCCAAAACCCTCTTAGAAACAACAAAATGAGGACAGCGATTAGATCTCCTTTCTCTTGCAATGTCAAAGCCTCAAATTAGGTTCAAATGAAATATAAAATAGTACTTTACACCATTCCCAACAAGAGAGCCCTTGACAGGATTGTACAAGTGGGTACTATAGCAGAGAACAGCGAAATACACAGTAAAAGTAGCAAAACAATCTTTATTTCTGTATTTTCTCTCTTACAACATCAAATCCTCTCCTTCCCATGAGCTCAAGGGATAAATACAATTCCAAAACAACTTGTCCACATCGTTCAAGATTCTCCCACTATCCAAAAAGGCAAAAAGATCACTAATCTTAGCCTTATCACTATTTTTCTAAACATAGCACATGCTATTTTGGAGTTCCACTACTAGTTTGACTTCTAGAATAGAGAGAGTGGTTTTCTAAAATAGAGAGAGTGGTCTGAATCAAACCTTATTACATTAATAAACAAATACATGACTCCACCTAGGCTCATAATGAGCATAAAATCCAAAATTGAAGGCTCCTAGTGAGCATACAAGTCAAAATTAACTATGGTGGTCTCTGCGCCAGTCCTAGAGAGTACCGACTTCTATTTTTCCCTGCTAGATGCTCTTCAAAAAACTAGTAATCTTCAATTGGATGAATTACTTAGACAAGGGGTATTAGACTATTTCTTGTTTGCTGTGTGCTACCAAGGAAGGAAGATTCGAGCCAAGCTTGAAGAAGGTTATTATGCAGATGATGAAGATGCAGTAGAATGTCCTCTCAAGTGTCCTCATCTCACTGCACAAGCCTATCAAGCTCATCTCTAAGCTTCTCTTGATTCTTGAAAAAGCATGTATTGAAAAAATATCGATAATAAATATTTTATTTTGTGGAATAGATATTTTTTTATGGTGTAATCATGTCAACACCAAAGTTGCTTCTCTAAGATGCTCAGCTCTTAAAAGGGCCCAATTATGTAGCCTGGAATACAAAGATATGTATGGTTCTCCAATTTGAAGAATTATGGGTGATCATTGCTAGTGTTGTGTCACATCAAATTGATGCTAATGAGTAGAAGAAGTTTGATAAATCTGATGTGAAAGCATTGATGTTGATCACACTTTGCATCTTTGACAAAGTTCAACCTCATGTTTAGGATGCGATAACATCAAAGGTGGATTGGGACAATTCTATTCACTATCTACAAGGCAAAGAACGAGACAAAGATCCCCCATCTCTAGTTCAAACTTCATACACTTAGTATAAAAGTTGGCAACAAAGTAGAGGAGTTCTTGCATCATGTATCTGAACTATGAGTAGAACTTGTAGCACTTGATAAGAAGGTGGAGGACAAACTACTAGTTTCGATCACTCTGAGAGCTCTTCCTTCCCAGTTCCAGACTTTTGTCACAACACTAAACATCAAAAAGAAGGTTATGTCATTTGAAGAACTAGTGAATTTGCTTCAGCAGGATGAAGCCATCCTGTCAGTACAAGCTGAGTTTAAGGACAAAGAACTGATCTCAATACAATACATTAGTTAGAATTTTTGCAAGGGACCCCCACAAAAGTAATTATAGAAGCAACCACAACAGCAAAAATGACATAATTCTCAAAAGGTGAATAGATGGTGTCACATCTACAATACAAACACACATGACATTGTCAGTTGTTGGTATAATGCCTTGACTCAAGGCAAGTCTAGTAAAGAAGGTACATCTACTTGTAGTGATTCTCATCAATCAAAAAAATGTCATTGCTGATGAAAGCACAAAGGACATGTTGTGGCCCAACAAGATGATGTATCAAATGAGGATGAGCTAGAAATAGCCAATTGTTGCACCCATCAAAATCTTGTTCTAGTCTCCCAGACCTCGCAGATAACGAGGGATGTTGGTTGATAGAACCTAGTACCAGTAAGTTAATATGACAGGCAATCATGAGCTATTTGATACACTGACTGATCAACCCTTTGGAGATAGGGTTTGAATCATATACATAAGAAGTGTGTTGTAGAAGGAATTGGAAAAGTCATTATTCCTCTTGGGACAAGCAATTGTACCCTCATAAAGGTACTCTATGTTCCTAGTTTGATAATGAAGCTCTTGTCTGTCAGTCAACTTTTGAATCATAAGCTTAAAGTGGAGTTCTAGGTCAAGTAAGGCATGAAAACTTATTTGATCTCAAAAGAATGTATGATACTTTATAGAGCTTTTATGAAGGATAGATTATTTACACTAAATATCTTCTCATTCTCTGTAATTACTCTATCTACCTCTATGACTGAATATACTGCTCTCTGGCATTACCGATATGGGCACCTTTCTATTGAGTCACTATATCAGCTTAGTTCTAAAGAAATTGTAAGAGGACTTCCTCAACTTTCAAATTCTTTGCCTATATGTTTTGGATGCCTTGTAGGTAAGAAACATCAGGATCTGTTTGAGCTAAGTACCTTCCATGCCAAGGATCACCTTGCGATTGTGCATACTGATCTAGGAGCACCCCCCTGCCTACCTTATTTTCAAGGTTCTAATACTTCCAATTATTGTTGGATGACTTCTCTCATAAGACATGGGTGTATTTTATCAAGAAGAAGAGTGAAGCCTTTGCAAATTTTTAGGACTTTCACCAATGAGTTGTAAAATAGACAAGTCAATCTCTTCTTCTCTGAGTACAATTCACATCAAAGGAGTTCATATCATTTATGAAGCATAATGGAATTGAGCAGCACCTAACTACTCCTTATACGCTCTAGAAGAATGGAATTATAGAACGTCATAATCAGACTATCATGGATTTGGCTAGATGCATGCTTTCCATAGCTAAGATGGAGGATCAGTTTTGGGTAGAAGTAGTATAGACAGTTGTGTATCTTCTCAACAGGGTACCCACAAAGATCTTGCAAGACAAGACACCAGAAGAGGTATGGAGTGGTCATAATCCTTCAATTTCTCATCTTAGAGTATTTGGTTGTACATCATATATGCATGTCCCATATAACAAGAGGAAGAAGATTGATCCCAAGAGTTGTTGCTCATATGGACCAACTAGGACTCAAACCTAGGACCTTCCATTTACTATTGGAGTGCTCTACCATCTAAGCTATTGGCTTGTTTGTGGCTAACCCATCATCGATCTGGGTGTGGCTTGTTACCAACAGCCCCCTTAAGCCATACTATAGGTGTGTTGTGAGATTTCACAACATGGCCCATTTTTCCTCAGCAAACCAAGGACCCAACATTTTGCTTCTGCTTGTGTGTTTCCCTACTTTGGCTGGTATGGTAAAAAGTCATGTCGCAATCCATAGTCAAAATTCAAGTTTAGTAATTTTCCTAACAGATGTCAGCATTGCATATAGAATTAAATTTTAAGCAACTTTGCCTTTTACATCATGTTGAAATTCTTTAAAATGAGCAAGTTATGCCTAGTCAAAGTTTGGTCAACCAAACATCCAGATCCTGATGAAATTTATGTATTATGTACCTATCTTATCTAAGACCATAGATGGATAGAGGACCAAATTTTAAGATACTTTTCCTTTTGAACCATATTGAAATTCGATAAAATGAGGAAGTTATGTACAGTCAAAGTGTTGGTCAAAGGCATATCCGTATGGACATTCACATTTACTTAATATCCATATCCATATGGACATTCATTCAAATCATGATATTTCTCATGTTTCTCAATGAAATTTAAAAATTCAAAATGATCTAGAAACCTTGCAACGTGAGGAACAAAACCCAGAAATCATTTGTCAAAATTTAAAATTTTGGTCATATGGATATTCTGTACATCTAGATATCTAGATCCATATCCATATGGACATTCATTCAAATCACAATATCTCTCGCATTTCTTGACAAAATTAAAAAATTCAAAATGATCTAAAATCCTTTGTCAAAATTCAAATTTTTGGTCCATCCTGATGAAGTTTTGTATTTTGTACTTATTTCATGTAAGACCACAGATGGATAGAAATTTGAATTTCAAGCAACTTTGTCTTTTGCATCATGTCAAAATTCGATAGGATGAAGGAGTTATGCTTGGTCAAAGTTTTGGTCAAATGGATATTTTGACATAGATATTGAGTTTCAAATGTCCATATCCAAATATCCATATCCTTACCTTGCTTTAAAGACCATTCTTAGAACCCAAGCCATTGACTTTTCATATGGATATTCTGTACATCTGGATATCCAGATCCATATCCAATTCCATATCCATATCCATATGGACATTCACTAAAATAGAGATATATCCCTCATTTCTTAACAAAATTTAAAAATTCAAAATGATCTAGAAATCTTACGATGAGAGGAACAAAACCTAGAAACCATATTTTGAAATTAAAAAAAAATCAAGGCATTGTTTACCAACCAAACATATTTTTTAATTTGGGAATTCCTGTGAATGTCTAAAACATGAATAAAGTATTTTATGGTAGGAAACATTAATATTTTTGTGGAATTTAAATCAAGTGCTACAATTATATCTTTACTAATTTTTTTTTTGCAAAGATAGTGATATTTGATGAATTTAATTGTTTTCTATGGTAGGAGATTGAAATTGCAACCAACTTAAAATTGAACTCTTCAGAAGATGCCAGTGAATATGTTGTCTACCATCTGGAAGGATGATGCTGAGTCAAAGATGCTGGGAATATTCCTTGCTAACTGTATTCCACAGAATGATTGCCAACTGGAAAATCATGTGCCACCAATCTGGATGATCGATTATTATGAGTGATTCTTGATCATTGGATCAAATGTAATTGTTTCTGAACCTTATTCTATAAAAGGATCATTACTTCTCTTTTCAAAGGGAGATTAGATTACTAAAATTAATGGAGCTTGAATTGTTGAAACTAAGGGGGACTGAATTGTTTCAATTCTAAGCACAAGTTTGTGATTTTTTGCAACTTGGCGAATTCTCTCGCAAGGTTCTTTCTCCATACCACTGTAAATGTACTTGTTCTTTACATAGATGATAAAGATGAAGTTACATATTACATCCTGATTGTAAATCCTACGTAATCTTCCAGTTGATTTATGGATGTGTAATGGTGAAATGCTACGTTCAATAGAAGTGCTTTCATTTTATTGCATATTGTTGTCAACTTTCCTAGAAGATTTGAACTAGATCATATGGATTTGTGGAACATCCTGGTGAAGTATGATTTAGTTTTGTGGATCATTGGTCATAGTTAAGTAATTTTAGAAATCTCAATCTCTAAACTCTATTTTCTCAATTTCAATTTCATAGATAACCATAAGATAATTGCAAATAATGATGAATCATAAGCAAATACAGTAAATATATTCTAAATAGTGATAGATTTGAAGCATATACAATGAATTGAAGTAAATATTGCTAAATAGTGATAGATTTGAAGCATATACAATGAATTGAAGTAAATATTGGTGCATTCCATGCAAATTATCATAAGTATCAGTAAAATACCTCTTGTAAAGTACATTATTTGGACAAATTTGAAGTGTAGCAACAAATATTAGTTCATACAGATAATATTAGAAGAACTAATTAAATTTGGTAATATCTACAATTAGTCTAAAGTAGAGACAGATTCAAGTGAATTACATCAAAGTTACGATAATTTCACATTAATTTGTGTAAATTTTAGCTAAATGTTATAGGATTTGACAAAATTTTTGAAGATTTGTGTAGAGCAGGCATAAAGGACAAGATATTTGACAAAATATTGAAGAACTTTGCAAGAATTACTAAAGTACGTAAGGCCCCAAAATGATCAATAGAAACACACATCAACCCTAAGTGACTGTCAGAAGGTCATGACCTAACCAACAGAGACTTGGAATCTTAAATTCATCCTAAATTTATCGTATTCTTCAAGATGATAAAGGTTTGTTGTGTAAAATTTTATTCATGTTAATGAGACTAACAATCATCATCAATAAGGTGCCTGGGGCTCCTAGTCTAGATTTGATACCAATTGTGAAAGATAGCTGATAAAAAACATAAGTCCAGTCTTGTGTAAGTTAAGTAAATGAGACTCCCAACAAGCTATCTATAGAGAGTTGCATCTACTTTAGGTGAATCTTGGAATTGAGAGAGTTGTAAACCTTTTTCCATTGGAGTGGGCACATGCTTACAATTGGACATTCCATACTTTTCCAGGAGTGTCTTGGCATATTTCATTTGTGGGATAAAAATGTGATTCTTCTTTTGCTATATCTCCAAGCCAAGACAATAGTGAAGTGGTCCCAAATCTGTCATGTCAAATGATTGTTTGAGATCATTCTTTACATCATAAACAAGATATTTTGAGCTTCCTATGAGCACAAGATCATCCACATACAAAACTAAAATGACAATCTCTATGCAGACCCTCTTCATATATAAATTGAAATTTGAGTGGCTACGGGTGAATCCATGTTGCAACAGGTGACCATCAATTTTAATGGACCATGCCTTAGGAGCTTTCTTAAGTCCATAAAGTGACTTGATGAGATGACATACCTTGTGAGGATGATGTTCTTTAACAAAACCTTTTGGTTGGGTCATGTATACTTCTTTTAGATCACCAATTAAGAAAGCACTCTTGATATCCATCTCTTGAATTTTCCATCCTTTCTGCGCTGCCAATGCACAAATAACTCTGATTGTTTTGATCTTCGCAGTGGGTGCAAAGGTCTCTTCATAATCAATGCCCTCCTATCGAGCATATCCCTTTGCAACAATTCATGCTTTGTATTTGTTGATAGATCCATCTACCTTGTATTTTGTTTTGAAAATCCATTTGCAGCCAATGAGTTTCTTTCCTTTAGGAAGATTGACAAGTTCCCATGTATGATATTGTATTAGGGAATTATACTCTGCATCCATGGCCTTCTTCCACTGAGGTTGACTTAGTGCCTCTCGAATTGTGTCAGGTTTGGTGCTATCAACAACTAAACTCATGAGTGCAAGATTTACTTCATTTATTGTATGACTTCTTGTTCTAACTCTTGATGAAGTATCTAGAAGTGTATGCAGGTGGGAATCCCTGATGGTGCTTTGGACCAACTTCAGATATTGATATTGTTGTTGATGATGTGAAGAATTATGTTCTAGATGGCCTAGATCAACAAGCAATTCTCCTTGCAACTCATCTTCTTTGTGAGAGGATTCTTCATGCTCATCATCTGACTATGAGAGCAATCTATGAGAGGTGGTAGGCTTTGGCTCCTCTTTGTGTGTCAATAAGTCAAAAGATGACTCATCACATACCACATCTTCACTCTCATAAATCTTCTTTGCCTCAAGATCTATGAGATGATATGCTTTATAGGTAGTACTGTACCCCAGAAAGATACATTGGAGTGTCTTGGGATCAATCTTCTTCCTCTTGTTAGCTTGGACATGCATATATTTTGTACAACCAAATACTCTAAGATGATAAATTGAAGGCTTATGACCACTCCATACCTCTTCTGGTGTCTTTTCTTCCAAGATCTTTGTGGGTGCCCTATTGAGAAGATACACATCTATCTATACTGTTTCTATCCAAAATTGATCCTCCAACTTAGCTGTAGAAAGCATGCATCGAGCCATCTCCATGGTAGTTTGATTGTGACATTCTATAATTTCATTCTACTAGGGTGTATAGAGAGTAGTCAGGTGTTATTTGATTCCATGATGCTTCAGAAATACCACAAACTCCTTTGATGTGAATTCCCCCTAGATCTGAGTAGAGGAGAAGAAGAGACTGGCTTGTCTACTTTACAACTCATTGGTGGAAGTCCTAAAAGTTTGCAAAGGATTCACTCTTCTTCTTGAGAGAATACACTCATGTCTTGCAAGAGATTCATCCACTAATAATTAGAAGTATCAGAACCCTGAAAATGAGGCACGCAGGGGTCCACACAGATCAGTATGCACAACTGCAAGGTGGTGCTTGGCATGGAAGGTACTAGGCTCAAATGGATCTCGATGTTGTTTACATGCAAGGCATCTAGGACATATAGGCAAATAATTGGAAAATTGAGGAGGTCCTCCTACCATTTCCTTAGAACTAAGCTAATATAGAGAGCCAACTGAAAAGTGCCCATATCGGTAAAGCTAGAGAGCAGTAGTCATAGAGGTAGATAGAGTAACTACAAAGGATGAGACATCTAGTGAAAATAATCTATCCTTCATAAAAGCTCTAGAGATAATAGTACCTTCTCTTGAGATCAAATAGGTTTTGATGCCTACCTTGACCTAGAACTCCAATTTAAGCTTATGATTCAAAATCTGATTGACAGATGAGATTTGTTGTCAAACTAGGAACATTGAGTACCTTCACGAGGGTACAACTACTTTTCCCAAGAGTAATAATGACTTTTCCAATTCCTTTAGAGAAACATACTCCTTATTGTATATGATCCAAACCCTATCTCCAGTGGGTTAATCAATAAGTGTATCAAATAGCTCATGTTTGCCTACCATATGCTTGTTGGCACCAAAGTCTATCAACCAAACATCCCTCATTGGCTACGAGGTTTGGGAGACTAGAACAAGATTCTAATGGGTGATGCAATTGGTTGTTTCTAGTTCATCCTCATTTGATGCATCATCTTTTTGGGTTGTGACATGTCCTTTGTGCTTCTGTTGATGATGACATATTTTTTATTGCTGAGAATCACTGCAATCAGATGTGCCTTCTTTACTAGAATTGCCTTGAGTTAAGGCATCATACCAACAACTGACAGTGTCATGCATGTTTGTATTATAGATGTGACACCATATATTCACCTTTTAAGATTTTTTTGTTGTTGTTATGGTTTCTTCTATGGCTACTTTTGTGGGGGTCCCTTGCAAAACTTGTGACCAATGCACTATCTTGAGCTCAATGCCTTGTCCTCAAACTTAGCTTGTACTAACTAGATGTCTTCTTCGTGTTGAAGCAAATTCACCTATTCTTCAAACGACACCACCTTCTTTGTAATGTTCAATGTCATGACACAAATTTTGAATTGGGAAGGAAGAGCTCTTAGAGTGATTGAGACTAACAGTTTGTCCTCCACCTTCTTGTCAAGTGCTACAAGTTATGCTCATAGTTTAGATACCTGATGCAAGAACTCCTCTACTTTCTCACCAAATTTCATTCTGAGTGTATGAAGTTTGGACTAGAGATGGAGGATCTTTGTCTAGTTCTTTTGTAGATAGTGGATAGAGCATCCCAAGCCGCCTTTGATGTTGTTGCATCCCAAACATGAGGTTGAACTTTGTCAAAGATGCTGAGTGTGATCAACATCAATGCTTTCACGTCGGATTTATCGAACTTCTTTTGCTCATCAACGTCAGTTGGACGCAGCACAACACTAGTAAATATCCCCCATAATTCTTCAAATTGGAGAATCATACACATATTTATCTTCCAAGTTGCATAATTGGGCCCTTTTAAGAGCTGAGCATCCAAGAGAAGCAACTTTGGTGCTGACATGATTACACCACAAAAATAAATATCTATTCCACAAAAAAAAAATTATTATTGATATATTTTCAATACATGTTTTTTCAAGAATCAAGAGAAGCTCAGAGATGATCTTGGTAGTCTTGTGCAGTGAGATAGGGATGCTTGGGAGGGTGTTCTACCTCTTCTTCATCATCTACATCATAATCTTCTTCAATCTTGGCTCAAATATTCCTTGCTTGGCATCGCATGTCAAACAGGAATAGTCTAATAGCCCTTGTCTAAGTAATTCATCCAATTGAAGATTACCAATGTTTTGAAGAGCATCTAGTAGGAAAAAATAGAATATGGTACTCTCTAAGACTTCATGACCTCCTTGTTATTGCTCATCTACATGATTTCTCGTAACATTGCTAGCATCGGGCACAATTGACATTCACCACTGGCAAATTTGTTGATCTTGGGGGATGTACAGGATTAGTTCAGATGCTCTTATTAGCTCCTTTTATGCACGTGGATATGTGACTTCAAGAAATCAAAACATTCTCCTCATGCTTGGTTGTGCCTTGGTCTTTAAACACCTCTTCTCATCCCTATCAGGCCTGCAAACTTTTCCACCCTCCTTGCTCTTTAACTTCTTCCAACACCTTCTCATCTCCTCCACACAAGGCATAATAAGACTTCAATTGAGCGCCTTCAAGTCTTCTTCCATGCTCAAGGAGAGACTATTGTCTAGCATCTTCTTCATATCACACTTCCCACACACTGCTACTCATATGGACCTTCCATTTGCTGTTGGATTGCACTACCAACTGAGCTTCTAGCCCGTTTGTGGCTAGCCCATTGTTAGTCTGGGTGTGGCTTATTTCCAATACCCCCTTAAGCTAAACTATAGGTGCTCGGGGCTCCTAGCCTAGCTCTAATACCAATTGTTGAGCTTCTACTCATATGGACCATATAGAACTCGAACCTAGGACCTTCCATTTGTTGCTGGAGTTCTCTACCAACTGAGCTACTGGACTCTTTGTGGCCAACCCATCGTTAATTTAGGTGTAGCTTATTTCAAACACATTCATCCCTGAGAAATCCTAGGTGTTCCTCTATAACTTCACTATCCATTGAGGTCATATACTTTCTAGATTTATTTATTCTGGACTAGGTTCTTTTGCTAGGTTCCTCACCAAACATTTGATTTTTCCTCTTAAGGAAAAAAATTGATGTTGGCATCAATTTTAGGTTCTTCCCTGTAATCTAATTGTGAAGATGGGAATTCTTTCTTTGAGCCTTTCATTTTCATTATTGAAAGGATTTTGTGGTGTAGGTTAAAATTATCCTCAAGGTTTTTGATTTATTCTCCAAGCCTTCACAATTCCTATAGATAGTCTTATCCTTCTTGTCCTAGGAGATATTGCCTTGTTCAACTACCTCCAAAGTAGGTGCATAAGAATTGTGAATAATTTCTCTTAAGTTTTTGTGGTTCATGTTCAACCCTCTTTTCTAGGTCACATGCTACTCACTATCCTTTGTGCTTACTTTTATAAAGTTTGTGGAAACCTAGCTTTTTCATGCCTAATTACTTTGGTTTCTCGCATTGAGTTTGTAGACCTCCCATGCACTTTAGTGAAGCTTGCATAAATTGAAAATTGCACAAATTTTTCCACACTCCACATCTCTACAATAATCACATACATCAAACCTATAGACTCCCCACGCATTCCTACAATTCTTGCTAATTGCTAACTTGCCTCCACTCCTCGTGTCTCTCGTGTCTCTATAATACTATCTCTATAATATTTACATATTGTGAGTTTTCAAACCTCCCGTGTACTTTAGCAAAGCTTGAATTTTGCTTGTCCACTTCCACTTTCTTTTTTCCTTGAATTTTGCTTATCTACTTCCACTTCTTTGTTCCTGCTAGGCTATTATTTTTTAACCAACCCTTTTGTAATACTTGTGTTTATCCTTATCTTTTGTTCACACCCTATCATTAGAAGTTCTTATATGACTTCCCCAAGAACAAAGAAGATGAAGTATGAATTCAAGGGGGCAACCCCTCTCCTAAAATCACATCTTCATTATATGAATTATCAAATATAGATCGAGGGAAAATAAATGGTGGACTTCTTGAAGAGAGTAAATGCAAATAATAGAACAATGCATGCTAACTGCATAGCTAAAAATGGGGTAGTGTAGGCATCTACTTTTCCTACCTCCATCTAGTCTCTAGAGTTGATTATGACATGTGCTAAATATTATGACCCTCAAAGTAAGAAGATTGTTGGTCTTGAAAATGAGGTATTTTAGATGTCACTCTAAATAACATTGAAGAAACCTTCTAGATACCATATCATGCTAAGTGCATAGCTAACAATGGGATAGTGTAGGAATCTACTTTTCCTACCTCTGTCTAGTCTCTAGATTTGATTATGACATGTGCTAAATATTATGACCCTCAAGAAGATTGTTGGTCTTGAAAATGAGGTATTTTTAGATGTCACTCTAAATAACATTGAAGAAAACTTCTAGATACCATATCATTCTAGAAAAATTTCATTGAATATTGCTACTTGTATGGAGTCTTATAACTTAGATCCTAAACTTTTTTTAAGGGTCGTGAACAAGAATTGGTTGACAAAAAAAAGGTTATCTTCCTTAAGGTTACCAAGGTATTTGTTAGGAGTGATTTTAAAATATTTATTAATAACCTAATCACTCTTTTGAATAAAATAATAGGCAACCCTAATGTTAAAAAATTTCAACCACTTATGTTGAGGTTCATCATCATTCTAGAGAACAAGGAAATAATTGATTGGGAAACTCTCATTAGTGATACTTTATATATGTAATTATTTGAGGTTTAAGAAACTAAGAATTTCTACATAACTTCTTACATTATCTATCTAATGGAAAGGAAAGAAATTTTTCTAGGGTCAACTAGGGATGGAGTAATAGCTATGGGAAAAAATAAAGGGAACAATTTTTTCCCTTAATTAAAGTTAAAAGAAAGTTAAAAATTTTTCAAGAGGGTTAATGAATCCTTCTTATTTTAACTAATTAGATGGATGGAAAATAGCTTGAATAAGAATTTTTTCTTTGAGGCTAACTAATGCAGGAGCATCCCTAGTTCAAGAGCAATATTTCATTGACCAAAAACATTTGCATTTCAATTTATTTGCATCTCAGTTTGTTTCTTTCATTTTCCAGTTTAGTTCAAGCAATTCAGTTAGAAGCAGTTTTAGCTTTTGGTCTAGTATTCTACTGCAATTGCATTTCACACCTTGTAGATATAGACTTAGCATCTACATCATATCTAGAATTCAAAGCATTTGGATCAGTTACTGGAAAGTTATCACTATCAGAAGATTGATTGTTTTCTCAGAGCAGAGCATCCTGACAGTCTCAGATAATTAGCTAAAGGAGAAGACTTGCGAAGCATTCCTTGACTTGTGGAACCTAATGACACATTATTCAATGATCTTTGGTTTGTGGCTGACCTTCCTTGAAGATCCGCACATTATTCCATTCATTTGAGGAAGCATTATATGCATTTAGGTCTGACCTATCTGTGTGCACGTTATAGCTCTTCATTGGAGTTTGTGACCTTCCTTGGCAAACACAGAGGAATCTATTGTTCTGGAGATGATATATATTGATGTAATAGATCCTTAGGAAAGTAGTTCAGAAGTTATCAATAAGTTAATAGATTAGATTTTGTGCGAAAGAGATTCAAAGCTTTATCTTGCGCATGTATGTAATCAAGCCTGTGAGCCCTAATTGTAAGCCCACATGTTGCCGGCCATATTGTATTTGAATTCTATGATATGTTGAATAACTGAATCTACATTTGCTTCATTTCTTTGAGTTGTTTCATTTGTGTTTACTCTTGCTATATGGTCTAGACAATTCACTCTGTGAACCCTCCTACCGTGACTACACCAAGTGGTATCAGAGAGAAAATTTGAATCTTTGGGAGCGAATTGAGCCAATTTGGTGAGGGAATTCCATAAGATCTTATTGTGGACAGATCACTAAATTGAGGCAGGTTACTTGTGTCACAACTGATCACCAATTAAGAGGCAGTTGTCACCTTATAGCACGATCACCGAACTTGAGGCAGTTTACACTTGATCCTAGGAAGAATGCCATCAAGGAGAGTTGCTGATGTTGGAACAATGGCTGGAACAATGGATGAGATGATGGAAATGATAAAAATAATGCAAATTCATTTGGATGTTGTTGAAGAAGATAGGCTAAGAGGATTGACACCGAGACCTAATGTTGAAAGCGATGATGAAGAAGAATTTCAATCTATTGAACAAATTGGTGAAACCCTAGGAGGTGATGAAGAAGAAGAATCAGATCAAGTAAAGATGCTGTGATCTATTTCAAAGATTGGAAAGAGACCTAGAGTTGATGTGCCAAACTATACCAGTAATTTGAACCCTGAAGAATTGATTGACTAGATAAATGACATGGAAGAATACTTTGAATATGAGGAAATTGAAGATCCGGAGAAGGTGAAATTTGTAAAGAAAAAGCTAAAAGGACATGCTGCTATATGGTAGAAATAAGTTCAGATGGAAAGATATATAAGAGGAAAAGAAAAGATTACAAAATGGGATAGGATGGTGACAAAATTGAAGAATCAATTTATACCTTCTAACTATGAGTTGGAACTGTTGAAAAGATTACAAAACCTAAGACAAAAGGAGAAATCTATGAAGGAGTACACTAAAGAATTCCATAAAATGATCATAAGGATAGGACATAGTGAAACAAACAAGGAGAAGGTGGCTAGATACATCAATGGACTAAGATTGAACATTCAAGAAGAACTAAGCTTGGTAAGGATGACATCTTTGGAAGAAGCATATCAATTTTCCCTGAAGGTTGAAGTGAAGATGAATAAGAGACATGATCAGAGGTAGAGAGGTAGAGGAGGTAAATTTTAGAGAAGTAGAACATTTTTTGGAGGAGACAGATCACATCCGGAGTAGAACAAGTTTGACAGCCCGTTTAAGAAGGATGACAGAGATAACAATGCTTACCGGAGAGATGACAGAAATTTTTATCGGAGAGGAAACCCGAGTGCATACTAGAATGAAGGGTATAGAAGAGAAGGAAGAGGACTTGATAAGAGAACATTTAGAGGTACATGTTTTAAGTGTGGAGGTGAAGGACATAGAGCATTTGAATGTAATCAGGGTAGTACGAGTAAGAGAACAGAAAACCGTGGAAGAGAAGCATATGTGGAAGAAGAACCTATTGGATCACCTAGTTCATTTGGAAAACCTAAGCAAGGAGAATCATTGGTGATGAGGAGAGCACTATTTCAAGCAGAGATAGATGAGGAACTACTGCAGAGGAAGAATCTGTTCAAAACCAGATGCAAATTAGGAGGTAAGTGTTGTAAAGTTGTAATTGATAGTGGTAGTTCAGATAACCTAGTTTCAGAGGAGATGGTGACTAAATTGAAGTTGGAAAGATTGAAACACCCTAAGCCCTATCAGATAGCATGGATTCAGGATGATCATAAGGTATTGGTGAGTGAACAATGTTTGGTGAAATTTCATATTGGATCTTATCATGATGAAGTCTTGTGTGATATTATGTCTATGGATGTATGTCATATCTTGTTGGGTAGACCTTGGCAGTATGATAGAAAAGTTATACATGATGGGAGAAAGAATACATATACTATAATAGCAAATGGAAAGAGAATTACTTTGATTCCTTTAGAAGATGATCCTAAGAGTGAAGTATGTAGGAATGCTAGAATCTATTTGGTAGATGGAAGAAAATTTCTAGATGGTTTGAAACATGAGAATATGTGTTATGCCTTGATTCCTAAGAAGCCTGAAACATTGAAGAAAAAGACTGAAGAATCACAATCAGAGGAGATAAGAGAGTTGCTGATAGAATATGAAGACATCATATCAGATAATGTATTTGAAGGATTGTCACCTATAAGGAGTATCAGTCATCACATGGATCTTATACCGGGAGCAAGTTTGCCTAACAAAGCAACACATAGAATGACACCAGCAGAAAATGAACTAAATAGACAGATACAAGAGTTGTTGAGGAAAGGTTTGATTAGAGAAAGCTTGAGTCCTTGTGCAGTACCTGCAGTGCTTGCACCTAAGAAAGATGGAGAATGGAGAATCTATAATGATTCTAGAGAAATAAACAAGATCGCAGTTAAGTATAGATTTCCTTTACCTAGGATGAATGATATCATGGATTGTTTGAGTGGAGCAAGATATTTCACAAAGATTAGAATCAGAGAAGGAGATGAGTGGAAGACTACTTTTAAGACAAATGAAGGATTGTATGAGTGGTTAGTGATGCCCTTTGGATTGACAAATGCATCGAGTACTTTCATGAGACTGATGAATGAAGTCTTGAAGAAATTCTTGGGTAAGTTTGTGATTGTATACTTGGATGATATTCTGATTTTCAATAAGACAAAAGAGGAATATTTGTGGCATATTAGACAAGTTTTGTAGAGACTGAGAAAAGAGAAATTGCTGATAAACATCAAGAAGTGTAGTTTCATGAAAGAAGAGTTGGTATTTTTGGGATTTGTGATTTATGTGGAAGGATTGAAGATGGACCCTGAGAAAGTGAAAGCAATTATTGAATGGCCTACACCGGAGAGCATTGGAGAGGTTAGATCATTTCATGGATTGGCTAGTTTTTACGGGAAGTTCATCAAAAATTTTAGTTCAGTTTGTAATCCTATGACAGAGACAATGAGAGGTGACAAAAAATATTTTAAGTGGACATCAAGAGCAGATAAAAGTTTTGAGTTGTTGAAGCAGAAAGTGACATAGAGACTTGGTTTGGCATTACCAGATTTCAATAAGGTATTTCAAGTTGATTGTGATGCAAGTGGGAATGCAATTGGAGCAGTATTAAGTCAAGAAGGTAGACCAGTAGCATATTTTAGTGAGAAGTTGAATGATGCAAGGAGGAGATATTTAGTTTATGATCAAGATTTCTATGCCATAATTCAACCCTTGAAGAAGTGG
The DNA here is from genome assembly GCA_027924645.1 of Cunninghamia lanceolata. Lineage (NCBI taxonomy): Eukaryota > Viridiplantae > Streptophyta > Pinopsida > Cupressales > Cupressaceae > Cunninghamia > Cunninghamia lanceolata. The sequence goes on along the minus strand of BSBN01000163.1, from coordinate 2,466,762 downwards.
AGATGTTACTTGTTTCCTAAGGAGTTTGTGTTGAATACAGATCATCAAGCTTTGCAATATTTGAATAGTCAAGGGAAGTTGAATTAGAGACATATAAGATGGGTAGAGTTCATGCAGAGTTATACATTTGTGTCGAAGCATAGGAGTGGAAAATCAAACAAAGTTATTGATGCATTGAGTAGGAGAAGAAACTTGTTGACAGAGATGAGAGTTGAAGTGTTGGGTTTTGATGAATTCAAGAACATGTATGAGGGAGACACTAATTTTGCAAAACCTTGGAGAGCATGTAAGGAACTTGTCATGACAGATAGGAGTAAGTGGTTGGACTATTTCATTCAAGAAGATATGTTGTTTAGAGGAAAATCAATTATGCATACCTAGAAGTTCAATGAGAGATAATTTGATCAAGGAGAAGCATAGTGGTGGATTGGAAGGACATTTTGGCATTGATAAGACAGTGGCTTTGGAGAGTGAAAACTACTTTTGGCCTCAGATACATAAGGATGTTCAGAGATTCGTGCAAAGTTGTAGAGTTTGTCAAGTTGCAAAAGGGAATAGTCAGAATACTAGATTGTATAGACCTTGGTAGTACCGGAGAGACCTTGGGAAGACATAAGCATGGATTTTGTAATGGGATTGCCAAAGACACAAAGAGGACATGATTCAATATTTGTAGTGGTTGATAGATTTTCAAAGATGGCTCATTTCATACCTTGCGAGAAGACAACTGATGCAGTGCATGTAGATGACCTATTTTTCAAGGAGATTGTGAGATTGCATGGATTACCTAAGAGTATAGTTTTAGACATAGATACAAAGTTTGTTGGATAATTTTGGAAGACACTTTTGAAGAAGATGAAGATAGATTTGAAGTTCAGTTCAACTTTTCATCCATAGACAGATGGACAGATAGAGGTAGTGAATAGGAGTTTGGGAAACTTGTTGAGATGTTTGGTTGGAGAGAAGACAGTAAGTTGGGATTTAATTCTTTCACAAGAAGAGTTTGCATACAATAATTTAGTAAATAGAAGTACCGGACGAACACCTTTTGAGATTGTGACCAGAGTGAATCCTAGAGGAGTAGCAGAATTAAGAGATACCAGCATGGAGGAAAAGAGAAGTGCAGAAGCAGCAGAATTTGCAAATCACATGAAGACAGTACATAATCAGGTGAACAAGCATTTGGAAGATATGAATAGTAAGTATAAGGAAAAGGAAGATGAGAAGCGAAGACATAAGGAATTTGAAGTTGGAGATGAAATAATGGTGTACTTGAGAAAAGAAAGATTTCCAATTGGGACATATAACAAGTCGAAGATGAAGTTTGGACCTTGTAAGATACTCAGGAAATTTGATTCAAGAAATGCATATGAAGTGGAATTACCAGAGACCTTGTGTATATCACCTATTTTCAACATTGAGACTTATTTCAGTATCATGAAGTAGAGTTCAGTGACAACATGGAAGAAGACTTGAAGAAGCAATTACCACAACAAGCACCGGAGCAAATTGAAGACATTTTGGATGACAAAATTGGACGTAGTACTAGAGGAAGACAATACAAAGAATATATTGTGAAGTGGAAAGGTAGACCAGAAGAAGATTCAACATGGATTTCTCAGGCTAAGGTGGACTGTCCTTGTTCTCCCTTAGCCCCAGCAAAGTGAGGGACTCACTTTTTCAATAACCACAAATGTTTCATGTAGGAGCATCCCTGGTTCAAGATAAAATCTTGCATCAACAAAAAACATTTGCATTTAGTTTGTTTGCATCTCAATTTGTTTCTTTCATTTTCTAGTTTAGTTCAGGTAGTTCAGTCAGAAGCAGTTTCAGCTTTTGTTCTGGTATTCTACCGCAATTGCATTTCACACCTTACGGATCTAGACTTAGCATCTACATTCATTCATCTACATCATATCAGGAATTCATAGCAGTTGGATCAGTTACCAGAAAGTTATTGCTATCAAAAGATCAACTATTTTCTCAAAGCAAAGCATCCTGACAGTCTCAGATAATCAGCTAAAGGAGAAGACTTGCAGAACATTCCTTGACTTTTGGAACCTAATGACAAATCATTCAATGATCTTTGGTTCATGGCCGACCTTCCCTGAAGATCTGCACATCATTCCATTCATTTGAGGAAGCGTTCTATGCATTTAGGTCTAACCTATCTGTGTGCACATTACAGCTCTTCATTGGAGTTTGTGACCTTTCTTGGATGACGCGGAGGAATCTATTGCTCCAGAGATGATATATATTGATGTAATAGATCCTTAGGAAAGTAGTTCAGAAGTTATCAATAAGTTCATAGTTTAGATTTTGTACGAAGGAGCTTCAAAGTTTTATCTTGTGCATGTATTTAATCAGGCCTGTGATCCCTAATTGTAAGCCTACACATGTTGTCAGCCAGATTGTATTTGAATTCTATGATATACTGAATGACTAAATCTACATTTGCTTCATTTCTTTGAGTTGTTTCCATTGTGTTTACTCTTGCTGCAAGGTTCGGATAGTTCACTCTATGAACTCTCCTACCGTGATTGCACCACTAACTGCTATTGCAAAATGGGGGAATTGGTTTATTTATTTCACAACATTCACATATATTAGGGAAAGAGTTTTCACATGTTCTCTTTATAGGTTTCCAAAGTATGTGAGTGATAAGATAGTTTTTTTGAGCTTACAAGGTAGTTATGTGAAGTACATAATTTTTTATCTAGCAAGCACAAGGTTAGTGTCTGGTTCCCTCATAGTATGAATGCATATACATGTAACTCCCTTATTCATGCAAAGAGTTCTAAAGATGAGTTATCTAAGTTGAACTTATATTTATATGAAAACTGGTCTTCCTTTAACCCAAAAAGAAATATGGAGAAATATGCAGGATTATCCTTCAAAAGAGCTTACAAGGTAGTTATGTGAAGTACATAAAGTTTTATCTAGCAAGCACAAGGCTAGTGTCCAATTCCCTCATAGTATGAATACATATACATATACCTCCCTTATTCATGCAAAGAGTTCTAAAGATGAGTTATCTAAGTTGAACTTATATTTACATGAAAAAAGGTCTTCCTTTAACCTAAAAGGAAATATGGATAAATATGCAAGATCATCCTTCAAACATAAGTTCAAATTATAAATTTTTTGGGATAATTGTAATGATGAATATGAAGCAAGAAAAATGAGCTATTCAATATTTACTACTTTTAAAATTATAGAATTTAGAATTGCAAGTGTTTCCAAGAATATTTCAAATGATGGGAATGTTCTTGATATTGTTTATAAAGAAAGAGGTATTTTCAAGATAATTATTCCCTCAATAAATTGGTCAAATGAAGAAGAGAATTCATTGGAAGATATAAATAAAAGTTATTTAATGGCTTGACCCATCTCAACAACATATTGAAATATCCTAACCCTGCTAACAAAAAAACACTCAGATAAAAAAACCTCTAAACCTATTCCTTTACAAAATTAAGCCCCTGCTTAGCCCCTTCCTCCATCTCCTCCACATTTTCCTCTTGTTTCCCCATTCAAGAAGAAGCTTCTCCCACTCCAACACAAGAGTCTCCTCTTGAAAAGGTGATAACTCCTCAAAGGTCACCTCCAAGAGAGAAATCCCTTGAAAACCTTATAGTTGAGATCCCCGCTTCTCCTCCATCTTCTGATAGAACCCCTCCTCAACATTTACCTCCACCTATTTCTTCTCTTCCTTCACAGTTACATGAGAAAAATATTCCAAATAACCAAGAGCAAGCAAGAATGTCAAATTAGGATGATTCATCTTTTGTTGAGTTTCCTACATGGTTGGACCTTACTATCAAGAAAAATAAGAGAGTTTCAAAGCCCTTGATTTATGATTTCTCTACTATTACATTTGTGTTGGAGAAGCCACCTCAAGGCAAAAGGGATAGGGTCATCTCTTCTATTTTTTATATGTAGAGGATTCAAGAATTGTAAAGGTTTCCACACCAATTGTTGATAAAGATGAAAGAGATTTACTATCATCAGATTATTGGATTTTGAGAGTTAATTTGGGTAAGCAAACAAGAGAATTTGAAATTGAAGGCATGCAAACAATTGGTACTACTATTATCTCTCAGATGGATGAAAATTGCATAAGCAAACAATAGTTGAAGCACATGAAAAAAATTTCCTCTTATATTAAGCACTTAGTTGGACCTCTCAAATCTTGTCATGTGTAAACCACTACACATGTCACAGTTTCTCAAGAAGACCTCCACTATTGACATCAGCTTATTGGATTCTGAGAGTTAATTTGGGTATGCAAACAAGAGAATATGAAATTAAAGGAATGAAAACAATTGGTACTACTATTATCTCTAATATGGATAAAAATTGCGTAAGTAAACAATAGTTGAAGCACATGAAAAAGTTTTCCTCTTATATTAAGCACTTAGTTGGACCTCTCCAATCTTCTCATGTGTAAACCACTACACATGTCATATTTTCTCAAGAAGATGTCTCTGCTATTGAGGAGATGAAATGTGTTTCAAATGCAATAAAGAAATGGCTTAATAATTTATATCAAGCAAGAATATAAGGTCATTGAAGATGCTATGACTTTACATGATAGAGTTAATGAAGGATTTGATCTGATAAAAGCATTACTTGCTACACCCTTAATATTGGTGTACATCGAGTTATGAATAGTCGACTTGTGGCTATCTTAACTCCTAATTAAGTCATGTTATCATTATTATATTATTATTTAGTTATTTAGGTCAGCATAGGGCTTATATAGGGGTGTGTCTATTCGTCCTAAGCATAATTAGGTATATATAGGAGGATGTGAGTCGTATTTCATCATCATATTGTGAAGTGTGTTCTCATTGGAGATATTTGGAGGTTTACCCCCTCAAAGTGGCCTATTATTCTCAGTTATTATCAAGTATTTGCAGCATATTTCATATCATCTTCTTCTATTGTGCAATTTATTTCATTACAAGTGGTATCAGAGCATGATCTTGGCACCGTAGAGGCAAGGTTTTTCCTCAATATTGGAGGTGATTTTGGGAAGAGTGTATCTTTTAGATTTTAGTGAATTTTTTTTAATTTTTAAGGGGTTTTTGAAGATCGTATTAAAGAAGCTATAGTCAAGATTTCAAACAAATTGGAGCAGAATTGAGTGAATTATTGTAAAATTAAGGTTTCTACACAATTTATTTGGGTTCTACATATCTCTCACATCCGGCCGAATTGGAGCCTAATTTTTATTGAGTTTTTGAAGACATACTATAGGAGCCTACAGTCCAAAATTTGGAGAAATTGGGGTAGAAATAAGTGATCTATTACAAAATTAGGGTTTCCTAAAAATTTGCTCTTAAGGCTACAAATCTGCTTATTTCTTGGAGGTTTTTCTGGGTGAGAGGTATTTTGGCCTTATTAAGTTATAGTAAAAATTTCAGAGAATTTAGGTTTCATTTGTGTGATTTATTTCAAAATTATTGGTGTCATCAGGGCCTGCAACAAGGGGCAAAAATAATGTTGTCACACCGGGGAAGACTCCTAATAAGGATGGGGTAACAATAGAGGATATTAATCCTAGTGAGGAAATCGGTAAGATCAAGGAGGACATTTCTTAAATGAAGGTGGATATGTGTGACCTAAGAAGAGATATATCCGATATACGAAGCATGTTAAGTGCCTCTATGAATGAACCAAGAAAGGAGTTCTCAAGCAACCAAGGTGAAACCTCCAAGTCGGCTAATACTGACACAAATTTTAATACTCCTATGGGATCTAGGAATTTGTTTCCAAAGGTGGATATGCGCAAGTTCGATGGCAAGGACCCTCTAACATGGATAAACCAAATGGAGAATTTTTTTTAAGTACATCAAATCCCAAATGGACAAATGGTCACGATGGCTTCCCTATATCTAGAACCAGATCAATTCATTTAGTATCATTGGATTTGTACATCGAAAGAAGAAGGGTCTCACTGTCTCATGGTCAATTTTTATGAAGGAACTCCAAGCACAATATAGCAACAGTGTGACAGATAACTCCTTTAGCCAACTAGCTAAACTTCAGCAAATAGGACCAGTTAAGGATTATATTCAGCAATTTCAAAATCTATCCTTAAGAGTCGATACAATTACAGAGGAGAACTTGAATGATTTATTCTTAGGTGGTCTCAAGGATCACATTCAACATGAGATACGTATGTTTTATCCAAATTCTATCTCTGAAGCAATGATTATGGCGATACAAGTGGAGGAAAAAAAATTGGCTAATAGAAGGGAGGAATTACCTAGTAACAAAGTTGACAAGGCTCTTGCTTCATCATTTACGCATCCTATTAGGTTGACACTTCAACAATTGGAAGAGAAAAGGGTCAAAGGTTTATGTTTCAAATGTGATGGAAAATATCATAAAGGACATAAATGTGATTAGAAGTTGTTCTACATTGAGGCTACCTATGATGAAGATAAGGATGAAGAAGATCCAATGGTGGTGGTAGAGGACTCTGAAGATGTCCAACCATCTCTTTTCATGCACTATCAGGTATTAATAACCCACAAACACTTAAGGTAAGGGGTTTCCTTAAACAAAAAATAGTGACAATATTGATTGACTCAGGGAGTACACATAACTTCATCAACAAGTAACTAGCAGCAAAGTTAAATTGTTTTGTCTACTCTACCCTTGAATTCTAGGTTATGATTGCAGATGGTGGTACATTCAATTGTTTAGGGAAATTCCATAGTATTAAACTCACCATGGGAGACTACATGATAGATAGCCCTATGTTTGCTATACCCATGGTTGGAGCAAACATTGTTTTGGGAGTTCAATGGCTTACTACCTTGGGCACAATTGAGATGAATTTCCAGGAACTATTCATGCACTTTTATTCTGGGGATAAAAAATATGAGCTAAGGGGTTTACATGTAAAGAGTCCACAATTGGTAAGTGCACACCAAGTGTCACTAAAAAAGATGTGGATAAATGTGTGGCTCAATTATTGTCAATGGAAGTGCAACAGCCAAAGATTCCTGCTACACCTTTTAGGAAAGTAGTTACAGTTTTGGATCACAAGGGGGAACCTAATTTGTACAGGCCTCATAAAGGTTCAAAAAGGACTGACAAAATAGACTTCAAATTGAGGTTACCTAAATAAAAAATCATACAACGTTTCTACTATATCTCTATCTTGGAGAATGTTAGTAGACTCAAAAGTCCATCGAAGACAGTGTTACCAGAGCTTGATGAAGAAGGAAGAATCATTTTGGAAACAAAGTGCATTTGTCAAACACGCATGAAGAAGCTGAGGAATAGAACTCTCACTGAGTATCTCATCCAATGGAATAATTTACCAGTTGAAGAGGCCACATGGGAGGATGAGGAGTTCATTCAAAAGAATCCACACTTGATTAGCATTGAGGACAATGCTTGTTTGAAGAGGGGGGCATGCTACACCCTTAATATTGGTGTACATTAGGTTATGAATAGTTATCTTTTGGTTATCTTAACTCCTAATTAAGTCATGTTATCATTATTATATTATTATTTAGTTAGTTAGGTCGGTCTAGGGCTTATATAGGGGTGTGTCTATTCAGCCTAGGCATAATTAGCTATATATAGGAGGATGTAAGTCTTATTTCATCATCATATTATGAAGTGTGTTCTCATTGGAGATATTGGAGGTTTGCCCCCTCAAAGTGGCCTGTTATTCTTAGTTATTATCAAGTATTTGCAACATATTTCATATCATCTTCTTCTATTGTGCAAGTTATTTCATTACATTACTAACCAAGTTCAAAGAGGAGTTGTAACTTTACATGGATAATCTTTCAAAGATTAAGCAAATGTTTAAGGTTGACTTTGAAACACTTGTGTAAGAAGGAATTTTGGATAGGGAAGATTATCCCTTGCTTATGGAATGGCTTGAAATTATAAATTTGAGAGTTGGATTGCTTGAAGAAGGAATAAAGAAGTTAGATGATACTTGTGATACTAATATTGGTCTAATAATGGATATTTGTGATTTAATTGAAAGGATAACATGGTATTTTTATAAGGAAGATCAAACTATTAGCTCTAATAGCACTCTCGAAGACCATCTTACTGAAGTGATTTACTAGGGTCTAAGTCAATCTTTTAGTTTTGGTTATTCTTCTTTGGATAAACTAATGAAAGTAAGATTTATGTTCAAAGAGTTTGAGAAGTAGTTTGATAAAAATCACCTGAAGCCCATAAGTTACAAATATTTGTCTCCTACCATTTATGCTCCATTTATATGGATATAATCAGTGAGACATTAAAAGCATTTGAAGACTACCAACAAAAGATGAGAAGGAAAAGGATTATGCCATCAATGTTGAATAAGGAAATTGAAGCAAAGCCTCAATTGTATAGGCATGTGTTGATGATATGTTGTGTGTCTAAGATAAAATGTACTATCTAAATATGTCCTATGTTGTTATGTCTAAGTTTAAAGGTATGTGCACCAAGATGAGGGACCAAAAAGTGGCCAAAACCCATTTTGAAGAAAAATAGGGAATACATTTGCCTTGAACACACAAATTACTTTCTTTTTTGAATTTATAACATGTGCATATTATAACACACATGCATTTCATTTAAATTTGCTTTGGAAGCCCCACCCTAAGGCTTTGATTTGGCTTGGATATCTGAGCCAAAGGGTTGGGCCTACATGTAACTTTCCCAAAGATGTGTTTTGCATAAAACATGAAAGATAAGTAAATGTCAAATGTACTCTCCATCAAGTTTGCATATTTTAAGACATTTTTTTTAAATGCTACAATAACGTCAAGCTTTATCTTACCTTTCTAACCATGTAATTTTTCTACATTTTGAATACATTAAGGTTTTGATCTTCAATTTATTTTACTAGTGTCTTCATTTTTCATTGAAAATCTATATATAAAATTTTGGAAATTACATTTCATATATCCATTAAAAAAATAAGTAAAAATTCATATATTCATTAAAAAATTAGCAAAACAATATGGCATAAATTTCCACTAAAGGGATTTATGAAATACTTTAAAAAGGTTAACATTTTAGGGGGAGCACACTTGATGCTATGATGGTATGTTATATTTTACTGATAAAAACAAGGCCACTTTGTATGCACCACCTATTTGACCATCTTAATCTCCATATATTCCAAGCACTACTAATCTTATTCTTATCATAGCTTAAATATTTCCATGCACATACCCTTAATATTTCAAAGTGACAATCAAGTGCACATATTATTTTGAAACAATATCTTATTTTTCATAACTTCTAGATAATTATATGATGAAGGTTATGTATTGTGAAACCTTATCATTGTGAAGGTGTTGAACTTATAGAAAATTTTGTAAAGTTGTGCAGAAGAATAAAAGGATTTGAACTTTTGAATTTTTGAGAAACAATAAAACTCTAGATTACAATTTTGAGTCTCTTTAGTTGTAATTATATAATGAAGGTTATGTATTGTGAAACCTTATCATTGTGAAGGTGTTGAACTTATAGAAAATTTTGTAAAGTTGTGTGGGAGAATAAAAGGCTTTGAACTTTTGAATTTTTGAGAAATAATAAAACTCTAGACTATAACTTTGAGTCTCTTTAGTTGTTGAAGTTGTATCTTTTCTTATGTTAGAATTAAATATTATTTTTTATAAATCTTCTTAGTAACTTGTAAATTTGATCATAAGTTAATGTATTCATCTCAAAATAATTCCCTTACAAGTGTGGATTTGTTAAAATTTTCTTTCTATTTGACAAAGTCTACATATTCATTATATTTCTCTTATTCTCATAAGCATTCCTTCTATGTATTTTTCTAAAATCTAAAAAAAATGATATTATCTTGTAAAGTGTACATTTTTTGTGTTATTTGAATTTTTAGTTTTCAATAAAGGTAGCCTTGCCACTTTGAGAAGGGCTTTTTCAAGGAAAAGTGAATTAGAGGTTTATGTATTTTTGAGACAAAAGGTGAAACAATGCCTTTTTGAAGGGACTTGTTCATCTTGCTTGTGTTTATTCTCTCCTCTCCATTTTTTTAAGGAATTTCTTGAAATCTTGTGTGTTCTTGGAGCATGGAATTGAAACTTGGAAAAGGGTTTCTTGCAAAGAGAAAACTTCCATTATTACAAGCATGATAGTCTGAAGGTATTTTCCTTTTAATATCTACATGCATTTGTTGAATGGTTTTCATATTTTCCATGCTCTACCTTAGGGAATTGCATATGGATTTCCTTGTGTAGGGATGAATTTTAGTTAAGATATATAAATTTGCTTATTGCGCATTTTATAGTTATAGATTTTCATTTTTTAAAAATTGTATTTTATGTCAAAACTATGACAATTTTTTTCCAAAATGTTATGTGATATGAAATTTGTTCTCCTCTTAATTTTTGGAATTTTTTTATTTTTAAAATTGAAGAAAGTCCAAAGTGCAACTGTGTCCATATCCTGCTTCCTTTTGAATTTGAATTTGTTTTCTCCATGGCTGTAGGGGACCTGGGGGGTCCCCCTACACCACCATCCTCGGGTCGGGGTACCCCTAGACATGCTTCAGGTGATGATCTTGTCCTCAGTATCTAGGACAGTCTGCAGGACTTTTCTGGTCAGGTGACCTGTGATAAGGCTCATGGGCCCTCTAGCCACGTGTTGTAGGACAAGGTGAATGGATCCAAGGCATGGAAGAGTACCCTTGTTGGGAATGCTTGGGAGAGCCCGTGATTTTCTCCTTAGATGCGTGAGTCTATGGATAGGATGGCAATTTTATTCCTAGATTTCAATATGGAGAGAATTGTCTCTGCTATGGAGAATACCCTACTGGGAGAATTTTTTTCCTTTAGACCTAATATTGATATGGTTAGGAAGTGGGTGACTACCAAATGGAAAGTGAAGGATAGCATAACAATGAGTTCCATGGTTGGAGGAACTTTCCTCTTTAAATTTAGGTCCAGGGAAGACCTTTCCTTTGTCTTAGTGGGGGGACCCTAGATGTATGGAAAGCACAACATTTCTCTTTGCAAGTGGAAGCTAGGCTTTGATGTTGCTGCTGATCTCAACAGAATTGTTCCTATTTGGGTTAGACTCCTAGGATTGACATTGGAATACTGGGACGAGGAGATATTCATCTGGATAGCCAACTTGTTTGGCCACTACATTATGCTAGACAACACCACCAGAAACAAAACTAGGTCAGTGTTTGCCAAGTTCTGTGTAAGTGTTGCTATTAATAAAGTCCTTCCTAATAGCATTACTTTGGAATCCAAGTTTGGCCAATGGGTTCAACCCATCATCTATGAAAATTCCACCACCTTTTGTCAAAACTATAATAAGAAAGGACATCTGGTTGCTTAGTGTAAAGCCAAAAAAGCTCCCTCTGACCCGGAGATAAATAAAAATGTTACTAAGGATGAGTACCCTTCTAAGGATGATCTCCTGAATATTATCAGCTCTCCTAAAATTGTTAAGAACAAGGAAAGTCTGGATGGAAAGAATAGCCCCTGTCCTCTGGAGGCTGTGATGGATCAATCTCATACAATCCCTACCCCCTCCATGGAGAAGGATCACACTCTCCCACATGAGGCTGGTCTGGAGGAAGGTGAGTTTCACCAAGAGGAAGTCCCTGGCAAGGAAGTCCTGGTAGAAAATGAGGAGACAAAACTGAGCAGTATGGAAGGCCCCTCAGTTTTCAAAAGAATTGGAAGCCCAAATAAAATGGCATGTAGCATTGATGTTGTGAAGGGAGCCCTTTCCCTTGGTAGTAAATCTCTCCTTCTTACCCCTCGAGCTAGCTCTAGTGTCACTGACTCTAAGGGTTGGTCCACAACTAAGAGGAGAGGAAAAGGGCATAATAAAAAGTCCGTTGATGTGGGAGTTGACACTAAAATGGGTAGACCCTCACAACGAGAGAATAGACAAAAAGCAATTAACAAGGATATTACAATGGGAAAACAGAGTACCTTGAAGATTGGCTCTAAGAAGGCCCCTAACAAATGAGAGTCCTCTCTTGGAACATTAGGGGGCTTAATAGCTCTTTGTCAAGAGTTGTATCTATGACAACAAGATTGACATCCTGATGTTGCAAGTGAAAATGAAAAGTGAGAGGTTCCAATCCATTGCTATGAGTGTTTGGCCTCATGCAGATTTTTGTATTTGTGATGCGGTTGGAGCCTTTGGGGGTATTATCACAATGTGAAACAACAAGGTTGTTAGAGGAAGTCTAATTGAAAGGGATAAAAATCATCTTGATGTTCGAATGGAGTCTAACAACAATTCTTGGAACCTTGTTAACATTTATGTTCCTAACCAAAGGGGCCCTATAAGAGAGTTATGGGATAGTCTTTCCACTTTGATTTCCAGAGATAGCGCAAGATGTTGGATGTTGGCTGGGGATTTTAACACCCCACTTTTCCCCTCAGAAAAAATGAAGGGATTTTGGACTACACAGACATCATGATGGACTTATTCAAGGAAATAACTTTACCTCGTCCAATCAGAGAAAAGGGAAAAATTTGATACTTGAGTAAGACTTGACAGAGTCTTGGTTTCATCATGCTGGGATTTCATAAGCACTTCCACTTTAGAAGCCCTTCCTAGAACTACTTTAGATCATAACCCCCTCCTGCTTTCTTAGAAAGATAAGAATGTTAAAGGACCGTATCCATTTAGGTTTGAAATTATGTGGACTTGGTGCAGGAGCACATTCTCTGTAGTGCAGGATCATCTTTTCTTTTGTTGTCTCATAAGGCTCTTAAGCCATTTCATTTTGTAATAAGGGTCAATTTGGTCCCATGAATGTAATTGTGCAAGGCACACATGTAGTTTTGCTTGTATGAAGGGTAAACCAACGGCTAACTGATTTGAAAATCAGTTTGCACGGTTGGAGGGGATAACTGCTGTCTCTACATCTTCTTTAGAGGCAGGTTGTATGTCACACGGGGAGAGAGAAGTGTGTATTACAACAAGTTTTTGATAATTGAATGAAGAGAGTTCTGGGTATGATCTGTGTTGATTTTCTTGGTTGTTCTTAGTGATCTGATATCTTTATCCTGATTTTGTAAATAGAACCTAATCGGATGCTATCCGTCAATCCATAGTGACTCTGTAGTGTGCAGACGGTGTAAAACCCACGGTTCCATAGTGGCTGGTTCGTAACCTAGGAGTAGGGTTTTGATTCATACATGGAGGCCCTTTCCTCTGTCCACTGAAGCCCTGTATAGTAACAGTGGGATGGGGGAAAGATTTCTCACGTTTGTTGTTGTTGAATTCTTACCCAGGAAGCCAGCGAACTCAGTCAAGTTCGACTAGACATCATCATGTGGCTAGTCGGGAAATCGGAGTGAAATTGGATAGTTTTGATGTGGGATCAGATTGCTACAAGTGATCGAGGGTTTGATAAATGAAACGGCTAAATTCCATTGTTCTGTCGAAGGGAATTCTGGTTCGGCGCCTCTGAACAGTTGGAGATCCATCGGCGTGAAAGGCTCTCCGTCTTGCCGAAGATTGGTATAGTGCCGGAGACACATACCTTTGTGTTCGCATCGGTGAGAGAAACGATATCGGGCTAAGGAAAATATACCTAGCCGACGGTATAAAGTTTCACCGATCGGTGAGACATCCTCGGAGTGTTGCCGATAGAGAGTATCGGCGCGAGGAACCTTGTCGGGGGCAGCCGAAGAAGTCACGACGACCGTTAGAGTCCCACCGATAGAAGTTCATCGGAAGGAGTTCGAGAAGTCTCAGCGACAAAGGACTCGTCGGAGTGAGATGAAACATCGGGACTACGAACCGGAGTCTTACCGAAGCAGGAGGTCTGGCCGATGGGCCTGACGATATCGGCGAGAGACAAAGCGTCGGTGTAGGTGAAAGAAGCTTCACCGAAGGAAGAAGTCTGGCCGACAAAGAGTGGTCATCGGTGTGACGAAGGAAGAAGTCTGGCCGAAGGAACTTTATCGTGGTCCGATAGTATGAGGTGTTGCCGATAGGCAACTAACCGTCACGGAGTTTATCGGTGAGAACTTAGCCATCGGGATATAACAATAAGACCCGGCCGATAGTTCATGTCTCACCGATAGAGAAGTCATTCTTGGCTTCGGAGAGACATTGGGATACCTCTTGCCGATAGGGAAGATATAGTCAATCTTCATCCGCTTCTGCTGGGCATTCTGCATCAAATTGGTATCAGAGCCAATATTCTGAATCACAGCCGTGTATGTCAGACGAAGAATTGGAGATAGAAACAGAGGCTAGCACAATGCCTCCCAAGACGATGAGTAAAGCAGCCATCCAGAAGATGGTGGAAGAAATGCTCGAAGAGAGACTGAAGGAAGAGAGATCCAAAGAGAAGGATGGAAGCACTTCTGAGTCAGAGGAGAATGAAGAAGGAGAAACTGGGGAGAATCCTCAAGGAGAAGGGATGACTGCTGATCAAAAGGCATTTCTGAATGCACTCAAGGGTCATGGAGATAGTGGCGATCCGAAACTGGATGTTCCCACGTTCAATGGGAAACTGGATGGAGATACTCTTGTGGACTGGATTGAAGCCATAAGTAATTACTTTGACTTCAAAGAGTATAGTGACAGTAAGAAAGTAAAGTTTGCAAAGACCAGACTGAGAGGTTCTGCATTGGTTTGGTGGAACTACACTCAATGTGAAAGGGAGAAGGTTGGAAAGAGTCCAATCACCAAGTGGAGCAGAATGGTGGCCATGCTGAGAGCCAAATTTCTACCATGTGATTATGATCTGCAGACTATCAGAAAGTTTAATCATCTTAGGCAGAAAGATATGGACGTGGCTACATACACTGAAGAATTCCACAGATTGAGCATGAGAGCCAATCACAGAGAAGAAGAAAAAGAGATGGTGGCCAGATACCTGGATGGACTGAGGTACAATATACAGGATGAGTTCAGTATGGTGGTTCCCAAGACTGTGGATGAATGTTTTCAGTTAGCCTCTAGGGCAGAGGATAAACTGAAAAGGAGAAGTGATCAAAATAACAGAGGAAGAGGCGGCAGGAACAATAGAGGAAGAGGTAATTTTGGCAGAGGACAGCCAAACAAAGGTGAAAGTTCTAGTCAACAAGAATCACGTTCTGACACAGAACAAAAAGGTGGTGGTTTCAGAGGTTGGAGAAGACCTAATGGCAGAGGAAGAGATGGTGGTGCAGGCAGAGGACGTGGAGTCTTCACTGGAAGATGTTACAACTGCAATCAAGTAGGCCACACTGCAAGTAAGTGCCCTGAGAAGGCGTCTAGCTCCCATGACGGTGGGAGAAGGAACCAACTATTGCAGGAGGATGATTGTCAAAGTGTAAACTCACCAATTGGTAGTGCTGCACCAGTGCTTGAAGGAGAGAATATGATGATTAAGAGGACCCTCATGAAGATGCCATTGAAGCAGGAGCCCCCACAAAGGAAGAATCTCTTCAGAACCCAAGGAATAGCATATGGTAAGCTCTGTAAAATCATTGTTGATTCAGGTTCTACTGAAAATGTAGTGTCTACTGAAATGGTAGAAAAGTGTAGACTGAAAAGATTACCCCATCTTAATCCTCACAAAATATCTTGGTTGAATAAGAATCAGAACTATTTGGTGGAAGAACAAACTTGGGTAGAGTTTGAACTAGGTGATTATAGGGATAAGGTGCTGTGTGAAATTATTCCTATGGATGCTTGTCATCTTCTTCTTGGACGACCTTGGCAGTATGATGTGAAGGCACTGCATGATGGTGAAAAGAATACATATATGATCACCAAGAATGGTAAGAAGTTTCAGATGGATCCCTTACCAGAGCAGGTTGGAGAGAAGAGCAATGACAACAGTGTCATGTTAGTGAGTGGCAAAGAGTTCCTACAACTCATGAAGGAGAAGGATACCCAAGGGTATGCACTGATGATGAAGCCTGTATCCAATCAGCAAAGCAAACAGCAGAAGGAGATCCCATTGGAAGTGCAACAATTACTGGATAAGTACCAAGATCTGGTGGTAGAGGATACTCCTAACTCCTTACCACCTATGAGGGACATAAGTCATCAGATTGACTTGATTCCTGGAGCCACATTACCCAACAAAGCTGCCTACAAGTTGACACCACAGCAGAATGAAGAAGCAGGTAGACAGATTCAAGAACTTTTGGAGAAAGGTTTGATTAGGAAAAGTCTTAGTCCATGTGCAGTCCCTAGTGTACTTGCTCCTAAGAAAGATGGCAAATGGAGATTATGCACAGATTCAAGGGCTATCAATAAGATCACCATAAGGTATAGATTTCCTATGCCAAGAATTGAGGATCTGTTGGACTATCTTGGTGGTTCATGTTACTATTCCAAGATTGATTTGAAATCTGGTTATCACCAGATCAGAATAAGGCAGGGAGATGAATGGAAGACTGCTTTCAAAACAAATGAAGGTCTCTACGAGTGGCTTGTCATGCCATTTGGTCTCAGTAATGCTCCAAGCACCTTCATGCGGTTGATGAATGAGGTACTTGTAGAATTTATTGGAAAATTTGTTATTGTTTATCTTGATGACATATTGATTTTCAGCAGGACCAAAGAAGAGCATGTGAAGCATCTTGGACAGGTGTTAAAGAAATTGCATGAGAGTAAGTTGATGATCAACTTGGATAAATGTGATTTTATGAAAACTGAACTAGTGTATCTTGGATTTGTGATTTCCAATGGCTGTTTGAAAATGGATCCTACAAAAGTTGAGGCTATTCTCAATTGGCCTACTCCTAAGACAGTAGGAGATGTAAGAAGTTTTCATGGTTTGGCAACTTTTTACAGGAAGTTCATTAAAGGGTTCAGTCACATAAGTGCTCCTATTCTCAATACCATCAAGGGTGGAGTGAAGTGTAAATTTCAATGGACAAAACAAGCAGATGATAGTTTTGAACTGTTGAAACAGAAAGTGGCCGAGTTACCTACATTGGTACTCCCTGATTTTGACAAAGTATTTGTTGTGGAGTGTGATGCAAGCCAACAGGCTATAGGTGTTGTTCTTAGTCAGGAAGGACATCCAGTAGCATTCTTTTCAGAGAAGTTGAATGAGGCCAAACAGAGGTATTCTACCTATGACCTAGAGTTGTATGCAATGGTGCAAGCTCTAAAAAAATGGAGACATTATTTACTGCCAAAAGAGTTCATTGTTTTTACTGACAACCATGTTCTTAGCTTCCTAAATAGTCAAGAGAAGTTGAATCATAGGCACGTTAAGTGGATGGAACAATTGCAGGCCTATACCTTCACTATTAAGCATAAGAAAGGTGTTGCCAACAAAGTGGCAGATGCTTTGAGTAGGAGGATACTGGTCATACAGGAAGTACAAATGGAACATATGGGTCTAGAGTGTCTGAAGGAGTTGTACAAGGATGATGCAGATTTCAAGGCTGCCTATGAAGTGTGTGCAAGTTTGGCTAACACTTTTCATGGCGAGTATTCTGATTTTATGCTGCAAGAAGGGCTCCTATTTAAAGGTAATTTATTGTGTGTTCCTAAATGTTCAATGAGGGACAATATCGTCAAGGAGAAGCACAATGGAGCCTTAGGAGGACATTTTGGGTTGGACAAGACTTT
The DNA here is from genome assembly GCA_027924645.1 of Cunninghamia lanceolata. Classification (NCBI taxonomy): domain Eukaryota; kingdom Viridiplantae; phylum Streptophyta; class Pinopsida; order Cupressales; family Cupressaceae; genus Cunninghamia; species Cunninghamia lanceolata. The sequence continues at coordinate 2,449,188 of BSBN01000163.1, read as the reverse complement.
GGAACAAGTCACCAGGTTCTATTATTGGCCCAAGGTACAGACAGATGTAAGGAGATATGTTGCAAGCTGTACCATATGTCAAAAGGCCAAGGGTATGTCTTCTAATGCTGGTTTGTACCAACCACTGCCCATTCCCACCAGACCTTGGGAAAGCATTAGTATGGACTTTGTGCTTGGTCTTCCTAGGACAGCAAGGGGTGTAGACAGTGTTTTTGTCATTGTGGATAGATTCAGTAAGATGGCTCATTTTGTGCCATGCAAATGCACAAATGATGCATCTCAGATTGCTGGTCTCTTTTTCAGAGAGGTGGTCAGAATTCATGGTTTACCCCTATCAATTGTTACTGATAGAGATTCCAAATTTGTTGGTCATTTTTGGAGGACCCTATGGAGAAAATTGGGCACTCAGTTGTCTTTTTCATCCGCCTACCATCCCCAGACTGATGGTCAGACTGAGGTTGTTAATAGGTCCTTGGGAAACCTTTTGCGATGCCTTACCAAACAGCATGGATTAGCATGGGATTTAGTGATCAGTCAAGCTGAATATGCTTATAATGACTCAAGAAACAGAAGTACTGGGAAAAGCCCTTTTGAAATAGTTTATGGTTTCCACCCAAGAGGACCACTTGAACTCAAAGACCTCCAAGGATGGGATAAAAGGAGTGCTCTAGGAGAAGACTTTGCTGCTACCATGAAAACAGTACATGATCAGGTCAAGCTTCAGTTGGAGAAAACTGTCTCCAAGTACAAGGATAGAGCAGATCTGAAGCGAAGGGAGGTACAGTTCCAGGTAGGAGATTTGGTGATGGCCTACCTCAGAAAGGAAAGATTACCTAAGGGGCAACCAACCAAATTGTCGATGAAGAAGATAGGACCTTGTAAGGTAGTGCATAAATTTGGTCCAAATGCATATGAAATAGAATTACCCTCTGGCCTTGGTATCTCTCCCATTTTCAATGTTGCAGACCTGTTCCCTTTTAGACCTCCATTACATGCTGAAGATAGCTCAGATGCTGTGATTGAAGATGAAGACTGGATCAAAGATTTACCTCCAAGTAAGCCTTTGCAATTGGAATGCATTTTGGATTCCAAAATTGTCAAGAAGACAAGAAAAGGGGTATACAAAGATTACTTGGTCAAGTGGCAGGATCTTCCTGATTCAGAGGCAACCTGGATGAGTGAAGCCGATATTCTAAAGCATGGGAAGACACTTCAGCAGTTAGCAACTCAAGGGACTTGAGTCTTTCCTGCAGGGGGAGTATGGTGCAGGAGCACATTCTCTGTAGTGCAGGATCATCTTTTCTGTTGTTGTCTCATAAGGCTCTTAAGCCATTTCATTTTGTAATAAGGGTCAATTTGGTCCCATGAATGTAATTGTGCAAGGCACACATGTAGTTTTGCTTGTATGAAGGGTAAACCAACGGCTAACTGATTTGAAAATCAGTTTGCACGGTTGGAGGGGATAACTGCTGTCTCTACATCTTCTTTAGAGGCAGGTTGTATGTCACACGGGGAGAGAGAAGTGTGTATTACAACAAGTTTTTGATAATTGAATGAAGAGAGTTCTGGGTATGATCTGTGTTGATTTTCTTGGTTGTTCTTAGTGATCTGATATCTTTATCCTGATTTTGTAAATAGAACCTAATCGGATGCTATCCGTCAATCCATAGTGACTCTGTAGTGTGCAGACGGTGTAAAACCCACGGTTCCATAGTGGCTGGTTCGTAACCTAGGAGTAGGGTTTTGATTCATACATGGAGGCCCTTTCCTCTGTCCACTGAAGCCCTGTATAGTAACAGTGGGATGGGGGAAAGATTTCTCACGTTTGTTGTTGTTGAATTCTTACCCAGGAAGCCAGCGAACTCAGTCAAGTTCGACTAGACATCATCATGTGGCTAGTCGGGAAATCGGAGTGAAATTGGATAGTTTTGATGTGGGATCAGATTGCTACAAGTGATCGAGGGTTTGATAAATGAAACGGCTAAATTCCATTGTTCTGTCGAAGGGAATTCTGGTTCGGCGCCTCTGAACAGTTGGAGATCCATCGGCGTGAAAGGCTCTCCGTCTTGCCGAAGATTGGTATAGTGCCGGAGACACATACCTTTGTGTTCGCATCGGTGAGAGAAACGATATCGGGCTAAGGAAAATATACCTAGCCGACGGTATAAAGTTTCACCGATCGGTGAGACATCCTCGGAGTGTTGCCGATAGAGAGTATCGGCGCGAGGAACCTTGTCGGGGGCAGCCGAAGAAGTCACGACGACCGTTAGAGTCCCACCGATAGAAGTTCATCGGAAGGAGTTCGAGAAGTCTCAGCGACAAAGGACTCGTCGGAGTGAGATGAAACATCGGGACTACGAACCGGAGTCTTACCGAAGCAGGAGGTCTGGCCGATGGGCCTGACGATATCGGCGAGAGACAAAGCGTCGGTGTAGGTGAAAGAAGCTTCACCGAAGGAAGAAGTCTGGCCGACAAAGAGTGGTCATCGGTGTGACGAAGGAAGAAGTCTGGCCGAAGGAACTTTATCGTGGTCCGATAGTATGAGGTGTTGCCGATAGGCAACTAACCGTCACGGAGTTTATCGGTGAGAACTTAGCCATCGGGATATAACAATAAGACCCGGCCGATAGTTCATGTCTCACCGATAGAGAAGTCATTCTTGGCTTCGGAGAGACATTGGGATACCTCTTGCCGATAGGGAAGATATAGTCAATCTTCATCCGCTTCTGCTGGGCATTCTGCATCAGGACTCAACATCCTAAATTTAAGGACAGGTTAGCTAGCTAGTGGGGTGTTGTTGTCAATGGTACTCCTATGTTTAGACTAGCTCAGAAACTGTTGCTAGTCAAGAACAAGGTAAAGGGGTGGAACAAGTTCATATTTTGCAATATATTTGATACTAAAAAGAGGCTAACTGCTAAGCTGGGTGACATTCAAAAACAAATGGAGGAAGGAGACATTTCCAAGGACACTGCTAAAGAAGAAGAACTGTTGAGAACGGAATGGAAAGAAGTCCTTAAGAAAGAGGAAACTTACTGGAAGTAGAAATCGAGAGTGCAATGGCTCAGGGAGTGGGACAGAAACACCTCATTCTTTCACCAGTCCATAATGAGGCACAAGAAAATAAATAGTATTGCTAAACTTATGGATGATAAGGGGATTTTGGTGGAGTCAGACTATCTAGTGGGGTAGGTTGTTTCTTCTTATTTTCAAAACTTTCTGGAGGCTTGGGAGTGTAGGACTGATCAGGAGCTTATCAACATCATCCCTACCTACCTTAATGAGGAGGATAATGCCTAGCTTGGAAAAATGGTTACTGAGGAGGAGGTTCGTGCTTGTCTATCCTCAATGGATGCTTTTAAGGCTCAGAGGCTGGATGGTTTTCCCCCTGCTTTCTTTCAAGAGTATTGGGATATTGTGGGAAAGGATGTCACTAAGGCAGCTAGGGACTTCTTCAAGACTGGTAAGTTGTTGAAGCAACTTAATCATACTTTTATTGCTCTTATTCCCAAAAAACTTGATCTAGTGTGTATGGGAGATTTTAGACCTATTAGTCTATGGAATATTGTTTATAAGATTTTTTCTAAGATCCTTGTGTCTAGACTTCAACCCATCCTTGATAGGCTCATCAGCAGTAGCCAAAAGGGATTTGTCTCGAGTAGACAAATTACTAATGCGTCCATTTCCACTCATGAAATTATTCACTCCATGGAGAGAAGTAAGTTGCCCGGAATGGCCTTGAAGCTTGACATTTTTAAAGCCTATGATAGAGTAGCATGGGAATTTCTTTTCAAAATTCTGGAGCAAATGGGCTTCTAAGGAAAAATTTTGTAGCTCATAAAGGTGTGTGTCACTTCTGTCAGATTCTCTGTCCTTGTTAATGGGGTCCCAAGTGGCTTTTTCAATGCTAGAAGGGGCTTAAGGCAGGTTGACCCTATGTCCCCCTACCTCTTCATTCTACTGGCTAAAGTCTTAAGTAGAAGCTTCCTCAAGTTATTAAGCTCCAAAGAGATCAAGGGTGTTAAACCAACCTCAACAGCTACCTAGGTTGCCATTCAACAATTTGTGAATGATACCATCTTTTTTGGGTCTATTTTCGTGGTTGAGGCTAGGAAATGGAAGAAAGTCTTGCAAGTTTATGCCACCTCAATAGGCCAGTGCATCAATTATGAAAAAAACTAGGTGTACTTCTTCAATACCCCCATCGAGCTCCAACAAAAGATTATGGGGATTCTTGGCTACTCAAGTGGTGAACTCCATAGGATATGTTTGGGCCTCCCCTTTATAGTTAAGGATGTTTCACCTGATTACTAGAACGCAATTTTAGAAAGGATTCAAAAGAAACTAGCTAATTGGAAAGGCAAGATGATGAGTCAGGTCAAAAAGTACTAGCTGTTGAAGGCCTCTCTTCAAGGTATCCCTGTTTATTTCATGTCCCTCTTAAAAATACCTAAGTATATTGCTGAAAGATTTGAAAGAATTCAGAGGAATTTTCTATGGACTGGGATGGAAACTAAGAAGAGATTGGCCCTAGTGATTTGGGATAAGGTGTGCAGACTGAAGCTACAGGGTGGCTTAGGAATAAGAAAGATTAATCTTCTCAATAAATCCCTCATCACCAAAATTGGATGGAATCTTTTAACTAGGGATAAGGAGTGGGGTAGTATCATGAGAGCCAAGTACTTTGAGCACTTGACCCCAGAGGATTTTCTTCATCCCCATGACCTGCCTAAAGGGTCAGTCATATGCAACAATGTGCTCAAATGCATATTGGTGCTCCTGTAGGGAGTCAAGTGGAAGCTTGGAGATGGTGGAACTATAAGGTTTTGGGAAGATAGCTGGTGTAAAGGGGGGCCATTAAACAAGTTTCAAAATTCCCAAGGCTTGATCAATATGGTTGTTTCCTTTTTTGGCAGGAGGGCCTGTGATTATATCCTTCCTTGTCGTGACGAGTAGAAGCAGCTGTCAGAGCCAGGTTGACCTTATACAGAAAGCGAAGGATGTTCAACTATCTATTAGAGAGTGTAGAATTCCTATCTTGCTTCTGAAGGATGAATTGTTGTGGGATAGGGAGAGGTCTGGGAGCTTCACTATTAGGTTGGCCTATAACCTCCTTATGCCTAGGATTGAAGATAGATTTTGGAAAAAGGTTTGGAACCACAATCTCTTACCTAAAATCAACCATTTTTGGTGGTTGGCAGTGTAGGATAAGATTCTAACTATAGACAACCTTTAGGTTAGAGGTTTTCAAATTCTAAATAGGTGTACCTTATGCTTCAAGGAGGAAATTGTCTCCCATCTTCTTTTACATTGTGAATTCTCATATCAAATTTGGAGCCTTGCATTGAACAAGATGGGAATCCCCTGGTGCTTGTGTGGTTATTTATCTAATTTCTTAAGGTCCTGGTACTCTCCTCTTTCCCACCCCATTAGTAAGGAAATTTGGTTTCATCTACCTCCTATTCTATCCTAGAGCCTATGGAAGGAAAGGAATAATAGGTTGTTTCGGGAAAAATTTAGGGATCCCAAGGAGGTCTTTTGTACAATGGCCAAACTCCTACAAGACAATCTCTCTAACAACACTTTGAAATCTATGGAGAACCCCCCATTAAGTTGGAAGCTAGCATCATAAAGGAGTGGTGCATTTTGAAAAGTATTTACAAAATGGATGATATTAGGAGAAGAGCTCAGGCTAATACTAAGTGGTCCCCCCAGTTGGTTGGGCCAAACTCAACTTTGATGGTGCTGCTAAGGGAAACCCTGGGTTGGCCAGTGGAGGAGGTGTTCTTAGATCTGATAAGGGGGTTATTTTGGTAGCCTTTGCTAGGGGACTTGGTGTGAATACCAATAATTTTGTGAAAGCCTCAGCTCTCCTCTGGGGTCTTAAAATTGCCTTGGATATAGGCATCAATCACCTTGTTATTGAAGGTGACTCTAAGCTTATCATTGAAGCTGTTAAAGACAAAGCTAGGGTTGGATGGTAGATTGAGGATATTATTCAAGATATAAAAACCTTTCTTCTAAGTTTTAAGGGTACTGAAGTGAGGCATATCTATAGGGAAGGCAATCAAGTTGTCAACCTTATGGCTAACCATGGAATTAATCTTCACCCTCTAAGGTGTTGGAGAAACATTAATAATCTTCATTATAATGTTATTGTTAACATTATTTCGGAGGCAACCTCTTAAGTTTCATGTATCTTATCACTTCACTCTATGCCCTTATTGGTGTTTTTTGCCTACCCCTCATTATCGGGGATGGCGTAAGAAGAATGACATCATGGTGATGACTACTCACTTTCCCTGGTCGAGCTGGACTCAAGGGTTCCACATAGACATATGTCAACAAAGTAATCCACGTGAACCCTCGCCAGGGTGGCACCAAAAGTTTTTTTGTCCTTGGTTGGCCGTCTAGGCTGTGGCGACCTCACATGAGCTGAATTATGAATGCAATTATTCCTTTAATAATGCACCTAGGATTTTTAAGGACATGCATGGGATTTTGAGGGATGTGGCTGGCGTTAATGCTAATGAGTATCACTTGCTTTCCATAATTTTTGAAAAAACCCTATTTTTTGCCTTTTGCTAGATCTACAGTTTGCATTGCTGGTTTTACTAGTTAAGAAATATGGGAGGTGATTAGGTCCGCACAGAGCCTACGTCCTGTGGGGAATTCAAAGAAGACTTGCAGGTATGGAGTATTGCCTACGAGGGGGGTGACACCATTCATTGAATGTTTGAATGGATTTGACGAAGGCTTATCTATTCAATTCGCCATGTCATGGGATGCAGATAGGAAAGTTTGGGTCGGTGGTGTACAATTTGTTTTCTCGGAGGATGCCATTGCTTAGGTAATGGGGCTGTAACACAAAGGAAAATGTTTAAAGAAACAAATGAAAGTTCAAGACCCAGAGGGTTTGAAGCTTTTTTACAGGGAGGGTGAGAAATAGGTTAGACTCCAAGGAGGCTTCGAATGCAAGAGCTTGGTTAACCCATGGGATTGGGTATGTTATCTTATCATGAAATTATTTACCCTAGAAGGTCATTATAGGTGTTTCTATCACTACCATTTCTCTCTTTTAAACCATTTCAGGCACAAATTGTTGGTCAATTTTCCCTTCTACTTGCTTTCTAGCCTAGAGTCCTCTATCAATTCGACCAAGAAGTCTTTTGAGGGTAACTTGGAGGTGGTTTTGGTGCCCTTGCACCAGGGTCTTATCTTTCATCTTGCCTTATGTCCTGGCAAGCCTCTTAAGGCCTGTCTTGTTGAAGAAAATGTTAGGGAGGACTTAGATGATCACATTCCCCTTAGTGTCAAGTATGGTAGTCCCTCTAAACCTAAAGCCAAGTCCTTGTTCCTATTAACCCTACAGATCCACTCCCTAAGTCCCCTACTATCCAGTGTTCTAGCCCCACTTTGAAAGGCATTTCTACTCCTAAGGCTCAGCTCCCGGGCATGGACCCTACAGTCTCTATTTTTGGTGGGGCGGATGGGTCCCATGGTCAATCCCATGAAGATGTGGTGGTGGGCCTTTGTGGTTTGAAAAACTGCCCACCTCCTCAAGGTAGAAAAAAACACAAAAGCCAGCAATGTCAACCTAGCCCTGCCAACGAAGGAAAGAAGAAAGCTAAGAAAGGTGATGTGGGTCTGAGGATTGAGGATCCAGAGACTAAGAATAAGCAGGACATTTCCCAGTTTTAGAATTTGGAGGATAGTGATGTGGACAAGGGGAAAATGGTGGGTAAAGATTGCTCTGAAAGAAGGCTGAGCATCAGAAGGTCTTCTAGGTTGGTGGCAGGGAAGCCCCAGGTTCTCAAGATTGTGGATTACTCTTTGAATTCAGAGCCTGATGACCCTGAGTATGAAATGGAAATCAAAGAAGTCAAGACAACACCAGTGCAGGAATAGGGAGGTGCAATTCATTTTGACTCTATGAATAACTCGTTCTATGATAGTGAACCCAATGATGTTGAAATCTTGGAAATACTGGGCAAGAAGGTGGTGAGTACTAGAACTGATGACTGCAACATGAAGCTTCTTAGGATCTGGAGGATGTTAAATCCCATCTTTCTACTGCAAAGAATAAAGTTAAGTTTCTGATGAAGATTTGCATGAAAGTATTTCATAGGGCAGCCTCTACCTTTTCTATTTTACAAGAGGATCACTCTACTACTGGCGTGGACACCATGAATGAGAACAAGGACCTGATGAATCTTCTAAAGGATGACTGGAAAGAAATGTTTATTTAGTTTTTCCTTTGTTTTATGCTATGGACTTTATATTAATACTGTTTTAATCATCTGCTGCTAGTCAACTATTTTTGTGTTGTCCATGGCCATGGGCCTATTTTACTGCCTGCTGGGCTTTTTGTTATCAGGATCTGCACCCATCTTTGTAGCTTATCAATACCAAAAACAATGGTGTTTTTTGAGATTTTGATAGTTCTTAACTTTGTTGAAAGTTTTGAAATTGAAATTTAGACCATGTAAAACCTTTTTATTTTGAGGACAAGAAGTCTCCTTATGAAAATGTGTTTATCTATCTTTTGGATATGAGTGTTTTAGTTTTTTATCTTGATTTTCATGCCACACTCTTTTTTATTGTTTTGGCCTTTTGTGTTACATGAGCTTTAGGGATAGGAGTAGAGTGAACCCTCATTATCATTCAGATTAAAATAAAAACCATGTGAATGTGGCTTGAGAGGGAATAAAATCTAAAAAAGATAAAAATTAATGAGGATCAAACAAAATAAACATAATGGAGACATGGTCCATTTTTAGTATCAAACATCCTTTAGAGGGTTTGTAAATGATAGTGAGGGAAATTATGGCAATCCATTTGTGATTATTTGAATGCCATTAAGGATCTCCCATTATAAATGGGGGCACACTTATCAAATCCATGTGGATTTGAAAAATGTCATAATGACACTCTACATCCTATGTCTAGTAGCCTCTTCCTTTATATTGTCTAATCATTTGTATTTAGTGTGTATATCTTAATCTCATTGTGTGATCATTGGTGGTTATCAACATTTTCATTTATTTTCAATTAGTGGTTATCATCCCTTTATATTTTATTGGTTGATTTCATGATTAAAATGTGCATGCTTATTGGATGCCTCATGTAAGCTCGATGTGATTTGTGTGTGTGTGTGAGTGATTGTTCAATTTCTTTATCTTGTGTGAGTGTTTTTGGACTACCCAATAGATAGTATCCTAAGACAAAGGGGTGGGGCTCAGGGTCCCACGTGGTTGGGTGGTTTTGATCAATAACATGATCTAGATTCTTAGAGATGCTCATTGGATGGTGTACAAGGATCTTGTTGTGTCTTGATAGTTGTAGATTAAAGTGATAATTTGTATATTAATGAATTTGATTGTATTAAAACTTATCCATCCATATTTGGTATGAAATCCATCACATTGTAATATGTATATGCAATCATTTGAGTTTGTTTAGCATCTTATCTTGTGAGGATTTATTATAATTTGAAAGGTCTTGATTCTAAGATGTGTGATCTTAGTTTTCTTGGAACTTGAAATGATAGTTGTTTATTATGTTATACTTTATAATGGATTCCATGATCATGTTAAAATCACTAGGATGATATGGTATACTCATCTCTATGGTTAGGAGTTGTATCATTCATGTTTGCTTCTATTGCATTAGTTGAAAAGATAGGTTTTCTCATGGATAGTAATTGTGATTTTGGTTAAAATAAATCATTATTCCATGGATTTTAGACATGATGAAATGAACCTTAAGTTATTATAAATGATTGGTTCAAATTGTTTTAAAATAACATTCAAATTGAGAAAGTTACATGTCCAATTCAGTGTTAGGTGGCTTAAAGCTTGTCTAGGCTTAGACCTTCACTTTTCTTGGGTCTTGTGAGTCTTGTTTAGGGCTTTGAAGGTTGAAACTTAGTTTTATATCTTAATTTGTGTGTAAACATATTTAGGACCCTTTATCCATGCTTAGGATTGAGTTCAAAGTAAAATAGGATACTTTTGGGTGTGTTTTACTCTTCCCCTATATAGTTCACCTATTTTGCTAGAAAGAGGTGAATGAAATTTTCCCTAGGGAAAAAATAGTATTGGTGAATGGATGAATGCATCCCAAAAGGGGAAAATAAGAACAATGGATAGTTGATCACTTTTTTGGAGAAGTTCCCTAAATGAAAGTTGATCCTTGGGGTCTACCTTGACTTCCTATCCACTTGGTTTAGGTCAAGTTTATTATCCTGTGTTAATTGTCCTTCCTTTTATATTGGAGTTTGTGCCTTCAGAGGAAATGGGTAATCTCTTGGGAGACTAGTTCAAGATAGTGACTCACTTTGTCATTCAACCTCACAATCTAAAATTCATATCCATTCATGAGAGATGGGGGTTAGTGGTCTTATACCCTTTCATCATGGTTAGAGGAAGATCTACCCTCTCATATGGTCATTGTGTTGAGGTCATCAAATGATAATATTTTTCATGTATTAAATAGGGAAACAAGGGTCCCATTCCCTTTATAGCATAATAAAGTTCAAAAGGCTACCACAATAGCATCAAAAACCAACAAATAGATAACATAGATAGTAATATGTAGATAAGTAGCACTAAAACAACACAAAGATAGCACATAGCACAATAGAAAGAACAGACTAAGTATGACCAAGGAAGGTGGTAAAATCCCCAATCCTTAATGAGACTATTCAATCCTCCCAAGTAGGAGTGTCATCACTATCCACTTGTAGCCCTTTCGACTTATTTTTGGCCTTTTCAACTTTATCATTAGAGACCTTCCTTTTCCTAAGCTTAGATTTCAGAAGCACAATACCAATGGAAGAGCACCACATCATATCTTTAGTGATATTAACAATTTTGGCTAAAGAATCCTAAAACTTGTTAATTTTTCTCTAAACCTTATCTAATTTCTCACTAAGCTCATCCCACCTAATGTCACAACTATTATAGTTATGTCCCTTAGAAAACACCTCCTCATTTTCTTCAGGAAACTCAGCAAGTACAAGAGCTTCAAATAAGACTTTTTCAGACTCCACAGGGGAGAATATTCTTCCTCACCAAAGCTAATATTATCCTTTTAGTAACCTGCTTACTACTAGTTTCCAGATTATCTTTCTTCAGGATTTGGTTAAGATTGCTAGCAATTATAGAAAATATTCATCCACTTCTAGAAATATTGATATCAATACTACCTTTCTTATTAACAACCTCTTACTGATTAACTTTTGAGTTGTTCATGATGGGGCTCTCATCAATAGTATTCTACTCAAGCACATCAACCACAAACTTGGCACTAATAGCTAGCTTAAATATATCAAACTTAATTTTGATATTTTTATGTTTATCCCCCTCAACCTTTGAAGGTGTATCAACAACATTGTCAACATTATCTCGCTTGAGAGATAAAAATTTCTTTTAAGGTTGTTTTCCTCCTTTTACTGGCTTGCTCATTGGGTAACACAATAGGTGCTAATTTCATCTTTTTACAAAATTGCACATTGGGATTAACAATATGGGTCTTCAAAATAGGGTTAGTATCTTTTTTATGGGTTTTACAATAGGAGAAGAGTTCACTTACACATTAGGTTTAGCCATAGGGGTCTTCACAATAGGGTGAGAACTGTTCAAAATAGGTGGCTTCACTTGGACACTAGGCTTAGCAACAAGAGTCTTCACAAGAGGGCTAATTCCTTTTTAATGGGTTTCACAATAGGGGAAGAGTCATGTTCAATTTAGAGACTTGAACTTTATACTTTAAAATAGGGGATTCACCAGGGTTATCATCCTTGGGATAATCACCCACCACATTAGCCCAGTCATGAGCAGGAACATTAGTAGCAATCACATAAAATAACAATGTTAAGTCTTCCACTTGTGTAGTTATGCTTTGTACATTGACATCATGTTTAGTGAGTGTCATTGTGTTGTGTCACAACACCTCTAGTACATATATGTGCATTGTGGGACATTTGTGTCATAATTGTAATGTAAAAAATAATCTATCTATTAACTATTAATGTCTTGAACAAATGCTTAGGGCATTGCATAACATTATGATGCAAGGTTGAGACACCTTTCCAAATAAGATTTGGAATCCTCTAACCTTGAAAGTGATTTATTCTAAGGATGTGATTTTCAAGGAACTTAGAGTATTCTTTGATCCTAGATAACCAAAGGAAAAAGAAGGAAAATAATGTATTTTGAAACTAAGGTTGACATGCAAGAAGATGCACATGTTGAAGAATAGAACGATGGATTTGAGGATGGAGAGGAAGAAGAGGATTTATGTGAGAGTTATGGATAGCTTGAACATGTAGAGGAACAAGTAAAATATCTTACTCCATCATTGAGAAAATCCACGAGACAATAGAACCTAGTAGATAGGTATAGCCAATCAAATTTCCATTATGTATTTGCTTTATTATGTACTGATGATGAACCTAGATCTTTTAGGGAAGTTCTTTCTTAATAAGAGGATGATTCTTGGATGGAGGCCATGTAAGAGGAGATGATGGCTTTGGGTAGATGTGACACTTGAGGTCTTATCAATATTCTCAAGGAAAAAATCCAATTGGTTGCAAGTGGGTGTTTAATAAAAGATTTAGAGTAAATGTTAAGTTAGAGAGTTACGAGGCCAGACTGGTGGCTAAGGGCTACTCCTAGAGAGAGGGAGTTGATTTTGGTAAAATTTTCTCTTTTGTTGCTGAATTGTCTTCCATTAAATATTCTTACTTTCTATTGTTGTTACTTGTGATATTAAAGTAAAATAAAAAAATATAAAAACTACTTTATTTCATGGGGATCTTGAAGAGGAAATTTAAAAAAGAAAATTTATTTTGAAAGTTCAAATTTTTAGGGAAGCTCTTTCTTTATAAGAGGATGATTCTTGGATGGAGACCATGTAAGAGGAGATGATGGCTTTGGGTAGATGTGAAACTTGAGGTCTAGTCAATATTCTCAAGGAAAAAATCCCATTGGTTGCAAGTGGGTGTTTAATAAAAAAAATTTAGAGAAAATGTTAAGTTAGAGAGTTACAAGGCCAGACTGGTGGCTAATGGCTACTCCTAGAGAGAGGGAGTTGATTTTGGTGAAATTTTCTCTTTTGTTTTTGAATTGTCTTCCATTAAATATTCTTACTTTCTATTGTTGCTACTTGTGATATTAAAGTAAAATAAACAAATGTAAACACTACTTTCTTTCATGGGGATCTTGAAGAAGAAATTTACATGTGACCACCAGATAATTTTTAGGTAAAAAGAAAAGAAATTTTATTTTGCATGTTAAAATAGTCATTGCATGGTTTGAAATAATTCCCTTAGATGTGGTATCAGAAGTGAAGAAGATCATTGTGTTCACATTAAATGTATTGATGAACAAATTCTAATCGATCTTCTATGTTGATGACATGTTGTTTGTTATTAACACCAAGGTGATGATTAGGGAGCTTAAAATCAAATTTTTGGTGTGTTTGAAATGAAATATTTAGGGGCAGAAAAATTCATTTTGGAACTTAGAGCACAAAAATATTTGCCTTAGTTAGAGTAAGTATGTTAACACTATTTTGTAATGGTTTGTTATGTGCTATTATAAACTAGTTAATATTCCTTTACTTGTAGGCACTAAGATTTCATTGGGTATGTGTCTTAATTTTTAGATGATAATTTGGAGGATATGTATAATGTGCCTTATGTTAGTGTTGTAAAGAGCTTGATGTATGTAATGGTATGTACTAGAACTAATAATACCTAGAATCAATGGGAGTTTTTAGGGAGTTTATGTCTAACCCTTATAAATAGAGTTGGACTTATGTTAAGAGGGTATTTAGATATTTATGAGGAAATTATAATGATTGACTATGTTATCATGGTTCTAATGACGTGGGAAATTTATTGATTCAGATTGGGTTGGTGACTTGGATAGTCAAAGGTCCACTAGTGGCTATGTGTTTTCTCTTTTTGGTGATGTTGTCATTTAGATGAGTAAAAGACAACCTATGGTTTCATTGTCCACTACTAAAGAAGAGTATGTGTTTACTACACATGCCTGTAAGGAGGTGATATGGTTACAAAGGCTACATTCAAGAGTTGGTTTTGATTTCAAGGTGGTTAAAATCAAATGTAACAATAAGAGTGTTATTTATTTGGCCAAGAATCCCATGTACCATCATAATAAGTAATTATGTATGTATAATATTTCATGAGATGGTGGGAAGTGGTAAGGTCATGATTTAGAAGGTTGACACTTTGGATAATGTTACAAATTCACTTACAAAACCAATGAGCATGGATAAGTTCTCTTAGTGCAAGGATGCCATGGGCCTGTATCATATACTTGATTCATTGTATGATTCCTTTTTATTTTATATTAATGTATAATATCAAGTGGGAGAATGTTAGAATAAGGTGTAATTAACCTTGAAATCCTACATATTAATGCTTGTATTTCCAACATCTTGGGAATGGGTACTTGGATTCCCATGTAGGTGGTTGAGATATAATATTTTATTTTTATTATTATGCTCTCGTTAGTAGTGAAGTTTTTCCTTGAAAGGGTTTATCCATGTATATTTGGTGGCATATGTTTAGTTTTATGTGCATGTTAATTTTTATATATACATCCCTCATTGATCCCCTAGCTCCCTAACAGGTACTATGATGGAGACATTAACTTTGATGGTACCCATCATAAACAAGATAAAAATGTAGGAACAAATCAAGACCTCATGAAACTTAATAACCCATGTGGGGACAATATCAAGGAACTTAATTGGTCTTAAACACACAATATGATTAAAATAAAGACCCAATGGTTAATTGGTCCTAAACACACAAAATATTTTTTTTAGTTGAACAAGGTTAGTAAATAAAGACCCACAAAAACCTATGTACTAAGAACCTCCTTTATTTACCCAAACTTCCTACATTCTTGTATCCATGAGATCAAGGCGTATCATATATGTAGTTCTAGTTCTTTGTATCCCAGAAAAACCTATGTACTAAGAACCTCCTTTATTTACCCAAACTTCCTACATTCTTGTATCCATGAGATCAAGGTGTATCATATATGTAGTTCTAGTTCTTTGTATCCATGAGATCAGTGTATCATATATGTAGTTCTAGTTCTTTATCTAAGTTAAATGTTTATAACAGGTATGCCCTTTCCAAGGCCCTATTTCCCTAGATAGTTTCTCCCATATTTCCCTAGACAGTTTCTCATCAATAGCTAGTTTTCAATGCTAAATATTTCCAATTCTATGGTAAAGTCAGAGTTATTAGTCTTGCATCTAACAATATTAGATCGTTTCCTCTCATGAACCAATCATATCAATCATTTTACTTAATCTAATTGGTGAAGACAAGTCATACTTAGTAACAAGGCATATGCATTTGAGGCCTCTCCCCCATTTAAAATAGCATATAATAATCAAAATCAACCCTCCATAGATACATAGTACCCTCTAAGTGAGTGGCACAAGCACCAATATTGTGCAAATATTTCCAATTCTATGGTAAATTCAAAGTTATTAGTCTTGCATCTAACAATATTGGATCATTTTCCTCTCATGAATCCAATCATATAGATCATTTAGTTAATCTAATTGGTTAAGGCAAGTCATACTTAGTAAAGGCATATGCATTTGAGGTCTCTTTGAATTATTATGTTCTCAATCATTATGTTTTATACTAAACTTCACATTAGGTTTTTATACGTAACTCAAAAAATATTATACAAATGATAAAATGTTGAGTTAGATATTAAACCAACTATATTTAAGATTTATCCCTCAAATAAGTAAATTTACTACATGTATCATTATTTCATGGTCCTAATCTTGTGAATAAGATAGGACCAATTTAAACACAATTCCTTACAATAACAACCACTTTAATTTAATAGTTGTAACTAAAATCAATAGAAAGAACAATGATCTAAGGCATAACAAATGCAACAAGGTATGGGAATAACATAGGATGTACAATAAACTAATCTACTAAATTTCACATGAATATAAGACTAACTAAGAAATTTCTTTACACCAAATTAGATGATAAATGAATCAATGAAGTACCTTGTTCTGATGTTGATCCATCTTTATGTATTAGAATTTATGTCTTCTTAGTGCACTCCCTCATATAGCTCCTTGCTCTGCTAGCACATCCAAAGTGATATGGTGATCAAGACTACACTCATATTTCATTATTGGTGCCACAAATATTAAAGCAGCCCATACATGTTTAGTAAATATAATCCTTGTCATTTATTTAGCTAAAAGGGTTTCCCAACAATGTTCATCTCATTGATTGTTAAGACCAACTCTAATTTCAAAATTTGAAAGAATATATATATATATATATATATATATATATATATATATATATATATATATATATATATATATATATATATATATATATATATATATATATATATATATATGAAACAACATAGACAACATGTAGTTGTTGGGTCTCTGTTTTATATATCTAGAACCTTACTATAAGCACATCTAATGGAAATTGAAGACTAATAAAATCAAGTTGAAACCAAAGATCACTACCACCTATAGAAATAATTGCATACCAATCCTTTAATAAAATCCTAATGTAACTTGTTTTATATCTAGAACCTTACTATAAGCACATCTAA
Organism: Cunninghamia lanceolata; assembly: GCA_027924645.1. Classification (NCBI taxonomy): domain Eukaryota; kingdom Viridiplantae; phylum Streptophyta; class Pinopsida; order Cupressales; family Cupressaceae; genus Cunninghamia; species Cunninghamia lanceolata. The sequence continues at coordinate 2,432,524 of BSBN01000163.1, read as the reverse complement.
TGGAAATTGAAGACTAATAAAATCAAGTTGAACCAAAGATCACTATCACCTATAGAAATAATTGCATACCAATGAGCCTTACTATAAGCACATCTAATGGAAATTGAAGACTAATAAAATCAAGTTGAAACCAAAGATCACTATCACCTATAGAAATAATTGCATACCAATCCTTTAATGAAATCCTACTGTAGAAATCTGCATCATCATAACTAATTACCCGGTCTTAGATTTTACATTTAAAGGAACTATCTAGAACTATTGTTAAGATGATTTATTCCAACATCCTTTCAATAAAGAAGGCGATATCATTCTCAAAATGGTAAATCATGACCACATTTTAGACATTAAGATCATACCTTCAAAGTCACGTATTAAAGAGATTTCTATTATTTTTGGGCCCTCATTTTTATTATCATTGTTACTTGGTAACAAAAGTTCAATTATATTCACTTAAACTTTGAACACTAGATAACATAACTACTTTCAAAAATTTCCCATTCAAGAAGAAAAAAAAACTAACAATTAATTAATCCTTCTTGAACCTTATATTAGACAACATATCTTCTCTAATAATAACCATATTTAAAAAAATGTAAGTCAAATGAAATATAGGTTTACTAACCAAACTAAAAAGAAAAAAAAAATAACAATTAATTAATCCTTCTTAAACCCTATATTAAACAACATATCTTCTCTAATGATAACCATATTTCTAGCTTGATTAAAATATAAGTCAAATGAAATATAGATTTACTAACCAAACTAAAAAAAAACATCACTAAGGTTTTCTTGGATTCAATGAAACATGTCAATATAAAAAAACTATAAGGTTAAAACATATACCTCAAGAAGTTTGTACTAGCATCAAGCATTAACATATTTCTTCTGCATTTAGGCAAAAATTTATATTGCTTTGATGATCAATGTCATAAGGATGAAGATGCACTAAAGTAGTTTAATGCAACTACATGGTATACGGAGTTTATAAAATGACCAAAGTGACTAGAATCAGAATTACATTCGGTTACTTGAGGGCCACCTATGGAGAGACTGTCAATTGACTTCTATCAAAGTCAGATAGTAGTCTTATATCATCTATTTAATGTCTTTGTTAGACAGCTTGGGTATAGGATTCAACTTCCTCTTTATTTTTTAGAACTGTCATAAGAGGCAAATACATTCTATATCTCTCTCATGCATTCGATGCAAAATTCTAATCCTTTAAGATTGCAGCTCTACACTCAAACCGTTTGACAGAATGTCCAAAGAGATGCCATTTAATGGATCACAATGATTGCATGATAGAATGAAAATGAATTTGTTGAAAAGGTTTTATAAACTTTCAGCAAAGGTTCTATTATTGACAGGTGTAAAATTGAATTTTTAAATATCATCCACTTCAATGGTCAAACAGTCAATAGTAATTTTACACCTCATTCACAACAACAAGTGGTAAATATGACTTTTGACTGTTGAAATGAATGATATTTAAGTTGTGTCCTCCAAACGTATTCTTGGCACCTGTAAATCAGGTATGAATATAGGCTTGAGAATATTTATAGCGACACTGTTATTTGATTTGGCTCTAAAAAAAATACTGCACAACTTATGTCCTCCTCTCAAACAACTATGCAGAAGTGGGCAAGTGCGGTGAAGTTCAAATAGTAAGGAGATTGATGAAAGATAGAGGAATTAAAAAGATCCTTGGGCACAGTTGGATTCAAGGCCAAAAATGGTACATACTTTCAGTGTATAAAACTTGTATAGGTTTCGACTTAGCATTTCAGTGACCAGAGGTTCTTTAATCTTAAAGGACAGAGGTGGTATTCATAGAGGATAATAATGTTCGATACAAACAAACTCATATCATGCCGATGCTTCTCATTCAACTGACCACATTTGATAACAAGCAGTTTTAATTTAGTATAACAGATTTCTCTCTACCAATAATCACAGACTAAAACTCTAAAATAAATTTAAGAACTTATGATAATAACATTATTCAAACCCTTATTTCCTTTCAAAAAAATTTGGGGATTTATAGTTTCTGTTAAAAACGCTTATCTAATCAAAAACATTATTTCCAATTATCCCATACTTACCTGTATATTGTGTCCCTTGTCTTCGGACTATGCTCTTCTATCTTGAGACTGCTAGACTCATCGACCAAACTGATAATCTTCATCCTCCAAAACGTATGCCATTCTGTTCTTCTTCTTGCCTCAATGATATCACTCAGATAATGCACAAAATGGATTTGTTGAATGGCTTTAGAGACTTTCCAGCAAATGTTATTGGTAGGCGTAAAGCCAAAAAACCATGGCCTTCCAGCCTAGAAATGGGTATGGACAGTTTTAACAGATGATGTGATTGCAACTGCCTGGTGGACGTGTAAGCATCGAACAAGATATGCAGCTGTATGCTTGGTTTTTGTTTTTTTTAAACAATTGAGCTCCCTTTTATATTCTTCCTCTATCGTATACATATTTAAAACTAACTTAGCCAAGTTATGCATTTATACGGTTACAAAACGATTCTTCACATGCCTATATTCTCTCCATCTCCACGCCTTTATTCTCTCCATCTCCACGCCTTTATCCTCATAGTATTCCTTAATCACATTTATCTCTTTCCTTTATCTCATTCAATTTAATTTATTCTAAATTTTGCTTTTATCCATAGTTTTAATTAAATTTCATTTAATTTAATTTGCTCCCTTTAAATTTCTCTTGTATCTATACTTGACTTTGATTTTTTTTTTTTTTCATTTACTTAATTTAAACTATTTAAAAGAAGTTTCTTTTTTCTTAATTAATTAAAAATTTCTTAATTAATTAAATCATTTATTATACATATATACATTTATACACATATATGTGTGATGCATATAATCATAAAGAATATTAATATTAATCTATTCATACAACAAATATATCATTTTAGACATGATGACATATCAAGTGGCCCAACCTAAGTCACCATTGTGGAATCAACTTTATCATGCCACTAGACCATGACTTTGAGGTCCAAACAACATAAATAATGCAATTAATGCCAAAACGAAATCCATCATTATTTTCCTTCATTTTATTGTTATTTTTCTAGTACAATTATTATTTAGCAAAATTGACTAAGCCTAATTGCAAATCAAAGAAGGTGGGTCATGGCATATCCAACCTAATGTAGACCATCCATGAGCATGATGTGTCTTAGTTTTATCTAAAATTCATATGTAAGATTCTAGCTTTGCAACATATAAAGACATGGCCACTCACCTCAATAGTGAGGTGGGTTGTTTGGAAAAAATCTAGTAGAGGAATGGGTAGACCAGAATGCTCTTGAAGTGGCATATTATAATGATCAAGAATCTTCACAACAAATGCAACTAGAAAATCAACCTAAAGTGAAAAAAATAGGGTGAACCTCCTTCAAATGAACATCATGACAATCAACAAAATCCTCCCTAGGGTGGTGAGGGAGTAATGTAAATTAATCAAATGAATCCATCTCAGAGGCTCTCATTGCTATGTTAGTATAACATATTAGGGAATTGGAAGTAGGGGCACTAAGCATACCCATAAAAACTCTTCCCAAGGAAATGCAAGACCATAAACTTCAAGGTGACAAACCAACATGAACCCTTTCATTAACATGCAAACTAGTTTGAATCAAGGGGTTCCTCAATCACCCTATATTTCAAATTTTACTTGTGAAATGTGAGCAAATACGCCTTCATCCTCCACCTCTTCCATTTAACTCGAAAAGCATATGCCAACCTAGTGGGGTGCTAATAAACTTGGCACAAAATTATATAAGCCCACCTAGATTTCTACCAATCAATCATAGACATTAAAACTATGCAACTCTTTCTAGGACCTAACAACCTAACCTCAAATTTCAAACTCAACCAAACTATCTTGTCCCTCTAATGGCATCCACTTTCATAAGACCACCTTCTTTTATGCATGATCCCTTCTTAAGGACATATCTCAAATATCTAAAAAGAGTCTTTAGACCATGCAATCTAAAGCATCATTTTTCCTTGACCACTCCCTGACCTTCCTAAATTTAAAGGAGAAGTGGATACCATTCCCACATAAAGTCTTATGCCACTACTATCCAAGAACTCCTTCCTTGGGATGTAGTCACTTAGATCTTTATAAAATTTCTAGAGGGAACTACTCTTGAGTGGTACTCCAAATTTCTTGAGGGCTTGATTCATTCCTTTTGACATCTCATTAGAGAGTTTGTGGTAGCCTTTGACATGAACAAGTTGATCAAAACTAGATTTGGGGAATTCTTAAATGTAAAACAAGATAATAATTATCTGCAACCCATTTCTAACCTAGTGGAGACAAGTCTTATACTCCTTAACTAGTGTGTCTCATATGGACCATCACAAATTATGCAATCTTTTCTTGCAAGCCCTAAATATGGACACACAAGAGAAGGTCTAGAAGCCCCTATACAAGTATTATGAAGAGGCTTTAGAAAGTGCTCTCCAGATTGATTAGATTGCTATCAACAATGATAAGAAAACTTGTGGAAATAATGGAAGGTTAGTCAATCAAGGCTTAAAAAAAATCAAAATTTAAATAACAACAATCCTTTAGCACCCAAAGTTCCAAAAAGCAATAGAAGTGTCAAGATGGATCGAGTTATAAATGCCCCACCTATTAAGCATAATAATGATAATAATAATAACCACAACTATAATAATAGTAATTGCACTAAACAATAATTACTCAAATTGAGGAAATCAAAATGCCCATACAATGGCCAATAATATTGACTATCCTCTTAGAAATGACTATGCACCTAAGAATGTATTATTATCAAAGGGACAATAGACCACAAGACAACTAATCCTTTGATAATAACAAATATGACCCCTATTATAGACTTAGGGAATGATCCCAAAAATTCCCTATTGTAGACCTATGGAACGATCCCAAAAAATTGTTCTTCCCATAAAACTATGGGACACGATATAGAAACTTGTAGAGACTACAACCAATTTATCTTGAGGCTCCTTGGGGAATAACATCTCTTTATATCTATATGCTCCTCCATCCTTAAAACATGCCAAACAATAATAATAATCAAGGGCCCATCGCCAGTCAAAATTTAAACTTGATATTTTACCAAAACCTCTTCCCACCTCATCAACATAACAACACAATTCAACCTAGTTCCTCTAATAGAGCATAATATCCACAAAGGTGGGAAGGGGTTTAGGTAAATATGGTTAAGAAAGACATGACTAAAAATATAGATATAATATCAATTCAATATGAGTTGTCCACAAATAAAATTGTGATACCAGAGCCTACACCACTGGTGATTTGTTTAAGAAAGAGAGAGAAAGGAAAATAATCAAATACCAAGAAATTTATATATTTAAAAAGGGAGAAATCTTGAAGGAATTCACTACTGCTTCCATGAAGACAACCATGAAGATATCCAATTTATTAAAAAGTGGCGTGCCACAATAATTTTTCTTTGATGCATGTTTAGCATAGCCTTACACTCCTTTAAAACTTGCAACCATTCCTTTTAAAGAAGACACCAACATGTATATGGTCAAATTTCTTATTGATAGTGAGGAGAAAGAACTTGAGCTCACATGAGAACTAGAAACAAAACCAAAAGTCACCCCATTACAAGATAATCTTTCGACCCTTCATTTTGATAGGGCTAGGTGTAAGATAGGATTTGAGGTTGGAGAAATTCTCACCTCTCTATAAAGGAAAATCCTACCCTTCACTTTTTTTCTCTTCTTCTACACTAACAATATCACTCATAACAAGTCACTCTTCTTAGAAATCAAGTCGGCATTGAAGTTGGGTGCCAATAATATCTTATATTTCAACGATTCTCAATTGGTGGTAAAGCAAGATTCTAAAAATTATAAAACTAGATGGGAACAATTATGACCAACACTTTGATTATTATTGCACACAAGCCATCCTTAGAGAAGACAATCAAATTATTGATTCAATGGACACCTCATCGATAATGTTTTCACCTCACACATGGCTACAAAACTCAAAAGTTCATGATAGCAATTTGAAGCTAACCATTGATGTAAAGGAGTGACCTTTTGCATGTCCTTATATATGTAGAAAATATAGCAAAACCCTTCATGTAAGAATATTCAAAAAATGACAAAGCCATATTATAATACCTTCACACTTACAAGGGTCTCCCATGAGCTTCTCATAAGAAAAGATACACATTAACACCTCATCTAAATGACTACTTTAGAGGAAAGATAAATATTTTTCAAGTGGAACACACCCATATATACCTCCTACCCCTTCACAATTCAAAGGTCATCCCTCTCTTGTAGGGGATACCATAGATTTAAACATCAACATGCTAGAAAAATGAAGAATCGTAAAACTTGAGGTTGATTTTATGGATGAAGAGTTAGATATTTATACATAAATCATCTATTTTTCCAATTACTTTGCCTAGAAATACTCAAATATGCCTAGGTTAGATGTTGATATTAATGTTGACAATGTAGTCATGAAACTAGAAGTAAAACCAATTATGTAGAAACTGAGACCAATCAAACCCAAGGTTGTCGCAATGGTAAAAAAATCTAATTGATGAAACTTCTAAACATGGGCTTTATTAAACCAATGGATTACTCAACATGGACATCAAACATAGTCCTAATGGTTAAAAAGAATGGGAAAGTATTAATATGTATTAATTTCAAGGACATTAACAAGGCTTGTCCTAAGGATGATTTTCCTCTTCCATCGATATATTAAATTGCCAACTCTATGATTGGTTATGAAGTGTTGTCACTCATGAATGATTTATCTAGCTATAATCAAATTCATATCATAGATGTCAATCAAAACAAATAATGCCCTTTGGATTAAGAAATGCAAGTGTCACATACAAAGAGCCATGATGCACATTTTCCATTACCTCATCCACAATACCATGGAACCTTATGTCTATTACCTACTAGAAAAATCCAAAGAGAGGGAAAATAATCTTGAAGACCTACATGTCCTTTTCACTATACAATATGAATACAAGGTTAGGCTAAATCTAGAAAAATGTGCATTTGGAGTCACATCTAGAAAACCAATGGGGTTCATAGTTTCCTATAGAGGTATAGATATGGATCTTGCCAAAGTGAAAGTGGTCTTAGATGCAACTCCCTCAACCACCAAATCTATAGTTAGAACCTTCCTTGGCTAATTGAGGTATATATAATGTTTTATACCCAACCTTGAATGTTCAATATTCACCTGATTAATAACCTATTAAAGATAGAAGTTCAAATAGTGTGGATGATAGATTGTCAGAATGCTTTAGATTAATTGAAGAAATTCATGCTTAGCCCCCCCAAAGCTCATGCCACCCAACAAGACTACCCTCTCATTGTGTATCTTAGGGTGACAAAAGTTTCCATAGCATGTATGTTGGCATGCAATAAAATTATAATGGGAAATAAAGAGTGATATACTTCATTAGTCACACCATTCTCAATTATGAAAAGAATTATACCAAAGCAAAGAAATAATGATTGGAAATAGTTTTTGCAACACAACATCTACACCGTTGTATGTTGAATTAGGAGACACAAGTCATTGTTAGATCATAACCATTATGAAATTCCTCACATGATCTATGTTATCAAGAAGAACTAGATGTTTCCTTAAACTGCTCAGTGAATTTGAACTTAGTTATGTGAAAAAAAATTGATCAGAGGGAAAGTAATTATTGATTGGTTAAAACAAATAATCTAGTAAATCTGAAAATGAACCAATAAATGAAGATTTCTCTTATGAGGGGATCTGTGTCATAGAAATTACTGAGTATGCTTCTTCTCCATGGTATGGGCATATTGTTGTATACATGACTGATGGTACCTATCCTAAAAACTCTACCCCTCATGTGAGGATGCAAACATGCATCTTGACATCTAAGTATCTAATTCTCAATGATACAGTGTGTAAAAAGAGTCCTTGAAGGAATCTTGCTTCGTTGTGTTAATAAGGAAGAGGCCAAGTAGATCCTAGAAGTATGTCATAGTGGTGTTTGCAAAGAACCCTTCAGTGGCCATGCCACAATAAGAAAGATTCATCGATTGAGTTATTTTTAGCCTAATCTCAAAGATGATGAAATAAAATTTGTAAGGTATCCTAAATGTCAAATCTCCATGCATGTGTTGCATTATCCTACATTATACCTTAAGCACATTATGACAACATGATCATTCTCTATGTGGGGTATGGACCATGTTGGAAAAAATTTCCCACCATCCTCTGATGGTCATACCTTTATCATAACAACAACAAAATACTTTACAAAGTGGGTAGAAAAAATGTATCTAAGTACTATTTTGGGGATGGTCATCATGAAATTTGTGCTAAATCAAATCATTTATATGTTTAGAGTCCCATAATTCACTATTACATATGACATTTCATCATTCAAAAATTTGCAAATGTAAGAATTGTGTGAACAATTTCACATAAATCATAATTTTTCCTCAATGTATTATCCTCAAGAAAATGGGAAAGTATAATCCACCAACAAAACATTGAATTTGTTATTAGTCAAAATTGTTAAAGATTCGAAATGAGACTGGCATCTAAAGTTATACCTCACTCTTTGGACTTACAGAAGTAGTGTATGAACACCCACAAGGTCAACCCCATTTTCACTCACATTTGGATCCAAAGAAACTTTACCTCTAGAAGTTGAAATATCCAATCTCTATGTTTGTAAGGTCTCCTTGATCATGAAGAGTACTGTTGATCATGATGTTAGTCACAAACAAGCATAGAATAAAAGTACACATTAACCTTTATTCATCTTGAAAGATACTATGAATTTAAAGAATTCATGATCCCAAGTCTCCGGTGATTAGGTCCTAATCGTCTGAAGTTACTCAGAGGTTAATGTGAGTTGCTGTTTCCATTTTGGGGCCTTACGTGGAAGTTCATCATCATGACACCACTTCTGCAAAGATTCTTACAGAGGAGTCATATTATACAACTATTTGATGGAATGATGCAGTAATACTTCAAACTTTGCATGATATTTTCAAATGTGCATGCTTTGGGTTCAAATATGCTAAATATTTGCGATTACCTATGAGATGTCTGCATATTTTGTGTTATTTGCTTGGGATTATCAATTATTTGCAATTGTGATAGTGAAATGCTCTGAAATTGAAAGAAACTAAAAGGAATGCTACAATTTAAAGTTGAACCTTTAGCTATTGATCCACATACATACTCGATACTGTCATGAGGAGAAGAAATCAAACCATATGTTCACCAGGATATTCCACATCTAGATACGGTTGATGCAAACTTCAGAGGATGATGAATGAAAACAATACATGCAACATGATGAGCACTCCGAGGGATGCAGCAAATCAAAGCACATATCCAGAATTCAGACACAGATTACTCAAGATTTACTAAGATTTGTAATCGAAATACTCTTCTCTTTTATTAAGTATGCAAAAGACATGTACATATACAATAGCTTTGAAATGAGCCCTGAATACTTCAACAAACAGATTTCAATTAAGTTTTGAATGTTTACAACACGGCATTCCATCACCTTTTATAGAATAAGGTGAGGAATCCGTTACAAAAGATCTACGATCCTGATTTTTCAATACAAATCCACGGTCATCATTTTTCTTGACTTTGTCAATCTTTACAAAATGGCACAAGTTGCCAGCTGGCAACTATCTATATTGCTTATACATATATCCCCTTTACGATGTATCTTCATCATGTTCCTCAGCTAATTCATGTGGATCATCATCATGATGTTCACTTCCTGAACTTTCACTATCCTGATGATGATGATGCCGCATATGGGGCTGCATGCTGTTCCGAATCTGCTCATATGAATGTACAACTTGATCTATCCCTCCACCATCTTGAGTCTTTGCCTTGATGATGGCGTGCTTATGTGCTTCATACTTATCTCTGCTGTTATCCAGCTTATTTTTCCTGTCCTGCAATGTCTCATTGTAATTCTCCATCTTGACTTTGATTCTCATTACTTTATTTATGACCTCCTCTGTCAAGTGGATAAGTGGACCATCTGCTTCTACTTGGAAGTTGCTGTGCAGAGCTTTGAGGGCAGAGTCTTCATCTTGATTTTCTATCTTTCCTTCTACTTTCCCCTCCAATGTTTCTAATATCTCTGCCTCAACACCCATTAAATCGTGCAACTTCATGATGATCTCCCTCAGCTTATTATTACATCTTTTGAGAACTCCGCATTCAAATTGAACGTCCTTGTACCAGATATCTTCCAACAATATGGTATTGCTGTTCAGTACCTGCTTACTGATAAGTAGTTGAGGATTTCTCCTCTTTATTTCTCCCAAAAAGCTTAGGACTCTCTCTAGTTTGTAAGACCTCTTCTCGGTCTGCATCTGCAATTTATCCACCTTAGTTTTGGAGTCACTCAAAATAATCCACCTCTTCAGAGAGGCTTTTACTATCTCCTCTGCATCATCCAATGTGGATGACATCCATTTTCTGATTACCAAAGCCTCATGCTTCATGAGGTCTAATTTATTTACCTCCTCCTAAGAAATGGCAGTCAATGGGACTGCATGTTCAGTTGTAGTATCATCAGGATTGGTTAGCCCCTTGATGTAGCCATGCAACTGAGCAATGTGCTCTTTGTGTTGCTTATTCTTCTCCTTCTCTCTTTTCACCTTTTGAATTAGAGAGTCAATAATGTCCTTGCCCTCTTGACCTTCTTGGTCCTCATTGGCAAAGCCCAAATCTACTATGCTGATTTGAAATTCATCTACAGTGATTTTACCTTTTTCTTTCTCCACCGCAGGTATGGCAATTTGTGCGGTCCTTCTCCCGATTGCCGGATCTCTCTTGATGGCCGATGTCATTCTGGCCTTCCTCCTAGGTTTCATTATATCCGCGGAGAACAAGGTGGAGACATCGAATTCCTGAATTTCAAGCTCTTCTTCAATATTTACTTCTTTTGCTAACCACAGAGGCACCTGATCATGTTTCTCGGCATCATCATGATGTTCACCCATATCTCCCATTTCTATCAGTAGGTGTTGTGGAGATGGTGATTTTTCCTTTTCTTCTTCCTAATGCTCACTTTGGTGTTGATCCTGCGGTACATCCTCCTGTTGAGGAATTTCTTTCTCCAGAGGAGCATCCTTTTGATGAGGAGAACCTTCTGGTGTATCTGTATGTAGATCATGCTGATCATGATCTCTCTCCATCATTACTTCATCTGTTTTTATTTCTTCCCCTTGTTGTTCATCTAATGCACTAGATACTGGGGGTTCTACCTGAGGTGATGGTATTTGTTCTGCGGCCATTATTTGTTCTGGGCCTGCACTATCAACCTCCTTTGCCTTAGCAGCTGGATCCTCTAGTGCTTCCTTCTTTTCATCAGCCTTCGCTTCCTGAACCTCTACTATAGTAGGTTCTTCTGATGTATCATGTGGGCTTTGTTGGCCTGATTCAAGAGCATGGCCCTCTAACTCTGCCATCTCTACTTCTTCTGTTGGGTGCCCTTTGTCAGGTGATCCTGCTGGCTGTTCAGGACTTGCATCCTGTTTCTCTGTCAGGTCCACCACTACAGGACTTGTCACCTCTGTGATTAATGCTTCCAGCCCTATTTCTTGAGCTACCTGCTCTGGGCTCTTTTCTTGCTCTTCTTCTACTTGTTTCATCTCCTCAAGCATAGTTTGAACTGGTGGAGGCTTGTGAGGAGTCATACTTATATCAGCAGCAAGTGTCTCTATCTTCTGTGCAGCCACATCCTGCACCACCTCATCATCAGACAAATTTATTGTCTCATCAAGTGAGACATGTCCTTCTGCTTATGTCTGGGAGGTTTCTTTCATTCGTTCTTCTACAAGTTCAGTTTTGAATGTGACTATGGTAGGAAGTGGAACATTATGTTGAAGTTCCTTCGGCACTTCACTACCTGCCCCTTGTACTAGTGTAGGGGGTTGGGTTATTCCACCTCTCATGGAGGTTCTTTGTTTCTTAGGTGTGGTGGACACCAGCACATGTGGAGCTCTCCTCTTCCTCTTTATTATTAACGGAGCCTCTTCTTCTTCAGGCTCCTCCTCCATGAGGATATCCTCTTCTCCAAGTTTCCTTGAGGATTGACCCACTTCTAGGGTCTTGGTGATTCCAGCCTCTACTGTCTTACTCTTCTTGGGCTTTTCTTTCTTCGGAGGGGATTCTGATTCTGATCCTGATCCTGATCCTGATCCGGCTACCTCCTCAGCTACAAATACTGCCCTTTCAATTATAATCCCTTTTGGTCTTTTATCCACCTTCTTGCCCCTTGGGGGTCTTTTGCTCTGTTGCTGTGGTGGAGGGATTCTATCTCCCTTGGTCTTCCTCTTCTCAATCAGGAAGTCATCATATTCATCCCCAGGAATATCCTGTCCCTTCTTTTTGTTGTCCACCGTAATGGCAACACCTTTCTTTTTCAGTGCCTCCACCTACTCATCAACCCAAGCTTGAGTTAGTTGTATGGCCCTGGCAATGAATGGGTCCAAGGATATGTCTTCCTGCATGGTGAGGTCAGGTGCAGAGATAGTGTCATTGTATATCTTCTTTTGTTCATATTCATCTGCCATTATCCTGCCATCATCCTTCTTCAATTGTTGGGGAAGGGAGATGCAATCAAAAGTTCTAATTTGGTTCAAAGTCAACCTCTGATACCTTCTTCTCTTGGCTTCTGCCTCATCTTCACAGTCAGCCCAAAAATCTTCTAGGTGCCTCTGATGAATAGGCTTTCCTAGTATCTTCTGTATCCTACCATAAGGATCATATGGTCTTGTTAGTGGGAAAGGCTCCAGATTCATTTTATTCAGGGTGACCATCACCTTCTTTATATTGTCAGAATCAGGGCACATATAGTTACCAATGCTGACTGGGAACAAAATTGGTGGCAGCTTCTTGGCATCCTTGTACATTTTTATCATTACGGAGCCCTGCCTGATAAACTCCATTAGTATTACTGCATCAGTAGGATACCTTGGCAGCATGAAGAAATGTTCCTTAAAACCCTCAACCCTTATGTAAGAAAAGGTTGCAAACTGTATGTACCAGGCCCCATGCCTGTAGACTACTTCTTGAGCCTCCATGCTCAATCTTTTTGTTCTGTCCTCTTCCATGGTCCTTACCAGATGCATAGAGAATGCATCATTGACCAGTTTGTAATCTTTGAGGTAGTTGGTTCTCTGCAACTGGGGATGATGATCCCAGATATATGCAGCATTTGTGCCTGTGAGCTTTCCATCTATAACTAAAGCATCAAAAGTGCCTTTGTAAGCACAAGAATAAACAATGTAAGATGACATATAAAATGCACAATTTGAACCTCCCAGGTTCATCAACTGCTCATGCAGAGCATCACTTATTATCTGCCCCCATAGTGGCTTGATGTTTGAATACAGACACATCATGATTATCCCATACATCCAATCTCTGAAACTACCAGCATCAGGCTGGCTTGTTACTCTATTTAGGAGTGCAATCATGTATTGGTACTCCTCACTGAAATCATACTTGAACAGGTGCACAGGAAGTTTGGCTGCTGTAGGATATGTGCTGTTCTCAGCCCGCCATTGATACATGTTTTTCCTAGCTGATTTCTTGTTGGCCTCATACTCTTTTTCTGCCTTCTTCAGGTCCACACTCTTAACTTTACTACCCAGTGGTAATCCAAATGTCTGGGAGAGACCCTTGATGGAGAGGTCTGCATATATCCTCCCATGCTTCACCATTTGCCTTGCCTAAGGATTATAATTCTGGGCACATTCTATGACCAGCTCTGGAGATTCCATGGAGTATGGAAAACTGGCAGCATTCCACATCCCTGATACGAACACTGCATCCAACACCGGACTCTTATCATTTCCATCATTCAGCTTAGCTGACCAGGCCTCCAAATTGGTGCTTCCTTGATGGGCATGTATAATTGTTCCATATTTAAATAGGACCCCCCTCTGAGAAGAGAACATGGGCTTACTGAATTCCTCTTGACACTTAACAAACTGTTTGTCAGCCATAGATACCTGCAATTAACAAAATTCCATCTCACAACAGGTATACCTATGTATGCGTATTGCCATTGACTTCATAAATCACTATGTCTACTATATCATTTCAACATTACTTAATCATATGGGTGCATAAACCAGAACCTACATCATCGTACCAGAACAGATCAACATGATGAGGGTTTCATTTACTTACCTGATTATGCAGATTTCTCTTTTATACTAGTAGATTGCTAGCGACATTCTTAATTTCGCTGATGATCACTTCCTTCCTTCTGTCTATAAGCTCAAATCGTGCAACAATTGCCTGTATCAGGATGCGGAAGCTGGTGCTCTGTAAAACAATTTTATCACAAGGTAAATGTGAAAATGACGGTTGAATTACCTTTTAACCTCGCAATTAGGATAAATTTAGGGCAACTCTGACAACTTAGATTGCATTCCTTGATTATTCGTGCGAAAACGTAGGATCTTGCCAGGTGTTTCATTGGGTTCCGGGGTCGGCGGGAACCACCTACATGTCTGCGCGCATTAAATGATAATGGCGGCAACGGGAGCGGGGGAATATCCATATGACAGGATATCGTGAAGGCAGGATGATATTCGTGAATATCGGGTTGAGTTTCAATATCATCCTCCACCAAATTGGAATAGTTATTGCGACAAGATTCGGGTGACAAAAGTACCCTTTGGTTATGTATGTTACCTCAGGAGGATATTTCGATGTATCGGGTGATGTTTCAAATATGATGATGACGAGACAAACTTACTTGTCTCTCTTTCAGAATATCAGGATGACGTCATCCTGATATTCGCTCTTAGTATCAGAAAGGCATCATGACGTCATCGTCATGTTAGGCGAACATGATCATGTTTAGAAAATATCTTGTCGAGATGTGAATGTGATGATGATGTCATCATCACATTCAGGATATTTGGTAGGGGTGATATTTCACGTCAGGAGGATATTAAGAAATATCGGGTTACATTTGAAAACATGACGCTTGCGATACAAAAGACTGCTTGACCGGAAGATTTACTAACACTTAAAGTTGACGTCCGGATATTTTAGCCGCATGACTTATCGGGGGATGTTTCAAAGATGATGATGACGAGACAACATGACTGAGGTTATAAAATATGATCCTCCTCTTGCGAATATCAGGTTTGACCAAAACTTTGACTGTTCATAACTTTCACACCCTGAGGAATATCTGGGTGATGTAAAAGGCAAACCTGCATGGAATTTAATGCTCTTTCAGAATATGAGGTCACAGACATAAAATGCAAATTTTAACAAACTGACCTCATATTGGGGACTTACCTCATCCTGACTCTGCATGATCATGCACATGACTTACTTTTTACCAAACCGCCAAGAAGCAGACAACACAAGCCAAGCCGAAAAGTTGGGTCCCTGTTTTGTTAAGTCAAAATGGGGCGTGTTGTGTAACCACACAACAACTTGCCACCAAAGAAAACAAACAAATTCCAATGATTCAAGTGATGTGATCACATTCATCTATAGTATTGTAATTCCATCTAAGTATAAGCATCATGATCTTCTGAATGATAAAATTTCATCATGGTAACAATGCTAACCAAGGATCAGGTGTGTGCACATGATTAATTATCCTCATCTTGAAAGCAAGTTGAAAACATAAGTAACTGGTGTTAAACTACATAGTTGGAGATCATCCCTCATAGCCAACCTGGATAGAGCTTTGCTGCAAGCAGGTGTCTATAGCCCCAGCAAGGTTATCTATACAATCTCCCTAAGTAGAGCCCCACTTCCAGCAGGTGTCTATAGCCCCGGTAGAGTTACTTAGATGGCCTAATTTTATTTCTTTTCTAATTTTCTCTTTAAAATTTGTATCTGGTATCATCATGTCAGCTCATTTGTACCAGGTATAGTCACTTGCAGCTTTAGGTTGGAGATTGTATTGGTAGCAAGGGAGTCCCTTTAGATTTTTCACTTAACACCTATACTTGTGTGCTCAGTAAACCCAAGGCTGTTAGGTGTTTCATTGTGATCGATTCATTTTGACCAAGAAAAGGCACCCTGATGAAAAGATATTACAAACCTGATCATGAATACTTCTTAGAATGAATCATAACCTATGTCTAAATGTGATCTCATCACTTGAACCTTAACAATTTAGTTATTTTCTGGGGTGATGAAGTGCATCATCCTGACTTACCAAAACAAGGTCCCAACCAACACAACAAAACAGGATAAAAGAACACTGTACAAACAACTATACAAATATACACTATGATACATATGACTGTCATGAAGTCATTTAGGCTTGGAAATAATGTTTGAGGAATTGTCCATTGACTAGCAATGGGACATCCTCACCTGTCAGGTTCTTAAGCCTATAAGTGTTGTCTCCTAATATCTCAGAAATTTGAAAGGGACCTATCCATAATTTGTCAAACTTACCATGGTCACCTTTCCTTTCATGGGCTTTATCCCACATCAGGACTAAATTAGATATCCTGAAAGATTTAACTCTGGCTCTCTTGTCAAACCAGCATTTGACAACAAACTGATGTTTTGCAAATTGGTCAATAGCTTGACTCCTTTTTTCTTCCAAGTGCATCAACTGAAGCAACCTGACTTCTTGCTTATTGTCTATGCCTAGGTATTCTTAGGCGAACTGCAGAGTAGGAATTTTTAAGTTTACAGGGAGGATGGGATCCACCCCTTATACTAGTTGGAAAGGTGAGTTTCCTAACACAATTTTTATTCTAGTTCTGTCAACCCATAAGGCATACTTTAGAAATGAGTTCCATTCTCTAGGGTTTTTCTCTATTAATTTTCTTATGATACTCAGTAAATTTTTATTGGTGGATTCTGCTAATCCATTCCCCTGGGGATAATAGTTGGATGAAAATTTAAGTATAATCCCATGATCAAAAGCCCAACTTGATAACTTGGTAGAAATGAAGGCAAAACCATTATCACTTACCAATGCATAAGGAGTTCCATACCTGGTGACAATGTTGCTCTCCATAAATTTAATGACATCATCTGCAGTGCAAGTTTTGCTGCTAATAGCCTCAATCCATCTGGTACAATAGTCAGTAATTGTTAAGACATACCTATGACCTGAGGAGGACAGCGGATTGATTGGTCCTATGAAGTCCATGCCCCACTATGTAAATGGGCGATTTTCCATTACTGGCTGCAAGGGTTGTGTAGCGTATTTCTCTCTATTGGCAGCAACCTGGCAAACATGACAACATTTAACATGATCAGCTATGTCTTTAAAAATTGTAGGCCAGTAATATCCTGCTTGGAGGATTGCATGTGTTGTGGCCAATGCTGATCCATGTGCCGTTCCAAACTTGTCATGTAGTTCTATTAGGACTCTACTTGCTTCTGGCTTCTCTAAGCATCTAAGGTATATTCCTTCATAATTCTTCTTGAACAAGGTTCCTCCCTTCATCATGTATCTTTGGGATCTTATTTTCAATGCCCTTCTCTGTGAAGCTTGCATTCTTGATGGACATCTTCCAGTGATCAGGATGTGCCTGATATCTGAATACCACTCCTTATTGTCTTTCTCATTGATAACGTACTGCTGACTGGTGATGTTTGGGTCGATTTCAGATATCATCTTACTCAAAGCTTGTCCTCTTACCAGCTTCATTGGTGTAATTTCTATATCATATTCTTGTAATATAGTAATCCATTTAGCTCTTTTTTCACCAGGTTCACTCTGCATCAGCAGCATCTTCACTGCTGCATCTGGTACCATAGCAATCACTTTGCTTCTCAGTACGTAGTGTCTGAATTTTTTTACTGCTCTGACTAATGCAAGTGCCTGCCTCTCAACATCTACATATCTCAATTCAGCATCCCTGAAAGGACAGCTCATGAAAGCAATTGGTTTCTCTTCTTTCTCTTCATTTCTTTGAGTTAACACTGCTGCAGAGGTATGTTCTGAGGCAAATGAATAAATGTAGAAATCTTTTGTGTAGTCTGGACTGATGAGGACAGGAGCATCTGAAATGGCTTTCTTTATATCTTCAAATGCAGTTTTGGCCTCTGGTGTCCACTCAATTTGTGCATCTTTTTTCAACATGGCATTTAACGGCCTGACAATCTCATCAAAGCTGGTGATGAACTTCCTCACAAAATTTATCTTACCAAAGTAAGACTTGAGTTCCTTTTTGCTTCCTAGAAGTTGTAACTTCATGATAGACTCCACCCTGTCAGGATCAATGATAATTCCATCTTCTATGATCAGGTGGCCTAGTAACTTTCCTGTAGTCACCCCAAATATGCACTTCTTGGGGTTCAAAGATATTTTGTACTCTTCACATTTCTTCAGTACACTTCTGAGATCAGCAACATGATTCCCCCTTTCCTTGGAGAATACTGTTAAGTCATCCATGTAGATGACTATACATTTTCCTATTAAGCCTATGAAGGCTATGTCCATTGCTCGCTGGAATGTAGCTCCAGCATTTATGAGTCTGAATGGCATACGTCTATATGCAAAGATCCCCCACTTTGTGGTGAAGGCGGTTTTCAATTTGTTAATTTTATCAACCATCACTTGGTTGTATCCTGAAAAGCCATCTAGGAAGGACATCATTTTGGCTCCATTTACAATCTGCAGAACTTCATCTAATGAGGGTAAAGGATAATTATCCTTTTTTGATGCTCTGTTCAGATTTCTAAAATCTACACATAACCTGATATCTCTGTTCTTCTTTCTAACTGGCATGAGATTTGCCACCCAAGTGGAGTGCCTCACCGGAAATATTATCCTGGCGTTTAACAATTTCTTGACTTCTTCGAGAATTATTGGTTCAAGCAAGGCATTGACTGGCCTCTGCTTTTGTCTGAAAGGTTTAGCATCTGGCTTGAGAGGTATAGTATGAGTTATGACAGAGGTGTCATATGTCTTCAGCTCATCATAAGTCCATGCTATTACATGTATGTAGTCCTTGAGTGCCTGAGTTATTCCTTCTAACTCTTCTGTTGTACAAACCTTACCTATCAATACATTCTTCTTGTTTTCATCTTGTCCAATATTCACTTGTGAGTACTGACCTCCATCTGCCTTAGGAAGGTCCTTCTGTTTAAGCATATTATCCCAATCAAAGGCTATTTCTAATTCAATCATACCTTTGGGGATCCTGTTGCTAGGCAATTCTAATATCTCATCTTCTTCCCAGACATGATCCTCCATACCATTCTCATCTATAATCTGAGCTTCAAATATGTCCCTGTTTGAGATGAAGTCCAGAATGTGTTGATCATCATCAAACACCTGGAGGTTAGTCACATTATCAGGTACTGAAGGTACTGACACCAGTTCTACTGAAAATCTTTTCAGACCAGATATAGACAGTGGCTCCAATGTACTGGCAGCTTGGGCAAGTGCATCTGCCCTATGGTTTTGTTCTCTTGGTACATGAGTGATATTAAACGTGTCAAAGTCCTCAATCAGGTCCCACACTCGATGTCTGTAGTTGGACAGCTTTCTGTAGTTACATGAGTAAATTCCTCTTACTTGCCTCACAACTAGTTCTGAATCTCCGAAGACATGCAGAATCTTTACTTTCTTCCTATGAGCAAACAACATCCCATGAATCAGAGCCTCATACTCTGCTACATTGTTAGTGCAGGGGAACTGTAATCTGTAAGCTGCTAGGTAGGATCTCCCAATTGGATCAATCAGATCAATTCCTATTCCAGCACCTTGCTTAGATTTGGACCCATCAAACCTCAGGATCCAAGGTTTATCTTCAGTAGGATAGTTAGCTAAACTTTCTTTTTTCTTTGCAGCCTTGGCTACTGCTCCGCCTGATATCCATTTTAACTTAGGAGCGTCATCATCCTCAAGTTTCTTCTTTCCTTTTTCTCGTGAGCCTGATGGCTTTTGTATTTTCTCTCTTATTTCAGTAGGAGGATGATCTTCTGAATCTGCAGCTGCATACTTTTTTAGAATATGTAAACATAATGCACAAGTTGTTTCTGAGTGAGGTGGTTCATGCAATCTACACCAATCCTTAATTAAAACCTCCTGAGGAGATTTATGTTGTCATGTCATCTTCTCTATTTCTTTTACTAGAAATTCTTCGAACTTAGTCAGGTCACTACCTTTGTCTTCATCAGACAATTCATAATCTGGTTCCATAAAGCAATCACTCCCAGGGGTGATCTTTTCTTTCCTCACATCATTTATCTGATCAGACACCAGAACTTCTTCTGTTTCCAAGATATGATCTTCATCATGATATGTCAGCTCCTCTATTCCTGCAGAAGACAAATAAGAATTAGTGTCATCGTCATCATCATCAGATGTAGCATTTACCTCAGAACATGATGATGATGCCTCACTACATGTCTGCTCCAGCATCATCATATCTAAACATGCTTCACAAGTTTTTTCTGAGTGTGCTTCATCGTGTAACCTGCACCATCCATCAATCAAAATATCGTTAGCATGTATATTTAACAATTGACAATGCCTTACTTGGTTAGATAGATGCATCCTGAAATCTCTGAAGCGATCTATTTCATTCTCATTATCAGGATTATTATCATGTTGTTCAACTAGTATATCCTCTTACTGATCATCATCATGATGATGATGAAGATCAAGCATCAGGATCTCTTCTATTTTGACAGTTTGTGGCCTGATGCAGTAAACTCCAGGCTCTACGTCTACGTACATGATCTCATTTGTTTTGTTATATTCAGTGATCATATGTTTCATTCTAGGCTCAGCATCAATCCTGATTTGATTAGGTATACCCTTCCATGGTAACCACATATGACTAAAATCTGTGGACATATATCCATTGAGCATCTTGGACCAGTCTCAGCTAAGCAACATCCCATAAGTATCAGGTATGTCAACTACCTGAATATCAATGTAATATTAGATCCTAGGATCAGATGCTAGTTGCATGTGGATATGAGTTAACTCTCCTACTACACTTACCTCTGTTTTGTCTAACTGTGACACCTTCTTTAGGGACTTAGCAGGATGTAGTCCTAAGGCATTACATATTGACAGGGGCATAACATTAGTGGAAGCTCCTGAATCAACCAGACAATTGTGCAGGTTCTTGCTAAACATTCTTATGGTTAGGAGGAACGGAGGTGATTCAGTCTTATCCCTATACAAGGTCATGTGGGAGGTTTCTGCGGCTTGGACTGTAGCTGACACTTTAGGCTTAACAATATTATCCCTAGTAGTATGATCTTTGCTACTGGATTGACTTGAAAGATGATTATCATCTTTAGGAGCAGGATCATCTAGTGATTTCATGAATGCCCTTTTGATGGCAAGAGTTTTCAGTAACTCAGACAGGGACAGGCTGATCTTAATTTTCTTCATTTCATCAGCCAGATAATTGACTAATTTGTCAGATTCATGAGGTGCATTTACAACCTTCGATCCTGCATTCTGAGGAGACAAGTATTGAGCATTTACCTTGGGGAACCCTGAGTTATTGCTAGCCTTAGGATCAGGAGGTGTGTTGAAATTATTTGGAGGTAGGGATGATGTCAATGGATGAGCAGGTCTGTTGGCATTACTCCTCAAGTTATAACTATGCTTACCAGGATATTGTTGCTGATATGCATGTATTTCCTCATGTTCTCTTGCAGGTTCATTTTCATCCTCAAAGGGGAAAACATAATTTGTTTCAAAAGTTAAGGCAGATTCCTCACATACCTGATTATAACTCTGATGAGGTTGATTAATGTAGGTTTCCAGCACAAAAGCTAAGTCATATCCACAAGGAACAATCTCATTTCCTTCTGCATGAGGTGGATTTCCAAAAGTATTAGACACTTCAGTCTGAAAGATGCTGGCAGCAATTCTAAATTGTGGACAGTCTAATTCTGCATGTACATTAGTATTATGGATCCTACACCAATTAGTAAGAGCTGCCTCGGCAAGATTGACTCTAGTAGTTTGTTTGGCTTCACCAGGAGGCTGATTATCTAGGGGTGATGGTAATGAGCCGTTATTGGGCCTAGAGTTCCATATTCTAGGCTGTCTCTGAGGATTATTGTTATTTCCACCATTATTGTTGAAATTAATGGTGTTATATCCTCTGTCAGGATAATTTGACCTATCATTGGAATAATTTCTATTCTGGTTTGACTGGGAATAGAAACCCTAATTTCTCAAATGTGTGACTTCTGTGGTGAGTTTTCTCAATTGAGCAGAAATGTCTTTGATCTCCTCCTTTTCTTCTTGAGCTTTGGCCACTACATTTTCAGTCTGAGGCTTGAAGAAAGAAGACCCATGGTTATTGCTGGATAGATCAGTACCCTGAGGTGTCTGATCATGTGCAGGATATTGTGGCAATTGGCCATTTCCATTAGGAGGGGGCATGATGCTCAGTGGAGGTACTTGCAAAGGTGTAGGCATGACTGCTGGGGGTATCAATGCTCCATTAGGATATTGTGCAGGATATTGTGGAGAATATGTTGCAGGATATGATGCAGGATATTGTGACTGTATGCTAGGCAAGGTAGGGAATACTATATTTGGAGTAGGAGCAGGTATCAACTACTGATTTACTTTGATAGCTTCTTGAAAAGCTCCTGTCAATGTAGTGATCTCAGGATGTGTTCTCCTGATGAACATGGAAGTTAATGGATCCAGGGCTGAATAATACATACTCCTGTAGAAGCATCAGCTACTACATATGGGGCAACTAACTTGGACAACATTCTCTGGAACCTAGCATTGAAATTAGCAATAGGTTCATTCTCAAATCTTTTGATTGTAGCAAACATATGGTAATTCATAGATGGATCAATAGGGACCTTGAACCTATCAAGAAAGGCTTTCTCTAAGACAGCCCATGAACCAACAGAGGCTTGGCCAAGACTAATAAACCAATTATAAGCCTCTTCCCCTAAGGAAAAAGGAAATAATCTGCACACCACATCTTGATGTTCTATTCTGGCTCTACAGCAAGCTTCCTTAAATGTCCTGATATGATCATCAGCATCTTAATAAGGATGATATTTTGGACAAAGTTTATCTGGATTCTTTGGTAACTCATGATATGCAGTGAAGGTCAAAGGTGACTCTACTGCAAAGAAAGACATTGCAACCTGAGGAGGTTGAGTTGGTGGTGCAGCTGGCTGAGGTTGGACCAAAGGCACACCCTGAGGCTGAACTGGAGGTGTCACAGATATCCCAGAAGGTATTCGTAAACCAACAGGAGTTACAGGAGGAGGTTCTAGTGAAGCTCTTGGTGCACTAGACCCTAGAGTATGATGAATGTCCACAGTTCTAGGTCTGAAACCTCTAACAGGTAATTCTTCAAAGATTCCACTGGGTCTAGACCTGGTATTTATCCTATGAGCCAGGATTTCTCAATTTTGAGGTAAATTGGCTGAAACTTTGCAAATATTGGCTAAATTTCACCGGATGAGGTGATATTTGCAGTCAGATGGCTGATCAGACTGGATATTTATGAAATATTTGCAAAGATAGTGCAAATATGAAAGGGTATATGGGGTATCTTGACCCTTAGTACAAGATCTTAAGTTTCTAGGGCCTATATTCTTCAAAGCTTGAACAAATTTAGGTATCTTTGGCTGATATTTATGAATTTAGAATGATCTACTGTAAAGCTTGCAATATTTATGTGAGATTTGGAAATATTTACACAGAATGAGCATATACAAGCCTTTTACAGTAAATATTTGCATAATATTTGAAATTCACAGACGATCCGAGGTTACCTTACTCCCTTCATCATCAGACCTGAAAATAATGATGATGAGCGTGATCTTTCGGATCAGGCCCTCCTTCTAGCGCCAATTTATGTTGGTCATGATGTTAGTCACAAACAAGCATAGAATAAAAGTACACATTAACCTTTATTCATCTTGAAAGATACTATGAATTCAAAGAATTCATGATCCCAAGTCTCCGGTGATTAGGTCTTAATCGTCTAAAGTTACTCAGAGGTTAATGTGAGTTGCTGTTTCTATTTTGGGGCCTTACGTGGAAGTTCATCATCATGACACCACTTCTGCAAAGATTCTTATAGAGGAGTCATATTATACAACTATTTGATGGAATGATGTAGTAATACTTCAAACTTTGCATGATATTTTCAATTGTGCATGCTTTGGGTTCAAATATGCAAAATATTTGTGATTACCTACGAGATGTCTGCATATTTTGTGTTATTTGCTTAGGATTATCAGTTATTTGCAATTGTGATAGTGAAATGCTCTAAAATTGAAAGAAACTAAAAGGTATGCTACAATTTAAATTTGAACCTTTAGCTATTGATCCACATACATACTCAATACTGTCATGAGGAGAAGAAATCAAACCATATGTTCACTAGGATATTCCACATCTAGATACAGTTGATGCAAACTTCAGAGGATGATGAATGAAAACAATACATGCAACATGATGAGCACTCCGAGGGATGCAGCAAATCAAAGCACATATCCAGAATTCAGAAACAGATTACTCAATATTTACTAAGATTTGTAATCGAAATACTCTTCTCTTTTATTAAGTATGCAAAAGACATGTACATACACAATAGCTTTGAAATGAGCCCTGAATACTTCAGCAAACAGATTTCAATTAAGTTTCGAATGTTTACAACACGACATTCCATCACCTTTTATAGAATAAGGTGAGGAATCCATTACAAAAGATCTACGATCCTGATTTTTCAATACAAATCCACGGTCATCATTTTTCTTGACTTTGTCAATCTTTACAAAATGGCACAAGTTGCCAGCTGGCAACTATCTATATTGCTTATGCATATATCCCCTTTACGATGTATCTTCATCATGTTCCTCAGCTGATTCATGTGGATCATCATCATGATGTTCACTTCCTAAACTTTCGCTATCCTGATGATGATGATGCCGCATATGGGGCTGCATGCTGTTCCAGATCTGCTCATATGAATGCACAACTTGATCTATCCCTCCGCCATCTTGAGTCTTTGCCTTGATGATGGCATGCTTATGTGCTTCATACTTATCTTTGCTGTTATCCAGCTTATTTTTCCTGTCTTGCAATGTCTCATTGTAATTCTCCATCTTGACTTTGATTCTCATTACTTTATTTATGACCTCCTCTATCAAGTGGATAAGTGGACCATCTGCTTCTACTTGGAAGTTGCTGTGCAGAGCTTTGAGGGCAGAGTCTTCATCTTGATTTTCTATCTTTCCTTCTACTTTCCCCTCTAATGTTTCTAATATCTCTACCTCAACACCCATTAAATCGTGCAACTTCATGTTGATCTCCCTCAGCTTATTATTACATCTTTTGAGAACTCCGCATTCAAACTGAACGTCCTTGTACCAGATATCTACCAACAATGCAGTATTGCTGTTCAGTACCTACTTACTGATAAGCAGTTGAGGATTTATCCTCTTTATTTCTCCCAAAAAGCTCAGGACTCTCTCCAGTTTGTAAGACCTCTTCTCAGTCTGCATCTGCAATTTATCCACCTTAGTTTTGGAGTCACTCAAAATACTCCACCTCTTCAGAGAGGCTTTTACTATCTCCTCTGCATCATCCAATGTGGATGATTCTGATTACCGATGCCTCATGCTTCATGAGGTCTAATTTATTTACCTCCTCCTAAGAAATGGCAGTCAATGGGACTGCATGTTCAGTTGTAGTATCATCAGGATTGGTTAGCCCCTTGATGTAGCCATGCAACTGAGCAATGTGCTCTTTGTGTTGTTTATTCTTCTCCTTCTCTCTTTTCACCTTTTGAATTAGAGAGTCAATAATGTCCTTGCCCTCTTGACCTTCTTGGTCCTCATTGGCAAAGCCCAAATCTACTGTGCTGATTTGAAATTCATCTACAGTGATTTTACCTTTTTCTTTCTCCACCATAGGTATGGCAATTTGTGCGGTCCTTCTCCCGGTTGCCAGATCTCTCTTGATGGCCGATGTCATTCTGGCCTTCCTCCTAGGTTTCATTATATCCATAGAGAACAAGGTGGAGACATCGAATTCCTGAATTTCAAGCTCTTCTTCAATATTTACTTCTTTTGCTAACCACGGAGGCACCTGATCATGTTTCTTGGCATCATCATGATGTTCACCCATATCTCCCGTTTCTATCAGCAGGTGTTGTGGAGATGGTGATTTTTCCTTTTCTTCTTCCTGATGCTCGCTTTGGTGTTGATCCTGCGGTACATCCTCCTGTTGAGGAATTTCTTTCTCCAGAGGAGCATCCTTTTGATGCGGAGAACCTTGTGGTGTATCTGTATGTAGATCATGCTGATCATGATCTTTCTCCATCATTACTTCATCTATTTTTATTTCTTCCCCTTGTTGTTCATCTAATGCATTAGATACTGGGGATTCTGCCTGAGATGATGGTATTTGTTCTGCGGCCATTATTTGTTCTGGGCCCGCACTCTCAACCTCCTTTGCCTTAGCAGTTGGATCCTCTAGTGCTTCCCTCTTTTCATCAGCCTTCGCTTCCTGAACCTCTACTATAGCAGGTTCTTCTGATGTATCATGTGGGCTTTGTTGGCCTGATTCAAGAGCATGGCCCTCTGACTCTGCCATCTCTACTTCTTCTGTTGGGTGCCCTTTGTCAGGTGATCCTGCTGGCTGTTCAGGACTTGCATCCTATTTCTCTATCAGGTCCACCACTATAGGACTTGTCACCTCTGTGATTAATGCTTCCAGCCCTATTTCTTGAGCTACCTGCTCTGTGCTCTTTTCTTGCTCTTCTTCTGCTTGTTTCATCTCCTCAATCATAGTTTGAACTGGTGGAGGCTTGTGAGGAGTCATACTTATATCAGCAGCAAGTGTCTTCATCTTCTGTGCAGCCACATCCTGCACCACCTCATCATCAGACAAATTTATTGTCTCATCAAGCGAGACATGTCCTTCTGCTTGTATCTGGGAGGTTTCTTTCATTCGTTCTTCTGTAATTTTAGTTTTGAACTTGACTATGGTAGGAAGTGGAACATTATGTTGAAGTTCCTTCGGCACTTCACTACCTGCCCCTTGTACTAGTGTAGGGGGTTGGGTTATTCCACCTCTCATGGAGGTTCTTTGTTTCTTAGGTGTGGTGGACACCAACACCTATGGAGCTCTCCTCTTCCTATTTATTATTAACGGAGCCTCTTCTTCTTCAGGCTCCTCCTCCATGAGGATATCCTCTTCTCCAGGTTTCCTTGAGGATTGACCCACTTCTAGGGTCTCGGTGATTCTAGCCTCTGTTGTCTTACTCTTCTTGGGCTTTTCTTTCTTTGGAGGGGATTCTAACTCTAATCCTGATCCTGATCCTGATCTGGCTGCCTCCTCAGCTGCAAATACTACCCTTTCAATTATAATCCCTTTTGGTCCTTTATCCATCTTCTTACCCCTTGGGGGTCTTTTGCTCTTTTGCTGTGGTGGAGGGATTCTATCTCCCTTGGTCTTCCTCTTCTCAATCAAGAAGTCATCATATTCATCCCCAGGAATATCCTGTCCCTTCTTTTTGTTGTCCACCGTAATGGCAACACCTTTCTTTTTCAGTGCCTCCACCTACTCATCAACCCAAGCTTGAGTTAGTTGTATGGTCCTGGCAATGAATGGGTCCAAGGATATGTCTTCCTGCATGGTGAGGTCAGGTGCAGAGATAGTGTCATTGTATATCTTCTTTTGTTCATATTCATCTGCCATTATCCTGCCATCATCCTTCTTCAATTGTTGGGGAAGGGAGATGCAATCAAAAGTTCTAATTTGGTTCAGAGTCAACCTCTGATACCTTCTTCTCCTGGCTTCTGCCTCATCTTCACAGTCAGCCCAAAAATCTTCTAGGTGCCTCTGATGAATAAGCTTTCCTAGTATCTTCTGTATCCTGCTATAAGGATCATATGGTCTTGTTAGTGGGAAAGGCTGCAGATTCATTTTATTCAGGGTGACCATCACCTTCTTTATATTGTCAGAATCAGGGCACATATAGTTACCAATGCTGACTGGGAACAAAATTGGTGGCAACTTCTTGGCATCCTTGTACATTTTTATCATTACGGAGCCCTGCTTGATAAACTCCATTAGTATTACTGCATCAGTAGGATACCTTGGTAGCATGAAGGGATGTTCCTTAAAACCCTCAACCCTTATGTAAGAAAAGGTTGCAAACTGTATGTACCAGGCCCCATGCCTGTAGACTACTTCTTGAGCCTCCATGCTCAATCTTTTTGTTCTGTCCTCTTCCATGGTCCTTACTAGATGCATAGAGAATGCATCATTGACTAGTTTGTAATCTTGGAGGTAGTTGGTTCTTTGCAACTGGGGATGATGATCCCAGATATATGCAACATTTGTGCCTGTGAGCTTTCCATCTGTAACTAAAGCATTAAAAGTGCCTTTGTAAGCACAAGAATAAACAATGTAAGATGACATATAAAATGCACAATTTGAACCTCCCAGGTTCATCAACTGCTCATGCAGAGCATCACTTATTATCTACCCCCATAGTGGCTTGATGTCTGAATACAGACACATCATGATTACCCCATACATCTAATCTCTGAAACTACCAGCATCAGGCTGGCCTGTTACTCTATTCAGGAGTGCAATCATGTATTGGTACTCCTCACTGAAATCATACTTGAACAGGTGCACAGGAAGTTTGGCTACTGCAGGATATGTGCTGTTCTCTGCCCGCCATTGATACATGTTTTTCCTGGCTGATTTCTTGGTGGCCTCATACTCTTTTTCTGCCTTCTTCAGGTCCACACTCTTAACTTTACTGCCCAGTGGTAATCCAAATGTCTGGGAGAGACCCTTGATGGAGAGGTCTGCATATATCCTCCCATGCTTCACCACTTGCCTTGTCTGAGGATTATAATTCTGGGCACATTCTATGACTAGCTCTGGAGATTCCATGGAGTATGGAAAACCAGTAGCATTCCACATCCCTGATACGAACACTGCATCCAACACCGGACTCTTATCATTTCCATCATTCAGCTTAGCTAACCAGGCCTCCAAATTGGTGCTTCCTTGATGGGTATCTGTAATTGCTCCATATTTAAACAGGACCCCCCTCTGAGAGGAGAACATGGGCTCTCTGAATTCCTCTTGACACTTAACAAACCGTTTGTCAGCCATAGATACCTGTAATTAACAAAATTCCATCTCACAACAGGTATACCTATGTATGCGTATTGCCATTGACTTCATAAATCACTATGTCTACTATATCATTTCAACATTACTTAATCATATGGGTGCATAAACCAAAACCTACATCATCGTACCAGAACAGATCAACATGATGAGGGTTTCATTTACTTACCTGATTATGCAGATTTCTCTTTTATACAAGTAGATTGCTAGCGACATTCTTAATTCAGCTGATGATCACTTCCTTCCTTCTGTCTGTAAGCTCAAATCATGCAACAATCACCTGTATCAGGATGCGGAAGCTGGTGCTCTGTAAAACAATTTTATCGCAAGGTAAATGTGAAAATGATGGTTGAATTACCTTTTAACCTTGCAATTAGGATAAATTTAGGGCAACTCTGACAACTTAGATTGCATTCCTTGATTATTCGTGCGAAAACGCAGGATCTCGCCAGGTGTTTCATTGGGTTCCGGGGTCGGCGGGAACCACCTACATGTCTGTGCGCATTAAATGATAATGGCGGCAACGGGAGCGGGGGAATATCCATATGACAGGATATCGTGAAGGTAGGATGATATTCGCGAATATCGGGTTGAGTTTCAATATCATCCTCCTCCACCAAATTGGAATAGTTATTGCGACAAGATTCGGGTGACAAAAGTACCCTTTGGTTATGTATGTTACCTCAGGAGGATATTTTGATGTATCGGGTGATGTTTCAAATATGATGATGACGAGACAAACTTACTTGTCTCTCTTTCAGAATATCGGGATGATGTCATCCTGATATTCACTCTTAGTATCAGAAAGGCATCATGACGTCATCGTCATGTTAGGCGAACATGATCATGTTTAGAAAATATCTTGTCGAGATGTGAATGTGATGATGATGTCATCATCAAGTTTGTTTCTTTGTTTAATGGGCTTTGATGATGTCATCAGGATATTTGGTAGGGGTGATATTTCACGTCAGGAGGATATTAAGAAATATCGGGTTACATTCGAAAACATGACGCTTGCGATACAAAAGACCGCTTGACCGGAAGATTTACTAACACTTAAAGTTGACGTCTAGATATTTTAGCCGCATGACTTATCGAGGGATGTTTCAAAGATGATGATGATGACGAGACAACATGACTGAGGTTATAAAATATGATCCTCCTCTTGCGAATATCAGGTTTGACCAAAACTTTGACTGTTCATAACTTTCACATCTTGAGGAATATCTGGGTGATGTAAAACGCAAACCTGCATGGAATTTAATGCTCTTTCAGAATATGAGGTCACAGACATAAAATGCAAATTTTGACAAACTAACCTCATATTGGGGACTTACCTCATCTTGACTCTGCATGATCATGCACATGACTTACTTTTGACCAAACCGCCAAGAAGCAGACAACACAAGCCAAGCCGAAAAGTTGGGTCCCTGTTTTGCCAAGTCAAAATGGGGCATGTTGTGTAACCACACAACAAGTACCAAGTGACTAGGCTAGTAAATCTTGATATATTGGGTGAAAAATGACTTAAGGTATTTCAAATATAAGAAGCTTACTTATCTCATGTAAATTGATAATATATTAAGAAAGTGTCTCCTTAACCCATTAATTTTGGATATGTTATTCTTATAACTTACAAATTAATTGACAAAAGACCTAGTGAAGGCTAAAAATTTAGACAAAATTAGATCAGCCTATACATAGTTAAGGAAGAAGAAGATAATGGTGATTTCCTCTTGTGCACAATGGAATGTGAAGATTTTGGAAAAACCACCTATGTACTCTACCTCAAGAAGTATACCTATAAAAATTCAAAAAAATCACTTTCACTACATTTTTCATCCCATCATCTTGTTTAAAATGGTTGTTATTTCCTAATTTTGTGTCCTAGTTGGAGTCATAAGTTGCTAGTACATTAGTTTTCTCTTCTAAGTCATGAGATCCCCTAATTATATTATTTCATTCATCCCTTTACATTTGTAGTCATCTAAACAAAAGAGTTATGAGCATTAAATTGATCCTTGTCTTATCTAGTACTATTTCATAGTATCATTCTTATTAGGTAACCTATTCTATCTAGTACTACCTAGAAGCTAAAAGGCAGACCTCCCAATTTTCCTTAGGAAGGGGGGAGTCTTAGAAGCTAGTAATCACTCATTTGGTTGTGTCTAGCCCCTTACTCTCTTTTCCTAATCCTCAGTGATGAGCCATCACTTCTTTCTAGTAGTGTATGATTAAGTCAAGGGGGTCTACTCCAAAACAGGAAAAACACACACATACAATAAAAAGAGATAATCAAGAAAAAGAAAGCATATAAGAAAACAGAGTCTATAAGTAAAGCACACATAAGTACCACTTATATGAAACAATCAAGAGTCTTTCTCACTTTCAAAAGTCCATCCTTTTTAGGATGCAATCCTCTACCGCGGGCTTGACCTATTGGCCATATCCAATATAAGTCTAGGGATTACCTACAAAGCTAGTTACTAATGCAGAGGTCTTCAGTAGAAATGTGCAAACTATTTATTTTTGTCAATATCGGCAAGAGACTTTCAATGTCTTTTCGATATATGCTTCTTTATCCTTATCGGCCTGACTTGCCTTGTCGGCCTTCCCCCGTTCTTTCTCCCCGACAGTCTCTCTCTCGCCAATGCCGTTGTGTTCATCGGCCGAACACTTGTTATCGGCCTAGTTTTCTCCTTGCTCACCGAAACCAAAACTCACACCGATATGTTAACCCTAACCTACTAAACACCTGTTTCTATTACCTCCACTATCGGTCACCCCTGTCGACCAAGTTGCTTATCGGCAACACTTACAATGTCGGTCTAACTTTAAGCCACTCCGCCGATACACCTCCTTACGCCGATGGGCATCTCCTACCGATCTCTATTGTCTCCCCGATACTATTAATGCCGGGTTCCACCGTCGGCCAGACTATGACTATCGGCAACACCTTTAGCTTCTCCACCGATGGCATATCTCATGCCGATATACTCTTCATCTTTGACTATACATTTATTGACTTGATGAGTTGGTTCTCCTCCCTATTATCACCAGTCATCCTTTGCATCTACGGACCAAATACCCTTCCAGCATACAAACTAGCTACCATTTCAGCCGGTCACCATTTGTATCAAATAAATTGTATGTCTTCTTTGTATCTTCAACATACAACAGTAAAATGCAATTGTAGTATACACACAAATTGACAATCCTATACAATAACGATATACACACACTGGCTATGACATACCATGGACATATACACAGGAAATGTATTTCCTCAGATAATCTCGACATGCACAAGGTTTAACACAGAATGTATACTGGTGATATACACTAATGGATACTTAGATGCAACAACGATATAAACAAAACAAATACCTACATTCATTTGCGATATATATAGGAAATGTATATTCAAATTTTCTCGCTGATAACCCTCTCTGAAACGGATTCTACCATTTCTATACTACCATGTATAACAAACAAAAGAATGGAACAAAAATGGAAAATTTATTTTACAAATCCATTCCACTGATTTCACAAAAATCCACCAGTGGAATGGATTTAAACCTGCATCATGGCAACAGAATAACTCAAAATTAAAAATACAATGGTTCTATACAGATAATAAACAGAGCAATTTGGTTCACCAAAATTTCATACAGGTTCAAAATTTACAGAATATGATTTTTAGAATTTTTCTATTCTCTCCTTCCAGCTTCTTACATTTGAACAGTTTCAGAAAAAGAAAAATGAAAAGGACCCCCTTCCTCGACCATCTCTCCCTGTTTTTGTTCACCCCGTCACCTCTGTTTTCGAGATTTTTGTTTTGCAGGATTTTGAATTAACCAAGATTATTAGCAGAAAACCTAATTAATCCCATGACATCTATTTTGCTTAAGACAGCAAAACTCCTAATGGCTAGACACATTGTATAGCCCTTCACATCATCCAATATGTCTGAAATATAAATTTTGATGTTTACAGACAGGAAATGCCAACATAAAATGTCACATTAGTTAGTGACATACAAATGCTACCAGGTAACATGAAATGTCAAAATATATGTTAAAACCTTATTCTTCTCCCTCTTGTGCATCTTTAGCCTATTGAAGGGATGCTCCTGCACCATACTCCCTGGGAGCAGAGATCTCAAGCCCCTTTTGAGATCAGAGTTTGAAAATCAGCACCAGATTTTGTAATCTGATCTTCAGGCATCCAGACTGCCTCTGAAACAGGTTGTCTGTGCCAAGCTACCAAGTACTCCATGTACTCTTTGTCCCTTGTCTTCTTTTTCACTCTTGATTCTAATATCTTCTTCAATTTTGGTGGATCATGCTTAGGAATATCATCATCTGCTGCATCCTGCAATGGTTGTTGTTCTATATCTGCATTTGGCTTGTATGGAGTCAGATCATAGACATTGAAAATGGGTGACAATCCAAGATCAGGAGGAAGTTGGATCTCATAAGCATTCTGCCCACACTTCTTGAAAATCTAACATGGTCCAATCTTTCTCTGCATGAGCTTGGTATACTTACCTTTGGGGAGTCTCTCCTTCAGATTTACCCACACCAAATCTCCAACCGCAAACTGTAAATCTCTTTTCTTTTTGTCAGCATAGGTTTTGTACTGCAATGTAGTTTGTTGGAGCTGGTTCTTCACTTGATCATGTACTTCTTTGATGGCTGAAGAAAAATCTTCTACACCTACACTAATAGGCTCTCTTGTAGGTAGATCTCTTAGTTCTAGGATACCCCTGGGATGAATTCCATACACTATCTGAAAAGGTGACTTTCCTATACTCCTATTGATGGTGTCATTATAGGAGAATTCTTCTTGGGGTAGGATATTATCCCACTGCTCTCCATGCTGCCTTGTTAAACACCTTAACAGATTTCCCAATGAACGATTAACAACTTCAGTCTACCCATCTGTTTGAGGATGGTAGGTTGATGAGAAGGACAAATTGGTTCCAAGCTTCTTCCAAAGAGTCCTCCAAAAATGGCCAATAAATTTTACATCTCTGTCTGAGACTATGCTTAATGGAAATCCATGGATCCTCACTATTTCCTTGAAAAATAGGTCTGCAACATACAAAGCATCACAAGTGGTTTTGCATGGCAAGAAATGTGCCATTTTACTAAATCTGTCTACTACCACAAAAACACTATCATATCCTTTCCTTGTCCTAGGTAAACCTAGTACAAAATCCATGCTTATGCTCTCCCATGGCCTAGAAGGAATGGGTAATGGTTGATACAAACCTGCATTTGTGGACCTTCCTTTGGCTTTCTGACATATTACACATGCTTCCACAAATCGTCTCACATCTAACTGTAGCTTAGGCCAATAGTAATGTCTCTTCACAAGATCAAGAGTCTTATCCAGACCAAAATGTCCTGCCATGGCCCCACAATGTTTCTCTTGAATAATATTCAGTCTCATAGAACATCTTGGAATACATAGTTGTCCACCTTTGAAAAGTAATCCATCTTGGATCAGAAATTCAGAGAACTCAACATGATATTTGTCTCCAAAAGAAGTATGCACCTTGTAGATCTCGCCAAAGTCTTCATCATCATCATACATTGTCTTCAAAGAATCAATCCGAACACTCTCCAATTGGATCTGATTGATGGTCAGAACTCTCCTACTCAAAGCATCTGCCACTTTGTTCTTAACCCCTTTCTTGTGCTTGAGAGTGAAAGTGAAAGCTTGCAAAGTTTCCACCCACTTCATATGCCTATGGTTCAGCTTCTCTTGACTGTTTATAAAACTGAGAGCCTGATTGTTTGTGAACACTATGAATTCTTTGGGCATCAAGTAATGCCTCCATTTCTTAAGTGACTGGACTAGAGCATACATCTCCAAATCATAGGATGAGTATCTCTTCTTGGCATCATTTAATTTCTCACTGAAGAATGCAATAGGCCAACCTTCTTGGCTAAGTACTGCTCCAATTGCAATATGACTTGCACCACATTCTACTTGAAAAATTTTGCTGAAGTCAGGAAATGCAAGAACTGGCTGCTCTGCCACCTTCTTCAATGTTTTAAAGGAATTATCTGCCTCCTTTGTCAATGTAAACTTGCACTTCTGTCGTCCCTTTATAGTGTCAAGCATGGGTGCACAAATATGACTAAATTCCTTTATAAACTTCCTATAAAAGGTTGCTAACCCATGGAAACTTCTAACATCATGCAAGGTTTTGGGTGTTGGCCAAGACAATATGGCACTTACCTTCTCTTGATCCATTTTCAGTTTGTTGTGTGAGATAACAAATCCCAAGTAGATGATCTCTTCCTGCATAAATAGACACTTTGCTAAATTGATCATTAGCTGCTCTTCATATAATCTTTTGAGAACCAAGTCTATATGGATGAGGTGCTCTTCCCTCATATTACTAAAAATCAGGGTGTCATCTAGATATACTATGACAAATTTTCATATGAATTCCCTCAAAACCTCATTCATCAATCTCATGAAGGTACTAGGGGCATTGGACAAACCAAAAGGCATGACCTTCCACTCATATAACCCCTCATTAGTCTTAAATGCAGTTTTCCACTCATCACCAGGTCTAATCCTAATTTGATGATAGCCACTCTTCAAATCTATTTTTGAGAAATATTTAGCACCTCCTAAACAATCAAGTAAATCTTCTATCCTAGGGATTGGAAACCTATACTTGATGGTTGTCTTGTTTATCACCCTTGAATTAGTGCAAAGTCTCCAAGTGCCTTCCTTCTTTGGTGCGAGTACAACCGGTACTGCACATGGGCTTAAACTTTTGCCAATTAGGCCTATCTCCAACAACTCTTCAATTTGCTTTGCTACCTTTGTATTCTAATCTGGAGTGAGCTTATATGCTGCTTTGTTTGGAAGTGTAGATCCTGGGATCAGATCTATACATCAGATCTATACAATGGCTAATGTCCCTAATAGGTGGTAGGGAACTTGGCATTCCATCAGAGATAATGCCTTTGTACTTGTCCAATAGCTCTTGGACAGCTGGGTCTATGAATTTTTGTCTCTTCTCTCCCTTGACTTATTGCTGTTGTTCTTTGTTTACCTTTAGGCAAGGGATTAGAGCATATGTAACTGCTCCTTCTCCTATCCCCTTCATGAATTGTTTGCCTTCTACCATCATCACTTTGACTTCTTTTCCTTTTGACTCCACCTCCTTCTCCATTAATGGAAGCAATTCTATCACCTTACCATTCTTGGTAATAGAATAGGTGTTTCTAACTCCATCATGGTATGCTTTCAAGTCATACTGCCATGGTCTCCCAAATAGGAGATGGCAAGCATCCATCTTGGCAATGTCAAACAATAACGTATCCTTGTATGGGCCAATCTGTAATTCTACCCAAGCCTATTCTTCTATCACTGTTTGCTGACCTTGGTGTAGCCATGAGATCTTGTATGGGCAAGGATGTGGTAGTCTTCTAATCTTAAACTTTTCTACCATCTCAATGGACACAAAATTCTCAATAGATCCAGAATCAATCAGAACTTTTCATACCTTTCCTCCTGCCTTGCAAGTAGTTCTAAAGAGAGACTTCCTTTGTGGAGGTTCTTGTCCAGGCACC
The DNA here is from genome assembly GCA_027924645.1 of Cunninghamia lanceolata. Taxonomy (NCBI): domain Eukaryota; kingdom Viridiplantae; phylum Streptophyta; class Pinopsida; order Cupressales; family Cupressaceae; genus Cunninghamia; species Cunninghamia lanceolata. Next base: position 2,395,703 of record BSBN01000163.1, on the reverse strand, counting down.
TTCATGGTGGTCATTGCTCTCCTAATCATCAAAGATTCTCTATTCTCAGGCTATCCATAACTGTCAAGAGCATTCCCACTTTGATTAGTGCTTGAGCTTACTACACTCTGACAATCAGATTCTTGGATCAGATTGATCCTCTTTTCTCCTATTTAACTTGTTGTCTTTGCTGGACATCTGCTGGCTATATGGCCTTCTTGGTTGCAATTATAGCATATGATTGGTCCTCTGCCCTGAGATCTTCCCCTGAATGGTGGTCTTCTACCTCTAAAGTTTCCTCTTTGATTGTAGCTCCCCCCTTGATTTTGATTGCTATCTCCTCTATTGTTCTCTTGGTTGGATTCACTTTGGTATCCAAATCCTTTGCCTCTAAAAGGACTTCTTCCTCCTCTCTGCTGTCTCCCTCTACTTCTATTGTTCTGTTCATGCCTTCTCTTTAATTTTTCTTCCACTTTGAGTGCTAACTGATAGCACTTTTGAATTGTCTCTAGGTTATGCATACTTATGTCTTCTTGGATATTAAACCTCAATCCATTGAGGTATCTTGCTACCTTTTCTTCCTCACCTTCCTTTACCTTTGTTTTGACACACAGTTTCATGAATTCTTCTATGTATGAGCTGACATCTAGCTCCTTTTGCTTCAAATTTTGTTTCCTCTTATGTAATTGGATATTATAATCCAATGGAACATATGCTTCCTTCACCAAAGCCATCATTCTCTTCCATGTTGCAACTCTATTCTTTCCTTCTTTCACCCTGTCATCTTGGATGAAATTCCACCAAGTCAGTGCACCCCTTTCATTTTGGACTGAGCCATCTTCACTCTTTGGTGGTCTAGTATTTCCTCAGTCTCAGAAATTATTTAAGGAGTCTATCCACTCCATCACCGAATCAGGTTCCATTTTTCCTGCAAACACTGGCAGGTCTATTTTCACATCCATGGTCCTTCTTTCCATGGACTTGAGGGCATTGAGTAAGGGTCTCTGGTCTGTAGAAACCTCTATCTCTTCCTGCTTAGGGACCTCCTCTTCATCCCCATCTTCTCTTTCACCAGAGTTTTCTTCCCCTTTCTCCACTCTGTCCCTCAACTTCTCTAGTTCTTCTTTCAATGCCTGATTTTGAGCTCTATCTACTCTGCTCTCTGCCATGTGCTTCCTTACTAAGGCCATCAACTCAACATTGCTCATCTTTGTTGGGTACATTTTTGATCCGTCTCCTTCTGACATCTTGTCTTCTTCTTCTTCCCAACGAACACTCCTTTACTCTGATACCAATTTGATGCAGAGGTCTTCAGCAAAAATGTGCAAACTGTTTGTTTTTGTCAATATTAGCAAGAGACTTTCAATGTCTTTCTGATATATGCTTCTTTATCCTTATCGGCCTGACTTGCCTTGTCGGCCTTCCCCCGTTCTTTCTCCCCGACGGTCTCTCTCTCACTGATGTTGTTGTGTTCATTGGCCGAACACTTGTTATCGGCCTAGTTTTCTCCTTGCTCGCCGAAACTAATACTCACACCGATATGTTAACCCTAACCTACTGAACATGTTTCTGTTACCTCCGCTACCGGTCACCCCTGTCGACCAAGTTGCTTATCAGCAATACTTACAATGTCGGTCTAACTTTAAGCCACTCCGCCGATACACCTCCTTACACCGATGGGCATCTCCTACCAATCTCTATTGTCTCCCCGATATTATTAATTTCAGGTTCCACCGTCGGCTAGACTATGACTATCGGTGGCACCTTTAGCTTCTCCACCGATGGCATATCTCATGCCGATATACTCTTCATCTTCAACTATACATTTATTGACTTGATGAGTTGGTTCTCCTCCCTGCTATCACCGATCATCCTTTGCATCTACGGACCAAATACCCTTCCAGCATACAAACTAGCTACCATTTCGGCTGGTCACCATTTGTATCAAATACATTGTATGTCTTCTTTGTATCTTCAACATACAACAGTAAAATGCAATTGTAGTATACACACAAATTGACAATCCTATACAATAATGATATACACACACACTGGCTATGACATACCATGGACATATACACAGGAAATGTATTTCCTCATATAATCTCAACATGCACAAGGTTTAAGACAAAATGTATACTAGCGATATATACACTAATGGATACTTAGACGCAACAGTGATATAAACAAAACAAATACCTACATTCATTTGTGATATATACAAGAAATGTATATTCAAATTTTCCCATTGATAACCCTCTCTGAAATGGATTCTGCCATTTCTATACTACCATGTATAACAAACAAAAGAATGGAACAAAAATAGAAAATTTATTTTACAAATCCACACCACTGATTTCACAGAAATCCACCAGTGGAATGTATTTAGACCTGCATCACGGCAATAGAATAAATCAAAATTAAAAATACAAGGGTTTTATACAGATAATAAACAGAGCAATTCGGTTCACCAAAATTTCATACAGGGTTCAAAATTTATAGAATATGATTTTCAGAATTTTTCTAATCTCTCCTTCCAGCTTCTTACATTTGAACAATTTCAGAAAAAGAAAAATGAAAAGGACCCCCTTTCTCGACCATCTCTCCCTGTTTTTGTTCACCCCGTCACCTCTGTTTTCAGGATTTTTATTTTGCAGGATTTTGAATTAACCAAGATTATTAGCAGAAAACCTAATTAATCCCATGACATTTGTTTTGCTTAAGACAACAAAACTCCTAATGGCTAGACACATTGTATAACCCTTCACATCATCCAATATGTCTGAAATGTAAATTTTGATGTTTACAGACAGGAAATGCCAACATAAAATGTCACATTAGTTAGTGACATACAAATGCTACCAGGTAACATGAAATGTCAAAATATATGTTAAAACCTTATTCTTCTCCCTCTTATGCATCTTTAGCCTATTGAAGGGGTGCTCCTGCACCAGTTACCTTATGTTTGTTGTTAGTCTAATAGCCAGTTAAAATCAAGATTGACGTTTTTCCCATTTTAAACTTATCGTAAATTATCCCTACCATATTTTTCATTCCCACTTGTTTCCCTTATAATCTAACATCTCATAAGTCTAGTGAGTAAGTAGTGTCCTAGTCAACTTGCAATCCTCTAGGTCAAATAATAAAAAAAAGTCATATTATTTTCATAACATATCAATATTATTGAGTAAATAGATCATTACAAAGTATAGTATACATCTATAAAAACCTATAAATATTTGAATCCATTATCTATTCATATACTTATACACATCCACCAATGCATACATTGTAAATTCAAAAATAAAAAAATTCTATATGTATATGTATGTATGTGCACAAGCAAAAAATTGGCATACACAAGGTCAACTAAAGACAAAACATGAGCCACTATGAGCTAATATGAATCTATGTATAACTGATCAATGTCTTACAAGGGCTCCCTCATGGGAGATATCAAGAATTAAAAAAAATATCCACATTCTCAATATAGGATTCCCCTTGCAAGGGGTGTCAAAAATGTGTCTTATCACAACTGAGCAAACCAAGAAAAATTTTGATCATCCCCAAGGGTCTAGCTACATAGGGCTCCTACTCCTCTACTACCACCTACTCTCTATAGTCTCATATCCTCTCTCAAACTAGGTGGAAGCCCTCACTCTCTGCTAATGGGTTTGAGAGCAATTAGGGGTCATGGTCTAGGACTAGGAGTTTATACAATTACTAAGGCTAGCCTCTATCCCCATCATTCTCCTCAAAATATTTTTCTCTACCCAAAGACTATTATTCTCCCTCTATAAAACCATAATCACCTAACCAACATGATAGATAGGAGCACATATATTTGTGTGTTTGACTACAAGTGTAGGCACCCCTACATTGACCAAAGCTGCTCCCTCCTCCCAAATATAAGAATGAGAATGTCTAGTGCCAAATATTTAAATAGATATCTCCACCCATCCACTGAACATGCATCACTAAAACATAGAGAAGGAAAATTTTAGTGTCATGTCATGTCATAATCAATAAATCATGATAAATTATTATAAACATATTAATATAAAATATCAAAGAGCAGTAAAGAAATAAACTAAAACACATGTACTCATGACGGTCTCCCACCTTCTAGGCGGGGTCAACTACCATCATCTACTTTATGCTCCATAATGTGAGTGGTTCATCCTACTGTGGTAGGTCCTACTATGGAGGAGCCTCCTAATGGGGTGCTCTCTCCTCTCCTCTATGCTCACCACTTCACTATACTCTTTGGATTATGCTACCCTCCATCTAGTCCTCTAACACCAATGCCTCATTGATGCTATAATCTTAGGCCTCCTCACTAGGCCATTACTCCTCATCTAGCATGTCATCTAAGTCCTCCTCTCCTACCACCACTAGTTGATGTACCTATTATATTGGTTGTCACACCAATGGTGTTGCCTAACGAGGTTATAGTGGCTAATGTGACACCCTCCTCACCATCCTCTTGATTAGGAATCCTAGAATAACCAAATAATAATGCATCATGTTGTACTAAATATCAATGGCCTCTCTTGTGGATCTATATAAACAATCACCACTAGGAGAAGGTATACTAGTGGGTCCTCACTAAACTACTATAAAATGTGTGCCACTAGTTGAATATCTATGAATTTTCTCCTATGAAAGTGCAGGCACTCCTAGGCAATAATATTGTACTATGCCATCTCCAATACAAATGCCATCCATGTCCATGTACCAATACCAAAGCTATATCCCACACCTTCTCATCTCATAGCCCTCAAGGTTCTTGGATCTATAATCAACATGCACTACTAAAAAGGAATAATATGCTCTATAATCCATCCCATATCAAGTATGGATGAGTTAAGTAATACGCATTCCATCTAATATTTCAATAAAGATCATTGTAGATCAAAGTCAAAATGTCAACTCCCCAACCATAAAATATACTTTGCTCCACCCATTGGACGGAGGGGGCCTAGCTATAAAGAAGAATGTATGCCTTCTTGTCCCTAGCAAGTATGATGAAAATCAAGCCAATAGTCACCTTTTGTAGAGATGGAATGTTAATACATGGAACTATAACCAACTACAAACCCTTTTGGTTACTAAGATGGGTGTCCCTAAAGAACCTTGCCCATAGGCCCTCTGCTGATTTGAGATCACCTCATCAAATGCAAGTTGATCTCCTTAGAAAAGGGCACCACAAATCCAATAGATGCTAAAGAGAGTAATATTTCACTCTCCTAATATGTGTGGAGACCAGAAAGTGTTCTAGTATGCATTCTAGTAAGATAGAATATCACAACAAACTCAACTCAACATGTAGATTAGTGGAATCCATGAAACTCCATCCAATCTTGTTATTGATAGAATAACTTGATGTGTGTTTGAAAGGACATCTAAAATGATTATGATCAAACTCTTCCCATTGGTATGGCTCCATAATATATACAAATCCTATGAAAACACATTATAAAATCCTCAAAAATCATAAAAATTATAAAACTCCATTCAAAATCCAACATTAGAAAATTTAGAAAATTGTCTCAAAAATTGAAATTTTTGAATTTATATCCCTATTCACCCTTTCCATAGAGGGTAAATTTTTGGTTCTCCATGACATTTACACATCCTCCAAGGTGGGTGTCTATTCATCAAGATAGACAAATTTATGCCAAAATAAATAAATGTGTCCCAAATGGGCAAACTTGTCAACTAACCCACCAAAATTAAAATTACTAAAAAGTACAAAAAACAACAGGAAAATAAAAATGAAAATGTCTACCTATTCCATACCCAACACCTACATTTTGACTATATTTGTCTAAAATTTCACTAGGCAAATGACTGAATCTAAGGAAATCTAAACTTGGGGCATGGGAGGGATTTTTATGAAATGTTCTCTTGTGGGTCTACTTGAGTAGGTGTTTATGCCATAATATTGATCTATATCTTGAAATCTCTCTATTGATTTCTTTCACACTCAAATCCATCACCATCCAACCCAAGCTCCAAATCTCACACATGTATGAGCCTCTCAAACCCTAATTTTTAACTTATAGGCTAAGTTAGTTTCTTTGTAACATGTATTTTCATACAAATGATCCATGTGGGGTGATTTAGGTATACCTTGAATCCCCACATAGATGATATGTCCTCTTTTCCATTTTTTTTTATAAATAACTCAAGCATGCTAGAAATTTAATCCTTGTTATAGTTAACTGATAGACTGGGATATTGGAACACCTTAAGATTTTGTAATGCAAATATAGTTATGTTTGTTATACCAATTCATTTAGCATAATTAGGCAACAACATGAAAAAATACACGAACCACAAATATACATGAGACACAAGATTTACATGTGAAACCGTTTCAGGAAAAAAAAAAAAAAACCACCATCAAAAGGATAGTAACAATTGTATTATTTAGGAAATAGAGTATCCAATACAATTAATCTCTTTCATAGAGTATCTCAATCTATAGACAACACAACCTCATATAAGTATTCCACACCTTTAGGTAACAATTCACCAACCAACATCAACCATCATCATCCTATTCCAATTGTACAAGCAATTAGATATAGTTGTTCTTATAGAATTCCAAAAGTCTAACTATCTAACTACCATGTAGAATATGAACAATCATACAACCAAAACATGATCTTAACATGATTTCAACATATCACATATTATATGAAACACGAATTCTCCACATAGATAATCACTACATATAATTAGTCAGTGTTTCTTAGACTTGGTGAAAGACTATTGACTAACTTCACTTGAGCCACATACATGTCTTCCTACACTATATCCAAACACCAAATAGGGCTTGAGATAGTAAATAAAAACACCTAAATGCTTCTAACTACTTTCACTACCTATGAGCATACCCTATAACATCTCCATGCTCCTAATCATCACCACATGTACTCCAACCATGTTGCATGTGCACATGTAGTATCATGCACACTCTAATAACCTACTCAAACAAAGATACGATAGTGAGTTTCTCTAAATGACTTGTGGTTGCAATCATATAAACACTAGACTTAGAAAAGCCTCCATGCTAAATCAAAACATCTACAACTTAATGCAACTTAATTATGTAGCCATTTACCAATATTTAAATAAATAATTAAACATGAACTAGAATAAGTTCACCATCTTCTCTCACCTAGGAACTCTCTACAACTAAATAACACACTAAAGTTCCAACATTCTCCCACTTGATATTTACTCCAAAAGAGTTTGTGTTATAAATTGAGAATATTAGTCATGAATAGGAAAGGGATAAACCCATTGCATACATGCACCAAAAAAACTTATCAATACTTGCATGCTTTATCAAAGATTCAACAACATTTACTTGAGTGTTAGTTTTCTTCATCTTAACTTTCCTTGTCTCAACCATCTTCCTAACAAAATAATATTACACATCTACATGCTTACTTATAGCATAGTTAATAGGATTTATAGCCATACAAATCACACTCTAATTATCACAATTCAATACTACTTGACTCTTGAAACCAATATTGTTACAAAGTCTTTGTAACCACACAACTTCCATGCAAACATGTGTTGTATCCATGTACTCTATTTTAGTAGTGGATAATGTGACTGATTATTGTTTCTTACTCATCCAACTCACTACTCTACTAAATAGACTAAAGACATAATCAATAGTTAACCTTTAATTATCTAGATCTCCAACCCAATCGTAATTAACAAACCCATGTATGTTCAATACCTTGCCAACATATTAGTACCATGAAAACACAAATAGTAATCCAAAGTTCCTTTCAAGTACCTGTAATCTCTTTTAACTTGATTCTAATGTTCTCTACCAAAATTTTACATGAACCTACTAAGTGTTGAACACAATGGGGTGTTGAGAGGGGAGGTGAATTAGCACACTCAAAAACTTTAGCCAAACATTTACTGATAAAATTGAACTTTGAAAACATGCAAATCAAGAGTCAACATATAACACCAGTATTTTATGTGGAAAACCCTAAAACAGGGAAAAACCACGGTGAGGATTATCTCACAATATAATATTCTCACTGCAAAAGTATTACAACATTGTTTTAGGGCTTCAACCCAAGGAAGCTACTACTCCCTGATTTACAACTTTGATTTAGGGTTATAACCCAAGGAAGCTACTACTCCCTAAATGCTTAGCTCACTGTTGTTACAATGGTAATATAGATATAAGGACTACTATGGAGGACACATCTATTGTATGTTGATGGTGCAGTCTGCTATTCTTACTCAATATCTACCTTCAAAATAATTCTTTGCATTTCATATCTTCTTCTGCTCTGTTATCTTCTTATTCACCTTAATATATATATATATATATATATATATATATATATATATATATATATATATATATATATATATATATATATATATATATATATATATATATATATATATATATATATATCCTTCGCAAGATCTTGAAACACTGATTAGGTTGGCATCTAGAACAACATTGAATGTAATGTGTAGCTAGTCACTAGTCAGCCACAACACGTGCAAAGTGATAACAAACTTGTTGCAGACCTCTGGGATTTATGAAGAACATCAGGACACACATTTCCACACCTTTTAGACTTAGAGAAACTAGTCAGAAGCTTCTACATGCACTAGGTACTTAACCAAACGGCTCATACTGCTTAACACTGTCAACTGTTCATCTTTCAACTTCCAGGAAGAAGCTAAAACCTTAATGTGGACCAAGGATTCAATCATGCATGAGTTCAATAGAAATCAAACACCTTACCAAAGAAGTATCATACCAAATTATGCATCCGCAAGACAGGAAATGTATCAATCTATAGATAACAGAGTCTTCCAGACCTTATGTAATGCTTCATAACCCAAAATATGATATTACACTAAAGTTCAAAGTTTGAAACCTTCTGGAAATAATCATAAATATCAATAGATGCTACTTATTGGAGAATGGCTTAGGTACTTGGAGTTCCAGAAGACAGTTATACTTACAACTTTGCTTACAGCTATGACATTTTGATGCAGTACCGAAAAATGAGAATTATCTATATGTGGATCATATCTGATGTTTCTTGAACCATATACCACCTCTGCACAATCTTTGATAATAGATTTGTACATGTTTCATCTTTTGAAGAACATAACTTGTATATTCAGGCTCCAGAAGACAATGTGATGCCTCTGTCACTTGAGTAATGTCTCTGTGGACCACTAGAACACTTAAAATTTCATCATAGCATATAACATATTGATCTTAGTTATTTCTTAGAGTTGCATGACAAATAGATCTCTTCCGGAGGAATGTGGAGCATTCCATTGTCTCCCCAGTACTGCTCTGCTCTGTCTAGGTGATGGTTGATGTACTAACCCTTGTAACTTTTCATGTTGAGTAAATGAGAGGCTGAAACCTTGGATATATCATGTCAATTCATGTCAGAAGATATCATTAGAACTGCATGATGAGGTATAAATAACCTCATTTCTTTGATGAAACAAATAGCCCTTTTTGCATTACCCAATTCCCTAGCCTTGCCAATTTATTTATTTTTATAAGCAAAATTTATCTATTTTTAATAAAATGTTGTACAAATCTTTATTTCCTAAATTGATTGAAATTAGCTTTTAAATGTTGATATAATGGCATGTAGAGTTGGGTAATTATGCAGGTTAATGCATTGCCTACAAAAGAAGTTGACTTCATGCAACTGAGGACGAGTGCACCAGAAGTTGGGGGTGCCAGAAATTTTAAGCGTGCATTAAATGAAGACTCTGTTTAAATTCTGTTATTTTTGTGGTTACCCAAAAGACATTATGGCTCCACTCAGAGTCCTTTTATGTTTTAAAAGACATCAGTAGTAAAGATTCTATTTTTTAGTTATAAGACTTCTTCAAATGGCATTTTCCTGCCATTTGAAATTTAGGAGTTTTGAAGTAGTTCAATTTTAATTGTTGCTCAAAACATGGATATAAATATATACTATGGATGAATGAAAAGTAATCCCTTAGTTTTTGTTATAATGAGAGCTGTGTACTTGTAATTTTCTCCATGAATGCAAATAGTGTTGTTCTGAGAAATTTCTTTTGAAATATGGAGATCTAAATAGAGTTACCATGTTGCTATGGAGATGATTGAATGTGACCTGAGTTAAAGATAAGTTTCTCCCAAGAGCTGGCCACTCGCAGGACTGTAGGATAGATAAGTACTTTCATTTCTATGGATGTTTTCATTGAGCTAAATTTAGTTTATTTTTAGTGTTCTGTCATTAACCTATAGGGTGTGTTGTTTAAAAGTTAAATTATTGTGTACTAATGTTTTAGAACTCTCTGTGTTGTTTAGATGTTTCCGGTGCATCTGCCTTACTTAAACTGTTGTTTTCTGATAGTTAGAAGTTAGAATGTTTGCAACATAATAAATTCCATTTGTGGATTTCTAGTATAGAATTTATATGCTTTCTAGTATAGAGTTTTCATTCTTTTTAGTTGTAATGTAGTGAAATTTTGGATGGGTTTGTTTTGTGTAGTTTGTATAAGCCTATCCTCCTTTCACCAATTACATTCAAGAACCTTAGGATTGAGTGGCAGTGCACTATCAGGTCCTTGGTCACTTACGAATGTAGGGAAGATTAGATTAGGGTGGTTTGATTGCCAATTATCTTCTCTTAGGCTCAATTGTACATCAAAACCCTAATTATGCAAATATGACAGTAAACAGATAAATTATTCAGAATCCCACTACAAAGAGATGTAAAATGATAAATGAAAGTGCACCTATTTTTGAAGTTCAAGATGCGGAATAGTCGAGGACTAAGGAGCGGGCACCCAAGTTCAAGGCCCTGGTTTATGTTGGGATCTAGAAACAAGATCTGCTACCTGTGCCTATTGTACCAGATATTTTCTTGTTACGAAACTTTGAGGACTAAGGAGTGGGTGCCCTAGTCCAAGGTGCTCTTTTCTGCTTTGCACTACAATTCTGACACTTTGTTATACCCTCCTGCAACTTCACTTTGTCTGTATCTCCAACCTGTAACCTACAATCATGAAAACTTTGGGAGGGGGTTGTGGTGTTTAGAGGCTTGCCTCAGTCAAGCCCCAAAGAGACACTTAAGTCTTCCAAACACCATTGTCAGATAGAGAGTGTGTGCCCTTGTGAGGCAGAAGAAAAATCCAAATGATAAATGCTCAAAAATACAATAGATATCACCTTGTAGTGAAGATCTCATGGGAGGAAGAAACTCTTTATTCCATGAGGAGATGGATGCTCAAATCTACAAACACAAACATATATACAACACAAATCTACTCTTGCAACACAATAAAAGCCTTGAATGACTTCTAGAATGCCAATGCTCATGAATGTAATTTCTAATTGTAATCTTTAATTGTAATCTAGTTTCAAATGAATGCCTAAATGTACTTTTATATGCAACTAAAAACATTCCCGCCAAGAATTTTGTAATGCAAACTTACCATCTTGGCATAGGACCTAGTTAAAGGTCACAAGCCAACACCAGAAATTTGGGCTTGACCCAAAATAGGGTAGGACTAGGGCTCGAGCGCCCAAGTCCTCCCTCCCATTTTGGTCAAGGATTAGCTTTAAGGGATTCCCCCTAGGTCCTATTTGTCATAAAACCCAGGGTTCATTTCATCGAGATGTCAAAATATGATGCAAGATGTCCTAAATGCATACTAAAGACCCGCGAGCTAAACCTTATGAGGGAAGAGCCTCCAAGGTGACATTTTTTGACATTACATTTATCCCCCACTTTAATGTATTTATAAACATGAGGCCAATACATGCATTAAAGTATGGTCAACAAACACAGCAAACACACCAAACACAGAGAAGACAGTTACAGTCACACAAAACACATAGAAGACAGCATTGAAGACATGCAAAACATAGTGAATACACTGAATGCAAGGAAGATAGAGATGATTTATTTTCTTTTCTTTTTCTCATATATATGAAATGCAAGTAGAGGAAAGTAAACACACCTCCCATAATGCAGGAAGCACTCATCGTACTAGTCTTTAGACTGCATATATGGGGCAACACACACGCAAGACATGCCAAACCTCCCAAAATGTAGGAAGCACTCATCGCGCTAGTCTTTAGACTGTATATGGGGCAACAGACATGCCAAACAAAGCAAGCATGCCAAACACACACACTTTGAAGACATAGAGAAAACACGGCAGACAAGCGATGGAGTGTTCCTATTTCTAAGCTCATCACCATCTCAAGCACATTACAGGCACACACCAACGATTGGGCTTCGCCACAACAATCACCAAAGACAAGCTTAAGGGTTGAGTTAGTCACAGAACCGCTCCCCGTATCTATACAAGACTTTTGAAAATGACAGGATGATGCAATCTACTCTGAGAAATACACCATCCCCACCTCCACAGAGGGCTTAAGATGATTGATTGATTGATTGAAAACAAACTTAGGATGCAGGAGAGACTCATCGCCACCAATCTTTAAACTACACTTGAGGACAAGCACATTACTAACATCTACAACAGACAACTTACCTTATATATTCCCCCACCTTAAGGTGGTTGATATCAGGTATCGATATCAAGCACATTAAAGTAGGAAGAAAAGACATAGGGGAACACAAGCTCTCACAAAGGCCATGGCCCCTGGAGGTGACATGTACTTTACAATCGCCAAATGTTCCCACAAACACATCCCTACAAGAAACTTGTTAGCGTCTACATAATCATGATAAACAACAAAATCAATGCATATGACTAACCACACAAAGAGCCAAGGTTATAATACGAATTTGGAGTTCAAGGATAATCGTAGGACTACATCATGAAGATCTCCAAATCGAGTACCACCAAGGCTAGATTCAAAGACAAACAAAGTGCACAGAGTAGCAGTATTGTTAAGGTTTGTAAATGAGATAGAACACCATCCAAATCACTACACAGAAAGCATGGAGTGCTTCTACTAGCCAAGCGTCGAATAATTTATTACAACCCCATCGTCATATTAGGAACTAAGTCCAATTTTTTATTTCTCGCGAAAGGGATGCTAGGTCTGCATCAGTATAAATGTTTTTCATCATCTGCCCACTAGATAGAAACACTAGAGGAAGGGAAACAATAAATAAGAGAGGAGAAACAAGTGTCTGAGGGATAGTCACATAGGAGGGTGCCCCCAAGTCACCAACCACAATGCTATGTCCGTAAGACACAACACACAACAATGAAATTAGAGAGAGAGGCAATATAGAAGAATGATGATACAAATAGAAGGTCACAATAGAGGCGGTCTCCTGGTATCCCGAACCTTAAGAGAATCAAGGGTCATCTTAGGAGGCCTAAACAACACATAACACATTACGGGGGAAGCACATCATGAGAGAGATAAAGGGTTAGAAATACTTACTTGTATGATCGTTGGGCTAGCGGGTGTCATCAAGCAAATCATCGTCATCCTCCCACTCCCTAATGTTAGAGGAAAGTGGGACATAAGGTACCATAGCCCAATTCATGTCTTGCTCATTATGTTGCTCATTTGTAGAATCATCTTTGTTTGGTTCAATGTTTGGATCAATGTTTTCTTGTTGAGATGCAATGTTTATAGCATAATCTTGTCTTCTTCTTTTTCTTTCTCTTGCCTTTCTATTTCATTTTCTCTTACCACTTATCTCTTGTAAGATAGGGCTTTGCTCTTTCATAGGTTTTTGCAATTTAGAAGATGAAGCACTAGGATCAAATCTAATTTGTCTAGATGGAATATTTTGTTGTCAACAATGACCTCCCGATCCTTGTAAGGATGTCGGGGAGGAACCTCAGCATAGGGACCTTGTCCTTTCGGTCTAGGGTTCTCTTCAAATGGAGGTTGCTTGTCTTTTGTTATTTCTTGTATAGAAGGACCGGCCATTGGATATAATAGTTTTGCTTTGTAATTTCTATAGCTCAAGAAGTTAAAGTTTGTTCACAGCTCTGGTTCCTTTTTAGATTTATCCCAAAAATAATCCGATGTAAAGTGTTGTGTAATTAAAGGCTTGTATGTATTTCGATGAATAGCATGCACTTGTTCGTTCAAAGGAAATTTTATACATTTATAAATTGTTGAAGGGACGACTTTCATAGACTTTAACCATGGATGTCCAAGTTTTATTTCAAAGATGTCAGAAGCAAGGTTAACATCAAACCATTGTTCAACATGTTTCTCAAATACAGTTACCAACAATGATATTTTACCCAAAGGATTTTCAAAGGTTCCCTTATGCGTTTTGATCATCATATTCAAAATGTCATAAGATCCTTGCATCAAGTTATGCACATAGAAGAACTCTTCATTAGATACATTGGTCATGAAATTAGGATCAACAAGGGTTCCATCCACAGGGTTACCCACTATTTTCACAGTGATGTAAAGAGGTCCTTCAATGTCTCCGATTGTTCTATCATGAGGTGTAAACACAATTTCAGGTTCAAGGACCTTTCTCTTCATGTAAGGCCTAGGAGGGAACCTATTGTTGTTGTTGTGATTAGAGACCATGTTTATATGCTCAAATCAATGTGAGATCAGATTTTAAAAGTTTTCCAAAAGTAGGTAAGAGACAAGTGCAAAACTATATGCAAAAATGACCTAAAATGCTTGATTTTTTGTATTTTTTAATGCAAATGAATGAAAGAAAAGGTATTGTAATGATTTTGATTAGGGGAAGAAAATTATATGCCTATTTTCATTCCAAAACATCAATATATCCTTTATAACACTCTTTCTATGCAAACCTAAGATGATGACTAGTCAAAAGCTAGTAAAAACGCCTAAAAATATGTAATTTTTCACAATTTTTCAATCCCAAGACCTAATAAAAGAGGTGTTGTAATCAATTTTAAGAGGTGTAGAAAATAGTAACAATGATATCAGTCAGCTCAATCCATAAAACTCATTACAACACACTTAGAGTACAAATCTAGTCGAAACCCTAGGGCAAAAATAGCAAAAATGTGCAATTTTTCACCAAATTCTCACTACAACAGCCCGATAAAAAGGTGTTGCAAAGATTTTTAGGAGGGGAAGCAGATAATATCCCTGATAAAATTAAATTAATGCAAAAATATTCTTCACAACATGCCTATGGTGAAAATCTAGGGAGTCGATAAGGCCAAATCTAATGAAAATCAAGGTTTTTGAAGCCCTAGGTGTGAGATCTTAGTGCAAAATGCTATATGAATGTTTTGCAATCTAATTTATGATGAAAATTAAATTCAATCAGATCTGAAAATGATTTCCAATCCCTAAGATGCAAAATGTAAGTGCAAATCTAATGAAAATTGCTAGTTTTTGTTGAAATTTTCTATGTAAAATTGCAAATTTTTGAGATCTAAATGTAAATTTACACTAAAATGTAACACTACAGCCAAATGATAATTTGAATGAGTGCCTAATATGAGTATAAAAATATGAAACAAGATTTTACCTACAAACCCTAGTTTTTGGAATTACTAGGTTATATGAAAATTCATAATTTCTACAAAACCCTAGCAATTTTATGATGAAAATGCAATGCAAGCTATTGAATTTTTGTAATTTTCTACAAATTATCTCAGATCTAATGCAAAAATTAGAAATTTGATGAAATTGGAATTAACTGATGCAAAATAGAAACCCTAAAATGTAATTTTTTTAAATTTTTTTGTAATTTTTTTCAATGCAATAAGATAAATGATGAGATGAATTAATGAAATCAATCGAAATCTGAAGCAAAACACTCAGCAAGGTGCAATCAAGTCCAATAACACGGGTTCACCAAAATGTAATGTAGTGAAATTTTGGATGGGTTTGTTTTGTGTAGTTTGTGTAAGCCTATCCTCCTTTCATCAATTACATTCAAGGACCTTAGGATCGAGTGGCAGTGTACTATCAAGTCCTTGGTCACTTATGAATGTAGGGAAGATTGGATTAGGGTGGTTTGATTTCCAATTATCTTCTCTTATGCTCAATTGTACATCAAAACCCTAATTATGCAAATACGATAGTAAACGGATAAATTATTTAGAATCTCGCTACAAAGATGTAAAATGATAAATGAAAGTGCACCTGTTTTCGAAGTTTGGGATGCAGAAAAGTTGGGGACTAAGGAGCGGGCGCCCAAGTCCAAGGCCTTGGTTTCTATCAGGATCTGGAAACAAGATCTGCTACATGTGCCTGTTGTACCGGATATTTTCCCGTTAAGGAACTTTGAGAACTAAGGAGCAGGTGCCCTAGTCCAAGGTGCTCTTTTCTGCTCTGCATTGGAATTCTGACACTCTATTATACCCTCCTACAACTTCACTTTGTCTATATCTCCAACTTTTAACCTACAATCATGAAAACTTTGGGAGGGGGTTGTGGTGTTTAGAGGCTTGCCTCAGTCAATCCCCAGAGAGACACTTAAGTCTTCCAAACACCGTTGTCTGATAGAGAGTGTGTGCCCTTGTGAGGTAGAGAAAAAATCCAAATGATAAATTCTTAAAAACACAATAGATATCACCATGTAGCGAAGATCTCATGGGATGAAGAAGCTCTTCATTCCATGAGGAGATGGATTCTCAAATCTACAAACACAAACACATAGACAACACAAATCTGCTCTTGCAACACAATGAAAGCCTTGAATCACTTCTAGAATGCCAATGCTCATGAATGTAATTTCTAATTGTAATCTAGTTTCAAATGAATGCCTAAACATGCTTTTATATGCAACTACAAACATTCCCACCAAGAATTTCATAATGCAAACTTACCATGTCGGCATCGGACCTAATTAAAGGTCACAAGCCGACACTAGAAATTTGGGCCTAACCCAAAATAGGGCAAGACTAGGGCGCAGGCGCCCAAGTCCTCCCTCCCATTTTGGTTAGGGATTAGCTTCAAGGGATCCCCCTAGGTCCTATTTGTCATAAAACCCAGGGTTCATTTCATCGGGATGTCAAAATATGATGCAAGATGTCCTAAATGCATACTAAAGACCTAGGAGCTAAACCTTAGGAGGGAAAAGCCTCCAAGGGGACATTTTCTAACATTACATTAGTATAAAATTTGAATGCTTTCTGTAGAAGGATATAAAATTGTTTCATTTCATGTGCCGTTTCAATCTTTTAACAAAACTAGAAAACTGTTTCTCAATGAGATATCCAAACTCCCTATTGCATACAACCTTGGACACTACCCCAGTCGATAAACTGATAATTTTCATCTAAAGTGTTAGGACCTTACGATACCCTATCACCGCATGGCCAAATCTTTCTTTGCGGAGAAGTGTAGACCAATTTAAGTTGACTATGCCTTAGGTTTTGCACTAAGAATGCATTAGACACTTTCTACTTCTTACCCTTGAGTGTGGTACTCCCAAATTATGAGATATGTAAGTATATATGCAGAAATCATGCAAGGATAGGGTTGTTTACCTCTGCATCATATTCAAGCCCAAAACTGATCCATATTTAGACCATTTTTGCTTTCTCCCAGACTGATCTATCTTAACCATCCCGACTGTAAGTTTCTTTGTACATTTCCATCTACTATGTTGACATAAATGACAACACATGTGGCCCACAATCTCCCCCTTTGTCATTGATGGCAACATATGCTCCCCCTTAGACTCTCTCCCCCTTTGACATCAAGGACAAAGGGATTGATAACCTTCATATTAATCCAAAAACTATATGTACTCCCCTTTACAAAAAGATATCTAGACTGTGCTCCCCCTGACTGTATGATTATGTTAAAAAATTCCACCCTTGAAAACCAAAATGGTACTTCCACTCTACTTATTATCTCCACAATACTATGTACATCAAAATTGTTCTAACAACTTACTTGGATAGGATAATAGCTATGTAGATTACCTTGAGTTGTTGAATAGTTGAGGCCTAGATACCACATTTTGAGGCAAGCAATTGAGTCTGACACTCACACTGTATGCACATTTCCTCTGCTACATCTATATTGCTTGGGGTCTTCATCTTTTGATCTATCTTTTCTGCTTCCCCCAACATGCCAGTCATTGAGGCAAGTCTCAAGTTTACTACCTCTCTCAACTGACCAAATTGCTTCTTTATATTCTCTCTTTGATCCTGCATTTGAGATAGTTTTACATGCAGGCTTTCAACTTGTGCCCTTGTTGTACCCATCTTGTCTTTTGACAAGTCATAAGTTTCTACTAGCTTAGACAATTGTGACTCAATGGAGTCAATCTGTGCCTTGATATTCATTGTTGAAGTAGGCCATTTTAAGAAAAAAAGATATAGGGTAGTAGCTTCATCTATGCATATTTTGAATTTCTTCAGGTTTTATTTAAGCTTATTATGTATACTGGCACATTTTTCAATCATTTCAACCATTTTCTTACCAGTTATTTTTCTTTCTACCTCTTGTTCTACTTTCTATTTTAGATGGGAAGAGTGATCTTTGAAAGATTCCATTAGCAACTTGAGTTTTTTCTTAGTAGGTAGAGAGGAGTCAATGGTTACCTATGGTAACCCTTCGTGAATGACTTTTATTGCATCTTCCACTGCACTAGTTTTCTTCATATTTTCTTGAAGGAACTCTTTCTTGGTAGTTGCATGCAATATATCTCTAAGATGCAATTTGTGAAGAGGAGAGATACTTGTCAAATCTATCTAACCCTCATTAGTTGGAATCTATAGCAGTTGGGGAGTGATGACTGGTTGAAATTGTATTTTATAGATTCAATAAATCTTGAAGAGAATCTGCCTCAGATGTACTTTGGCATGGGTCATCAGTCTCTTCTAAATTCTCTTCCTCTTTAGCATCTTCTTTATCTTCTTCATTCTTTTGTTCCTCATTGTTATTTTCCTTCTCTACTTCACCCTCCTTAGGAGAAACTTCTCCTTTCATTTCAACATTTTTTGTGTTTCCTGTAGGAGGTGCATCACTGTCTTTGTCCTGATCCTCAATGTTTTGAGCCTCAACAGTTTCTAAAGGAGAGGAACTTGTTTTGTAGGAGTGTCTAGAAGAGTTGAAGTACCAACATCTTTAGGAGGAGTCGTCTTCTTAGGCATGTCATTTCCTTCCTCACTTTCCTTAGATTGACCAATTAGGTCTTCAATGATCCCCATCTCAATCCTCATTTCTTGGAGGACTTCTACAATTTTCCTTAGTGTTTCCTTTTTCAACTTTTCAATCTCCTCTCCATTTCTTGACATTAAAATGTTTAGTCTCTTTTTAGTCCTAAATTCTTTTGTTAGAACCTTGGAGACTCTGACTTTATCTTCTTTAGAGATTGTGGGACAAGCTTTTTCAATTGCGCTCTTCTTTATCTCAACTTCTACTTGCAATGCACCATCTCTCCTTTTGGTTAGAATGTCATCTAGGCTTTTGGGAATTTGGTGTATGATTTCAATCAAAGCCAGGTTGTGTTCTCCCATGCATTTGAATACTGCTTGTTCAAGAGTGGATTTATCATCTATAGGCCTTTCATCATAGATTTTTGCAACTTGTTTCAAGGCACCTTCTATCATTGCATTTATGGTTGCATCTAATTGCATAGGAACATGATCAGGTTTCTTAACCCTCTTAGTTTTTCCTTTTCCTTTCTCCTCTGAAGTCTCACCTTCCTTTCTTATTATTTTCTTTAATGAAGATGCTCTCTTTATCTCCTATTCATCTTCTTCAACATCTTCAACATTCACTAGATTTATATTTTCTTCATCTTTAAATTCTCCCTCGTCTTCAACAATTTTGACTCTTTCTCTTTTTCCCTTACTCTTTTGCTCAGGCTTTTTCTTTTTAGCAGTTTGTACTGGGATTTCAGAGCCAATTCTTTTAGCAGGTAATGAAGAACTAGAGGCAACAAAGGAGGTTGTTGTAGCAGATGTTGGTCTGCTTGTTCTTCTTGGATGTGTAGAGGGAGGTGTGTGTGCCCCTCCTAAAGATCCTTTAGGAGACTTAAGTATCTCCTCTAAGTTTGTCTTCATTTCCTCAGGCTTGGATTTTGTTTCTTCTATTTCCTTCCCAGCCTTCTTAGTATTTTTGTACATGATTTCATCATATGTGCCAAACCTCTCAGTAGAGGGATCCTTTGGCATGTTGAAAAGTATGTCAGCATACCCTATTAAATCAAATTTTGACACCTCATAGGGTAAGGTTGTAATCCAGAATGTCCTTGGTTCCATAACCTCCATATAACAATTATCTTTATCAACCATAAAGGTGATATCATTTTTGTATTTTTCCACAACCTTACCATGTATCCTTTCTCTGGATTGCATGTCAGTCTGAAAGGTTTTGAAGAACCCCCAAAATAAAGTATTATAATGCTTATGATCAAAAAAACTCCTCATATAATCTTTGATTTGATGGGCAACTGGTTTATTTGAGTTCCACACTACTCCCTTCATTAAAGGCAATTCATTCAAATAGTAAAACATAAGACATGTGATTAGAGAACCATACCAAAATTTGTATTTGGTTTCTTTTGTCCTCTTCGAATTATCTATGAGTTTTTGCCAAAAAAGTTCACAAAGATCAAAATCTTTTCCCTCCTTAACCATATGATATGTTGTATGGATTGTTGTTGCAGAAGTAGAGTTATCCCTATTTTTAAAGTAGATTTTGTATGCAATACCCATGGTTGCATACTGAACACCCATGTCATCAATATCATCTATTGTCAGAATTATTTTGTCAAATTTAGCTTTGGTGAGCCTCATTACCTCTTCATTCTTTACAGACTTTAAAACAGGTGCAGGTCTAAAGGAGCATAAATCTTCCACTGCCTTTATGTCATCCTTGGTGATAATGTGAGGCCGATCTAAGTAGAAGATGTCTTCATGAATCCAGCTTAGGGAAATTCTTACACAAGCACCTCCATACCAAATGTTTGGAAAACCCTTCTAGATGTCTAGGTTTTTGGTGGCAATGTTTGCAAATTCTCGTTTTAACTAAAAAATCATCTCCCAACAAATGCTCACTTCTTAATTGTTCAAGTTTAAGATGGTCAAACTCATCAATTGGAGAGTGGATATAGATCTAGACGTCCTCTATATGTAATACATTAGCACGAACTCATGAAAATGCCTTGACTTCATCAATTATAGTGGATTTGAAAGGATGCTTCTTGAATTTAGGCCTTGGCCTTTCAACTATATCTAGTACCACTGGCATTACCATTACAATATCTTCAAAGATAGGGTTTAACCAAAAAGATGAAAAATACTTAGATATGCAGTGATAAATCTTGCTTGATTAACTTGCTAAGTGCCTTCAATTCTCCTTTATCTCTTCAAAGATTTTATCTTCACTCAAATGTGGTAAAAATGATCAAGGATCGCCTATATAAACATTCCACCAACAATTCTTCTCCATATTAATTACAGTTTTTGTTTTAACCTAAGTTGTTCTCTTTCATATGCAGAACCTTGTAAACCTTCAGCAATCCTCTGTAGATCATTCAAATGCTCTGGAATTTTTGCTAAGATCATTGACATGTTGAGTGCTTACATCATCATGAAGAGAAGATGGTAAATTTTCATAAATAACTCCCCCTGATCCCATGAAACCTCTTAGTAGAAGTTCTTGTTACTGTAAACCTCAAATTCTTTCGCATTCTGCCGCATTTAGAGATTTTTCTCTGGAATTTTTGTTAGAATCCTTTAATTCCTTAATCCTATCATTCACATGCCAGCATTGATCCATATCCTAAAAATTTAGCATCTTGCATGTTAAGGGGTTTGAAGGTTTTAATGTTGTAACTCCCCTTGACCCAATATTTTATATTTTAATTACGGGGGGACCCAGCTATATTAGGCAGAGGTCCAGAAATATCACCAATGTCCTTCTTCTTCCCTACTTTGTTCATTTCCACCCTTTGTGGAGCAACATCAATGGGTTTCATAGACCTTTCAAAGTGCCTTGCTTGATTGCACTCATAACAGGTGCACTTAGCTTGTTGAGCATTTCCACTTCTTCTTGCCCTTGGTCTATAGTTAGCTGCTTTATGGCCAAACTTATTACAAGTATAAAATTTTTCATAGAATGATTAAGCATTGTCCCTATTATACCTTGGCATTTTGCTTCTGCACTCATTTTCCCTATGTCCCATCTTATTGCATGCATAACACCTAATAGAGTTCTAGCTCATCTTACTTCTACATTCAACAACTCTATGACCAACTTTACTACAAGAGTAACATCTTAAGGCATTTGGATTCATCTTGTTTCTACAATCCATAGCTTTATGACCAAACTTATTGCAAGTAAAACATTTGCCATTGAATCGTTGAAAGTACCTGATGTGAGCTAGTTGCTTTGTAGGTTGAGGAGGCTTAAAATTCTTCCTCACATTCTTCATTTGTCTTTGGATAGGAGTGAATTCATCTTCCCTTGTGACTCTGTAAGTTTTTCCTTTAGGTTCTTTAGTGTAGGCTTCTTCCTTCTTGATTTTAGACTTTCCTCATGAACAAAAGTTATCATATAAGTTTGTAGAGTTATTGATCATAGGACTTTTTCCCTTTTCAAAACCAAGACTAGTTTTTTCTTTTATTGGCTTTTGTGAACTTATTATTTCATCAAGAATATCAGTTCCTCCTTTTAGTTTTAATCCCTTGTCAATCTGTTCTTTTGCCTTTTCTAGTTCTTTCCTTAGAGTGACAACTTCCTCTTCAAGTTTTGAACATTTAGCTAATTCCTCATTGAGCTTGATATTTAAGAAATCTTCAATCCTTTTTCTTCTTCAACCATGAGCTTTAACTTTGAGATCATGTCTTCAACCTCCTTGATCTTGTCACTTCCTTTATCTCCTTCTATTTGTGTTTTTAGTTTGCCTATTTCTTCTTTGGATTCTTTGGCCATTGCCTTCAATTTGTCAATTGTTTCTTTTGCCTTTTCAAGCATGTCTTCATATTCCAAGTTTAGTTCTTTTGCTTCCTCTAGATCATTGAGAGCTGTCTTGAATTCTTCTTCAAGGTCTACTTCATTTTCATTGGATTCAAGGTCCCATCCTTCAAGATCCATTACTTCAAGATCAGGTTTAGGTGCAAATATATCATTGTCCAACACTTCAGATTCCATGTGTTCAAGAGGAGGATCTACCTTAGTAGTTAAGCTTCTCAGATGTACTTGGCTCCGATACCAATTGTTGAACACAATGGGGTGCTAAGAGGGGGGTGGTGAATCAGCACACTTAAAAACCTTAGCCAAACATTTAGTGATAAAACTGAACAACTTTGAAAACATGAAGGAAAACATGTAAATCAAGAGTCAACACATAACATCGGTGTTTTTACGTGGAAAACCCTAAAATAGGGAAAAACCATGGTGAGGATTAGCTCACAATATAATATGCTCACTGTAAAAGTATTACAACATTGTTTTAGTGCTTCAACCCAAGGAAGCTACTACTCCATGATTTACAACTTTGATTTAGGGTTATAACCCAAGGAAGCTACTACTCCCTGAATTATTAGCTCACTGCTATTATAATGGTAATATAGATATAAAGACTATTATGGAGAACATATCCATTGTATGTTGATGGTACAGCTTGCTATTCTTGCTTAATATCTACCTTCAAACTGATTATGTGCATTTCATGTCTTTTTCTACTTTGCTATGTTCTTATTCACCTTAATTTCCTTTCAAATGAATTATATCTTCTATATATATCCTCGGCAAGATCTTGAAACATTGATTAGGTCAACATCAAGAACAATATTGAATGTAATGTGTAGCTAGCCACTAGTCAGCCACAACACATGCAAAGTGATAACAAAATTGTTACAGACCTCAGGGCTTTATGAAGAAGATCAAGACACACTTTTCCACAACTTTCAGACTTGGAGAAACTAGTTAGAATCTTCCACATGCACTAGGTACTTAACTAGTCAGCTCATACTACATAACACTATCAACTGTTCATCTTTCAACTATTGGGGAGAAGCTAAAACCTTAATGTGGACCAAGGATTCAATCATGCACGATTTCAATAGCAATCAAACACCTTACTAGAGAAGTATCATACCAAATTATGCATCAGCAAGATAAGAAATGTATCAGTCTATAGAGAATAGAGCCTTCCGAACCTTATGTAATGCTTCATAACCCAAAATATGATATTACAGTGAAGTGCAGGGTCTAAAACCTTCTAGAAATGATCATAAATATCAATGGATTCTACTCATTTGATCCGCACACCATTGTCTGAGGTCTCTGGTGGAATTCAAGAATGGCTTAGGTACTTGGAGTTCTAGAAGATAGTTATACTTACAAATTTGCTTACAACTATGACATTTCAATGTGGTATCAAAAAATGAGAATTATCTATATGTGAATCATATCTGATGTTTCTTGAACCATATACCACTTCCACACAAGCTTTTGATAATAGATTTGTACATGTTTCATCTTTTGAAGAACTTGACTTGTATATTCAAGCTTCGAAATATAATGTGATGCCTCTATCACTTGAGTAATGTCTATGCGGACCACTCGAACACTTGAAATTTCATCATAGAATATAACATACTAATCTTAGTCATTTCATAGAGCTGCATGAAAAAAAGATCTCTTTCAGAGGAATGCGAAGCATTTCAATGTCTCTCCAATATTGTTTTGCTCTATCTAGGTGATGGTCGATGTACTAACCCTTGTAACTTTTCATGCTGAGTAAGTGAGAGGCTGAAACCTTAGATATATCATGTCAATTCATCTCAAAAGCTATCATTAGAACCACATGGCCAAATATTTCTTTGCGGAAAAGTGTGGATCAATTCAAGTTGACTCTGCCTTAGGTTTTGCACTGAGAATGCCTTAGACACTTTTCTACTTCTTACCTTTGAGTATGATACTCCCAAATTATGAGATATGTAAGTATATATGCATAAATCATGCAAGGATAAGTTTGTTTACCTTCGCATCAAATTCAAGCCCAAAATTGATCCATACTTAGACCATTTTACCTTTCTCCCATACTGATTTGTCTTAACCATCCTGACTCTAAGTTTGTCTGTACATTTCCATCTGTTATGTTGACATCAATGACAACACATGTGGCCAACACTTAGAACTCCCACTACTTGGGTAATGCCTAGCCTTGTACAAAGTATTCCATACATAAGGATTACTACTATATATACATATGAAACATTTCACATGTCCTCCAAAGCCTCCACAAACTTAGGACACTATTCCAAACTCAACTTAGTCGCTACTAGTGAAGCGATACTTATATGATTATTGGAATGCATGCCAAACTACCACAAAATAGTTTCAATATACTTCCTCTAGTTCAACCATATCTTCATGCAAGACTTGTCTCTATGGATCTCCACACCAAGTATGAGTCTTGTAGCACATAGACTTTTCATATCAAATCTACTAGATAATTGGGGCTTGAGTTACCTGATTAATGCTTTATTATTTCAAATGATAAGCATATGATAAAAATATAAAACAATGATTAAAACATGATAACCAACCTTCTTGTAGTACACACAATGACCATTAGTCCTTTAAAACCCCAATTTTAACACATATGAATCAAACTTTTCATACCACATATGTAGTGACTACTTCAACCCATATAGAGACCTTTTCAATTTACAAACACGATGCTCTTTCCCCTTCACCTTGAATTCTTTTGGCTAACTCATATCAATTTCCTCCTCTAAATCTTTATGAAAGAACACAATCTTGACATCCATCTTATCCACACCAAAATCAAATGTTGTAGCTATGGATGACAAAATTCAAATGGAATTTAATTTTTCTACCAAAGAAAATATTTGACTAAAGTATATTCCCTTAATCTGGGAATACCACTTTTCCACCAACCACATCTTGTACCTCTCCATGCACCATTTGCTTTGAATTCCTTAAAAAACCACTTGTAACCAATGGGTTTCCTTCCATCAAGTAGATCAACCAAGTCCCAAGTCTTACATTGATATAATGGCATCATCCCTTCTTTCATGGCATGTCTCCTAAACTTGTTCTTCTTAGAAGACAAAGCTTCTCCTATAGACTTTGGTTCATCGTCAATACAAGTTAGAGAATAAAAACATTAGAACTATGGTGTACTATACCTTTTAGGTGATTTATATTGTCCTATAAACCTCACAACTATTGAGGGAGATCTTGTTGCATCTACATCTTGATCTTCTTTAGAGTTTGCACCAAATGTGCCTACATCATCTCCATCAAACTATCATGTTCACTTGTTTGTTTATTTGTAGATACATCTTGTTTCTCTAATTTTCAATTTATCATTCTCTTTTACATTTGGTTGGTCCTCCCTAGATAAAACTCTAAGTTCCCTAAAAATGACATCCCTTGAGTAGAGAAACTTCAGTTTCATCAAGTCCCAAAGCTTGTAGCCTTTCACATTCTCACCAGACCCAATGAAAATGTACTTTTCAACCTTGAAGTCCAACTTAGACCACTTCTCCTTTGGCACTTGACAAAATGTCTTGTAGCCAAATACTCTCAAATGCAACAGGTTTCTTACCTATCCACATCTTATACGGTGACTTCTCCTCAAGTGCAAAAGTAGGGGGCTTGTTTTTAAAGTAAGAAGTAGTATTAACTACCTAATCCCAAAACTCTTATCTTGGACTAGTATTGATTAACAAGATCCTATCTTGGTCCAACACAACTACTCCTTGCTATTGTGGTGTGTAGGGTGTTATCTTTTACTTAACAATACTAGTGTGTTCATAAAATGCCTCAAACTCCTTGGAGAAAAAATTCCCACCATTATCTAAGCTTAACACTTTGACCTTCTTATTGGTCTAATTTTCTACAAGTGCTTTAAATTTCTTAAACTTGTGAAACACCTCAAAGTTTTTTGTAATAAAATACATCCAAAAATAATCACCAATAATTATATTAGATACAAAAACATCACTAGAATAATTATCAATGTTAAATGATCTATCATAGGAATCATCCTTCTTCTTAAACTTGCACTCTTTCTTTATGTGACCTCTCTTTCGATAATTCCAACACTTTACTTTAGGTTTACTAGGAGACTTAGACCTATCCTTCTTCTTAGACTTCTTGTCTCCACCTCCCTTCTTCTTACCCCCTCTATCCTTTAACCTATACTTTAGGTTTACTAGGAGACTTAGACCTATCCTTCTTCCTAGACTTCTTGTCTCCACCACCCTTCTTCTTACTCGAGCTCTATCCTCTAACCTACCCCTTACAACCAATGCATCACTAGAGAAATCATCCATGGACTTTCTCCTAATTTCTTCACTTAACAAGACACCTACAATGTCCTTCAATTTGGTTGAAGAATAGTTACCACTAATTTCCATAATAAGATTCTCCCATGAATGGGGTAAGGAACAAAGCAGTATTATACAATTATCATATTCTTCTAGTTTGAATCCTATTGCAATTAAGTAACTTAAGAGTCAAATTCAAGTCATTGAGATGATCATTAATAGAATCTCCCTCTTTCATCTTCAAGGAATATAACTTACTTTGCAAGAAAAGTTTGTTTACAAGATTCTTAGATTCGTACGTGGTTCTTATCTTCTTACATAATAAATATGCAAAAGGCTCTTCTGACACATTCATTAATATAGAATCTAAAGGGCATAGATGAATGGTACTTATATCTTTCTTATCTAGTCTATTCCAATCCTCATCAAACATACTTGTAGGTATTACTAAAGAAGATATTATTGTCTAGATTGATCTCTCTACTAGGAGGTCTTCAACCTTCAACTTCCATAACTCAAAGTTCTAACCATTGAAACACTCAATCTTTTACCTTGACATGCTCACCATGAATCTAAAACACACGCATGCTCTTTATTCTCACAAGATCCTTCAAAGGATCCCACTAAAGCTAGTTATACATGTACTACAACAAACCTTCACTCCAGGGTTTCAAAACTATAATCCCTTAATGGTTTCACCACTAAACACATATGGCTATGATACTAAACAACATAGCTCTATACAATCAACCATGCTCTAATATCAAATATGGGAATTTAATCCTTGTTATAATCAACAAATAGACTAGGATATTGGACGCCTTAAAATTATGTGATCAAATATAGTTATGTTTGTTATATCAATTCATTTGGTACACCAAAGTTATGACAAAGTGTTTATTTAAAATGTACACTTGAGTTGTATCTATTATTTGTTTGCAGGCTCTAAATGGATGACAAGATCTCACAACCAAGGTAGTATTTCTCAAACCTTATGCCAATGGTAAGTAAGCTTGCCACTGTTATAATTTAAAATTTTATTTTTGAAACAAATTTATGTTGCATGTGATCATTCAATTTATTTTTGTAGGTGGGATATCAAGAAAGGTAAGCATATGTAAGTTATGAGTTCCATCACCTATTACAAAAGTAACACCTACCTAGTCTTGTAGACTACCTTTCTTGAGTGGCTATATGTAAGTACCTAAAAGTGGATAGGTACACATGGTCATCTAATGATGACCTGATGTCCTAGCTCATGACCCTACATGGCATGAAAATAAATTAAACACTCCCTCAACTGATCTTTGCCCTAATGGAAGTTTCTATTCAATACTCTAAGACCCTTCTTTTGTTTCTTTAGTTTACTTAAGTTATTTTCTAGGTATTTGTACCTTTTTGTTGTTTGAAAACCTCTCTTTTTTCCTTTGAGTTACATGTTCACCTATTTTTCTTTGGTTCCTCGAAGTTATTGGCCTATCCATTATGGCAAGTGTATAACTACAATGATGAATGTGTATTTTCCTCAATGAACGTGTATCTACCTAGGTGGAAGAATTACTGCTAAGAGTGGTAAATGTGAATTTAAATTTGTATCCATAAAGCCTTTGAATGCACTTAATTTATCATCTTTTACACAATTTATTCTTGAGTTTTCTCTAATTTTGGGTGGGTTATGTTTAGACTATTTGTTTTTTCTCCCTCTAAATTGGATCTTACTCTATTTATAGATACTTGTTGCCATTTTTCAAGTCTTTTCTTCTAGTGAGTTTTGCATTTTTATAGGTTTAAAATCTTGCAAACTCCTATAAATAATTGGTCCTCAACCTCACAACTTACAATCTCTTTACAAAGTTTTACATAACTTCTACCATGTTTTGTAATCACCTACAACCTCTAGTCTCTTTAGTTCAACCCAAATTGTTAGCTTCTATAATCCAAATAACTTCAAAGCTTCATCTCCAACATTTTTCATAGCTACAACATCTTGTATTCTCTTAGTGTCTAGTTATTTTGGTGCTTTTGTCTTCCTTCTACTAGCAAAACAAGTGTCTACAATTAAGAGAGGTGCACAAGATTAGATAGATAGGTCTTTGAGGACTATGTTGGCATCATTAACATAACTCATACCTTGGATCTTCCATAGCTTAGTTGTGAGATTTCTAGTTATATTGTTTTGATTAGAATAGTTTTACTATAGTAGATTAGTTTAGTGGTTAAATTTAAATTGGCTTAGGACTTCATCTACTCTAAATATAAAATAATTCTTCTCTTAGATTTGGATTTAGATAATAGTAATGTAGTTTATTTGATAGATTAGATTTTGTTTTTGCAACAATCATTAGTAGGGCAACTTATTGTATTTTATTTCAAAGTTTATAGAGCAAGCTCAAACATAACCACCAACACAACACAAATCAACAATTCCAATAACTTTGTTCAAATAGAGATTAACTCTTCAACTTCAACATGTAATCCAAATCAATAGAAGATTGAATATTATTTGTAAAAACATTCACTTGGGAAATATTAATTTTTAGTGATCGGGAAATATTGATTTTTAGTGATTTGGAAATAAAGGAGAAATTTGTTCATTTAGCATTGCTTAAGTCTCCTTATTTCTCATTTTGTCTTTCACTAATTAAAATCTAATTTTACAAAGAGGAAATAATTTTTTTGTTGTCAATTTTTAGATTAAATCTTTATTTTCCATAGTAGAGTAATTTGATGTATGTGGAACATAAACAAAAAAAATAAAAAATACAAAAAAATATTTCATTCTTATTTCAGCAGTTTAGCATAATTTAGAACATTTATTTTTACTATCTTAAAAATTTAGAAAACACCAAAAAAACATTAGGCTCATTTCATTTGAGCTAAAACCACTCTAAACGTAGCTAATCTTTCAATCTTCTAAATGAAGTAAAATAATTGAAACATTCAAACTATAACTCAAAAGTCAACGTAAACTACCAACAAAACTTGCAAACACTCAAATTTCACAAGTAGTTCAAAATTGACAATAAGAACTTTAATTTCAACCAAAAGGCATCAAAGAGATCTCAAATCACCCTTTTCCCCTTTTCGATCATGATTGGCACTTTAAGACTATGTCTTTGGGAGTGAGAGAGGATTGGGTAGAGGTAACTTTTAGAGGCCTGAGGGAGCTCCTGCCAAATCCTACAATTAGAGAGGTAGTAGAACAAAATGAAGTCTTAGAATAAATCCAATAAGAAAATCCCATATGGAGGTTATCAAAATTGCTTACCTTAACAAAGTATTCAAATGAGATACTATCTATTTGGATGCTCTCTTTGAATCCACTAAATAGAACATTAACATTCTCCATGTAGAAGCCAACATTTTATGTACAATAGTCAAATATCAACCAAACATCACCACTATCCATTGCACACTCCTTCCTCAAGAAGAGGATAGTCCACCCCATTCCCTACCATTACACTTACTTTTGCCATGTGAGCAATAGTAATCCACTATTTATCTAATCAACACAAGCATTGCATGTGTGGACCATTTTTGAGTCAAACACAATAGTGGTGAGTCATATTTGGAGCATACAATAACATGATGTAAGGCCTCTCTTAAGGAATTGAGAGATATATGTAACCTGAATCTTGGAAACCTTATTGTTTCTTGCTTGACCAAACCTATGCCCTACACATTTAGTTCCCACATCAAACACATCTAAAGAAAAATATATAATCAAAGCAACACTATCACACATCACTTAATCACAAACAAACGAAATGAAGATAATATACAATTCAACAAATAATAATTTATAATTCATGTAGAAGCATGATATTCAACTTAGTTATGATCTAGTCATCTAATTAAATATAAAGGTAATCCATATCAATGTTGCATACTAAATTATTGAAATCATTTATCACAATAATTAGATTGATAATAAGATACAAGTGTTCTCCAAGTATAATAATAATTATGCATGTGTTTCTAAACTAGCTATCTCTAGTCACATAGTTAACATGTACCAACACAAATTGAGGTATAATTGATCTTGGGAGGACCACAAGTTAATTATAACTAATGAAAAAATTATAAAAAACTAACATAGGAGTCTCAATAGTATACGAAGTTCAAGAGATGATTTCTAGCCTTTCACAACATGTTTAATAACATTTTATCAAATTATAGCAATTATAAAGAAGATTAATGTTGTAAAAGCCTAGCACATGTATACTATAGTACCTTTTGGAACATGGATATCAAACATAGATGCATCTCATCAAAACCTAGTATCAACAATCATCATAATCATAACCTTATAAGAATCATTAGCATAGCCACCAATCATAATGAATAAATCAACATATGGATTTAGATGTCTCTGTAAGTACCAAAAAGGTACATAGGCCTACATGGAAGTCTAATGATGATATAGAGGTCCTAATCATGGCCACATAGGCATGAATTACACTACTCTCAATAGTTTCACTCTTGATGAAATATCCCATTGTGTTTTCGCCTTTTATAATTCTTTCCACCCCCCCCCCCCCAAAAGGGTTCCCAAACCTTCCAATTGCCTAATGAAGCCTTTTAGATTCTCTTCAAAGGGTCACCAAGATGACCCATCCTTAAGTTGTGAGGTCTCCTGAGTGACGTGCCCTAGCAAAATGAGCGACCCACTACTGGAAAGGGGCAACCCTATCATCATTGTATGAGTGTGAGTTCTTTCAGTTCTAACTTTTCTTCTTGATTTTTAGCTCATTTTTCCTCATTTTTTTCATTCTAACTAATTCTCCTCTTGCTTTCTTTCTAATGCAATCTTTTGTTTAATCCTAATCTCCTCAACATAGTTTCTTGATTAACTTTTTTATTTTCTTTAGTTTTCTTCAATCTTCTTCTTGTTTTCCTCTTATCCTCTCATCTATTCTTGGATAATTTCCCATGTAATTTTTAGTTGTGTCATCCTTGTGTTCTTATCTCTTCTCATTTCTCACTTATAAATAACCCTCAATTCTCCATTATTTGCACAACTAATCCAATCATCTCATCGTATAACATAGAAGCAAGAAAGAAATCTTCCTACGTAGGACTTCAAAAGCCTTTTATTTCATTTTTATTTAGTTTAAATTTGCAAGGATTCATAGATTCTTTCCCCATAGGAGAGGTTGTTTTCATGTATTCTTGTCTTATCCAAGCTTATGCATAGCAACCCCAGTAGCACTCTTGTGCTTGTGCATGACTTTGTGTGCCTTTTACTTTTACTTTTACTTACATTTTGTTACTACTTCTAAGCCCAAATCCATATCCTCATATCCCCGTCCCTATCCTTATTCGTCAAGAGGAGGACCCTACTACAACAGAGGAAGAGATGGTTGCCAAAGGATCTTTGATGACAAAGCCGGGCACTAGCGCCCACTTTTTATAGGTTCTCTATTGCTTTTGTAGTAATTATCTCACAATCTTTCCCTTGAGGAAGTAAATAAATATTCATCTTTCTCTTGGTAGTATAGAGTTATTTTCTTTCTAGATTAAATTTATTTCATGTTTGCTTAGAGTAGTTGCAAAATTGAAACACAAAAAGATAAAAAACATAGATAAATTACATTAGGAAAAGCCATATAGTTTGCATGCATATTTCCCTTTCATAGTAATTTGTTCATCTATAAAAATTGGAAAAATGAATTACAAAGCTTACATTTTTTTAGCAATAATTGCATTTAGAAA
The DNA here is from genome assembly GCA_027924645.1 of Cunninghamia lanceolata. NCBI lineage: Eukaryota > Viridiplantae > Streptophyta > Pinopsida > Cupressales > Cupressaceae > Cunninghamia > Cunninghamia lanceolata. The sequence continues at coordinate 2,362,760 of BSBN01000163.1, read as the reverse complement.
CTCATCAAAACATTCAAAAACACAAAAACAAAGTGAACAAGGGAAACCTTTGATTATATCACAAGGCAAACAACAAATTCAACATTCAAAATAATCAACCTAGAAAACAACAAATAAAACATTGATTTCATTACAAGGTACATAAAATTAACAATGCACTTGAACAAACAATGCAAACAACCCAACCACACCCTGTGACATTATGTTTCCTTGAGAATAGAACACTCCCTAAATTCCACCACCACTCGATTGGTTTTTACCACAAGAGCATGAGTGACTAGGATGAGCACCTTTGCAAGGATACAATTCATGTGCTACATCGAAGTCTAACTCACCCGTGTTGAGTTTAAGTCAATTCTGAACAACATAGTTTGGTAATGCAAATCACCCATAAGGAACTATGTGTAAGTAAATAAATGTAATTTAAATATTTTTAAAATAGTAATCAACACCCGATGTCTAAAATATGTGTCACCATCAAGGAAATATATAGGTACAATGAGTTTGACAAGGGTCAAAACATAAATGGACCTTACATACACACCCATGAGAGGGATTATTGGATTTTCATGAGACATATTTTTGACTCCATAGACATTGACTATTTTTTAACTTGTTTATCACTATTACATTGTATGATTTTCTATGTCACATGCTTTCATTTGATCTTGAAACTTGAAGAATAAGGTGTTGTTGCTTTTTTGTAGGTTCATGTGCTCATACTTTCTCTTCTTGGAGTCAACAAAATTGAAGGCATCATTTCAACACACTTCCCAACATATTAGTTAATTACAAAAACAAGTACACTTTAGGTATGAATTCTCTACTCAACTTTGCATATTGTATTCATTATTCATACTCAACTTTTCAAAATTACAATATTAAATATATGTGATCATACTTTATTTTTAGTCACAACATTTATCTCCTTCCTCACTTTATGTACATGTTTTGTAGTACACATAGATTGAGAGGACATATTATCTCCTAAGACAATTTTTTAGTTTATGCACAAATTCCATAGGTGACACAAGTTTGTTGTAGTGGCCCAAATGCTTCAAATCCAAAATAATTGATATCCTTTTATTATAGATTACTTTTTTCTATGTATTTCTACTTTGGCATGTATCCACGCATAGTTTTGCACACCTACCAAAGTGAGGGAAAAATGTAGAGCAAAAAAGTGCACACCCTATCACTTTTCCACTCTACTTTTATGCCACTTTGGGTTGATGTCTTAGATTCATGATTTGACTATTTTTGTGCACTCACTAATCTAATACCTAATCCATCACTATGCCGTGCCTTGTTTAGAGCCCTTCTAATCTAGTTCCCATCAATTTACTCATCTTGGACAAGATAATAATTATGATCTTGTCCCTAGGATAGGATTATTGGTGTGATGTTGTCCTCTAGATAGGATTGTTGATGTGATCTCCTCCCCTACTTTCAAAATTAAAATCCTCTCATTTTAAGGCTAACATTTTTCAAATATGATTGTTACCTATTGACATGGGTGCCAAAAGTTTAAATAAATGTGTCTCCTAGGTTATGTATTTAAAGTCATCATCTTGGGTCATTTGCGTGTGATAGATATAATCAGATAACATTTGTGAAAGTATCAAAAGGATTTCTACTATTGTAGGTACATTAGTCATAACGATTTCTTTGTCATACATTACACTCAAAATCTCTCTACAAGCAATCTAATGACATTCATTATAAAGGCACATTCAAAGTACATTATCTAATATAAAGCATAAATAAAGTCACATCAATAATCAACAATTAGTAATCATTGATCGATTTGATGACATTCATTACCACTCACTTATCTCTCTTTTATTTTTACTGTTAATTCAACCTTGAGGTTTTACTAAGGCACAAGGAAGTCCTAAACATTAATCATGGCACAACAAGCTCCATGGTGCTCTTTAGCACCACCATTATTAATCTTAATTTATATATCATTAGGTGAATATTTTTTGTATGTATCAAATTTCTATTTCCATAGAGGACATGATCATGAAAGAAGGACAATATCACACCATTAGGAAGATAAGATTGTTGTCACAAATCTGTCTTGGATACTTAAATTATTAGGATTTATTTGTCTCAGTCTTCTGATCATAAATTTAGTTCTAATTTTATTTTGAAATCTTTGTCATAGTGTGCCATTAGATAGACTTTACATTGCAGCGTATGCAAACCCTAACTCTCTCATTTTAATTTAACACATAGTTAACTATTGTCTCTGTTAAATTGTTTTAGTCAATTTATTGGACTCAACTCTTTATATTAATCTAAGATTTAAATTATTTAGTAATCATGTATTTATCCTTATATTAAGATAAAATTAAAGAAGATTAATCTTTTTCACCCTTCATTTGATGAACTTGTCAATGTTTAACATACAATGTTTGTAATGAAATAACTTGCACAAGAGAAGAATATAATAGGAAATATTCTACAAATACTTGATAATACTTGAGAATAATAAGTCACTTTAAGGGGGAAAACCTCTAAAAGTCTCCAATAAGAACACAATTCACAATATGACAATAATTAACTAACCAGTACCTCCTATATATACCATACTTATGCCATGGATGCCACCCATGTTGACTTAACTATATATATAAGATTATATTAATATCATATAACTTAATTAAGAGTTGTGGTATCTATAAGCTAGCTACTCATATCCTATGCACACTATATGATTAAGGATGTAGCATGGTCCCCCTTCACACAAGCATTATCCTCAATGTTGATGAATTATGGATGCTTCTGCACAAAATCTTCATCGTCCCATGTGACATCTTCGACTGGAAAATTCTTCCATTCTATGATTGCCCTAGTCCTTAGCTCCTTGGTGCATGTATGAAAAGTTTACTTAGGCTCCAAGAGGGGTCTTCCCTCTTCATATCCCCAAGTCACGTCTTTGTTAGTTAGATTCTTCCACATTAGATACTTAGTAATCTCCCTTATTTGCAACCACTTGGTTCATGTCTACAAGATTCCCTTAGGTTCCAATATGATTCTACATTTTGCATCAAGCTCTTGTAACTTTTTTTGTGTTGAAATTTTGTGCTAGTCATTGCTACTTAATTTTATTTTGTGCCTTTGCCTTGTTCTCCTTTAGACTTGGTGTTGCATGTGTTCTTCCACTACTTAAAACTTTTGGTGTACCTTCAAAGAAGAGGTGATGGATGGTGGATGGTTCCTAGGTATTATTTGAATGAATTGATCTTCATATGTTTTAGGTGGTAGACCCTTTTGCATATCTCCAAGGAGTGATAGTGCATGGAAATATATTATTGGCTTGGGCACTTCTTCTCCTCCTCCTTCTCCTTCTTCTGCTCCTCCTTCTCCTTCTCCTTCTTCTCCTTGTCCTTCTTCTACTCCTCCTACTTATTCTCCTTCTTATTCTTCTCCTTCTTTACTAGCCCCACTTTGCTCTAATCTAGTGATCTAGCTAAAGTAGTTGTCTATAAGACTAATGCCATAATGTGTCATGAGTTCCTCTTGTTCAAGACAGACCATGTGACAACACATCTCTTCTTTTTCTTCAATTACACAACTAGTGACACCAAATTTATTGGTCTAGTTCCAAGTACAATGATGCATATCCATCTTTGGTGTGAAGTTCCTAGCCATATAATTGTTTAGGTGATGATCCATATTTAGATTTGAGTCAAACCCAAAAGCATCATGTCCCTTAGAAGACACATCTTGTTCTCAAGTCTTGTGGTGTCTCTCTATATTAGAAATCTCTAGAGCCATTGTGAGAAGTTATTCATTTGAACATTGCCATGACATCTCCTATCCTAGCTTCCACCCTTGATTAGATTTTGAAATCCTTCATCTTGTTGGTTTCTTCCCTTATATCATCAATGGTTATGGAATCCCTCTCCTCTACTAATGTATGATCTTTGTTAGGAGTCTTTCCAGGAGTGACTGAAATTCTTCCTTTACCTCTTGTTGAAGCACCCACCATGATGTTGCCAAAATAGTTTATACAATTTAACTTACTCAAACAAATCAAAATAATCTAAAATTTTTATTATAACTTACTAGGACCTAGATCTCACTTGTTAAAAAAAATCTTCCAACACTAGTTCATCTGAATCATTAGGGCAAATTTGGTGGAAACCCCAATTTCACAATAAATCCTTCAAATCTACTCCAAATGACCTCAAATCTAGACTATAATAGCTTCAATATGTCCTTGATCAACCCTCCAAAATTAAAAAAATATTGTTTTAAAACCATAGGAGTGAATTTGGTGGAAACCCTAATTTTGTAATAACTCCTTCAAATCTACTCCAAATGACCTCAAATATGAACTGAAACAACTTCAATATGTCCTTGATTAACCCTCTAAATATTAGAATTTTTTTTGCTACATTAGGAGATATGTGCTTCATAATTTGACCTTCGAAATAAAAATTTGCCTTATTTCTTGTCTTCTAGATGCCAAGATGATGATCTAATACCACTTGTAATGAAATAACTTGCACATGAGAAGAATACAATAGGAAATATGCCACAAATACTTGATAATACTTTAGAATAATAAGCCACTTTGAGGGGGCAAACCTCCAAAAGTCTCCAATAATAAGACAATTTGCAATATGATGATACTTAACTAACCATTGCCTCCTATATATATCATACTTATGCCATGAATGCCACTTAGGCCAACGTAACTACCTATATAAGACTAAATTAATGATCATATAACTTAATTAAGGGTTGTGGTAGCCATAAGATGACTACTCATATCCTTATGCACAATATAGGATTAAGGGCATATCAACATTTTTTATTACATTGAGAGGCATACTACAATGATAGCAAGGGGTGGATTATAATGGTGTGATTGTGTTATCAAAACCCATTAACTAAAATTTGACAATCACTTTCACGCCAAATTAATATTTAGTAATATAAATAATATTAGTGATGCTTTAGCAAAAAATTAAAAAAGTAGTAATAAAAACAAGTGGAACACAATATATTGAAATTATGTGCCAATGGTTTTCCTGAATTTTTTATTTAACTATTTTAAAAATTGTTTATATATGTACCTATTTTATTAATTTGTAAACATAAAATAACTCTTGAAATAAAAGTTAAAGTAAATTATTTATTTTTATTTATTTTTTTAAAATTTATTACAAAATGGTTGTTGTTGGTGTTGATGGTTTGACAACACATGAGGATGGATCCATTAGAAAAGTGATCTAGGAAGTTTGTTCCCAAAGTGTTTCATGAGATTAAGGTGCAAGCAAACAAAGTTAGACTTGAGGTGGCACACCTATAGTTTCTTTTGTATCATTGGGGAAATGTCGCATTTATAGTTGTCAGAGTTTTACTAGCTCCACCCTCCAACAAGGGTCACTATCCTAATGGACGTTGATGTGGATGTAGTTAGAATGCTCGTGGTGGACTCAACTCTTTGTCACATGCTTCCCAACCCCCTCTGAGAAGAACTAGGGATTGGTCTGCTCATGGTTGGTCTCAACCATCTTGACCACCTTCAACCTCTTTTGAGCCTCATGACCGAAGTGTCTTTAGATGGCCAAATAAAGGAAAATTTTCTCATCTTGCTTTGGCTACTTCTCTTGTTCATAACACTCAGCGTCCTCTGGAAGAAGAAAATGGAGAGCATGTGATTATTGACTAGTAGTATGTTCTTGATGGCCAGAAATGTTTGAGGAAACCCAAATGGTCATGATCCTCAATCATCTCCTAGTGCTTTAGCTCTTGCTACTCAGTGACCTTGTTTCTTGTTTCTCTCTTTGGTTTTGCCACTTAAGGCTTTGTCTTACATGGACTTTTGGAGTGTGACTATTTCCATCAACCCTTTTGAAAAAATATTAAAAGAAACTTACAAAAGTTCAATTTTGTTTCGATAATTTGAAAGGGGTGAGGAAGGAAGGATGGTAAAATGTTTGTGGACGCATTTGACATATTGAATGCGGCAACACCCAAGGAAGGGGAAACATATGTGGTAGATGATGCAAATGTTTTGAATCATGTGACCAAGTCTGATATCAAATGCATTCTCTCTGATTTGGAGACTCATAAGGGCTATCACATTAACTGCGTCACTCTACGCAAATTCACTGTAAGTGAATGTCAATGTTGATGTTGATGTTTATTTAGTGACATTTAAGTTGACGAAGAAGGGTGTTGCAGAGCAAAGCAGACGCATATGGGTTTGCGGACTCGGTGTTGGAGAGATGGTATCCAAGCATGGAAGAAGGAAACAACAAGGGTGTTGTGATGCTGATCACCAGTCAGAAAGAGGGAGCCGTAACGAGAAGCCACGCATTTCTTCAGGCTGTTGGAGACCAAGTCCTTGAGGCTGTTGTTTCACAAAATCTCCCTGGTGTCTCCTTTACGTAATCATTTGTAATGATTGAGGACTTAATCAGAAAGTAATGGAGCTAATCATAGATTACCTTACTTGATATTGCCAGACTGACAAAGGCACTGCTATGCCCTTTAGCTGTAGTAGCAATTAGCTAACCATCAAATTGTACTTACAACATCAATTTCACATTAAAAATCACAAGAAGATGCAACATATTTCATTGTAATTTGTACCCAATAATCAACATCCCTAATATGTTTCTTTAAGCATAAGAGCTTAACATGAATCTATGCACCCAAATCATTTAAAAACATACAAAAATCCATGTTACTTAAACTTCTTTGTTCCCTTCATATGTCCTTACATCTCCCTTTCCACAGGAAGAAAATAACAGATAGTTCATCATACATTTTAAGAGCCATGTGGACTATCTATAAGACTAGAGATATCAAATTTACAATTCTGTAAAACATTTGATTGCTACAAAGGTACAACTTATTAGCAAATTTTTAACATTTGAACTTGTTGCCTCAATCCTTTGCAAAATACATGTGAGTGACTCTTCCAATGGACAATGGCAAATTTCATTACAGATGTGAGAATATCACCTTGAACATAGTGACTTTCTTTTATGTTTGAAAGGGGTAGCTCCTTTGTATGATGGGTGATTTACATTTCTCTATACTTTCTACCAAGAAACACAAAAGGAGCAGGGAAATAACAACAAAAGAAAGGTAAAAAAATAGAAACCCTGGGTCGACTGAATATGCAGAGGAACACCTGGGTAACTCAAAAAAAGGAAAATAAGTGGATTAGAAGCTCCTCCTTCTTACTAGTGATGGAGCTATGGATTTGTACAATAGGCCAGTTGAAATCTTATAGAATACAAAGTTTTCATCAGATTCGGTAACATGCAGGTGATACAAACACCCACCTTTCAAAACCAAGCATCACAAAGTATGACAGAGAGAAAACACGACATAGTAGACTATGATTTATTGGGTATGGTTGAATTCTATTCAACAAGCTGAAATCAGATTCTGTAAAAAGGAAAATGAACATCCATTCATGAGCAACACTCGATTTCATCATGCTAGAAATTACATTTCATGGAAGTTAATGAGAAAATTACAAAGAAAGTTGCATAATCAAAGAGGAGAAGAGTCTCTACTAGTATATGGACACAAACTTCCAATCCCTGGCAGCTTTTGGAGATGCTTCTAGCTTTTGTAAAACTAATGAAATGACTAAGCGATGACTTTTACTAAATACTCTCTAAAACTTATTTTTAAAACCTAGAACACCCTAGCCCTTATTATTTTTCACTTCTGCTTTACATTGTATGGTGGATAATATTGCAGGACTTTTTTCCACCTTTTTCTCCAATCACGACTTCAATCACAAATTACAATTTTGCATGTATTTGGTCCATAAATAAAATATCTTTACACACTTTTATAACTTATTAATTCTAAGAAGAATTAAATAAGTCTAATTTTGTCCAAAGACAAATATAACTTAAAGTGGACCTTTTTAGTGACACCTTTTACATGATAAGACTTCCCACACTTATCAACTTAATGTGTCTCTAAGAACCCTAGGTTACTTGACAATACATGATAGGAAATGTGCCAAGGATGCTGTCCCTGGGCCTTGTGAGGGACATTGCCCCTCAATCCCATTGGGGGCTTTTCCCTCAGATCCCCACAAGGGTTGCTGCCTCTCAACCCCACTATGGGCTGCCACCCCTAGACCCTTGCTTTGTTTTTAAAAAGCAAAAAATAAAATTTCTTTTAGGTCCATTTTTTCCATGGATGAAATTTGTAAAAATACAAGTATGAATTTGTAATTTATAATCATATGACACTATGATGTGCATTGAACTTGTTTTTTGATCTATAAATGAAGGAAAACTACTTATGACTTCTGCAAATTTAGTTTTATGTGTGTTGTCAAATATTATTTTACAAATTTGTGTTGTTTAAGTTTCAGAAATTTTGTCGAGTCCCAAGTTTGAGTCAAATTTAAAGCCTATTGAGTTTTTGAACTATGGTATTGTTGATATGTTTTTTATGCTTTATGCACATGCAAACTCAGAATAAAATACCAAGTATTCTATCCTCTCTTGAATAAAGTCTCTCAAAGGCTAAGCAATGTGATCCAGTGAGACAAGTCTAGGGTTCCTTATTCGTGATTTGTAGTGGATAGACTCAGTAGTTGATGTGATTTGCTGAAACTCACAAAGGGACTTACATTGAATTGACTCCTTACTCCACTCTAAATATGTTATTCTCCTTCTTAATGGAATGGGACTCTACAAACCAACTATGAAAAGAAAAGCCAAAAGGATAAGGGTTTAGGAAATCTACTCTAAGAACAATGATATAATGAACCATGCTACAATAGACAAACTCCTCACGAGACCTAACTCCACTTCACCATGGGAACCAACAACTACACGAAGTAGGTGCAATCTTCTAAGGTAACCCAATGATTTTCATATTGCAAACACACATCCAAACACCCACAACTAGTGCAGCTTGAACAAATATTCACAATCGAACTAAAGCAAATGAAGGTTCAGGCTAACTTTGCATAAACTCATTACATCAATGAACTTCTAATCTAATTCTATTCTATTTGGAAACACATCTCAATCATATCCAAGAAATTGGAAACTATGCTAACATTTGACAACCACACAAAAATCACCATGAGAACCAACAATGAGCTTGTATTGATCTTGGAAGTCTTCTTACAACAATTTCACAATGTATCTTCAATAATTTTGAAGAGTTTCCTCTACTCTACTTGCTATCCCTACTACTTCTAATGATTACAAATGAGAGAAGTGAGCCTTTTTATAGTCCTCAAAGTACAATGAAGGGCCAAGATTGATTTGCAAATCAATGGCCAAGATTTTTCCACATTGGATGTTAGTTACAACAACTTGCTAATTTTAGCAAAAGTAAAAGTTGACACAACTTGTGTACATAAAAACTCATAGGCAATGAAGGCATGTTTTCCAATGTGATAAGATTGAAGTGGAATCTTTAGAATCTTCTAGATAAGAGCCTTCTTTAGCCTCTTGCTTATTGTAAATACATTGAATGTAAATGGATGATGTGGCGAATTGTGATTGGCCTAATGATGTGCAAAAGCCACCTCAATATTGAGCAAGCTAGTTTGATCTTCTCTGTGTTCACACTGCTCGGAATATTTTCCCAAATCATGGATTTTTCTTCAAACTTGGATTTTCACCTTTGGAACTTAGTTTCTGGAACTTGAAAATTTGGGAACTTTGTCGAACTTTCTTTGTTGTCTTTCATGCCTTAGTACTTTGAATGTAATTCATGATTTTACTTGATGTACATGCTCATTCCTCATCTTGTGAAATTCTTGTTCTTGTGCAGGATTCTGGCTTTGGACTCTTGAAGTAGAGGATATCTTGTGCGTGAATTCCTGGAAATGAACCTATGGATGGATGTTCCTCTTGTGATGCTGGATTCTTGGACGTGCAAGGTGGAGTGATCTTCTTCATTTTTAGATGATTGAGCTTGCAAGATGATGATGAAGTTCTTATCTCTCTGGTGATGAAATTCTCCTCTGGAAGCAGGATGATGGCGAACTTGATGATGTCTCAATGAAGTGTAGTATTCTTTCTCCATTCTGGTGATGATGCCTTCTTTGGATGTAAGGTGAATGAGCTTGATGATACCTTGATCCTCTGGATGCTCCTCTAGATAGCTCGCCTCCAGATTCTTTAATCTTTCCTCTTGATCTCATCCACATAGATTTGTCCCAAGTTAGGGTCGCTCTGCTTCAACACTCAACGCTCCTTTACCATACATCATCAACCTACAAGTGAAAATACCTCTAGTTAGCAGGTTGACATGATACTTGATATAGAGGACAAATAATGATCAATCTCATCCTCCTTGCCAATGTGGGATAAATCATCATTTTGAAGCAATTTTCCACATATATCTATCCAAAATTACTAATAAATCTTGATGCAAAGAAGAGCATTATAACAAAACCTTACTAAATTCACACTTCCTATTGAAAATTTCTGTTAATTCTGCTGTTCTGCTCTGAATTCTAATTTTTCTGCTTTTTCATTTCGGATTTTGATGAACAATGAGAATTATAAACTCTTCCTTACAGCGCTGCCAATCTAGCCTTTAGCCTTTATAAATTTACCTTCCTTCTTGGATAAAATCTGCTCCTTTTAGGTAAAGTTCTGCTCTTATTTGCTGCTGTCTGCTTATTTAGTTTTTGAGTTGAATGTGTAGAATGAAGACTTAGACCTCTTTAAATATCACCTAAACCTCGTATCTCATAATGGGTCGGCCTAGTGCGGTTAGCATGCACTTTATTAATAATTTTTTTTATTAAAACTAATTTTGCCTCTCCTAGGCCGACCTGGACATTCATTGGCTGATTTTTCTCAATGTGAGAGTGGATTTTCCTCAATGATGAGCACTATGCACCCTCCTAGAGTGCATTATCCTTCTTGGTGAACATTTTTCACTTTTTGTTTTTGATTTTAGACTTCTACATTTTTCCTTAGACATTTTTTTTGTGAAAACTTCCCAATCTTCTTCATCTTGGCGAATGGAATTAAAATCTTTTTCAAAGTTCTTAATGATGGAGCAAGTTCTGATTTAGAGAATGCTTCATTCTACCAGATTCTCCTTAATGGTGAAGATTTTGCGCTTTCCTTGATATCCTTATCTCATTCATTTTTTGAACCTTTGCTTGCGCACATTTCTTAGACCTTCATTGGAATCACTATTAAAGTTCTTGGATTGCTCTATGAAATCATCTTCAATGTTGTTGAATTGCTATAGAGAAGAGTGCATTATCCTTCTTGATGAGAAATATGCGACCTCTACACTTAGGCTTTTCATTGTCCATTTTCAACTCTTCTCACTTCTTCAACATGGACACTTAGGGATTTCAATTGGTTCTCCATACATTTTCATGAATTTCAAGTGATTTTGATCTTGAAGGCTTATCCCTAGTGCATAATCCTCATTGGTGAGCAATTTACAATCAAACCTTAGTGTGGATCTCCAAATTCAAACTTTCCAACTTCCTTAGTAAATTTCTTCCAAGTTCTTTGCATTAAATCCTCATAAAATTGTATCAACTTGCAAGAATTGGATGTTTTCTTCATGTGCAAGGATTCTCCTCTAGATGGGCGCATAATGCTCATTGAAGAGAATTTTGCGACCTTGCCCTTAGGTGGATTTTCACTTTCAAAATGTTTTCATGACTTTGTCTAATTTTGCAAATTATTTACAATGGAAATGATTGCTTAAAGGTTTTGATTTGAAGTTCATGATAGACTCTAGGTGCACTTTCCACATTGACAAGATTTCCTCCTTTTGAGCGCATCCTCCTCATTGTTGAGGATTCTCTGCCTTCCTGGAGCGCATAATGCTCATTGATGAGAATTTTGCCATTTTTTACAACTTTCACTTAGGCTAATTTTCAAGGTCTTCTCATGGATTTTCAAGAATTCACCTAAGGAAAATAACCTTACATTGTTTTGACTCCCAAAATGTGGATCTTCATTAGGGTGCATTCTCCCTGTTGGTGAGGATTTTCCACCTTCTCCTTCAAATGTGCACTTTCCTGGGAGAATTTTTTTTCTCTTCACACTTCTCATCTCACCTTGGCAAATTTTTAAGGTTTCCACATGGATTTCACGAATTCAACTAAGGAGAATTGCATTGCATTGTTTTGACTTCCAAAATCATCAACCTTACTTACGGTGCATTGTCCTCATAGGCATGGAATCTCCACTCATCCTGGGCACAGTGTCCTCATAAGCAAGGAATTTCTACTCAAGGTCCAAGACTTAAACTTTTTCACCTGATTTTGAAGTGTTCTGGTGGAAGTATATTTAAAAATATGTTTAAGAATTTCCTATACTTTAAATATTTTGAAATATACTTCCAGGATGTTTGAGATAGGTCCCGGGTCCATGTGATTTAACATGCAGATTCTAGATTTTTGAGGATCCACCAGATTTCAGACGTAGTCAATTTTCAGGATCTCAGAACATCAGACTTCAGGACACCAAACTTAGTCAATTTTAGGGCTTCAAGACATGCATCAGGATGAGGACACACAGACTCCTTAGCAAGAATTTGGCGAGACATGAGTAAATCTATACTTCCAAACCTACGAACTCAAAGAAAACCTAAACTCTAAAGCAAAATGAAGCTAGAAAGCAGAAAAAAGAGGGGGTCCCCATTCGCAATGGGGCAATGTGTGATTAGGTCACAACACAATTGAATTACAATTGATGTCACATATCCTTATCTAAAATACTAAGTTACTAGGTTTGTTTGTTTAGGGTCCCATTGCAAGACCTAATATTTCCTATTACAACATCCATACTATTTTTAGTGTTTTACACCTATAATACAAATCAAGGAAAGTAAGCAAACTTATGCTAAGGACAAAACGAAACCCAAATTTGATAATTATTTGATTTTCCAATTACCTGAGTTGTGCTTCTATGAACAATGAGTCAATTATCAAAATAAAGGAGTATAAAATTGGTTCCCACAAACAACCACCTATTGCTTTACCTTTACCTAACCTCCATATGTAGTGACACCAGTTCATCATTAAACTTTAGACTTTATTCCAAGACAACTTAGAATGATTTAGGATACATGGATTATGAACCCACTAAAGACTAATTCCCATAGCCATAATTATTACTAAGAAGAAGGCACAATTCACCTCATGCTAAAACAACACATTTTGATCAAAGTTTGCTATTCAGTGCAATGCTTATGAGCAACTTTAAAATTTGGTAATGGTAAAAAGCATATCAAATTTATCCTTACAGTGTTGTGCCATGTGCAATATCCCATAGAAGTAATAAGTCATCCTAATTGTGAGACAACTACTTCATAAAACATCATTCTTATTTACAGCTGCATATGAAGACAAGGGATGCCTAGGTTTCATCTCAAAATGTGTTTATATTGCATAAGTTGTAAGAAGCAAGAAAACCTAGTGAAAAGTTAATTTCAGTTTTGAATCGTGTGACCAAGTCCAATATCAAATGCCTTCTCTCTGACTTGGAGACTCGCAAGGGCTATCACATCAGTTGTGTCACTCTATATAAACTCACTGTATGTTGATGTTTATTTAGTGGCATTTAAGTTGACAGAAGAAGGGTGTTGCAGAGCAAAGCAAACACATATGAGTTTGTGGACACGGTGTTGGAGAGATGGTATCTGAGCATAGAAGAAGGGAACATCCAGGGTGTTGTGATGCTTCTCACCAGTCAGAAAGAGGGAGTCGTAACGGGTGGCCCCGCCTTTCTTTAGGCTGTTGGAGACCAAGTCTTTGAGTCTGTTGTTTCACAAAATCTCCCTGGTATCTCCTTTATGTAATCATTTGTAATGATTGACAACTTAATTAGAAAGTAATGGAGCTAATCGCACATTACCTTACTTGATATTGCCAGACTGACAAAGGCACTACTATGCCCTTTAGCTGTAGTAGCAACCAGCTAACCATTGAATTGTACATACAACATCAATTTCACATTAAAACTAACAAAAATAGGGCATCACAAGAAGAGACAACATATCTCATTGTAATTTTTACCCAATAATCAGCATCCCTAATATGTTTCTTTAAGCATAAGAGCTTAACATGAATCTATGTACCTAGATCATTTAAAAACATACGAAATCCATGTTACTTAAAACTCCTTTGTTCCCTTCATATGTCCTACATCTTCCTTTCCACAAGGAAGAAAATAACAGAGAGTTCATCATACATTATAAGAGCCATGTGGACTGTCTATAAGACTAGAGATATCAAATTTATAATTCTACAAAACATTTGATTGCTACAAAGGTACAACTTGTTAGCAAATTTTTAACATTTGAATTTGTTGCCTCAATCCTTTGCAAAATATACGTGACTCTTCCAATGGACAATGACAAATTTCATAACAGATGTGAGAATATCACCTTGAACATAGTGACTTTCTTTTATGTTTGAAAGGGGCAGCTTCTTTGTATGATGGGTGATTTACATTTCTCTGTACTTTCTACCAAGAAACACAAAAGGAGCAGGGAAATAACAACAAAAGAAAGGTAGAAAAATAGGAACCCTAGGTCGACTAAATATGTAGAGGAACACCTAGGTGACTCAAAAGAGAGGAAAAATAAGTGGATTAGAAGCTCCTTCTCCTTAATGGTGATGGACATATGGATTTGCACAATAGGCCAGTTGATGTCTTATATAAATACAAAGTTTTTATCAGATTCGGTAGCATGCTGGTGATACAAACACCCACCTTTCAAAACCAAGCATCACAAAGTATGAGAGAGAGAGAGAGAGAGAGAACATGACATAGTAGAATATGATTTATTGGGTATGATTGAATTCCATTCAACAAGTTGAAATCAGATTCTATAAAAAGGAAAATTGAACATCTATTCATGTTAAGATATACCCCTTGGAATATCCCTCTAGAGCTTAGTTGAGCTCCAAGTGTAGAGCAGTCTACCCATTCCTGTAAGTTGGACAAAATCGCCCTTAACTTGTTGACAAACTTCTTTCCAATCACCTTGATGACACCCCTAGCCTAGGTGATTGAGTAATGTTTTATGGTTTTGAGTTGTAGTGATTTTGGGAACCAACATTTTGGCGATGTTGCTGGGGAAGAACTAAAAGGTTGAAGATTTTGAAGGCCTTGGTAGTGGTTAGTTTGTTGTTTGCATTTTGTTGGGTGTTGAAGTTGGTAGCTTGTCATGACTCGATATTTTCCAATTAAAGATTGGAAAGAATAGCATTGAGAATCTCTCCCTATCACTCTCTCTACCTTCCCATAATTAGTCAAATTTGAGGCCAAGAAGAAAAAGACAAAATAGGGAAAAGGACAAAATAAGAATCAAGACAAAATAAGAGCAAGACGAAGAAACTAACAAATAATAATTATTATATCTTCAAAAAAGAATCTGATTCTTTAAGAGGCATTTGTTCCTCTCAAAAGGCATGTCCACTTCCCAAAAGGCAGATCACATGGTATAAAGGCAGCGAATATCATTCTCCTCAAGGCATCAAACATACGTCATTCATTTGTAGATCATCAAATAAATATCATATAGTAAGTGATTCAGCAAATACAACACCAATTAAGGAACAACAATAAATAATATAGTGACGGCATTAGTATCTATCAGTACTAACAGCATTAAAGAAATATATCTGACATTATAATCAGATCTGCCATCAACATTATTGAAGCAAGTATAGTCCAAAAGCTATATCAGCAGTAAGCATCTTTACATTATCATTCTTTCTATATTCTGATCGGACTATCATAACCATATAGGTATGAATATTTATTTATATATCTTTGTTGCTGTTATTCATACATGTATCATTATGATAGAAATGAGACTTATATACAGTCATCACTAACAATGTAATGCAATTATTCATAATGATGTATCTTGTATACAATTATCCATAACAATATGTGACTTATTAACCTCATATGGGAGAATGAGAGAAAAGTGCCAAGAGGCCATTCATGGGTATTTAGAAGCCTTTGTCACATGAGGTATAAGGTACCCATAATGCAAAGGATATTTATCACATAGAGGCCTTGTCACATGTGGTATAAGGTACACATAGTGCAAGGATAGTGATGTAATGGCCTTGGCTACTTTGATGTAAGGCATCATAAGAGTACCAAGGAGTCTCATAGAGGCCTTGACTCTAAAGGTATTAAGGATACCACTTGAGTCTAAGGATAGGAGACATTAGAGCCCCATGGTGGATAACGGCAACTCTCATCTCATCTCTCTCATACGCTATTAATGAGTGACATATGAAGAGATAGCAAGTATGCAATAAATATTGATAAAGATCATGAGTTAATAATAGATCATGTGAAATGTCATGATAAAGAATATGCAAGGCATATTGATAATGATCATAAGAGTAACATGTGAAATGTTAATGATACACAAGGCATATAGATAGTGATCATAAGAATAACATGTGAAATATGAATGACAGATAATATGCATTGAAAGCAATCATAAGATTAGTAATAGTGATATGCATATAAAGCAATCATAAGATTAGCAATAGTGATATGCATTGAAAGTAATCATAGATTAATGATAATAATCTGTATTGATAGTAATCAATGCTGAACTAAAGTTATGAGTTGGCAATTGACCATAGAAATGATAAAAGCAATGTTCTTATGTAAATTATATATATGGCTTTAAATGCAAAATGTACTAATGTTCTTTTTTTGCAAGTTGAAATTTTTGAACAAGGTAAAGAGATTTTGATTTGTGATAAGGGGACATTACACAGCTCGTCAACTTACACCAACATTTTGGCACCGTTGCCAGGTTTAGGCAGCTGGAAATATTTTCAACACCCTTGTAGCAGTCCTGCACTTGTGCATTGTTTGGATAAGTTTGGCATCCCATCAACTTACACCAACATTTGGGCGCTGTTGCCGGGGAAAAATTAGAAGGTTGATCCATTTAATGCCCTTAGTAATAATGATTTGCAGTTGTGCATTTTGTTTGGATAAGTTTGGCATCCCGTCAACTTACACCAACATTTTGGCACTGTTGCCAAGGATAGATTATTGCTGGGTTGGAAATAATTTGAAGACTCTGCTGATTGGAGAGCCCAAAATTATTTTGCAACCTTGAAGATTGTGGTACTTCAAGGTTTTCCTCTTTGGAAGAGGTGACGAATCTACTGTCAAAGAACATGAAGAAATTTGTTGTTGTCTACTGTTGGTGAATCAAAGACCCCATTTCAAGGTACAACAACTAGTGAAATAAAGGTACACAGTTTTCTTCCTAACCTTTGAAGTTTGATGTTCCTGTCATGTTGAAGGAACAAATTTGTATGCCTCTTGCTTTCTGCCCTGCATTGTAGAATGTTTTAGTCATGGCCAATTGGTATGAACATAGATACACTAGGGATGCTTCTTCATACGCAACTTCTTATGTTGCAAACCCTAGAAACTATCTGGCTTTTGACCATTCTGGCAATACATATTCCAATCATGGCTCTGCATGTTATACAAACCAAAATTTATATGCACCCATGCAAAATCAAAATGACTTAGCTATGCAACAATGTGAAATTGATAAGACTAAACAATTGCTAGAGTCCTTATGGCAGCAAGAAGAAGAAATAAAAAATTAGATTAGGCTGCTAAAGTCTAGGGTGCAGTCCAATGCATTCCCTGCTGCCCCAAAAAATCAAATTGCTCAATCCCTTGCTCCTCCCTTAGATCCAATATACAATCATCTAGACCTCTCATGGGTTGACTACAAAACACAAGGTATGCCAACCAAGGTCTACAGCCAGTTGTCCAAGTTTGATGGGTACAATATTTGGGAAGGGGACACACATGTTTCATTTTCATAATTCATGGAAGAACATCAATTTGAGGATGAGTACATGTGGATGAGGTTTTTTGTTAGGTCCTTGTGTGGAAAGGCAAGAGAATGGTTCATAGTTTTCTCAGGTAGTCTTTTACCTCATGGAATGAACTTGTGGCAACATTTGAAAATGAATTTGCCAAATGTCTTGACCTTGTTGATCTTGTCATAGAGCTAGAAAAAATTAAAAAACAAGAGGGAGAGTCAAGCAAGGATTTTGGTCACAGGTTTGTTGTCGCTCTTTCCCATATTCCAAATGATTTCAAACCTAACACTCCTGTTTGCATTGATATGTTTCTTGAAGCATATGAAACTAGATTGAGTTATCTACGGGAAGATTTCAAAATAACAAGTATACAACAGACATGTTTTTCCCTAGACTCCATGGAGAAAATGAGAGATGACTACATAAAGGGTTTGTTGTCCACAAGTGCATATGTTGCTAGTAATAAACATGCTGATACAAACAACAACAATATGGATACAAACAATCAGATGACTGCAGCATCAGAGGAATATGATTGTGTAGTCAGAAGGGTAGAAGTGGAAGGTGGTGCATCATGTGACAGCAATGTAGATGATGAGGACAACGTATGCACCTACCTTCAGTTGGATAGCTCATCAAGTGAAAGTGAAAATAATGAAACCAATGGTGACTTCCAACCTAATGCTAAGGTATGTGGCTCAATGAACAATGAGGATGCTGTGTACAGGGATGAACAGTCAGTGGGATCAACTTGTAAGGTTGATCATGTTGAGTATGCACAGGTAAGTAAAACATGGGATGAGCAAGAAACTAGTTTCTTGTTTGATTTGATGCCCTCCTTTGTTCCCATTTTATGATGATGAAGCAGTTGATATTTTCTTGCATGAGGTTGATGTAGAGGTGGTTGTACATGATGATAACCGATCAGAGATTGTTGTTGATGTAGCCATGGAGTTTTAGTGTGAAGAGCTTGCCCTGGATTGTGAATATGGTGATCATGTGGACGCATATGAGAACTTGTTTCTTTGGTGCAAGGTATGTTGTCTTCCTCATGTAGAGTGTGCTTCATCTGAGCCACTGAGAAATGATAGAGAAATAAATGTGGAAGAAGAAGTGTGTCATCAGTCTCGTTGCAGCAGTGAGTATGACACAACAGATTGCCAAGGTGAATTTGAAACAGAGAGACAATTGGAAGAACTTGATTCTTCATGTGAGGTGTCTCATGGTTCTAACTTGTGTGCTGATGTTTTAAATTTTGGATTGAATTGTGTTCATGATTCAATAATTGAAGATTGTATCAACACATGTGAAAGTTGTGTTCAAGAGCTTGGTGGAAATGCAAATGAATATGAGTCTTTGATGTGAAATGTTTATCAGTTCTTGAATGTGTTGGTCCTACAGTAGAGGTTGAGTCATTTATATGGGACATTGATGTGAATGAGCAGCAAGGCACGTGTATGCTCGAACTTCAACAGATGGCAGCCCAACTTGAAGATATGACAGAGCTAGATTTTTTCCAGTTTGATTTGCAAGAAGATGGGTTTCTTGTTCTGGATCAGCAGTGCAGTCAAACACATTTCTCTTTTCCATGTGAAATGGAGGTGTTCTCCTTTTCCCTCAATTTGTATGATGAGGTCAGCAGGTATAGTGAAGTTGCAATTAATGATGGACATTTTTTTCCCATCTACTTGTTGTGATGCTGATTTGAGTTTCAGTATTTCATCCCCTGCTATTATGAAAATGCGTGATATGGAATGGAATAGGTCGAGCACCTATTATTTATGGTTGCCATGCAGCAATATTATTTTCAGTGGTGAGGCTTGTCTTCATTTGAGGAAAATTTTGTGCAAGTTGGTGCATACAGATGAAAGACTTCAGTTGTTGCAGCTGAGTGATGAAAATTGTTTTGGTTTGAGGGAGACCAGCTCCTTCATTCAGCTTGTCTTTGATAGAGGCAAGTAGTCTCAACAATCTTGTGCAGGTTTGACTTGCAAGTGCTTGCAAATTTTGATTACAATCAACTTTCCTTTTGTGCCCTCATGCCTATGACTATATGTTGTCTTGTATATACACCCTTGTTGTAAATATGTTGTTCCCCCTGTTCGTTTTTACCTTTTGGTCTGCCTAGAAATGTTCTGTGATTCTTGTTGTGCCATTGCTTGGCACATGCCCCCAACCAGAGCCAGTGTTGGCAACCAGGTTTTTAGCCTCATATTTGCACCATCTTGTCAAATTCATCATATTTTCCTAAGGGGTCCCTGTGCTTTTACCCTGGTGCATGTTGCTAGACTCCTGATTTTGGCTAACTCTGAAACCTTGAAAATTTGGCTAAGTCTAAAATTTGATGGATCCTCCAAATTCTAATTTAAACATTTCAACTCCTATGGATCCAAAACCCCTCTCAAACATCCTAACAATATATTTTAAAATAATTTAAAGTATAAGAAATTAAAATACTACCACTTATACTTAAATGTTATTTTAAAATATACTATCTTGTCGGGATTTCGAGACCCACAAGGACTTTTGGACTCGGTCCTTGTAGGATTTCGGGACCCTAGAAAATTTTTGGACCTTTTTCAAAAAGGTCTAAAAGTTCTTGGTCCTCCCGTGAACCTGGTCCTCACTTTCTCTTGCCCACCGTGGTATACTAAAAATTTTCTGGCAGGACTTCAAGGCCCATGGGACTTTTGGTCCTCGTCCAAAATCCGTTTGCGACCCCGCAATCTGCCAAAAGGTCCAAAATCTTCTTGGACCGCTTGTTTTTTCAAGGCAAATTTGGAGATGCAAAAAATTAAATTTTTAGATAATTTTTTGAGGAGAGGGCTGAGTATTTTATGCAGTTTCGGGTCAAACTTTCAGTTTTGACTTTTGGCACTTCTAGTCCTATCAAGATTTCAGGACCCGTTTGGACTTTTTGACTTTATCCAAAAGGGTCCAAAAGTCCTAAGTTCTCCCGCCAACCCAACACCCGTCAAAGGCCCAAGAACGTCCAAAAATGCGCCAACAACTTCTAGATCACCATTAATGTGAAATGGGTAGTTGAAAATGATGTTATTAATGCAGTTAGTGGGGTTGTTGGGGTTTTCCCTCCCTATCCATCATCAAATCCGAGTTGCAAGTGATATAAAAAAAGATTGAAACTCATTTAAAAAGGAGGTTGGTTTTTTGTGTGTGGTCTCCAAAAGATGTTACAGGTGCAAAAAGTTGCAGGGCAGCCATTGAAACACCAATTTAGCTCATTGAGGAGTGCAAACCTGTGAAGTCAAAGGAGTTGATATTGCATATGGTTCTTATTATAGAATGTCTCCAGGTCATTAGGTATGTATTCAAGAAGATTTCTCAGTCGTAGTCGGGTATTTTCCTTTGTCATGTTTGATGGCATGAATGTAATACTAGATCAGATAAATGTGACAACATTCTAAAAATATTACAAGCTTTGTAATAATCTCTCATGTTATATATGGGTATATGCAATTATGTTTTGGATTACTAAGTATGTTCTTTTTCAAGATCTCGTATTTGGTGGTGTATGCAAATACATAGCTCATTATTCCTTTTGATTTTAGTTTGTTATTTTCTTGATGAACTATGGCTCTATTGCCCATAGAGTAGGCACCGGTCTAGAGCCACTCCTATCAGCCTCACATCATTTTAAGCAAACAAAAACATTAACCAGTGGTTTAGGGGAAGAACCGTTAATTCTATGCATCCTTAACTGTCAGTATAAGTAGGGAATTTTTTCAAGTGAATATAAATGAATCTATTTCATGTGGGTGCATGCACAGTTGAATCAGTTATATAGGGGTTTTGTGACAGCCAGTTATTCTTGGTTCAGAGATAGTTTTGGGATCAAGATAACAAGTTGGCTTTGGTTGCTCATTGGTTTTTAGTTGTTCATCTAGTTTGAATTCAATACCTGTTAAGGTATACCCCTTGGAATATCCCTCTAGAGCCTAGTTGAGCTCGAAGTGTAGAGGAGTCTACCCACTCCTATAAGTTGCCCAAAATCACCCTTAACTTGTTGACAAACCTCTTTCCATTTACTTTGATGACACCCCTAGCCTAGGTGATTGAATATTGCTTTAGGGTTTTGGGTTGTAGTGATTTTGGGAACCAACAAAATAATCCACTTTAGAAAGAAAAAGATATTGAGAAGCATGCTCAAGTTGATATTCTTGAAATTGTTTTGAGGAATGACTCCAATCAGCTCTTCAAATGAAAAGAAAGAGGAGGGAGAATAACTTGACTCATCATCAAACCTTATAATAATAGGGGTCTTCTTGAAGGCAGTATAAACATGAGCACTATGTTGATAACTGAGAGGGGGGGGTGAATCAGTTATCCTAATTATTTTCCCTTTTGAACTTTCTTATTAATTAATGCAGCATTGAATCAAACACAAAAACATTACCATGAAATAAGAAACACATGACACAGTATTTTTGACGTGGAAACCCTGTTAAGGGAGAAAACCACGGGGTGATTAACCCAAAGATTATTCTCTGTTAGAAGAATAGGGAATTACAAAAATGGCACTTGCCAATTAGGGCTCACTGCCCGAGCACACTGCTCACAAAGAGGCCCACTGCCTACAAGGAGACACACTGTCTACAAAGTGATAAGAATCACAGTCTTGAACTGATTGGAAGCATCTACATATGCTGGAGTTCAGTTCCGGTTAGGCTCAGTACACTGATCTGCTGCACTTCATCTTTCCTCTATTCTTTATTCTGCTATCCTTTCACATACCGGATCTTTCTTACTACTTCTGCTCTGTTCTGCACTTATTTGCATATGTCATCACACAATTCCCATCTTCACAACTAAATCCATCCTCTATATATATCTGCACAAGTAATTTCATCACTTTTCTAGTCGGCATCTGGAACAGTCTAGTTTCTTACAAACTCTATTCTGTCGGCTGAATCCTTGCTCACCAAGCAATGCGGATCAAGCATATACTTGTAGATATCATTAATTATGTCGGCCAAACATGATTCATGCCTTCACAACCTTTACTATCAACAGTAACACATCCGGAAAATAGTCTGATACTCTGTCAGTCAGTTCTTCCTCTGTTCTCACTGTCTCTCAGGAATCCGGTACTCAACTATTCATATCTTTTTCCTTGTCCATCACCAGAGGCTAAATCCTTGGAATATACCACTCAAGGTAGTCCTCTTGACTTCCCCAAATCCACACTACACCAAGACACTTCCTCTGAGAGATCCGGACCAATCTGTCGGACCTTGCCATATGCTCTGTTCTTGTTCACCGGACCACAACAATCTTCATTCTGACTTCCGGTAGAGACACACCATGACTTGCGGATATGTGGGATGATCTTTGTTGCCATCAATGACAACAACCATGAATCCATATAGTGTCTCTTGCTAACAATCTCCCCCTTTGGCATTGATGGCAACACTTAGTGAAAAATGACTAAGTGTTTACACTATGCTCCCCCTTTGCTGATGCTCTGTCTTTATATACAATTTCTGGAACTCCCCCTTAGTTGGATTCCTCATTTTTTACTGCTCCTCACTCCCCCTTTGACATCAATGGCAAAGGGTAGGGTCCGCACACCAAAATTTTCAAAAATTTTCTATACATAGCCGCATATTTACATACTCACATATACTGAAGAATGTCTGCAAAGGATGTCTTCAATTGGATTAGTTCTGTAGCCCAACTTTGCTTCATTCTATCCAAAATTGAAATGTGACCACTCAACAAAAATGCAAAAGCTTCTGCCCTCTTGAGATCTGTCGAATCATTTGTTTGGGTGGTGGTCTGAGCATCACTGATGGCCTCATGCATAGTTTCTAACTCAGGGATTATAATCCTTCTAAGTTCTCCCATCCGGTTAGTGATATTCTTCCTTTCCTTCTCAAGGTTCTTTATTTCACTCAAGACTGCAATAGTCTGACATTCTTGATTTACTATGGAGGAAGAGAGAGGATCAAAACTTTGAGATAAACTTTGTAGTTTGTCTTGTTCCTCTTTTATTTTCTTATCAATTTCTGCTGTTGCCTTTGACCAGGATATACAAAATTTGTAAATATCACCGCCATCCTTAAGAGCATTTTCTAAGCTCTTTATTCCAATACTCATATTTCTCATATCGTTAGAGATTAATCCTAATACTTCTGAAAATCTTTTATCTAAAAATTCCTTCCAGACCTTTTCTTCAGCTGATTTTTCTAGAGATTCAAAATGTGTACTAACACTGCTGACTAAGGTTTTGAGATTACCGGAAGAGGAGGCTACCGGATCTATCTGGACTGATGGCATAATCTTCTCAAGCACTCTGGAGGCAGCCTCTATCAACTCACAGTCTTCCATATGAGACTTTAGTAGTTTCTCTTTGACTTTCTCATTTGCAAATGAGGCTATTTTCATTGTTTGCACCGGTGACAAAGAGTCAAAATCTAATGGTCCTTTTAGCAGGTCCGGTTCATCTATTTCTATAGTGGCTTTTGTCAAGAATTCTTGAACAGTTTGTGTTGTGTCTCTTGCCAGAGACAGATGTTTCTCTGTTGGGGTCTTCTCTTTCTCTGCATCCTTGATGCTGTCAACCTCTTTTTCTTTGACTGCTACTTCTTTCTCCTGTAGTTTCTCTTCTTCTTGGGATCCAGAGACTGTAGGGGAAACCGGAGGAGAGATGTTAGTCTGTTCAAGGCCCACTTCTTCCGGAGCAGATGATTCCAAGTCCACAGTTGTTTCTGCACCTAAGTCCTCTACAACAGGAAGATTGAACCTTTTGAAGGCCTTCCGGAGGATCTCTTCTGTCTCTTTGGCCACCTTGTCGGTTTCACCAAGCATAAGCTAATTCATCCTTGCTTTGCTTCTGAATTCATCCTTGCAGTCCTTGAATATCATGTTCATTGTTTTGTGATCAATTGAAGGATATAGCTGAATAGCTATTTGTTCCCTGATCTCAAGGTCTTTTGCCATGGCATTATTTTTTCTTATTTCTAGTTCCATCTCTAGACTCTTTGGAATTTCAGAGATAATCTCAATAAAAGCTTTATTGTAGATGTTCAAGTACCTTATTATAGCTTCCTGCAGGATCTTTTGATCTGCCTCATTGTAATCATCATAGAATTCAGCCACCGGTTGAAGGTTCCCATCCACAGTGACTGATTTGACTACACTGTCTAGAGACAAGGTGGGCTTTTCAGAAAGTTCTTCTGTTATTTCTTCCTTGTCTCGGCCAGAAGAGGATTTACCGGATTCTTTCTTTTTCTGTTTCTTTATTTCTTTCACTCCCTCATCTGACTCAGTTTCTTCTTCATCCTTTTGGCTTTGATAAGCTCTTGATGCTTTTGTCTTGGATCTCTTACCGGATCCCTGGACTTCCAGTTTTGAGCTTTTGGTTTTGATAGGTGTGGATCCTTTAGATGATCTGGTCCGGGTTGAGGATTCCACCGGAGCACTTTTCTTGCTTTTCTTTTCTGCCTCTTTCTTTTCTTCCTTAGATTTTCTTCTCTTTTCCCAGCTGGCATGAAGTGCCTCTTTTGAGATGCCTAGGCCTTGAGCAATATGCTCAACTTCTTTTCTTACCTTCCTCTTTATCTCCGGTTCCCTGAGTTCTACATGTATCTTTACACTCAGCTCCTCAAAGGTTCCAAACCTTTCTGCCTTTGGAACTTTGGGCTGACTTAGCATGTGTTGAACATGCAGCTCCACTATTTGTTCATCCACTTCATACCCCATGGGCATGATCCATACAGTTCTTGGTTCTACTGCCTCCATTAGACACTGATCTGTTTCTACCATGAAGCATACTGTGTCTTTGTACTTTTCAACAAGGGATTGGGGTATTCTTTCTCTTGCATGCATCATGCTTTGGAAGTTCTTGAAGTATCCCCATAGAGCTGTATTTCTTGCTTTCGCATCCCCAAGTCCATGCAAATAGTCTCTGATTTGGATGGCAATCAGTCTGTCATTCTGCCATATCCATCCACTGGATCTGGGAAGCTCATTCATGTAGTAAAAGAAGAGACAAAAGATCAGATTGCCATACTTGAAGGAGTTTTTCTTGTCCTTCTTAATCTTCTGCAGATTTTCAAAGAGTTGGTTTACAAGAAGCTCACACAAGTCATAGTCTGCATTCTCCTTTAACATTTGATAAGCTGTGTAGATTGCAGTTCCCAGTACTGAATTTTCCCTACTGGAGTGATAGATTTTGTAACCAATTATCATAGATGCAAATTTGACATCCGGTTCAGTGATGTCATCAACTGTCATAGCTCTCTTGTCAAACTTGGATCTGGTTGCATCACTAACTGTCTGATTTTTGACAAACTTGAGAACAGGTAATCCACCGGATGAGTGCAGACCGGTTACAGCCCTAATTGCATCTTTGGTGATCTTAAAGGGCTTGTTCAACCATAGGAAGTTGTCATGTACTCTACTTAGTACATACCGGACCCATTCATCTTCTTCAAAACAGGGGAAATGAATGCACTGTGCAAAGTGTTTGTCCCGGATGGCTTTGTACTGAGGTTTGATCTCAAAGGAATCATCTATCAATTGTTTGTGATAGATATCCATCAGTTTTGATTCTCCAAAGTCTTCAAGATTCGCATGGATGTAAACCCTAATATCTTCTGTATGCAATACACCATGAGGAACACTAGAGAAGGCTCCTAGTGGATCTACCTCCAATGATTTGTAAGGATGTTTCTTGAATGTGGGGCGAGGTCTATCAGAGATCTTAACTATATTTGGAGTAGCCATTCTTCATAGATTTGCAGTGAGATAATGAAAACGGAGAATACCTTATGCGCCTTCGGTTTGCACGGAGTGGTTGGATTGATTTCTTTATGCAATGACTTCAGCAGGAGATCTTTGGTGTGCTTGATGAATCTTGTTGCAGAGCTCCACTTTTCGCTTCTTCTTGAGTGCAGAATGAGCAAATGATTTTTGAGAAATCCCTTATATTGCTCCGCAAACCCTAATATCTGTTTGCAATAAATGCTTCACCTATATTATTCCGGTTTGCCTTGTCCGGATAGCTTGGAGTATCCCAGATCAGTCCTGATCTATGAACATCATGCGGATCTTTCAATCATGAATAAATCGAGATGACACATTACAAGAACATCCCAAACATTCTATCCAGTCCGCAGAGTAAGATAATGTACTTCCGGATCTCTCCGGACCCTTTTGTAGTCCTCTGTCATTCCGGAGCATCTCCCGGAACAGGTCTTTACTTGATTGATCACAACTTCTTTATATCTTTATGCGGACCTCTGAAATCTTGTCTGGATCATCTCAGGACTGGTATCTTCAAACCCTTTACTTCGCATCTTGTGCCACATCCGGTACCACTTGATTGGCTGGGGGAACAGGATTTTCTTTGAGTCTCCCCCTGAGCCAAAGCTCACTTTTTAATTTCTGGAAGAAATATTAGCACCAGAGTCTGGTGCGGATCCAACCTCTACATTCTCTGAACTTTTCTTCACCCAAATCTTGCTCATCTGATTCCTAACTTCATCCGCATTCATCTTTTGTTTACCCTTGTCTTGATTCTGATTATACACCGGACCTCTTTTGTCCTGATTCTTGCTTCTGCAGACTTTAGCATTATGACCGGACCTATTACAGATTTGGCAAATAACATTTCTTTGCATATTTGACTGATAACCTCTTGATCTGCATTAATTAGCCATATGACCTACTCTATTGCATGTAAAGCATCTACCTTTGAATGATTTGTTTACTTGCATATTTCTGCATTCATGGGATTTGTGTCCATACCTTTTGCAGTTAAAGCACTGTCCGGAGAAGGATGAATTAATCTGATTCATTCTCTTTCTGCACTGATTAGCTTTGTGACCAAAGTGGTTGCAGCTGTGGCAGTATCCATTGAAAGATGGATATCTTTGAGCATTGGGCTGTCTTACCGGAGGTCTTCTAGGCCTATTCCTTGGATTTTCTGATCCAAAATTCTTTTGACCGGATCCAGAGCTTTCTCCTTTCTCATATCCCAAACCATACTTGTCATCTGTCCTCTTTTGACTTCCAAGAAGTACTTCAAGTTGGGTAGAACTTATCTTGAATTTTTCTTTATATTCATTTGCTGTTTGAAGATCTCTTTTGAGAGAGGCAATTTGATCCTCAAGTTTTTCTTCATTATCTTTGGCATCTTCAAGATCAGATTCAAGATGTCTGATAATCCTGTCCATCTGGTGGCATTCTTCTGATTTTTCTTTAAGAGATTGTCTTAGATTGTCTTCAGCTTTTCTTTTTTCTTCAATCTCTTGAGTAAACTTTATAGTTCCTGATTCCATTTCATGTCTTAACATAATGACTTCTTTTGATAACTTTTCACATAACTTGGTTTGCTCAGTCAATTCTTCATTTGTATTGCTTTCTTCACTTTGTCTTGCCAATTGTTGAAGTAGCTCCTTTCTCTTTTTCATAGAGAGACTTAATTTGTCCTTTAATTCTCTCATGAATTCATCAGCCTGTTTGAGTCTTTCCTTTAATTCATTGACTTCAGAATTTGACTGTTCAAGATCCTCAAGGGCAGTCTTGAGTTGCTCCCTTAAACCATATGCATCCATTTGAACTCCCAGATCTTCCTCAAGCTGTTAGGCTCTATTAGGAGGAACCTTGCTCTGATACCAATTGTTGATAACTGAGAGGGGGGGGGGGTGAATCAGTTATCCTAATTATTTTCCCTTTTGAACTTTCTTATTAATTAATGCAGCATTGAATCAAACACAAAAACATTACCATGAAATAAGAAACACATGACACAGTATTTTTGACATGGAAACCCTGTTAAGGGAGAAAACCACGGGGTGATTAACCCAAAGATTATTCTCTGTTAGAAGAATAGGGAATTACAAAAATGGCACTTGCCAATTAGGGCTCACTGCCCGAGCACACTGCTCACAAAGAGGCCCACTGCCTACAAGGAGATACACTGTCTACAAAGTGATAAGAATCACAGTCTTGAACTGATTGGAAGCATCTACATATGCTGGAGTTCAGTTTCGGTTAGGCTCAGTACACTGATCTGCTGCACTTCATCGTTCCTCTGTTCTTTATTCTGCTATCCTTTCACATACCGGATCTTTCTTACTACTTCTGCTCTGTTCTGCACTTATTTGCATATGTCATCACACAATTCCCATCTTCACAACTAAATCCATCCTCTATATATATTCGCACAAGTAATTTCATCACTTTTCTAGTCGGCATCCGGAACAGTCTAGTTTCTTACAAACTCTGTTCTGTCAGCTGAATCCTTGCTCACCAAGCAATGCGGATCAAGCATATACTTGTAGATATCATTAATTATGTCAGCCAAACATGATTCATGCCTTCACAACCTTTACTATCAACAGTAACACATCTGGAAAATAGTCTGATACTCTGTCAGTCAGTTCTTCCTCTGTTCTCACTGTCTCTCAGGAATCTGGTACTCAACTATTCATATCTTTTTCCTTGTCCATCACCGGAGGCTAAATCCTTGGAATATACCACTCAAGGTAGTCCTCTTGACTTCCCCAAATCCGTACTGCACCAAGACACTTCCTCTGAGAGATCCGGACCAATCTGTCGGACCTTGCCATATGCTCTGTTCTTGTTCACCGAACCACAACAATCTTCATTCTGACTTCCGGTAGAGACACACCATGACTTGCGGATATGTGGGATGACCTTTGTTGCCATCAATGACAACAACCATGAATCCATATAGTGTCTCTTGCCAACACACTATTAGTAGGAACAATGTTTTTATCTTTGTAAAGCTAGGTACCATCATCTTCGATACCATCAACAAAGAACATGTTATACACCTGTCCAATTTTTTTTGTATTCAGTTTCAAAATCTCCTCTTCTTTGCCTAGAGATTCCTCATCTAGTACTACGAGATTGAGAAAAGTTTGAGAGGCAGGAAAATCTTTGCCTCATCTATAGGACTTTACTGTGTAGGAGGAGGGATGCTTGCTTGAAAATACCACTTCTTCATTGGTGGCTCCAACAATGTTATCTCCTTGAAATTACTCTATAGATCTTTTACAATCTTCTTAATCTTTTCAGATGGTATCATGTTGTCCTCTATCTCCATTGCTTGTTGTTGTGCAACCATAATATTTGATATCTTGCATCTTTTCAGGATAAATTGAATTTCTAGATGTAGTGCAACAATAAAGTATTATGGAATGCAGCATAAACTGATGAAATGGTTTTATATTGAGATAAGTAGACTCAACATAAAAATGGAAATCATGGCCAAAAAATAGAGTGGAGAAAGTTAGGTTCTAATGGAAGAAGAGAGGAGAATCTTTCAAAATTGGGAGGCAATCCTAAATGTAAACAAGATGCAGAATAAATTAGGTAACCAGAAAGAGATTTGACATCATTGAAGAAGAATTTGCTAAGGGTCAAGACCAACAGGATGCTAGAATTGTGGCCCTAGAATAGGAAATCACAAAAGTAAAAGAAAATTTTAATAGGTATATGAAGGTCCACTCAATGGAAATAAAAAATATCAATGAGAAGTTCAAGAAGAAGGGGACCAACATTCGTGAGGAAGGTAAGACAGGGGAGGGCATTGGCCCCAACTCTAGGACTAGAAGCACCAACAAGAAGAAAAATGAGGGAAACAAGAAGAAGGTCCAACAATTTCAAGGGATAGAAGACAACCTCTAGATGGAGGAGCTGAAGGTAGAAGACACTCTCAAGTAGCTTTAATTTGGTTTTTGGTCTTTGTTATGTTGTGTTGTTCTATTATGTTTCTTGTTTTTTTGTTGGGCTTTAGTTGTGGGTCAGCTGTAGTTTTGTTGACGACTTGCTATTTGTAAAGGATTTCCAGGGTCCCTTCAAAACCTATTTTTTACCCCTCTAATAAAAACAATAAAGTATTATTATTTTTCCATGAAATACATGGTAACAAGATGATATTTTATCAAGCATCAAGGGAATTTGTACGTGTTTAAGTTTGTTTGTGATCCTATTCTTTATGAACAAAATCTCAATTATCCCTTAGCCTATTCTATGCATATGACACAAACACTCCTATTTTATATTAACACCTAACAACCTCTAACTAATAGGTTAATAACCCAATAAAATTGGTACATAGTGTGGAGGTGACACAAATTAAACTTAGGTGGCATGCTCCACATTATTGTGTTTCTAACTAATACAATACCTTAGTATCATGTAATATTTCTAACTTTTCCTCTTTATTACATATAGTTCAAATATTGGAGAGAGAATCAACTTCGTATGTGAATTGGAACATACTTATAGTTCAACATACGCACAAATAGTAGGGGGAATGTGGTTCAGATCCCAAGTGGTCTTGGGGACAAACCAATATTGAGAAAGACGGGTTTATAGATTATTCAAAGGAAAACAAGAGATTAGTAAACCAACACACAATTGAGATATGTAAGCAGAAGACTAGAAAATATGTGTGCTACTTGTATTCACAATCAGACATGAATAGGGTACAATAGGTGTTACGAAATTGTGTGGTAAGAAATGAGATTCCTATGATAGAAAGGGGTGAACACATAGTTTGCCTACAACTATTCAGTTATCCGTCTTCTTTCAATGTGGAGATGAATGGATATGTATGTTACATTATAGTTACAAACAAAGAGAGGACGGTGGAATGGTTCATATTCTAAATTGTTGATCTTCCAAGCCCAACTACATGTCGGTTTGAGAATCCCAATGGTTGACATTTTGTGCCATGGCTAAAGAAATCCATTTGTATATATCTTCTAATGTTGCTAGGTGTGTGTGTGTGTGTGTGTGTGTGTGTGCAAGACTCTGCAAAGTCATGTGTGGAGGCACATGATGAAGCAAAGATTGCATGGGATCATGTTCAGTGGCCCGCATGACACCATGTGTTGTGCAGAAGTTCCAAAGACTATCAAGGCATGCACAATGTTCCTAGAGGCTTGCATGGCTATGCTTTGATCATTTGCCTTTTCTTGAGAAGTGATGGCCCCCATCATGTCTTTGGTGAGTTGTGGAAATTGAACATGGAGCTATTGAAGATTGCATCACTTTGCTTGATTTGCTTATTGCCCTACCTTAGCCACTTTGAACAGATGTGCCCAATGTGGTAGTTTGAATGATCTCATCTTGTATGATTGTGTGCAAGCATTTAGGATCCAAGTTTGAATGATGTTGAGTTGATGCTTGCTCAAGAAGAGGAGGAAAATATGGCTTGAGGAGTTCCATAGTGATTAATGAATGCAATCCTAAGTATTGCAGGAGATATTGAACAAATGTGTTCTCACTAGCTATGTGCAAGACGGTGTATGGACCATAGCTCAAAGACTTCATCTTTTGGTGTGGACCCTTGAAGCATTCCTTCTATAACCAAACTTTGTCACCAACCTTGAAAGAGTGAGGTGTACGGTGCAAGTTTTGACATTCTTTATATTTGTACTATTGATACAAGAGAATCTGCTAAACTCGTTGGTGAACACTTTGAATGTGTTGCAGAAGATTTTGCACTATATCCACTTCCTGTTCCTATTTGTGTGACTCCAAGTATAGTGGTGTGTAGTAGGATATGTGAAGGGTTGATGCAAGTTGGAATCTAAGACATGTTTGGAAAGGACTATGCCTTGTAGAATGGTGGCACATGATGAAGCAAAGACTAGCATGGGATCATGCATGGTGGCACACAATGACACCATGTGTTGTGTAGAAGTTACAAAGATTATTGAGGCATTCACAATGTTCCTAGAGGCTTGTGTGGTTGTGCTCTGATCATTAGCCTTTTCTTGAGAAGTGATGGCCCCCATCATGCCTTTGGTGAGTTGTGGAAATTGAACATGGAGCTGCTGAAGATTGCATCACTTTGCTTGATTTGCATATTGCCCTACCTTAGCTACTTTGAACAGATGATGTGAACCATGGTGAGTGCCCAATGTGGTAGTCTCAATGATCTCATCTTGCATGATTGTGTGCAAGCATTTTGGATCCAATTTGGAATGATGTTGAGTTGATGCTTGCTTAAGAAGAGGAAAATATGGCTTGAGGAGTTCCATATTGATTAGTGAATGCAATCCTAAGTATTGCAGGAGATTGAGAACAAATGTTTTCTCTCTAGCTGTGTGCAAGATGGTGTATGGACCATAGCTCAAAGGCTTCATCTTTTGGTGTCGACCCTTGAAGCATTCCTTTTGAGAATGTAACCAAACTTTGTCACCAACCTTGAAAGAGTGAGGTGTATAGTGCAAGTTGTGATGTTCTTTATATTTATACTGCTGATACGAGAGAATCTGCTAAACCTGTTGGTGAACACTTTGAATGTGTTGTAGAAGTTTTTACACTATATCTGTTTCCTATTCATATTTGTGTGACTCCAAGTATAGTGGTGTGTAGTAGGATATGTTGAGGGTTGATGCAAGTTGGAGTCTAAGTCATGTCTGAAAAGGACTATGCCTTGTAAAATTGTGCAAAGCTCTATTGTAGGCATGTTAGATGTATAGCAGGTTGTCATCTCAAGTGCATGGATGTGCACAATTATAGATGTGCAATAGGTGTAGAAGTGTGTGATTCACCACCTTTGTTTGACCATTTATCTGCGGATGAAAGGTTGCCTTCCAAACATCTTTGGGATGAATTGGTACCTGGTTATATTTTGACTTGAGGTCAATCTTTGTGAGGAATTGCACACCATGAAGCTGATCCAAGAGGTCATCGATACATGGAAGAGGATACCAATACTTATGGTTATCTTGTTGAGTGTGTGATAGTTAATGTAGAGGCGCCATGTGCCATCTTTCTTGTTGCAAAAGAATTGTTGCTTTTACGCATCTTGCAATTGAGTGTTGATGTTCAATGTTTTCTTTGAAGAGAGTTTAATTGGTTGAATTTGTGATGCAAGCAATTTAGAAACTTCAAAAAAATAATTATAACAAGGATGAGGTAAGAATTGGTGGAAGTGCAAGAAGTCCCTACTAGGGTTGGAAGACCCTTTAGTTGGAATAACTTGGCTTAAAGGGAACTATGTAAATACTCCTCAATTTGGAAGAGACTATGTATAGATGGTGTGGGGACATTTTGTATGAAGTTAGCAATTAATGTATCTTCATCAAGTGTGCGCAAAGAAAGACTCCTATTTATGGTTAGAATGTGTTGTACAGGATGGTTCCTATGTTTAGGGTTTTCCTTAGATTTTGTTATTATTGGGGGTGCAGGATTTTCTAGCACCCTACCAGAATGAAGATGTATCCCACTCAAATCCATTGAATAGGTGGGATACCATGCCACCTTATTATCATAAACTTGCTAGGCTTGCTTGTTGCTAAGGTTTGGTACAGGTTGAGTAGGTATCTATGGAGCTCATGGGGGTTGTGAACTTGGATAGTTGGGAGGATTAGGTAGAAGGTCTTGTTGAAGGAAGCTGAGGTTGAGCTATTAAGGTTACCAACCTTGTTGTTGTCTTTGCCAAGATTGTTGCCCTGGTTGACTAGGAGGTTGCCATTGCTGGCTTGATGAGGGCTGATTATATGGCTGAAAATTGTTTACCCATGGCTCTAGCATTGGTAGCCATCCTCCTTGAGGCAACCATGCTTGTGGAGGGGGAGGTAGAGGGGGGGTACATTTGATTAGTCCAATAACGATTAAAAATTGTTGATCATTGGACATACCTTGATATCGAGGCCTTTGTTGAGCAATGCAATAAATTTGATTTTCTCAATCTTCCCTTGCCATCAATCTTAAGTAGTTTATACATAATTCATGGATTTCACCATATCCAAGCTGGGAAATATCTCCTCCTTCCATTAGGTTTAATGCTCCATGTAGTCTTGACGAATGCTTCTCACTTGCTGAGTTACAAATTGTGGAACCTCTTATCGGGAGCTACCCTTGGTTCTTCTCTTGAGAATGGAGAAAACATTTTGACACAGATGTCACAACTTCCTTTTTTAGGTTTAGCTAATTGCACTATCTTGTCTAGCAACTCAGTGATTTTCTCAACAACTTTTGCGATATGATCTTCTGTAATTTTAGATTTCTGAATAGAGATTCCTCTTTGGTGAGTCAAAATTGGAGAATGCGTTTTGATGAGGATGAAGTTTTGTTGTTCTTTCTTGCTTTTTTTCTTTCCTTTAACTGCAGATGGTGTTGTTCTTACATCCAAGTTAGTTAATTTTGGAAGAAATCATCAACTATTATTTCTCCTACGACTCATACATCTAATATGACAACTTAAGGAAACATCACACAAAGGTAAACACATAATAAATGTTAACCTTATTTCTATATAACCCATTTAATTCTTGAATCCTAACTCAGTTCAAGGAAAAACTACTGTTGTCTTTTGACACCCGTCCTTGGCAATG
This sequence comes from Cunninghamia lanceolata, assembly GCA_027924645.1. Lineage (NCBI taxonomy): Eukaryota > Viridiplantae > Streptophyta > Pinopsida > Cupressales > Cupressaceae > Cunninghamia > Cunninghamia lanceolata. The sequence continues at coordinate 2,327,558 of BSBN01000163.1, read as the reverse complement.
ATGCCAAAAAGTGTTGAGCACATTCACTATCATTTTGATTCAGAAACGTTTAGTTTTGACCAGGTGTTTGCAAAGTATATGCAATACTGCAAGTTCAATTAAAATTAATTTCCTTATATGAAATGTAGATTTGATCTAATTGGGGATCCATTATAGATAAAAGAAATTGATAAGATTATAAGAATATTGGATCTACTTGCAAACTAGACGGAAAGTGTTGCAGATTAATCAAAACACTCAACTGTAACACACTAGAAATTAAATCAAAACAATGATAATCACAACAATCTTATCATTAACTTTTCAATCCAAATCTGAAATAATAATTAAATAACACACAAACAACAAACAAACCTAAGATGAAAACCAATCCTCTCGAGCATGCCCTTTCCCAATCAGACTGATGCACAAAATACAAGCTTGCTCACGCAACAACTTCTTTATTAATATAAATAAGTAATTTTGAGAACAAATGAATTGTTGAGCAATTGCAAGAGTTCTAGACTAGGTTTCGTTAACTACATCCTCTTAGCTATGACATTATATAGATACTAGCGGTGGCATCTTTTTGCTACAATATCCAGAACAAAACACCACCTATCCCAAGGGGCAAATTAATCCAAAACAATTCTTACAACATGTAAGACAGATTTGTTCTTTATCTATCTTCCAACAATTGTCATTGATCTATCTATCTTCCAAACAAGCATCCAACAACCATTTGGCATGTTGTGCAACAATTGTAACCTCTTTGGATCCTTGCATTGGAGTGCAACTATTTTTGGAATGCTACTGTTATAGACAGTGCAACTGATCTTGCTCAGCATATTGTTCAACAAAGTGGGTACCTTGTGCAAAAAATTGGTTGTGTTGGACAGCTCAGCAAATGCACAAGTCTAGCCTCTTGCACAATAAAGTTGTTGGCTTGCATAACAAGGGCTTTGGCTTGTGTAGCGAAACAAGCTATCATGACTGATATTCTATGTCTTGTGCAGCAACTCCAATTACGTGTGTATCTTGTCAGCACAGAGCACAATTACCAGATTCAGTTGGATCTGGTCAAAATCTAGCTGAATCCAAAAAAATTTTACCATCTGGATTTGTCTGATGCAGACCAGATTTTCTTTTTTCTTATGGAAATTTTACCAATTTTTTTTTTAAATTCCAGATTTTTGTTATTTTTTTGGTCTCCTGAACTGAACCAAATTTCAATATAGGCTTTGCATAGTCATTTTTGAAAGTAGAATTAACTGATCTACTTTGCTTGTGGCCACACTAAGCATTGTTCCTTGAGGGAAGTCCTAAAGGTTCTAGGGTTAGGAGTACTTCACCAAAGGAAGACGAGTTGCACTTCAGGCCTTGAAGATTCAAGAATAGAGATCTAACAGCAATGTAGATCAAGTCTTAGGAGTTCCCTACTATGATCATCTATCCATCTTGACTGCACCTATTACTACCTCTCCACAAATGCTTAAGCCAAAGGAAGGTTAATGCACCTATGTAAAATCCTTTACCCGAATTTTTGACCCAAACAAACAAATTTTCTGATTTTAAGTGTGGTGGCATTTTGTCAAACACTTTGCATGCATTCTATTATGAAATAATTCTGATTGCAAAATTATTTCATATTGCAAACATTTTGCACATCCAAGACTAAATTTCTGAATCATAAATCCATTATAAATCATGACAATACTTGTAGATTTCACATAGGCATTTTGTCAAGCAATTAGCATACTGCTAAATACATGTGCCTTTTCAATCAGAATGTTTATTTCATCAGATCATCACAAATAAATGATTACAATGATTTCACACAAATCAAAATGATGACATAAGAAGCTCACTGAATTTCCATGAATAAATTTGCATAACACACTATTGATATGTACTCCAATGCTGACACAAATTGGCAAAATTCAGTAGTACATATAAAAATAATTTTCTGACCTGTTAAGGTGCTGATGGAAGTTTGAATTTAATCAAAATTAATACTAACTCAAGGCTGCAACCAATCAGAAAATTTTTGAATATTATATAGAGCATCCTCCAAAGTGTACGGCCCTGTTTGAGTGGTATGGAGTCGGACCCTTTTATGAGCTGCGATTCCTTTTTGGGAAGGTAGCGGGTGCTTTTAGGAAGGCTTTACAAGCCTAAAATATCAATAAGGAGCGCTGACTTGGATGTGAGCTGCTTGGTGGGGGCCACGGCCACACTCCACTAAAATCCTTCTTAAGTCTTCAAAAAAGTAGCGACCCTCACTTAAAATGCTACGGCAGCTTTGTTAAGGCTTTCAAGCCTCAGTGAAGCACTTCCCACTTGTGGTTTGTAAGGCTTTCTAAAAGGAAACCCCCAATGAGACACGACTAGGGTCTAGGCCAATAAATAATTAAAATCTGATTTATTTCTTGTCTGCAGCACATTCACTTCACACACTTCACAATATAAATCCTTCACTTCACACACAAATCTTCTAAATTTGTCAATAACTCTCTTGGGGAAGCAAATATTCAAAAATCCTACATAAAATGACATATATTCATCCTTCCGTACAAATTCTTCAAACCTATACACTTGAAAAATCTAAAACAATAAGCTCAATTGTGAATTATGAGTGAATTCACCTCAAATCACTAACTAGAGAGACTCCTTCCGCCCTCTAAAATCAACCTTTGACCATAGGGTTTTTAAAACCTAGGCTGTAGTAATTTGAATCAGCTATTCAAATCCTTTTCCGCAATGGAAAATATCAAAGAGTAAACAAGCAAATAGATGATCAAACCTTTTCTCCAAACCTCTTTTATAAACTTCTCTTAGTTTTTTCTAAAATCCTCTTTTTGGCCGACACATAGAAAAGTATTTTATTATTTTCTGAAAAGTAACTTTTTATTTTATTTTTTCTTTTTATTTCCTTTTTGACTAAAAAGTTACTTTTAATAAAATAATTAATAAATATAAGTTGCTTTTAAAGTATTTCAAGACAACTTATTTTATTTATTTAATTAATTGTTTTATTTTCTGTCTACAAAAAGAGACATTACAACCTACAACTCAATCTAGGTAGGTCTCCTTTTTGCCCTACTTCCTTTATTTATGTAGGTTTGATTCCCATTACATACTTTGTTACTTTTAAGCGTTTCTATTACTTGTTATTATTGGACATGTTTGTTATTTACTTTATTGCCATCCATATTGCCTTATATTACTTAATTGACTCCCTTGTTTCTCTACTAATAGCCCTTTGCTCAGCTGACCTTTACTGCCCAACTTATTGTCCATCTTGACATCCTGTATATAATGTCCTTTATGTCCACTTCGATAGGTCTTCTACCTTTTCCCTAGATAGAGGTTTATATATTAGAGACCTTTTCTTTGTGTCTATATATTATAATATATAGCTGGACGTGTATTAGTATATCGCTCATGCAAGATACCTGTGGCACCTCCCTGTGCCACTTGTCAAACCAACCACAAAAACGTTGATATGATAAAGATACAGCTAAAAATTTCTCTTACAATGTGCAATTCACTTTCCGATTCAAAGTATACAAGGTGTTCTCTGATATCACGATGCTTTCCACCTTCATATGAGTGATAACATATCTGTTGATGTTTGTTTTTAGACAAGTCAACAATAGAGTAAAACACTAGAGTATCCCACTCTCTCTTGAATAAAGCTCTTCAAAGGCTGAACTATGTGATCCAGTGAAGTAACTCCAAGGTTCCCTTTCTTATGATTTGCAGTGGATAACTCAGTGATTACATGTAATCTTGCTGATAATCACAAAGGGACTTACGCAGACTTCTTCATACACTTAGCTTATTTCTCCCTTCAGTGTGGATGATGTATCAATAATGAAGAAACGATAAAAGATGAAAGTTTAAGGAATCTAATCTAAGGTCAATGAAGCAATGATGATGTTTGAATAGACAAACTCCTAAAGAAACCTAACTCCACTTTTCCAAGGATGCCTACAACTACATAAAGTTGGTGCAATCTCCTAAGGAACGTGAATGGTTTTCAAATCATGAAGGCTTATACAGGCACCCATTAAACGGCGCAGCTCAAACAAGCATCCACAATCGAACTTAAGCAAATGATAAGGCTCAGACTAGCTTTACACAACACTTCACCGGCGATGAATGTTAAAAGCATGAGCTAGGAGTTGATCAAATATTCAATACAGCATGCATTACAACAAAGAGCTCTAATCTACTTGAAACGTCTCTCCACTTCATTAAGATATGAGAATTCATGTGATTCCACAAGACAACACTTAACACAAAACAATGCTCCAATGTCTTTGCATTACTCTTGAGAAATATTTACAACAATTTCAAGTCCTCTAAGAGAATTTCGAGAGTCTCCTATTCTACTCCTACAAAACTATATATTACAAATGAGGTAGCAAGGCCTTTATATAGTGTCCAGAATACAACGAATGGCTAAGATCAATTCATGTAGCCAAGGGCTTAGATCATGCCACCTCATAGGTAGTTACAACAACTTGCTATTTTTAGTACAAAAGAGAGAGGCAATGAAGGCACGCTTTCAAATGTGATAAGGATAAGATGAAATCATTTAAAACATCTTCCACATAGGCGTCCCTTTGGCTTGTAATTTATTAAATGATACATCAAATGTAGTTGAAATGATGTGGCTGATATAATTGAATGATGATAGGTACTCGCCACATAGGTGCCACCTCAGCATATCTTGTGGATTTCAACAATTAATTCAATATGCTTTGATGATGAACACTTGAGATGTATCTTCAATGATCTTGCCTTATTCATTTTTTTGGATGATGACTCCTTCTTGAAGGTTATTCCAAGCTCCTCACTCAAAGGTGACTCCTCAAACATCTCCTATCCTTTTTGATGTACCTACAAGACAAGATAAACAATATATCAATCAATTTATAACAAAGGAAACACTCTAAACATACAAAAATTCTACTTCAAGCTTAAGCGTGCATATAGGTAATAAGAGGAGTAAAAGGGCACCTAACATAAATTTAGTCTCACATTCATCACTTTAATGATTCAAACAACTGCAATAGTTTAAAGGAGTCAATCTCCCTTATAATGTTCATTCAAAAGATGCCTTCAACACAATTTTCTTCCAAGGCACCAAAATGATGTGATTTTGGTGAAAGTAGTGCCCAACCTTTTAGTATGAATTGAGTGATTTTCTTTAAAGTGCCAATTGAGATGGAGGAGATAGAAATGAGTGCCTTAATCAACTTGGACTTCCTTTTGTCATTTTTCATGCTTTAAGTAGTAATAAATGTCTTAGAAGGGGCTCCCTCACCTAGGCACCAACTTTTGGATGTCCTTGGATGTAATTGAAATCTAGGTGCTTATAGAGGCATGAGTGACAAATCAAGGCACCTAGGTTCATTTATTCAATCTCTCAAGAGGTATTCTCATCACCTACATGCTAGGCACCAAAATCAATTTTGGTATACTCCAAATCACTCTAGGTCTTTCTTACCTTAGGTGCCCATGGTTATGCTAGAATGATTCACTTACACAAGAAGAGCGCCTAGTTTCATCATACTTGCTAATATCTGATGATGATCTCAAGTTGCTTTACCAAGGCGCCTAGAATGATTCACTTAGACTTCAAGGCGCCAAAACCATACAACTTCAACCTAAGGCGCAATCTGATGGTCATTTGAACATGAAAAAGGGTGCCTAAGTTCCTAGATCACTCCTTTGTCGAATTCTTGGATATTTAAGGTCTTTTATGTCAATTTGAATCAAGGTGCCTATGTTGAAGGTTGATTGTCCTCTAAGCGCACTTTTGGGGTCTCTGCAAGTGGGAAAATGCACCCAACTTTTTGGAGTAAATTTGCGCTTGATTTGGCAGTCCCCAAGCATAAGGTATATTGAAAAATATATTAAAGTATAAGAATTTCTTATACTTTTAAATATTTTTCAATATACCTTTCAGGATGTTTGAGATAGGTCTCAGATCCACTGGATTTAACATGTAGATTATAGGATTTGGAGGATCCACCTGATTTCAGACTTAGTCAATTTTCCAATGTTTCAGGATTTTAGGCTACCAGACTTAGTCATTTCAGGATCTCAAACATCATGATAGGATTTAGTTTAAACATATCATGCTCTTTCATGCTAATGCGCAACTTTGAGTTAATTTAAACATCTCTTCATGCTAAGGCGCCAAAATGAGGTAATTCAATGCATGAAGGTGCCTAGACTTGAATTTGCTCATTGTTGACATCTTTAAGGCTCTTCAACACTTGATTACATCCTTGTGAGACTACTTGAACTTTAGCGGCCATTTTGAAGTTATTCATCTAATGTATGAAGGGTGCCTAGCTTTACTTGCTCATTTCCATGCCTTCAACTTAGGCACACTTTTGTGGTTGAATAAAACATGAAATGGTGCCTAGACCTAAATGCCTCTTCCTTGTCAAATTTGTAGTGTTTCAAGCTTCACAACATCAATTTCAATCAAGGCGCTTTGGTTTTAAGCTCTCCTTGCCCAAGGTGCAATCTTGAGGTTGTCTAGATGATGGTATACTTTAAATATTTTTCAATATACCTTTCAGGATGTTTGAGATAGGTCTCAAATCCACTGGATTTAACATGCAAATTCTAGATTTTTTGAGGATCCACCAGATTTCAGACTTAGCCAGTTTTTAGGATCTTCAGGATCAGGATACCAGACTTAGTCATTTTCAGGGTCTCAAACATCAAGATCAGGTCATCAAGGGACTACAAGACTCAAACACCACTGACTACATCATGAAATAGCTCTAAGACATCATCAAAACTTCATGCAAAGCATCAAAACTCAAAAAAAAGGGGGGGTCCCCATTTGCAATGGGGCGATGTGTGATTTGGTCACAACATCTAGCGTCAACCCAAATAAATGTTTTTGAACATTTCAGAGACAAAAACTCAATCCAAACCCCAGAAACTTCAGACACTCCTCCTCTACTCATCAACTAGTTAGACAATGAAATTGAAAAGGAAAAGAAGCATAGATTGGATCAAGACACAACACCTTCTAATGTGTGATTAAAGATTGATTTCGATTAAAACAGTTTCTCAAGCATTCCAAGGATAAACAAAGATCAGGTGTCAAAATCTCCATGTACACCCACACACTGGATCAAATAAACAAAACCACCTAATCAAAGAATCAAAACCAATCGCCAGTGCGACTATCCATATTTGAGGTTTGAAGTGCAAGCACTTGAGTTCATTCCCATCCCTTAGAAACTAGGATCATCCAAGTTAACTTGTCTCAAGCTAGGAAAATTTATGAAAGCGGATGGATGGATGAATATGTACATATGGATGAAATAGGCAATTGACGGTGTGTAAACGATATTGAACGGAGTAATGACAAGACAAGGTGATATGAAAATGAAATGACATGAAACGGGAAGAGTGGAATGCAATGAGACATTGTGCCTCTACCATGATGCCTGTTTGCCAGGTTTTCATCATGATACTTATCCAAGGCGCCACCAAAGGTGGTTTTCACCAGTAGATGAAATTTTTTCTCTTTACTATTTTTTCATTCATTTTTTTTGTTTCTTTTTTTTTTCTCTTTTTTTTGTTAGGATAACCATTACACACGACGCCTATTTGCCAGGTTTTCACCAAGGTAACGAATGGAAAGAACTCAAAGTCTGATCCTGTAGACAACACAGTGGTCCATACACAACCATGTCAAGTTGTTATGCATATTGATGTTGGTAGGAAATAACAAAATGATTGGATGGAGACAATGGAGTATGATATAGATTATACAAAATAGGTAAATGAAAGGTGTATTCAATCATTAACCAAATGGATAATGGAATATACTGAATGGAGGGAAATGACAACGGAAGGTATATAGTGGAATGAAATGGAATGAAATCACGATCAACGTTTGTTCATATCAACCTAAACTTCAAAGCTTGCAAGCGGAAGGGGATATATAACAGGGAACGGAAATGGCGATTTGGAAATTAATAATGACATCTTCATGACCTTCACGAACTTAGAATTTCCTTTTTGATTTTGGTTCACGGGATGAAGTAATTTGGAATGGAATTGAATGGAATGGATGGATGATTGGATGCAATAACCTCTTTAGATTCGGCTTTATGTACCCATAGCTTCATTTTTAAGCATTTGGAAATATGGAATGAAACAACCTTAAGTGTGCTTTTCTTTGATTTCTAGCATTTGTACTCTAAGGCACATGATCTTTGGATTTCTTTGCTTGATGGGAGTAACAACATCAAGATATTTATTTCATGAAATAATGGAGTGAAGGAATGGATGGAGGATTGCAAGCTTCTAATTCAGACGACATTCGCATTTGTTAATCATGACAAGGAAATGGGTGAATGGGATAAAGGATATGACGATGGGATTTGGGATAAGCAGAAGTAAGATGGATGGTGGAAGGTATGGATAGTTACATGCTTTGATACTTTGCATGATAACAAAGGCAGAGTGAGCATATAATGGATGGATGATGGAAAATGATGAATTTTAGACAGAGCGGATAGGAAAACCAACATCTTGACCTTGTCTTACGTGCAGTGGATAAGGTCCATTGGAAAAGAATTTGACATGGGTATACTCCAAATGATTCATAAGGACTTCAACTTATCCTTCTGGAGTATGCAATGAACAACAGGACTATATAAATGATTCAGATATCAGACTTGAATTCATTATTGAATGGAGAATGCAACGTGGATGGAGGCTTTATTTCTTTCAAATGAAATGGATGGAGGCTTTTATTGTGTATATGAAGTGTGATAAGCAAAATGAATGAGATGGAAGTATGCAAAATGCTTATTATGGAATGGAAGCAGAAACATGAATTATCTTGAGATGTTCACTTGATGCAGGCTTACAAAGACTTTCCTAGCAACTTCAGGATCATTAAGATGTGTAAGATATAAAACCTCAAAATACTTCAGTCAATACCGAACAACTGATCATCTCCCAAGAGCAAACAATCATGCTATCTGACACTAGCGATGGAATCCACAGGAAATCCATCAATCATGACCTAAGTTTCTCAAAGGAACAAATAAGAATTCATAAAATTTAGATTTGGCATTTTTAAAAATATTATGATCAAAAGACGATAGTGTCAAGACACAATATATGGTTAGTCTCCCAGTCAAGTCCAGAGGTTTAACAAGATGATAAATTGAAAGAAAAACATCTTCAAAATCTAAGACTTTCATGAATGGATGTCTAAGAAATGAACTAACATGTCATCCCAAATCGACACCAGAATGTGTGTTTAAGATAACATCACCTTCTTACAAATAGGAACCCTGACACGACAGACAACTAAACTAGACAACAAACAACCAATGAATACACGAAAGTAAAACTAAGCTAAGGACAAACTGACACTTGAGTCAAATGACATCAAGGAGAAAATCTACTCTAAGACACAACATGAAATGAAAACTACTCTAACTCAGCCATGTACAAACAACAGTGATGCAACCCAGGACATAGAATATATACATGCCCTAACATGGCTTTTCAGTATGTACAAAAGTAGCAATGTAGCAGTGACAGTTCTCAACCGAGCGAATTCATCTTTGAACTCAAACCATTGATTCTTTAGGCGATAGACCTTAAATGCAGGAAAAACTTCTGGAGGTATTATGATCAATTGAGGATTCTCATCAGGACCATGATCTATCCAAATGCAGGTTGTTCTACCTAATTTGCCATAATCAAACTCATATTCAACATGCTCAATGCATTCAAGATCATTATCAACATCATTACTATCATTGCTATCAATTAGAAGATTATGATGTTCAAATTCAAAGTTCCTCCAATCAATAGGAGGGAAAGATACCACCTGATGTTCATTGTTTTCAATGAGACATGGCCTACCAAACATTTGATCATACTCAAAGCATCCGTCAGGAGGTCACCATTGATGATAGATGAATTTCTTGTCTTCTTCGTACTGCATGATCTCATCGTCAAACTCTTTTGTGATCTCTAGCAACGGTGTCAACAACTTCTTGGTATCAACATCTATAGCAGCAACATGTTCTTCAATTTTTATTCTCTTCTTCGGCAATATATCTTCTTGTATAGTGATGGTAGCATCGACCCGAATTGCTCTTGTCTACTCATAGGCTCTTCATCTGCATACTCTTGGATGATACCTTCTAAATTCATTTGCAATGCTTCCAATTCATGATCTTCTAACAATGTTCTCTGCACTTCTTGTAGCTCACTCTCAAGGATCTCTTGATGTAAAGTAGATGCATACTCCTCAAGAAACTTGTCTTCATCAAATTCAGGTTCCTGCCACAAGATCGAACTTCTTTCTTTCTCAATTACCACTTCAAGTGCTCTAACATCTTCTAATCCCTATGTACAATCCTCTAATGCTTTTGATAACTTCTATTTGAATGTTTCTACCTCTTCCAAATTGATAAACTCATATTCACATTCCTTCTCACTGGTACGTTGCTCATCAAGGTTCTTTATGGTGAAGACTTCTTCTTCAACAGGTATACCGACTTCTACTTCCTACATGGCTTGATGAATTGCTTCCCAGCATTTCTCACAAGTGTATTCCAAATGATCTATACCATGTACCCTACACCAATTTCTGGAAAGCAATATATCTTCTACACTTAAATTTCTGTCATTCTTCAATTCTTTCTTGATTTTCTCTTTCAACTTCTTGAATGCTTCACCATCGATAGGAGTATTAGGATCTATCTTTGAAAATGCTACCGGCTCATGTACTTGTAAGAATGAAATTTTCTTTTGCATAGCTAAGTCCATCCTTGATAAGAATGTTATATAATCTGCTTCTCTATGATCATTTGTATTATGAATACGACATCCATATCTGCACTCGAAGTCTTTCAAACTCTTGCCACCAAGACACTCATTCAAAGACCACCATAGTTGGAGAACAATTGGAGTTGAATTTTTAGGATCATACCCAACAACTTGCCGCATATTCAAACTAGAATCCATGGTTGAGAACTCCATCTTCTGACTTTTCGTATTTTTTATTTTTTGCTTTTTTTTTTTATTTTTTGAAATTTTCTACTTTTTTTTTGTATTTTCTAGGATTTTCTACTTTTTTTTGTATTTTCTAAAAAATCAATCCACCACTTCGAAGTATCTAGTCGCTCTACTTGAAATGAAGAATATCCAGGCTCATGCCCTCCTTCTAGCGCCAAAAATGTTGATATTTGTTTTTAGACAAGTCAACAATAGAGTAAAACACTAGAGTATCCCACTCTCTCTTGAATAAAGCTCCTCAAAGGCTGAACTACGTGATCCAGTGAAGTAACTCCAAGGTTCCTTTTCTTATGATTTGTAGTGGATAACTCAGTGATTACATGTAATATTGTTGATAATCACAAAGGGACTTACGCAGACTTCTTCATACACTTAGCTTATTTCTCCCTTCAATGTGGATGATGTATCAATAATGAAGAAAAGATAAAAGATGAAAGTTTAAGGAATCTAATCTAAGGTCAATGAAGCAATGATGATGTTTGAATAGACAAACTCCTAAAGAAACCTAACTCCACTTCGCCAAGGATGCCTACAACTACATGAAGTTGGTGCAATCTCCTAAGGTACGTGAATGGTTTTCAAATCATGAAGGCTTATACAAGCACCCATTAAACGGCGCAGCTCAAACAAGCATCCACAATCAAACTTAAGCAAATGATAAGGCTCAGACTAGCTTTACACAACACTTCACTGGCGATGAATGTTAAAAGCATGAGCTAGGAGTTGATTAAATATTCAATACAACATGCATTACAACAAAGAGCTCTAATCTACTTCTAATCTACTTGAAATGTCTCTCCACTTCATTAAGATACGAGAAATCATGTGATTCCACAAGACAACACTTAACACCAAACAATGCTCCAATGTCTTTGCATTACTCTTGAGAAATATTTACAACAACTTCAAGTCCTCTCAGAGAATTTTGAGAGTCTCTCCTATTCTACTCCTACAAAACTATATATTACAAATGAGGCAGCAAGGCCTTATTACACAAGTAATTGGTAAATTATTGGATGATATTAACAATGAGAGAGTGCTCAATATATAGGTTACAAGATGTACAATAACAGGCATGTTTCTATATTTAGAAACTACCAAGGATCGACACACGATCTAGGATATGAATACAAGACCGTTACAGTTACACGGTACTGACCATTAACTAAAAATAGATGATTTTAGAGGAATATCTTAATACCCTCCCTTAATGGTCAACTGATTTACAACACCAAGAGACCCCCTGAATTTTACAAACTTGTCAGGACTCAAGGACTTGGTGAGAATATCTACTGTCTGATCCTCAGTTGAAACATACAGCAACTAAACTATGCAGTCTTCAACCAGCGATCGGATGAAGTGACAGTGTGTCTTGACGTGCTTGGTTCTCTCATGGAAGACCAGATTCTTGGCAAGTTTGAGAACTCCCTGATTGTCGCAGAACAGGGGAGTCGGTCCTACTTGAGATAGTTGCATATCTACAAGCATCTAACGAAGCCAAACTGCCTCACATGCTGCCTTTACTGCACTGCGATATTCAGCTTCTATTGAGGAGAGTGCCACAGCCTGCTGTTTCTTACTTGTCCATGTGACGGCACCGGATCCCAAACTAAACACATACCCAGAAGTTGATTTTCTGTCATCAACTGAACTTGCCCAATCTGAATCTGTGAAGCCCTGAAGGCTGGGATTAGAATTCCTTGTGTAAAGGATACCAAAGTCAAATGTACCCTTCACATATCGTAGCACATGCTTAGCCGCTACCCAATGATCAGCCTTGGGGGCTGTTAAGAATCTGGAGATGTAGCTGATTGCAAAACTAATGTCGAGTCTAGTAGCAGTTAAGTAGATAAGACTGCCTACTAATTGTCTGAACAGAGACTCATCAACCACTGGGGAGTTGGACTTAGTTGAAAGCTTAAGTCCCTTTTCCATAGGGGTGGAGGCTGGTTTGCAGTCCTGCATTCAGAACTTATCCAGAAGACTGTGAGCATATTTCAACTGAGAGATGAAGATGCTATTCTAAGTTTGCCAAACCTCAACACCGAGACAATAGTGAGAAAGTCCCAAATCTGTCATATCAAAGGTGGTGCACAGGTTCTGTTTGATCTTATCGATCAAGTGTGCCGAGCTGCCAGTAATAAGCAAGTCATCCACAGACAACAAGCAACAGGATATCACTGCCAGTGTGTTTGATATACAGATTTGAGTCAGATGGACTCCTCTTAAAGCCATGTTCTATGAAGTATTTATCAATTTTGATGTACCATGCTCTGGGAGCTTGCTTCAGACCATAAAGTGCTTTGACCAGCCTACAGACTTTATGTTCTTGACCAGCAACCTTGAAACCAGGAGGCTGCGTCATGTAGACTTCTTCCTGCAACTCACCATTGAGGAATGCACTCTTCACATCCATCTGATGGACTTTCCATCCAAACTGGGCGGCTAAGGCAAGGACAAGCCGTATGGTGCTCATCTTGGCAGTAGGAGCAAAGGTCTCCTCATAGTCGATGCCTTCTCTCTGTGAGAAACCTCGAGCAACAAGCTGTGCTTTGTACTTGTCCAGGGTTCCGTCAGCCTTGTACTTAACTTTATACACCCATTTGCAGCTAATGGGTTTCTTCCCTGGAGGAAGATCTGAAAGGACCCAGGTGTGGTTCTTCTAAAGGCTCTGGAGTTCTGATTCCATCGCCGTATCCCACTCTGGAATACCTTTAGCCTCAGAATAAGTCTGAGGCTCATAGACACTATGCAGATTGGCCATGAGAGCAAAGTTTACTGTATGCTGCTGTTTGCTCTTATTCTGGGAGGATCGACCCTCAACAAGTTCATCATCATGAAGGTCGGCTATCTTCTTTAACCACCGTTTTGGACAACGGGTAGAGAGGCCAACATTAGGGTCAACAGGAGGTTCTGGATTTGGAACAGGTGCATCAGAAAAAGGTTGTGCATCATCCTCAGGAATGTCAGGTTGAGACTCATCAGAATCTAAGTCAGAGGAAGGATCAGCATCCCTCCCATCAGGTGGACCTAATAGAAGACGAACACCTAGGTTAGAAGCCTTCAAAGGCTGATCCTCGAACTGCTACATAGAAGAGGGAGAGAAGAAAGGTCCTCGCTCTTCATCAAAAACCACATCACGACTGAAGATGAGATGATTTGTCTCAATGTCAATTAGCCTGTAGGCTTTGTGGTTATCACTGTATCCTGTGAACATGAGTTTCTGACTCTTGGAATCCAATTTGGAGCACTCAGCATCTGGAATCCAAACATAAGCAAGAGAGCCAAAAACCTTCAAATGACTGACCCATGGCTTGCGACCAGTACAGGCTTCTTCAGGAGTTTTATCCTTAACTGCATAGGTCAGAGACTGGTTAAGAAGATAAACTGCAGTGAAAACTACTTCTGCCCAAAATTTCTTAGGAACACATCTGTGCGCCATCATGGAACATGCTAACTTAGTTATAGTGCGGTTGCGCCACTCTACAACACTATTCTATTGTGGAGTGTAAGGTGTGGTCAATTGGCGTTTGATGCCATGTGTATCACAGAAGTTGGAGAACTCATTGGAACAAAATTCCCCTCCATTATCTGACCTAAGAGTGACAATGGGACACCCAAACTCTTTTTCTACTAAGGCCTTAAACTTCTGAAAAAATGAAAACACTTCTGATTTCTGCTTAAGAAAGTACACCCACATTCATCTACTAAAGTCATCAACAAACAGTAAAAAATATTTACATCCAGTAATAGGAGTATTCATAGGTCCACAAATATCAGCATGGACAAGTTGAAGTACCTTGAATGCACGCCAGGAGTCACCAGTCGGAAAAGGTGTGCAGTGTTGTTTGCCAGCTTGACAGGATCCGCAGACACCGAAGTTCTGAGACTGAATCTCAGGAAGCCCATCTACCAGGTGTTGTCGGGAGAGCTGAGACAAGTAGTGCACATTTAGGTGCCCATACTGCTGATGCCAGAGACCGGTAACCGAAGAGTGTTGAGCTGCTAGGGCTGATTCAGGAGGACCATCCGAATCCACAAGTCAATAAAGACCATGGTCCTCAATGCCAATAGCTACAGTGCATTTGGTCTCCCGATCGATGATCAAGCACTGGTGAGCGCTGAACACCACATCAAGGTGTGGAGAATGTTCCATGATCTGGTTGACTGAAAGCAAGTTAAGTTCCATACCAGGAACATAATATACGTTGAGGAATATGATTTTCCTCCCACCAAACTGAAGCTGAACAGTGCCCTTCATGGCAACTGTGTACACTTCACCACCGAAGACCACTGAAGCACTGAAAGGGGAGAGTTCTGTAAACCAGTCACGACAATGAGTGAAGTGACGCGAAGTACCTCAATCAATGTACTAGGCAGAGGATTTTGCATGGTCTGCAGGGGTTTTAGACATGAAGGTGTAAAACGCAGACTCCTTCTGCAGTGTGCTCCGCACTATTGGCCTTCTGCTGAGGCCCTCCTTGCTTCTTTTGTTTAGAAGTGATACGTGTGCGATAATCTTTCTTGATGTGTCCAAACTTGTGACAATAGTTACACTGAATGTTCTTCTTCTTACCGCTGTCTTGAGATGGCGCTGCCTGATTCTACTGTGGAGGCTGACTTTTGCCTTTATTCTGAGCCTGAAACTTGGCTGCAAAAACCTGCTCTGAAGAGGACAAAGAAGCACTACTACCAAACTGTTGTTTCCAGCGATCCTGCTGCAAGAGGATAGTACAGATTTCTGGAAACTTTAGATCAACATTAGCTGATGTGATGTTGAGAGTCTCAATGAAATGTTCATAGGACTTAGCTAGACTTTTCAAAGTGATCACAACCAAGTCTTCTTCCTCCATTTTTCAACCAATAGCCACCAGCTGATCTCTGATCTCTTGGATCTTGTTCAGGTGCGTCTGCAAAGATGTCTTCTCATCCATCATGATAGAAAACAGTATATTTTTCAGGAAGAACGCACGGCTCTTGTCGGAGGTTTCATGCAAACCCTTCAGATGGTCCCAAATCTCCTTCGATGTTTTTCCAGCTGAAATTTGAGGTAGTTGATCATCTGTGACGGACAGCTTAATGAGCATGACTGCTTCATGAGTTTGTTCATCAAACTTATCCTGGTCTTTACCCGCTGTTGCGGGACGAGTGGTAGTGCCGTCTATGATCTGAGTGAGGCAGCGATATTCAAAGATGGCCATCATTCGCTACTTCCAAGTATTATAACTTTTGCCATTAAATCGCTGACTGCCTTCCAACATGATGTTGTTCAAACTCGCCATCTTGCACGCTTTTCAAGGCACAAAAATGAGGTATTGAGATTAGATGGAATACACTAAACCTAAAGCACAAAGTCCAATGCACAGAGGTAGGTACAGGTACAGAGTTCAAGATGAACCTGCGGGCACAAATTTTGAGGCACGAGTTGTGAAGTGGCCAAAAAATTCTGAAGGCAACCCAGAAAAGAGCTCGAAAAACCCACCAAGAATCTACAATTGAAAAAATTTTTTGACTTGAACTAGAGGGTCAAAACCCTAGTCAAAAAATTGCAGAACCCTAGGCAGCCATGGCAGCACAGAAAAAACTTTAAATAGAGGGTTTATGTCTGCTGTCAATGAAATCGCCTGATAATGTTTGCTGGCAATGAAATTGCTTGATAATCCAAGCTCAATAGAAACAAAATGCAGAAAGCCGTTTACAAAGAATCGCGTCCTCAGAAAATTGCGATTTGGGACAAAAACACGTTGCCCAAAAACTTAGAAAATCATGATTTTATGGAAGAAAGACGTGATTGGAGGGACAGAGCCCTAAAATAGCACATAGAGAAAATGTTAGGACCCTGCAAGGAGAAACACGACCTTCAGATAGGATCCGTCCCACTGAAAAAACTTTCAGGAGGCAGCACAGAAGAAAACGCGACCAGGAACCACACGAACGCGGCACAAGGAAGGGCGGAAATGGTAAACCCCATGAATTTGTAGCAGGCTAATCACGATCTTCAACCAAAGAGTAAATCGCGGCCTGTAGGGAGCCCTAAAAAAAATTTGAAATTTCGTGCCAAAAATAGGAGCCAAAAAGACAAGAGATTCGGATTTCGAAAAACAAACTCAATAATTTTGAAAGAAATTATATTTTCGAAAGCAAACTTGGCTCTGATACCATATTACATAGGTAATTGGTAAATTATTGGATGATATTAACAATGAGCGAGTGCTCAATATATAGGTTACAAGATGTACAATAACAGGCATGTTTCTATATTTAGAAACTGCCAAGGATCAACACACGATCCAGGATATGAATACAAGACCGTTACACTTACACGGTACTGACCATTAACTAAAAATAGATGATTCTAGAGGAATATCTTAATAGGCCTTTATATAGTGTCCAGAATACAACGAATGGCTAAGATCAATTCATGTAGCCAAGGGCTTAGATCATGCCACCTCATAGGTAGTTACAACAACTTGCTATTTTTAGTACAAAAGAGAGAGGCAATGAAGGCATGTTTTCCAATGTGATAAGGATAAGATGAAATCATTTAAAACATCTTCCACATAGGCATCCCTTTGGCTTGTATTTTATTAAATGATACATTAAATGTAGTTGAAATGATGTGGCTGATATAATTGAATGATGATAGGTACTCGCCACATAGGTGCCACCTCAGCATATCTTGTGGATTTCAACAATTAATTCAATATGCTTTGATGGTGAACACTTGAGATGTATCTTCTATGATCTTGCCTTATTCATTTTTCTGGATGATGACTCTTTCTTGAAGGTGATTCCAAGCTCCTCGCTCAAAGGTGACTCCTCGAACATCTCCTATCCTTTTTGATGTACCTACAAGACAAGATAAACAATATATCAATCAATTTATAACAAAGGAAACACTCTAAACATACAAAAATTCTACTTCAAGCTTAGGTGCGCATATAGGTAATAAGAGGAGTAAAAGGGCGCCTAACATAAATTTAGTCCCACATTCATCACTTTAATGATTTCAAACAATTGCAATAGTTTAAAGGAGTCAATCTCCCTTATAATGTTCATTCAAAAGATGCCTTCAACACAATTTTCTTCCAAGGCACCAAAATGATGTGATTTTGGTGAAAGTAGCGCCCAACCTTTTAGTATGAATTGAGTGATTTTCTTTAAAGCGCCAATTGAGATGGAGGAGCTAGAAATGGGCGCCTTAATCAACTTGGACTTCCTTTTGTCATTTTTCATGCTTTAAGTAGTAATAAATGTCTTAGAAGGGGCTCCCTCACCTAGGCGCCAACTTTTGGATGTCCCTAGATGTAATTGAAATCTAGGCTCTTATAGAGGCATGAGTGACAAATCAAGGCACCTAGGTTCCTTTATTCAATCTCTCAAGAGGTATTCTCATCACCTACATGCTAGGCGTCAAAATCAGTTTTGGTATACTCCAAATCACTCTAGGTCTTTCTTACCTTAGGTGCCTATGGTTATGATTTCTAATTCCTAAGGTGCCTAGAATGATTCACTTACACAAGAAGAGCACCTAGTTTCATCATACTTGCTAATATCTGATGATGATCTCAAGTTGCTTTACCAAGGCACCTAGAATGATTCACTTAGGCTTCAAGGCGCCAAAACCATACAACTTCAACCTAAGGCGTAATCTAATGGTCATTTGAAAATGAAAAAGGGCGCCTAAGTTCCTAGATCACTCCTTTGTCAAATTCTTGGATATTTAAGGTCTTTTATGTCAATTTGAATCAAGGCGCCTATGTTGAAGGTTGATTGTCCTCTAGGCACACTTTTGGGGTCTCTGCAAGTGGGAAAATGCGCCCAACTTTTTGGAGTAAATTCATGCCTAGATTTGGCAGTCCCCAAGCATAAGGTATACTTTAAATATTTTTCAATATACCTTTTAGGATGTTTGAGATACGTCTCAGATCCACTGGATTTAACATGTAGATTATAGGATTTGGAGGATCCACCAGATTTCAAACTTAGTCGATTTTTCAATGTTTCAGGATTTCAGGCTACCAGACTTAGTCATTTTAGGATCTCAAAGATCATGATAGGAGTTAGTTTAAACATATCATGCTCTTTCATGCTAAGGCCCAACTTTGAGTTAGTTTAAACATCTCTTCATGTTAAGGTGCCAAAATGAGGTAATTTAATGCATGAAGGCACCTAGACTTGAATTTGCTCATTGTTGACATCTTTAAGGCTCTTCAGCACTTGATTACATCCTTGTGAGACTACTTGAACTTTAGGCGGCCATTTTGAAGTTATTCATCTAATGTATGAAGGGCGCCTAGCTTTACTTGCTCATTTCCATGCCTTCAACTTAGGTGCACTTTTGTGGTTGAATAAAACATGAAATGGCGCCTAGACCTAAATGCCTCTTCCTTGTCAAATTTGCAGTGTTTCAAGCTTCGCAACATCAATTTCAATCAAGGCGCTTTGGTTTTAAGCTCTCCTTGCCCAAGGGCAAATCTTGAGGTTGTCTAGATGATGAAAGGCACCCTAAGTTCTAGGCAGAGTTTTGAGGTGATCCTAGAGCAATTTCATTCCCAGAACTGACAGTGCTCGAGGTACGGTATATTGAAAAATATATTTAAGTATAAGATTGAATTTCTTATACTTTAAATATTTTTCAATATACCTTTCAGGATGTTTGAGATAGGTCTCAGATCCACTAGATTTAACATGCAGATTCTAGATTTTTTGAGAATCCACCAGATTTCAGACTTAGCCAATTTTCAGGATCTTCAGGATCAAGATACCAGACTTAGTCATTTTCAGGGTCTCAAACATCAGGATCAGGTCATCAAGGGACTACAAGACTCAAACACCACTGACTGTATCATGAAATAGCTCTAAGACATCATCAAAACTTCATGCAAAGCATCAAAACTCAAAAAAAAGGGGGGGTCCCCATTTGCAATGGGGCGATGTGTGATTTGGTCACAACAATATCCATTTACTATCCTTAAACAAGAAAACACTTAACACCATGAAAGTGCATGTACTATACAAGACACAAAGACACTTCTGCTATGTGGCATTAATACAAGGGGTTGCAGCATTAACATGTGACCACTGGCATGCTTTGCCCTCAATCTAAGCTAGATGAAGGTTCTCCAAGCCCATACCAACCTTATTTTAATCCAGGATTCTGAGATGAATCCTTTGCCACACAACTTAAATAATCTTCTACAATCAAATAGGTAAAAGGCCATTTTAATAGCATGACATTAAGGGTGGGTTAACATGAGGTTACAGTCTCAACCATAGGGTATAAATCTATCTCAAAATAAAGACTACATAGGAAAAGATCACCAAGATCTTCAACGCTTCAACTACTATGGTGCAATGAGAAGTTCAATCCGCCCATAAAAACATTTTAATGGTGGTATGTGTTGACTGGTCTGCGGTGTACAAAACCTCAAAGGAATGCTTTATCAATTCTCTGCATAAAACATAGGGTCTAAACTACTCACGGCACTAGTGCAAGATGCTACTGTCTATTGCAACAACTTAATGAGATTGCACCAAGGCAACAAAAACAAAACAAGATCAAGATTTTGCACAAGGGATTATTTCCCTGAGAATGGTGTAATGTTAATTTTTCTTTTATCCCAATTGCACCAACTAAAATAAGGTGCATGAACAACTGGTGTGCACTAACAACTAAAGAGGAAAATGGGAATAAGATTCTGAGTGTGTGCTATTTGGCTAAGCACTATAGGAGTGTGCAATTCAAATGTATGGTGAGTGAGGAGCAAGTGCTTCACTCAGTGGAAAGCCAAGGCTTTCACTCAAGACACCATATTTTCACTCCTTGGGGTTGTGCTTGCATCAATTCGTGTAGGTGTTGGCTTAAGGCCACTGTGCCACTCATGCCAGTCAACATAATTACCTACCAAAGGTCTTTTGACCTCTCAACAAAGGTATACATGCCCATACATTTGACTTAGAGGGATACACGAGGTTATTCCAACTTCAAAACCGAACACTCAGATTCCTCTATCACGAGATCTTTCTCAACAACAATGCATTCCAAGCAATCACTGCATACAACACACGCACATGCAAAATGCAATTTCAGTACAAGATCTATGCTATTTACATGCCACGATGCAACTCAAAAAGATATTATAATTTGACCTTCATGCCAGCAATAACAAAATCTAAAAATCATGAATAGCTAAGAATACCACTTTGTGCCATGTCTGTGCCTTATGCTTAGGTATTTAAGAGGCATTAATCATGCAATATTCATGCCGACATCATCACACAATCCATCAATCATGGCTATGATTACTTCATAATGATATCCAATAAAAAACTGGAAAGTTCTATGTTGTGCCTAGACTGTGCTTCACATAGTTACTTCTAATACAATTAGATGGCCTCTACCGGGCTTTTACTGCTGCCATATGGCCAGTATGCCTAAATTAATATGTACCACTTAAACTCAATTCTCATTGGCTTGTGCCATGAAGCACCATGATCTTAAACCATAGAACTATGTACAACTCATTTGGATAATCACAACATAAGTTAAACATCACAATTGTATAAGTAGAATGTGTGCACTTTTGGTGGCAACTTCCTTTATCTACTCCAAGTAGATGTGTGATGTAGCTGTTCCACCCGACCACCCTCATGAATCACAGCAAGTGTGGATTCCACTAATCCAAGGGGTAATGAGGATGCATACTTGCCATGCCAATAACCTCTTCCTCCTACTGGCGTCACTCCAAATGCATTCACTAGTCATACAATTCTTCTGGTATTGTCTATCTAGAGTGGTGAGAGAGATGAGAGTTAGAGAATGTGCACATAGCAAGGCTCGTATTCAAGGGGCACAAACAGTACCACATTCAACAGAGTTCATTTAGCACTAACAAGTGCACCAACCATCACAACAATAGCATGCCATTAGACAACAAAAAGGATAGAAATAAAAGATTCTATATGGTACAATAGTGAACAATTTATCCCTTCCTGTATTGGACAATGCAACAACATTACAGTTGGTTTAGCATTTCCCTTTTCTAACCCCAGCTCAAGGCATTGTTTCTTCAAGTTTCTGGAATGGGGGGACGCGGGAACGGTGAGGGGACGTTTATATATATGTAATTTAAAAGCTTATGTATTATAATATATTAATATTTATAATCAAAGTTAGAAAACTCGGACTCGGATCGGGACTTGGCACAAACTCGGGAAAAACTCAGCTAGGACTCGACAGAAAAAAAATTTAATGCATTTAGAGAACATAAGAGCCTAATTTGATTATCAATTTGTCATAATTCAAAGATTACACATGTCATATGATCATCAAACACTCAATAATTGAAATTTCATCATTCATACTCATAGTTTCAAACTTTCAAAATGTATAACATCATAAGTTTATAAATGTTTACATATAATCATATGTCAAAATGAGGAAAATATTAACAACCAAATATAATCTATATCTTCCTCTTTCCCCTCCTACTGGAAGTCAATTTTGCAGGCCTAAAACTAGTAGGTGAGCTACAGTACCCAAATGAGGAGATTGAGAAGTGGTTTCTTGATCTTCAAAAGTGCCTTTGTCTTAGCTCTATTATGATCTCCTTAGCTCATCTTCTCAACTTCTTCCAACCTCACTTCAAGTTGCAGGCCTGTATTTGGCAAAGTAGAGGAGTGAAACGACGAAAGAAATAAAAAAACAGAGGTTTTAAACCCTCTTTTTGACATCCCAGCCATCCAGGAGAGTCCCTGCACGCGAGTCTTGAGGTCGGACTTGCGAGTCTCATGTAGGGACTCTCCTGGACTCAACTCCCTAGTCTGCACCGAGTCAACTCAACTAGCTTGCAGACTCCTGAGTTCGCCAAGTCCGCAACAAGTCTAGATGAGTTTTCCAACCTTGCTTATAATAATGATATAATTTGGGTGGGTGGGAGGTTGGAATTCCTAGATCAATTGTGGAGTTGGCACGATGCAACACGGAATTTATCTATAGTGAAATCGATGGGGGGTGGAGGAGAGGCGTTGGGAATCCCTAGGCGTTCATTCATCTCTTCCTTCACCAAAGACTAGATGATACCAAAAAAAATTGATAATTCCAAGTCGAAATAATAGGATCGTTTCCCTATCCTGGTGTTCCCCAGTATTATGGTATCAAACTTCAAACCATGCTATAAATATTTTTTTGTGTCAAATTTCAAACGCGTAAGGTGCAAATTCAATCCATAGAGCTCCCGACTTCCTCCAAACTTCCTCCTGACTTTACACCCTTCATTCTACTAAGCAGGAATGGCTTGGCACCAGAGGGGGCGTCCCTGTGACATCCCCATTTTTCCCTTCATTTTTGGAACGGTAGGGGGACGTTTTGTCCCTATCCCCGTGTCCTCGGGACGTCCCCATTTTAGGAAACCCCTAAAAAATAGGGGGGACGCATCCCCAGGGTACACTGGCTCAAGATTATTTAAGTATTTCAACAATGTACTAGTTTGGCTTTACCACCTCTCTAAACTTAGTGCAAAATTTCATGTAAACCATGAACAAGGCATTGGTTAAACTTTATATCCTCCCTAAATTCAGCCCAACGGATAAAATGGTGTTGCCATGCAGAGGGTCACTAGGAAGGCTTTTCCCCCTTGTTTCACTAGTGCCATAAGCTCTATCTAGGTTGTACCCTTCCCTAGTGGATCCATAGAATAATAGGAGCAAAATACTTAAGTATTGGTTTGGTTTTACCCTTCCCTAAACTTAGCAGAGTCCTTAATCACATGTTCATATCATATTGTCTTGTGCATACCAGTGCACATGGGCTCAATATTCATTCCTGTTTCCTCACCTTTTGTAATGTGCAGTAACTATTGGTTCTTTTTAAGAATCTTAATAGTGTTATTTTTTAATTTTTAAGTGTTCTTTCATACTAGAGAGAAGATGCAGAAGGAGTTTTAGTTTTCCTGCATATGTGTGTTGCTGGACAATACAATATCTAGCATATATTTCAAACCTCGAAAAAGTACAATGAATTTGCATAAACAAACAATGACCCAAATCATAAAATATAACCAAAACTAATTACTGTAACATACCCATATTGAGATCTCCAACTTCATTTTATTGCTGTATTGAAACCAGCGTTACAAGCAATGAGATGATAACCAAAGTCTTCATATAATGCAATGAATCTTAAATATTAATGTTGCAGCTGCCAATATAGTCCTAGACGCCCAGATTGGAAGAGATAAGTACCTCAAAATGACAGGAGATCAGCATACAAAATACCCACATTCAAGGTTGCACTGTACGAACATGCTAGAAGCTATTATCAGCACCTAAATCACTCCAAACTGCCTCTGTTATCTCTATTTTAAGCCAAATGATTCTGCAAGTGCTAGGCAACCCTTCTAGGGTGAAGAAACAATTAAAATCTGCTTCAAAGTTAATAAAAAAACCCTCACAGTAGTACGGCCTGTCCCAACAAGGGTACGACCAACATAAGGATCTGAAATCTACCCCAAAACTCTCCAAAGTTTGCTGCAATTTTGTTATCAAATGTTTCTCTATGGCTGCATCAAAACTAGTAAAGATATAGCTTGTATTCTCATCCAAACCTTCACAAATTGTATCCAGCTAAAGCACAAGTGCAAACACTGGATGTATTTGCCTCACTAGTATTTGCTAATGGAGGTTTTCATTCCCAGATGCCAAGATCAAACCCTATCTTGCAGAGGCTTTCGTCTCAGCAAGTTCAGTCCAAACCCTCAAAGGTCTTCAAGCTCCAAAAAACAAGAGAAGAAAATAATAATCCAATGCCTATTCAAATGAGTTCACTTTTCCATCTTTTATTTCCTCTCTATTAGGGCGTTGGCATTAAGGAGGGAAATGTTATATTTTTAATTCACTTAATTTCCCCTTGGGATGGGCGCCCAAGCTCTCCTTTAGTGACCCTTTTAATATTTGCTTTTTCATAAGTCACTTAATATTTATAAAGTCCCATCAATTAAATAAGTTATAACTTTAGACTTTAAAATAAATATGAAGATGAAGTCAGAATCCAAAGATCTATAGCTCGTTGGAATGGTCTCAACGAGACAAATCCAACCCCACTCTGAAAAACTTGATCTAGCACTGAACCCGAACTTACTAAAAATAGTAAGTGCACCAAAAAGCACCCAACTATCATTGACAACTGCCAACTGAGAAGCTAGCAATACCAACATTGGGCTCTCTAAACACCATTATTAGCCTATGTGGACCCGATGATAAGCTAAACCACCAACTTTGATGCTCGCTCAAAAAGGGGACATTACACCTTTATAGGTTTTCACACCAAGGAAACACACAATAATGGAGTAGGGAACAACAAGCAACACTTAACAAATAACACACATAGGTACAACAACAAAGTAAGGTCCTTAGACATACACCTCAAAGTAAACACATAGCTGAAGATTAATCTCTCTCATATCCCACTCTTCATCAATCTGTCTCTTTTTTGCTCTTTCACACTTTCCTCCATGTTTTCTTTCCAAGTCTTTGCTGTTATTTTCCAACAATAAGCCCACAGCCAATGGGACCTAGAAGATGATGTTAGGATTTAATGGAATGAAAGTTGCAAAGTAGGTGATCCTTTCCTTGGAAGGGATTGACACACAAAAATAATGGAGTTGATTGTCAAGGGATTGAATCCTTTTCTTGGAAACCATCCTTTTTGTCTTTCTCCTTTTTTTCTATTGGTTATGACAAAAATAAATGTCAGGGATGGTGTTTGCCAGTCTCTCTGTCACCCACCATCCTCTCAATTATTTCACATTAATACTTCATGTCAGATGTATACTCTCTTACCAACACACACTAAACAACTCTTACAGAAAACAAAACAAAAGAAAAACAAATGGAAAAACCTGAGGGTCATACACAAGCTACTAGTACTAATATACATTAGGCTTCAGGAAAGCATGTTTCAACATTGCTTAGTTTTGTTCTCCTGAATATATGTAGAAGCAATGTTCCACCCATAGTTGCAAGACTCGGCAAAAGTATTTACTCGGCAAGCCCAAAAAATATTTACTCGGCAAGCCCAAAAAATATTTACTCGGCAAGACTCGGCAAAAACTCGGCAAAAAACTCGGCAACTTAAAAAATTGCTTAAACTTCATTAAAAACACATTTTTTTTGCAAAGTTCAATGATAAGATGCATCCAATGAGTCAATAAAATGAGTACATAGAAGAAACAAGCTAAGTCTAGTTATATTTGATTGATTTCAAAGAAGATTAGATACAAAATTGCATCCTCATGTGGAATGCTCAATACGTTGATACTGATAGTCTGAAACAAAATGAAAATAGCAAATTGTTTTTATAAAACTGAAAGTAAATACTAAATACAAGTTCACATCTTCCTCTTCCCAAGTCTACGTGAGAAGACTACGGGAGAGGGTGTAGTCGTAGGACTCTGATGTGGCTCCTCATCCTCCATCGGCATCCTAGATGTAGATCCTACTGCTGGTCGTGGCACAGTCACTGGCAATGACTCCTCCTCAGGGTCATCCTCAATGTCATCCAATGAGAATGCAAATCCACCCCCCTCCTCCATTGCCTGTCGCTCTAAGTCATAGATGTCATCCTTGGAAAACAATGGAGGCTGCTCATCTCACCTTGGATTAACATTATTTTTCCGTCCAAATTGGGTAGTAAGAGTTAACAATGAAAATAGATTAATTCTTTTACAAGTTTTTCCCTTCACCAACCAGTCTTTTATACATGTGGTGCAGGAGCACCTACCTGACAGCTGGCCTCCATGAGGCAGTTAGTTTGTTATAGGTCTTGTTAATGTTTTCAAGAAGGTCGTATAAGACCAATGCATGTAATAAGGTCATGTTGACCAGGCTTTACTATTTTTAGGTAGTTTGTTATGACAGCTGTTATGCTGTATGTCCGGTTGGATCTCCCAGCCGCCTGGAGAGATTTCCCAGCCGCTTGGAGTCGAGTGGTAGTACTCGAAGCAGATCCTATTTATGCATGAGGATCGGTTGGTTTTAGACATAGATACAGATTGAGCAGAGGAGTTAGATTGTGCTGTGTGAGAGACTGAATATTGTATTTGCATCTTTTGAGATCAATAAAGAGATCCTGTTAGTGTTCATCCTCTGTTGAATTCCATTGTTTAATCGATTTGCTATTTTGGTGGGTACATGGATTCGCTGATCCATTCCACCGGTTGATTCGTCGAATCAGTGGAATGGCTATGTACAGTAGGTTAGGATTTAGTTTGCTTTTTCTGTTTGTTCGCATGCATGTTTGTAGGATTACGATCGAGAGGTGTTGAGGACCCTAGCATGGGTATGTGCTAGGTCGTGTTGGTTGTTAGAGTTTGGAAGATCACCCTGGAGGTAGATCAGGTCACCTCAGGAGGTTCGGCGGATCAGAATTCGCTAAGGCTGGAAAATTCGGCACAACGGCATCATCAGGATATTTCTGGGTATATCCTGCAGTTACTTCGGGCGTCATCCGAGTAAAGGGAGGTGAGCATGATGCAGTCGATTGCATAAGGTGAATGTGCATTGGGGTGATCATCATCAGGTGTTGCCAAGGAGGAGCGTATCGGCATAAGGTAGAAGATCGGGTTGATAAAGTCATCGCGGGCCGATAATGTTAAGTTTGGCCGACAGCAGGATATTGAAGGAACTGCATGTGACGTCATCGTCATCAGGATAATCGTCATCAGGATATCGGGGCAGCAGGATATTGAAGGAGCTGCATGTGACGTCATCGTCATCAGGATAATCGTCATCAGAATATCGGGGTGACGTAAGCATCGAAGGAAAGGTGCGTGAAGTTGAGTATCATCATCAGGATATATGGGAGGAACCGGATGTTCTATATCCTGCTGATGAACATGATGTTGAACATCATGATGCTGAAGGTAGTGTTTGGCGGTAAGATGAACAGTGAACATCAGGAGGATGTTTGCGCTTGCCGAATATGATGATGCTGCCGATAGTCGAATATGATGATGCTGCTGACAGACGAAAGGATGAAGGTTTGTCTGCAGGAGGATATCAGTCGGCAGAGCAAATATGATGATGCTGACAGTGTTAAGGGAAATATGATGATGATGATGAAGGGTTGCGGACATCCATGCTGTATGTCAAGGTTTTAGTGTGGATGCCTCTGCATCATAGTGGTATCAGAGCTCAGCAAAAGGTCTGGGCTGTTGTGTGTTGATTCTGTCACCGAAAGGGCAGAAGTAGAGTTGATTCTGTCACTGAAAGGGCAGAGGTAGAGGAGTGAGAGGTTGATAAAATGCCTCCGAAAGGTAGTGGTACTGCAAGGGAATTGCAGGAGATAAAGGAAAAACATGCTAGAGAGATGAGGAAGATGAAGGAGCTTGCTGAAGCACTTCAAGCCAGGCTTGTAGCCCTAGAAAAGAACAAAAAGAGGGAAGTGGAAGACAGTGAGTCAGAAGAAGATGAAGATGTTGTTGAAGAGTATGAAGAGGTAGCTGAAGATCTGGATGCTGAAGACCAGAAATTTGCAAAACTGTTAAAGGCAGTGCAGAGTGATAAACCTAAGATAAAGGTTGATGTTTCCAAGTATAATGGAAGTTTGAATGAAGATGAGTTACTGGATTGGATTGCTGCACTTGATAATCACTTTGAATGTGAAGATGTTGCTGAGGATCAGAAGGTAAAGATTGCAAAGACCAAGTTAGGAGGTCATGCTTTGGTATGGTGGGATTATGTACAATCTGAGAGAAGGAAACAAGGGAAGTCAAAGATCACTTCATGGGATAAGATGGTAGCAAGGATCAAAGGTAAATTCTTGCCTAAGGATTATGAGATTCAGATGTTTAAGAAGCTACAATTTTTAAGGCAGAAGGAAATGGATGTGAAGGCATATACTGAGGAGTTTTATAAGTTGAGTATGAGATCTGGTCATCATGAGAATGAGGTAGAAAAGGTGGCTAGGTACTTGGCTGGTTTGAGATTGAACATACAGGATGAGTTAGTTTTAGCTAACCCTAAGAATGTGGAGGATTGTTACCAAATGGCAATCAGGATTGAAGAAAAGATGAATAGGAGACAAGATAAGTCCATGAGAGGAAGAGGCAGCAATATGAGGGGAAGAGGAGCAGCCCCTACAACAAGGCAAACCAATGAGGGTCAAGAAGACACTAGTAAAGGACAGGGACAGTCTGATTTCAGAGGTGGATGGAAAGGTAATAGAGGCAGATTTGGAGGTGGTAGAGGTTCTACTACATTTTCAGGAAAGTGTTACACCTGTGGTGAGTTTGGTCATCCATTTTTCAAATGTCCAGAAAGCAAAGGTTCATCATCCAGAGATGATAGAACGAATGACAAGAGAGTACAACTTGTGCAAGAAGAGAAAGTAGAGCAAAGTGTGCAAAGTTCAAACACTTATCAAGATAGAGAACTTGACGGTTATGGATATCCTGAGGAGGGAGAAGCATTGATGCTAAGGAGAATTAGTTTGCAGGCATCAAAGGATATGATGCAAAGAAGAGCTCTTTTCAAGACCACATGCAAGAGCAAAGGTAAAGTATGTAAGGTTGTCATTGATACTGGTTCAACAGACAACATGGTATCTCAGGAAATGGTGGATAAACTGCATTTGGAAAGGATTCCACATCAACACCCTTACAAGGCATCTTGGGTGAGTGATAGTCAATCACTTTTTGTCTATGAACAGGCATATGTGGATTTTCAGATTGGAGCATATCAGGATAGAGTTTTGTGTGACATTTTGCCCATGGAATGTTGTCACCTATTGTTGGGTAGACCATGGCAATTTGATAGGAGGGTACTGTATGATGGGTATGCTAATACCTACACCATCAAGAAAGATGGGAAGACTATTAAGTTGATGCCATTGCAGGCAAATGCTGCAGCACAGAAGGCAACCCAAATCATTTTAATGGGGAAGAAGGAGTTTGTGCAGAAGCCTATAGGAGCAGGCATAAAGGCAGTTGAGGACACTGCAGGGAAAGAAGTTGTTAAGGACAACAGGTTGAAGAAAGTTTCAGTTGTGACTGACAGAGGTCAGCAGCAGGTTCAGAAATAGGTTTGCAAACAGCAACCAGTTGAGAGGAATGACAAGGATGTTGTCATAGTTGGGACTATTGTTTGTCCTATAAAGGTTGAAAGGAAGATAGAGTTGAACATTGCAGAAGTTCCAGAGGCAGTTCAGACAGAGGTTCTGGTCAGACAACCTGACAAACACAAGGTATGTGAGAGGAGGGCCTACATTGACAGGCATGAGGATTTACTTGAAAGAAAGCAAGTTACAGTTCAGAAGTCTTGGAGCAGCCAAGAGACAGCAGAGGATAAAGCTGGAACAGGTCAGAATATTGCAAAGGCAAAGTGTAAAGGTGGAGGACTTCCACAACCAAACTCATGGGACATGAGTTCTTTTCTGTTGGGGAGTATGGTGCAGGAGCACCTACCTGACAGCTGGCCTCCATGAGGCAGTTAGTTTGTTATAGGTCTTGTTAATGTTTTCAAGAAGGTCGTATAAGACCAATGCATGTAATAAGGTCATGTTGACCAGGCTTTACTATTTTTAGGTAGTTTGTTATGACAACTGTTATGCTGTATGTCTGGTTGGATCTCCCAGCCGCCTGGAGAGATTTCCCAGCCGCTTGGAGTCGAGTGGTAGTACTCGAAGCAGATCCTATTTATGCATGAGGATCGGTTGGTTTTAGACATAGATACAGATTGAGCAGAGGAGTTAGATTGTGCTGTGTGAGAGACTAAATATTGTATTTGCATCTTTTGAGATCAATAAAGAGATCCTGTTAGTGTTCATCCTCTGTTGAATTCCATTGTTTAATCGATTTGCTATTTTGGTGGGTACATGGATTCGCTGATCCATTCCACCGGTTGATTCGTCGAATCAGTGGAATGGCTATGTACAGTAGGTTAGGATTTAGTTTGCTTTTTCTGTTTGTTCGCATGCATGTTTGCAGGATCGCGATCGAGAGGTGTTGAGGACCCTAGCATGGGTATGTGCTAGGTCGTGTTGGTTGTTAGAGTTTGGAAGATCACCCTAGAGGTAGATCGGGTCACCTCAGGAGGTTCGGCAGATCAGAATTCGCTAAGGCTGGAAAATTCGGTACAACGGCATCATCAGGGTATTTCTAGGTATATCCTGCAGTTACTTCGGGCGTCATCCGAGTAAAGGGAGGTGAGCATGATGCAGTCAATTGCATAAGGTGAATGTGCATTGGGGTGATCATCATTAGGTGTTGCCGAGGAGGAGCGTATTGGCATAAGGTAGAAGATCGGGTTGATAAAGTCATCACGGGCCGATAATGTTAAGTTTGGCCGACAGCAGGATATTGAAGGAACTGCATGTGACGTCATCGTCATCAGGATAATCGTCATCAGGATATCGGGGCAGCAGGATATTGAAGGAGCTGCATGTGACATCATCGTCATCAGGATAATCGTCATCAGGATATCGGGGTGACATAAGCATCGAAGGAAAGGTGCGTGAAGTTGAGTATCATCATCAGGATATATGGGAGGAACCGGATGTTCTATATCCTGCTGATGAACATGATGTTGAACATCATGATGCTGAAGGTAGTGCTTGGCGGTAAGATGAACAGTGAACATCAGGAGGATGTTTGCGCTTGCCGAATATGATGATGCTGCCAATAGTTAAATATGATGATGCTGCTGACAGACGAAAGGATGAAGGTTTGTCTGCAGGAGGATATCGGTCGGCAGAGCAAATATGATGATGCTGACAGTGTTAAGGGAAATATGATGATGATGATGAAGGGTTGCGGACATCCATGCTGTATGTCAAGGTTTTAGTGTGGATGCCTCTGCATCAACATGTCTACTACCTGGGGATGAAATACTTATTTTACATCAGCCAGTATAAGCACTACTCTCCATGTATGTAAACTGAAGGTGCTAAACATCATTCAAAAACTCAACTTTAGTTCACTTCAGAGCCCTTGATCTGTTAGTGGGCAACAAAGTAGTCTATTGCCGACATGCCACACTTTGGACATACTGATAATCCTGTTGGCATTCTATGTTTGGGTGATGAAAGTCTATCCACAGCTTATTGTCTCAGTCAAAGTAGCCAAAATTATTGTCGCCAATAATGAGAGAGAGAGAGATCACTAGCTAAGACTGGAGCAGGCCAGTGATGTTAACACCAGAGAGAGGGTCCATGCAAGGACTTGCACCCCCAATGCTTGTTTCAGGATTTGTTAAGCTTTTGTTGCAGGTAATGCCACATAATCTATTAGTTCCTCACAATTGTTACCCATATTTAAATATCAGCCAAAAAAACAATCCAGAGTATTTCATTGAATCTCAAACTATTTGAGTATGTATTTGACTTGTGTGTAATACTCACATCAATCAAGGTATTACTGAGTTTTGACAGCCAAGCTGAATGACAATCTGACTCCACTCATTTAATGAGTTGACTAAATGTTATGGTGTGTTATTAATAGCAGTCACTGAGTTCTACTTCTCACATTGTCATATCCTTTCCCCAGCTCAAGTTATGGTTTTTTTTTGTAAATCGATGTAAATAGGTGCATAATGCTTTACAGATTGCTTTTGCTGAGTGAGAGCTTCCAAACGAATGACGAAATGAAGTTCAAACACTTTTTGAAGCTGTCGTGTGAGGAAAACTCAGTCGCGAGGGTTTTTAGGAAAAACTCTGCGAGTTTTTAGGAAAAACTTGGCGAGTTTTTAGGAAAAACTCGGCAAAAAACCCTACTGATAAATACACCAAATACTCATTTTGAAAAAAAACTCGCAAGTTTTTAAAAACTCGGTGAGTTTTTCTGGAGTCTTGCAACTATGGTTCCACCCATTAGAGTGCTAAGCCTAGCTAACACACATTTGAATTCACTAAAGAAGTCCTTGCTCATTTTGTCCTTGAATTCAAGATGTCTATTATGCAGGATTAACAATTGAGGTAATTCATCAGGTTCATGATTAATCCATACACATGTTTTCTTCTCTAAACCAAGATAATCAACATAGGAAACACAAGGTTTAAGTAAGAAAGAAAAATGTTGGTTTTTAATGACAATCGAATGCATATCCTCATCAATCATCCATGTGTCTTTGTTTATGCCCAACTGATCTGCAAATGGCACCTCCTCACTGGCAAAACGTACTTGTCCACCATGCCCCTACATATCACTCACACGATCATCAAGTAATAAAGAGTCCCACCCATCAACATATGATAAATTATATTATTATTATACCCTTGAAACTGGAGGGATCATTTTCAACCATACCTGTGTCTAAGTAGTGTATAGAATCTATAGATAATTGACCTGTTGATGGGCATCTTCTTACTTGGGTACCTATAATGTATCACCTTGAAAAAAATCATTTGATAGATCACAAACAGTTTCTTCCTTAATTTGATATATCTCATCATGGAACATGAGACTGATGATCACCTCCTTTGCATAAGGTTCATTAGTCTTAATAGATAATGAAAAAGTTGTGGAGGTAGTGTTATCACCCAACTCGGTATATATAAGGCTTTGAGATAACTTCAGGGATGACATTAGGGAGAGATTCCACACCATGAACCTCATAGAAAATTGAATTGGGCAGGTAAGAAGATGTGTAATATCCCAAATAGGATATTCACTAATTTTCTAATTTTTAAGGTCTGATTTTTGCCCTAATTTCTGATTTTCTAAATTCTGCTCCAAACCCTAATATTCTGAATTTCTGATTTATATTTTAGACTTGAACAAAAACTTATAACAACCAATTAAGAATGTCAAACACATCAAATAATCATGCCAAATGGTTCACACAACATCATAGTTTTAATACACAATGAAATACACAATGAAGGAGCAATAAAATGCAACCACAATGACTGAAATTCTAAAACAAGCCTCTGCTTCTATAAATCAGATTAATGAAGGTCTGAAAATACATTAAATCATGGGCCAACACATGACAAACATGCCCAGAAATCTTCTGTCCACAAATCACAAATAAACCCTAAGGTTTATACATACCAAACATGACAACAATGATCTTCAAAAGGTGGAATCGCCCTCCAAGGTGTGGTGCCTAGGTTAGGGTATGAAACCCTAATGCAAATGAACACCAACACATCAAAAGGTTGCTCCAAAATGATGCATTTAGGTCTGCTCCAAACTAGCTAGGGTTTGCTGCTCCAAAGATGTGAAAATGTCACCACAACAACCTAGCAGTCTCCTCCAAATGTTGGCACTTCACTTCTTAGGTGAAACCCTAAAGAAAGGATGATATCAAACACCAAGATTGTTGGTCTAAGGATGGCAAATAGGTCTGATCCAGATCTGATGTAGAAATGCAACAAAAACTCCTCCAAAATGCCAAATTCGCCCTCAAATGCAAAACACCCTTCTCCTAGAATGTGGCGCTCAAACCTAGAGTGAAACCCTAGTCCAAAATCAACACAACTCGCCAAATGATGTTGTCCAAACTTCTAATCTACAAATCTGATTTGAAATTCTGCTCTTCAATTCAATCAATAATTAATAAAGCACACTTAAGTTCCCATCATGAAACCTCCACAAGATGAGTTAGGTTTTCGTCCAACTCACCAAGAAATGCAAGGGTTTTTGTCCTTGGTTTCAATAGCCCAACTTCTGTTGCAGCCAAGAGTAAAGCTCATATGAAAAGATGAATAATGGATGATGTCAAATGCCATCAAAAGTCTTTATATTTATACATGAT
Source organism: Cunninghamia lanceolata (assembly GCA_027924645.1). Classification (NCBI taxonomy): domain Eukaryota; kingdom Viridiplantae; phylum Streptophyta; class Pinopsida; order Cupressales; family Cupressaceae; genus Cunninghamia; species Cunninghamia lanceolata. The sequence continues at coordinate 2,292,728 of BSBN01000163.1, read as the reverse complement.
TTTACTCCTAGCCAACCTAGGCAAGGTATTATTTTAATTTTAAAATTGTCTTCTTTACTCCATTTTGGCCCACCAGCTTCTTGACATCTTGGGCGCCCAAAATTCAAATTAAAGATTTGAATTTAACCTCCTTTTCCCTCCTTATGTCATCCTCCTCTTGGGCTCTCACATGAATCAAATATTATTTTATTAATTTCCACTTTCACTTCTCCAAGGCACACATAATAATATATGGAATAATATCAATATTAATCATGTCGTCCCATTATTCTTTATTGACCATTTTTCACACTTTACCACCTCCAAGGTGGTTTGCTCCACATGAAGGCAATTTATTTTATTCATAACAACTATATCAAAATCATTAGAAAAATATGCCAAGTCATCTCCTATACTCAAATTTCCCTCAAAAAATGCCAAGAGTGTGAAAATTGGTCCATTAGGTCTTCATTCGTGATCAATCCGAAAATGGGGACATTACAAGATGTGGGTTTATTATAGGAATGAGATACTAAATCAATTTTGGGAACATAACTCATTTGGTTTGGAACACATGGAGATAATAAAATGTGCATTCATTGGTTATTGTTAACAGGATTTAGATCAACTAAAGGCTGGGTAAACAAGGGGATGGTACTATGGTTTGTTTGATTAAAAGCTAAAGGATATCCTTTACCATATCCTTGAGGCATAAGTTGTTGATCCACAATAATGGCCTCTCTATAGGCATCTACAAGAGTGGCTATCCTTAGTGTTTATCTCACAATTATCAAAGTCAAGGTGTCAATGACATGAAGATATACAGATCTAAAGTGGCTAAATCAATTAAGACATAAGGGAAAGCAAGCCTATTGAGTATTTTTTGGAATCTAAGATTTGAAGTTCTGGATGGACTCATTGGGCTCATAAATTAACACTTACAAATTGTTAGAAATCCTCCTTTGGGTGAATGGTTTCTCCAAATTGTGCTATAAAGGCATTTTCCACTGCCACCCAAGAATGTATTGACTTAATTGTGATAGATATACCAAGAATAGTCTCATCCTCAAGGGTGAGTGTAAATAACCTGTAAGCTACATACTCATGAATGATATGTACTAAAGCTACAGTGTCTTTAAATACCCTAATGTCATTTTGTAAGTATGTATCCCTTAGTATTATCTTTCTAAATATTATAATATGTTTTATTATTTCTTTAATATATATATATATATATCCATTACAAAAAATAATGATCTCTATTCAAAGCACTAGTAAAAATAACAAATATTATTAGGAAAATCTCAAAAAAATACACTACACTTCACATAGATGTCCTTGTTTTAATGAAAAAGAAAAAAAGATGATATATGTTAAGAGAAATGTGTTATCGAATAATATAGGTCTATAAAAATTTCTAGTACTATTTCAAAAATTAATAATAAATAAAGTATTTAAAGGAAAATAACCAAAAAATCTATGTACTCGACATTAGAGTTAATGATTTTATTCCAAGAAATTGTAGAAAGTTTTTATTTGTAGTGAAAGTTATGTGATATGGAATAATGTCACTCAATAAAAATAATAGAGAAAAATAAAAATTGATTGAAAAATAAAAATAAAAATGATAGAAATAATTCTTTAAAAAATTACAACTTGAATCTAAATAGAAAATTTCACAACTCATTAATTTACATCATCAACGTTTGTTCTCTATAATTGATGCAAATAAAAAATGTTAAAAATATTGATTTTGAGCATCCCTCTTAGACCAAAAAAATGGTACACACTATTATGAGATGACCTGTTATCTTTAACATCGAAGGATAATTGTTGTACTTAGTATTTAATCCATTAAAGTTTTCTTATAATTATGTTATTATTTTTCAAGAAACAAAGGCACTTGAACAATCTTTGAGAGAAGGAATAGGGTGGGAAAATTACATCAAATTAAATATAGATTCTCTAAATATAATGGAATGTCAGGTAATTTCTAGCACTATACTTTTTCATAAAGCTTAGGTACATTTTACCAAGGTATTAATGCTTAACACTCTCTCTCTTTTGGTATTAACTCTCATTTGAGGACTTATATTGAATTTATTAACTTTAGAGGTAAAGAGTGATCATTTGAAATCCTATATAATAATGTACTTTCATTTTGTAACTACTAACGTCACATTGTCACACTATAGGATTAGAGCTTTGTTATATTGATCAAGGAATTGTCCATGGCGAAGAATTAGAAAGGATGAAAAATATCAAAATTAAGTTATTCCACTATTAAGGGGGATTGATACTCAAACTACTCGAATATCCAAATTATCTACATTGTATTTGAATATGTATATTTTTATTTTGAATTTGCAAAAAGATATATAATTACTTCATCAAACTTAAACATTTATATTTATACTAAGAAATAGTGAACACGCACATGTACATAAAATTCAGCTCCATCTCACTATTCTTCTTTATTTGAAACACATTTTCCTTGATTTTTTTAATTTAAAGTATCCCCATATTAAGTATGGTTATTCTTGTTGATCAAAGGTAATTCTTCTTATTATACTAGTACCTTTGTTTTGATTAATAAGTGGAGTGAATATCTTTAATAAGGATACATGTTTTCTTTATTTATATAAAAATTGAAAAATCTTAAACAAATTGTAAGGATAAATAATGTATGTATTTTATATCAAGACTAGCTTTACGTTTATAGATAGTTTTTAATATACAAAAGTAATATTTTTGATATTAGTAAAACAAGATTGAAAGGGCTCAAACCCTTTAACAAAAAATAACTAAAAGGTGGAAGAAAAGAGTCTCATGAGAAATGAGACTAAAACTACACAAAATAGTCCAAACCAACAAATACAATAAAAATAAGAACACAGGAACAACAAAAGAACAACAATAGAAATCACAAGATTATTTGATGCTACCAATTTCTATAGTCCACTAGTAGTTTGCCACTCTCTGTTGAGGAAATCCACCTTATCGATGAAGGTAACAACATCAGGGTATTCTTTAGTGTCTTTTCCTTTCTCTTTGTATTTCATGGTTTTGGCCCTATTCCTCCTAGCAGGTGATTCCTACTTGTCCCTTTGGCATTCTGGAGCTCAAACTAGAGAACATACAAGCTAGTGGTTGAGTTCTTTATAGTCTCTTTTCTAAAAGAGACCACATCATCAAGGTTTTCCTTGAGATCATCCTATTTTTTCTAAATTTAAGTAATGCTCTATTCTAGGCCTTCCCATTTGTCAAATGTGGCTGCAAATTTTTTCAACTCCCCCCATATCTCCTCATCAACTTGGTCACTGTGTCATTCCTTGTTATTCTTGAAAACCTCCAATTCCACCTCCTATATCCTCTGATTTGAAGTGTGCTACTAAGACAACAACCATTTAATTAAATTGATGTGCAATTAGAGACTCTCTTATAATTTCTCCACTTTATCCTTCAGATTGATACAATTTTGGCAATTCTCACCCTGCTTAGCAGTCAAAGGGCTAGTGGAGGGCTTAGGATCAATTGGGTTTGGATAAGAAGTACTATGGGTAAGAGGGATAGGAACATCAAATTGGGGTCTGCAATGGGGTTAGGATTGGGGGAACTTGGTCCTTCTTTGGTTTGTATCTGGGGTGAATGGGGCCAATATTCTTAGCAGCCTTATGGATAGAAGGAAGAGGGGAGGTTGAAGGGACTTCGAAGAAAACATTTTTTCCCTTATCCATAGATTTGGTAGTTGAATGTTCCCCAAGAAGGGAAACTTATGAGCACTGGGCACCAATATTTTAACAATAGGGGTGGGGTCAGTTTGTTAATGACAATAGACTTAATTTTAGATTTCTTAGGACTCGAGGTGGGCTCAGGGGTGTGGTCATTAAGCTTCCATGGTGGGACCAAAGGGGGGTTATAAATCCTAGGGATAAGGGTGGGGCCAAGGTTCTAGCAAGATAAAAATGATACATATAGTATATTAGTCCTTGGTGGAGGGGCATCTCTACCTTCCCCAAAAGGACCTTGAGAACAAAGTCTTCCAAAGAAAGTTAAAAATCCAAAAAGGAAAATTCATTTTGATATTATGCCTAAGATTATTAAGCATAGGGAATATATAGGAATAAAATTATTTATATCTACCTTCTAGTGTTATGTACCTTAATAGAGTTTCTACCACCTCCTTCCAACAACCTGACAAATCTTCTCTTAAAGTCATTTTGGAATCTCGAAACTCATTCTCCATGCCTTAGGAAATCTTTCATGGCTTTATAATCATGAGTTTTTACTACTTTTTACAAATTCACAACCTCCATGCTAAGACCAGTACCCATGGAAATGAGATCTAAAATCCTAAAGGATAGACCTCTCACATACATAGTTGTGATTTTCCATGAGGTTGCAAACTCCCTCAACAACATTGGGTTGTAATCATTAAGGGATTCTAAATATTAGATTCCCTCTAGATAATATGTTCCAAACTTCGGCATTGTTCCGAACCATCTCATAGCTAGAAGGTTCTATTCTCCTAAACTCCCTCCATTTCAATTATCCTATTAGAAAACTAGAAAAAGCCTACAATGTTGTTCCTAGTTCCTTTTTCCAAACACTTATTCAATGTCCAATTCAAATCCTCTTTGTTTATATCTTGTTCTTTCCCAATATCATTATACATTGGCCTTCTTTCCTTTGGGGTTCTTGAACATCATTTTGGGTGTCCTTTCTCCCATCCTTACACATGCCAACATCACTCCAAATTAGGAGTGGTGATAGGGTATTAACTTGTGATCCTTGCTTCTTCATTAATGTTGTTTTTGATTTTTTGAGGGAGAGACCCTCCACATCTCATTGTTTATATCCTATGATATTTCCACCTAGATTGGCCAACAAATTTGAGGAGGTGTTTTCCTCCCTATATATGTGATTATTTTTTGAATTTTTGAATGACTTAAGGATTTCCTTAGCTTCTTATATTATGGTCTTATAAGACTAGTGGGGAACATCCCTGGAGTTTACCATTTCACTAATGTTTTTGGAATCTCCATCAATTATCAAATTGGTTATTCCATAGTCTCTAGCTAAACATATTCCTTGTAGAGAAACGATGGCCTCACAATAGTTATTAGTCTAAACCCCAATGTTCTTAGTGAATGCCCCTACTAGTTGACCTTTGTTGTCCCTAATTAGGCCACCCCACCCAAATATAATGTTAAAAAGAGAATGTTTGGGTTAATAATTTTAATGTCGCTAGTTTAGAAGGATTTAGAACAAACTACCAAATATAGTTTTATTGGTGCAAATATTTTATCTTCATTTGATCTTATATTTTTTTAAAGTAAATCAATTCATAGAACTATATATTGAATGAAAGAAATAAAAGGGGAAATGAACATGAAAATTATTTTAATGTCAAATGAAGAGTAATGTTTTTATTTTGACTTATATATGGTAAATTTTCTAAACATTAAATTGTGTAAGATTGGAATTAAAAAATGTATTGAGAAGAGCTTCTAGATAAAACTATGCATATCCAAGTTCAAATTTTCACATTGTGATCAAAAAATTCTTAAAAGAGATACATATCCTTTATTAGGGCACTATTTGGATGTAGTGTGTAGTAGGAAAAATATTTTATGCATATAATAGGTATTCACGATTAATACCTAAAACTAAAGCATGCACAAAATAAGAAATAATTCTCATTTTTTAAGAAATAAGAATAAAAAGTCAAAGTAATTTTAGTAATCGAATTCAAATTTTAAAGAATAAAACATATAAAAATAAAAGAGTATTGTATAAGTTTAGTAATTTCATTATTTAAGTCCAAATTTAAATTTAAATTGAATATAGATTTTATTGAAAATGCAACAAAAATGAGATTGTTCTCATATAAATTTAATTGGTTTTTAATAACACACTTCAACTATTACAATATATTGGCTTTAAAAAGCCTTTATTTCTTGTACAAAACCAACTACTGGAATGTAACTACCAAAACTTGCCTTTATTAAATAAATTAACAATGATATGTTAATTAATTAATTTATTTATTAAATTGTCATCCACTAAATTATAACACTCCCTTAGTGCCAACATTGATTAGTACAAAAATTCTTCTTCATCACTTTGAAGCTTAATTTCTTCATCACTTGAAGTATGTTCCTTCTCTTCTATTATCATAGCTTTCTATCCCAATTTTCCATCAAGGAGATATCGTGCTCTTTGTTTGCAATTCAATACTACATGCCCTGTCTTTTTACAATAAAAATATGTACCATTTACATGTTTGGACTCTGTCACATGTTTTGATTTTCTATATGAAGTACTAGGCTTGTTTTGTGCAGTTAATGCAACTTCTTCTTTTGCAATATGTTTGTTTCTTTCATCAAGCAGTGTGGATATGATATTTTCTAGACTTGGATTGATTTTGCTTAAGGTGAAGACCTTGCGAGACATACTTATGGGCATATTGTTTAAAAGTATAGCCTTAGCACCATTTTCCTTTATTTCCTCATTTATACTTGCCAACTAATTTATCAAAGAACGAAACTCACTTATGTGAGACACTATGTCTTCACCTTCTTCTATTTTCAATCCATACAACTTTTATTTTATGTTTATTTCTGCACTATCAGTTTTTTATCCAAACAAAGTGTTTAATGCTTCTCAGATTTTCTTAGAAGATTTTTTTAAAATCTACATGATGTAAGTATGGTTTAGATAAACCAAGACCAATTATTGCCAAGGCTTTCTTATCTTTTACCTTCCATTTTTTAAGTTCATCCGCATTTGTTGGCTTTGTCCATGTATCGTCAACAATTTCCTAAAGATCTTTTTCAATTAGCAACAATTGCATTTGTATTTGCCAACTGTGAAAATCACTTTCATCAAACTTTTCATAAAGACTTATTTTATCCATTGTATACTTATAAATTAACTCAATGGATGTCAATTTCAACCAAAAATATGTCCTTACAAAAAAAATCTTTATAACTCCAATAATTATTTCCCACACCTTTATTATTCAAAAATAAAAGGAAAACCTATATTAAGTAAAACTTTCCTTCATCACGCCTTTACCGTAATTTATAAAACGGTAGTTCAAAACCATAAAACGGTGGCTTCAAAATTATATGTTTATACCCTAAACGCCTCTTTAAACAACAATTTTTTTTAAACTATGCACAATGAATCTCCACGCCTTGCTGGAAGAATAACACAGGAAATTGAAATGCATAAATTTGTTTACACATAATGATGTTGTTGTTGCATTTTTAACGCCTCTTTTTGTCTTGGAATTTTAATGTTTCAATGAAAGTATATTACCATGGCTGTTGGGCATGACTGACACATGAGGGAGATTATTGGCAATGCTAGAAGTTCCTTTAGATCCTCTTAAAACTATAAAAAACACATTCAGATTCTCAAAACACCCATGTGTTTGAATGTCGAGTGTCGATAATTATTTTGCCTGGATATTACATCTCTGAAACTCTTCATTGCAGATTGGAATGTATTGTATTTTATTTTTTGAATATGAATATGATCAAAATGGATGAAAATACTGTGAAAAGAATGTACACAATGGAAGAGAAAGGCAATGCACATGAAAGACAAATGTTAATAGGTTCGATGCGAGGTTCGTGGTATCCGCTAGTACCGCTGACAAATATGCAAGAAGAATGGATGTTGCAAACTCCACATTTCACGTGAGGTCCGTGGTATCCACTAATCCTTTGATTGCATTAGTTTGGAGGAAATACATGTGAATGGAAGGCAAACAGAGAGGTCTCTCAGGACACCTGCTCTGATACCATATTGAAAATGCAACAAAAATGAGATTGCTCTCAAATAAATTTAATTGTTATTTAGTAATGCACTTCAACTATTACAATATATTGGCTTTAAAAAGCCTTTATTTCTCATACAAAACCAACTACGGGAATACAACTACCAAAACTTGCCTTTATTAAATAAATTAACAATTATATGTTAATTAATAAATTTATTTATTAAATTGTCACGCACTAAATTCTAACAGATTTTATAGTTGAGGTAAGGTCCCTTGTTCTCTAATATTTTTTTTTATCATAGTTAGGTGTAATTTTGTGTCATGTAAGTAAACATACCATCATTACTAGTGGTATAAATTATGAATTATCGATGCTAGATCACATATGTTCGTAGCCCTTGAAGTATTAACCTTTGAAGAGACCATTTGAACAAATTCATTCCATTTATTTGAATAACATTTAGACACTTTTATCCCACCTACCAATTGTATTTTTCCCATCTTATGTTTTGTTCAACTTTACATGACAAAATTATGTCTTCATGCAACTCTTCTTTTGCACAAGGTCTCAAGTCCTCAAGAGTAGGTAAGATATTGAGCTTTTCTTTATCATTGAATATGGAAGTATAAAACAGATCACATAGGTTTCCAAAATTTATGACAATATACATCCTTGTGAAAGGAGATATGATAAAAATTAATTTTTTACTATTAAATATTTAAATGCACCTCAAAAAACAACACATTTAATTTTATCCGTTCTTATGTATAAGTAAAAATAACCTAAATAAAAGTCTCAACTTAGATTTAACATTTTTTAATGTTTAATATATAAGTAATTTCAAATATAATATTTTCAATGATAACAATAAAGACACGCAAATTGACTGGCACCCCATAAGTCTATATGGGTCTATTTGTACAAGCCCACACCTAGTCCAAGCCCTCTAGGGATCATATGATGCCTAACTAGTACAATCTTGGTTGAACTAGAGTTGTGACTTGTACAAAATAATTGTTGACAAGAAAATTAGGCCACAAGAATGATTATGATCATGTCAAATTTTGAATCCTTGGTCTTAAAGCAAGTCAAAGTAGATAATTATTATGTACTTTATCAAATTTTAAAAAATTGAATTGGGTAATATATTTCACATTTATACACATAACAAGCATAACTCAAATTTGAACATATTATATAAAAAATACTTTGTGTACAATAATATGACTAAATAGATAATTTCATTAAACTACATCACATTACATTCCATTACATGATGTCTACTTATGGTACATTAATAAGTAAGTCTATATACACACATATACATACATTAGATAACCCTTGGGAAATGTCTTTGCACATTTGTATCCCTTGATTAAAAAAACGTATTTAAAGTTGTATTATATTTCATTAAGCCACAAGATCTTTGTGTTTACTCTAAGTTATCTCCATATGCAGTATTTTTTTTTACGAATCTAAGGTTCTACTTGGAGATATAGAACCCATTATTGTAAAAATTTGTGATACCCTTATTTTTTTAAATTGACATTCCATTCATTCTTTTCACTAAGTTATCACCTAAAATTTGTGTTGTTAGCCAACTTGTTTGTATTTTAGTTAGGCTCTAGGGTTTACATATTTTTAATTCCTTCTTATGTTATGTGATTAATGAGATTTTGTAGTAGTAATAATTCATTTGGTTTCATGTCATCTTTTGAAATGATTATCATGACCACTTGAAATAGGAAAATGAAACATTTATATATCATGTCTCTTTTCATTTAATTTTGGATAGTATAATATTATTAACAGTTAATTTTATTATATATTCTACACCCATTTAAATTAATTATGAAGTGAAGTTAGATATTTCCAATTTGGATGTATTTAAGGTTTCATGATTGAAATGAAATATCAATTTTAATGGATTCTCATCATTTGGTATATGTATGTTTGAACTGTTACAAATCTTTTGGTTTTTCCATTAAGGGTCATTCTTGATATATAAACATGGATATAAGGTAAATGTTAAGATTAATGTTAGACATGGATATTGTCTGAAATATATTACAAGTTCTAAATTTGAGTTTGAAAAGTGAAGTGTTAGGTTTTATCTTGCATTTTTTATTGAATTCTAGGATAGACTTTGGATTTTTGGGCTTAAGGTTACCATTTTTTATAGATTCAACTATAATCCAAACTTATATCTATCAAGATTTAATACAAAATCTTAAATTCATGTATGGTAGATTTTGGCTTTCAAAGTGAAAGGTGAATAACATTATTTTTGAGTGACATGGCATAAACATGGCTTTGAAAAGTAGTTTAAATGACAAGTATTGAATATGAGGTGGCAATTTTTTAGTTACATGGCATAGAAATGATAGGTTGATATTGTTTGGTTTGATAAAGGGGTATATTTAATTCCATTAATGGCATCATCCTGTATGCATTGAATGATCTCAAAAAATAAGAGAAGCTTCTTAGAGAAGATATTTCTTGGGTTACTGAATGAGGTTTTTATCATTTTCTTTTGCTTTGGCCACCTATGGGTAGTGAATCTTTGGTACTTTGAAGAGTTTGGTAGTCATTTAGTGGATTTTGTTATTGAGTCGGTATGTTTCAAATGCTTTTGTTGATAAACAAAGATATTCTTTGAGATGTAAACTCTTTTTGAAGCTTGCATTATCTTTTCATGAAGATAAAGGTTATTTTGAAAGTTAGTCATGACTGTTATCTTTGAAAGGAAAGTTCAAATCTAAGTTAGTTGCACTATTATTTTTTTCAGGTTATAGTGCCCAAATCTTACATGGGAAAAACACAATGGAACCATTTTTTTAAATGTGGGAGCACTAACCAAAGGAAATAAAACATGCATGTGCATGTGTCATCATCACTTATGATGACACATGTACCCAAAAACATGTGGAAGAACATGGACAATGCAAAAGAATCCATGTATAAAGAGTGGAAGCGATAGGATGATAAGGGGCTCAGTTCAAGTGTAATCTCTTAACCAGGCTAGTGTTATTGCACTTCTCTAATTTAATTCATTTATATTCCTTATATAAGAGTGACTCCAAGGTCCAACAATTAGGGACACCCTAAGGATTAGTAGAATGATGATGATATTCTTACAATTAGTCCTACCTATATTTTATACCTTTCAATAATGTCAAATAACAATAATAGATCAATCCTCATTTGAATAACTTTTTCACTTTATCTAGAATGATATACATATTTGTGTAAGTTAATTCATTCATTCTAATGTATAATATAATGTAATATATTAATCAAATATATTATATTATTCACTATAATAATACATTCAAGTAAGATAAATAAAATCCTACAATCTTTGTTTTTTGTTATGGTAAGCTGCAAACTAGGGTGCAGAACCTTTTAAGAAAAAACCACCATGGGCAACAAAATAGGCCCAACAGGCCATGAATAGATGACAAGAAGCACACTAATAGTAAATAAACATATTAAAGTCCATATAGTATAAACAACACCATAAACAAAAACAACCAACATAACAGAAAGAAAAACTACTGGAAAAGTTGGCTCCAATCCTCCTTGAGGAAGCCAAACATTTCATCATAACTAGCAAAAGTTTTTGAATCAATGCCATGCTTCTTCACTTCAAGGTCTTGGAGAACCACCAAAGTAGTGGCAGCACAATGAGTGACCTTCGAGCACACAATGTCCATTATTCTCATCTTATTCTTGAGGGTGTCCATTATTGATCTCAACTCAATCATTTCACCTTTAACCTGGTTACAATTCCCACACTCCCCCTATCCAGTGGCTTTCTTTTCCACTAGATCCACTTCATTCTATTCCAACTCTATTTCCTCATCATCCATGTCATAATAGGAATTATTAAGTTGCTTGAACAAACTAGCCCCATCTTGGAATTCAGACTAATCAGGAGTGAGTTTAACTTCCTAAATCTCAACTTCTTCCTCAGGATCAGAAGCACTAGAGTAGTCCATAATTTTAACAAGGTTTTGCATGCCAGCCAACCTGCTAGAACAATGAATACTAGGCCTCCTAGGGACAACACCACTACTCTTCTTCATACCCACCTTATTGTATGTGCATTTCTCCTATGAAGCAACCCTCTCCACTCTCTCCTTTTCATCACAAATAACCTTCTTATGACTATCTTTGGGAGAGAAATCCTTAGACTCCACCTCCATAGCACGAGGTCATAGTACTCTTGTGCTTTTTGGTCTTGGCTTTCTTTGAAGCCTCATTCAATCCACATTTCCTCCAATCCCTCTTCCTGTCCCTAGAGTGGGTGGGACTATTCTTTAGATCACAGAGGCCCTCGACAACATCCTTTTGAGGAGAATTACCAAGAAATCCAGCAAGGGTGCCAACAGTAGAGAGGGAGGGTTTAATAGCAAGGGCCACAGGGGTGGACACCAGACTCTTGATAGTTGGGGGAGATTTAACAACTTTTTGTTTGTTCCTTTTAGACTGGGAAATTGAGGTTTATATAGTATGGGCCCTAGTATCCTAGGGGGACCCAGTAGCCATAGGGGAAAACTTCACAAGGGACTTACCAGCAACCAACTTACACAGACTAGCCCCAACCTTAACAGAAGGAAGCAGAGCTTTCTCACCCAACTGTTCTTCTTACACGTCCTTAATCAAACAGGCCTAGATAGGTTTGGGAGGGCAAAGGGCAAGGTGGAACGGGTAGAGATGAAAGATTAAGCCCTAATGCAGGGGGATAGTAACAATACTAGGGTTACTGGCATGCACAACTTTAGTAACTTTAACCGAGGACTCAAGGGAGGAAAGTAGAATGGGAAACTAATGAGAACTTTACGGCAAAAATGATTCAATAGAGTAAAATGATAGTGATAAAAATATTTTTAATGACCATCGAGGGTCACATACTTCATTAACAGAAAGCATACCTTATCCCACGAAGGCATGAGACTATCTCTTTCAAATCCTCCCTATAATCTAATAGGTTGTTCTCCTTCCTTAAAAAAATAGGGCCATGATTTCATTATCCTGAAATTTACTTTGTTTCTTCAGTCACTTCCCATTGCAAGATAAGCCTGTAAGCTAGGCTATGGTTTCCTCATTGACCTCAAATTGAACTCAACTAACCTAGACTACTCTCGAGTCCTAGGACATGGTGAACTACACAGAAAGGTTCTCATCAAATCTACTGAGACACTCTAGAAAAGGGGTGAAACCCCCTTCATAACATATGCTCCAAAGCATGTTGTCATCTCTGAATTCCTCATAGGAAATGGGCTCAGTTCTCACCTTATCATCCCCCATGATCAATCTATTCTAGTCCTAGCAAGGAAGAAAACATAGCTGATGCAAGAAAAACTAAAGGCAACAAATAATTCTAGTGATCTTTCTAGAATTATGATAGAAAATAAAACCCTTACACTTATTGATTTTACTCTGATGGTTGTGCACATTACTCAAACTGTAATCCTACAATCTTTGTTATATGTATTAAGTGTTAGATTATCTATATTTAATGCATTTTTAAATATAAGTTCTATTATCATTGAGTTTCATATAATAATTGGTATCATAACTAATCATTGTATAGTTGATTGTGTTTATAACCCCCTAGATAATATTTGTAATGATAAAATCTACATCCTCACAATAATTCCTCTTTTCTAGGGTTCAAATTGATGGGATGTCTAATGTAATATGTAGTGACAAGTGGCACACTCATTGTTGAAATTAAGGAACACTACGAGGGGGATGAATCAGTGTTCTGAAAAACTTATTATTATGTTCCTTTATTAATTTACCACATACATTCAAGAGAAAGAAGCATGAACTTAACAACAACAACAACAAGATCATCACACATGAACACCAGGATTTTTATGTGGAAACCCGGTTAAGGAAAAAACCACGGTGGGGGTTAACCCACAAGATTTTATACTCTGCTAAAAGTATTACAAATGGGTAGGCACATGCCTTCGAGCGCACTACCCAGAGCTCACTGCTCAAAGGAGGCTCATTGCCTACAAGATCAATTACAAAGAGTTTAATAAAATATTTGAACTAAAGAATAGCATCTAACAATGCAAGATTACAGTTTCGGTTAGGCTTAATATAGTGACTTCACACACTTCATCTTTCACTACCCTGTTTCACTGGTCTGCCATGATCTGGAGCTTAGATCTCTTGCTTCACACTTGATACTGCCACACTTTACACCTATCACTTCATATTTGCACTTCCATACCTCAAAATGCTCCAACCCATCGATCATATATATATCTGCAACATAAAATTTCATCAACTACAGCCGACCTCAAGAAACACTTAGAAACTTTTCAAGATCACTGTTCTATCGGTGGAATCCATGCACAAACATCAATGTGAACCAAAACCTATGTATTCAAGTCACCACTCGTGTCGGCCAATACCACTGGATCTCATATATTACTCAACCAACCACTTCTCTTAATCCATACAAGGATCAAACACCAAGTCGGCCTATTCTTCACCGAACTAAACTATCTAACCAAAACCTGATACTCAAATGCTTGTAACTTTCAATCCCTTCATCAATAGAGGCTAAAACTTTGGATTTAGGTAGTCCTGACATCCCTTAACATTCCCTCAGATCCGCAACACAATATGATTACCTGTGGAGAAATGCAGACCAAAATGCCAAACCCTGTCATATGCTTTGTTCCTATCTATCCAGACTTAGACAAATTTGCAATCTGACTTCCGGTATGATCAAATGATACAATGAGGATGTGTAAGATAGATTTAGTTTCCATCAATGACAACACCTGACATGCCTAGAAGTGTCTCTTGCCAACAATCTCCCCCTTTGGCATTGATGGAAACACTTAGTGAAAAATGACTAAGTGTTAGAACAACTCCCCCTTTACTATGTACACTTGTGATTTTCAATGCTCCCTCTTAGATGAATTCCTCATTTTTCACTACTTTCCACTCCCCCTTTGACATCAATGGCAAAGGTCGAGGTCCAGACCCAAAAATTCACACAAAAACTCTATTTACATGGGTGCATATATACAAACAATCCTTATGTCTTGTCTACATGAACTTAAACACATCACCAAAAATGTTTTTCAACAGTGCCAATTCACTGTCCCATCTTTTCTTCATGCTATCCAAAACTGAAATATGACCACTGAATAAAAATGCTTGTGACTCTGCCTTCTGTAGACCAATGGGATCACTTGTCAAAGAAGCATCTTGAGCTTCTATCAATGCATTGAACATTGTTTCTAACTTAGGGGAAATCAATCCTCGGAGTTCACACATCCTTGCCACAATGTTTTCTTTTTCTTTCAACAATTTCTTTATTTCATCAATCAAGCTAATTACTTGACATTCTTGACTTGCTGCAGATATTGTCAAAGGATCAAAGGATTGAGATACATTTGACAATTTTTGCTCATACTCCTTTATTTTCTTCTCAATATCCTCTACAACTTTTGGCCAAGATAAACAAAATTTGTACACATCTCCTCCTTCAGTGAGGGCATTTTGAATACTCTTTACACTAGTATCCAGAACTGATCTATCATAACTAATTATTCTCTTTAATTCAGAAAACCTCTTCTCATTAAATTCATTCTGGACTTTATCTTCTACTGACTTCTCAAAAGATTCAAAATGAGTACTTACAGAGTTTATCAGACTCTTCAACTGACTGGAGGGGGATGCTGATAAA
This sequence comes from Cunninghamia lanceolata, assembly GCA_027924645.1. Classification (NCBI taxonomy): domain Eukaryota; kingdom Viridiplantae; phylum Streptophyta; class Pinopsida; order Cupressales; family Cupressaceae; genus Cunninghamia; species Cunninghamia lanceolata. The sequence goes on along the minus strand of BSBN01000163.1, from coordinate 2,277,230 downwards.
TCCTTCTAAAATGTAGGCATGATTTTCTCCAAGATGTCAGATGCAAGACCAAGCAACTCACTGTCTTCTATATGGAACTTCAAGATTTCCTCTCTGGCCTTAGCTTGTGCAAAAGAGGCCAACTTCATCTTCTGTACCGGTGATAGAGTATCAAAATTGATTGGACCTTGTATTATATCTAGATCTTCAGCAACTTGTTTATCTTTCTCCAAAATTTCTTTCACTGCTTTTGCGGTGTCTCTTGCCCAATATAATGTTTCTTTTTAATTCTCTTTAGGGCCTGCATCTTCTCCCTTTCTTGAGTCAACCACATTGTCTTGCTTACCTTTTTCATTCTTTTTCTCTGCTTTTGCTCTCTCTGCAACATCATCAGAGGCATCCTTCTTTTTATCTTTATTAGAAATATCTTCTACAATCTTTTCCATAGGATTTTGTGTATCCTCAGCCGCAACATTGTCAAATTCCTCAACATTCGGAATGGAGGAATCAATTCCATCATCAGTTTCTTCTTCTTGAACTTCCTTGTCCTTAACTTCTTTTGCTTTCTACTTTTTATTCTTCTCAGAATCACCTTCAGTAGGAGCATTTATTTCCATATTCATCTCTGTATTTTATTTACTAGATTGGTCCAGAGGAATTTGAGTACCTTCTGCACAATCAACATTATCTTCCTTCATCATCTCTTCATCTCCTTTATTCAATTTTTCCTCTTCCAGAATAAAGAAATCATCTACCTCAGCTTGTTGCTCATTTTTCTTCAACTCTTCATTATTCAGAATGGATGTATCATTAGCATCAATAGGTTCTTTAGTGACCACATAAAACTTATTCTTGTCCAGGGCTTTCTTCAAAATTTATTCTATTTTTTTGACCACTTCATCAATGTCTCCAATCATTAGCTTATTCATCCTAATTTTGCTTCTGAATTCATCTTTAACTTCTTTGACAATTTTATTTGCTTCCTTCCTAGAGATTACCGGACACAGACTGGACAACACATGTTCTCTTAACTCCAAATCCTTTGATTTAGTAGCTTCTTTTCTCATCTCCAAAATGTCACTTAGACCCTTAGGGATTTCTGACAAGATTTCCACAAGTGCTCTATTGAATGTATTCAAGTACTTAACAGTAGCATCCTCCAAAATTTTTCTTGTTGACATTATCAAAGTTATCATAATATTCTGTTATGGGCTTCAAATTCCCATGAACAGTTACTACATTCACAATATCTTCAACTGACAAGGTGGATTTTTCAACATGAGTCTCAGTCTTTTATCTTTTGCTCACCTTTATACTTCTGGAGGGCTTGTCTTTGGCAACCCTTGATGCTTCTACTTTCTTTAACTTTATGCTTCTGAAGGGCTTCTCCTTAGATACTTTAGCAGCCTTAGTGCTTGAGGCCTTCAATATTTAACCTCATCATCTGAATAAGTCTCTTCTTCATCCTCCTTCTCCACACTAACATATGATATTTTGCCCATGACTTTTGTTCTTTTTCCTTCCTTACCGGTAGGTTTTTCTTTGAATTTCTCTGTAATAGTAGAAGGTGATGCACCGGAGGTTGTACTAGAACTCCTAGTAGTCCTTGATTTAGAAAGGGATTCTACCGGAACACTTCCCTGTTCCCTGTCCTGCTTCTCCTTCTCATATTTCTCTATCCTTTCCCTATTTTGTCTCACATCTTCTTTGGTTATTCCAATACTTTCTGCATACATTTCAACTTGCCTTTGGACCTTTCTCTTAGTTTTAGGTCTCCGGAGCTCAACATGCAGTTTCAAATTAAGCTCATTATATGTACCGAATCTCTCAACTGAGGTATCTTTTGGTTTGCTTAGAAGGTGTTGAGCATACATTTCTAGTATTTGTTCATCAACTTAATACCCCATGGGCATGATCCATATAGTCCTTGGTTCAACTATTTCCATCAAGCATTGATCTGTTTCCACCATGAAACAAATTGTATCCTTGTAATTTTCCACCACAGACTTAGGGATTCTTTCCCTTGATTGCATCACATTCTAGAAATTCTGAAATATCCCCAAAGAGCATTCCTTTGGGCATTGTAGTCACAAATATTGTGCAAGTGCTCTCTTATTTGTAAGGCAACAGGCTTGTCACTAGTCCAACACAATCTTTTCATCCTGGACAACTCACTCATGAAATAAAAGAACAAGAACAAGACCAACGTACCATTCTTGAATGTATTCTTCTTATCCTTCTTGATCTTGTTCAAATTCTCCATTAGCTGGTTTTGTAGCAATTCACACAAGTCATAGTCAGCATTTTCTTTTAACATCTGATAAGTAGCATAAATGGATATACCAGACACTGAGTTTTCCCTGCTGGAGTGGTATATCTTATACCCAATCACTATAGATGCAAATTTGACATCCGGATCAGTTATATCATTTATTGTCATTTCCCTCTTATCAAACTTTGATCCAGTAGCTTCAATTACAGTCTAATTCTTCATTGATTTTAGCATTAGCAGTCCACTGGATGAGTTCAATTCTGTTACGGCCTTGATGGCATCCTTGGTGATCTTAAAAGGTTTCATCAACCACATAAATTCATCATGCATCCAACTCAGTACATACCGGAGCCACTCGTCCTCATCAAAGGATGGGAACCCTATAACCTAAATGAAATGTTTGTCTTGCAGTGCCTTATACTCAAGCTTAAGCCATGAATCTCATCCCTTAGGTGATTCTTAAACAAATCTAGTAACTTTGAATCACTAAACTCATCTATGCTAGCATGAATGTAAGCCCTAATATCTTCTACGTGCAACACACCATGCGGAACACCAAAAAGGGCACCTAACGGATCGACCTCTATAGATTTGTGTGGATGCTTTTTGAATTTAGGTCGAGGCCTTTCAGTGATGTCAACAACCAATGGAGTAGTCATATCAAAATGATCACAAGTTCAAAGCTTCGCAGAAAAATACCTTTTTCTCCATGGGATTAGGTTTAGCTATCGAATTCACTTTTCACACTCCAAATCTTTGAGATCTCAGCTCAGGCACTCTTCTCCTTGTTCTCTTCGAATGCAAAGTGATTAAAATGTTGAACGAATGGCCTTTTATGCTCTGCAAAACCTAATTCACCATTGTAATAAATGCTTTGCCCTAATTCATCTGGTTACACTATTTTTGAATACAGTCAATCTTCAATTTCTCCGCAATCAATCGCATTAGCTTCTTTTCTTCCAGAATTTGCTTCAATAGATCTGCAATAGGCTTCTTTATCTTCCTTCATCGTGCCAGATTTAGGCACCCACTTACTAGCAGGGGGGATTATATTTTCAATGCAACTCCCCCTGAGCTAGAGCTCCTATTTCAATTCCTAGAGGAATTATTAGCACCAGATTCCAGTGCGGACCCATCATCATCATTCATTGCACCTTTCTTCGCCTAAATTTTGTTCATTTCATTCTAGATCTCATTCACATCTACTTTGTGTCGGTAGGTGGTGACTAATCAGGAAAGTACTATACACTAGCCATGTATCCTCGCCAGGGTTTGGGGTCGGGCCAGAAATTTTTTTTTAGGGCCGACATAAAAAAATCCTATTTTTTGTGACCAACATAAGAAAACCCTATTTTTGTAACCAACAAAAAGGCTTGATAAAAAGTGGCTAAGGGTTAGGGTTTTGATATATTGTATTGTAGCATTTGTAACGGTATTGAGTTGCAGGGATTGTTGGTTGTAATTGGTTTGATTTACTGGATAATAATATTGGACTCTCTGTTTGGTGGATGTAGCCCGAGTTTGGGTGAACCATGTTAAAACTTGTCTCTCGCTGTTATTAATTCTGTGTATTTCTATTTCTCTGTTTAATCTTTATTTGCATTTAATTGATATCTTCTGCCGGCTAACCCTAACACTTTGCCCTTGCCTTTATCTTGTCTCTGCACATTCTGGTTTTTGTTTACTAGACCTTTTCTATCATCATTCCTGCTTCTGTAGAATCTTGCAATATGACCAGATCTATTGCAATTAAAGAACACAACATTTCTTGGCTTATTTACTTGATTTCCTCTTGATCTTCACTGATTAGCCATGTGTCCAAATCTATTGTATGCAAAACATTTGCCATTGAAAGAATTGACATTTCCTCTATTGTTAAAGTTAATCATCATCATACTTCTGCATTCACTGGATCTATGACCATACCTTTTACAATTGAAGCATTGACCGGAGAAGGATGGACCACTTTGATTCACTCTAGTTCTGCACTGAGTAGCTCTATCACCAAATTTATTGCAATTGAAACAATTTCCATTGAAGGATGGATACCTTTGAGCATTAGGCTATCTAACCAGAGGTTTTCTAGGTCTGTTTCTCTGATTCCTTGATCTAGGATTTCCTTGACCAGATCTAGAGCTTTCACCTTTCTCATATCCCAGACCATGCTTATCATCTACCTTCTTCTGACTATCAAGCAGTACCTCAAGTTTAGCTGAGCTTATCTTAAACTTTTCTTTGTATTCATTTGCAACTTCTAGGTCATGTCTGAGAATGACAATTTGCATTTCAAGTTGTTCCTCATTATACTTGGATTCTTGTAGATCAGACTCTAGATGGCCAATTATTATGTCCAATCTACAACACTCTTATGTTCTTTCTTTCAAAGACTAATTCAGGTTTTCTTTAGTCTTTGATGCAGAGGCATCCACACTATAACCTTACAATACAGCATGGACGTCTGCAGCCCATCATCATCATCACCATTATTTGCTTTACACTGTCAGCATCATCATCATATTTCGGATGAGCACAATTATCCTCCTGTTGCACTGTTCATCGGGCGCCAAGCTCCATCGGCATCATCATGATATGCAACACCCCCTTCGTCAGCAGGATATCCAATATCCGGTTGTTCCAAAGATCCTGACGATGATCACCTTCAGCACCTTCCCTTCGATACCCCGATAGCCGACGATACAAGCAACAGCATCATGATATGATTTATCCGGTTCTCTCGAAACCTCCTGATGATGTTAATACAACTTTCTGCCGATACCTAAGCACTTAACGACAGCAGGATAAACTTGCATAGGGGGATATCTCAATATCCTGATGACGATGATGTCATATCCTGATGACGATGACGTCACCCAATATCCTGATGACCTCTTCAACACTTGGTCAAAAAAAAAATGAACTTTCACTCCCGCATCTGCTAGCGATACGCGGATGATGGGCACTCCCGAGAGATGATCCTGACGGCGATATATATGCTGAGTATACATCTGACTTAAAACATCCTGATGCACTTGCAACATGCAAACTTCAACAGTTTCATGACCCGATCTTCTACCTGATGCCGATACGCTCCTCCTCGGCTCCTCCTGATGATGATCACCCCGACGCACTTGCACTTCATGCAATCGACAACATCATGCTCTCCTCCACTTATCTGGATGACGATGCCCAACACGACTGCAGGATATTTGCAGAAATATCCTGATGATGCCGTTTTAACAACTTTTAGCCTTAGCGAAATTTCACTTCGCCGATCCTCCTGGGATGACCCGATCCACTCTCAGGGTGATCTCCCACACTTCATCAGCTCGACCTAGCACATGCCCATGCTAGGGTCTTCAACACCTTTCAACCGCGATCCTGCACACCTGCATGCAAACAAACAAACTAACACCTACCCTACTGTACATAACCATTCCACCGATCAGACGAATCAACCGGTGGAATGGATCAGTGAATCCATGAAAACCACCCAGATGCAGTAAATCGATTAAACAATAGAGACCAAACAGAAATTGAACAGAACAGGATCTCTTATTCGATTTCACAGGATGCTATTACAATATTCAGTCTCTCCTCTCGCAAAGTCTGATCGATGATCTACAGTCAACCGATCCTTACGCTTAAATAGATTTTCCTACGAGTACTACTGACCCGACTCCAAGCGGCTGGGAACTCTCCAGGTGGCTGGGAGGTCCAACCGAACATACATCATGACAACTGTCCTAACAAACTGGCTAAAAATAGTAAAAGCATGGTCAGCATGATCTTATCATGATCAGCATGACCTTATTACATGCATTTGGTCTTATCAGACCTTCTTGGAAACATAAACAAGACTTAAAACTACTAACTGCCTCATGAAGGCCAGCTGTCAGGTAGGTGCTCCTGCACCATACTCCCCAACAGAAAAGAACTCATGTCCCATGAGTTTAGTATGTGGAAGTCCTCCACCTTTACACTTTGCTTTAGCAATATGCTGATCTGTTCCAGCTTTGTCCTCTGCTGGCTCTTGGCTGCTCCAAGACTTCTGTACTGTACCTTGCTTTCTGGCAAGTAAATCCTCATGCCTGTCAATGTAGGCCTTTCTCTCACATACCCTGTGTTTGCCAGGTTGTCTGACCAGAACCTCTGTCTGAACTGCCTCTTGAACTTCTGCACTGTTCAATCCTATCTTCCTTTCAATCTTTATAGGACAAGCAATAGTCCCAACTATGACAACATCCTTGTCATTCCTCTCAACTGATTGCTGTTTGCAAACCTGTTTCTGCACCTGCTGCTGACCTTTGTCAGTCAAAACTGAAACATTCTTCAACCTATTGTCCTGAACAACTCCTTTTCCTGCAGTATCCTTACCTGCCTTTCTGCCTGCTCCTCTAGGCATCTGCACAAATTCCTTCTTTCCCATTAAAATGATTTTGGCTGCCCCCTGTGCTGCAGCATCTGCCTGTAATGGCATCAACTTCATAGTCTTCCCATCTTTCTTGATGGTATAGGTATTAGCGTACCCATCATACAGTACCCTTCTATCAAATTGCCATGGTCTACCCAACAGTAGGTGACAACATTCCATAGGCAAAATATCAAACAAAATTCTATCATGATATGCTCCAATCTGAAAATCCACATATGCCTGTTCAGAGACAAAAAGTGATTGACTATCACTCACCCAAGATGCCTTGTAAGGGTGTGGATGTGGGATCCTTTCCAAATTCAGTTTATCCACCATTTCCTGAGATACCATGTTGTCTGTTGAACCAGTATCAATGACAACCTTACATTTTTTACCTTTGCTCTTGCATATGGTCTTGAAAAGAGCTCTTCTTTGTGGGGATTCTTTGTCATGTACCTTCATGGTAGTCACTGTTCTTCTCATCAGCAGAGACTCTCCACTCTCTGGATATGCATAATTATCAGGCTCCTTATCCTTGTGATAAGTGTTTGAACTCTGTGCACTTTGCTCTACTGGCTCTTCCTGTACAAGTTGTACTCTCTTGTCACTAGTTCTATCATTTCTGGATGATGAACCTTTGTTTTCTGGACATTTGAAAGATGGATGACCAAACTCACCACAGGTGTAACATTTTCCTGAAAATGTAGTAGAACCTCTACCACCTCCAAATCTTCCTCTATTACCTTTCCATCCACCCCTGAAATCAGACTGTCCCTGTCCTTTACCAGTGTCTTCTTGACCCTCATTTGTTTGCTTTTGTGTAGGGGCTGCTCCTCTTCCCCTCATATTATTTCCTCTTCCTCTCATGGACTTATCATGTCCTCTATTCATCTTTTCTTCAATCCTGATTGCCATTTGGTAACAATCCTCCACATTCTTAGGGTTAGCTAAAACTAACTCATCCTGTATGTTAAATCTCAAACCAGCCAAGTACCTAGCCACCTTTTCTACCCCATTCTCATGATGACCAGATCTCATACTCAGCTTATAAAACTCCTCAGTATATGTCTTCACATCCCTTTCCTTCTGCTTTAAAAATTGCAGCTTCTTAAACATCTGGATTTCATAATCCCTTGGCAAGAATTTCCCTTTGATCCTTGCTACCATCTTATCCCATGAAGTGATCTTTGACTTCCCTTGTTTCCTTCTCTCAGATTGTACATAATCCCACCATACCAAAGCATGACCTCCTAACTTGGTCTTTGCAATCTTTACCTTCTGATCCTCAGCAACATCTTCACATTCAAAGTGATTATCAAGTGCAGCAATCCAATCCAGTAACTCATCTTCATTCAAACTTCCAGTATACTTGGAAACATCAACCTTTACCTTAGGTTTATCACTCTGCACTGCCTTTAACAGTTTTGCCAGTCTCTGGTCTTCAGCATCCAGATCTTCAGCTACCTCTTCATACTCTTCAACAGTATCTTCATCTTCTTCAGACTCACTGTCTGCCACTTCCCTCTTTTTGTTCTTTTCCAGGGCTGTAAGCCTGGCTTGAAGTGCTTCAGCAAGCTCCTTCATCTTCCTCATCTCTCTAGCATGTTTCTCCTTCATCTCCTGCAATTCCCTTGCAGTACCACTACCTTTCGGAGGCATTTTGTCAACCTCTCAATCAACATACAACACACAATCAACTCTACCTCTGCCCTTTCGGTGACAGAATCAACACACAACAGCCCAGATGTTTTGCTGAGCTCTGATACCACTATGATGCAGAGGCATCCACACTATAACCTTACAATACAGCATGGACGTCTGCAGCCCATCATCATCATCACCATATTTTGCTTTACACTGTCAGCATCATCATCATATTTCGGACGAGCACAATTATCCTCCTGTTGCACTATTCATCGGGCGCCAAGCTCCATCGGCATCATCATGATATGCAACACCCCCTTCGTCAGCAAGATATCCAATATCCGGTTGTTCCAAAGATCCTGACGATGATCACCTTCAGCACCTTCCCTTCGATACCCCGATAGCCGACGATACAAGCAACAGCATCATGATATGATTTATCCGGTTCTCTCGAAACCTCCTGATGATGTTAATACAACTTTCTGCCGATACCTAAGCACTTAACGACAGCAGGATAAACTTGCATAGGGGGATATCTCAATATCCTGATGACGATGACGTCATATCCTGATGACGATGACGTCACCCAATATCCTGATGACCTCTTCAACACTTGGTCAAAAAAAAATGAACTTTCACTCCCGCATCTGCTAGCGATACGCGGATGATGGGCACTCCCGAGAGATGATCCTGACGGCGATATATACGCTGAGTATACATTCGACTTAAAACATCCTGATGCACTTGCAACATGCAAACTTCAACAGTTTCATGACCCGATCTTCTACCTGATGCCGATACGCTCCTCCTCGGCTCCTCCTGATGATGATCACCCCGACGCACTTGCACTTCATGCAATCGACAACATCATGCTCTCCTCCACTTATCTGGATGACGATGCCCAACGCGACTGCAGGATATTTGCAGAAATATCCTGATGATGCCGTTTTAACAACTTTTAGCCTTAGCGAAATTTCACTTCGCCGATCCTCCTGGGATGACCCGATCCACTCTCAGGGTGATCTCCCACACTTCATCAGCTCGACCTAGCACATGCCCATGCTAGGGTCTTCAACACCTTTCAACCGCGATCCTGCACACCTGCATGCAAACAAACAAACTAACACCTACCCTACTGTACATAACTATTCCACCGATCAGACGAATCAACTGGTGGAATGGATCAGTGAATCCATGAAAACCACCTAGATGCAGTAAATCGATTAAACAATAGAGACCAAACAGAAATTGAACAGAACAGGATCTCTTATTCGATTTCACAGGATGCTATTACAATATTCAGTCTCTCCTCTCGCAAAGTCTGATCGATGATCTACAGTCAACCGATCCTTACGCTTAAATAGATTTTCCTACGAGTACTACTGACCCGACTCCAAGCGGCTGGGAACTCTCCAGGTGGCTGGGAGGTCCAACTGAACATACATCATGACAACTGTCCTAACAAACTGGCTAAAAATAGTAAAAGCATGGTCAGCATGATCTTATCATGATCAGCATGACCTTATTACATGCATTTGGTCTTATCAGACCTTCTTGGAAACATAAACAAGACTTAAAACTACTAACTGCCTCATGAAGGCCAGCTGTCAGGTAGGTGCTCCTGCACCAGTCTTCTTCCTTTCCTTGATTTCCTTGGTTAGCCTCATCACCTTGGATTCCATCTCATGTTATAGGATAACAACTTCTTTTTCCAGCTTCTCACATTCCTTTGTCTTCTCCTTCAGAGCCCCATCCATGCCATTGTCTTCCCATTGATTTGCTAACTACTAAAGTAGCTCCTTCCTCTTTTCCATAGATTTGCTCAATTGCCCTTTTAAAGTCTCAATGAAATCCTCAGCATCTTTGACTTCTGCTCTAGTCTGATCAAGATCTTCTAAAGCAACTTGAAGTTGGTCATTGAATGCACTAGAATACCTGAATGAACCCATTGAAACACCTTCCCAGATCTTCTGAAGCTATTAAACTTCTTCCAAGGAACCTTGCTCTGATACCAATTGTTGAAATTAAGGAACACTGGAGGTTGGGGGTGAATCAGTGTTCTGAAAAACTTATTATTATGTTCCTATATTAGTTTACCACATACATTCAAAAGAAAGAAGCATGAACTTAAGAACAACAACAACAAGATCATCACACATGAACACCAGGATTTTTATGTGGAAACCCAGTTAAGGGAAAAACCACGGTGGGGTTTAACCCACAATATTTTATACTCTGTTAAAAGTATTACAAGTGGGAAGGCACATGCCTTCGGGCGCACTGCCCAGAGCTCACTTCTCAAAGGAGGCTCACTGCCTACAAGATCAATTACAAAGAGTTTACTAAAATATTTGAACTTTAGAATAGCATCTAACAATGTAAGATTATAGTTCTAGTTAGGCTTAATATACTGACTTCACACACTTCATCTTTCACTGCCTTGCTTCATTGATCCGCCATGATCTAGAGCTTAGATCTCTTTCTTCGCACTTGATACTACCACACTTCGCACCTATCACTTCATATTCACACTTCCATACCTCAAAATGCTCGAACCCATCAATCATATATATATCCGCAACATGAAATTTCATGAACTGCAGTCGGCCTCAAGAAAAACTTAGAAACTTTTTAAGATCACTGTTCTGTTGGCTGAATCCATGCACAAACATCAATGTGAACCAAAACCTATGTATTCAAGTCACCATTCATGTCGGCCAATACCACTAGATCTCATATATTACTCAACCAACCACTTCTCTTAATCCGCACAAGGATCAAACACCAAGTCAGCCTGTTCTTCACCGGATTGAACTGTCTAACCAAAACTCGATACTCAGATGCTTGTAACTTTCAATCCCTTCATCACCGGAGGCTAAAACTTTGGATTTAGGTAGTCCTGACATCCTTTAACATTCCATCAAATCCGCAACACAATATGATTACCTATGGATAAATGCGGACCAAAATGTTGAACCCTGTCATATGCTCTATTCCTGTCTATCTGGACTTAGACAAATCTGCAATCTGACTTCCGGTATGATCAAATGATAAATGCGGATGTGTAAGATAGATTTAGTTGCCATCAATGACAACACCTGACATGCCTAGTAGTGTCTCTTACCAACACTCATATGCTAGGATTAGTTTCTTTCCCTACCTTTACATATCCCCATTTCATTATTTTATCATTTTATCACATATTGGTCAATTTTCAAATATATTAAGGGTCAACATATTAATACTATGGAATTGTGTAATACACCACACTAATTATCAAATTAACATATTCTTTATAGATTTGAGTTAGCCAAAACCCCTACCCCCACTCTTTTCTCAAAGATCATTAAACCCTCTAGGGTTCCTCCTAAGTAGCTACTGGTGTCTTCCACCCATGTTGTCCTTGCCCATGCTAACCCTTTGACCCTCCTATCAACTCTTCACCCCCCAACATGCCAATGCCATGATTTTAGAAAATTCCAAGAGCACTTCCAACCTGCCTCATGATCCTAATCTAAGAAGGGGACAAAGGTTAGTGAAGATTCTTGTTCCTCCCATGACTACCCCTATGGTCAAGGGTATGGTTCACACTGATTCTGGAGTTAACCCTCATAAGGATTCTTCATCTATAGATGGTGTTATCAAACCTAGTCAAGCTCTCAATAAAGGAAAAAATATTATTTTTGAAGAGCCTACTAACAACTCCCTGACTCCTCTAATCTCTACTTATGATACTCCCACGAAGTCCACCTCAATTGTGGAGAATGCTAATGTGGTAAAGCCCCAACAAGTTCTTAACAAAGATATCTCAAAACAACAAATTGTTCAAGAAAAAGTGCATGCATTTAAAATTTTCAAGGCATACAAACTGTTAGTGTGAATAGGATTACTTTGCTATCTAGCTCTTTCTTAGCTTGTTCTCCGCTTTAGCTCTTTTCACACTAGGTTAAGTTTACTTAGGGACTTTTTCACTTTATCCCACATTGGTTGTGTATTGAGTCTCTTGGGTGGAATATCCTTTATATATCCACCTCTTGCTCTCATATGAGCAACACCATTCTATTGTATTGCTTTGCATTCTCTTGAGTCGAATACAATTTATTTAGCTCATTTGTTATTTCTATTTTGCTTTCTCTCAATCACTTACATTCTTGGGTAGAAATCTAACATAGTATCAAAGTGGTTGTGACTTGTGGGTTAGCATTTTTTTTAGAAATCTGAGAGTGTAGGATTGTTTTGGGGGTTCATATTTTGACTGTTAGCTGCAGGTTTTTTTGGAGCTTCATGGAGACTCTCTAGCTCAAATCTAACAATCAGCTTGCATTTTATATATTCTGATCAATCTTCTAGGTTGTAGCATGCATTTTCTTGTATTAGGTAGTTGATTCAGTCTTTACATGCCGTTTTTTGGTGCTAAAAGCATTTTTTTACATTAGAGTCACATCTTCTGTACATCACAAAGAAAAACTCCTTTTGGGTTTTGTTCACAGCATCAAAAAACCATCTATGTATTTGTTAGTTTTTGCATGCAACTTATATATTTTGCAGAAACGACATCAGAAAGCTACAGCAGACACCGTCTCCATTGGCGTTTTGAAAATTGTAGTTCAACTTCTGAAGGCCATAACTCGGGCTCTCGACCTCCAATTTGCGAGCTCTTTTTTTTATTTTGGATAATTTTTTGTGCTCTACATGCTGGTTCAAACGATTTCTAATTTTGGTGATGGATTTTCAATAAATTCTATTTTCTCATCAGATATGACAGGCAGTTTCAGTTTTTAGAACTTCAAATGGCTATAACTTTCACATATGATCTCGAATCGAGGTCATTCTTTTTTTGAAAGTTTATATTTCTCTGAGCACTAGAAATTGGTGCTATTTTGAGGTTCTTATTCTGATACATTTCTATACTTTCAGTATTTGGGTCCATTTTGGACATTGTAAAACTCTGGAAAACTCTACTCCAGCATTAAGGCAATTTTTATTCATGGAGGCTAATGTGAATATTCATCAATGCATGCACTATTTCCTTTTTTGCATGCATTAGGTTTGTATTTTCTCTGCATTTCATTTCGGTTCCAGATCATTTCTCAATCAGTTGTTGCTTCATAGATTCCAGAGTTGTACCAGTTTGCGAGTTTTCCAGTGTTCCTTGGCATCGGGTCTGTTGTTACTTTTTCATGATTCTAACCTGAGTCCTTGAGTGACTCTAATATGGTTTCTAGAAAATAGAAGTATCTTTCCTTGCTTGCTAGATTGAGGATTCCAGTGTTACTCCACAAGTGTGCTTCCAGTGCTTTTTGTTGCAGCAGGTTATCTCATTATGGGGGGGGTTGTATGATCTCTCTTATCATCCTTTGTGAGGATAGAGATTGATTGGATTTGTGACGGATATCATTGTTGTATTTCATCTCTCTTCTGGGGAGGAGTTTTGTCCCACTGGGTTTTCTCCTTTTCTTCATTTATGAGAGATTTCATTTGCATTTGTACATGGGTACCTAACATGGCCTAGTAGCCAGGACCCATCTTTGCATCTTTTTACATATTTGCATTTTGTATACATTTCCCCCTAAATTGCACTTAAGGGGGGATGTTAGTGTGAATAGGGTTACTTTGCTATCTAGCTCTTTCTTAGCTTGTTCTCCGCTTTAGCTCTTTTCACACTAGGTTAAGTTTACTTAGCGACTTTTTCACTTTATCCCACATTGGTTGTGTATTGAGTCTCTTGGGTGGAATATCCTTTATATATCCACCTCTTGCTCTCATATGAGCAACGCCATTCTATTGTATTGCTTTGCATTCTCTTGAGTCGAATACAATTTATTTAGCTCATTTGTGATTTCTATTTTGCTTTCTCTCAATCACTTACATTCTTGGGTAGAAATCTAACATAGTATCAAAGCGGTTGTGACTTGTGGGTTAGCATTTTTTTTAGAAATCTGAGAGTGTAGGATTGTTTTGGGGGTTCATATTTTGACTATTAGTTGCAGGTTTTTTTGGAGCTTCATGGAGACACTCTAGCTCAAATCTAACAATCAGCTTGCATTTTATATATTCTGATCAATCTTCTAGGTTGCAGCATGCATTTTCTTGTATTAGGTAGCTGATTCAGTCTTTACATGCCATTTTTTGGTGCTAAAAGCATTTTTTTACATTAGAGTCACATCTTCTGTACATCACAAAGAAAAACTCCTTTTGGGTTTTGTTCACAACATCAAAAAACCATTTGTGTATTTGTTAGTTTTTGTATGCAACTTATATATTTTGCAGAAATGACATCAGAAAGCTACAGCAGACACCGTCTCCATTGGCGTTTTGAAAATTGCAGTTCAACTTCTGAAGGCCATAACTCGGGCTCTCGACCTCCAATTTGCGAGCTCTTTTTTTGATTTTGGATAATTTTTTGTGCTCTACATGCTGGTTCAAACAGTTTCTAATTTTGATGATGGATTTTCAATAAATTCTATTTTCTCATCAGATATGACAGGCAGTTTCAGTTTTTAGAACTTCAAACGGCTATAATTTTCACATATGATCTCGAATCGAGGTCATTCTTTTTTTGAAAGTTTATATTTCTCTGAGCACTAGACATTGGTGCTATTTTGAGGTTCTTATTCTGATACATTTCTATACTTTCAGTATTTGGGTCCATTTTGGACATTGTAAAACTCTAGAAAACTCTACTCCAACATTAAGGCAATTTTTATTCATGGAGGCTAATGTGAATATTCATCAATGCATGCACTATTTCCTTTTTTGCATGCATTAGGTTTGTATTTTCTTTGCATTTCATTTCAGTTCTAGATCATTTCTCAATCAGCTGTTGCTTCATAGATTCCAGAGTTGTACCAGTTTGCGAGTTTACTAGTGTTCCTTGGCATCAGGTTTGTTGTTACTTTTTCATGATTCTAACCTGAGTCCTTGAGTGACTCTAATATGGTTTCTAGAAAATAGAAGTATCTTTCCTTGCTTGCTAGATTGAGGATTCCAGTGTTACTCCACAAGTGTGCTTCTAGTGCTTTTTGTTGCAACAGGTTATCTCATTATGGGGGGGGGGGTTGTATGATCTCTCTTATCATCCTTTGTGAGGATAGAGATTGATTGGATTTGTGATGGATATCATTGTTGTATTTCATCTCTCTTCTGGGGAGGAGTTTTGTCCCACTAGGTTTTCTCCTTTTCTTCATTTGTGAGAGATTTCATTTGCATTTGTACATGGGTACCTAACATGGCCTAGTAGCCAGGACCCATCTTTGCATCTTTTTACATATTTGCATTTTGTATACATTTCCCCCTAAATTGCACTTAAGGGGGGATGTTAGTGTGAATAGGGTTACTTTGCTATCTAGCTCTTTCTTAGCTTGTTCTCCGCTTTAGCTCTTTTCACACTAGGTTAAGTTTACTTAGGGACTTTTTCACTTTATCCCACATTGGTTGTGTATTGAGTCTCTTGGGTGGAATATCCTTTATATATCCACCTCTTGCTCTCATATGAGCAACCCCATTCTATTGTATTGCTTTGCATTCTCTTGAGTTGAATACAGTTTATTTAGCTCATTTGTGATTTCTATTTTGCTTTCTCTCAATCACTTGCATTCTTGGGTAGAAATCTAACTCAAACATGTATGTATCTCTTTAAAAAAATAGTTGCAATGGTCAAATAGAATAGTAATTTTATTTACAAGGTAAACTCAATTATTTTATGACAATCTAATGTGCCAAACCCAAAATAGATAAAATCACATAAACCCATCAACAATGAGGGTATTTAAAGACATAAAGAAATTATACTTCATATCTTCAAAATGCGGTTCACATCTATAAATTTGATGAAGGGGGTAAATCACAAAACAAACAACAACAGAAATTGTACACATAAAATAGAATGTTCTTTTATTAATTTTGGACAACTCATTACATTATAGAAGCTCAAATACAATAAGAGGAATCAATCCTCCACAGGTTACAACCCATTATAGCTACCCATCACCAGACTTTGGAATATTCTACCTTCTGTAATCCCAAATTAGCTAGGGTTTCTATTTTCCTGCATTTTTATTGATTCTAAACTTTCCCCCTTATCTCCACTACTGCCTAGGGTTCCCAAAAATAGTCATAAATAGCCCCTTTTTGGTGGCCAACAACCAAATTTCAAATTTTGCATCACCCTCCAAAAATAGGTCAACTTCCAGGAGCCATAACTTTTGATCCAGGTGTCTGATTGACACATCATTTGAAGTGTTAGAAATTTCCCAGAGTGCTCTATGTGCTAAGAACCCGCTCTACTGGTTTTGGCCATTTTAGGGCCCGTACAGGACCATTTAGTGCCTCAAACCTAAATTTAAATAATTTTCAATTTTTTTTTGGGAAACGGAAACTTTAATATCTTTCAGCTCAAAAATGATCTTTGCATGATTCCTTCGCCAAAGGTCTTATTTTTTATTTACAAAGATTCCTATAAATTTTCTCTTCAATCCATGCCCAAATGCAAACTTTCCTAAAAATCTTCAATAGGCCTTCCTTTCCACTTCACCATATATTCTTCATATTGCATATTCTGAGTACTCCTTCCCACATAGCGATCTAAGATTTCTTCTATCTTCTTCTTCTCTGAAGTAGGTGCCGGGATATTCCATTGTTCTTCTGTTGGTCCATCCTCTGTGCCACCTTCATGATATTCTGTTAAATCAGCAATGTTGAACACATGGGAAATGTTGATCCCACTTGACAGCTCTACCTCATATCCATTTCTTGAATCATGCTTCTTCAAAATTCTGCATGGTCCAAATTTCTTCATTTTCAACTTATTATATGTTCTAACTAGAAACCTTTCTTTTCTCAAGTGAGCCATGACTTCATCTCCTACCTAGAATTCTTTATATCTTCTCTTCTAATCTGCCTTAGCCTTATACTAAATATTCATCTTATTAATGTGCTTTCTCACCTCTTCATGTAAATTCTTCAGGTGTTCTACAAAGTCTTCAACTTCGGCACTTGTCTTTTCTCCCTTGTCTAGCTTCCTTAACTCTGAAGCACTTCTTGGACTATTTCCATATACAATCTGGAATGGTGATTTACCAATACTCCTATTGATAGAATTGTTGTAAGAAAATTCTACCTATGGTAAAATCAAATCCCATCCCTTGGGGTTATCTCCTACTAAGCATCGTAGCAGGTTACCCAAACTCCTATTCACCACTTCTATTTGTCCAATAGTCTATGGATGGTGTGCAAAACTAAACTTTAAATCTGTCTTCAACTTCTTCCATAATGTCCTCCAGAAATAACCAACAAACTTGGTATCTCAATTTGCAACTATGCTCTTAGGTAGACCATGTAGTCTTACCACCTCTCTGAAAAATAACTCTGCAATATGAACATCATTAGTCTTCTTACAAGGAATAAAATGTGCCATCTTCGAGAATCTGTCTACCACCACAAAAATGGAATCATGTCCTCTCTGTGTCCTTGGTAAACCAAGAATAAAATCCATACTAATATCATCCCATGGCTTCTCTAGTATAGGTAATGGCTGATATAGCCCTGTATTCTAACTTGCTCCTTTTGCCATCTGACACACTCTGTAACTCTACACAAATTTCCTCACATCCTGTTGTAACTGTGGCCAATAATAATGCTCACCAACAATAGCGATGGTCTTATCTCGACCAAAGTGTCCAGCTAATCCCCCGCGGTGCTTCTCCTTAATCAAGTTCTCTCTCATGGAACTCCTTGGAATGCACAACTAGCTTCCCCTAAACAACATGCCATCTTGGATTATGAAATCCAACCATTTTGTCCTATCCAAAGTAATAGGTTTCGAACAAGCTTTCCAAGCCTCTGCAAAATCTAGATCTTTATAATACAAACTTTTGAGCTTATTGAACCCAACAACCTCTATCTTTATTTCTATCAACAAATTTTGCCTTCTGCTCAAGGCATCTGCAACTTTGTTGGACTTCCCACTCCTGTGCTTCAAAATAAAAGTATAGCTCTGCAAAAAGTCAACCCATTTTAAGTGCCTCTGGTTCAACTTTCCTTAACTATTAAGATACTACAAAGCCTGATGATCAGTATAGAAAACAAACTCTTTTGGCAACAAATAATGTCTCCATTTCTTCAAAGCCTGAACTATTGCATAAAATTCCTGATCATAAATAGAATACTTTTTCTTAGCATCATTAAGCTTCTCACTAAAATAGGCAATGGGTTTACCTTCTTGACTTAAAACAACTCCTATAGCACTGCCACTAACATCACAATCTACTTGAAATACCTTATTGAAATTTGGAAGTGCCAATATAGGTTGCTCTGTGACTTTCTACTTCAATGTATCAAAACTCTTGTTTGCTCCTGTAGTCCATCTAAACTCTTTTCTATCCCCTCTCATTGTCTCAGTTAGGGGTGCACAAATGCTACTAAAATTCTTGATAAACTTTTTGTAAAACTTGCCAGACCATGAAAAGATCATATCTTTGTAGCACTCCTTGGCGTAGGCCATTCAATGATAGCCCTTACTTTTTCTGGGTCCATCTTAAGACCTTCCTCTGAGACAACAAATCTTAGGTATACCAACTGCTTCTTTGTAAAACTACATTTCTTTAGATTAATCAGCAACTTCTCCTCCCTCAACTTCTCTAAAACTCTTCTGATATGCATCAGATGCTCATCCCAAGTCTTATTGAAAATCAAAATGTCATCTAAATAAACAATAACAAAACTTCCCAAAAACTCTTTCAATACCTCATTCATGAGCCACATGAATGTGCTCAGTGCATTGGTTAGCCCAAATGGCATGATTAACCAATCATACAAACCTTCCTTCATCTTAAAGGTTGTCTTCCATTCATCTCTTTCTCTGATGCAGATCTAGTGATACCCACTCTTCATGTCAATCTTCATGAAGTACTTGGCTCTACTCAAACAATCCATTATGTCATCCATTCTTGGCAATGAAAATCTGTACTTGAACATCATCTTATTGATGGCCCGAGAATCTGTACACATTCTCCACTCTCCATCTTTCTTTGGTGCTAGTACTACAGGTACTACACATGGACTTAGGCTCTCCCTTATCAATCCCTTCTTTAACAATTTGTGAACTTGTCTATCCAGCTCTTCATTCTCTGTAGGAGTCATTCTGTGGGCTACCTTATTTGGCAAACTAGCTCTTGATATCAAATCCATTTGGTGACTTATCTTCCTCACCGGTGGTAAACCTTCTAGTACATTATCAGAGACAATATCTTGAAATTCTTCCAACAAATCTGAGACTTTTGCTAGTACATCTTCACATTTCTCTTGACTGATCTTAGGAATCAATTTAAAGCAATGACACTCATGCTTCATACCCTCCAAAAATTTCCTACCACCTACCAAGAAAATTTGAGTAGTACTACATACCTTTTCTTCCACCTCCTTCAAGGGCTTCAACTTATGATGAACTCCATCCTTTGTTAGAGAATATGTGTTTGCATGGCCATCATAGACAACACGCCTATCATACTGCCATGGCCTTCCCAATAACATATGACATGCATCCATTGGTATTATGTCACACAACACCTCATCATGGTAGTCGCCAATCTTGAACTTGACTAAACACTGCTCATTAACCCAAGCTCTATGGTCCTTCTGCAACCATGCGATCCGATATGGATGTGGATGCTTTCTTCTTGTAACTTCAACTTGTTAACCATCTCCTCTGAAATAAGATTATCAGTGCTTCCACTGTCAATAATAATATCACAACACTTACCTTCACACTTGTATCTTGTGCAAAATAAACTCTTCCTTTGATTTGGTTCTTTCTCCTCATTCAACAAGGTTCTTCTGACAACTAGGGTATCTCCCCTTTTAGCATCTTCAGAATGCTCAGACTGCGCATCTTCATCTACATGTGCAACTCATACATTACCTTCAGGTCTTCTATTCATCCTTCCTTGATGTTGCGAACACTTGTATGCTCAATGCCCTTCTTCTCCACATTGGAAACAAGTTCCTCTGAAACCTCCTCTTCCAGGTCCTTGCCCAAGTCAGCCTCTTCCTCTTCCTCTTTGCTCACCATTGTTCTGGTCACGAGGGCGGTATGCATTATCTCCTCTCTGATTCTAACTAGTGCTAGCTTCTTCACTTTTCTTTGGATCTTCATTTCGACCTCCATAGGATCTTCCACTAGTCCTTCTGCCTTAACCTCTTCCCTTCTAGTTTCTTTCAAATCTTTTATTCAGCTTCTCTTCCACCTTCAAGGAAAACTAGTACGCGTCTTCTATGGTGGTCATTCTAACCAGCCTCAACTCCTGTTGAATACTTGGCCTCAACCCATTAATGTAACAGGCTACCTTCTCCTTGTTGGCTTCTGCATGGCATATCCTGATAGTAATCTTATAAAAAACTTCTGTATACTCCTTAACAAACTTGTTATCTTTCTTCAATCCCTGTAGCTTCTTCAGCAACTCCATTTCATAGTCCACTGGAATGAACTTCTTCTTTAGTTTTTCCACCATCCTATCCCATTTGGTAATCTTTCCTTTTCCCTTTCTATTCCTCTCTAACTGGACCTCCTTCCACCAAATACTAGCATGGCCCTTCAACCTTGTTTTTGCAAACTTGACCCGATCTGGATCCTCCACATCTTCATACTTGAAATATTCTTCCATATCATTGATCTAGTCAATAAGTTGTTCCAGACTCAAATCTCTAGAATAGGTAGAAACTTTGATCTTGGGCCTCTTTTCAATCTTCGAAATGGCCCTTAACAACCTAACTTCTGTAAGATCTCCTGTAACTTCTTGTTCTTCCTCATATAGCTCTTCTTCAGCTTCATCTTCGCTTTCTTCTCTTGTTCTCAGCTCAAGCCCTCTTTGCAACTCCTCTTGCAATGCATCGATTTACCTTTTCAAGGATCTAAAAACCTCTTCTATCAAATCATTCCTCCCAATACAATTTCTTCGTGGAGGCATCTTGATCTCTGCAGCAAACCCACAACCTCAGGTCCTAGTGCAAACTGCCTCATGGTCGGTGATCTATCTACACACTCAGGAACCCTTGCTTTGATACCACTTGAAGGGGGTAAATCACAAAACAAACAACAACAAAAATTGCACACAGAAAATATAATGTTCTTTTATTGATTTTGGACAACTCATTACATTACAGAAGCTCAAATACAATTAGAGGAATCAATCCTCCACAGGCTGCAACCCATTACAGCTACCCATCACCAGGGTCTGGAATCTTCTACCTTTTGTAACCACAAATCAGCTAAGATTTCTATTTTCCTATCTTTTCTTGATTTTATATTTTCCCCCTTATCTCCACTACTGCCCAGGGTTCCCAAAAATAGTCATAAATAGCCCCTTTTTGGTGGCCAACAGCCAAATTTTGAATTTTGCATCTCCCTCCAAAAATAGGTCAACTTTTGGGAGCCATAACTTTTGATCAAGTATCGGATTGACGTGTCATTTGAAGAATTGAAAAGATCACAGAGCACACTACACACTATGAACTAGATTTTCTGGTTCTGGCCATTTTTGGGCCCGTACGGGACCGTTTAGTGTCTCAAACCTGAATTTGAATAATTTTCAAGCATTTTTAGGGAAATAGAAACTTTAATATCTTTCAACTCACAAATGATCTTTGTGTGATTCCTTCTCCAAAGGTCTTATTTTTTATTTACAAATCTTCTTGTAAATTTTTGCTTCAATCCATACCCAAATGCAAACTTTCCTAAAATGGTAGTTTTCTATTTTTAGCAGTTTGGAAAAACTAAAAGTTCTACATCATTATTCAAGTGATTATGGAACCAGAAATACTAATTTTGAAAAGAAATAGAAACAACACCAATGATTTTGAAACATCATCTTTCTTTGGGTGATGCAAGATTGCCCTTACACCACTGGATGCTCTTGCATCAAAATTAGTTCAAGTTTGCAACACAAATAGCCACAAAACCTTTCCTGACCAATGCTAGCTCACCTCCCAACCACAGGACTTGCAAGGAAGTCCACCTCCAAGCTAAGAGGCTCCCAAGAAACTAATTTTACAACACAAGTACACACAAATCTAAAAACCACCCAATGGATAACACATACAAATGGATCTTCTCAAGATTCATTAATAAGGGAGAGTCAAAGGGACTCACTAACTTCTTAGGGAAAAATCAAAATATAACAATAATCTCCATCTCCTCATAAATTAAAGATTCCCACAACTCTCCAAATCAACACAATAATTACTCATTCAAATCACATAACCCCATCAACACAAATATCTCACTCTAAAGAATTCTCCAACTCTCCAATTCATCACAATACTCCATCATCCAAATCACATATCTACCACAACACAATTAAACTACAAAATATTTAACTCCTCTCCACAACTTAATCACCATGTACACAAATGCAGTCATGCCAAAACACCATACAATAAAATATTTCTCCAATAGAGGATCCACACCTCTCTCAACCTCAATACATAGGTGGCTCTTAACCCAAATGGAAAAATCTGCACCCATCAATAGCTTCATACCCAAAATGATCAATACATAAAATAACAATGCATAAAAGGAGTTTCAACACACAAAAACAATAAAATTCATAGAAAAATTAGCAACCATTTTTTTTTTATAATAATCACAAACACTACCATAATCTAAAAATAGTTTAAAAACTTACCTCAATGCTTCAACCAAGTTAGGTGAAGCCTTGATCCACATTTTTTATCTTCTCCAATCTTTGAAGCTTTTTCTCCAATCTCTTCTCTTCCAAAATCCTTGTTCCTTAGAATAGAAAATTTCTACAATAGAAAGACAAACTCCAAACCAAACTTCCAAAAGAGAATAAATAAAAAAAATAAAACTAGGGTTAGGTTTTGACTTGCAATTCAAAAATAGATTTTGTCTCTCAAAAAACTCCTCACCTATCTTCCAAGACACTTTTCAGACCTCTAGATACTTTCAAAACACTTCTTAAATATTCAAACATGGGCCCCTCTCATAGGTTATCACTATAGAGATTTAATTTTACATGTATAATAAAATAATAATAATTTATGACTCCAAAATCTTCCTCTTAAGTTCAAATCTGAGATTTGACACTTAACAGAATTTAACTACACCTAACATAGATTAACAAAAAATTTATTAAAATTTTAATTAACACAATCACATCCATAACACTTTTACACAAGAAGACCTTAATTCTCTATTAGGATAAGGCCCAGACACACTGTGAAAACACAACAATGGGTTTTTGGGGAACCTCCAAAATTTCTCCATTGATCATGGAATTAAACCTGCACACTTGCACACAAATGTTAGTATATCTGAGATAATAACTGAATCAATATTCACAATTAAATTAATATATGCATCATAAATATTTTGTAATTAACAATATTATCATAATTAAATAACAAGTTTAATTCATCATATTCATACAAAATCACATAAACAAATAACATTTAACAAAATACAATTTAGATTTATTATACACAATTATGTTCATTTTAAATCAATCCATAGTGATAAATTAATTCTAATTCTAAAAATCTAATTTAAAAAATATGAGCAAATCCAAAATCATTAGTTACCCAAGTCTTCATCAATTAGATAATAAATTACTATTCTAAACATAGTATTTGTGTCATCATAGTCTATAATCTTCGCAAATAAAATAACCTACCCATGCATATCATAAACAAACAAGTAATATTTTACTTGTGAAGATTATAAACTATGATGACACTAATATTATGTTTAGAATAGTAATTTATTATATGTTTGATGATGACTTGAATAATTAATCATTTTGGACTTGTTCATATAAATTCTAGATTAGAGTTTTTGAATTATAATTAATTTCTCACTATGGATTGATTTTAGAATGAACATAATTGTGTATGATAAGTCTAAATTGTATTTAGATAAATATTTTTCTATTTATGTGATTTTTTATTAATATGATGAATTAAAAGTGTTATTTGATTTTCATTTAATTATGATAATATTGTTAATTATATGATGCATATATTAATTTAATTATAAATATTTCTATCTATTATCTCGGATATATTAACATTTGTGTGCAGGTGTGCAGGTTTATTTTCATGACCAATGGAAAAATTGTGGAGGTTCCCCAAGAAACCACTATTGTGTTTCCCCAATGTACCTAGATCTTATCCTAAGAGAGAATTAAAGTTTTCTTATTTAAAAGTGTTGTGAATATGGTTGTGTTAATTAAATTTCTATTTATATTTTTGCTAATCTATGTTGAGTATAATAAAATTTCGTTAAATGTTAAATCTCAGTTTTGAACTTAAGAGAAATTTTGGAGTCATAAAGTATTATTTTCTTTATTATTTATGTAATGATAATCTATGAGAGTGGCCCATGTTTAAATATTTAAATTTTATTTGGAAGTATCTAAAGGCTTAAAAAGTGTTGTTGAAGATTGATGAATTTTTGAGAAAAAACCTATTTTTGAATTGCAAGTCAAAACCTAACCCTAGTTTTATTTTATTTTTTATTCTCTTTTGGAACCTTGATTTGAGGTTGGTCTTTATATTATAGAAATCTTCTATTTTGAGTAACAAGGGTTTTGAAAGATGAAAGATTGGAGGAAAAGCTTGGGAGCTTGGAGAAGATGAAAATTTTAGATTAAGGCTTCACCTAGCTTGGTTGAAGAATTGAGGTAGGTTTTTTAGTCAGTTTTAGATTATGGTAGTATTGTTTGTGATTATTATAAAAAAATATGGTTGCTAATTTTCTATGAATTCTCTTTTTTGTGTGTGTTAAAAACTCTTTTATACATTGTTACTTTGTGTATTGATCATTTTAGATATGAGATTGTGTTGGACGCAAATCTTTCCATTTGAGTTAAGAGTCACCCATGTATTGGGGTTAAAGAGGTATGGATCCTCTCTAGGGGAAACATTTTATAGTATGATGTTTTGACATAAGTACCTTTGTGTAAGGTGATTGGATTGTGGAGAGGATTTGAATATTTTTGTGGATTATTTATATTGTGGTGGGTATGTTATTTGGATGATGAAGTATTGTGATGAATTGGAGAGTTGTAGAATTATTTAAAAAATAAATACATTGTGAGATATTTGTGTTGATGAGGTTATGTGATTTTAATAAAGGAATATTGTGTTGAATTTATTTGAAACATTCAGTCAATTGCATGTCTTTTCCGTAGGTGCACATTTAATAAGGTATTTTGTCAAATAATTCACTTGCATTCATAATTTGCATGAAAGTTTACTTGAATAGCTGTAATAATAGCCTTTACATAAAATCTATTTTTGTATGCTTGTATTGCCCCTCGCCTTTTTGCTTGTGATAGGTGTTATTTTCATGTTTCCTATGACAGTTCTGGTATAGAGGATAGTCTTATAGTGCATGTTTACAGTTTCAAGATATTTGGACTTCTATGTTATGGTTTATGTTCTCCTTGATCTTGATAGACACCTTGTTATTATGCTAGCTGATTATGGATCTATGTTAGGGTGATGCTTAATTACTTGTACTTTGTGCTTTCACAGTTTGATGGACATGATTATAGATTAATGTTATTTTAAGTTTAATGTGTTAGTCGATCATGATTATGATGCATTACTGTTAATGGATGTAGTTATTTAGTGATGTGTTTACATGAACAGAATAGTGCCGCATTACTCGTATCCGAGTACCCTGCTACGCTACAACTTCTGTTCATTATGTTTGTGATTAGATGATTATATATGGATATATGCACAACCTTGTTTGTTGTAGGATGCAGGTACCGGGCATCGACTCCACCTGATTTACCAGGTCTGAGCATGCCCTAGCCAATGGAGTTGTTGATTGGAGTTAGCATATGGTTCCCTATCTAGTCAACATCCTCAAGGAGGATGAGTTTCTAGTGTTGTATCTTGTCGTCACCGTCAGTGGGACTGTTGTCGTCATGTCCGGTGGCTTCACATGGGGTCAGGTATCATCATGTAAGTTAGGGTATATCCAATTTAAGTGTCAATTTATGCATGGTTAGTATTTCATTAAAATAAGGTTAAATTAAAGCTTAAATTAAATAAACATTGCTAGGGAATTATGTGTGGTTTATTAATTATTAATGATTTAATTATTGACAATTGGTAAAACTAATATGAAAAATAGTAAATAAATAAATAAACTAGATAAATGATTAAATGAAATAATAAGTCCTAAGTTGTAAGTGGATTAAATTAAAAAGAAAATAAGATTCATAAGTAAGATGCTTAAACAGTTACCATTTTGACAAAATGAATTGATGGTAATAAAGATAATATTCTAAAGATTAAATATTAGGGTTGTCGCCTAGTTTTATGTGTTCAATATTTGGAGATGAGCAAAATTAATGTCTTATGCCGTCAATTGCAAGTTTGAGGTGTGGAATCCCTTGGTAAGTGAAATTGAAGAATCTCACGAGAATGTGGGATGTTGGAAGGAGAGAGGCATGTCTCTTGCAATTACCTGAGGAATGGACCCATGTTTTGAGACAGTGGGTTGTCGGGAAGAGAGGCAGGCCTTCTACATTTATCCAGGAGATAGAGTCTTGGTTGTGTAGAGGGAAAAAGAATTATGGAAGAGAAGAGAAGGGGATTGGATTCAGAGAGAAAAGAAGACTCTTGTAAAAGCTTAAAAACTCCAAGTATGCACTGTAAAGATGCTTATTTCATATGAAATTGAAATAGAACTAGGTTAACTGTGTTTTCCTCCATTGATGGGAGTTATTCAGGAATTGGTATTTAAATTCATTCTATCTCTAGTTTTGAGACTTGTCACAATCCTCCATGTGCTTCAGATACAATTAAATGTCTCGAATCTGACTTGACCACATACCCCTGTTTGTACTCTGGAATGCTGAGTTAAATCCTTTTGTGGAATCGAGTCTGCACCCCTTCTGTGGGAAACCTCTTGTTGTGTTTTGTGATTCCTTACCTAACAATTTTTTGAACAAACAAATTGCACCCTTAGATTTGTCCTATGCATCTGATAAGGCACATAGACTAGTGCTTAAATAGAACTCTGCTTGTCTTGGTTGATTTCTATCTCAGAACCCTGGTGTATTACTCATGTCGGCCCTGTATATTCATATAAATATATAAAAAAAGGTAGGCAGAGATACATATGCATAAACTTCTGTCAATGAAATTGCTTTTAGATCCTTGAGCCTAACAATATATCCTCTCTACGAAATTCTGGATCCATATTGTGATCCTATGTCTACCTGTGGAACCGATGTAATGGAGGAAGAACCTCTTGCCTTTCAGAATCCTACATCTATCCACATCTATGGGTCTTTCATCACCTTTGTGAAGCGTTATGCTAGCTGCAACCTATCGATTCTTGCCAGTTGGTATTTGCTTTAAATCTCGCTGAGCGATCACGTCATTTTTAAGTTTCCAGTTTGGCTCTTGGCTATGGTCATGATTTATCTCCTAACCTGTTGATATATTTGTGGACATTCTAATCTTGGCCTCAACAAAATGTCATTGTTAAGTCTGCAAATTGGAAATATTGGGGGCAACTTTAGGGTGGTCAGTTGTTAGACACTTTGAAAACCTTGGATGTGTTTCCTTACTCACTGGCTGTTAGCTATCCGCCCTGGTAGTTCTCATTTTGGAAAGATTAATGCCCTTGAGTTTTAGGCAGAATTTCATACCATGTCGTGACTTCTTACGTGTCGCAATTGGCTTAGAAGTTTCTAGTCCTCCTTATTGTGAATTCAGTCTTGTAATCCTTACATTCGCTTTAACAAACAAAAAAATGTGAAGATTCATTATAAGTCTAATGCCTATCTCGGCACCCATTGTGTGCTTTCTACACTCTTCACCATTATTTGGTGACAACCTATCAACCAACAACAACGTATTGCTGATTATCCTCTGGCATGCTATCACGAGTCATTATGATTAAAGCTGGTTTCGTTCTGTCAGTAAACACCTTGCACTGCATAAAGTTCTCTGGGGTCTTATCCATGAGCCGTTTTCATCATTATGCGAGTATTGTCTCTGACAATCATTGCAATCCTACTTTGCATTTTGCCATCGTCATCGTTGTCTGCATTGCTGCATTCTATCCAACAGTTATGCGCTCTGCTAATGCCTCTACATTATGTTCTAAGCATTTCCAAATATAATATCTGGGATAGTTGCCTTATTCTTTTAATGCATCGATGGACGCCTTTCGCTATTCTTAAGTGACCTCCGGCGATGGCAAAGGGTGTGGAAGTTGGCCTTCAATCTTCCTGATGCGCGTGCCTTCAAACAAATTCATTTTTGTGTGGACCTTGCAACTGTGGTAATGCTTGGACGCTATCCTTTAGCAGTGAGTCATCCCACCAAATCTGTTTTGTACATATCCTACATTCATTGCTTTCTGAGAGATTACACCCTTTGAAGAGATTGGTCTAGTCTCATTCCTCAATTGCCCTCCCTACATATTACTCTATGATTGAGAGGAGTAGTGGATGTCAATGACATGTTAGGGATTCTCCGAGAAGGTCAGTAGCCAATTGTGGGCCTAAGTAAATAGGGTTTCCCGTAATAAATTTTAATTAGGGTTCCTTAATAATTCGTATTTAGGGTTTTGGTGATGAAGAGTAATATTAGAAGATACGAAATTATTGTTTTAGGTAGGCTATGATGTTTAAGTAATTATTTTCCGTGTAGGATGTTATATATATTGCTCCATATGCATAAATTTAAATAAGTTGAACGGAGGTTCAAGTTGAGTGATAATGTTAGGTTTTGAGTCTTACTTGATTTTTTTATTAGTATTGAAATTTAATTCAAATCAATAATAAGTTGAGTATTATAACTGATTACTTGGTGCAATTAGGTCAAGTTTGAAATATTACGGGATTAAATTTATTAGATTATTGTTCTGTCATGGAAAGTGGTTGTTATAATTATGTTGTGTTGACACAATTTTATAATTTTATTAGTTTGATTATTTAAATATAGTAGGTGTGTTAAAAAAGGGTAACGTTAATTATTTAATGATCTCGGATGAAAAATAATTGTTATCAAGTGATTTGAGGAATATTATTATTATCATTATTATTATTAGTAGTATTATTATTATTATGTTGGTCACGTGACTTGTTTAAATAAGCTAATGGAATTTATGTGATCAAATTATTAGGTTTATTAAATTTAGTATGTAATTGGATCATGATAAGGAAGATGGCATATTAGATTGAAATAAATGGAAACTTGATATGTGGAATAATAGTTTGGATAAATGAAATTTAGTGTAGTATTAAGCTCTATCACCTTCTCTTAATAAATGACTTATTGAACTAGAACCCGTTCGTGTGATTATGTACTTTGATTTCTCATAAATGTTATGACAATTAGACCAATGTTATTTGATCTATATGTATTTGTAATTGTTGTTACGTAGATGGGATTAAAATTGTTTCTTTTATTTTTATATATGGTTATAAATTAGATCGGAACTCTCAAATTTATCCGTATGAATTAAATTTAAAATTATATTATAATCATTTAATCAATATGATTTATAACACTAACAATAGTTGTCTACTTTAGTTACGTTAACGATATTTGCATCTTGTAAATTAAATTAAATGATTATTTAATAAATATTTACTTTATTGTAAATATAGATTTATTTCTTATTACGAATACAATCAAATGACAAGCTAAATTTTAATGATTAGTATACTATTGTAATAACTTAGTCAATTGCAATCTGCTTTAGTGGATTAGTTGTAAAGAAAGTAAGGATTAAATTATAAGTATAATTGATTTCTCGTAATGTGATAATTCTATCTGTGGGGCATAACCCCGTTCATATGGTCTTTTGATTCCATATCTATCCGTGTGGCTAGAGTTCCAGAGGCTTATCTTGGGATGTCTTGATTTCATGTGTTGTGTTGATAGATGTCTTGAGATCCTGATGGTCTATGAAGTATGTCGTCCCTAGTTATGTATGGACTAAAAGACAAGGGGAAAGATAAATGCACTTCCTTGTGGATGTATTGTTATCCAACTGGTTGTATTAGTCTTGTATCCAGTTTTGTGGTGAGTTATGGAACAGGGTGACATGGAGATCATAGAGTTGTAATGAATATGTGTTATTATGGGCAATGGTCTAGGAGTTCTGCCCTTATGATTATGTTATGGAGGGTTAATGCCGTGCATTGTTATATACATGTTGATATAAGGATAGTTGTTATGCAAGATCATTATGCCTTGCATGTTTCCTGTACCCTCATTGTTGTGATGTCTTGCTATGCTTGTTGAGTAGGGTTTTCTAGTTGTAGGTAAGGGAGTGGCTTCCAATGTGGGGGCCGGTGCCAAGTGGCTAGCCAGGGTAACCCACTGGGAGTTGGTAATTCAGTGATAACATAAAAAAAAAATCTAGGGGTTGGGTAGTTTTCACACTAACAAGATAATAAGTTTTTCCTCACTCATGCTTGTAGTGCTAGTTCAGACTAAGGATGAGGGGAGAAGGCTGGGATTGGTAGATCTACTTCCTTGTCATCACGAAAGGAAGGTTGATTCTGCATGCATCATCCTATGGGGCCGGTGTCTAGAGAAAGACTGCCAGGGTAACCATAGATGGGGGCCGGTGTCTAGAGAGAGACTGCCTGGGTAACCCATGTTAGGACCATGCGATGACACTCTCCTTACTACAGCCTAGTAGTCCCTAGTTGTACTCTCCCCATTTATTAAGTGTTGCCTCTGGAAGTACTGTTGTGTTGTTTTGTGATGGTGACTTGTGATGTTGGAGTCATGTGTTGTCTCATAGCCTACTGTCTACCTGACTGTATGTTGTAGTGGGGACCTTATGTTAACTCTTAGCTTAGGGGGTGGACCTCAGGGTTCCACATGGTTGGGTGGAAGAGCTTTATCCATTGGTTTTTCCTTGCCATTGTTTGTGAGTGAGGAGGATATATCTTGTGTATCAGACTTCAGATCTTGTATTTGTTTATGAAGACAGTTTCTATGCTCTTGTACTAGCCTGTGCAACAGTTGATTCATAATGTATGTATTCAGATGTAATCCAGATAGTGATAATGTAAACTACATGATGATGTACTCCAATGTATAAACTTTTGATTATGTACATGTAACCTTGATCAAGTTGATTATCTAACTATGGCATGAAATGGAGATGTATCTATATAATCATTGTGCAATAGTTTTAGAATGAACTGCTAATGTTAGTTAACAATGTATGTTAGATTAGGACAAGTAATGCAACCATGGAACCTTAGTAGACAAGTTGTTAGTTTCATGATGTGTATTAAATTGTTCAACATTACCCTATTACTATTACAAAAAAAAAAATCTTCCGCTTTGCACAGCATAAATGTGTTGTCCTCTAAGGTTTCCATTACGGGGCACTACAATGCTTTTGTGGATGTCTTAAAATCATATTTTCAATCATAAAAGTTATTGATTTTTATGTCCAATTATTTTTAATTGATATACTTTGTTTGTGGTGTCATTCTATTTTGCATTGTGCCCATCTTGTAAATGGCATGTCATTGTGAAAGATGACAACACCTTTATTTCTCTCATTGTTGTTTATTATTTTATACCTCATTTTACATGCTTTGGATTTGATTGTGCCCACCTTGATTTTTTTATTTGTTTAAGTCATGTATGAAATATAAAAAATTAATTGTAGAAAGTCACTACACTCTATTATGCAAATTTATTCATTCTGATGAAGTAGTGTTTCATCAAATAAAGTTGCAAGGTTAACACTATAATCTCTTCATAGATAATTATTGTTGTGCATGGTTGATATGGAATGACTATAATTGTATCATAAACATATTATCACAAGAGTAAGTCTTCAAGGATTTGATCTCATTTCCTAGATTTTGACTGTTTTGTATACTCACACTTGACTAATATTGAGAGTAAAAAAAGTAGTAGACATCATTAACCATAATTTCATAGCAAGAGGATACCTACAATATCATTGTGTACTGCACTTCATTGTATAAGTTTAGAAATTTTGTAACTAAAAATAATGTGGAATTTAATAGTATGTTTTGCCACAATATAACTAAATACTATAATTAGATAATGAAAAAGTTATTGCAATTCTTGCATTTCTCCTTGGTTTAGGATTGAAACTTGTAAAATGATATTGGCGGATAAATGATGGGTTTATCTTATTAGTATTTGATTATTTAGTTGTATATTTTATAGTTGATTAATTTCTTATAAGAAAATAAACTAGAAGAGTAAGTATTACTTAAATTATTTGAAAATAAATAATTACCTGAGGAAATTGTGAAAAATGTGTAGAATAAATTAATAATTAATGATTTTAGCTTTCAATTAATATAAAAAGAGGTATTATCATATTTGTTGAATATTTTAACCAACTTTAAGTTGATTTATCTATGCTGATAACTATCTATTTACTTCATAAATTCATTGTATTTATTGTAAATAAAATTTTGAGTAGAAATGTTTCACATCAATTTCATTTAATCGTAATTGAGTTTAAAGACTATTAAAATAATGCTAGATGTCTAGTTAATATTAAATTAGGTTTGTCTATTTTTTGTCTCTTAAAATGTATTGGTCAAGTTGCTTTAAGATGGCGATGAATTATCACTTCCTCTTAGAAAGCTTAGAGAGAAAATACTCTTGAGTTTTTCTTTCCCTTGTGATGTCATACATAATAACATCGACACCTTGTTTGATTTCTTCACTTTTCTAGGGCATTGCAAATGGGGTTCCATACACTCGCTTTTGGTATTGTTTCTCTTTTTCTTGAGAGGCGTGCTCTCATTCTGTTACACGACAAAAAGTTCAAGTGTGCATAATTCACTAATGTGTGAAGTGTAACCCTTAATATCTAAGTGTTGTAAATAAAAAAAATAGTTAGTTACATTGTGTTTATGCCCATTTGTACATGTATGTATGGATGGTCATGACACCCAAACCCTTTGATAAATAGAACTCAAAAACATGTCCTAAGAACAAAAATTACACAAAATAATTTCCCACAAGAAGTGGAAAGCCACAACAAAAGCCAACAACAGAAAGCAACACTAATGACATAGAAATAGAATAGAGATAGTGAATAAGATTATCTTGAAGCCTTAAACTTAAGAATGCTCCATTTTGTTGAGTTGTTGCTCATATGAATCAGCTAGCACTCAAACCTAGGACCTTCCATTTTCTGTTAGACTGATCTACCAACTAAGCTACTAGCTACTTTTTGGCCAGCCCATTGTTAGTCCCTGTGTGGCTTATTTCCAACACCCCTCCTTAAGCCACACTACACGTGCTTGGGGCTCCTAGCTTGGATCTCTAGGTGCTAGATTGTCTAGTAGGGAAAAATAGAAGCCAGTTCTCTTTGGGACTTCACTACCTCCTTGTTGTTGCTCATCTGCATGATTGCTCGCAATACTGCTGGCATCGAGCACAATCAACATTCACCACTAGAAATTTTTTTGTTCTTGGGGGACATATAGGATCAGTTCAGATGCTTGTATTGGCTCCTTCTATGCACAGGGATCTATGACTTGAAGCAATCAAAATGTTGTCACACCTAGTTGTTCCTTAGGCTTTAAACACCTCTTCTCAACCCTATTGGGCATGCAAACTTTTCTACCCTCCTTTCTCTTCAACTTATTCCAACGCCTTGTGGTCTCCTCCATGTAGCGCACAATGAGACTTCAGTCCAACACCTTCGGGTCTTCTTCCATGCACAAGGAGAGAATGTTGTCTAGCATCTACTTCTCGCACTTCCTACACAAACCATGTTGGATCATCACTTTACAATCACATACTCTAAAGAAGATAGGTGAATGAAGTATTTGATGATTTATTCAATGAAGATGCAAGGTATTTAAAGAAATGACATACAGTTTGGTATACAGTTATACAATCCTATCTGCATAAATGGTAGAACTAATTGAAAGTAATTGACACAATATAATACATAATATTCTATACTAACATTCCCCCCTTTATTACATTGTTTTTGCATTTGTAACCTCCAAATAGATCAAATTTAACCTTACCAAGAGACTTGGAGAGTATATCTGCTACCTGAGAATTTGTGGGGCAATACTAGAGGTAGATGTGGTGGTTCAAGACTTGGTCCTGAAAGTAATGACACTCAACCTCAATATGCTTGGTTCGTTGATGAAAAACTAGATTCTTCACAAGCTTCAAAACACCCTAGTTGTCACAATAAAGATTAGGTGGCTACTTTTCAAGAATGTCCCTATCATCTAGAATGTGACATGACTGAATCACTTCACACACATCTCGTCATGTGGCATGATATTTAGCCTCGGTAGATGAGAGAGCAACAATAATTTGCTTCTTACTAATCCATGAGCTAGGTCCAGATCATAGATGAAAAATAAATACTAAAGTTGATTTCTTGTCATCAACAGATCTTGCATAATCCAATTCAGTATATCCCTACAAGAAGAACTGAGTGTTCTTCTTGTATTCCATTCCATAATCAATTGTGCCTCGGATATATCTCAAAACATGTTTTGCTGCAATTCAATGACACTTCTTTAGCTCCTACATAAATTGTGAAAGATAGCTAACAACAAAACATAAGTCTAGTTTAGTGTAAGTCAAGTAAATGAGACTCTCAACAAGCTATCTACAGATAGTTGCATCTACTTGAGGTGAATCCTAGAATCAAGAGAGTTGTAAACCTTTTTCCATTGGAGTGGACACAAGCTTACAATTGGACATTCCATAATTTTCTAGGAGTGTCTTGGCATATTTCATTTAGGAGATAAAAATTTGATTCTTGTTTTGCCATATCTCCAAGCCAAGACACTAGCAAAGTAGCCCCAAATCTGTCATGTCAAAAGATTGCTTGAGATCATTCTTTACATCATAGACGCGATTGTTTGAGCTATCTATGAGCACAAGATCATCTACATACAAAACTAGAATGAAAATCTCTACGTCGACCCTCTTATAAATAGAAATTGAAATCTAAGGGGCTAAGGTGAATCCATGCTACAATAGGTGACCATCAATTTTAATGTACCATGCCCTAGGAGCTTTCTGAAGTCCACAAAGTGACTTGATGAGATGACATATCTTGTGAGGATGATGCTCATCAACAAAACCTTTTGATTGGCTCATGTAAACTTCTATTTTTAGATCACCATTTAAGAAAGCACTCTTGGCATCCATCTGTTGAATTTTCCATCCTTTCTGCGTTGTCAAGTGGGAATCCCTGATGGTTCTTTGGACCCATTTTAGATGTTGATGTTGCTACTATTGATGTGAAAAATATGTTCTAGATGGCCTAGATCAATGGACATTTCTCCTTGCAGCCCATCTTCTTCATGAGAGGATTCTTCATGCTTATCATTTGACTGTGAGAGAAATCTATGAGAGGTGGTAGGCTTTGGCTCCTCTTTGTGTGTCAATGAGTCAAATGATGACTCATCACATACCACGTCTCGACTCTCATAAATCTTCTGTCTCTTAGGATCTATGAGATGATATGTTTTGGAAGTAGTACTGTACGCCAAAAAGATACATTGGAGTATCTTACCTGATCAATCTTCTTCCTTTTGTTAGTTGGGACATGCATATATGTTGTACAACCAAATACTCTAAGATGAGAAATTAAAGGATTACGAACACTCCATACCTCTTCTGGTGTCTTGTCTTGCAAGATCTTTATGGGTGCTTTGTTGAGAAGGTACACAACTATTATGATTGTGATGTTCTACAATTTCATTCTGTTGGGGCATATAGGGAGCAGTCATGTGTTGTTTGATTCTAGGATGATTTAAAAATGCCATTAACTTCTTTGATGTGAATTCCCCCCTTCAATTTGAGTGGAGGAGAAGAAGAGACTGGCTTGTCTACTTTACAAATCATTCATGGAAGTCCTAAATGTTTGCAAAGGCTTCACTCTCCTACTTGAGAAAGTACACCCATGTCTTTTGAGAGAATTCATCCACCAATAATGGGAAGTACTGGAACCCTAAAAATGAGGCAAGAAGGGGTCCACACAAATCGGTATGCACAACGGCAAGGCAGTCCTTGGCATGGAAGGTACTCAGCTCAAATGGATCGTGATGTTGTTTACTTATAAAGGATCCAAGACATATAGGAAAAGAATTAGAAATTTGAGGAAGTCCTCTTACCATTTCCTTAGAACTGATCTGATACAAGGATCTGACAATATCATTAATGTCAGAGAGTAGTAAATTTAGCCATAGAGGTAGATAGAGCAATTGCAGAGGATGCGACAACATCTAGTGCAAATAATCTATCCTTCATAAAATCTCTAGCAATAATCATACCTTCTCTTGAGATCAAATAGGTTTTTATGCCTACATTGACCTAGTACTCCAATTTAAGCTTATGATTCAAAATCTGACTGACAGACAAGATATCCATTGTCAAACTAGGAACATAGAGTACCTTCATGAGGGTACAACTGCTTGTCCTAAGAGGAATAATGACTTTTCCAGTTCCTTTTGCAACATACTCCTTATTGTCTACCATATGAACCCTATCTCCAGTGGGTTGATTAGTCAATGTATCAACAACTCGTGATTGCCTGCCACATGCTTGTTGGCACTAGAGTATATCAACCAAACATCCACCCTTGACTGTGAGGTTTCGGAGACTAGAACAAGATATTTGCTAGAGCTTTTATGAAGGATAGATTATTTGCACTAGATGTTGTCTCATTCTCTGTAGTTGCTCTATTTACCTCTACGACTAAATCTACTGCTCTCTGGCATTACCAAGATGGGAACCTTTCTGTTGGCTCCCTGTATCATCTTAGTTCTAAGAAAATGGTAATAGAACTTCCTCAACTTTCCAATTCTTTGCCTACATGTTTTGGATGCCTTATAGGTAAACAATATCAGGATCCGTTTGAGCCGAGTACTTTCCATGCCAAATACCACCTTGCGGTTGTGCATACTAATTTGTGCGGATCCCTACCTACCTCATTTTCAAAGTTCTTGTACTTCTAATTACTAGTGGATGACTTCTCTCACAAGACATGGATGTACTTTCGCAAGCAGAAGAGTGAAGCCTTTGCAAACTTTCAAGACTTCCACCAACGAGTTGTAAAGCAGACAGGCCAATCTCTTCTTCTCCTCTGCTTAGATCAAGGGGGAATTCACATCAAATGATTTCATGGCATCTCTAAAGCAGAATGAAATTGTATAATGTCACAATTGGACTACCATGGAGATGGCTCAATCCATGTTTTCCACAGTTAAGTTGGAGGATCAGTTTTGGACAGAAGCAATATAGACAGTTGTGTATCTTCTCAACAGAGCACCCATAAAGATCTTGCAAGACAAGACACCAAAAGAGGTATGGAGTGGTAATAATCCTTCAATTTCTCATCTTAGAGTATTTGGTTAAACAACATATATGCATGTCGTAGCTAACAAAAGGAAGAAGATTGATCCCAAGACACTCCAATGTATCTTTCTGGGGTACAATACCACCTCCAAAGCATATTGTCTCATAGATCCTAAGACAAAGAAGATTTATGAGAGTTGACATGTGGTATATGATGAGTCATCATTTGACTCATTGAAACACAAAGAGGAGCCAAATCCTACCACCTTTCATAGATTGCTTTCATAGTCAGATGATGAGCATGAAGAATCCTCTCATGAAGAAGATAAGCTGCAAGGAGAATTGTTCATTGATCTGGGCCATCTAGAACACAATTCTTCACATCAGCAACAACAACATCAATGTCTAAGGTTGGTCCAAAGCACCATTAGGGATTCCCACCTACACACACTTCTAGATACTTCATCAAGAGTCAGAACAAGAAGTCAGATGAGAAATGAAGTAAATCTTGCACTCATGAGTTTAGTTGTTGACAACACTGAACCTGACACAGTTCGAGAGGCACTAAGTCAACCTCAGTGGAAGAAGGCCATGGATGTAGAGTATAATTCCCTAATACAAAATCATACATGGGAACTTGTCGATCTGACTAAAGGAAAGAAACTCATTGGCTGCAAATGGATTTTCAAAACAAAATACAAGGCAAATGGATCTATCGACAAATACAAAGCATGACTTGCTACAAAGGGATATGCTCAACAGGTGGGCATTGATTATGAAGAGATGTTTGCACCCACTACGAAGATCAAAAAAATCTGATTTGTCTATGCATTAGCAACACAAAAAGGATGGAAACTTTAGTAGATAGACATCAAGAGTGCTTTCTTAAATGATGATCTAAAAGAAGAAGTATACATGACCCAACCAAAAGGTTTTGTTGACAAACATCATCCTCACAAGGTATGTCATCTCATCATGTCACTTTATGGACTTAAGTAATCTCCTAGGGCATGGTACATTAAAATCGATGGTCACTTGTTGCAGCATGGATTCACCCATAGCCACTCAGATTCCAATTTGTATATTAAGAGGGTCAGGATAGATATTGTCATTCTAGTTTTGTATGTGGATGATATTGTGCTTACAAGCAGCTCAAACAATCTTGTCAATGATGTAAAGAATGGTCTCAAGCAATCCTTTGACATGACAGATTTGGGGCTACTTCACTATTGTCTTGGCTTGGAGATATGGAAAAAGAAGAATCACATTTTTATCTCCCAAATGAAATATGCCAAGACACTCTTGGAAAAGTATGGAATGTCCAATTGTAATCTTGTGTTCACTCCAATGGAAAAAGGTTTAAAACTCTCAATTCGAGGATTCAGCTCAAGTAGATGAAAGTCTCTACATACAGATTGTTGAGAGTCTCTTTTACTTGACTTACACTAGACCAAACTTATGTTTTGTTGTCAACTATCTTTCACAATTTATGTAGGAATCGAAGAAGTGCCATTGGATTACAGCAAAGAATGTTTTGAGATATATCTGAGGCATAGTTGATTATGGCCTAAAATACAAGAAAAACACCTAGTTCTTCTTGCATGGATATACCGACTCGAATTATGCAGGATCTATTGATGACAGGAAATCAACTTCAAGATTTGTTTTTCAAATATGATTTGCACCTATCTCATGGATTAGTAAAAATAAAACTATTTTTTCTCTCTCATCCTTTGAGGCTAAATATCATGCCACAAAAGGAGCTATGTGTGAAGCGATTTGGTTATGTCGCATTTTGGCTGACATGGACATTCCTAAAAAGCAGCCACCTATTCTTTATTGTGACAACCAGGGTGTTTTGAAGCTTGTGAAGAATCCAATTTTTCATGAATGAACCAAGCATATTGAGGTTGAGTGTCATTATATTCAAGACCAAGTCTTGAACCACCACATCCAACTCCACTACTGCCCCATAGATTCTCAGGTAGAAAATATATTCACCAAGTCTCTTGGTAAGGTTAAATTTGATCTATTTAGGGGGTACATTTGCAAAAATAATGTCATAAAGGGGGAATGTTAGAATATAATATTATGTATTAGATTGTGTCAGTTACTATCAATTAGTTCTACCAGTTATGTAAACTAGATTGTAGATACAATTACAAGATAATTGTATACCAAACTATATGTCATTGTTTAATATACCTTGCAACTTCATTGAATAAATTATCAAATACTTCATTCACCTATCTTCTTCTCTCTCTCTACATTAAATGGTATCAAAGCTGGTGGTTGTAAAGTGATGATCTAGCATGGTCTGTGTAGGAAGTGCAATGTGAAGTAGATGCTAGGCAGCAGTCTCTCCTTGTGCGAGGAAGAAGATCTAAAGGTGCTGGACTGAAGTCTCATTGGACCCTATGTGGAGGAGAACAAAAGGTATTGGAAAAGTTTGAAGAGCAAGGAGGATGGAAAATTTTGCAGGGCCGATAAGGTTGAGAAGAGGTGTTTAAAGCCCAAGGTGCAACTAGGCATGAGGAGAATGTTTTGATTGCTTGAATTTGTAGATCCTTATGCATATAAGGAGCTAATATGAGCATCCAAACCAATCCTGTACATCCTCTAAGAGAAACAAATTTTCTAGTTGTTGGTTCTCAAATCTGAAGATTGCAAAACCCTAAAAGGATGCCAGGCTTTATGATCAGCTTCTACAACTGATTTGGCCAACTAACAGAATCAACCAAGATGGTTGGAATCCCCTGCACTTTAGACCCTACTTTGCCTAGGTGGGTGTACCTCTTTATCAAAACTGAATGTTAACACTTCAAGACTCATTGGTGATGATTGAGAAGATTATGAATTTCATACAATTTTATCAATTAAATCATCCCTTTCAACCAAATTCAAACTGGCATGAAATTTGAAAATAGATTTATTCAACTACTCTAACCACTACTCCTACTCCTACAACAGAAATCAAAATTATGTACAATGATTTTATTAGTTCTGGAGCATAACATCTTATTAGTGCCTTATTTGTTGGGTATCAAAGTCATAACAACTTTTTGTTTATCCAATGGTCTTAAATTCTAACTATTTAGCACTGTTCATGTTTATGCCTTGCATAAACGTGTAAGAATTTCAATTATGAAAACCATTCTTTTTAATCCAAATTGAATTCTCTAAATCATAGTAACATATTCAACAAAATTTAATCTTTACTTGAGAGAACCCATAAAAAATGTCACACAGAAGTATTTAAAGATGTGAGGACAAATCAATGAGTACCTGACAAATTGATTCATATGACTAAAAGAACACAATTTGGAGACAATCTCACATTTTCTTTTTATTTATATTGATAAATAGTTGAAACCATCTTCAGAGAAAATCTTTTCTACACAATCTTATCCCCAGTCTTCATAGGTACACCAATCTATTCTGCCCCCTTCTTTCTTTCTAACCCTCATTACCAGTCTTGGTTTCCTTCTTATAAACAAAATGGAGGAAGCAACAAGATTCAGACCGTTTACATTCCAAAATGACTATTCAACTACCCACCTAATCACACAAATTTTCTTTGCAATTGAAAATATTCAATTATTTTCCTTTATCACCATGAAAAAATAATTTTGCCAATACACAATAATCTTTATCCTTCAGTAATTACGCCAAGAGGTGTTCTACACTCACAGCAAGGGCTGAAAGATTCAGATTCCCGTAAACAATTAAGATTCAAATTCCCATGTAAACAAATTCATAAAATGCGTAAATAAATAAATTTGTGGAAGCTAAATGGATAGAAAAATAGAAAAACTTGGGTAGTTATGGAGCGAAATCTTTAACACGTTAAACAAAAAATAAATAAATTAGTGGAAGCCAAATGGATAGAAAAATAGAAAAACTTGGGCAGTTACGGAGTGAAATCTTTATTGCATTTGAAGAATATGAAAAGTCTTGTAGTAGAGTCTCTTATAATTAACTCATGTGAGCATATCAAATATTCTAACTGGAAGTAATTTATAAAGATATCTCTCGGCGTACTTTAGATATATTTTTTAAATATAAACACACTAGTTTTATATTTATTTTTACCTATATGCACTTCCAAAATATATTTCTCAGGTAAAAATAATTACCCCATCCCACAATTTTTATTTTCTTTAACTCTCCTGGTGGAAATATTTCACCTCTTAGTGACAACATTTGCAAATTACATCATCGGTAAAAATTACTTTCCCAAAAATGTCACACTCAATATATATAATATAATATATGCAATGTATTTTGTTTCACTTTATTACTCATATTTTCACCACAAAATAAAATCTTTATTTATATCTCACTTCATTTGTTCTAGCATTGTTTTATTTTCACCGCACTAATTTATTTCCACCGCACCACTGCAAATACACTTACCAACTCTTGCGGTAATGTGGGAGAAATATTTGACTGCACCTTTATATTTAATTACACTCTTACCACTACCCCGCACACACATTTTCTAACTCCTATGGTAATGCGGTGAACAATTAAATTATATCTCCAATGAGACATTTCAAATTTAATTATTTTTCACCATCATCCCGCACACATTTTCTAACTGCTACAGGGATGCATGCTCATTTATTTATTTTTCACCGCTAGCCCGCACTCACCCTTATCATTTGTTGCGTTAATGCAGTAAATATTTATATTTATATATTCAATCTCCCGCACAACCACACATTTTTATATTTTGTAATATGCCTTTTAAACTTTAGAACATAGGGAAAAAAATTAATTTTAGTTGTAGGACAAATAGAGTAATTCCACTATGGGCACACGGAGCATCCTAGAGCCACAAAAATTTGCGAGGGACTGCTATCAGTTATTTTAGAAGTGGATTTTTGACAAATTTTAAACATCTCTCCAAATTAAGGTACTTCATTTGCAAACTAGCCCTGCCAGAGCATGTAGCGGGAAAGGTGATATTTAAAACAATACATCAAAGCAGCCCGGAATGTGATGAAATCAGAATTGGAGACACTTGAGATAATACCAAAGACAGTGATACCCTCTAATTTTTGAATTTTGCAAATCTTTCAGGATGCCAAATCTAGGCCAGTTGCAGTCACAAAATAATTAAAAAGCATATCAAAACTCCTCCGGCGACCACGAAAATGTATTGACATGTTGACTAATGATATGTGAACAAGGTTGCCAAAAGGATTTGCATGACACCATCCAAATTAATATTTAAAGTAGCTCACTTAGCCTTTTCTAAAACTGCACCTGTCAAAAAACCAACTGGAGCTCACCAAGTCACCACCCTGAAAAAAATACTAAATCTCCTCCCAGGAATCTGCCACTGGGGAAATTAGTTCATTTAGGTCCACTAAACATGTGTGCAAAGTGGATTTTTGCCAATCCACTTCCTCCACAAAATATTAAAGGTCAAAGATGACCCCTCTGAAACTTTCTGGAAATGCAGATATCATATGACAAATTGCATTTGCTTTTAATTTTGAAAAAATATCATACGGGATGCTAGGGCCTTGAAAATGGACATGAAAGTATATTAACATGGAAAAATTTTGAAACACCAATTGATTCGTCATGACAATCATCCAACTTGTAAATATTGGCCTCCAAAGTTGACCACTCTGGCAAATGTAACAATGTGCAAACATCAAACTCCTCCAAAACCCTCCAACTTGGTGCTTCAAAACACTATCAAATCTAAACATAGGAAGCTGAAATCAAACATACATACTTACAAATGTCAGATGAGTGTGTTTACCAAAGGTTTTGGCATAAAAGTGAATAGGCTCCAAATTATGATCCTCTAAAGTAGGCTACTAGGGCAGATTTCACAAGTGCATTTCTGAGTGTTGCAATCAATTTTTTCATCATGGCCACTTCAAATTTAGCCAAAATTTAATGGTGCCAACAGTGGCTCTAACTAGGGATGTATGCCCCTTGTGGGCATAGCAAGAATTCAAATCTTTGGTGGAAGCAGACCGAGTGTTTTGTCCATTGGGCAATAGAGTCCAACTCCTTCTCTGCCCTGAACTGGTATGATTTGAAAAATCACACCACAGTTGATGGCACAAGGCCACTAGAAAGGAAAAGGCCTCTATTTACCTCTGTCATATACTTTATTTTCATCTAACTGCATCAGGTCAAATCTAAAAGTACTATCACTATAAGCCTCGAAGCAAACTTCACCATTGGCATTCTGAAACACATCACTGTATCTTCCCACATCATCACCATGTGACAAACTTCCAACATGTTCATATAGAATGCAATAATTATCATTGTCTATTTCATCATCATGTTTCACTGAAGCTTTTCCCAAATAGACTGAGAAATTAAAACACTCATATGTTGTTTCATACTTGGTATCAAACTACTACAAACCATGAGAATTATGCAAACAAGCCTCTAATATATGGAAAGAGAAACATTCATATACAGGCTCATTTTGTAACTACAATTTATCATTTTGGTGAGAAGAATCATCAAGAAACCCATGCAATACATCATTATTGTCACACAACGTATCTTCACTGTCAAAGC
The DNA here is from genome assembly GCA_027924645.1 of Cunninghamia lanceolata. Lineage (NCBI taxonomy): Eukaryota > Viridiplantae > Streptophyta > Pinopsida > Cupressales > Cupressaceae > Cunninghamia > Cunninghamia lanceolata. The sequence continues at coordinate 2,233,005 of BSBN01000163.1, read as the reverse complement.
AAATGTGTTGGGCATGAAATTTTAGAATCATTTTTATGTGTATATCTCTGGCGTTCAACAATCAACAAATCTGAAATTTGTTCACTATTGAGTGAACATACATCTTCATTCACTTCATTGTTGATACACTCTCTACTTTCATCAGCTTGCCAAGGTATTATCTGATTTTATTCTATCTTTTCATCATACAATGAGCATGAAAAACATTGGAAAGCATTCTCAGATGTGCATACCTCTTCTTCACCAATTGTGTCTGTCAATGGATGTGCTTCCTGTTTGTTGCCATGTGGACCTACTCCTTCATTTGCCTCATTACTGATGCAGTCCTCATGCAATGTATCCTCAAAAGCATCTTGAATATTGCAGTCCTCTTCCAAGGTGAAGAGCTAACCTTTCATGCTTTCATCTTCATTTAAATCTGGAATATTATTGAAAACTTCATTTGCACATGTTGGTTGATATTGTCGATATTGATATCCCTGTTGCAGATATTGAAGTCTATGTTGTTGAAGTTGCTAATACACACCTTGTTGAATATTTTGGTAAGCACCTCCAGGGTAATACATATTACCTTCTATATTTTGAAATGGATCATGATATTGATACTGATATTCACCTACATGCTGATTACATCCTTGATTCTAAATTTTCACACCTCCATGACCAAGGGGAACAGAGTAAGCACCTCCAACAGGCTGATTACAATTAGATCTGTATTGTGGTATATTTGAAATAGTCTGAGCCCTCAACTGAAGTAGCTCTTGCTCCAATTCATTCATTTGCCTTATCATTTTTTTCCTTTCAACTTGTGCTTGAAATTGTTCCACTTGTTTTAACTCCTGATTAGTCAGTTCTCTTGTTGAAGTAGAGACAACATGGGCATCAGTGAATCTTACCATTTTAGGTGTTTTCTCCCCAAGCCTATGTTGGGAATATTATTGGGTCTTCCCAACAATAGAGTCATTCACATATCAAATCCCTAGAGGAGTCACCATTTTGTTAGTTTCAAATGATGTGGAATCTTATTAAACACCTTCATGAACCTCGTATTGAAATCTACCACAGATTCATTATAATTCTTCTAAATATTTGTCAATTCATGTAAAGCAAATTTGGGATCAGAATGATCACCATATTGTTCCTTGAACAATCTTTTGAATTCAGCCCAAAAGCTGATTGAAGCATCAGGCAAATTTCTATACCAATCCCTTGCATCATTCGTTAATGATTGCATGAACAATTTCATATATACATCTTCATGTTGGACTTCAAAATTATCCATGACATTTTCAAATGCTCTTATATGGTCTTCTCCAGAGATAGCATTATTACCAGAAATTTTAGGAATTGCTTTCCTTACCTTATTGTCAATGTCATTTGGATATCCCTGGATACCAAAAAAGTCAAGCTGTCTGAATTTGTCCACATTCATTAGCTCTCTTGCAAATGGATTTTGCCTCTGATGAGACTGATACTAATGGTGCTAAAGTCCTTGTTGCTGAGGCTGTTGGTACACTCCTAGATGCATATTATAGTTAATCTCTACATTAGAATTCACATTACCTTGCACATTACGATGCATCCCTCCTAGCTGATACATGTTGCCATGTACATTATGATGTGGAGCTTGATATTGATACTAGTATTTCCCTACATATGGGTTATATCCTTGATTTTAAATTCTTTAGCAAGGAGGAACAGGGTAAGCGTTTCCCTGAAATACCACTAGAATATTTGCTAGATTTGAGACTATCCTTGTATGAATATTATGTTGTACATGTGAATCATTACTTACATTACCATGCCTTCTAATTGTATTTTGGGTTACCTGTGATACCAAAGGACCACTTTTATTTCCACATGTAGCCTGATTATTGACAGGTTTGTGTTGTAATGCATTTGTAACAGGCTGAGAATTCAATTGAAGCAACTCTTGCTCCAACTCTTATTTTCTTCTTATCAATTTGATCCTTTCAACTTCTATTGTCAGATGCCCCATCTCCTGTTTTAACTCCTGGTCAATTAATTTTCCTTTTGAAGTTGAAACAACATTGGCATTAGTAAAACGTATCATCTTGGGAATTTGCTCTATGAACCCTTGTTGCAAACTTTCAGCATACTATTGAGCCACTCTTTACTCATAGTCTCTCTTAGCCTCATTCAGTCTCATTCCTGCTTCCAAGCGGTCTTCAAACTCCTTTTGAGACTCATGAATATTAAAAAAGATCTCTTGGTTGAAACCACTCATTTTTACATACTTATGTTTCAATCATAGGACTATTATATATGATGTAAGGCTGAGATGAAACTTTCATTTGATTACTTTGTAGATTATCATGGATTTCTAAAATTATAGGTTCATTTACTAAATTTATTCCATCACCAGTGGATGCACTTGCAGTAGGAAGGGGTTTTGAAACTTCTTTATTCTTTTCTATGAATTTTTCATTTTTATTATTCAAATTCTGTTGAGATCTTCTGCCGTCCATATTGGAAAGCTGTGATGTCAAATTGCTTTGTTCTACAATTCAAATCTTCAAAGATTCAAAAGTCGCCACCTCCTTATCAAAAGATGAAAGTACTAAAAAGTCTTTTGATCTTCCAGAGTTCTAGGATGGAATTTGAATTCCTTTCTTATTATGAGCAACTCCCCAGGAGAGTCACCTTTAAATTTTGGCTAAATTTGAAGTGCCCATGATGAAAAAATTGATTACAATAATAAAAAAATGCACTTGTGAAATCTGCCCCAGTAGCCTATTTTAGAGGATCATAATTTGAAGCCTGTTCACTTTTATGTCAAATCCTTTGGAAAACACACTCATCTGAAATTTTTAGTATGTATGTTTGATTTCAGCTCCCTATGTTTAGATTTGATAGGGTTTTTAAGCACCAAGTTGGAGGGTTCTGGAGGAGTTTGTTGTCTGCACATTGTTACATTTGCCAGAGTGGTGAACTTTGGAGGCCAATATTTACAAGATGGATGATTGTCATGATGAATCAATTGGTGTTTCAAATTTTCCCCATGTTAATATACTTTCATGTCAATTTTCAAGGCCCCGGCATCTCGTATGATATTTTTTCAAAATCAAAAGCAAATGCAGTTTGTCATAGTTTTTATATTTGCATTTCCAAAAAGTTTCAGAGGAGTCATCTTTGACTTTTAATATTTTGTGGAGGAAGTGGATTGGCGATAATCCCTATTGCACACATGTTCAATGGACCTAAATGAACTAATTTCCCCAATGGAAGATTCCTAGGAGGAGATTTAGTATTTTTCCAGGGTGCTAATTTGGTGAGCTCCAGTTGATTTTTTGACAGGTGTAGTTTCAGAAAAGGCTAAGTGAGCTACTTTGAATATTAATATCTTTCAATCTGGATGGTGTCATGCAAATCCTTTTGGTAACCTTGTTAACATATCATTAGTCAACATGTCAGTGCATTTTCGTGGTCGCCGGAGGAGTTTTGATATGATTTTTAATTATTTTCGACTGCAACCGGGCTAGATTTGGCGTTTGGAAAGATTTGCAAAATTCAAAAATCAGAGGGTATCACTGGTTTTGGTATGATCTCAGGTGTCTCCAATTCTGATTTCGTCACATTCCGGGCTCATTTGTTGTATTGTTTTAAATATCACATTTCCTGCCACATGCTCCAGTAGGGCCAGTTTGCAAAGGAAGTACCTTAATTTGGCGAGCTGTTTAAAATCCGTCAGAAATCCACTTCCAAAATAATTGATAGCGGTCCTTCACAAATTTTTGTGGCTCCAAAATGCTCCATGTGTCCATTACTCTATTTGTCTTGTAGCTGAAATTAATTTTTTTCCCCTATGTTCTAAAGTTTAAAAGGCAGATTACAAAATATAAAAATGTGCGGTTGTGCGGGAGATTGAATATATAAATATAAATATTTACCGCATTACCACAGCAAATGATAAGGGTGAGTGTGGGCTAGTGGTGAAAAATAAATAAATGAGCACACTTCCCCGCATCCCCGCAACAGTTAGAAAATGTGTGCAAGATGGCGGTGAAAAATAATTAAATATGAAATGTCCCAATTGTTCATTGTATTACCACAGGAGTTATAAAATGTGTGTCTAGGGTAGCGGTAAGAGTGTAATTAAATATAAAGGTGCAGTCAAATATTTCTCCTGCATTACCACGAGAGTTGGTAAGTGTATTTGCAGTGGTGTGGTGGAAATAAAATGGTGCGGTGAAAATAAAACAATGGCAGAACAAATGAACTGAGAAATAAAAAAGATTTTATTTTGCAGTGAGTGAAGGATAAAATAATATTTTATTTACGAATGAGAGATTTATATACAATTAAATATTCACCGCGTCACCGCAGTAGCTAGCAAATATGTGTGCGGGATGGTAGATAAACTCACAACATGCACTGCATCCTCGCAAAGGAAAACTAAAATGCATGTGGCATTGTGGTGGGATATTAAAAATATGGAAGCATATAGTGGGAATAAAAGTATTGTGGATACTTTTATAAAATTATTTTTTGGTGAAAATATGAGCAATAAAGTGAAACAAAATACATTGCATATATTATGTGGTGAATTCACGGAAAGGAATAATTTTTACTGATGATGTAATTTGTAAATGTTTTCACTGAGAGGTGAAATATTTCCACCGGAGAGTTAAAGAAAATAAAAATTGCAGGATGGGGTAATTATTTTTACCTAAGAGATATATTTTGGAAGTGCATATAGATAAAAATAAATATAAAATTGCCAAAGGATAAAAATTATTGTGTATTCGCAAAATTATTTTTTCATGGGGATAAAGGAAAATAATTGAATATTTTCAATTGCAAAAAAAATTTGTGTGAATAGGTGGGTAGTTGAATAGTCACTCTAGAATGTAAATGGTCTGATGCTTGTCTCGTCCTTCATTTTGTTTATAAGAAGGAAACCACGACCGGTAATGGGGGTTAGAAAGAAAGAAGGGGGCAGAATAGATTGGTGTACCTGTGAAGACTGTGGATAAGATTGTGCAGAAATGATTGGCTTTGAAGATGGTTTCAACTATTTATCAATATAAATGAAAAGAAATTATGAGACTGTCTCCAAATTGTGTATTTTAATCATATGAATCAATTTGTTAGGTACTCATTGATTTGTCATTGCATCTTTAAATGTTTCTGTGTGACATTTTTGATGGGTTCTCTCAAGTAGAGATTAAATTATGTTGAATATGTTACAATGAATCAGAGAATTCAGTTTGGATTAAAAAGAATGGTTTTCATAATTAGAATTCTTGCACGATTATGAAATGCATAAACAGGAACAATGCTAAATAGTTAGAATTTAAGACCATTGGATGAACAAAAACTTGTTATGACTCTGATACCCAACAAATAAGGCACTGATCAGATGTTATGCTCCAAAACTAATAAAATCATTATACATAATTTTGATTTCTATTATATGAGTAGGAGTAGTGGTTAGAGTACTTGAATAAATCTATTTTCAAATTTCATGCCAGTTTGAATTTGATTGAAAGGAATGATTTAATTGATAAAATTGCATGAAATTCATAATCTGCTTAGTCATCACCAATCAGTCTTGAAGTGTTAACATTTAGTGGTGATGAAGAGGTACACCCACTTAGGCAAAGCAAGGCCTAAAGTGTAGGGGATTCCAACCATCTTGGTTGATTCTGTCAGCTGGCCAAATCAGTTGTAGAACCTGATCATAAAGCCTAGCATCCTTTTAGGGTTTTGCAATCTGCAGATTTAAGAATCAACACCAGTGGTGAATATCAATTGTGACCAATGCCAGTAATGTTACGAGCAATCATGTAGATGAGCAACAACAAGGAGGTTGTGAAGTCCCATAGAGCATCAACTTCTATTTCACCCTGCTAGACGCTCTTCAAAACACTGGTAATCTTTAATTGGATGAATTACTTAGACAAGGGCTATTAGACTATTTTCAGTTTGACGTGCACTATCAAACAAGGAAGATTCAAGCCAAGCTTGAAGAAGGTTATGGTACAAATGATGAAGATGAGGTAGAACACCCTCCCAAATGTCCTCATCTCACTGCACAAGCATATCTAGCTCATCTCTGAGCTTCTCTTGATTCTTGAAAAAACATGTATTGAAAAATATTAATAATAAATATTTTGATTTGTGGAATAGATATTTATTTTTGTGGTGTAATCATGTTAGCACCAAAACTACTTCTCTTGAATGCTCAACTCTTAAAAGGGACCAATTATGCAGCCTAGAAGACAAAAATCCATACGATTCTCTAATTTGAAGAATTATGGGAGATCGTTACACTGATGAGAAAAAGAAGCTAGATAAAGCCAATGCAAAATCATTGATGTTGATCACACTTAGCATCTCCAACAAAGTTCAACCTCATGTTCAGGATGCGACAACATAAAAGATGTCTTGGGGTGCTCTATCCACTATCTACAATATGTAGAACTAGAAAAATATCCTCCATCTCTAGTCCAAATTTCATACACTCGGTATGAAAGCTGGAGAGAAAGTAGAGGAGTTCTTGCGTCGGGTATCTAAACTACGAGAAGAACTTGTAGCACTCGACAAGAAGGTGGAGGACAAACTGCTAGTCCTGATCACTCTGAGATCTATTCCTTCCTAGTTCAAGACTTTTGTCACGACACTAAAAAACACAAAGCATGTGGTGTCATTTGAAGAACTATTGTATTTGCTTCAATAGAAATAATCCATCTAGTTAGTACAAGCTAAGTTTGAGGACAAGGCACTAATCTCAAGATAGTACACTAGTCAGAAGTTTCATAAGGGACCCCACAAAAGAAGCCACAAAAGCAACCACAACAATAGTAGAAGTCTCAAAAGGCATATAGATGGTGTCACATCTGCAATACAAAGATGCATGACACTGTCAGTTATTGGTATAATGCCTTGACTCAAGGCAATTCTAGTAAAGAAGGCACATCCAGTTGCATTGATTCTCAGCAATCAAAAGAACATCATCACTGACAGAAGCACAAAGGACATGTTGTGGCCTAACAAGATGATGCATCAAATGAGGATGAACCAGAAACAACCAATTACAACACCCATTAGAATCATGTTCTAGTCTCCCAAACCTTGCAGCCAATGAGGGATGTTTGGTTGATAGACTGTGGTGCCAGCAAGCATATGATAGGCAATCATGAGCTGTTTGATACACTAACTAATCAACCCACTAGAGATAGGGTTCGGATTGCAGATAATAAGGAGTATGTTGCAGAATGAATTGGAATTGTGGCTTCTAGCCTAGCTCTGATACTTATTGTTATCAGAGCTAGGCTAGGAGCCCCAAGCACATGTAGTGTGGCTTAAGGGGGGTGTTGGAAACAAGCCACAACTAGATCGATGATGGGCTAGCCACAAAGGGGATAGTAGCTCAGTTGGTAGAGCACTCAAGTAGAAAATGGAAGGTCTTATGTTTGAGACCTAACTAATCTATATGAGCATTAGCTCAACAATTGGTATCAAAACAAGCGGTTGTAAAGTGATAATCTAGCATGGTCTATGTAAGAAGTACGATGTGAAGTAGACACTTGACATAATTCTCTCCTTGTACATGAACGAAGACCCGAAGGTGCTAGGCTGAAGTCTCATTGTGCCTTGCATGGAGGATACCAGAAGGCATTGGAAGAAGTTGAAGAGCAAGGAAGGCGATAAATTTTTTAGGACCAATAGGGTTGAGAAGAGGTGTTTAAAGCCTAAGGCGTAGCTAGGCATGAGGAGAATGTTTTGAAATATTTAATTCATAGATACATGTGCATAGAAGGAGCCAATACAAGCATCTTAAATGATTTTGGATGTCCCCCATGAGCAATAAATTTTCTAGTGGTGAATGTCAATTGTACCTGATGTCAGCAATGTTGTGAGCAATCATGTAGATGAGCAACAACACAGACATTGTGAAGTCCCAGAGAGTACCGACTTCTTTTTTTCCCTGCTAAACACTCTTCAAAACACCAGTAATCTTCAATTGGATGAATTACTTAGACAAGGGATATTAGACTATTTCCTATTTGATGTGTGCTGCCAAGAAAGGAAGATTCGAGCCAAGCTTGAAGAAGGTTATGATGTAGATGATGAAAATGAGGTAGAATGCCCTCCCAAGCATCCTCGTCTCATTGCACAAGCCTATCAAGCTCATCTCTAAGCTTCTCTTGATTCTTGAAAAAGCATGTATTGAAAACATAACAATAATTAATATTTTGTTTTGCAGAATAGATATTTGTTTTTATAGTGTAATCATGTCAGCATTAAAGTTGCTTCTCTAAGATGCTTAGCTCTTAAAAGGGCCCAATTATGCAGCCTAGAATACAAAGATACGTATGATTCTCTAATTTGAAGAATTATGGGGGATCATTACTAGTGTTTTGTCATGTCAAACTGATGCTAATGAGTAGAAAAGGTTTGATAAATCTGATGTGAAAGCATTGATGTTGATCACAGTCAGCATCTCTAACAAAGTTCAACATCATGTTCAAGATGCGACAACATCAAAGGTGGCTTGGGACATTCTTGTCACTATCTATGAGGTGAAGAACTAGACAAAGATCCTCCATCTCCAATTTAAACTTCATACACTTAGTATGAAAGATGGAAACAAAGTAGAGTTCTTGTTGCAAGTATGGGACTAACCAGTGTTGTCATTGATGTCAACATACTCCTATTGCATTGATGATAAGGATTGGATGAGTTGTGTGTTGAGGATATTGAGAAAATTAGTCCTAATCAGGAACAAAGAAGAACAATGAAGATAGTAAGGTAAAGATCCCAGCTAAGATAAAGATAAGAGGATGTGCTTCAAAGGGTTTGCAAATATGTGTCTTGAGATGATCCAGTAAAGATTTCAAAGGTTCGCATGAAGATCTAAAGAAGTTATGTCCTCTTGAGTAAAACCGGTTCTGGCAGGTGTTCAGAGGTGACAGAGTGACTCAGATAGGTCCGGTGAGATCCGGATATGCAATATCTTGTTCTGCAGATTTGGTGGAGTGTTTAGGAAGTCAATGTGAATTGACAACCCAATTGGTTCGTGGTCTAGAGGTCCGCAAGCATCTATTCCAATATGACAGTGATGACAAACTATGTTCTTGAGGTTTTGGATGAAGGAGAGAATGATTTCAGTAAACAGAAGTAGTGTGGATGTTCTTGGTGATTCAGGCAATCTTGTGGAGGTATTTGGATTGTGTCCAAATTGTGTTAGTGGTCCGCATTGAAGATTGAGCTCGTAATTGAAGAATTACTTCCAGATGATGGTGTTCTTCCTAATTTGGCTGACCAGATGAGTTACACATCCTGTGGATGATCTTGAAGATGTTCTGTGAAGAATGGTGTGTTCCTAAAGGAATATTGAAGTCTCAGATCTATGTGGCCGATAGTGTGTTGATCCGCATGAAGTCTTTTTGTAATAAGTCATGTTGTATTTATGTATTTTCTCTGTAATGTATGTCGACTTGGATGATAATTGTTAGGTTGATGTCTTGTATAAATAAGGAGTTGTAAAGTTATTTCAAAGGTATCTTGTGGAGATGAGAGTGTGGTAGAGAGGAGGAAAGCGAAAGGCAGAGCAGAAGTATTGGGCTTAAATGGAACTGACTCAAGCATGGTGAAGATGCTATTCTTCAATTCAAGTATGTAATATTATTCTGTAGACAGTGTGTCTCCTGTAGGCAGTGTGCTCAGGCAGTGAGCCCGAATTGACATGTGCCATTTTGTTCTTTCTATTCTTCTAACAGAGAATACAATCTTGGGTTAGTCACCCCATGGTTTTTCCCTTAACCGGGTTTTCCACGTCAAAATCTTGGTGTCATTTGTGTTAATGTGTTTTTGCTCTTGAATTGTTGCATTACATTTCCATGATTGATTTATTATTATGTTGTTGGATTAAGAAAAGAATTTAAGTGATTAATTGGAAGAAATTTTTGGATAACTGATTCACCCCCCCTCTCAGTTGTCTGTCTTAAATCTAACAATTGGTATCAGAGCTAAGTTCCTCTAAAAGAGCTTAACTACTTGAGGAGATCCAGAATGTCATCCTACAAGAAGGATAGTTCAAGGTTTGATGGAACCAATTTCACTCTTTGGAAAAGTCACATGGAATGTCACTTGCAATGTATGGGAATGCAGTATTGGATCATGGCTTCAAAGAAGTATACCCCTCCACAGAGTGGTCTGAGAACTGTAGATGAAATCAGAGATGCTGAAAACAATCTGCGAACTAAAGAAGCTCTTCTAAGTGCCTTGTCTGATTCAGAGCTGACAAATGTTGTTGACCTACAAACTACTTTTGAGATTTGGGAAAAACTGGAACTTCTGCATGAAGGAGACAACTATGTTAAATGTGCCAAGCTATAAAGTCTGAAAGGAAAATTTGAAAATCTAAAGATGAGAGATGATGAAAATATCACTACATTTATGCCAAGAGTAAATGAGCTTGTTTGTGGCATTAGATGTGCTGGTGGAGTCTTGGATGAAGATGAGATTGTTGGAAAAGTTCTCAGATCCCTTCCTGATTCTTACAAGTACAAGGTTGCTGCTATTGAAGAATTCAGATCCTTCTTAGGTATCACCAGAGATCAATTGGTTGGCAAATTGGCCGCATTTGAATTAACCAAGTTTGGAGATGCACCCCCTAAGACTAAATTTACATTCAAAGCTAGTGCCTCTGTAAAAGGAAAACAAAATTCTGATCCAGGAGAGAACTCTTCAAGGAAACTATCATGGTATGAAAAAGAAAGAAAACACTTGGAAGAGGATGAAGCAGACGCTGCTCAACTTGAAGCCCTTATTGCAAAAAGACTGCCAAGAGGATCCGGTAAGTATGAGGGAAATTGCCTTTTAAGTGTTTCAACTACAATAAGATTGGTCATTTTGCCTCAAGGTGTCTGGAAAGATTTTCAAGGCCAAATTCTAACAGATCAAGGTTCCAAAAGAATTGTTACTATGTTCATGAAGATGATGATAATGAAGGAGTAATAGATGATGAATCAGAGACATGAAACAAATCTGGAAGTGACTAGGTGTTTATTGCCATCAAGGAAGAAGATCCAATGCCCTCTGAATCTGTCAATCATAAATTTGTAGAAAGAGCTCTAGCTACCCAAGTTGAAGAAAAGGATGATTGGGTCATTGACAGTGGATGCTCTCACTATATGACAGGTGACAAAAATAAGTTCATAGATTTGGAAAGGTATGGAGGAGTAGTAAAGTTTGGTGATAATTCTACTGGCAGAATCAAAGGTAGAGGACCATTTCTTTTGATGGAAAGAACAAAACCAGTAATGTACTGTATGTTGAAGGTCTGAAGCACAATCTTCTCAGTGTTGGACAGCTAGTGGAAAAAGGTTATGATCTCCGATTCAAGAATTGAAAATGCAAGATCTTTGAAAGTTTCGAAACAGAGATTGCATCCGATACTCAAACAAAAGGTAATATCTTTCACTTTGTTGGTACTGGTAAAAGTTGTCTATTTGTTCAAATTGACCAGAGCTGGTTGTGGCATAAGATAATGTGTCATGTGAATTTTGATAATATTATCAAGATAAGCAACACTCAGGCTGTAAGAGATCTTCCAAGATTGGTAAAACCTACCAACAGTTTGTGCAAAGAATGTCAATTGGGTAAACAAAGTAGAATCTCATTCAAGAGCAAGGAACAATCTTCTACCAGATTATTAGACCTAGTTCACATTGATCTATGTGGTCTGACAAGAATCAGGAGTGTGCAAGGTGATAGATACTTCATGTTATTAATTGATGATCATTCCCAGATGATGTGGGTGACTTTTCTGAAAGAGAAATTAGAAGCTCTTGAGAAATTCAAAATATTCAAGGCTATAGTAGAAAATGAAACTGGATTAAAACTAAAATGTCTGAGGTCTGATAGAGGTGGAGAATTCACATCCGGTGAGTTCATAGAATTCTGTGAGAAACATGGCATAAAAAGACAATTGTCTGCTCCTAGGACTCCACAGCAGAATGGAGTAGTGGAGAGAAAGAAACAGACCATCTAAGAAGCATCTAGAACCATGATGATGGAAGCAAATGTTCCTCAGGTCTATTGGAGAGAAGTTGTAAGCACTGCAGTCTATACTCTTAATCAAGTACAAATTAGAAGCAATACCAGTAAGACTCCTTATGAACTTTGGTTTGGCGTCACTCCCACTATTAAGTATTTCAGAGTCTTTGGTAGCAAATGTTACATTAAAAGAGATGAAGATCTAGGAAAATTTGATGCTAGAAGTGATGAAGGTATATTCTTAGGTTACTCTACTCAAAGCAGAGCATATCGATGTTATAACAAGAGATTGAGGAAGATTGTACAAAGTGCAAATGTGAAGGTTGATGAAGGTATTGAAAAACCCTCAAGGTTTTATGAATATGATGAAGATGATCAGAATGATGTTTTGATCCAAGGAGTCCAAACCCCTTCTAAAATTTAGATTCAAATTAATCCGGTGAATCAGGAAGAAGAGATAAGTTTGAATGAACTTGTGCAAGAAATAGAAGTGCAAGTAAGTCCCAAAGTTCCCAGGTATGTAAAACTGAATCACTCTGAAGACTACATCATAGGTGATAAAAGCAAAGGTGTTCAAACAAGAAGAAGGATTGCTCAAGATTCAGAAGAGTATTGTCTGATTTCAAAGATTGAACCTAAAACAGTGAATGAAGCATGCAATGATGAAAAATGGACTAAAGCAATGAAGGAAGAACTAATGCAAATTGAGAAAAATCACACTTGGGATCTTGTTCCCAAACCTAAAAATAAGAATGTGATTGGAACCAAATGGGTCTTTCGGAATAAACTAAATGAAGATGGTGAAGTAGTCAGAAACAAAGCCAGATTGGTCTGCAAGGGTTACTCCCAAGTAGAAGGAGTTGATTTTGAAGAAACTTTTGCTCCGATGGTAAGAATTGAAGTAGTCAATTTATTTCTTGCTTTTGCTACCTTCAAGGATTTCAAAGTATATCAGATGGATGTCAAATCTGCCTTCTTGAATGGTGACTTGGAAGAAGAAGTTTACATTGAGCAACTAGATGGATTTCAATTATCTGATCATGGTGATATGGTTTGCAAGTTGAAGAAAGCACTGTATCGACTCAAGCAAGCTCCAAGAGCCTGGTATGAAAGATTGGATAAGCATCTTTTGAAGATTGGTTTCAACAAAGGTACTGCTGACAGTAATTTGTATTTCAAAATTGATCATGAAAATATCTTGATTGTTGAAGTGTTTGTTGATGATATCATTTTTGGAGGAAGAGATAGTATGTGCAAAACCTTTGCAAATCAAATGAAAAGTGAATTTGAGATGTCCATGTTTGGGGAAATGAATTTCTTCTTGGGTCTACAAATCACTCAAACAAACAAATCACTCAAACAAAGAAAGGAATCTTCATTTCTCAGGCCAAATATGTGAAAGAATTGTTGAAGAAATTTGGGATGGACGACTCAAAACCAATGAATACTCCCATGGCAACTGGATGTAAATTGAGCAAAGATGATGACTCTCCCAAGGCTGATCAGAAAAAGTATAGGTCAATGATTGGAGGACTATTGTATCTCACTCAAACTAGACCTGACATTATGAATGCTATTGGTCTTGTTGCTAGATTCCAAGCTGATCCTAGAGAATCTCATGTCATGGCAATCAAGAGGATTTTTAGATATCTAAAAGGGACAGTTGAGTATGGATTGTGGTATCCCAGAGATCATGATTTTTCTCTTCATGCATATACAGATGCGGATTGGGCAGGAGACATGGATGACCGGAAGAATTCCAGTGGTGGAGCATTCTTTTTGGGGAAGAGATTGGTTTCTTGGCTAAGCAAGAAATAAGAGGCAATATCTCTGTCCACTGTAGAAGTAGAATATATTGCAGCAACATGTAGTTGCACTCAAGTATTGTGGATGAAGCAAATGCTAAGAGATATCAGAGTAGAGTATGAAGAACCTATCACAATCTTTTGTGATAATTCAAGTGCAACTAACATATCAAAAAATCTAGTGTTGCACTCAAAGACCAAACATATATCCATCAAGTTTCACTTTTTGAGAGAGCAAGTGAACAAGAATGAAGTTAGATTGGAGTTTGTGCCTTCCAAGGATCAAATTGCAGATATTTTTACTAAACCTCTACCTAAGGACTCTTTTGAGTATCTCAGGGCAAAGTTATGGGTTATTACCCCTCTAGTTCTAAATTAAGGTGCACTGATGTGCATCAGTCCAGTGGATATCACAATCATATCTTATGGTCTGGATTGATGTTTGGGAAGCTGTTACTCAGGGGGAGCAGCTGGTATGATTCTGAATTGATGCAAGTATGTGCCCTTTGCCATTGATGTCAAAGGGGGAGAGAAGACATGTGAAAAACAAGTAATTACTGATCAAAGGGGGAGCAGGAAAGGAAGAGAAGACATGTGAATGGTTGTTGTTGATAGGGGGAGTTATGTCAGTAAGGAGAAGTTCTTGTCTTGATGGTTAAAATAATTTTTCACATCATATGTTGCCATCAATGACAAAGGGGGATATTGTTGCAAGTATGGGACTAACCAGTGTTGTCATTGATGTCAACATACTCCTGTTGCATTGATGATAAGGATTGGATGAGCTGTGTGCTGAGGATATTGAGAAAATTAGTCCTAATCAGGAACAGAGAAGAACGGTGAAGACAGTAAGGTAAAGATCCCAGCTAAGGTAAAGATCCCAGCAAAGTTAAAGATAAGAGGATACGCTTCAAAGGGTTTGTAGATATGTGTCTTGAGATGATCCAGTAAAGATTTCAGACATCCGCATGAAGATCTGAAGAAGTTATGTCCTCTTGAGTAAAACCGGTTCTGGCAGGTGTTCAGAGGTGACAGAGTGACTCAGATAGGTCTAGTGAGATCCCGATATGCAATATCTTGTTTTGCGGATTTGGTGGAGTGTTTAGGAAGTCAATGTGAATTGACAACCTAATTGGTTTGTGGTCTGGAGGTCCAAATCCATCTATTCCAATATGACAATGATGATAGATTGTGTTCTTGAGGTTCCAGATGAAGGAGAGACTGATTTCAGTAAACAGAAGTAGTGTGGATGTTCTTGGTGATTTAGGCAAGCTTGTGGAGGTCTTTGGATTGTGTCCAGTTCATGTTGGTGGTTCGCATTAAAGATTGAGCTCGTAATTGAAGAATTACTTCCGAATGATAGTGTTCTTCCTAAGTTTGGCCGACTGGATGAGTTACACATCCTACAAATGATCTTGAAAATGTTCTATGAAGAATGGCGTGTTCCTAAAGGAATATTGAAGTCTCAGATCTGTGTGGCCGACAGTGTGTTGATCTGTGTGAAGTCTTTTTGTAATAAGTCATGTTGTATTTATGTATTTGCTTTGTAATGTATGCCGACTTGGATGATAATTCCTAAGTTGATGTCTTGTATAAATAAGGAGTTGTAAATTCATTTCAAAGGTATCTTGTGGAGATGAGAGTGTGGTAGAGAGGAGGAAAGCGAAAGGCAGAGCAGAAGTATTGGCCTTAAATGGAACTGATTCAAGCATGGTGAAGATGCTATTCTTCAGTTCAAGTATGTAATATTATTCTGTAGACAGTGTGTCTCCTGTAGGCAGTGGGCCTCTTGTGAGTAGTGTGCTCGGGTAGTGAGCCCTAATTGGCATGTGCCATTTTGTTCTTTCTATTCTTCTAATAGAGAATACAATCTTGGGTTAGTCACCCCGTGGTTTTTCCCTTAACTAGGTTTTCCACATCAAAATCTTGGTGTCATTTGTGTTAATGTGTTTTTGCTCTTGAATTCTTGCATTACATTTCCATTATTGATTTATTATTATGCTGCTGGATTAAGAAAATAATTTAAGTGATTAATTGGAAGAAAGTTTTGGACAACTAATTCACCCCCCCTCTCAGTTGTCTGTCTTAAATCTAACAGTTCTTACGTCAGGTATCTAAACTACGAGAAGAAATTTTAGCAGTCGATAAGAAGGTGGAGGACAAACTACTAGCCCTAATCACTCTGAGAGCTCTTCCTTCCCAATTCAAGACTTTTGTCACAACACTAAACATCACAAAGAAGGTGCAATCATTTGAAGAACTAGTGAATTTTCTTCAATAGGATGAAGCCATCCGGTCAGTACAAGTTGAGTTTGAGGATAAAGAATTGAGCTCAATATAGTACACTAGTCAAAAGTTTTGCAAGGGACCCCCACAAAAGTAGTTACAGAAGCAACCACAACAACAACAATATAAGTCTCAAAAGGTGAATAGATGGTGTCACATCTGTAATACAAACACACATGACACTGTCAGTGTTGGTATAATGCCTTAACTCAAGGCAATTATAGTAAAGAAGGCATATCTAGTTGCAGCGATTCTCATCAATCAAAAATATGACATCGCTGACGAAAGCACAAAGGACATGTCATGGCCCAACAAGA
Source organism: Cunninghamia lanceolata (assembly GCA_027924645.1). Lineage (NCBI taxonomy): Eukaryota > Viridiplantae > Streptophyta > Pinopsida > Cupressales > Cupressaceae > Cunninghamia > Cunninghamia lanceolata. Next base: position 2,216,567 of record BSBN01000163.1, on the reverse strand, counting down.
TGATGTATCAGATGAGTATGAACTAGAAATAGCCAAATTTGCACCCATCATAATCTTGTTCTAGTCTCCCAAACTTCACAGCCAACGAGGGATGTTTGGTTGATAGAACCTGGTACCAGCAAGCATATGACTAGGAATCATGAGCTATTTGATGCACTGACTGATCAACCCACTAGAGATAGGGTTTGGATCACATACAATAAGGATTATGTTGCAAAAGGAATTAGAAAAGTCGTTATTCCTCTTGGGACAAGCAGTTGTACCCTCATAAAGGTACTCTATGTTCCTAGTTTGACAAAAAATCTCTTGTATGTCAGTCAGCTCTTGAATCATAAGCTTAAAGTGGAGTTCCAAGTTAAGGATTGTATCAAAACCTATTTGATCTCAAAAGAATGTACAATACTTGCTAGAGATTCTATGAAGGATAGATTATTTGCACTAGATGTCATCTCATCCTCTGTAGTTGCTCTATATGTCTCTATAATTGAATATATTACTCTCTAGCATTACCGATATGTGCACCTTTCTATTAGCTCCCTGTATCAGCCCAGTTCTAAAGAAATGGTAAGAGGACTTCCTCAACTTTCCAATCTTTGCCTATATGTTTTGGATACCTTGCAGGTAAACAACATTGGGATCCATTCGATCCGAGTACCTTCCATGCCAAGGACCACCTTGTAATTGTGCATATTGATATATGTGTACCCCTTCTTACCTCATTTTCAGGGTTCTAGTACTTCCAATTATTGTTGGGTGATTTCTCTTGCAAGACATGGGTGTACTTTATCAAGCAGAAGAGTGAAGCCTTTGCAAACTTTTAAGACTTCCACCAACAAGTTGTAAAATAGACAAGTTAGTCTCTTCTTCTCTTCTGCTCAGATAGAGGGGTAATTCACATGAAAGGAATTCATGGAATTTCTGAAGCATAATGGAATCAAGCAGTACCTGACTACTCCCTATACACTCTAGAATAATGGAATGGTAGAACGTCACAATCAAACTATCATCGATTTGGCTTGATGCATGCTTTCCATAGCTAAGATGGAGGATCAATTTTGGGTAGTAGTACAGATAGTTGTGTATCTTCTCAACAGAGCACCCACAAAGATCTTGCAAGACAAGACACCAGAAGAGGTATGGAGTGGTCATAATCCTTCAATTTCTCATCTTAGATTATTTGGTTGTACATCATATATGCATGTCTCATCTAATAAGAGGAAGAAGATTGATCCCAAGAGTTGCTACTCATATGGACCAACTAGAACTCAAACCTAGGACCTTCCATTAGTTGCTGGAGTTCTCTACCAACTAAGCTACTGTTCCTAGCCTAGATTTGATACCAATTGTGAAAGATAGCTGACAACAAAACATAAGTCTGTTCTGGTGCAAGCAAGTAAATGAGACTCCCAACAAGCTATCTGTAGAGAGTTGCATCTACTTGAGGTGAATGCTAGAATCGAGAGAGTTGTAAACATTTTTCCATAGGAGTGGGCATAGGCTTACAATTAGACATTCCATTGCCTTGGCATATTTCATTTGGGACATAAAAATATGATTCTTCTTTTGCCATATCTCCAAGCCAAGACAATAGTGAAGTGGCCCCAAATCAGTCATGTCAAAAGATTGCTTGAGATCATTCTTTACGTCATTGACAAGATTGTCTGAGCTTCCTATGAGCACAAGATCATCCACATACAAAACTAGAATGAAAATCTCTATGCGGATCCTCTTAATATACAAATTGAAATCTGAGTGGCTATAGGTGAATCCATGTTGCAATCTAGGTGACAATCAATTTTAATGTACCATGCCCTAGGATCTTGCTTAAGTCCATAAATTGACTTAATGAGATGACATACCTTGTGAGGATGATGTTCTTTAACAAAACCTTTTGGTTGGGTCATGTATACTTCTTTTAGATCACCATTTAAGAAAGCACTCTTGATGTCAGTCTATTGAAGTTTCCATCCTTTTTGTGTTGCCAATGCACAAACAAATTTGATTGTTTTGATCTTCACAATGGGTGCAAAGGTCTCTTCATAATCAATACCCTTCTGTCAAGCATATCCCTTTGCAACAAGTCATGCTTTGTATTTGTCGATAGATCCATCTACCTTGTATTTTATTTTGAAAATCCATTTGCAACCAATGAGTTTCTTTCCTTTAGGTAGATCAACAAGTTCCCATGTATGATTTTGTATTAGGGAATTATACTTTGTATCCATGGCCTTCCTCCACTGAGGTTGACTTAGTGCCTCTCAAACTGTGTCAGGTTTGGTGCTATCAACAATTAAACTCATGAGTGTAAGATTTACTTCATTTCTCGTCTGACTTCTTGTTTTGACTCTTGATGAAGTATCTAGAAGTGTGTGCAGGTGGGAATCCCTAATGGTGCTTTGGACCAACTTCATACATTGATGTTGTTTCTGATGTGAAGAATTATGTTCTAGATGGCCTAGATCAACAAACAATTCTCCTTGCAGCTCATCTTCTTTGTGAGAGGATTCTTCATGCTTATCATCTGACTATGAGAGCAATCTATGAGAAGTGTTAGGCTTTGGCTCCTCTATGTGTGTCAATGAGTCAAATGATGACTCATCACATACCACATATCGACTCTCATAAATCTTCTTTGTCTCAAGATCTATGAGATGATATACTTTAGAGGTAGTACTGTACCCCAGAAAGATACATTGGAGTGTCTTGGGATCAATCTTCTTCCTCTTGTTATCTTGGACATGCATATACCTTGTACAAACAAATACCCTAAGATGATAAATTAAAGGCTTATGACCACTCCATACCTCTTCTGGTGTCTTTTCTTGCAAGATCTTTATGGGTGCCTTGTTGAGAAGATACACAGTTGTTTGTACTACTTCTATCCAAAACCAATCCTCCAACTCAGCTGTGGAAAGCATGCATCAATCCATCTCCATGGTAGTTCAATCATGATATTCTATAATTTCATTCTGCTAGGGTGTATATATAGTAGTCAGGTGTTATTTGATTCCATGATGCTTTAGAAATGCCATGAACTCCTTTGATGTGAATTCAACCCTAGATCTAAGCAGAGGAGAAGAAGAGACTGGCATGTCTACTTTACAACTCATTGGTGGAAGTCATGAAAGTTTGCAAAGGATTCACTCTTCTTCTTGAGAGACTACACCCATGTATTGCAAGAGAAGTCATCCACCAATAATTAGAAGTATCGAAACCCTAAAAATGAGGCGGGCAAGGGTCCACATAGATCAGTATGCACAATTGCAAGGTGGTCCTTGATATGAAAGGTACTAGGCTCAAACGGATCCCAATGTTGTTTACTTGCAAGGCATCTAGGACATATAGGCAAAGAATTTGAAATTTGAGGAGGTCCTCTTACCATTTCCTTAGAACTAAGCTAATATAGGGAGCCAACAGAAAGGTGCCCATATCGGTAATGCCAGAGAGCAATAGATTCAGTCGTAGAGGCAAATAGAGCAACTATAGAGGATGAGACAACATCTAGTGCAAATAATCTATCCTTCATAAAAGTGCTATCAATAATTGTAACTTCTATTGAGATCAAATAGGTTGTGATGTCTACCTTGACCTAGAACTCCAATTTAAGCTTATGATTCAAAATCTGACAGACAGACAAGAGATTCATTGTCAAACTAGGAATAGAGAGTACCTTCGTGAGGGTAAAACTACTTGTCCCAAGAGGAATAATGACTTTTCCAATTCCTTCAAAGAAACATACTCCTTATTGTCTATTATTTGAACTCTATCTCTAGTGGGTTGATCAATAAGTGTATCAAACAACTTGTGATTGCTTGTTGGCAACAAAGTCTATTAACAAAACATCCCTCGTTGGCTACAAGGTTTGAGAGACTAGAAAAATATTCTAATGGGTGACACAATTGGTTGTTTCTAGTTCATCCTCATTTGATGCATCATCTTGTTGGGTCATGACATGTCCTTTGTGCTTCCGTCGGTGATGACATCTTTTTTATTGTTGAGAATCACTAAAACCAAATGTGCCTTGTTTACTAGAATTACCTTAAGTCAAGGCATTATACCAACAGCTGAAAGTGTCATGTGTGTTTGTATTACAGATGTGACACCATATATTCACCTTTTGAGACCTTTTTGTTGTTGTTGTGGTTTCTTCTATAGCTACTTTTGTGGAGGTCCCTTGTGAAACTTGTGACCAATGTACTATCTTGAGATCAATGCCCTATCCTCAAACTCATCTTGTACTGATTGGATGTCTTCTTCCTGCTGAAGCAAATTCACCTGTTCTTCAAACAACACCACCTGCTTTGTGATGTTCAGTGTCATGACAAAAGTTTTGAACTAGGAAGGAAGATCTCTCAAAGTGATCGAGACTAATAATTTGTCCTCCACCTTCTTGTCAAGTGCTACAAGTTATGCTCGTAGTTTAGATACCCAACGCAAGAACTCCTCTACTTTCTCACCAGATTTCATACTGAGTGTATCAATTTTGGACTGGAGATGGAGGATCTTTGTCTAGTTCTTCTCCTTGTAGATAGTGGACAGAGCATCCCAAGCCACCTTTGATGTTGTTGCATCCCAAACATCAGGTTGAACTTCATCAGAGATGTTGAGTGTGATCACCATCAATGCATTCACATTGTATTTATAAAACTTCTTCTACTCATCAATCTCAATTGGACGTAGCACAACACTAGTAAAGATCCCCCATAATTCTTGAAATTGGAGAATCATATGCATATTTTTCTTCCATGCTGCATAATTGGAACCTTTAAGAGTTGAGCATCCAAGAGAAGCAACTTTGGTCCTGACATGATTACACCACAAAAATAAATATCTATTTTATAAAACAAAATATTTATTATTGATATTTTTTCAATACATATTTTTCAAGAATCAAGAGAAGCTCAAAGATGAGCTTGATAGACTTGTGCAATGAGATAGGGACACTTGGGAGGGCATTCTACCTCTTCTTCATCATCTGCATCATAACCTTCTTCAATCTTGGCTCGAATCTTCCTTGTTTGGCATTGCACATCAAATAGGAATAGTCTAATAGCACTTGTCTAAGTAATTCATCCAATTGAATATTACCGGTGTTTTAAAGAGCATCTAGCAGGGTAAAATAGAATCTGGTGCTCTCTAGGACTTCACGACCTCCTTGTTATTACTCATTTACATGATTTCTTGTAACATTGTTGGCATTGGGTACAATCGACGTTCACCACTGGAAAATTTTTACTCTTGGGGGATGTGCAAGATTAGTTTAGATGCTCTTATTGGCTCCTTTTATGCACATGGATATGCAAATTCAAGCAATCAAAACATTCTCCTCATGCTTGGTTGCACCTTGGGCTTTAAACACCTCTTCTCAACCCTATCGGGCCTGCAAACTTTGCCACCCTCCTTGCTCTTCAACTTCTTCCAATACCTTCTGATCTCCCCACACAGGGCACAATGAGCTTTAGTCCAATGCCTTTGGTTCTTCTTCCACATTCAAGGAGAGACTATTGTCTGGCATCTTCTTCACATCACACTTCCTACACATGGCTACTCATATGGACCGACTAGGACTCAAACCTAGGACCTTCCATTTGTTGTTGGAGTGCTCTACCAACTAGGCTTTTAGCCCCTTTGTGGCCAACCCATTGTTATCTAGGTGTGGCTTATTTCCAATACCCCCTTAAGCCAAACTAGAGGTGCTTGGGGCTCCTAGCCTAGCTCTGATACCAATTGTTCATTTTCTACTCATATGGACTAGCTAGAACTCAAACCTAGGACCTTCCATTTGTTGCTGGAGTACCAACTGAACTATTGGACTCTTTGTGGCCAACCCATTGTTGGTCTGGGTGTGGCTTATTTCAAACAAATTCATCCCTGAGAAATCCTAGGATGAGGTCATATACTTTCTAGATTTATTTGTTTTGGACTAGATGCTTTTACTAGGTTCCTCACCAAACATATGATTTTTCCTCTTAAGGAAAAAATTTGAAGTTGACATCAACTTTAGGTTCTTCCCTGTAATCTAATTGTGAAGGTGGAAATTCTTTCTTTGAGCCTTTCATTTTCATTATTGAAAGGATGTTGTGGTGTAGGTTAAAATTATCCTCAAGGTTTTTGATTTATTCTCCAAGCCTTCACAATTCCTATAGATAGCCTTATCCTTCTTGTCCTAGGAGATATTGCCTTGTTCAACTACCTCCAAAGTAGGTGTAATTGTTAATAATTTCTCTTAAGTTTTTTTGGTTTCGTGTTCAACCCTCTTTTCTAGGTCACATGCTACTCACTATCCTTTGTGCTTACTTTTATAAAGTTTGTGGAAACCTATCTTTTTCATGCTTAATTACTTTGGTTTCCCGCATTGAGTTTGTAGACCTCCTATGCACTTTAGTGAAGCTTGTATAAATTGAAAATTGCACAAATTTTTCCACACTCCACATCTCTACATTAAACACATACATCAAACTTATAGACTCCCCATGCATTCCTAGAATTCTTGCTAATTTCTAACTTGCCTCAACTCCTCATGTTTCTACAATACTTACATATTTCGAGTTTTCAAACCTCACTTGCACTTTAGTAAAGCTTGAATTTTTCTTATCTACTTCCACTTTCTTTGTTCCTTGAATTTTGCTTGTCTACTTCCACTTTCTTTGTTCCTGCTAGGCTATTATTTTCTAACCAAACCTTTTGCAATACTTGTGTTTATCCTTATCTTTTGTTCACACCCTATCTTTAGAAGTTCTTAATGACTTCCCTAAGAACAAAGGAGATGAAGTATGAATTAAAGGGGGTAACCCCTCCTCCTAAAATCACATCTTCATTAAATGAATTATCAAATATAGATTGAGGGAAAATAAAAATGGTAGACTTCTTGAAGAGAGTAAATGCAGATAATAGAACAATGCATGCTAGGTGCATAGCTAATGATGGAATAGTGTAGGCATCTACTTTTCCTACCTCTATCTAGTCTCTAGAGATAATTATGACATGTGCCAAATATTATGACCCTCAAAGCAAGAAGATTTTTGGTCTTGAAAATGAGGCATTTTTAGATGTCGCTCTAAATAACATTGAAGAAACCTTCTAGATACCATATCATGCTAAATGCATAGCTAACAATGGGATAGTGTAGGCATCTACTTTTCCTACCTCTTTCTAGTCTCTAGAGTTGATTATGACATGTGCTAAATATTATGACCCTCAAAGTAAGAAGATTTTTGGTCTTGAAAATGAGGTATTTTTAGATGTCACTCTAAATAACATTGAAGAAACCTTCTAGATACCATATCATTCTAGAAAAATTTCATTGAATATTGCTACTAGTATGGAATCTTACAACTTGGATCCTAAACTTTGTTTAAGGGTCAGGAACAAGAATTAGTTGACAAAAAAAAGGTTCTTCCTCAAGGTTACCAAGGTATTCGTTAGGAGTGATTTTCAAATATATATTAATGACCTAATCACTCTTTTGGATAAAATAATAGGCAATCCTAATGATAAAAAATTTCAACCACTTATGTTAAGGTTCATCATCATTCTAGAGAACAAGGAAATAATTGATTGGGAAACTCTTATTAGTGATACTTTATATAAGTAATTATTTGATTTTTAAGAAACTAATAATTTCTACATGAATTCTTACATTATCTATCTAATGGAAAGGAAAGAAATTTTTCTAGGGTTGACTAGGGATGGAGTAATGGCTATGGGACAAAATAAAGGGTGTAATTTCTACCCTTAATTAAAGTTAAATGAAAGTTGAATTTTTTTTCAAGAGGGTTAATGAATCCTTCTTATTTTAACTAATTAGATGGATGGAAAATGACTTGAATAAGAATTTTTCCTTGGAGGCTACAACTATTATTGCAAGATGGGGGAATTGGTTTATCTATTTCACAACATTCACATATATCAAGGAAAGAGTTTTCACATGTTCTCTTTACAGGTTTCCAAAGTATGTGAGTGATAAGATAGTTTTTTTGGAGCTTACAAGGTAGTTATGTGAAGTACATAAAGTTTTATCTAACAAGCACAAGGCTAGTGTCCAGTTCCCTCATAGTATGAATGCATATACATGTACCTCCCTTATTCATGCAAAGAGTTATAAGGATGAGTTATCTAAGTTGAACTTATATTTATATGAAAAATGGTCTTTCTTTAACCCAAAAAGAAATATGGAGAAATATGCAGGATCATCCTTCAAAATTATAGAATTTTTTGGGCTAATTGTAGTGATAAGATAGGTTTTTTGGAGCTTACAAGGTAGTTATGTGAAGTAAATAAAGTTTTATCTAGCAAGCACAAGGCTAGTTTCTAGTTCCCTCATAGTATGAATGCATACACATGTACCTCTCTTATTCATTCAAAGAGTTCTAAAGATGATTGATCTAAGTTGAACTTATATTTGCATGAAAAAAGGTCTTCCTTTAACCCAAAAGGAAATATGGAGAAATATGTAGGACCGTGCTTCAAACATAAGTTCAAATTATAAATTTTTTGGGCTAATTGTAATGATGAACATGAAGCAAGAAAAATGAGATATTCAATATTTACTACCTTTAAAATTAGAGAATTTAGAATTACAAATGTTTCGAAGAATATTTCAAATGATGGGAATGTTCTTGATGTTGTTTATAAAGAAAGAGGTATTTTCAAGATAATTATTCCCTCAATAAATTAGTCAAATGAAGAAGAGAATTCATTGGAAGCTATAAATAAAAGTTATTTAATGGCATGACCCATCTCAACAACATATTGAAAGATCCTAACCTTGCCAAAAAAGAAACACTCAAGGATAAAAAAAACCTCTAAACCTCTTCTTAAGTAGAAGAAGAAAGTTGAAAGTTAGAAGCAACCACTAGTTCAAAGGGGGTCATCCCACAATAATGAGTTACACTTTTTGGCCAAACTTGACATTAAAATCAACATTTTGAACTAAATCTTCACTTTTTGAAACCTATAGCCACTAAACTGTTAGGAATTTGAAGATGATGCGAACTAGTGATTTGTGAGATTTTGTTTGTAGATTCTAAATATATTTAAAAAAAAATTGGAGTTAAATTGTAAAAAAATTTGTGTCCTTTGATAACTAGTTTTTAATAGTAAACAATATTTTTTTAAAGTGATGTGTATTATGTAGCACATAACCTTTTTTCTACAAAGGATAAAATTCTGATTCTTTTGAATTTAGATTGGTAACACCGATATATGGGCGTATTCTATTTGGTTTTATAATGTTTTGTTGAATATATTTTTTAATTAAGTTTTGAAGTCAAACTAATTATAATTTAGACATAGGCGTATTTCATAAAATGTAACTTTTTTTGTATCTATCTGTTGGTAAACAGATTTGTTGCTTTTAAAATAACCTTCGTGAATAACTCCATTTTGCCCTTGGATCAGCAACAACCTGCTCACAATAGTTGAAGAATCGCAGGACTATGTCGATTCCTCTCTACGTTTGAGAGGGGCAGTTCCCTCGTATGATAGGGGTATTTGGATTTTCTGGAATTATAAGAACAAAAACAAAGAAATAACAAACACTAATGATGAAATAAGAGTTAAACTTATGAATTTAATTTCCATGCATCCAAGTAGAGATACCAAAACTTGATGCGAAATATCTTTCTCACAATGCAACTTTGAAAGGAAAGCACATGATCATTATTGATGAAACATACAAATACCAATAACAACGCATGAAATTGATTTGAACACACATTCAAACATTTCTTTATTGCTTTCAAACTTGAATAACACTATTCGAGTCTTTCATACACTGTCATGTGAAAAAGTGGAACCCCTTTGATTGAATTACAATGTTGTATTTATAGGTGAGGTTAGTGACCACTTAAGGTAACTACCTTAACCACTTTTTGTAACTACTTTGTATAACTACCTTGATAAGTGCCCTAATTTTGAATAACTAACTTTCTTTCACAAAGCTAGTCGCTTAGAGTAACTACCTCGCTTAGGCACTTGAAATAACTACTTTGTAAGAAAGAGTTAGGATGAACCTAACTTTACAATTAAAAAGGGTGACTTAAGTCACTTTCACAAAAAGGTAAGTAGGACTATTCTTTAAATTTTCTTTATTGGTACTTATCATGTACCTTTATAGCAATTGTGAAAGGTGAGCATGTCCTTTATCCAACTCATCTTCCATAGCATTTCATCTTCCTTGTAGCCGTGCCTTGTCTTGTCGCTACACCTATTCTGTGATGTTCTCTTTTGAGGCATTTTGACAAACAATTTGTATGCCCTCTTTGTTACAAAGGTGTATGACTTTTCACACTATTCTTTAAGGTATTTTATCAAATTTGTTTGTTATATTCCTGCCATTACAATTGTAACATGTAGACTGCATATGTGCATTAAGAAATAGACCTTCATATCACTATGCCTTCCAGAATAGGTCATGCAACCTTATGTATACCAATCCATAAGTTTCCTATGCCTATAAAGTTTCAGCAACTTTGCAATTCAAAGTCTAGACCTCGAATGTAATTTGCATTAAGTGATTTTCCTTTTAGAAGCTAACCAAGTTCCTCTATCTTTAAATCCCCCCATCAGGCCACAATTTCTTATTTTTGCGGCCCTCAATTTTAAATTTTAATAGTACACCAATGTGACCAATCCACTGCTTATTCTGTGCAACATTTCTCTCACCTAGAATGAATAATTTTGGCCTCATCATCATCTGCTTAGGATGCATTTTACCAAACATTTAATGTACTTTGTTAATTCTACCCGGTTGATACTTCCACACTTTGTATTGATGATTTCTTGTATTAAATGACATGACATTGAATCAACCATTCTAGCATCCCTGGAGGTTGATTTGTAACTGAAAACCAAATTAAGTTTATCATTTCATATCCTTCCATAACGGCTATGCCCATTATTCTTTGTCTATAACATTATCTTTTTGTATTACTCAAGAAGTACTTTTTCTTCCTTACATTTTGGGGTTCGAACCCTAAAGTAATTTGTATTTCATATTCAACATACGTGTCTATCAATGTATTACAACAGCAAGGGCAAAGGGTGCAACTTTCACACTAGCTAATTGCATTCATTTGATAGTATCCATTTTGTATATATACTTCATTCGCTGCATCTTGTGAGGTGTGCATTCACATTTTACATACACATCTATAAGGGCATTTGCAACTGTAACATTTCAATCTGTCTGAACCCTGTTGTAAATCTCCCATCTTGGCATGGGCTGGAGCATGCTGGCAAATGTTGTAGAGTCTATATTTACATCTGCCAGTTGTAGTTACTCAAAATTTTCTAAAGCCTTTCTCACAAATTCATTTTGTGCATATACACTGGCATTCAGTTTCTTTGAGTAGTTACAATAACTACTTCTTGATTTTCTCATTGGCACTTTGGGAGTGTTTCGTAACTTGATCGTCCTTTCAAACGTCTCCTACCATTCATGCTCCATTCATATGGATATAATCAGTGAGACATTAAAAGCATTTAAAGACTACCAACAAAAGATGAGAAGGAAAAGGATTATGCCATCAACGTTGAAGAGATTAATATTGAAGAATGAAATTGAAGCAAAGCCGTAATTTTATAGGACATGTGTTGATGATCTATTGTGTGTCTAAGATAAAATGTACTATCTAGATCTGTCCTATGTTGTTATGTCCAAGTTTAAAGGTATGTGCACCAAGATGGGGGACCAAAAAGTGGCCAAAACCCATTTTGAAGAAAAATAGAGAATATATTTTCCTTGGAACACATAAATTACTTTCTTTTTTGAATTTATAACATGTGCACATTATAACACACATGCATTTCATTTAAATTTGCTTTGAAATCCCCACCCTTGATTTGGCTTGGATATCTGAGCCAAAGGGTTGGATCTGCATATAAGGTTCCCAAATATATGTTTTGCATAAAACATGAAAGATCAAGTAAATGTCAAATGTACTCTCCATCAAGTTTGCACATTTTAAGACATTTTTTTCTGAAAAATGCTACAATAACATCAAGCTCTATCTTACCTTTCTAACCATGTAATTTTTCTACATTTTGAATACATTAAGGTTTTCATCTTCAATTTCTTTTACTAGTGTCTTAATTTTTCATTGAAAAACTATATATAGATTTTTGGAAATTATATTTCATATATTCATTAAAAAAATTAGTAAAAATTCATATATTCATTAAAAATTAGCAAAACAATATGTAATGCCCCTCACTTTTTGGTTTGTGATAGATGTTATTTTCATATTCCTTACGATAGTTTTGTTATGGTTGATAGTCTTTTATTACACATTTTAGCTTCGAGACATCGGGTTTACATGTTTGGGTTTATGATCTCTTTGATTTGATGGACTATGTTCGATGGATATATTTAGACATTTGTTATGAGTTATGATGACATTATGAGTACTTCAGTTATGATGTGTTGAATGTGTTCAGTGATGGATTATTACTTGTTTTATTAGATTCGTAGATATCTATTTTCAAATGTTATGATTATAATCTTATCCAAGAGCAGGGATGGTGTAGCATTACTCGTCTCAAGTACCCTACTACGCCACAATTCTCTGACTCTCTGTGTGTTGACATATATGTACTTGATCGTATTTAATCAGTTGTTTGGATGCAGGCTGCAGGTACCAAACCTCGACTCCACCTGATATAGCAAGTTTGAGCGGGTTCTTTCACCAATGGATATTAGTGATGGGAGATAACACAAGGTCTAAATCCACTAAGTCAGTCCTTGTTTTCTATTGTGGTCTCGAGTTGTGTCGGGATACTTGGCCCTTGTCTTGCTATGATTGGTTATTTGGTGTCGTGATGTTTAGTCAAGTCATGTTTTATAATGTTTAATTTATGCTCTTGTGTGGTAGAAGATTCCTTATTGAACTAGTGGTAATTAATAATGCTCCTATTTTATTTATTAGATAATTATTAAATTAGCTTAAAAGCTTTGGTTGACACCTTGGATAAATTTTATAATAAATGGGAATTATAATCTGTTGTCCAAAAGAAATTATGTGGTAAAAAAAATTGGATTTACGAGTTCTTAGTGATTATTTGGTAGGGAATATTTTTTGGATTGCAAATTCACTGCCGTGTGTTATCATTTTCAAAAATGGAGGAATTGGGGACCTTTTGAGATAATTAATCTTTGCATCTCACGAGAGAGTGGGATGTTGGGAAGAGAAAAGCATGGCTTCTGCATTGTTCGAGAAGTTGAACCCTTGTTTTGAGAAAGTGGGTTGTTGGAAAGAGAGGCAGGCCTTCTGCATTTATTGGAAGGTTTGAATCCTTGTTTGGGGAGAGGAGAACAAAGAAAATTGAAAAGAGGAGAACAGAGAAAATTGAAAAGAGGAAGAACAGAGAACTTTGGTGGCAGGAGTCCAAGAAAATTGAAGGAGGGACTAAAAATTCAGGTATGTGAAATATCTCTCTCTGGAAAAATTGCATTCGTTGTAGCTTGTAAGTTAAATTTTACTACAGCATGTGCTATGTGTGATCTAGTTTCTCCTGGTTGTGAAACTTGTGAGTAATTTGGAAATTTATTTACCCACGTGTACCTTGTGTGTGGTTGAATGCTGCCCTGCCCCTGTAGATTCCTTCAAGAAGGATTCTTTTGGTTGGACCTTATTTCAATCCCCCTGAAATCTGGTGGCCTTCATCTATAAGTCTACATAGTGATCTTAATCCCGTGCAATAGATGATTCTATGGTAAGCTTTCATCGTACCCCTTTGATTCATGCAATTTATCTCACATATATATATATATATATATCCCTGATAACAGTGAATTGCCAATGAGAGTGTTTTGGCCTTACTCCTACCTTCCATGCAAACCTATTAGTGCATTTATTTCAAACTAAAGAATGATGTGAGACCTCACTTAATGAACATTTTGCAAATTACTCTCGAACCTGTCTATGATTCCACGTTCTGAACATATGTCCTTTCTATCATTTTCTTCCGGTGTATCCAAGAGAGAACCTTCCGCTTTATTTGAGCCTCCATTTATCTCTCTTTGTGTGGCTTCTACTGCCACTTGGTGGCATTATGCTAAGCAATAACCCTATTGGTTGTTCCCTGCCAAACCTCCCTAAATATTTCTCCATATCTACCTTGCCTAGGTTTCTGTTACATGTTCTTCATTCTTTTCATCTCTAAAAACATAAATTGAACAGCATTGTAGAAGATTGTTTTTATGTGCCAAGCCTTTACAATGAGTCCATTTTGTGCATACCCTACAATCATTGAAACCATGAGATGACGTCTTCTTGTGGCATTTGTATAACAGTCTACTTACCTTCCAAATGAATTGCTAGTTTTCTCAGCAAATCTGCTGTGTGCATTTTCTACATTGAATGAAATATAGGATATCATGTGCCATTGTATGGCCATAACCCAGCTACATCAACGACCTTGTTAATTTGTCTATTTTTCTTCAATCACCTTACTTCATACCTTATCACTCCTGCCCCACGTCTGCAAAGATGTTAGAGAAAAGAACATAAATTCTACTGTTGTTTTCTTTGAACCCACATAAAGGGCAGCATAGCTGCATATACCCCTAAGCTTTTGTTCATACAGATTTATTTGGTGTCTTTTGATTAAGTTGGAGAGTCATCAAGAAAGAATGCTTCAACCATATCTCCTAAACCATTACAGATTTGGGAAAACTACTCGCAAAACTACTCAATATGGGTCATTCTGCAAAAAACCCATGTCCTAGAATTTTGAGATTCTTCTTTATCTGCGTGCAAATTGAGACAGAAGTTGATCTGCCTAAAAACAAAGACATTTACATCATTATTCTTGATTGATTTCTCATGCCAGCAAATTGATTTTTCTCCCTCCTCCTTCAGCTATGCCGCCGTATGGTCTCCTTGCAGCTGAAATATTTTATGAACAAGAATTAATAAAAGAGAAAACTTACCAGAGGAAATGATTCTAGAGTCTTGCTTGAAGAATCTACCCCAAGCTTCAAATCACCTCTCCTCTTCCAATTTAAGACTTTCCTTTCTTTGAAGAAGCTTAGATTTTCTTGCCTTGCTATCAAATTTCTCTTTCTGCCTGTAACTACGAGTTTTGCTATAGTTGGGTTTCTTTTTTTTGGGATTTTTCTAATTGTTGTGGTTAGTGGAAAAGTTACTAAATCTTTTTGAATTAGGTGAGATATTGGATAAGTATATGAGTGAATATAGATACTTTTAAATTAGAGTTAATTGACATATGTGTTTTGAAGATGTTTTGGTATTATAGATAATTGATGGGAAGTTTTATAGAAAATCTTTTTAGTTATAATTGTTCTATTAGAAATGTTAATGGTTAAGTGTCCAATGAAAAGTTTGTTTCTACTACAGCTAGATGTATACAATTATTTGTAGTTGTTCATAAGGAAATTGTTGTTGATAAGAAGTTCATGTTTTTGGTAAACCTACGTATAGAGTTATAAAATGATGTTAGTAGAAAATAGTAGATAGTAGCATGTTAATAGGTGCTTATGCTATTAAGGGAAATATATTTTCTTATAGTTGTTCATATTAGAATTAAAGGATAGATGGTAATCCATGTAATAAGATATATATATATATATGTTTCGAGTTAAATTACAAGTGGTAAAATGTTAGGATATATATATATATATATATATATATATATATATATATATATATATATATATATATATATATATATATATATATATATATATATATATATATATATGTTTAGGTATCCTTGATTGAAATGGTTTTGGTAAGGTGTGATTTATATTTGTAACATGTTAGATAGTTAATTTTCATATGGGAAAAGTATTAATATCATGTGTGAAGATTGTTAGAAGTTGTTGATTGAAGATGTCATCCTAGTGACTTATGTTATAGTTTGAATCATAGGTGCTATAGTCGTTTTGTTGTGAAATTGTAATTGTCTATTGGAAGATGGTATTTTATGTTCTTAAGAAATGTCTATTGTGGTTAAAATTGTTATTAGAATTTGAGTTAGTTAAATGATTAGGGAAGAAGAATATTTGTGTTCGAAGATATTTTTATGTCAATGGTAATTCATTTTTTTATGGATGTTGGCAGTAGGTAAAGGTAATAGAAATTATGCTTTTGGTGAGATTTATATATTTATAGTTGTTTGATTGAAATTGTAGTTGGGGAAATGTTGATAGTAACTATGCAATTAGGGAAAATGTATTTACTCATAGTTGTGGCTTTTAAGAAATTGTAAATGGGTAGAATGTTAGATGATGTTGACAAGAAAGCTTGCATACATTTGTTTACGTAGAAACGATAAGGGGTAATGTGTTAAGATAGAATATAGGATTCTTGTAATTTGCTGAAGTTGATAATGTTTTAAAGTGAAGTATGCTTATAGTTCAAATCATAGAGGCCTTAGGATTAACCTTATCTTTGTTGTTCAGAAATTGGTTCATATAGCTAGAAAATAGAATGATTACACTAAGTTCACATGGTTATTGAATATCTTATGTTCATTTATCCTTCTGATCTGAGTTAATTGCTCATAATGGATCTTGTGTTCACCATGGGTGGAGTTTATGTCTATTTGTTGGATTGTTGTGAAGTAGGATCTTGTGAGATGTTGTGACCACTTGTTGTCAATGTGGAAGCATTGTTCTTGTCAGATAGTGGTTACCCTTTTATTGTTTGTACCTTACTCCAGAGGTGTAGCCCTTGGTTTTGGTTCAAATTATGGCATGTCAATGTATTGGCTTTATTGAATTCTCGGGTCTTGCAATGAATGGGAAATGGCCTCTTGGATATAGTACTTGGTTCTTGATGGTTTTGCTTCATTTTGAGAGATTATGGATTTCTTGTTGTGATGGCCAGTGAATGGCATATGTTATGGCTCAGATCTGATTGGTGACTCTTACCTATATGTTGTAGTATGTATGTTTGACCTGAGAACGCTAAGGGAGTGGCTTTCATGGTGGGGCCGGTGCCTAGTGAGAGGCTACCTGGGTAACCCCATGGAAGTTGTAAGTATGTGGAAAACTTAATAACTTAATCAAGAGGGTTGGGATATTAAAACACTTAACAAGATAAGTAAGATACCTCACCCATGCCTTGAGTGCTCTCACAGGCTAAGGATGGGATGAGAAGGCCTGGTTGGCAAGGTCGACCTCCTTGTCTCCATGAGAGGACCTGTCGGCTCCGCATGTGTCACCCTATGGGGCCGGTGCCTAGACAGAGGCGGCCAGGGTAACCATAGATGGGGGCCGGCTGTTGGTGTTTGATAGCCTGGGTAACCCATGCTAGGACCATGCGATGACACTCTCCTTATGCAGTTCAGTTGTTCCTTTTGTTGTGCCTCTAGAGTGGTGCCTTGACTTGTGCTGTTATGTTGACATGGTCAGTTGTGTCAAGTCAGTTGTTGTTCATTTATTTTTGGATGTTGTTTCTTGGCTTAGTGGTATCCTCGTCGTTATCTCCTAGCTCGGAGGGGTGGACCTTAGGGTTCCACATGGTTGGGTGGTAAGAGCTATCCATTGGTCCTTTTTGGAGATACAGTTTGAGTTGTGCACAGAGGTGTTCCAGATCTAGTTCGCTTTCCTCCTTCAGAGTTATATGCTTTCTTATGTATTCTTTTGTAAACCGACATGATCGGTCTTATAATCTTATAATCATGTAATCTTGTACTAAGACTTTGTGATTAATCTATCCTGTTCTAGTAAAAGTTATTTGTATCTATTTTAGCAGTGTAATGGTATTTCTTCTATAGTTTTATTTCCTATTATTAATGCAGTTATGTTGCCCTAGAGTTGTTAGAAGAGTAATTTCATTTATACAGTGTAATATGATATGTTTGGTTGCTACTTTGCACTATCTTGCTTTCAAAAAAAAAATCCTGAAATTTTGCTTTTGTCAACCTAACTCTCTAGGGTTACATGACGAGGCATTACACTTGGTATCAGAGCCAGTTTAAAACACTGGGTACCCTGGTTATATTTGAGCCCATTATGTAACCTAGTGCTTAAACTCTGAAGAATAAAATTATCCTGGTTGTGACCCTTTTCTAAATATAATAAATTTGCCTTCTTGTGTGTAGTATAGATGCCTAGACGTAGGGGCCGTGGTCGGGGCAGAGGTAGGGGCCGTGGGAGAGGTGGTGGCGGCACACCTCCTTCCAATTCTACTCATGCAAGTGGCCATGAAGGCGAGGGTCAGAACACGAATGGTCAGGGTCAACCTGATGGAGCCCAGTTGAGACAGATTCTTGAGGAGGCCCTTACCTGTTTAGGCCCTAGACAGGTGGGTGAACAGCCCAGAAGAGGTCAAGCAGTAGACTGGCCAGGTCCGAGAGAGAGAGAGAGGTCTCCTAGGTGTAGGGAGTTGATAGTTGAATAGGAGGCCACACTAGCCAGCCATATGAGAGATTTACTAAGAGCACGCCTACCCATCTTTGATGGAACTGGTAGAGGACTTGAGGCAGAGACCTGGTTATTGGACTTAGGCAAGTGTTTCACCATGCATCTGTATGGCAGCAATACAAAAGCTAGATGTGCCATTTTGCATCTCTGAGGGTTTGCTTCGACTTGGTGGGGGCTAGAGGAGCAGAAGCTGCATTTGGACATTAGCACTGTGTCTTGGGAGTTGTTTGTAGAGAGATTCAGAGGCCGTTTTCTTTCTGACCATTGGAGGCAGTGTCGAGCAAACGAGTTTCATGAGCTAAGGCAATTGGCCATGACAGTTGAGCAGTATGAGCGCAGGTTTTATGAGCTGAAATAGTATGCAAGCATTGGGGATGATGAGTCTATGTTGGTGCAGCATTTCATCAAGGGTTTGAATTCCCAGATTAGTGGAGGGGTTCGTGTATTCGAACCTAACACTATGGAGGTTGCAGTGGAGAAAGCCTAGCTAGTGGAGGAGAATTTGGCTATGGCCCTCGGTGGGCATATAGGTGTGTACATTGGCAGTGCACCTTCGTCAGGATATGGTTCTCGAGGTGGGCACACTCAAGCATTAGGTTCTCATGCACCCTCAAAGGGTGGTCAACAGTAGCAGTATTCGCAGTCCAAATCGAAGAATTCTCAGCATCAGCAAGGTAATAGGTTTCAAAATAAGAAAGACCGGTCTTGGCAGTGCAATAAGCGCAATCATTTTGATCAGCTAGCTCAGAGTACACAGCCTTCAATGAGCAGGGGTAGTTTCCAGCAATCTAGTGCCTTCCAGGGTGACAAAGGTTTTGGTAGAGGCACCGGGTGCTTCTCTTGTGGCCAGCAGGGCCATATTGCTAGGCAGTGCCCGCAGAAGGGTGCATCAGGATTTGGACATCGACCGGCGGCATCTGAGCCAACAGTTGGTGATGTAGGTAGGTCACACCGAGTCTTTGCAGCGGTGGATGACCAACAAGTAGAGCATCAGGGCACTGTGGTGGAGACTTCTGGTCGTATGAGAGGTATTGATTTTTCTATTCTTTTTGATTCTGGTGCATCTGATTCATTTATATCTCCTTCTCTTGTGGAGCATTGTGGCTTAGTGGCAAAAAAGCAAGATGATAGGTGGTAGGTTGAGTTAGCTTCCGAGGCTAAGATAGCAGTTGAGTCTCTAGTTTCAAAGTGTAATTTGATGATTGGCTCTCTATCTACTTCTGTGGACCTTCGCATCCTACCCCTGGGTTCGTATGACATAGTTTTGGGGATGGATTGGTTGGAGGCCCATCAGGCAGTGATAGACTATCGGCATAAGTCTGTTAGATGTATGGATGATTCTGGTGCTGAGATTGAGGTTGTATGAGTTTAGAGACCTATTTCCCTACGTATGATCTCTGCTATGCAACTCAAGAGATGCATGTGTCAGGTATGTCAGCTTTATGCAATGGCTGTTAGTGATTTGGAGATGGAGGAGAGTCGAGAGGCATCTCTTGACGATCACCCACTATTGAGGGAGTATGCGGATGGTTTTCCTTCTGATATTCCAGGGATGCCACCTAAGCATGACATTGATTTCAGGATTGATCTAATTCCTGGTGCAGAGCCCATCTCATGAGCTCCATACAGGATGACCACTCAAGAGCTCAAGGAGCTCTAATTGCAGTTGGAGGAGCTATTAGCCAAGGGGTTCATACGACCTAGTGTCTCCCCTTGGGGAGCACCTGTGATCTTTGTGAAGAAGAAGGATGGATCTCTACGGCTATGTATCGACTATAGGCAGCTCAATAAGGTAACAGTGAGAAATAGGTATCCCTTGCCTCGGATTGATGATTTGTTTGATCAGATCAAAGGAGCTAAGGTATTCTCTAAAATTCACCTTAAGTCAGGATATCACCAGTTGCAGATTTTTGAGGCAGATATTCACAAAACAGCGTTTCACACCCGTTATGGACATTATGAGTTCACAGTGGTACCATTCGGGTTGACAAATGCACCTTCAGTTTTCATGACCTTAATGAATGGTGTGTTTTGCACTTATCTTGACTGATTTGTCCTCATATTTCTTGATGATATATTGATCTATTCAAGGACTATGGAGGAACATGAGGAGCAATTGCGTCAAGTGTTGCAGTGTCTGAGAGAAAATTAGCTTTATGCTAATTTGTCAAAATGTGAGTTCTTCCAGACAAAAGTTAAGTATTTGGGTCATGTCATCTCTGGAGAGGGTATTACGGTGGATCCCTCAAAGATCCAAGCTATTATGGACTGGCCTGCACCCACTAATGTTTCTGAGGTCCGTAGTTTCATGGGGTTGGCAGGTTATTATCGTCGCTTCGTCATGGGGTTTTCAAGAATTGCTCACCCCATTACTTCTCTTCAGAGGAAAGGGAAGAAGTTTGTCTGGTCAAATCAGTGTCAGGCAGCCTTTCAGACTCTTAAGGAATAGCTGACCAGTGCACCTATATTAGCAGTTCTTGATCCTGATAGGGACTTTGTTGTTTGTACTGATGCTTCCTTGGAGGGTTTGGGAGCAGTTCTGATGCAGGATGGTCGCGTGATTGCCTATGAGTCTCGCAAACTCAAGGATCATGAATTAAACTATCCCACTCATGACCTGGAGTTAGCAGCAGTTGTGCATGCCTTGGTGAGATGGAGGAATTTTCTATTAGGACATCGATTTGAGCTGCATAGTGATCATCGTAGTTTGCAGTATATTTTCACGCAGCCAAACTTGAATGCAAGACAAAGGTGTTGGATGGAGTTCTTGTGCGAGTATGACTTTAAGGTCAGATATATTCAGGTCAAGGAGAATGTGGTAATAGATGTTCTTAGTCATCGGAGGCATGAGATCTCAGTAGTGTCTCTTATAGTGGATTTGAGAGGTCAGATTCTCGCTGCTCTTCCTACTGACAGTTGGTGCCAAGAGGTGAGGTTCGAGATTGAGTCTGGTAAACCTTTAGAAGGCTGGTTCTCCAGTTACTCCTTTGAGTTGGATGGTCTCTTACGACATTCAAGTCGTATCTATGTTCCAAATTCTGAGGGTCTTCACACCCTAGTTTTGTCTAAGGCACATCAGGCACCCTATTCTGCTCATCCGAGTGTCAAGAAGATGTATATAGATCTGCGTCGACTGTACTTTTGGAATGGTATGAAGCGGGATATTGCTGATTTTGTGTCGAGATGTCTTGAGTGTCAGAGGGTGAAGGTGGAGCACCATCACCTTGCAGGCCTTTTGCAGCCTCATTTGATTCCTGAATAGAAGTGGGATATCATTTCGATAGACTTCATTGTTGGTTTGCTGATGTCCTCTTGATGACACGATGCGATTATGGTCACTGTGGATAGGTTGACGAAGGTAGCTCACTTTTCTCCTGTCCGTGCTTCTTACAATGCCTCTACGGTGGCTAGAGTGTTTATGGAGGACATCGTCAAACTTCATGGGATTCCACATAGGATCATCTCCGACAGGGATCCAGTGTTTACTTCTGCCCTTTGGACTTCCTTGCAGCATGCCTTGGGGACACAGCTGAACTTTAGTTCAACTTATCATCTTGAGACTGATGGTCAGACTGAGAGGGTTAATCAGGTTCTCGAGGATATGTTGAGGATGTATGTTATGGATCGGTAGAGCCGTTGGGAGGACTACCTTTACCTAGTGGAGTTTACATATAATAATGGTTATCACAGTTCTATTGGCATGTCTCCGTTTCAGGCCTTGTATGGTCATCCTTGTAGGACCCGTTTGAGTTGGGATTGTTTAGAGGATAGAATTCTTCTGGGTCCGGATATGCTTAAAGATATGGAGCAACAGGTTGAGAGGATTAGAGAGCATTTGGTGGTAGCTCAGGATAGGCAGAAGAAGTATGCAGATGCTCATAGGATCGATCGTCAGTTTTCTGTTGGGGATAGGGTGTTCTTGCGTGTGCGACTGCGAAAGAGTCCAATCCGTTATGGAAAGGGCTCTAAGCTAGCACCGCACTTTGTTGGACCTTTTGAGGTGTTGGAGAGGATTGGTCCAGTTGCTTACCATCTTGCTTTGCCACCTAGCCTCTCACGCATCCATGATGTGTTTAATGTTTCTGTACTTAGACCTTACTATCCAGATATTGCTCATATTCTTGATTGGACTGCTCTACAGGTAGAGGATGGGCAGCTAGCTTTGGAGCCCGTAGGCATTCTTCAGCTTAGGAGACTCACTCTCAGGGGCAGAGATGTGGAGCAGGTCAGGGTCCAGTGGGATCCTAATGATGAGACCTCTGCTACCTGGGAGGATGCTTCCAGGATGAGGGAGCTATATCCTTACTTATTTGTGGGCTTCCAGGAGTAAGCCTGGTTATAGGGGGGGAGGATGTAATGCCCCTCACTTTTTGGCTTGTGATAGATGTTATTTTCATATTCCTTATGACAGTTTTGTTATGGTTGATAGTCTTTTATTGCACATTTCAGCTTCGAGACATCGGGTTTACATGTTTGGGTTTATGATCTCTTTGATTTGATGGACTATGTTTGATGGATATATTTAGACATTTGTTATGAGTTATGATGACATTATGAGTACTTCAGTTATGATGTGTTGAATGTGTTCAGTGATGGATTATTACTTACTTATTTTATTAGATTCGTAGATATCTATTTTCAAATGTTATGATTATAATCTTATCCAAGAGCAGGGATGGTGTAGCATTACTCGTCTCGAGTACCCTACTATGCCGCGATTCTCTGACTCTCTGTGTGTTGACATATATGTACTTGATCGTATTTAATCAGTTGTTTGGATGCAGGCTACAGGTACCAAACCTCGACTCCACCTGATATAGCAGGTTTCAGTGGGTTCTTTCACCAATGGATATTAGTGATGGGAGATAACACGAGGTCTAAATCCACTAAGTCAGTCCTTGTTTTCTGTTGTGGTCTCGAGTTGTGTCGGGATACTTGGCCCTTGTCTTGCTATGATTGGTTATCTGGTGTCGTGATGTTTAGTCAAGTCATGTTTTATAATGTTTAATTTATGCTCCTGTGTGGTAGAAGATTCCTTATTGAACTAGTGGTAATTAATAATGCTCCTATTTTGTTTATTAGATAATTATTAAATTAGCTTAAAAGCTTTGGTTGACACCTTGGATAAATTTTATAATAAATGGGAATTATAATCTGCTGTCCAAAAGAAATTATGTGGTAAAAAAAATTGGATTTACGAGTTCTTAGTGATTATTTGGTAGGGAATATTTTTGGGATTGCAAATTCATTGCCGTGTGTTATCATTTTCAAAAATGGAGGAATTGGGGACCTTTTGAGATAATTAATCTTTGCATCTCACGAGAGAGTGGGATGTTGGGAAGAGAAAAGCATGGCTTCTGCATTGTTCGAGAAGTTGAACCCTTGTTTTGAGAAAGTGGGTTGTTGGAAAGAGAGGCAGGCCTTCTGCATTTATTGGAAGGTTTGAATCCTTGTTTGGGGAGAGGAGAACAAAGAAAATTGAAAAGAGGAGAATAGAGAAAATTGAAAAGAGGAAGAACAGAGAACTTTGGTGGCAGGAGTCCAAGAAAATTGAAGGAGGGACTAAAAATTCAGGTATGTGAAATATCTCTCTCTGGAAAAATTGCATTCGTTGTAGCTTGTAAGTTAAATTTTACTACAGCATGTGCTATGTGTGATCTAGTTTCTCCTGGTTGTGAAACTTGTGAGTAATTTGGAAATTTATTTGCCCACGTGTACCCTATGTGTGGTTGAATGCTACCCTGCCCCTGTAGATTCCTCCAAGAAGGATTCTTCTGGTTGGACCTTGTTTCAATCCCCCTGAAATCTGGTGGCCTTCATCTATAAGTCTGCATAGTGATCTTAATCCCATGCAATAGATGATTCTATGGTAAGCTTTCATCGTACCCCTTTGATTCATGCAATTTATCTCACATATATATATATATCCCTGATAACAGTGAATTGCCAGTGAGAGTGTTTTGGCCTTACTCCTACCTTCCATGCAAACCTGTTAATGCATTTATTTCAAACTAAAGAATGATGTGAGACCTCACTTATTGAACATTTTGCAAATTACTCTTGAACCTGTCTATGATTCCACGTTCTGAACATATGTCCTTTCTGTCATTTTCTTCTGGTGTATCCAAGAGAGAACCTTCTACTTTATTTGAGCCTCCATTTATCTCTCTCTGTGTGGCTTCTACTGCCACTTGGTGGCGTTATGCTAAGCAATAACCCTATCAGTTGTTCCCTACCAAACCTCCCTAAATATTTCTCCATATCTACCTTGCCTAGGTTTCTGCTACATGTTCTTCATTCTTTTCATCTCTAAAAACATAAATTGAACAGCATTGTAGAAGATTGTTTTTATGTGCCAAGCCTTTACAATGAGTCCATTTTGTGCATACCCTGCAATCATTGAAACCATGAGATGACGTCTTCTTGTGGCATTTGTATAACAGCCTACTTACCTTCCAAATGAATTGCTAGTTTTCTCAGCAAATCCACTATGTGCATTTTCTACATTGAATGAACATTTTCTACATTAAATGAAATATAGGATATCGTGTGCCATTGTATGGCCATAACCTAGCTACATCAGCGACCTTGTTAATTTGTCTATTTTTCTTCAATCACCTTACTTCATACCTTATCACTCCTGCCCCACGTCTGCAAAGATGTTAGAGAAAAGAACATAAATTCTACTGTTGTTTTCTTTGAACCCACATAAAGGGCAGCATAGCTGCATATACCCCTAAGCTTTTGTTCATACAGATTTATTTGGTGTCTTTTGATTAAGTGGGAGAGTCGTCAAGAAAAAATGCTTCAACCGTATCTCCTAAACCGTTACAGATTTGGGAAAACTGCCTGCGCATCTACTCAATATGGGTCATTCTGCACAAAACCCATGTCCCAGAATTTTGAGATTCTTCTTTATCTACGCGCAAATTGAGACAGAAGTTGATCTACCTGAAAACAAAGACATTTACATCATTATTCTTGATTGATTTCTCATGCTAGCAAATTGATTTTTCTCCCTCCTCCTTCAGCTATGCCGCCGTACGGTCTCCTTGCAGCTGAAATCTTTTAGGAACAAGAATTAATAAAAGAGAAAACTTACCAGAGGAAATGATTCTGGAGTCTTGCTTGAAGAATCTACCTCAAGCTTCAAATCACCTCTCCTCTTCCAATTTAAGACTTTCCTTTCTTTGAAGAAGCTTAGATTTTCTTGCCTTGCTATCAAATTTCTCTTTCTGCCTGTAACTACGAGTTTTGCTGTAGTTGGGTTTCTTTTTTTTGGGATTTTTCTAATTGTTGTGGTTAGTGGAAAAGTTACTAAATCTTTTTGAATTAGGTGAGATATTGGATAAGTATATGAGTGAATATAGATACTTTTAAATTAGAGTTAACTAACATATGTGTTTTGAAGATGTTTTGGTATTATAGATAATTGATGGGAAGTTTTATAGAAAATCTTTTTAGTTATAATTGTTCTATTAGAAATGTTAATGGTTAAGTGTCCAATGAAAAGTTTGTTTCTACTACAGCTAGATGTATACAATTATTTGTAGTTGTTCATAAGGAAATTGTTGTTGATAAGAAGTTCATGTTTTTGGTAAACCTATGTATAGAGTTATAGAATGATGTTAGCAGAAAATAGTAGATAGTAGCATGTTAATAGGTGCTTATGCTATTAAGGGAAATATATTTTCTTATAGTTGTTCATATTAGAATTAAAGGATAGATGGTAATCCATGTAATAAGAGAAATATATATATATATATATATATATATATATATATATATATATATATATATATATATATATATATATGTTTTGAGTTAAATTACAAGTGGTAAAATGTTAGGAAGATATATATATATATATATATATATATATATATATATATATATATATATATATATGTTTAGGTATCCTTGATTGAAATGGTTTTGGTAAGGTGTGATTTGTAGTGCCCCTCATCTTGTCGTCCATTAGATTGATGATGCTTAGACTTTATGATAGTGTCTTAGACCGTAGATGATGGATCTCTTGTTATCTTGTTACTTCATTATGAACCTGATTGTTATGATAGCAAATGTTGATGTAAGAATAGGTTATTTTATGCTTTAGAAATTGATAAATAAACTAGATGTTACAGATGTTTGATGTTAATTGCGATATTGGTTTGTAAGAGGATTGAATGTTTTATGTTGTTGATTAATATCAGATACCTTGTTAATCGTTTATTCATAAACGTGAATGGAACAGTGTTGCATTACTCGCTCTCGAGTACCCTACACCACTGCGATTTCCATTCACTATAGGACTGCATGTGATGTATATATATATCTTGTTATGGTTAACCGTGCGTTGTTGCAGGAATGCAGGTACTAGGCATCGACTCCACCTGATTATCGGGTCTGAGCGTGCCTTCGCCAATGGATTAGTTGTTTGGAGTTAACGTGAGGTCCCAAGTCAGTGTGGTCTGGTTGTCAGTTTATCTTTTTGGTCTTTGTCTGTCATTCGATCATGATTTGTGGACAAGTAATATTGCACCTTGGAGTCTAACTAGGTTAGAAAGTGTCTCAGTGTGTAAGGTGTCATTGTGCATTAAATAGAATTATATTACGGAAAGTATAATGTTGATAGTTAAATGTATTGATAAAAGATAATATTGGGTTTAATGTCGATAATTGTTGATTATTGTTGTAAATAAATTATTATTTTAATAGAAGTATTATTGTTAAATAAAGATTGTAAGAAGTTTTGTATTATTTAATATAATAATATTTACAATAAATATTTAAATAAATTAAAAAGTTGTAAGTTACTTTGTAATTAGTGATTTGCAACTAGATTAATAAAATAAATTAATATATAGTTGTACTATTATAGTTTATTGTAATATTATAACTTTATTAAATGCTTTATGCTTGGTCGGCTATAAAATAATTAAATGTTGTCGGAATTGTGTGGAATAACCTCTTGGGAGTATGAAATTAAATAAAAAGTATATTTTTAGAAGGCAGACGCACGGGATCGCGTGCCGAGTTCCTTGGTAGATGAGAGAGACTGTGTTATAAAAGAAAAGGCTTGTTGAGGCAAAAGGGGGGGATTACAGGTGAAAGGAGAGAGAAGAAGCTGGGATCTGGAAGCAGTAGCGAATCTTCTACCCCGTCAAGCGAACGAGTCCAAGTTCCTTTGTTCTGAATTTTTGTCTCAACTTCTTTGAAGTCTTTACATTAAACCTGTCAAGGCATTTGTTGCTGTCTGTATTCTACCAGTCATATGTATTAATCCTGTGTATTGGCCATCGATGCACCCTGTTAATGGATTTAGGCATCTTCAATATAGTAACAAATTTATTTCCATTTAATCCATTTTGTGCGTAGTCTGTAATCTTTGCAATTTAAGAGAAGACACCTCTTTGAGATGTCTGTCAAACAATTCATAATCCTTGACTAAGCTTCTGCATTTGCATACCAAATGATTACCTCTCTGAGGCATTCTATCAAACAGTCCACATTTTGCATGCATGTTCACCAGTGCAGTTGCAATTACAACATCTGACGAATTCCTTCTTCCTGTGTACATTGATGGATGATCTTACCTAGTTCCAGATCACCCATTTTTGCAGGAAGGATGTGGCAAAGGTTGCAGAGTAATCTGTTGTGTGTCCTATGCTTTCACCTGCAATCTGCATACCTACCTAGCAGGGCCGTTGCAACTACAATATTTGATAGATTCCTTTATTCTTTTTGTTTTTGATGAATGTCCATCCCGTTACCAAACCCTATCCAGTCACTGACAAATTACAACTTATATATATATATATATATATATATAAATTTCTGACAGGTCTTAGATCAGAACCGTTCCTAGAATGAAGCTTGCCAGTATTCAAACGAATTCATCCACTTTTCCTCCTTTACTCATGTCGGGCGTTTATTATAATTTAGCAATGAAGATTGCATTCTATTCATGCATTTTATTTCAAACACATCAACGTCTAGAGATGTAATCCATATGGTTTTTGTTATATTAAAACGACTCTAACTAATATATTAAAACTATGCATCAGCTAATGGGCCAAATGTCTCTTCTATCAAGAATCGCCCAAATATTCAACTTGCCATTTACATTAATCATTTCATATCTAGATAATACATGTAGAACTACTAGTAGATTTAGTCCAACCTCTAGAGTTAAAGCTTTTACATTGCTGGCTTCTTCTTTGTATCCTTCGATTAAGATTCAAAATTAACCATAATGAATTCTAGTAGACATGCACCTTATAGAACACATCGTAATAGAACAATATCCTAGCCAAAAAGGCTTCCCTTTTATAACCTCTTAACTGATGAATCTTAGTGTAGTGATCTGCCCACACGATTGCAGGAGGATTATCGGTCTGGTGTCTTTGACACATAATAATCTGGGCGCTATCATTTCGCATGCTACAGGCAGCATCTATGAGCAGATTTGGTGAATCTAAAATCCTTGTTGGAGTCGCAGGCCACTGTATCTATGAGCAAACATTGTAAACTCATTTTGAGGCCGATAGGTCATTGATTTTGGGACTGCATTATTTTGTGAGTCTGAAAGACTGAAACTATACCAGGCGTGTTTAAGTTTGCTTTGTGGTAAACTGGAACTGTTTCAGATAGGCTATTTGTAACGCCTAATTTGAAGATATTACTCTCCCTATAAGCTTCTTGACATTAGTGTTCCATTCACCATCAGTTGATTTATTCTGGTATGCTGTTTTGAAAGGAATATCTGAGCTCTCTAGGGTTCTAAAATCTGGAATGATAGTTATATCTGGTCACATCGTTCTGTTAATGGCGTCGGGTTGAACAGCTTAATTGTATGCGGAGAACGAGCAGGGGCAAAGAGATTAATAATTACCAGGCAAATCTTGAGCTTCCGGAGTTTCCTTCCAGTCGACCCTATATTAAATTGTCTAAACCGATTTATTCTTTCCATTCAAATTGATCCTAAGACAAAATCTACAGTTCTCTGTGCGCTCTAGTAATGTAATGAGCTTTCTGTGTAATGGCGTTAGAGGGATCCTGACCCTGCATCATTTCTTAACCAAAATCGCCCCTGAAACTATTTTCGAGCTATTATATCAATTTTGCCT
The DNA here is from genome assembly GCA_027924645.1 of Cunninghamia lanceolata. Taxonomy (NCBI): domain Eukaryota; kingdom Viridiplantae; phylum Streptophyta; class Pinopsida; order Cupressales; family Cupressaceae; genus Cunninghamia; species Cunninghamia lanceolata. The sequence continues at coordinate 2,187,044 of BSBN01000163.1, read as the reverse complement.
AATTTCCATCAAATTTCATATTCGGAGTTGGTTCGTCTGCCTACCAGGTTTGAGAAAAAGTCACATTTTGGAGGCAGAAGCAGAGTTTTCTTATTTACTGTCCGTGCATTAAGGTTATCGTTTCAACTCTAGTCTGCAGAAACTCGTCATTGTTATTCCAGGTTAGTTGTGCTTTCTTGTATGTATTTCATCTGATTGGCTTAGATTAACCCTAAGGAATGTTTATTTACTTTACAATGTGTTTGAATGCATATTAATAGAAGTACTATTAATATCAATGTTATTATCATCATTATAATTATAATTATTATTATTATTATTACAATAATAATAATATTATTATTGTTACTGTTATTAATATTATTATTATTAGTATTATTATTATTATTATTATTATTTCAAAAGTATAGTTGATTGTTTTAAAGCCAAATGAAATTGGGAATTTAGAATAATGTTGTCATTATGTATTTAAAGAAAATCGTTGTATTGGTTAATGAAGTTTAATTTAGATTGACATCGGTTTTAATATGGTTTCTTCATTTTGTAAAGATAATGGATTAAGGATTAGGTATATGATTATTGTATTGGAAATTTGATTTAAAGGTATTAGATAATTAGTTAGTGTGAATTGATATTGTATGAAATGGTCAAAGTATAAGTTGTCAAGGGTTCATTTCCAGAGGCCAAGGTTGTTGTGTTTCGACGTCATGTAACTTGTTGATAAGTGTCTTGAATTAATAAAGCTATGTTGCCTTTTGTCATGTATAAGGAATTTGGTTGGCATTATGAAAGAATGTAAATATTCTAAATGCATCATGATGTGTAGAAAGGCTCTTCGTGAATGTTGTGATTGATTTATTTATTTGTTTGGGATGTTGTATTGGATTAGACAATGGGGAGACGTCGGTATTTATGAAAAAGTATTTTTCTTATGAGTTACTTCATTGGAAGCCATGGAAAATGTATTAATAGTATGTCCTGGTAATTGAGATGATATACAAGAAGGTGAATGCCTTGCATTATTACATGTATATGTTCATATCAGAATAATGGTTATGCAAGATGGATTATGCCTTGCATGGTTTATGTATCATCGTCGTCATGATGACGTTTGCTATGTTTGTTGAGTAGGGTCTTCTAGATGCAGGTAGGGGAGTGGCTTTCAACGTGGGGCCGGCGCCCAAAGTGGCAGTCAGGATAACCTGTTGGAAGTAGATTAATCAAGTGATAACCTAAATAATGAATCTGGGGGTTGGGTAGTTAGGCACACTAAACAAGATAAGTGGATGCCTCACTCATGGCTCAAGTGCTTGTTTAGGCTTGAGATGAGATGAGAAGGCCTGGTTGGCAAGATCAACTTCCTTGTCCTCATGAAAGGAAGGTTGATTCCGCATGTGTCACCCTATGGGGCCGGCGCCTAGTGAGAGGCTGTCAGGATAACCATAGATGGGGGCCGGCACCTAGTGAGAGGCTGTCAGGATAACCCATGTCACGACCATGTGATGACACTCTCCCTACTGCAGCCTAGCATTCCCTAGTTGTTCTCTCCCCATTTGTCTTGTGTTGCCTCTGGAAGTTCAGTCAAGTTGTGTTGTGTTGTTATGTGTAGTATTGGCATTTGGTCGTCCTTTGTTCATGTTTAGTCTTGTCTACCTGACTGTTATTGTTTGGGACCTCATGTTAACTCCTAGCTCGGGGGGTGGACCTTAGGGTTCCACATGGTCGGGTGGAAGAGCTATTTTATCCATTGGTTATTCCTTGTCAAGATCATATGCAGAAAAGATTTGTTCTAGTTGTACTTGTACCAGTTGATGAAGATGTATGTGTAACCTTGTACCAGATTTGTGTAACAGATCAATCATAATGTATGTGATTCTGATGTAGTCTGAAAATGGCAATGTAATGATGTATTTATATGAAAGCATTTCAGTTATGTATTTAATCTTGTAGATTGTATTACATTAATTGTCGACATGCAATGAGTATGAATCAGTTATTCAATTATGCATTGGATTTAGATCAGTCACTGATGAATGTTAAAATTATGTTAGTTGGCTTGTAAGTAATGCAGCCTTGTATCCTTAGAGAATATGTCGTAGTTCGTTATGTTAACATTATTTGTTATCTTAATCTATTAAAAAAAAAATGTTCCTGTTTCATGTAGCATAAATGTGTATTTCTTTAAGGTGTACAAGGCGGGTGTTACATCTGGTATCAGAGCCAAGTTTGCTAACACTGGGTACTCTGGGATTTAACTTAGCCCATCAAGCTATACTAGTTGTTTAAACTCTAAAGAACATATTCATTCATAGCCCTCGTCTAGCAACCTGAAGATGTTAAGTGGCAAGTGGAATTAGTCTCTGGATCTAGGGTATCGGTGGACTTTCTTGTGTATGGTTGCGAGTTGAGGATAGGTCCCTTATCTACCACAGCAGATTTTTGCATTATACCACTAGGATCCTATGACATAATGTTGGGGATGGATGGGTTGGATACCCATCGTGTAGTGAAGAGACTTCAACTACCAGGGAGATGCATCCTGAATGAGAGAGCTATATCCATATTTGTTCGCAGGCTTCCAGGAGTAAGCCTGATCCTAGGGGGGAGGATGTAGTGCCCCTCATCTCGTCGTCCATTAGATTGATGATGCTTAGACTTTATGATAGTGTCTTAGACCGTAGATGATGGATCTCTTGTTATCTTGTTACTTCATTATGAACCTGATTGTTATGATAGCAGATGTTGATGTAAGAATAGGTTATTTTATGCTTTAGAAATTGATAAATAAACTAGATGTTACAGATGTTTGATGTTAATTGCGATATTGGTTTGTAAGAGGATTGAATGTTTTATGTTGTTGATTAATATCAGATACCTTGTTAATTGTTTATTCATAAACGTGAATGGAACAGTGTTGCATTACTCGCTCTCGAGTACCCTACACCACTGCGATTTCCATTCACTATAGGACTGCATGTGATGTATATATATATCTTGTTATGGTTAACCGTGCGTTGTTGTAGGAATGCAGGTACTAGGCATCGACTCCACCTGATTATCAGGTCTGAGCGTGCCTTCACCAATGGATTAGTTGTTTGGAGTTAACATGAGGTCCCAAGTCAGTGTGGTCTGGTTGTCAGTTTATCTTTTTGGTCTTTGTCTGTCATTCGATCATGATTTGTGGACAAGTAATATTGCACCTTGGAGTCTAACTAGGTTAGAAAGTGTCTCAGTGTGTAAGGTGTCATTGTGCATTAAATAGAATTATATTACGGAAAGTATAATGTTGATAGTTAAATGTATTGATAAAAGATAATATTGGGTTTAATGTCGATAATTGTTGATTATTGTTGTAAATAAATTATTATTTTAATAGAAGTATTATTGTTAAATAAAGATTGTAAGAAGTTTTGTATTATTTAATATAATAATATTTACAATAAATATTTAAATAAATTAAATAGTTGTAAGTTACTTTGTAATTAGTGATTTGCAACTAGATTAATAAAATAAATTAATATATAGTTGTACTATTATAGTTTGTTGTAATATTATAACTTTATTAAATGCTTTATGCTTGGTCAGCTATAAAATAATTAAATGTTGTCGGAATTGTGTGGAATAACCTCTTGGGAGTATGAAATTAAATAAAAAGTATATTTTTAGAAGGCAGATGCACGGGATCGCGTGCCGAGTTCCTTGGTAGATGAGAGAGACTGTGTTATAAAAGAAAAGGCTTGTTGAGGCAAAAGGGGGGGATTACAGGTGAAAGGAGAGAGAAGAAGCTGGGATCTGGAAGCAGTAGCGAATCTTCTACCTCGTCAAGTGAACGAGTCCAGGTTCCTTTGTTCTGAATTTTTGTCTCAACTTCTTTGAAGTCTTTACATTAAACCTGTCAAGGCATTTGTTGCTGTCTGTATTCTACCAGTCATATGTATTAATCCTGTGTATTGGCCATCGATGCACCCTGTTAATAGATTTAGGCATCTTCAATATAGTAACAAATTTATTTCCATTTAATCCATTTTGTGCGTAGTATGTAATCTTTGCAATTTAAGAGAAGACACCTCTTTGAGATGTCTGTCAAACAATTCATAATCCTTGACTAAGCTTCTGCCTTTGCATACCAAATGATTACCTCTCTGAGGCATTCTATCAAACAGTCCACATTTTGCATGCATGTTCACTAGTGTAGTTGCAATTACAACATCTGACGAATTCCTTCTTCCTGTGTACATTGATGGATGATCTTACCTAGTTCCAGATCACCCATTTTTGCAGGAAGGATGTGGCAAAGGTTGCAGAGTAATCTGTTGTGTGTCCTATGCTTTCACCTGCAATCTGCATACCTACCTAGCAGGGCCGTTGCAACTACAATATTTGATAGATTCCTTTATTCTTTTTGTTTTTGATGAATGTCCATCCCGTTACCAAACCCTATCCAGTCACCGACAAATTACAACTTATATATATATATTTCTGACAGGTCTTAGATCAGAACCGTTCCTAGAATGAAGCTTGCCAGTATTCAAACGAATTCATCCACTTTTCCTCCTTTACTCATGTCGGTCGTTTATTATAATTTAGCAATGAAGATTGCATTCTATTCATGCATTTTATTTCAAACACATCAACGTCTAGAGATGTAATCCATATGGTTTTTGTTATATTAAAACGACTCTAACTAATATATTAAAACTATGCATCAGCTAATGGGTCAAATGTCTCTTCTATCAAGAATCGCCCAGATATTCAACTTGCCATTTACATTAATCATTTCATATCTAGATAATACATGTAGAACTGCTAGTAGATTTAGTCCAACCTCTAGAGTTAAAGCTTTTACATTGCTGGCTTCTTCTTTGTATCCTTCGATTAAGATTCAAAATTAACCATAATGAATTCTAGTAGACATGCACCTTATAGAACACATCGTAATAGAACAATATCATAGCCAAAAAGGCTTCCCTTTTATAACCTCTTAACTGATGAATCTTAGTGTAGCGATCTGCCCACACGATTGCAGGAGGATTATCGGTCTGGTGTCTTTGACACATAATAATCTGGGCGCTATCATTTCGCATGCTACGGGCAGCATCTATGAGCAGATTTGGTGAATCTAAAATCCTTGTTGGAGTCACAGGCCACTGTATCTATGAGCAAACATTGTAAACTCATTTTGAGGCTGATAGGTCATTGATTTTGGGACTGCATTATTTTGTGAGTCTGAAAGACTGAAACTATACCAGGCGTGTTTAAGTTTGCTTTGTGGTAAACTGGAACTGTTTCAGATAGGCTATTTGTAACGCCTGATTTGAAGATATTCCTCTCCCTATAAGCTTCTTGACATTAGTGTTCCATTCACCGTCAGTTGATTTATTCTGGTATGTTGTTTTGAAAGGAATATCTGAGCTCTCTAGGGTTCTAAAATCTGGAATGATAGTTATATCTGGTCACATCGTTCTGTTAATGGCGTCAGGTTGAACAGCTTAATTGTATGCGGAGAACGAGCAGGGGCAAAGAGATTAGTAATTACCAGGCAAATCTTGAGCTTCCGGAGTTTCCTTCCAGTCGACCCTATATTAAATTGTCTAAACTGATTTATTCTTCCCATTCAAATTGATCCTAAGACAAAATCTACAGTTCTCTGTGCGCTCTAGTAATGTAATGAGCTTTCTGTGTAATGGCGTTAGAGGGATCCTGACCCTGCATCATTTCTTAACCAAAATCGCCCCTGAAACTATTTTCGAGCTATTATATCAATTTTGCCTAATTTCCATCAAATTTCATATTCGGAGTTGGTTCGTCTGCCTACCAGGTTTGAGAAGAAGTCACATTTTGGAGGTAGAAGCAGAGTTTTCTTATTTACTATCCGTGCATTAAGGTTATCGTTTCAACTCTAGTCTGCAGAAACTCGTCATTGTTATTCTAGGTTAGTTGTGCTTTCTTGTATGTATTTCGTCTGATTGGCTTAGATTAACCCTAAGGAATGTTTATTTACTTTACAATGTGTTTGAATGCATATTAATAGAAGTACTATTAATATCAATGTTATTATCATCATTATAATTATAATTATTATTATTATTATTACAATAATAATAATAATATTATTGTTACTGTTATTAATATTATTATTATTAGTATTATTATTATTATTATTATTATTTCAAAAGTATAGTTGATTGTTTTAAAGCCAAATGAAATTGGGAATTTAGAATAATATTGTCATTATGTATTTAAAGAAAATCGTTGTATTGGTTAATGAAGTTTAATTTAGATTGACATCGGTTTTAATATGGTTTCTTCATTTTGTAAAGATAATGGATTAAGGATTAGGTATATGATTATTGTATTGGAAATTTGATTTAAAGGTATTAGATAATTAGTTAGTGTGAATTGATATTGTATGAAATGGTCAAAGTATAAGTTGTCAAGGGTTCATTTCCAGAGGCCAAGGTTGTTGTGTTTCGACGTCATGTAACTTGTTGATAAGTGTCTTGAATTAATAAAGCTATGTTGCCTTTTGTCATGTATAAGGAATTTGGTTGGCATTATGAAAGAATGTAAATATTCTAAATGCATCATGATGTGTAGAAAGGCTCTTCGTGAATGTTGTGATTGATTTATTTATTTGTTTGGGATGTTGTATTGGATTAGACAATGGGGAGACGTCGGTATTTATGAAAAAGTATTTTTCTTATGAGTTACTTCATTGGAAGCCATGGAAAATGTATTAAGAGTATGTCCTGGTAATTGAGATGATATACAAGAAGGTGAATGCCTTGCATTATTACATGTATATGTTCATATCAGAATAATGGTTATGCAAGATGGATTATGCCTTGCATGGTTTATGTATCATCGTCGTCATGATGATGTTTGCTATGTTTGTTGAGTAGGGTCTTCTAGATGCAGGTAGGCGAGTGGCTTTCAACGTGGGGCCAACACCCAAAGTGGCAGTCAGGATAACCCGTTGGAAGTAGATTAATCAAGTGATAACCTAAATAATGAATCTGGGGGTTGGGTAGTTAGGCACACTAAACAAGATAAGTGGATGCCTCACTCATGGCTCAAGTGCTTGTTTAGGCTTGAGATGAGATGAGAAGGCCTGGTTGGCAAGATCAACTTCCTTGTCCTCATGAAAGGAAGGTTGATTCCGCATGTGTCACCCTATGGGGCCGGCGCCTAGTGAGAGGCTGTCAGGATAACCATAGATGGGGGCCGACGCCTAGTGAGAGGCTGTCAGGATAACCCATGTCACGACCATGTGATGACACTCTCCCTACTGCAGCCTAGCATTCCCTAGTTGTTCTCTCCCCATTTGTCTTGTGTTGCCTCTGGAAGTTTAGTCAAGTTGTGTTGTGTTGTTATGTGTAGTATTGGCATTTGGTCGTCCTTTGTTCATGTTTAGTCTTGTCTACCTGACTGTTATTATTTGGGACCTCATGTTAACTCCTAGCTCGGGGGGTGAACCTTAGGGTTCCACATGGTCGGGTGGAAGAGCTATTTTATCCATTGGTTATTCCTTGTCAAGATCATATGCAGAAAAGATTTGTTCCAGTTGTACTTGTACCAGTTGATGAAGATGTATGTGTAACCTTGTACCAGATTTGTGTAACAAATCAATCATAATATATGTGATTCTGATGTAGTCTGAAAATGGTAATGTAATGATATATTTATATGAAAGCATTTCAGTTATGTATTTAATCTTGTAGATTGTATTACATTAATTGTCGACATGCAATGAGTATGAATCAGTTATTCAATTATGCATTAGATTTAGATCAGTCACTAATGAATGTTAAAATTATGTTAGTTGGCTTGTAAGTAATGCAGCCTTGTATCCTTAGAGAATATATCGTAGTTCGTTATGTTAACATTATTTGTTATCTTAATCTATTAAAAAAAAATGTTCCTGTTTCATGTAGCATAAATGTGTATTTCTTTAAGGTGTACAAGGCGGGCGTTACATGATTTATATTTGTAACATGTTAGATAGTTAATTTTCGTATGGGAAAAGTATTAATATCATGTGTGAAGGTTGTTAGAAGTTGTTGATTGAAGATGTCATCCTAGTGACTCATGTTATAGTTTGAATCATAGGTGCTATAGTCGTTTTGTTGTGAAATTGTAATTGTCTATTGGAAGATGGTATTTTATGTTCTTAAGAAATGTCTATTGTGGTCAAAATTGTTATTAGAATTTGAGTTAGTTAAATGATTAGGGAAGAAGAATATTTGTGTTCGAAGATATTTTTATGTCAATGGTAATTCATTTTTTTATGGATGTTGGCAATAGGTAAAGGTAATAGAAATTATGCTTTTGGTGAGACTTATATATTTATAGTTGTTTGATTGAAATTGTAGTTGGGGAAATGTTGATAGTAACATGCAATTAGGGAAAATGTATTTACTCATAGTTGTGGCTTTTAAGAAATTGTAAATGGGTAGAATGTTAGATGATGTTGACAAGAAAGCTTGCATACATTTGTTTACGTAGAAACGATAAGGGGTAATGTGTTAAGATAGAATATAGGATTCTTGTAATTTGCTGAAGTTGATAATGTTTTAAAGTGAAGTATGCTTATAGTTCAAATCATAGAGGCCTTAGGTTGTGTATTGTGAAATCTTATCATTGTGAAGGTGTTGAACTTATAGAAAATTTTGTAAAGTTGTGTAGGAGAATAAAAGGCTTTGAACTTTTGAATTTTTGAGAAACAATAAAACTCTAGATTATAACTTTGAGTTTCTTTACTTGTAATTATATGATGAAGGTTATGTATTGTGAAACCTTATCATTGTGAAGGTGTTGAACTTATAGAAAATTTTGTAAAGTTGTGTGGGAGAATAAAAGGCTTTGAACTTTTGAATTTTTGAGAAACAATAAAACTCTAGATTATAACTTTGAGTCTCTTTAGTTGTTTAAGTTGTATCTTTTCTTATGTTAGAATTAACTATTATTTTTTAGGAATCTTTTTAGTAACTTGTAAATTTGATCATAAGTTAATGTACTCATCTCAAAATAATTCCCTTTGTGTGGATTTGTTAAAATTTTCTTTCTATTTGACAAAGTCTACATATTCATTATATTTCTCTTATTCTCATAAGAATTCCTTTTAAGCATTTTTCTAAAATCTAAAAAAATTGAAATTATATTGTAAAGTGTACATTTTTTGTGTTATTTGAATTTTTGATTTTCAATAAAGGTAGCCTTGCCACTTTGAGGAGGGCTTTTTACCTCAATAATTGTTAATGGCTAGATAAAGTACAAATCCATTTACCAATAATTGGCAAGCAAATTTGAAAGGTTAATTAGATTTATTTAAAAACATTATGCATTAGTCATTTGAAATAAAAAATCATTTACGCATAAATCATTGGAAATGTATTATTCATTTGAAAAATGAAAATATCTGTGTAAAATATCTATTTTGGAATGAGCTAGTTTGAGTGTGAAAAGAGGGAAAAGTGAATTAGAGGTTTATGTATTTTTGAGACAAAAGGTAAAACAATGCCATTTTGAACGGACTCGTTCATCTTGTTTGTGTTTATTCTCTCATCTCCTTCATTTTTTAAAGGAATTTATTGAAATCTTGTGTGTGCTTGGAGCATGGAATTGAAACTTGGAAAAGGGTTTCTCACAAAGAGATAACTTCCATTATTACGAGCATGATAGTTTGAAGGTATTTTCCTTTTAATATCTACATGCATTTGTTGAATGGTTTTGATATTTTCCATGATCTACCTTAGGGGATTGCATATGGATTTCCTTGTTTAGGGATGAATTTTATTAAGATATATAGATTTGCTTATTCTGCATTTTATAGTTATAGGTTTTCATTTTTTTAAAATTGTATTTTATGTCAAAACTATGATAAAATTTTCCCAAAATGTTATGTAATATGAAATTTGTTCTCCTCTTAATTTTTGGAAATTTTTTATTTTTAAAGTTCAACAATGGTGTTTTTGGAGATTTTGATAGTTATTGACTTTGTTGAAAGTGTTTAAATTGGAATTTAGACCATGTAAAACCTTTTTATTTTGAGGACAAGAAGTCTCCTTATGAAAATGTGTTTATCTATCTTTTGGATATGAGTGTTTTAGTTTTTTACCTTGATTTTCATGCCACAATCTTTTTTATTGTTTTGGACTTTTGTGTTAGGATTAGCTCTAGGGATAGGAGTAGAGTGAACCCTCATTATCATTCAGATTAAAATAAAAACCATGTGAATGTGGCTTGAGAGGGAATAAAATCTAAAAAAGATAAAAATTAATGGGGATCAAACAAAATAAACATAATGGAGACATGATCCATTTTTAGTATCAAACATCCTTTAGAGGGTTTGTAAATGATAGTGAGGGAAATTATGACAATCCATTTGTGATTACTTGAATGCCATTAAGGATCTCCAATTATAAATGGGGACACACTTATCAAATCCATGTGGATTTGAAAAATGTCATAATGACAGTCTACATCCTATGTCTAGTAGCCTCTTCCTTTAGATTGCTAATCATTTGTATTTGATGTGTATATATTAATCTCATTATGTAATCATTGGTGGTTATCGACATTTTCATTTATTTTCAATCAATGGTTATCATCCATTTATATTTTATTGGTTGATTTCATGATTAAAATGTTCATGCTTATTGGATGCCTCATGTAAGAGATGTGATTTGTGTGTGTGTGTGTGAGTGATTGTTCAATTTCTTTATCTTGTGTGAGTGTTGTTGGACTACCCAATAGATTGTATCCTAAGACAAAGGGGTGGGGCTCAAGGTCCCACATGGTTGGGTGGTTTTGATCACTAATGGTGTAGATAGATTCTTAGAGATGCTCATTGGATGGTGTACAAAGATCTTGTTGTGTCTTGATAATTGTAGATTAAAGTGATAATTTGTATATTAATGAATTTGATTGTGTTAACACTTATCCATCCATATTTGGTATGAGATCCATCACATTGTAATATGTATATGCAATCATTTGAGTTTGTTTAGCATCTTGTCTTGTGAGGATTTATTATAATGTGAAAGATCTTGATTCTAAGATGTGTGATCTTAGTTTTCTTGGAACTTGAAATGATACTTGTTTATTATGTTATAATTTATAATAGATTCTATAATCATTTTAAAATCACTAGTATGATATGGTATACTCATCTCTATGGTTAGGAGTTGTATCATTCGTGTTTGCTTCTATTGCATTAGTTGAAAAGGCAGGTTTTCTCATGAATAGTAATTGTTATTTTGGTTAAAATAAAATCATTATTCCATGGGTTTTAGAGATGGTGAAATGAACCTTAAGTTATTATAAATTATTGGTTCAAATTATTTTAAAATAACATTCAAATTGAGAAAGTTACATGTCTAATTTAGTGTTAGGTGGCTTAAAGCTTGTCTAGGCTTAGCCCTTCACTTTTCTTGGGTCTTGTGAGTCTTGTTTAGGTCTTTGAAGGTTGAAACTTATTTTTGGATGTTAATTTGTTTGTAAACATATTTAGGACCCTTTACCCATGCTTAGGATTGAGTTCAAAGTGAAACGAGATACTCTTGGGTGTGTTTTACTCTTCCCCTATATAGTTCACCCATTTTGCTAGAAAGGGGTGAATGACGTTTTCCCTAGGGAAAACACATTATTGGTGAATGGATGAATGCATCCCAAAAGGGGCAAATAGGAACAATGGATAGTTACACTTTTTTTGGAAAAGTTCCCTAAATGAAAGTTGATCCTTGGGGTCTTTCTTGACTTCCCATCCACTTGGTTTAGGTCAAGTTTATTATCCTGTGTTAATTATCCTTCCTTTTATGTTGGAGTTTGTGCCTCGAGAGGAAATGGGTAATCTCTTGGGAGACTAGTTCAAGATAGCAACTCACCTTGCCATTCAACCTCCCAATCTAACATTTCTATCCATTCATGAGAGATGGGGGTTAGTGGTCTTATACCCTTTCATCATGGTTAGAGGAAGATCTACCCTCTCATATGGTCATTGCGTTGAGGTCATCAAATGATAATATTTCTCATGTATTAAACAAGGAAACAAGGGTCCCAATCCCTTTATAGCATAATAAAGTTCAAAAGGCTACCACAATAGCATCAAAAACCAACAAATAGATAAAATAGATACTAATATGCAAATAAGTAGCACTAAAACAACACAGAGATAGTACAGAGCAAAATAGAAAGAACAAACTAAGTGTGACCAAGGAAGGTGGTAAATCCCCCAATCCTTAATGAGACTATTCAGTTCCTCCTCCCAAGTAGGAGTGTCATCACTATCCTCCTATATCCCTTTCAACTTCTTTTTGGCGTTCTCAACTTTATCATCAGAGACCTTCCTTTTCCTAAGCTTAGATTTTAGAAGCACAATACCAATGGCAGAGCACCACATCATATCTTTAGTGAGATTAACAATTTTGGCTAAAGAATCCTAAAACTTGTTAATTTTTCTCTAAACCTTATCCAATTTCTCACTAAGCTCAGCCCACCTAATGTCACAACTATTATAGTTATGCCCCTTAGAAAACACCTCCTCATCTTCTTCAGCAACTTAGCAAGTACATGAGTTTCAAATAAGACTTTTTCAGACTACACGGGGGAGAATATTCTTCCTCACTAAAGACACTATTAGCATTGTTTAATTTGAAGGAAGGAATGGAATCAGATTCAGTAATTATCTCCTCCACTATAATCCTTTTAGTAACCTACTTACTACTAGCTTCCAGATTATCTTTCTTCAGGATTTGGTTAAGATTGCTAGGAATTATAGAAAATCTTCACCCACTTCTAGACATATTGATATTAATAGCACCTTTCTTATTAACAACCTCTTACTGATTAACTTTTGAGTTCTTCATGATGGGGCTCTCATCAATAGTAGTCTACTCAAGCACATCATCCACAGACATGGCATTAATAGCCAGCTTAAATATCCTTTTAGTAACCCGCTTACTACTAGTGTCTAGATTATCTTTCTTCAGGATTTGGTTAAGATTACTAGAAATTATAGAAAATCTTCACCAACTTCTAGACATATTGATATCAATAGTACCTTTCTTATTAACAACATCTAACTCATTAACTTTTGAGTTCTTCATGATGGGGCTCTCATCAATAGTAGTCTACTCAAGCACATCAGCCACAAACTTGGCATTAATAGCCAGCTTAAATATATCAAACTTAATTTTGATATTTTTATGTTTACCCCCCTCAACCTTTGAAGGTGTATCAAGAACATTGTCAACATTATCTCCCTTGAGACATAGAAAAACTTCTTTTGAGGTTGTTTTCCTCCTTTTACTAGCTTGCTCATTGGGTAACATAATAGGGGCTAATTTCATCTTTTTACAAGATTGCACATTGGGACTAACAATATGGGTCTTCAGAATAGGGTTATTATCTTTTTTAATGGGTTTCACAATAGGAGAAGAGTTCACTTACACATTAGGTTTAGCCATAGGGGTCTTCACAATAGGGTTAGAACCTTTCAGAATAGGTGGCTTCACTTGCACACTAGGCTTAACAACAAGATTCTTCACAAGAGGGCTATTTCCTTTTTGAATGGATTTCACAATAGGGGAAGATTCGTGTTCAATTTAGAGACTTGCACTTTATACTTTAAAATAGGGGACTCAATAGGGCTATCATCCTTTGGATAATCACCCACCACATTAGCCTAGTCATGAGCAAGAACATTAGTAGCAATCACAAAAAAACAACAATGTTAAGTCTTCCACTTGTGTAGTTATGCTTTGTGCATTGACATCATGCTTAGTGAGTGTCATTGTGTTGTGTTACAACATCTCTAGTACATATATGTGCATTGTGGCACATTTGTTTCATAATTGTAACATAAAAATAATCTATCTATTAACTATTAATGTCTTGACCAAATTCTTGGGACATTGCATAACATTATGATGCAAGGTTGAGACACCTTTCCTAATAAGATTTGGAATCCTCTAACCTTGAAAGTGACTTATTTTAAGGATGTGATTTTCAAGGAACTTAGAGTATTCTTTGATCCTAGATAACCAAAGGAAAAAGAAGGAAGGAAAATAATGCATTTTGAAACTAAAGTTGACATCCAAGAAGATGCACATGTTTGCACATGTTGAAGAATATAATGATGGATTTGAGGATGGAGAGGAAGAAGAGGATTTATGTGAGAGTTATGGATAGCTTGAACATGCAAAGGAATGAGTAAAATATCTTACTCCATCATTGAGAAAATCCACAAGACAATAGAACCTAGTAGTTGGTATAGCCAATCAAATTTCCATTATGTATTTGCTTTATTATGTATTGATGATGAACCTAGATCTTTTAGGGAAGCTCTTTCTTAATAAGAGGATGATTCCTGGATGGAGGCCATGTAAGAGGAGATGATGGCTTTGGGTAGATGTGACACTTGAGGTCTTATCAATATTCTCAAGGAAAAAATCCAATTGGTTGCAAGTGGGTGTTTAATAAAAGATTTAGAGTAAATGTTAAGTTAGAGAGTTACGAGGCCTGGTGGCTAAGGGCTACTCCTAGAGAGAGGGAGTTGATTTTGGTAAAATTTTCTCTTTTGTTGCTGAATTGTCTTCCATTAAATATTCTTACTTTCTATTGTTGTTACTTGTGATATTACAGTAAAATAAATAAATATAAAAAATACTTTCTTTCATGGGGATCTTGAAGAGGAAATTTAGAAAAGAAAATTTATTTTGAAAGTTAATTTTTTTAGGGAAGCTCTTTCTTTATAAGAGGATGATTCTTGGATGGAGGCCATGTAAGAGGAGATGATGGCTTTGGGTAGATGTGAAACTTGAGGTCTAGTCAATATTCTCAAGGAAAAAATCCCATTGGTTGCAAGTGGGTGTTTAATAAAAAAATTTAAAGAAAATGTTAAGTTAGAGAGTTACGAGGCCAGACTGGTGGCTAAGGGCTACTCCTAGAGAGAGGGAGTTGATTTTGGTGAAATTTTCTTACTTTCTATTGTTGCTACTTGTGATATTAAAGTAAAATAAACAAATGTAAAAACTACTTTCTTTCATGGGGATCTTGAAGAGGAAATTTGCATGTGACTGCCAAATGATTTTAAGGTAAAAAGAAAATGAAAATTTATTTTGCATGTTAAAATAGTCATTGCATGGTTTGAATTAATTCCCTTAGATGTAGTATCAGAAGTGAAGAAGATCATTGTGTTCACATTAAATGTATTGATGAACAAATTCTAATCGGTCTTCTATGTTGATGACATGTTTATTATTAACACCAAGGTGATGATTAGGGAGCTTAAAAATCAAATTTTTGGTGTGTTTGAAATGAAATATTTAGGGGTAGAAAAATTCATTTTGGAACTTAGAGCATAAAAAGATTTGCCTTAGCCAGAGTAAATGTGTTAACATTATTTTGTAATGGTTTGTTATGCGCTATTATAAACTAGTTAGTATTCGTTTACTTGTAGGCACTAAGATTTCATTGGGTATGTGTCTTAATTTTTAGATGATGATTTGGAGGATATGTATAATGTGCCTTATGTTAGTGTTGTAAAGAGCTTGATGTATGTAATGGTATGTACTAGAACAAATATTACCCAAGCAATGGGAGTTTTTAGGGAGTTTATGTCTAACCCTTATAAATAGAGTTGGACTTATGTTAAGAGGGTATTTATATATTTATGAGGAACTTATAATGATTTATTATGTTATCATGGTTATAATGATGTGGGAAATTTATTAGGAATATAGGGCTTTATTGATTCAGATTGGGTTGGTGACTCGGATAGTCAAAGGTCCACTAGTGGCTATGTGTTTTCTCTTTTTGGTGATGTTTTCATTTAGATGAGTAAAAGACAACTTATGGTTTCATTTTCCAATACTAAAGAAGAGTATATGTTTACTACACATGCCTATAAGGAGGCGATATGGTTACAAAGGCTACATTCAAGAGTTGGTTTTGATTTCAAGGTGGTTAAAATCAAATGTAACAATGAGAGTGTTATTTATTTGGCAAAGAATCCCATGTACCATGCTCATAATAAGCATTTATATATGTATAATATCACTTTTTTCATGAGATGGTGGGAAGTGGTAAGGTCATGATTTAGAAGGTTGACACTTTGGATAATGTTGTAAATTCACTTACAAAACCAATGAGCATGGATAAGTTCTCTTGGTGCAAGGATGCCATGGATAAATATACTTGATTCATTGTATGTTTCCTTTTTATTTTATTGCAACGTATAATATCTGGGAGAATGTTAGGATAAGGTGTTATTAACCTTGCAATCCTACATACTAATGTTGGTATTTCCAACATCTTAGGAATGGGTACTTGGATTCCCATGTAAGTGGTTGAGATATAATATTTTATTATTATTATTCTCCTTGTAATATAATATTTTATTATTAGTATTCGCCTTGTAACTTGGGATATTGTTGTAGTAGCATTAACAAAGGAGGTTACGTTTGGCAAGAGTTATAGGTGTTATCATCATAAGAGTTATTTAGCATCTCTCCTTCATGTAGCACTTGGAATTACATTGGGATGAGTATAGGATTGGAGTTTATGTTTTGATATAACACTGTTAATTTGATTAGTAAAGACTTCTTCTCTCTTTAGTAGTGGAGTTTTTTCTTGAAAGGGTTTCTCCATGTATATTTGTTGGCATATGTTTAATTTTATGTGCATGTTAATTTTTATTGTTGATTTTATTCATTACATATTTCTCAAGTTCTATTTCAAATTTAGTTAGTCACGTGTTCATTAATTGGATTTGTACACTTAATTCATATACCTTCATTATATTTGTTCACTAGTTTTTAACAACCTTAATGAAGTCTTCAAATGAGAGATTTCATATTAGGATTCTCTCTTTGAATCGACTCAACATAACCTTAACACTCTCCACACAAAATTTAACACTCTACATACAATAGTGACACATCAATTAAACATCACCACTATCTACCAGTCACTCCTTCATCAACAAGAGGGTACTATTCCACCCCATTCCCTACCATTACACTTACTTTTTCCACATGAACAATAGTAATTTGTCATTTATCCAATCAACATTAGAATTGCATGTGTGGACCATGTATGAGTCACACACACACTAGTGGTGAGTCATATCTAAAGCATACAAATTTTGGTGACCTTAGCATGAAGGATAAATCCTTGTGATAAGTCCTCTCACTTTCTATTTTTTCTTTATCTATTTATTTCATCCCTCTCATTGTCTATTCATTATGTGGTACCTATAGTACCCCAATATATATTAGTATAAAGGAGAACCCAAGGGCAAGTCTCTCTTAGAAAACCTTCTACCCCCAAACTTATATATACATCCCTCATTGATCCCCTAGCTCCCTAATAGGTACTATGATGGAGACACTAACTTTGATGGTACCCATCATAAACAAGATAAAAATGTGGGAACAAATCAAGACCTCATGAAACTTAATAAACCATGTGGGGAAAATATGATTAAAATAAAGACCCAATGGTTAATTGGTCTTAAATACACAATATGATTAAAATCCCCAATATTTTTTTTGTTGAACAAGGTTAGTTTATACTAAAACATACCATCTATATATTGAGGCCCAAACATCTATCCATAAAGGACAAGTAAAAACATTTGTTCAATTAGAACAAGTAGATACATTTGTCCAAACGGGACAAGTAAAACATATATTCAAACAAAATAGGCAAAAACATCTATCCAAATGGGACAAGCAAACATCTATCCATACGAGAAACATTTATCTAAATGGAGACTTATAGTTCACTCAAAACTCTTTTGAGTATCGAAGAATTTAATTTAATTTCCTTTATTACTTTTTTATAAATTAGTTAACACATGTTGGTCATTTAAGTAAATGACAACTAACCAACAACATGCACAAAAACCTATGTACTAAAAACTTCCTACATTCTTGTATCCATGAGATCAACGTGTATCATATATGTAGTTCTAGTTCTTTGTATCCATGAGATCAAGGTGTATCATATATGTAGTTCTAGTTCTTTATCTAAGTTAAATGTTTATAACAAGTATGCAACCCTTTCTAGGGCCCTATTTCCCTAGACAGTTTCTCATCAACTACTACCTATTTGGATAGAGTAGTGACAAGTAAAGAATGCTTAATTCTTCCCAATACTTGGTTAAGATAGTTTTAACAATTTTATTCTCCTACTAGTCAAAATTTCTAGTTCATAAAGCCCTTATTCTTTCTTAATGATTTTATGTAGTAGTTCAATCTTAACAGTGAACCTAAACACTATGATTTGTTTATTTGAAAACACTTGTTTTGATTAAACTATCCAATAATGGTTAAAATATCCTCTAATGAAATAATATCATGACACAACATTAATGCACTCAACAAGAAATTCAACTAAATCTCAAATCATTCATTCTATCATAATTTTATTTACAAATTTCTCAAAAAATAATTGAAATTCTATGCTAAAATGTAACGCCAATTAAAATAGCATATAATAATCAAAATCAACCCTCCTTAGATACATAGTACCCTCTAAGTGAATGGCACAAGCACCAATATTGTGCAACTAGCTAGTTTTCAATGCTAAATATTTCCAATTGGATCATTTTCCTCTCATGAACCAATCATATTGATCATTTACTTAATCTAATTGGTGAAGGAGTCATACTTAGTAAGAAGGCATATGCATTTGAGGTCTCTCCCCCAATTAAAACAGCATATATTAATCAAAATCAACCCTCCATAGATACATAGTACTCTCTAAGTGAGTGTCACAAGTACCAATATTGTGCAACTAGCTAGTCTTAAATACTAAATATTTCCAATTCTATGGTAAATTCAAATTTATTAGTCTTGCATCTAACAATATTGGATCATTTTCCTCTCATGAACCCAATCATATAGATCGTTTACTTAATCTAATTGGTGAAGGAAGTCATACTTTGAGGTCTCTTTGAATTGTTATGTTCTCAATCATTATGTTTTATACTAAACTTCACATGATCTTTTTATACGTAACTCAAAAATATTATACAATTGATAAAAAATTGAGTTAGATAATTCTTATGTTCTCAATCATTAGGTTTTATACTAAACTTCACATGAACTTTTTATACGTAACTCAAAAATATTATACAATTGATAAAAAGTTGAGTTAGATATTAAACCAACTATATAAGCTCTGTCCTTCAAAAAAGTAAATTTAGTACATGTATCATTATTTCATGGTCCTAATCTTATCATTATTTCATGGTCCTAATCTTGTGAATAAGATAGGACCAATTTAAACACAATTCCTTACAATAACAACCACTTTAATTTAATAGTTGTAACTAAAATCAATAGAAAGAACAATGATCTAAGGTATAACAAATGCAACAAGGTATAGGAATAACATAAGGTGTACAATAATTTCATATGAATATAAGAATGACTAAGAAATTTCTTTACACCATATTAGATGATAAATGAATCAATGAAGTACCTTGTTCTGATGCTAATCCATCTTTATGTATTAGAATTTGTCTTCTTAGTGTACTCCCTCATATAGCTCCTTTCTCTGCTACCACATCCAAAGTGATATGGTGATCAAGACTACACTCATAATTCGTTATTGGAGCCACAAATATTAAAGCAGCCCATAAATGTGCCACAAATATTAAAGAAGCCCATAAATGTTTAATAAATATAATCCTTGTCATTTGTTTAGCTAAAAGGGTTTCCCAACAATGTTCATCTCATTGATTGTTAAGACCAACTCTAATTTCAAATTTTGAAAGAAAAGATATATATATATATATATATATATATATATATATATATATATATATATATATAGGAAACAACATAGACAACATGTAGTTATTAGGTCGCACCAAATCAAAACTTAAGGAGATTGGTTCCAAAGGTTCACTTAGCTTCTTTGTTTTATATATCTAGAACCTTACTATAAGCGCATGTAATGGAAATTGAAGACTAATAAAATCAAGTTGAAACCAAAGATCACTACCACCTATAGAAATAATTGCATACTAGAATCCTTTAATGAAATCCTACTGTAACTTGTTTTATATCTAGAACCTTACTATAAGCACATCTAATGGAAATTGAAGACTAATAAAATCAAGTTGAAACCAAAGATCACTATCACCTATAGAAATAATTGCATACCAATGAACTTTACTATTTAAGCACATCTAATCGAAATTGTAATAAGAAATCTGCATCATCATAACTAATTACTTGATCTTAGATTTTACATTTAAAGGAAATATCTAGAACTATTGTTAAGATGATTTATTCCAACATTCTTTCAATAAAAAGGGTGATATCATTCTCAAAATGGTAAATAATGACTACATTTTAGACATTAAAATCATACCTCCAAAGTCACGTATTAAAGAGATTTTCTTTTTGGGCCCTCTTTTTTATTATCGTTGTTACTTGGTAACAAAAGTTTAATTATATTCACTTAAACCTTGAACACTAGATAACATAACTAATTTCAGCAATTTCCGATTCAAGAAAAAAACAAAACTAACAATTAATTAATCCTTCTTGAACTTTATATTAGACAACATATCTTCTCTAATGATAACCATATTTCTAACTTGATAAAAAAATGTAAGTCAAATGAATTATAGGTTTACTAACCAAACTATAAAAAAACAAAAAAAAAACTAACAATTAATTAATCCTTCTTAAACCCTATATTAAACAACATATATTCTCTAATAATAACCATAATTCTAGCTTGATAAAAAAAATAAGTCAAATTAAATATAGGTTTACTAACCAAACTATAAAAAAACATCACTAAGGTTTTCTTGGATTCAATGAAACATGCCAATATAAAAAAACTATGAGGTTAAAACATATACCTCAAGAAATTTGTACTAGCATCAAGCTTTTAATATATTTCTTCTCCATTTAGGCGAAAGTTTATATTGCTTTGATGATCAATGTCATAATGATGAAGATGCAGTAAAGTAGTTTAATGCAACTACATGGTAGATGGAGTTTATAAAATGACCTAAGTGACTAGAATCAGAATTACATTCAGTTACTTGAGGACCACCTATGGAGAGAGTGTCAATTGACTTCTGTCAAAGTCATATAGTAGTCTTATACCATCTATTTAATGTCTCTGTTAGACAACTTGGGTATAGGATTCAACTTCCTCTCTATTTTTTTAAAACTGTCATAAGAGCCAAATGCATTCTATATCTCTATCATGCATTCGATGTAAAATTCTAATCCTTTAAGATTGTGGCTCTACACTCAAACCGTTTGACAGAATGTCATTTAATGGATCACAATGATTGCAGGATAGAATGAAAAATGAATTCAAGTTGAAAAGTTTAAAAACTTTTAGCAAATGTTTTATTATTGGCAGGTGTAAAACTGAATTCTTTAATTTTTTCTTGAGCACTTTACTTAAATGTCATCCACTTCAATGGTCAAATAGGACCAATAGTAATTTTACACCTCATTCACAACAAAAAGTGGTAAATATTTGTCCTATTTTTATTGGACAAAATTGACCTTTGACTGTTGAAATGGATAATATTTAAGTTGCATCCTCCCAACCTGTTCTTGGCCCCTGTAGATCATGTATGAATATAAGCTTCGGAATATTTATAGGGACACTGCACAACTTATCCTTCTTTCAAACAACTATGCAGAAGTGGGCAAGTGTGGTGAGGTTCAATTGATGAAAGATAGAGGAATTAAAAAGATCCTTGGGTACAGTTGGATTGAAGGCCAAAAATGGTACATACTTTCAATGTATAAAACTTGTATCGACTTAGCACTTGCAATGACCAAAGGTTCCTTGATCTTAAAGGACAGAGGAGGTACTATTCATAGAGGATAATATGTTCGATACAAACAAATTCATATCATGCCGATACTTCTAATTCAACTGACCACATTTGATAACAAGCAGTTTTAATAAAAGTATAACAGATTTCTCTCTATCAATAATCACAGACTAAAACTCTAAAATAAATTTAAGAACTTGATGATAATAACATTATTTCCAATTCTCTCATACATACCTGTATATTGCGTCCCTTGTCTTCCGACTATGCTCTTCTATCTTCATCCTCCAAAACGTATGCCATTCTGTTCTTCTTCTTGCCTCAATGATATCACTCAGATAATGCAAAAAATTGCAGGAATATGCACAAAATGGATTTGTTAAATGGCTTTAGAGACTTTCAAGCAAATGTAGAAATGGGTATGGACATTTTTCAAAGCATAAGGGTCAGGAATTTTAACAGATGTTGTGATTGCAACTGCCTGGTAGACGTGTAAGCATCGAACAAGACATGCAGCACTATGCTTGGTTTTTTTTTTTACAATTGAGCTCCCTTTTATTTTCTTCCTCTATCGTATACATATTTAAAACTAACTTAGCCTTATGCATTTGTACGATTACAAAACTAACTTCTTCACATGCCTATATTCTCTCCATCTCCACGCCTTTATTCTCTCCATCTCCACACCTTTATCCGAGAGTATCCCTTAATCACATTTATCTCTTTCCTTTATCTCATTCAATTTAATTTATTCTAAATTTTGCTTTTATCGTTAGTTTTAATTAAATTTCATTTAAATTTAATTCACTCTTTTTAAATTTCTCTTGTTATCTATAATTCATTTGATTTTTTTCATTTACTTAATTCAAACTATTTAAAAGAACTCTTTTGTTAATTAATTAAAATCATACATATACATACACATATATAATTATAAAAAATATGTATATCAGCCCATTTATACAATAAATGCATCATTTTAGATAATGAGGACATATCAAGTGGCACAACCTAAGTCATCATCGTGGAATCAACTCTATCATGCCATTAGACCATGACTTTGAGGTCCAAACAACATGAATACAACATGAATGCAATTAATGCCAACATGAAATCCATCAGTATTTCCCTTCACTCTATTGTTATTTTTCTAGTATAATTATTATTTGGCAAAATTGACTAAGCCTAATTGCAAATCAGAGAAGGCGGGTCATGACATATCCAACCTAATGTAGACCATCCACGAGCATGATTTGTCTTAGTTTTATCTAAAATCCATATGTAAGATTCTAGCTTTGCAACATATAAAGACATGGCCACTCACCTCAATAGTGAGGTGGGTTGTTTGGAAAAAAACTAGTAAAGGCATGGGTAGCCCAAAATGCTCTTGAAGTGGCTTATTATAATGATCAAGAATCTTCACAACAAATGCAACTGGAAAATCAACCTAAAGTGAAAAAACTAGGGTGAACCTTCTTCAAATGAACATCATGACAATCAACAAAATCCTCCCTAGGGTGGTGAGGGAGTAATGCAAATTAATCAAATGAATCCATCTCACAGGCTCTCATTGCTATATTAGTACAACATATTAGGGCATTGGAAGTAGGGGCACTAAGCATACCCATAAAAACTCTTCCCAAGGAAATGCAAGACCATAAAGTCCAAGGCAAAAAGCTAACATGAACCCTTCCATTAACATGCAAACTAGTCTGAATCAAGGGGTTCCTCAATCACCCTATATTTCAAATTTTACTTGCGAAATGTGAGCAAAGACGCCTTCATCCTCCACCTCTTCTATTCAACGCGAAAAGCATACACCAGCCTAAGGGGGTGCTAATAAACTTGGCACAAAATTACATAGGCCCACCTAGATTTCTACCAATCAATCATAGACATTAAAACTATGCAACTCTTTCTAGGACTTAACAACCCGACCTCAAATTTCAAACCCAACCAAACTATCTTGTCCCTCCAATGACATCCACTTTCATAGGATGACCTCCTTCTATGCATGATCCCTTCTTAAGGACATATCTCGAAAAATCTAAAAAGAGTCTTTAGACCATGCAATCTAAAGCATCATTTTTCCTTGACCACTCCCTAACCTTCCTAAATTTAAAGGAGAAGGGGATACCATTCCCACATAAATTCTTATGCGACTACTATCCAAGAACTCCTTCCTTGGGATGTATTAGTCACTTAGATCTTTACAAAATTTCTAGAGGAAATTACTCTTGAGTGGTACTCCCAATTTATTGAGGGCTTGATTCATTCCTTTTGACATCTCATTAGAGAGTTTGTGGTAGCCATTGACATGAACAAGTTGGTCAAAACTAGAATTAGGGAATTCTTAAATGTAAAACAAGATAATAAGTAGTCTACAACCCATTTCCAACCTAGTGGAGACAAGTCTTATACTCCTTGACTAGCGTGTCTCATATGGACCATCACAAATTATGCAATATTTTCTTGCAAGCCCTAAATATGGACACACAAGAGAAGGTCTAGAAGCCCCTGTACAAGTATTATGAAGAGGCTTTAGAAAGTGCTCTCCAGATTGATCAAAACTACTATCAACAATGATAAGAAAACTTGTGGAAGTAATGGAAGGTTAGTCACTCAAGGCTAAAACAATAATCAAAATTTAAATAAACACAATCCTTTAGCACGCAAAGTTCCAAAAAGCAATAGAAGTGTCAAGATGGATGGAGTTATAAATGCCCCACCTATTAAGAATAATAATGATAATAATAATAACCACAATTATAATAATAGTAATTGCACTAAACAATAATTACTCAAATTGAGGAAATCAAAATGCCCATACAATGGCCAATAATATTGACTATCCTCCTAGAAATGACTATCCACCTAAGAACAATTATTATCAAAGGGACAATAGACCACAAGACAACTATTCCTTTGATAATAACAAATATGACCCCTATTGTAGACCTAGAGAACAATCTAAAAAAATTCCCTATTGTAGACCTAGGGAACAATCCCAAAAAATTGTTCTTCCCATAAAACTATGTGACGTGCAATATAGAAACTTGTAGAGACTACAACCAATTTATCTTGAAGCTCCTTGGGGAATAACATGTCTTTATATCTATATGTTCCTCCATCCTTAAAACATGCCAAACAATAAAAATAATCAAGGGCCCATCGCCAACCAAAATTTAAACTTGAGAATTTACCAAAACCTCTTCCCACCTCATCAACATAACAACACAATGCAACCTAGTTCCTCTAATAGAGCATAATGGACAAAGGTGGGAAGGGGTTTTGCTAAATATGGTTAAGAAAGACATGACTAAAAATATAGATAGAATACCAATTGAATATGAGTTGTCCACAAATAAGATTGTGATACCAGAGCCTACACCACTGATCATTTGTTTAAGAAAGAAAGAGAAATCTAGGAAAATAATCAAATACCAAGAAATTTCTATATTAAAAAAGGGAGAAAACTTGAAGGAATTCACTACTGCTTACATGAAGGCAACCACAAAGATATCCAATTTGTTAAAAAGTGATGTGCCACAAAAATTTTCCTTTGATGCATGTTTAGCATAGCCTTAAACACTCGTTTAAAACTTGCAACCATTCCTTTTTAAGAAGACACCAACATGTATATGGTCAAACTTCTTATTTATAGTGAAGAGAAAGAACCTAAGCTCATATGAGAACTAGAAACAGAACCAAAAGTTACCCCATTACAAGATAATCTTTGGACCCTTCATTTTGATAGGGCTAGGTGTAAGATAGGATTTGAGGCTAGAGTAATTCTCACCTCTCTATAAAGGAAAATCCTACCCTTCACTTTTTGTCTCTTCTTCTACACTAACAATATCACTAATAACAAGGCACTCTTCTTAGAAATCAAGTTAGCATTGAGGTTGGGTGCCAAGAATATCTTATATTTCAACGATTCTCAATTGGTTGTATAGCAAGGTTCTAAAAATTTTAAACTAGATAGGAATGACTATGACCAACACTTCAATTATTCTTCCACACAAGCCATCCTTAGAGAAGACAATCAAATTCTTGATTCAATGGCCACCTCATTTATAATGTTTTCACTTCACACATGGTTACAAAACTCAAAGTTCATGATAGCAATTTGAAGCTAACCATTGATGTAAAGGAGTAATCTTTCACATGTCCATAGATATGTAGAAATTATAGCAAAACCCTTCACATAAGAATATTCAAAAAATGACAGCCATATTATAATACCTTCACACTTATAAGGGTCTCCCATGAGCTTCTCATAAGAAAAGATACGCATTAATACCTCATCTAAATGTCTACTTTCACTACAACAAATCCCTGTGATTCGCTCCCTTTTTTTCTCCATTTTTTGCTTCCACCCACTGTTTTAATGTATTTTTCTCCATTTTTTTGAAAAATTCAACGCTATTTATTGGGATGGCGCTGTTAATAGCATTTTTTGCACCAACCAGAACAAGTCGACGCTAAATTAGGTGCTAATTAGCGCCTAATTTAGTGCCTAACTTAGCGTCTATTTTAGTGCCTACTTTAGCTCCTATGGTAGTGCCTAATTTAGTGCCACATTTGACGCCGGATTTAACACCTGATTTAGTGCTTGTTTTAGCAATCGGGTTAACGCCTAATTTAGCACCTAAATGTAGCGCTTGATGTAGCGCCTGTTTTAGCACCTAATTAAGTGCCTAATTTATGGTTACTTGGGTTTAGGAGTATTATTTAGGGTTTAGGGTTTATGGTTTTGGGATTAGGGGTTAAGGTTTAGAGGTTTAGGGTTTAGAGAGAGATAGAGGACCAATAGGGAGATATAGAGGAGACCGAGGGGAGAGATAGGGAGATAGAGAGTGAGGGACATGGCCAAAGACATAGGGAGAGAGATTGAGAGGTAGAGGGACAAAGCCAATAGGGAGAGAGGGGAGAGATAGGGAGATAGAGGTTTAGGGTTTAGGGGTTAGGGTTTAGGGGCATTATTTAGGTTTAGGGTTTATTGTTTAGGGGTTAGGGGTTCAAGTACTTAGAGGTTTAGGGTTTAGGGTTTATAGAGAGAGAGGAATGATAGGGAGACATAGAGGAGACTGTGGAGAGAGATAGGGAGATAGAGAGTGAGGTACATGCACATGGCCAGGGACATAGGGAGAGAGATTGAGAGGTAGAGAGATGATAGAGATAGGGAGATAGGGGATAGATAGGGAGATAGAGGTTTAGAGTTGCTTGGATTTAGGGTTTAGGGGTTTGGGGTTTAGGGTTGCTCGGGTTTGGAGATAGCTAGAGAGAGAGAGAGAGACGAGACAGATAGGGAGAGATATTATAGGCTGAGACATAGGGGAGAGATAGGGAGATAGACTACTAGAGTGAGCGAGATATATATCCTACAGAGAGATAGGGAGAAGGATTGAGAGCCGATAGAGGGACAATATTAGAGATAGGGAGATATATAGGGGTTTAGGGTTTAGGAGCATTATTTAGGGTTTATGGTTTAGGGTTTAGAGGTTTAGGGTTTAGTGTTTAGAGAGAGGACTAATAGCTAGGAGATATAGAGAGTGAGGTATATGACCAGAGACATAGCTGGAAGTGATTATAGGGATATATATGGAGAGTGAGGAACATGGCCAGAGACACAGGGAGAGAGATTGAGAGGTAGAGGAATGATAGAGATAGAGAGATAGGGAGATAGAGGTTTAGGGTTGCTTAGGTTTAGTGTTTAGGGTTTAGGGGTTTGGGGTTTAGGGTTTAGGATTTAGGGGTTAATTAGGGTTTCTCAGGTTTAGGGTTTATGGGTTAGGGGTTAGGGGTTAGGGGCATTATTTAGGATTTATATATGTTTTAGGAGTTAGGGGTTAGGGTTTAGGGGCATTAATTATTTAAGGTTTAGAGGTTTAGGGTTTAGGGGCATTATTCAAGGTTAACGGTTGCATGCCAAAAGAAGTCTCTCTCTCTCTAAATCTGTCAACCCTAAATAATGCCCCTACTCCCTAACCCATAACCCCTAAACCCTAAACCTGAGAAACCCTAAACCTCTATCTCCATATCTCTCCCTTATCTCCCTCTCTCTAGCTATCATCCCTCTACTTCTCAATCTCTCTCCTTATCTCTCTAGATCAACATCTCACTCACTCTCTATCTCCCTATCTCTCGCTCGATTATCTCCTCTAATATCTCTCCCAATCTATCTCCTCTCTCTCTCTCTACGTACCTATCTATCTCCCCCTATCTCTTGCATGTCTCTCTATCTCCCTATCTCTCTAGTGATCACTCTCTATCTCCCTATCTCTCCCCTCTGTCTCCTCTATCTCTCTCTATGATCTATGTCCTCTCTATCTCTCTCTACCTAGCTATCTCTCCCTATCTCTCTATGATCTCTTGCCTCTCTCCCCTATCATTCCCATATCTTCCTATGTAGTCTCCCTTCTATTAATTCTCCCTCTCCCTTATCAATGAAGGAATTAATGATCAACAAAGCAAATGGAAATAAGAAAACTAGGACATGATTAAAAGAGGGATGAGGATATAAATTGGCAAACGGATGAAATGGAAACAAGCTGATAAAACTAAATTTCATTGGATGGGAAGAATGATGAGAGGAGAGGTGGAAAATAGTAAAATAGGGAAAAATTGGTGGGATCTAAAGGGAAATTTGAAAGGAAAAGGAAAACTAGGAAAGCTAGGAAAATAATTTAACTAGCTAGGACCTGGTAGATAATATATAGGTCAGAGAGAGAGAGGTGGGGTTAGAGGCCAGGGTTTAGGGGCATTATTTAGCATTTATGAGTTTAGCATTGCTCAAGTCTAGGGTTTAGAGTTTACTAGGGTTTAGGGTTTAGGGTTTAGGGGCATTATTTAGGGTTCAGGGTTTATGGTTTAGGGGTTAAGGTTTAGAGGTTTAGGGTTTAGGGTTTAGAGAGAGGACCGATAGGGAGATATAGAGAGTGAGGGACATGGCCAGAGACATAGGGAGAGATATTTAGAGGTAAAGGAATGATAGAGATAGGGCTAGATAGGGAGATAGGGAGATAGAGGTTTAGTGTTTAGGGTTTAGGGGTTTGCGGTTTAGGATTTAGGGGTTTAAGGTTTATGGCGGGTCAGGGCCGAGTTAGGTCTTAGGGGCATTATTTAGGGTTTATGGTTTAGGGGTTGTAAGGAAATGAGTGCAACTTAGAATTAACATCTAAGAACAATGGTGTCTTCGGTAACTTTAAATTTCATTATATTGCCTCAAAAACACTCACAACTATTCCACAAAGAGGAATCAGACATAGTTCATTTCCAACATTAACCCTTAGAGGAAAGTACAAGCAACATTAACGATTTTCAACAACAAGCATTATACAATTTCAATAACAGAACCATTAAACATGAAAGATGAAACAGAAGAGATGAAAACAGATTTACGTGGGGAAAACCCTTTTGGGTAAAAAACCCCACACTCCAAAAGCCCAAATCGCCATTGTATTATTCAACAACAAAAATACAGTTACAATACAATTCAGGCACTAAGCCCTTTCATGGAGATTAACATCCTGTTCCATCTAGAGATTATTCGATAGTCACTCCTCTTCTCTCTATCTATCTCTCATCGCATTATCCTCTGTTACCATAACGGACCAAACAGTTACAAAAGGAAACCGTTCAATTGACAATATTTGTGATATGCATTTCCAATGCAACGTTGGCTTTGCTATCCTTCTGCCATGTCAAGGAGGCCACGCCACCACTATCAAACCATTCCCAGCACCCCAGCTCATAACCGTTTCCACGACTATTTAGAATTGTGAGACCTCAATAGTACCACATGCACCAGTCGACGGCCACTTTTGCAGTTTATGTACACGACTACGAGATAGTTAACCGTCGGCACTTTTGTTGCCGATGAGACCAACAGTCTATAGCTAACGACCATCGGGAAGAGCCTGGCCAATGTCGCATCAGAGTGACCACAACCAGCGGAGTGACTTTTCCAAATAGTGTCGATAGTTATAATCTTGTCGATCCATAACCTCCATAGGAAAGACACAAACCATCAGAACAACCTTTCAAATCCAGACCGACAACTATTGTTACGCCGATACAGAGCCTTCATCAGAGTGACACAGAGTGCCAAAGAGAGTCATAGAGACATGTCAGGTCTCGCCGATGTCAACCTTCATCAAAGTAACACGAAGACCCTGTGAGACTCTTACTGAAGTGTCATGTCCCACTGATGCCAAGCCCTCGTCAAAGAGACACAAAGCATCGGAGAGACAACTTCCAGTCACGTCGATCTCACAAGTCACACTGATACACTACACCAAGCCTGTCAGTCCATCATTGGGACAAGAACCTTAGTCCAACTGAAATGATCAACACTCACCAATGCCTATAAATCTGAGACACATGTACTCAACAGTCTACATTTTGACACCTTTAATATGATTTTGAGTCAAATAGGTTCAATAAATGTTAAACTTGATGAGGAAGACAAATGTATCTTCTCACTTTTTTCTTTACCCAAAAATTAGGAGAACATAATGCTTGTTATAAATGGTAGTGTTGCAAAGGTGACTATGGAATCCTTTATTGTTACAATGCTCAATGGAGACATGAGGAGAAATTTCAATGATGAATGTTCTAAGGATGCCTTGCATGTTCTGCAAAGGCCCAAGGACAAAAGTGGATCTAAAGGGGAATGGTATAAATATCAATCCAAGTCAAGAGGAAAATCTAGAATCCCTAGGAAGATAAGAGTAAAGTTTTGGAAATATGGAAAAAGAGGACAACTAAAGAAGGAATGCAAAAAATAAGTTAATCATTGCCACAATCTCATGATCATTATTCTAGTAGAAAATCCTAGTTTTCATTCTTTTTCATAATGCATTAGTTAATCACACACTTCACATTTGACATCATGCTAAAAAGATCAAATAAGTTTTCTATTTCTTCTCAACTATTTCATTTCTCTATCTTAATTACTTAATATCTCAATATTTTATTCTACTCTCAACTCCTTGTACTTTAAAGTTTAATTAAATCTAGGATTGAACTTAAATCTTCTATTATAGGGTATGATTTATTTCCCTACATTTTTTTGAACTCGCAATTTCCATGCCTATATTTAGGATAAAAAAAAGATTGATTTTTTATTTTGAGATTTTTGTGGTTTGCATTTGTTGGAAACAACCCAATGCCTTTAATTTTGCATTCCTAAGAAACATCTAGGATCCTTATGTCCCCTTCAACAAAGTACTAGGTCAAACCCTCACCTTGCAAACATGACTACCTCTTTCTCCTACTTCCTATGACAATCACATGTTGCATTCTAATGATGAAGAAGAATATTATGATCATGATGTCTTTATTAAAAGTGTTGAAAATGAATAGGAACATGAGATCATTGATAAATTGAAATATTTGTGCAATCAATTAGCTAATATAGATGATCATAAGTCCACTTCATATTTCATTGATGGTCTTACTCAAGTACTTATCACAAGATAACATGGCATAGATACAATTAAGGATATATATGAAAAATAATTAAAGATAAACAAATTTAATTAACATTATTGCCAACAATTCATACCAAAGTTTGAACAATTTAAGGATATTGCAATAGGTAATTTGTCAACAATTGAACAATCCATTTAATTAACATTATTGCCAAAAATTTAATCATCTTTTTTTAAACATGGATTGCAAATAATTCTAAAAATTTAGAAGTCTTGGTCATTAACTTTACTGTCTGCTACAATGTCTTCTAGTGTATCATTGTCAATGTTCATATGTTCTTTCAAGTATTTAATATTATCATCATCCTCATCTTGACCTCCATCATCTTCATCATCATTGAAATCTGACTGTAGACCATCTATATTGTTACCAGATGTATTTGGATCATCATTTTGTATACCATCCATATTGTTGTCTTCCATAACATCATCCAACTCTGGATTGTTGTCTTCTTGTTCTTGAACATAACCATCTTCAACATCATCATGGATGTCAATTTCTTCGATGTTCTCTAATCCCTCTCTCTCATTTTGTTGGCCATCATTGTTTTGTTCAATATCCACTAATGCATCGTCAAATACATGCCTTAATCTTGGATCATAATGTATGACAAATATCCATTTCGGGTCCAAAATATCTTCATAGAAAAATACCTGCACATGAACGACATACATATATTAGACGTATGGTATAACAATTTTATTAATTAATAAACACATGTATATATTTGCAACAAATTGTGAATTAATAGATTAATGATCACTACCGCTTCTTGTTTGAGTTAAAGAAATACCTGCTCACAATGAATTGGTAGAACATAAGGCTCCTTATCCTCCAGTAGGAAACATGAGGAATCTATAGAAAACAATCCACTATGGGTATCATGTCTTCATGTCCTCTCAAATGCTTCATACCATCTACACTTCAAAATACAATATTTAAAAGAGCGGTAATCCAACTCAATAATTTCTTGTATTTTCCCAACATATTGTAGATTCCCTTCAATTATATTCTTATCTTTTGAGCTTGATCAACTGGATTTCTTGAAGTCAACCATGATGCCACAATTGAAGGATCACGTCTTTACATCTACACTTTCTACACGATAATGTCAACCATATGCCCACATTGTTGGATATTTCCTCACCTATGAAAGACCATTTTTTAGTTGGTCTAGCTCTTTTTTTTTTCAAAATCCATGGAGCTTCTGCATATGTTTCATTTTCCTTATTTGTCCACAAATGTTTTCTATCAATTTTGGTACGTGAAAGAGCAATACTCTCCTCGAAGACAAGGTGTCCTTCTCTTTGCCTGATATATGTCAAAATATAGAATCTGGGACTTTTTTGAAGACGTGCATAGGATCTAATAGGTGAGATATTAATAGATCCTTTCAGTAAGGGAGCTCATAAAATATGGATTTCCTTTTCATTCCTTCTGGCATATTAACTACAACTTGTTCTAGTTCTTCAATTGAATCACCCCGATCAAAAAAATCCTCCCAACCTTTCAATTTAGCATCTTCATACCTCTTAAGCCAATCACCTGGACCCATAATCATGGGAGGGCCTCTATTTTCAACTTTTCCATCAAATTGATTCTCAGGCGATTTCTAAACTTATGATCTAGTGGTAGAAAAACTATTTTGTTTGCGTAATTAAATTTATGTAGATCTTTAGAATACCACCCTTGAAATTTTTCTACACATCTTGGACATGCAAATATCCCCTTTGTTTGAAGCCCTACAATTCAATAAGTAATGTTAATAACATCAAAAAAATAGTATAAAACTAAGTATGAATGTTGGGATGAAAATAAATTATGAGTGTAAATATGTAAATATTTTATCTTACCAGAACAAACACCAAGTCCTGGTAAATCATGAATAGTCCAACATAGCACACTGTACAACATGAAGGACCTATTTGATGGGGGACGTGATATGTCATACATTCTTATGCCTTTTCATAGCAGTTGCATCTCATCAATAAAAGGTGCAAGATAAACATCCATGTTTTTAACTTGATGTTTTCCTGGAACAATGAGAGTCAGCATAAGGTGCTCCTTTCTAACACTCATCCATGGTGGAATATTTTATACTATCAATCCGACTGGCCAAACACTATAGAGCTCAGGAAAGAGAATGGGCACACTCCATCAATTGCAAGACCAAACCTGATACTACGGGGTTCATCTTTGAATTTTCTTGGCCATTTTTCCTCTATGTTTCATTGCTTTAGAGTTAGCCAGAATTCAAATGAATCCATCTTTACTCTTGTTCTTTGCATGCCAGTCCATCAATTGTGCAAGTGACTTGCAACGAAACATTCATTGAAGTCTAGGTATAATTGGCATGTGACATAAAACCTTCTTTGGAACTGTAGGACCTTGTACATCTGTACGATATCTCTTCTCTTTGCATACATGGCATTCTACCTTGTTTTGATATTCATCTCTGTATAAAATGCAATCATTTTTACATGAATGAATTTGCTTATATTCAATCCCCAACTCAACCAACAATAGATGCGTCTCTCTAAAAGTTGATGGCAACACATTATCTTCAGGGAATATTTTAGTTTTTAGTGCCCTGTAAGATTGCCGGAGATTAAATCAATTGAATGCTTTGACTTATGATGAACATGTTTGATATGTCAATCTATACTAGGACTATTTATATAAAATATATGGTTTTAAAATCCCCTTAAAGAAATATAAACGAAGTTGATGAATGTTTACGAATTATGTACACCAATTGACAATTGCAAAGTAAGAAATGGATTTCAACTCACTTCAGTAGGGTAGTGAGTCCTTTGTCTGACCAACCAAATAGTGACTTGATTTCTAATAATATTAATGTGTATGCTAGTTCTGAGGTTTTACTTGCACCTGATTTGAACACGGTTGTCTTCGCTTCTTGCTTGATGGAGTCTTTCATGTTGTTATCATCAACATTACGTTGGTGGTAATTACCCCTACTATCATCATTACTGTCAACCATATGATCATTATTGTCATCATTATTTTCATCCCCAAATAAATCTGTAAGCATTTCATTCAATCCTTCTTCATACACTGCATTTTCACTATCATGATCATCATCATTAAGGCTAGGTGGCATGTCATCAATGTATGCGGATCTCATCAGCTTTTCAAATTTCTCAGTTGGTACTATTCTCTTCAATAATGCTCTTTTCACCCTAGTATTGTTTAAAGGATGGTTTGGGTCATCTCGCCCAAATCTTAATAACCTAATTGGATCTTGGGTATTAGTATGTGTTTCATCAACATCTTCTACCTATCAACAAACACAAGCATTATTTAATGTTTGGCAACAATTGGATAAATCATAAATGTATCAATTTCAAAGAAATATAATCAAATATGGCTTAAAAAATAAAAATATTGGTTGTATGAACATATATACATCAATTGAATAATGGAACATTATTTTATAGACTACCTTTTTTATACAATAATTTAAATAAAACACAATTTGTACAACATGGTTTATAAAACATCAGTCCACACTCATTTATTATTCTTTGGTTTTCTACCCTTAAGAACATCCTTAGGGAGACCTTGTCCTTCCCTCTTCTTTCATGTAGGAGTGCGTTTTAAGAAGGGGTAATCAATCAATAACTCATCCCCAATGGTAAGGTCCATAATAGCCTCAACCATTATCAATCTATCAACCTCTGTTTTCATATCTCCATCTTTATCATTTATAACCTCAATAAATTGACAATTTGGTCTTACAGTAGGGTCCCTTCCCTTACTACTATTTATAAATCAGGACTGTAATATTTTTGTGTGTGTATGCACGTCCATCTATATACATAAGATGACCTCTATTAATTTCTTTTCCACTTTCCAATTGGGGACAATGTGTATACATATTCAAATTTAGACCATATGCTGACATGCTAGGCTTATATTCTGCTAGCCTTCTCCATTCACCACTGTAATATGATGGACCATAATATGGCATTAATCTCCTAGTGGTTTGCTTTGAATTGTTTCTATGTTTAGATCCCACATGTACATTTTGGACAATAAAGAGGCCTAGATTCACTCCATGATTATTGGAGGGTTGTATCATGTAGTTGTATCCCCAAAATTGAAACACCTCGTACACTCTAGGTAGTTGTTGATTACTAGGCCAAGCGCAATATAGTTGACGATCAAATATCTCTTTGTAAATTGATCTCAAACTCAAGGGCAATTCATCATCTCCATCACATTCATTCTCATAGGGTATGTAGTCCACCTTCCCCTTGTCTTTAAGCAAATTATGCATCTTTAAACCGGTTCTTGTTCTGTTGCTTGTTTTCATCGATTCCTCATCTTCCGAGCTGGTATATTGGCACATATTTTTGTTAGTTGTATCATCTGATAAATGATCATTTCCCTCTAGGTTGGAAGTCAGTGATCTAGGAAACTTTAAACCAAGAACTTTATCCTGCAAGTATCCATTAAGAAAAAAATTAGTTATTTAAATAATATAAAACAATGCTTAAACGAAGTATACATGTTATTTATATCAATTTGGAAAATTCCTTACCACAATTCCTATTGGATTTGAATCGATTGTAGGAGGCATACTACCGACTAGAAACTCATCATATATGTAATGTCTTTGTACAATCACTCGTTTGAATTGTTTCTTTCCATGACATATAGAACATCCACAAACAACAATTTTCAATAATACTGTGAAAAAAGATGGATGTATCACAAAATTTCATCAGATCATTTTTTCCTAAGGAAATTGGATTTGAGTGCCTGATTTCCCGCTTCATCCATTGTGTCCTCATTTGATATGACACAATCTATTGCCATGGCCTCGTCTAGCCCCTATAATACACAACATAGTAAATAATGTTTAGTACACCAATTATATCATTTCAACGAATATGCTATCCAACACAAAACCTCACTTTAGTCATAAATTTGACATATTGATATCATGTTTTGGCCATCCTAATTTTCAAACTTTTCCCTCAATTATAGAATCACATTTAATCACCATTCCTGTACATTTTCAACCAATAAGTTTGACATCAGAAGCCTCGTGGACCAAAAAATGACTTTATCTCCTCTATGTTGTAGCATTTGTGAATTCATAAACACCTTCCTCCTTTGGTTGAGGTTGATTTCTCTTCTTACCTCTATTGTATCTGCAGATTCCATTGTCATATCTATTTCCACCCACTTTCATCTCTACGATTTAGTAGTTCTACACTGTCCACGTCCTCTCTCCATGGCCTCCTCTAGATCCTGCAATACACAACAATGACAATAGTCACATAACAACTATTCACCAAGAGAATATTCTTGAATTTATCTTGTTAATACACTCACTTTTCATTAAGACGCACTATGAAAAACAAAATAGGACATTGCAACATTTTGCTCTTCAGAAAAAGTTTACACGCGGAATCTTGACAACTAGAGCTCAAATCTTATGATTACAAGATGACTACAAATTCACATCAAAAAGACATTTATTTCATATTTGACTCTCCTTTTTCTTTTATGGGTCATTTTAAGGCAATCTATATCTCTCCAAGTGGCCATAAAACCCTCAAAACTATCATAGAACGCTCAAAATAGTCTCAAAGAGTCATATGGTACCTGTGCTACATGTTTAAAGTTTGAATTTTGCTCATATTGTTGGAAAAAGGCCCAAAAAGACCTTTGATTTTTGAGTTTTATACTCTATAACATGCATCTCCTTGATCTTTTCATCTAATCTATGACATGTTGTCTTTGCATTTCAATGAGATCAATTCTTGAAAAATGACAATCCAGAGGTTAAAGAGACAAGTTGATACCTTACCTAAGTTGTCATGTTCTTGAAACCTTGTCACTATAAAGAGGAGATATCTAGAGAGTAATGTCACAAGGACATGACCAAGGCATGCACTATCATGAGCCATAGGGACAACTTACTACACCATCCAAAACTCCATTTGAACTAGCTACTATCAATAATTCACATTATTGGGGACTGTCATGAAGAAAACACCATGCATAGGACTGTCATAGTCAAAGTGGAGAGGATTGTCTAGTCATTGTATGACTGTCATAATAGCTAGTGGATTAGTTACCATGCTTCAACCTAAAATAGGTTAATGAGAACATAGAAATGAAAATCACAATACCATAAGCACACTCCATAAGCTGCCTATATAGTCCCAATATCATGTCATCATGATAGTAAGAGAAGAGTTGTTTGGTTTTTCCAAAGCCATATCAATTGCATAAGGATTGTCACCAACTATCTATGTAAGGTTGTGAAAGAGTGAGTCATTATTGAGCTAATCATAAGAGAAGCATGAAGTCAAAATGCTATCATGGAAACAAGATATAGTTACTTATTATAAGGACAATCCAAATTTGGCGAGTTTACGTTTTTATCAACTTTCAAGCAAATTACATCATTTTGCACTAATTGGAACTAAATTAGGTGCACTTTACACCGTCTTTGGTGCCCCAAATAGATTACATTTTTTGCCTAAAAGTCAGCGGTAAAGTCGATGTTAATTGCTCCGACTATAGCACCGACTATTGGATCAAAAAAAAATTAAAAAATTCCCGCCTGCACATACCCAAAACAAAACAAAACTTTAATATTGATTTTTGGTGTTCATTTTTTGTTTGGAGATTGAGTGATTGGGTTGGAGTCCCGCCTGAATTAATATATGAGAAAAATGCCACGCAAAGAGAAGAGAAATTTGATTTAGTTTTCGACACCATAGGTAAGGTTACAATTACAATAAAAAAATTTTGTTCCCAAATATATTTTTGTTTCAATTAAATGGAGAGGATTGTGAATAAAGGGTTGTAAATATTATTTTGTTTACAGGCAAATCGTTCAAGTCTCATGTGGTTGCAAAGGAGGAGGGTAAAATTGTAGACATTGCATTATTTCCTCTGCATCCGAGAGCAGTGAACGCATTTTTCAAACCCCATTGCCCAAGTTCACTTATCATTACCATCAATACCTTTCTTTGAACACAACTTTCTTGCTTCCTTCCTAAAAAAGTAGTCGAGTGCTTTCAGACAAGTCGATTGTGAGCAAACTAAAATTAGAGCTTTTGAGACGAGGGTGAGCAAACTAAAACAGAGGTTGGTCGAGACAATACAAGGAGATAGGGCTTTTGAGACAACGGTGAGAAAACTAAAATTAGGCCAAGAACTATAGATTCCCTCCCAAGGCACCAATTGATTCATAGGAAAACAGCTTCATGATTTGCTCTACAAAGTAAAGGTCAAAAACCTTGAGGAATACAGAAAAACTAGACGAAAACTTTCATACCTAGCAATGTGTACTTCATTTGCCTCCACAGACTTAACAAAAATAATTTTCCCTAGGTTGCCTCAAAATGTCAAGCAATAGAGGGAAGAGAGCAAAGGGAGCAGACTCTAGCCACAATGAGGTAATTCATTATCAATTTATAGATTTGTAAATGCTTCCATTGTTTCTTTGATTTTTAGTTTTTAGTTTTTTATTTGTAAATTTAAAAGAAGAAACTTATTTTATAGGAAGATGATACTAACAAATATAAAGAGGCATTGGCTTCCATATTGGGGGTAGAGGCAGTGAATAAATTGGATGGTGTGGACTTGACAATGCTTGCCAGATACATAGAAAAATGATCTGGTAAAGCCCCTGAAACATTACAACCAAATCAACAGTGTGAAAGGGAATCAATTGATTCCCCAACCAGTCATGGATCGAGCAAAAGATCTAGGAGGAAATCAATAACAATAACCTCTAAGAATGTGGAACAGGGAACAGAGGCTTCCAATGTCCCACCCACTCTTGGCACACAGACTTCTTCGACCACCACGCCATGTTTTGCATCTTGCATTGGTACCTACGATACCAAGATAGAATATGATGTGGTTTTAGGGGACATCTGAATGACGGATGCTGGAAAAACATTTGTGAATAGGTTGAAGGAATCATGCCTTCAATGGTTCAAAGACCATCTACATTTGTCATTCTCAAAGATACCCATGCACTTGCAAAAAGCAGTTATCTAAGACATGGAGACTGAATTTGGCACAGGTTGGTCCGTAAAGAAAATAAAGCTACAAATGTCTCAAAACTACAAGAGATTTCGATGCAACCAAGCAAAGAAGATAAAAAAACTCCCTCTCGAGCAAAGGCTCAAAAAAAGGCCAATTGATGTAAGTTTGAAAGTATGGAAAGAGCTTGTAAAAGCATATGAGAAGTCTGATGCACGGAGGAAATCTGGTGAGGAGAGTACGTAAGTATTTGAATTTGCTCATAAGATTATATCAAATTTATTAAATAATTTTTAAATTTTATTTGTGCATAGTTAAATTGAATTAGTATATGTTTCAGGACAAGGCCTCCAAGGCTAGGCTTGACAAACTTCGTGCCATGCATCACAGTGCCCAGAAAGGTTTACAAGCCTTGATCTGTACATTTGTAAGTATATTTAATAAGTTAAATGATATATATATATATATATATTAATTTCCTAGGAAAAGGTAAATGATTGCATATTAATTAGTTTAACTAGTCCATGTGCCATGTTTTGACAGGAGGAGAAATATGGCTAGTGTGAGGGGGAAAATAGATTAATCAAATCAATGAATAATAAAACCCAAACATCAATGGAAGTTGAAAGCAAAGAAGATTAAAACAAGCAAAAGTAAATGTACTTACAACCTCTTTACCTATCGTTTTCCATTGCTCGCCTATTTGTCCTTGATCTTGATGATGAAGCCCTCAGAAGTGTTGCTGCCTTGCTTGTTGGAAGATGACAAAGACAAAATGGCTCTGATATTCGTGTGATTGAAGGTGAGCTTCAACACACTAAATAGAAGATGAGATGAATACTTAAGAAAATGGGTGACAAAGGCACGTTTGATTTCCTACAGCATAAGTTTGCATAAATGATAAGATATGAAATGACAAGAAGAAAGTTGTATTTATAGAAAAAGGTGAGGGAAGATCAATGGTTGAGAAGAAAAGAGAAGATCAACGGAGGAGGATTGTTGAGGAACGTGCAACAAATAGAAGAAAGACATGTGTCATTCAAAAAGCAGCTTTGTGGAGTTAATTCCTCTCTTGATGAGGATGAGATTTGATTTTCTTAAATTAGAATTTATTTTTCTAATTAAAGAGAAAGTTTGCTTTAAAGATGCTTTAAAACTGCTTTTGTATGACAAGAGGAAAGTATTTTTAGAAGATAAGAATGATTTTTGAAGATAAGAATGCATAATTAAATAAAAAGATTTTATTTAATTATTTTGTAGATAATTGAGCTCGAAATAAATAAAATATAGAAATATATTTTATTTTTGTGAAGAAATTTGAAGAATAATAAAATATAAAAATATATTTTATTTAGTGGATATTTAGATTTTATTTAAATAAAATTTGCATTTTATTTAAATTTGGAAGAATAAAATATTTTAATTAAATAATTAAAATTATTTAATTATTTAGCAGAATGAAGGTGATGAAAATGAATTTAATTAATTAAATAAAATGTAATTTATTTAATTAAATGAGAGGGGATGAATCAGGTAAATAAATGAATTTATTTATTTATTGATAGAAGAATGTGAATGATGAAATAAATATTTAAAATATTTATTTAAGTAGAGTCATGCCAATTTTAGGTGTATACACTTTGCCCCTCTTTGATGAAATGTGTTTGATCACGTTGTTTCAAAGAAAAAGAATTTTTGACAGTGACACATGCCCCAGTTTGCCCGTGGTACAAGTTTAACGACAGGATGCCCCCTTGGGAGATTGGACGGGAAGAAGGCAGAAGGTGTGAGATGGACAATCTCATGAAGAAGAAGGTGAAAAACGGGTTTAGGATGGAGAAAAATAGGATATGGTGCGGAGAAAATGACATGGGAAGTAGCCACAGTTGTCATGCAGTCAGGTATGGGTCATTTGCTATATAAAGGAGCTGGGTCCACATATTATAATCATTTGTACACTTGTCCATAGTTGATTAGTCCTCTAGAGAGCTTAGGAGAGTATGGCAGCTAGACAGATGGATATTCCTCGTGAGGAGCACCAGTTTGAGCGGATTTGACGGTTCAATCGGCCAACGGAGGTAGGACCCCCAGTATGTAGTTCTTCAAAACTTGTCAAAAGTCAATTTTTATGCCTATTAATGGCTAGGAAAGACAACTAGGACAAATGCACTGAAACACTCTTTGGCGCATATGACCCCCGAAGTGGTGCATCTGTTGCGCTATGGCGCATTTGATCTGTGAAGCGGCGCATTTGATAGTATTGCGCTTTTGATTCTGGAAGCGACGCTTTTGATAGTTTTGTGCATATGACCTCCTAAGTGGCGCATCTGTTGCGTTATGGCGCATTTGAGCGGTGAGGTAGCACATTTGATAGTATTACGCATTTGAGTCATTAATTGGCGCATTTATCAGGAAATGGCACATGTGACCTAAGGATTTGCGCATGTGCCAGAACGGCGCATACAAGCTATGGATTGGCACATGCAAGCTCTGGATTGGCGCATTCATGGGGAAGTGGCGCATGTGATATGGATCGGCGCATCTGCTACCTAGATTGGCGCATTTGCACTAAAACTCAAATGACTTAACAAAATTAACCCAATTGGCACCTTGATCGATGCGTCAATTGATAAGCGATCTCTGAGATTATCAGGAATCTAGTCGAGAGATGATATGCTGTTTTGGTTAATTTGATATGTCAAGTCATTGATAAGATAATTTGATTGTTATGAGTAGGCTTGCTTGGATATGGATTTTGTTGACGATATGCTATGCTTGGATATGGACTTCTTTGACATTATGTGTTGTTTGGTTGCAGGAGGATATTCAGACTATCCTGACGTCACGAGAGCAGTTTCTATTGCCGTTGTTACAGCAGTATATGTTGACCGAGATAGAGCACGAGGCTCTAGGTGCTATCGGTCTACACTATGTTTGCTTTATGTTCGAGGTTCGCACGAACCGGGCTATGTTGATGGCAGTGGTGGAGCAATTCCACAGCGAGGATGGTACATTCCATCTACCGA
Organism: Cunninghamia lanceolata; assembly: GCA_027924645.1. Lineage (NCBI taxonomy): Eukaryota > Viridiplantae > Streptophyta > Pinopsida > Cupressales > Cupressaceae > Cunninghamia > Cunninghamia lanceolata. The sequence goes on along the minus strand of BSBN01000163.1, from coordinate 2,144,651 downwards.
CGAGGGAGATGGCGGTTACTCTCGAGGATGTGTACCAGATTCTACACCTCCCTATTCAAGGAGAGCTGGTTGAGTATGAGTCGCAGCGGGACGACAACTTAGAGGAGTGTAGATGCATATTTGATGATCCAGAGTTGGTGGGGGAGGACATTTCGTGGCAGGACATGCATGACTGCTATGACTACTTCCCGGGCATAGTGGCTGGACTGATCGGTGGCATGATATGTCCCGATAGGAGAGCGCACGGCTTCCCGATCAGCTGGGGGAGGGTGCTGAAGAGTATGATCACAAACGGGACCCGGTATGCATGGGGGTGTGTGTGCTTGCACACTTATATAGAGACATGCACCAGGTGGTTTATCACAGAGGAGTCAGTTTATCTACGGGTACGTCGTTGTTGCAATTTTGGTTGTGGGAGCACATTGCTATCACACGGCTGATACATGTATTTCACAGGCAAAGGGGTGAGCCTTATAGTTACAGCTATGCAGGTGTGATTTCCCAGCACAGGCTGGGGAAGCTAGAGTATTGGAGGCATGCTTTTGATAGTGTGGATGCAGTTGTCTGGCGCCCTTACATAGACTGTGAGGTGTGGGATGATGAGGCAGATGAGCTTCCATACTGTTTCCAGACACAGTGGCTCATTGGTAGGACTAGGTACATTTTAGAGAGGCAGATTGTCAACAAAGTGCAAAGGTAGTTTGGCTGAGTCTAGGGCAGACCACAGGGGGAGGCACGCTTTGCCAGGACCCACGCAAAGAGGTATAGATGGGGTCCCGTGGCATCATATGAGGAGGCGCTGGCCGACTTTCAGTAGATCCCCTATGCAGCTTGGCCTATGCGGAGGGAAACAGTGGATGCTAGCATGACGCCAAATTATGAGGAGTGGTTCGCTGCCCATCCCTTTCCCAGATATTCAGGGCCAGGAGAGTTGGCTCCTCGTATCGACGAGGAGGGTGTAGTTGGCAGGAGGAGGGGAGGACAGAGGAGGAGGAGGAGAGATCAGGGAGATGATGGGAGATAGAGACAGAGGCAGAGGGTTGGAGAGGTACCTATGGGCCAGCAGGCTGTGGGACAGGTACAGGTCGAGGTGCCAGTTCAGCCAGAGGTAGCACAAAGACAGATGCTGCCACCATAGCAGGTGGCACAGTTGATATAGGGACAGGTGCCAGCGCAGCAGGTGGCATAGGCAGAGCAGGCCCCACAGCCTAATGTGTAGTAGCAGGTTCTGGTTGCACTACAGAGCCAGGTTAGGCAGCTGAGGGCTCATCTGAGAGCAGCAGAGTCGCGGAGAGAGTCAAATGTGACTCGGTTATCAGAGTTGACGAGAAAGAGAGAGAGAGAGAGACGCAGCCTTAGGCAGCATGCGGGCTATGAGGGCAGAGAGAGATGCAGCCGTGATGGCCATGGGCACAGATGGGACATCCAATTTTTTGGTTTCACAGGTGCAGCAGGCACAGGCACAGGTGGTCCAAGTGCAGAGTGAGCTTACTAGAGCTTAGGCACGGGCTCAGTACTATAGAGGGTTGTATCATGGGGCAGTGGCAGCGGATCAGTGTGCCACTAGCTTTAGGAGCCAGTCAAAGGCATTCCAGCGGGCAGGTGGTTCTCAGTCTGTAGGCTTAGTGAGGGGTCCCTAGCAGTTAGGGGGAGGCAGAGGAGAGGGCAGTGCAAGGAGCAATATGCCATGGCAGCAGGGTTAGACAGACCTGGATACTTGTACCGTTTATTCGATTGGATGTACACACTTTGGATGGCTGAGATAGCCTGGTTATGTACTATTTTTTGCCCTGAGACATGTATCACCATTTTTGTTGCACCTTGTATACATTTTATGACATGACTCTAAGATATTGGATAGATATTTTGATATGTTGTACATTTGGACATGTTTTTGATGATTATATGATGATGCAGTTGTTCATGGTCTACATGCATGTGTTCTTACATTTATATGCCATGGATGCAATCGATTTGGTGATGTACTTGTATATGTGATGCATACTAGATGGATGTTAGGATGATTTGATATGTAAATGTGTATGAATATGATTATGCAGCTCTATATGGAAATGTCTATGTTTTTGATTTTGTTGCTATTGATATACTGATGCAGATGTATGTGGATAACCTAATGTATGTATGCAAAATGATTTAATCATGTGGATGACTATCGCATGTGATATGATATGCTGTCTATGCTATGTTTTTGAGATGTCCAAATGTACTCAATCAACACAGAGATGATATAGATAAGTAGAAGAAAAGAGGTGGAGGAAATGAGGATTTTGCACTTGATATGTTGCAGGATTTTATTTATTGTATGGATGATATAGATTTGCTGGATACGAGATGGATATGGGTGTGGATTGTCATTTTGAGATTTTTGCAAGGTTTTTGCTTTCATCATTGGGCACTTTTTGGTATTTTTCACTTTTTTGAAATGTTGGAAGGAAGTACAAGCATCAAGGTATAATTAAACCGATATGACCTGAGCATTACTTACATGGATTTTGATATAGCAAGTTGATACAAGCATCTAGTCAAACTTGAATCTAGATGACCTGAGTACTTCTTGCATTTCAACAGACAAGGATTGCACCTTTTCATGTTTAGACCTCAGAGTCCTTGATGATCTTTTGCTGATCATGTCATTAGATAGAAGTCGTCACATTACTAAAGTTTAATCCACAAACAGCAGACAAAGAAAAATTATGCCCCCATCATAGCATCTCTAGCTTTTGGCATCCTTGAGTAGCATAGGAAGACATAATGACAAAAATTCAAGACCTTGTAAATTAACCTATTGACAAAACATTCTTGCATTAGATGTGTCTTTGGCCATAATTGATATAGAATCAGTTTTAGTGTTTTTGGTATGGTACTCTGCTTTGTTTTGAATAGGTTGATGTTTTGTGTCAAGACTTTTGTTTTTGGGTAGCTTGTGTTTGTTGTGCTTGCTTGTCTAGTGAAAAGGTATCGCTATCCTTTATTGGTGTCCTCCTAGAAAAATGGCATTCAAGAATCCAAATCTGCAACTAGGTCGAGGAGTTGCCCCCAGTTTAGACAAAGATTGACTTATTATGGGTGAGACGATAGACAGATATGGAGAGACGGGCCCTAAAGGACTGACCTAGTGCCTCGGGGGCTCATTGCTAAATGGCCTTGCCTACGTGATGACGCAGAGGCAACATAGTCCAGGGTAAACCCTAGCGGACCTAAGACCTAGGCGATGGAAAAGTGGTGCAGAAATAACACGGACTCAAGTTGACAGAAGGACTAGACATGGAACAGACGGGACCGTGGAGTGGAGTAAAGTGAAGCCTCGAGGGTGCATTAGGAATGGCCTTGCCTACGTGATAACTCAGAGGCAACATAGTTTGACAATGGTTCAAAGGACTAGGTCCAGACGGACAATACGATGGACACAAGAGAAATGAAGTCAGAACAGATAGAGGAAGTGGTTTGTCGCAGATAGCGCCTGTTTACCAGGTTTTCACCACTTGCTTTTATTTGCACGAGAAGCTAAAAGTACACATGACGCTTGTTTGCCAGGTTTTCACCATAGGACGTTTTTTTTTATTTTTTCACTTTTTTTATTTTTTGTTCTTATTTTTTGGCACTTTTTTTATTTTTTTTATTTTTTCAGGACTCTCTTACATTGGGGTTTTCAGGTATAGAACTTGCGAAGGTGCATGCTGTTGATAGGATCATCGAATAGTTCACCTTCAAATGTAGCCAATTGATATACCCCTGATCCATAAGCTGTGATGACGATATAGGGACCCAGCCAGTTAGGTTCAAACTTTCCTTTCTTTTCTCTATCTTGCTGATTTCTGGGATTTTCTCTTAGGACTAGGTCACCGACTTGGAATATCTAAGGTTTTACTTTGTGATTGTAGCTTCTGGACATGTGTTGCTAATATGCTTTCAAGTGGTTAAAGGCCTGTTGCCTTCTCTCTTCGAGCAGCTCTAATTCTTGGAGTCTGGTTACTCTATATTCTTCATTTGATATGAGGCCTTTTAATGAGACTCAGAAGGATGGGATCTTGACTTCAATGGGCAAGATAGCTTCAGATCCATAGACTAGGGAGTATGGTGTTGCACCTGTGGGTGTGCGGATGCTTGTGCAGTAAGCCCACAATGCCGGATTCAGTTGGGCATGCCAATCACGGCCAACATCATTGACGGTCTTCTTTAGTATTTTCAGAATGGTTTTATTTGATGCCTCAACCTGGCCATTGCCTTGTGGGTAATATGGGGTTGAGAAGAGGTGCTAGATATGGAATTTGTCACATAGTTCCCTGACATCTTAGTTTTTGAAGGGTCATCCATTATCCGTAATAAGGGACGAAGGGACACCATAACGACAAATGATATAGTTCAGGATAAAAGAGGCAATCTGCTTGCCTGTGATGTTGGCTAAGGGCACAGCTTCAATCCACTTCGTCAAGTACTCTGTGGCAGTGATAATGAATTTATCACCACTTGAGGAGGGAGGATGAATCTTGCCCACTAAGTCGAGTCCCCACTGACAGAAAGGCCAATGAGTCGTTAATGGCTGTAGTTCATGCGCTGGTGCATGTATCAGGTTCCCGTGGATTTGGCATTTTTTGCATTTCTTTACAAACTGATAGGAATCTTGTTCCATAGTTGGCCAGTAGTACCCCATCCGTATGAGTTTCTTGGCTAGGGTAGGGCCACTAGAGTGAGCCCCGCATATACCGTCGTGTATTTCACTCAGGGCGGTTTGATATTCCTCACTATCGAGACACCTAAGGAGAATACCATCGAGACCTCTACGATATGAGGTATTGGCGATAATGGCATACCAGGATGCCTGGCAGATAAAGGTTCATTTTTTATTACTGGAGAGATCAGGGGGAAGGGTATTCTCTTTAAGATAGGCAAATATCTTTCCATAGAGAGGGGAATCGTCTCTTATGATGTGGCATATGATATGGGATTCTAGGGTATCGTATGCAGGACAGGAGACTGGCTCTACCAAGAACTAGTATCGTGATTGACTTTCCAGAATGTCGAGGAGAGAGGCAATTGTGGCCATAGCATCTGCAGCTTTATTTTCAATTCTTGGTATCTGCTCAAAAGAGATCTTGACAAAGTATTCTTTGAAGTCATCTACCATTCTCTTGTAAGGGATCAATTTCTCATCTTTTGTTTGGTAGTCATCGTTCACTTGATTGATGACTAGCTATGAATCACCATACACTTGAAGCTCTTTGATGTTCCATTCAACTGCTAGCTTGATACCGATGACCAGGGCTTCATACTCTGCCACGTTGTTAGTGCAGGGAAACATTAATCTGTATAATCTAGGGATTGTATCACCGTTAGGTGTGATCAATAAGATACCTGCCCCTGATCCATGTTGAGTGTATGAGCCATCAAAATACATTTTCTAGGTTGCTGTATTTATGTGGAAGATAGATTCATCTGGAAACTCAAAGCTCAGAGGGCTGTCATCCGTTAGAGGTGCATCTGCCAGTTGATCTGCTAGTACTTGTCCTTTTATTGCTTTCCTGTCTACGTATTCGATATCAAACTCACTGAGAAGCATGACCCATTTGGATAATCTACCTATTAAAGCTGCCTTGTTGAGTAGGTATTTGAGTGGATCGATCTTCGCTACCAATTTGACAAAATGTGACAACATGTAATGTCTCCATTTTTGTGAGGCGAAGACCACCGCTAGACATGCTCTTATGATAGGTGTGTATTGTAATTCATACCCGACGAGTGTTCGACTAATGTAGTAGATAGCTTGTTCTTTCCCATCGTAGTTCTGTTGTGCAAGGAGAGCTCCCAGAGCTGTGGGTGTAGCTGAGATATATAGTATGAGAGGTTTGCCCTGAATTGGTGGCATTAATACCGGTGGTTTCATGAGATATTCCTTTAGTTGCTAGAATGCCTGTTCACATGACTCGTTCCATTTGAAGGGGACATTTTTGTGTAGCAGATGAGAGAATGGGTGGCACTTGTCTGCCAGTTGGGAAATGAACCTTCTAATAGACTGTAGTTTGCCTTGTAGGGATCTTAGCTAAGTCAGGTTCTTAGGAGGTGGCATCTCCATTATGGCCTTCACCTTAGCTGGATCAACTTCGATACCATTTGAAGATACTATGTAGCCCAATAATTTACCTGATGTAACCCCGAACACACACTTCTTTGGATTAAGGCGCACATTGAACTGTTCCAACCTATTGAAGATCTTGTCTAATACTACTAGATGTCCTTCTCTTGTAAGTGATTTCGCTAGAATGTCATCGACGTAGTCTTCCATTATAGTGTGCATCATGTCATGGAAGATTGTAGTCATGGCTCTTTGATATGTTGCCCCAGCATTTTTCAGACCAAATGGCATGACACACCAATAGTAGGTGCCCCAAGGACATGTAAATGTAGTCTTGTGTTGGTCTTCTGGTATGATCTTTATCTGGTTATATCCTGAGAAACCATCCATGAGTGACAACATAGTGTGCCCTGCCGTAAGATCTACAATCATGTCTATGTTGGGCAGGGAGAAGTCATCCTTGGGACAAGCTTTGTTCAAGTCCCTGAAATCATTGCATATTCTGACCCTGCCATCTGGTTTACCCACCGGTACTATATTCGAAACCCATTCAGGATAGTCTATAGGCCTGATAAATCTAACATCTAAGAGTTTCTTTAGCTCTTCTTTCACCATGAGGGCCACATGTGGATGCATCTTTCTAAGTTTTTGTTTGACCGGTTTAGCTCCTGGAGCTAGAGATAGATGATGCATGATAAGATTTGGATCTAGCCCTGGCATGTCAGTGTAGGTCCATGCAAAGTTGATCTGTTTTCTTTTGAAGAAATCTATAAATGCTGGTTTTTCATGTTCTATTAGAGCCTTTTCCATGTGGACCATTCTGGGATTATCACCTGTGTTGACATTGATTGCTTCTGCCGGTTCTATCAAGATCGATGATCTCTCCTGATGTGTAAGATTGGGAAGAGGGTCAAGCCTTCCATCCTTCAGCACCTTAGAGAGGTTTTCACTGTTGGATACATCTTTATTTTTACTTTTTGGATGATCTAACACTGTCACGGAGCGGTTTTCACTATTAGATCATTCTTTTATTTTGATGTTTTTATGACTGAAAGGCTTGGCTCTCTCTCCAAAATAGGCCTTCTCATTGAGTTCAATAACATAGCCAGCTCTGTGGTCTCCTGTAAGTATGTGATCTCTAAGCTCAAGATAATTGATGATGGCTTCGTCATTTTCAAAGGTGTCTAGCTCAAGGGTGGTGCCTTCTAGGTCCCAGTCGATAAGTTCAGGGTGTACCAAAGGTAAGGGATCATTAGGTTGGTCTGGTTCAATGGCGTTGATGGTTAGGACAGAATTATTAAAGGCCCGAACAAATTCTGTGATGGTACCCTCTATTAGTGGATCCATCAAGGGGGGCATCATTCCTTCCTCATGATTTTCATTATTGTTGCTATGCGGGTCAGACTCTAGCAGTCTAGCCCTTGGACCTTGTCTCTTGTTGGCATGGGTCGGGTCGTACTCGTGGACAATGTCAATATCCTTTTCATCACAAGACATCTCAGAGAGGCTATCCCACTCATACTCATTAGAATCAGTCTCACTATTCATCTGCAGTTGTTGAATTTACTCAGCCAGATTGCTAGTAGACTTTTCTGGTTCTTTGTCCTTTTTCTTGTTTGCTCGGTTGTTTCTCAGTGCTCCCATGTATCCTATCCCTGTAGTGTCTCGGGCCATTAGGGTATGAGGTTGGATGGGCTTAGTGATGCCATCCTTTCTTGAACCAAGTGGACCATGTCCTTCATACCCCATTCTCTATAGCATTTGAAAGCCTTGACCATATTGTGTCGTTTGTATAATGGGATGGTTATGTTGTGTTGAGGAACTACCTTCATCTTTGTATAGCCACTGTAGGATATCTTTTTCATCACTTTCGTCTTCTAGGTTTCCCCATTTCACAAATGGTCCTTTGGTGGTTCTCTCTACTTTGGGTGTCCTTAGGATGGGTCTCCCATACAATCTAGGAGATAGAGGTAGTTGTGCCAAATAGAGGGATTGGGAGACCGTGTACTCACCCAGGCCTTTATCTTGGAGTTGGAGTTTAGGTTGAGATGCTCTTGAAGAGGAAGCAAGTGTAACTGGATCTACACAAGATGAAGAGGCGGCAGAAGCACGGTTGGTGGGGATTACAACTTCTGGTTTGGTCTGAATAGAGTTGTAGTATTGAAAGGGGTTAGGGTCATCTTGGATAGTGATCTCTTGACCTTCATGTGGGAACTTGATACATTGATGGTATGTGGAAGGTACTACTTTCAAAGCATGGATCCATGGTCGCCCAAGAAGAATGTTGTATGCTAGCTCCATGTCAAGGACTTGACAAGCTACATCTTTCACTACGGGGCCCACCCTGATTGGTAGGGTAACAATTCCTTTAGACATTCTTTCTTCCTCATCATAGGCTTTTATGGTGATTTTTCTTTTCAGATCGATAGCCTTCTCTGAAAACCCCAATGTAAGGATTAGCTTCAATGTGCAGATATTCAAACCAACCCCTCCATCTATTAGGACTCTTTTGATCTTGTGTTTATGTATGAAAGCTTCGATATGCAGGGAAGCGTTATGGGGTTGAGTGATTGACATATCATCCTTCTTAGTGAATTATAGGGAATGCAGTGAGGTGATGTGACTGACCATGGTTTGGAATTGTTCTTTAGCTAAGTTCGTGGGGACGGAGGCTTCTGCTAAGGCTTTGTCAAGTATGGACCTATGAGAAGGAGATAGACGCAGAAGTTCTAACATGGAGATGTGTGCAGGTGTTTTGTAGAGTTGATCCACGATACTGTATTGACTAGACGGGGGAGCGAAAGCTCCTCTAAGGGTGACCCTGTTACTACGGGTAGTAACATTGCAATCCAGATCCTTATTGATAGTGATCACATTGATGTGTGAATCCCCTTCTAAGATATGGTTAACAACATAGTCAAAGCTGACATTTGTCTAGTTTGCATTGTTAGAGCCACTATTATTTCTGTTGGGAGGTCCTCCATGCTCGTAGTTAGGGAGAGGATCCTTGAATGCCTGATGATCGCTATTAGAGTTATGTCCGTGAGATTGTCCATTAACAGATATTTTGTTTTGCTCTATTAAGTCTTGGATTATATGCTTGAGTGCAATACAATCATTTGTCTTGTGCCCCCTATTTCGATGATATTCACATAAGTCATTGTCGTTCCACCAGTGGGGTTTGACCTTTGGTTCGTACTCTCGTGCTGAGGGAAGCGTTATGAGATTGTTGGCGATTAGCTTCTGTAGGGCAGTTTCTAGTGACTCATCCAAAGGTGTGAACTTTCTCCTAGGCCAAAAGTTGGTAAACCTAGATTCAGTATTTCTTGGTTTGTTTTGCGGGGGGTTATTTTGAGGTGTTGATAGATTGAAAATTGGTTGCTTAGGTGCCGCATTTTTGGCATCTACTACCCCATCATTTACGATGTTCTTATTTTTCATCCAGAATCTAGGTTTGTGATTGTTGGTGTTGGTATTAGGAGTGTCTTTGTAGAGCTTGATTTGACCTTTCACGATTAGGGTTTTTTCTATGATGAGGCCCATCTCAATGACCTTGATAAAAGAAGTAGGACATTGGATTTGGATTTGGTAGCTTAGGTCCATTTGTAGATTATGGATGAACATTTCTAGCATCTGTTTCTCTGGCATTTGGTGTGGGTACTTGCTTGCCAGTTGTCTCCATCTCTGTAAGAAGGCGGTGAAAGATTCTCCTCCTTTCTGTTTGGTGTTACAAAGATCCAATATTGAGGTTTCGTGCTCAATATTGTAAGAGAAGTGGGTGACAAATTTGTCTACAAGCTCGTTGAAGGTTTTAATACCGGGTGGCAGTCTAGAGAACCATTCCATGGCTTGCCCACCTAGGCTTCGTGGGAAGAGTCGCATAAGGTAGGTGTCATTATGTGCGACCTCAAGACAAGCAACGTTGAATTCTCTAATGTGATCCCTTGGGTCACCCTTTCCTCGATATTTGTCAAACTTAGGCACCTCAAATTTTGAAGGGAAAGGTATCATGACCAAGGCCCTATCAAAAGGATATGGTGAAATATCCTCTAGGGTGTAATGTTTAGTCGATGCTCCCATTTTCATGTCTGAAATTTGTTGTTGGAGATCTTCATATTTTTGGTTCATTAGACTTAGGGCATCTGCAGCATCAGTGTTGGTTTTTCTTTTGTCCAAAGGTGTTTCTTCCTCATGTCTACTTCCCTCAGTTTCCTTGAGAGTCTCTATGTCATAATCCTTAGGGAGCTTGACTCCTAGACTTGCTAGATGTAAAAAGAACTTTATGGGGTCTTGAGCAAGTGCTCCTTCTAATAGGCTTGAAATTTTGGGTCGTGCTATGCGAGAAGGATCTCGTCCATGGAAATTTCTTCTTCACTTTCGTGAGTGTTTAGAATGATTTTCTCTGCCATTTCGATCTGTTTTTGTTTTTGTAATCTTGTTAAGACCATGCAAGGTGGTAAAAAGATGGGATGGAGTGAAAAAGATTCTTTGAGCAAGATGCTAGGGTGATACAAAGTTTTAGCAAGGTTCTTCTGAGATCTATGTGATGTCAAACAAGTTGGGTATACAAAGCTATATTCAAAGTAGGGATGTTAGAAATCCAAATACTTGATGTTGACTAGTCTTATATAAGCCACTAGTAGAGTGCTAAGAGAAAGGATAAGTAACCCTTGATATTGAACACTTACTAGGTTTGTTTAAGTATTGATTGTGATCTAGAATAATCTTGGTTCTAACCTTGTAGGAATTTGGGAAGATTTGGCGAGATTGTGGATGAGCAAGTAGCTATGGTGTGAAAAAGAAGGAGAAATGGTCAATTTGCAAGGTCTCAATCAGATTTTGAAAAACTGAAACAGGTTTTGAAGATGGTTTTTGAAAAGTTTTTGACAGTTTTGCTCTTGGAAGGTACTAAACTTTGCTCTTAGGTTTAAATGCGCAACAACATAAGTCAGATGCGCTAGCAGTCAGAGTAAATGCGCAATAAGTCAGTTCAAATGCACAACACTGGCAAAGTTTCAAATGTGCCACAATAGATGTTAAATGCGCCAAAAGTCAGGACAAATGCATAATATTGGCAAATGTGCCACAACAGAGTTTCGATGCGCAAAAAGTCAAATTAGATGCGCAATACTGGCAAATGCGCCATAATAGAGTTTAGATGCGCAAAAAGTTGAATCAGATGTGCCACAGGTCATGGCAAATGCGCAACTCTGGCTTTTTTGTCTTGTTTTCTCAGAACTTTGGAAGATTTTGGAACATTTTCAGGATTTTTCTGCTTTTGGTTTGAAAAACTTGGTGTTTCTGACAAGTCTGATGTTCAATTATGGCAAAAACATAGCAAACACATAGAAGTTTTTCATGATTTTTATCTTTTTATATTTTTTTGTATTTTTTGGACTATTTTGACTCAAAACAAGTACAACCTAGGTTGGATGTGACAATATTCATTAAATCCTCTAACTGTGCCACTCAAAGCGTGTAGCTCCAGGATCTGGTAGTACCAGCTCCCCTCCACGGCACTCACTTCTCACGCATACCAGATCCAGGTTTCCTTAGGCTCGTACCCCCACCGAACCTTAGGATTGTCCCTGCTACCTCTACTAAGAGTCACTTGAATCGAGGTCGCTTCAAGGGCTCTGCCCTTTGCATCAACAAATAGGGGTTTTTGGCTTGCTACATAATTGGTTCTTAGTTAGGGCAACCGTTCGAGTGGTTATACGTGCGGCAGCACTACTCTCAATTATGGAGTCTCCCAGCCTCAAAGGGTTACGCCTATGAGGGTTTTAGGGGAGGTTGGTCGTTGGTGTAACATAGCAGCACTCGTTGCTTGAGGTTTTCACCTCAAGCACAATTTATTTTAAGTGGCTTGGTAGGGCTTGGCTTTAGCCTGTTACCACTCAGGGTCGTTCCCACTTGGACAAGTGTGCATCCGAGGGTAGGCCCCCCTAAAGGTTTGACAAATAGAATGATAAGTCTGGCACTTTAATCACCCAGTTAAGGGGAGAGCATACACCTATTGTCATTCGCAAGCACAGAGTACAATGGTTAATCCAACCTAGTTAAAAATAGAAAAACTAAATGAGCTAATCTACTTGTCCACTCACACGATTGTTAACTTGGAAGTGTTTAGATCATAGCATTGTTCATTTTCCCATTTGTTAACTTGAAAGTGATTAAGACATAACAATGTTCATTTTCCTGTTTGTAAAGATAGCAGTAGTCTAATCTAGGAAAATAAATGAACAATACAAAGATAGCAATTTGGGTCCAGTTACTTCCTTCCTAGTTATGAACTATGTGAAGTTTGTATGAAATGCCTTTGCTTACTTCACCCCTAATTACTCTAAGTGAACTAGGCAAAGCATCTAAATGACCTAATCAAGCTATTAACCCTGCAAAACAACTATTAGATCCAACGCATAAAATTAGAAACCCTAAAAATAGCAAGCAAAATCAAATGCGCTGCACTGCAACCTGAATGTGCAGAAATAGGGAGTGCATGCGGCATTAAACAAAAGTGCAACAACAGAAAGTAAATGTGTAAAAACTAGAGGTATATGCGCAACTATGACAGATGCGTAATTTTACAGTGCATATGTGCCAAAAGATAGAGTAAATGCGCAACTCGGGCACAGGTGCCAAAATAGGCGTCACATGTGCCGTTGCGGGGGTTAAATGCGTTGAAAGGTCGGATGCAGCATTGCAGAGGTCATATGCGTTGGAGTGACGGATGTGGCAACTCGGAAGGTAAATGTGTCGCTTTTGGAGTCAAATGCACTGAATGATTGGATGCGCCAACTCGGAAGGTAAATGCGTCGTTTCAGAAGTTATATGCGCCAGATGCCTCTGTCAGAAACCTGCTTCATCACCTGTATGGACCTGTCACTTAAAAACACTCAATTTTTTTTATTAGTAAGAGGGGCAAGGGCCCCATGGTGGGCGCCTAAATGTGAGGGGGAAAATAGGTTAATCAAATCAATGAATAATAAAACCCAAACATCAATGGAAGTTGAAAGCAAAGAAGATTAAAACAAGCAAAAGTAAATGTACTTACAACTTCTTTACCTATCGTTTTCCATTGCTCGCCTATTTGTCCTTGATCTTGATGATGAAGCCCTCAGAAGCATTGCTCCCTGGCTTGTTGGAAGATGACAAAGACAAAATGGTTCTGATATTCGTGTGATTGAAGGTGAGCTTCAACACACTAAATAGAGGATGAGATGAATGCCTAAGAAAATGGGTGCCTAAGGCGTGCTTGATTTCCTACAGCATAAGTTTGCATAAATGATAAGATATGAAATGATGAGAAGAAAGTTGTATTTATAGAAAAAGGTGAGGGAAGATCAATGGTTGAGAAGAAAAGAGAAGATCAACGGAGGAGGATTGTTGAGGAACGTGCAACAAATAGAAGAAAGACATGTGTCATTCGAAAAGCAGCTTTGTGGAGTTAACTCCTCTCTTGATGAGGATGAGATTTGATTTTCTTAAATTAGAATTTATTTTTCTAATTAAAGAGAAAGTTTGCTTTAAAGATGCTTTAAAACTACTTTTGCTTTTGTATGACAAGAGGAAAGTATTTTTAGAAGATAAGAATGATTTTTGAAGATAAGAATACATAATTAAATAAAAAGATTTTATTTAATTATTTTGTAGATAATTGAGAGGAATAAATAAAATATAGAAATATATTTTATTTTTGTGAAGAAATTTGAAGAATAATAAAATTTAAAATATATTTTATTTAGTGGATATTTAGATTTTATTTAAATAAAATTTGCATTTTATTTAAATTTGGAAGAATAAAAGATTTTAATTAAATAATTAAAATTATTTAATTATTTAGCAAATGAAGGTGATGAAAATGAATTTAATTAATTAAATAAAATGTAATTTATTTAATTAAATGAGAAGGGATGAATCAGGTAAATAAATGAATTTATTTATTTATTGATAGAAGAATGTGAATGATGAAATAAATATTTAAAATATTTATTTAAGTAGAGTCATGCCAATTTTAGGTGTATACAGCTGGCATCCAAGCCAATTTGAAAAGGAAATGTTACAAAGCAAAAAGTGGACCGATTTTGTAATCTGGATGGAGAACAAGGTATCAATAGTTGACTTTCAATAACTTAGTTGGATATTGTTGTGTTAATATGTCAATTTGAATTTCTTGTGTTGAGTTGTTTATTGATGCGTAGGATGAGTTCTAAAGTGCTTCTCTGTTGGCCCTAGCGCCCTTAAATGTAAGATTTCTCTTAAATGAAAAATGATTACTCTTATATCCTTGGGGACCCTTCTTGGTGCCATTAGGATCATAATGAGTATACTAGTCTTGTGCTTGCTTGCTTGTAAGCTCTTTAATCCAAAACAACATGTGACACTAAATTCAAAACCCTAACATTTAGAGATGTTGTTGATACCCTTCTGTTCCCTATTTGTTCAGAAGCTGATAACGTGTGATCCCTCTAAGAGCATTAGTTTTTCAGTCAATTTCTACCCACTGAGATATCATAAAATGGCTAGGTAGAAGAAGAGAAGTGGAAGTGGTATTGCTGTTGAATCTTCCAGTGCTAGTGCTGGTGCAGGGGGCACTCGGCGTTCATCCAAAAGGTTGAGAGGAACTGTTGCTCATCACACGAGTTTTGAGTTGGTTATCCCTATACTTCTGTTTGCCAGGATTATGAGTTAGGTAACTACACATTATACTTTAGAGGTGAATCGATGGACTATTGAAGCTTTACTCTTATATCTTTGGGGACCCTTCTTGGTGCCATTAGGATCATAATGAGTATACTAGTCTTGTGCTTGCTTATAACTCAAAGCCTATTCATTTTTATGTCAAACCACTTGGTAGGCATACTTATCTGTCATATGTGAGTGTACATGCTTGATTTTGGCTTCCCACAATTAGATTGGACAAGGTTTTGCAGTGCCAAGTTAAAGGGTTCTAGTGGTATCTGGTGGTACCCACCTTATAGGGTTAGGGTTTTAAGTCGATTCTGCAAGCCTATATTTTTATTCCTATAAACCCCTTAAGGCCTTAAGTTTTCTTGCCCTTTGGCGTCTTGCACTTTATCTTTTAAAATTGCATTGACTTCTTGTATTAAAGGGAAATTGTCTTGAGGTCTTCTTAGAGGGGTGATATGTGACTAGGGTATGAAGACTAGGACTTTGTATGTAATCTTAAGCCCTCCTTTCTGATTTGTTGGAAGCCTTCTTCACTAATACATGAGGACTGTCAAGACTCCTATGATAGTGCATTAGAGAGGCATTAAAATCACAAAGGAGATAAATGTTATTAGGCCATCACCCAATGGAGAAAGGATTGTCATAAAGAGCATGACAGGTGTTACCTTGTCATAGTCACAAAGGAGATAGTCTTTGTGGTGGTACTTAAAGTCACTAAGTTTACATCCACCTTCCTAGGGTCTGCAGAAATGCCTGAAGTTGAATATGCCTATTTTAAAGATCTTGTCATGAGTATTTTCCATGTTTTTTACAAATGGAGACCTCCCCAATCCTCATCTCAAGTTTCAAATGCACAATGAAATAATGGAGGACAATCATAACTGTCATAATAGTACATTAACATTTTTTGTCTCAAGGTGGCCCTTGAGACTACCAAGGGGATGGATATAGAGTTGGGATTATGGTTTTTGTTTAAAAGCCTTGTGTCTATTGGAACTAAAAAATTTCACATTATTCATCTACTAAGAATTCACCAAGTCTCCACATAATGTGACTAATGTCCCTCATTTTCAAAACCAACCACCAAAAATTTGTGTGACAAGATCCATTTCAGAATCTACACAAACAATCTCATGAATATACCAAGCTCTCTGACCACAACCTAATTATGATACTAAGTTATCTATATCGGCAAGACCTTAAGTAACTCACCTTGAATAACAAAATACATTCTTGAAGTATAATGTGATAATCGGTGAGAGATGATTGATGTCTGAATGATCAAAATTTCATATGTCAAAAGATCAAGGAGACATTTTGTATGTATCACCGACGCATACTCATCAGTGTGAGTAGAACAATTGAAGTGAAATCCTAAAGTTACATCGAGCCTTTAAGTCACACCAACCAATGCCTCATCGCCAGGAAGCAAACAATCTCTCCTCGATGTGTAATATTAAGACTATCAGTGTGACATATACAATCGGAATGAAATCCTTAAGCTTCACCAACCACAAAAGTCACCTTGACACAAGAGACAAAAGGCTTTTAGTAAGATCTTGCCGATATGTTCTAATAAAAATGAGCGATGGAGATAAGATCATCAGGAAGACCTAACCCGTCGGGAGACTATCATATTCTCTTGACGATGGAGATTGTCATGCCGATAAAGATGAGGTAACCCCTATCTATGAAAGAAACACTCACCAATGCCAAGGAGAACATTCACCACACCTGATCAAAATAACATCGAGATGAAAATTATAATATCTCCCTGAAATGACAATAAAGGGTTCATAACTCTATGAAAAGAGTATTTTGTGGAGACACCAACGCACCCTTGGTGACCAACCAGAAACATATGAAAGAAAATGGCACCAAAACAATATGAAGATCAGCAAAAGAGTAAAATGGTCTCACTGATATGATAAAAAGAGCATCACCCTGACATTTTGAAATTCATGAATTCCCTGCATTCAATTCCGATGGCAACCATTAATGGCTGATTGAACATAATGCCCATAAAAATCAACACAAAAGCCATTCTAATCCCCACTAAAATCAACACAAGGGTTGCAGACGGAGAAGAAGGAATTCACCATGAATTAGGAGATTTGTGTGGAGCATATACAGGTAAGTCCTTGAACTTTCTTTGATATAGTCAAGTTCTAGTATAAAATGGAAGGCTCCTCTGAAATGAAGAAAAGGCAACACACTGAAAAGAGCCAAACCAAGGGCAAAAAATAGAAAATTGAAACAGAGAAGGGAGAGAAAACACCAAAAAGGAAACTAAACCAAGATCTTGTGGACCAATTGCCCAATTCTGGACCCAAGGCTAGAAGAACTGTACAATTGAGGGCAAATGTGGAAAAATTGGAAGTCAAATACAAATATGTCAGAAATATATGGACTCCTATCTGAGGGTATGAATTATTCATGTTCCACTATCATAAGAGACATAGGATGAAACTGGTCTGGAACCCCTGGAAACTCAATTTAGGGAAATTAATAGTCACAGATGTTTTTGTCAATATAGACCTTTTGAAACTACTAGCATACTATTATGATCCCGACCAAAAGGCCATATGCAATCTATAGGGAAATCCCTTGTTTCATATATCTAAAAATGCAATTTGTGAAGTTTTTGATTTAAATGACACATATAATACCCCTATCGTACAGGAAGCCCTAGAAAAGGAATATTTCAGATTGGATACCACATATAAGGGTTGGAGAGTGCCATTACATAGGCCACGGAATGAGGGGAATCTAGTGCCATTTGAAGAAGGGGATGAACCATCGTTTCATGTCGAGTTGTTCGAACCTTACCTGAGATACACATATTACTTAGTGGGGCAGGTGTTGGGAACTGAAGTTCCAAAATTTATGTCCATAGTGCCCATGGTTATCTCTACAGATATCTAGTGCCATCACGCTAGGACATTTGATTGTGCTACTTTTATTTTTAAGGAAATAGACTCAGGTCTGAAGGCCATAAAGAATAGTTCCCCCACAGTCAGCTTCAGACACTATTCTATTCTCATGCATATGGTTTTGTATTTTGGACAAGAATTGAATCTATGGCCAGAGCAATTGAACATTTCACAAATTGATAAAGATGGTCAATCGCTGCCCCCACAATTATGGACCTTAATATAGGACAACAATTTTGTGAATTCCAATTATGTTCACTTTAAAGAATTCTTTGTAAAAACCCTGTACATATGTTATGCCTACCCATGCAGTTACACTTTTTCAGAAGAAATTAAAAGGTTTTTGAGACCCAAGGATTTTGATGGGCCACCTATTGTAAACCACAATTGGGGGGGATTGGTATTGTTTTCATGATTCCACAATGATCAGAGTATATGGGTTTGAGGATACCCCTTTTCTGTTGCCAAAAACTGTACCAGATAGGGTGGCATACTTGGAAATAGTCAGACAGCTTGACTACTCAAATGAGATGAATCTTAGTGCATATGATAAACAGTCTTTTATGCCAAGCACCTTATGTTTTGGTGACTTTACTGTGTTAGCTAGAGAAGGTTATGATCTCATTCTTGATAAATTGTCTCATTTTAATCTTAGGAAAGCAATACAAAGAAAAAAATTTAACCCGGAGGGCATTATTGATTATGCTAAGAAGTAAAAACTGAGTTGATATACTCATGTACCTTACCCTCATGATGATGTAATCAGAAATTTGGAACAAGCAGATGCTGAAATAGCCATTGATGAATATAATCATAAAATAAGGGAAAGAAGAAGGGAAGCACAAGAAATTGGAGTGTTTTCCTCCAACAGTGAAGGGTCTATGGCCTCTAAACCCCATGACTTTTCTGATACAATTTCAAAATGTAGAATTGAACCAAATCAGCCCTCGAAAAGAGGATTGGAAATTGAAGAAACAAGGGATAATGATGCTAGACAGGTTGCATATAAATCTTTTATTTCAGATGACCAATTTATTCATACCCCTGAGTTCAGATCCTTTTTAAACAAATGCAAGGGGAAGGCTATTAGAGAATCAGTCTCAGATATTACACCAGACAACCAGACGTAGTTAATGAATGCTTTAAAAGAAGAACTTGAAAAGGAGATGGAAGATATGACTCCTGAGAAAGGAAGGGAGTTTCTTAGAGAATCTGGTGTAATGATCTTCCCGGGTCTTGATTTGAATTTAGCACTTGTTTTTGACAGTTTTCTGCACAATAATGATACAAAACACAAGCTTAGTTCTGAAGGGGTTGTTGAAGTATTTAATGGAACAAAATACAATCCAAATGAGAACTCCCTCATGATATGGGCTCTATACCCACCAAACAAAAAGATTGTTTTCATTGACACTGAAAAAACTTTTGGCCATGTTATGACATTAAAAGTTGGAGAAACTGATCCAGTCGTTACAGCAGAACTTGGAGTAAATGTAGCAAAACTAAATAAAGATCAGATTCAACTGTTGATAAAGGAGAGGGATACCTACAAAATGAGCTGGGAAAGGTTGAAAAAAGAAAATGATTTCTTAAAGGATTCAGTCCCTCTTAAAATGATTACACAGGCAGAAAGCTCACAAGTCTAATCACCCTCAAAAGATCAAATGGCACAGCTCAAAATAGATACACTCACTACAGTCCTGTAGAATAGGCATGCTCATCTGATGCAATGGATGCCTAAATTATGGGATATTTTCTCTGAAAACCAAAAGATCATTCAAGAACATGAAAGACTAAATAACAGAATACACGATAAGTTACATGAAATACAAGGTAAACACACCTCTGACAGTGCAAGCACATCTGATGCAGACATTCTTATTAAGAAGCATAAGAAGTACCATGACAGACTCCAAGATGAAGTGAAAGAATGCATGGAGACTTCTTAGATAGGTGTACTTATGTTACTCAAGAATGACAAAGATTTGAAGAGCAAGGATGAATGGGTCAAGGAGTGTTAGAGAATATTAGATGAGGCCCTAGAAATTGTAAAACATGAAGATTCAGCATCCAAGGAAGCTTGCTCGCATCTGGAGAAGATGGTTTCTATAGACGTGGACATTAGGGATGCCATTGAGTATGCAGAGACACACCTGAGCCAGAAATATTTGGATCATCTTGCTCAAATCTACTTATGGCTCAGCAGGGCTTAGTATTAAATGTATTTGTTTATTTTCATAATTTTGTTAGTTCTCAAAAGACACTATGAAGACACGTGGTCTCTTCACTAATATTGATATAAAAGTTAAAACATATGATGGTCATAAGATCATCGATTGATAGGTATCTCTCTTTAATTTGAAGAAGACTGTATCTATTACATATAGAAAGAAGATATATTGTTAGTTTTGTTTTAATTAAAGAATTTCAGTTACACATGTTTATTTTCTAAAAAACATTATGGAGTAGAATATTTCTACATGGTGATTTATTTCTGGTGTTCAACAGTTGTGTTAATTTTCATGATTATATGTTATTGTGTTGTCTCCAAAGTGGTTCTATTGAATTATTCAGATTTACATTTGTCAAGGCATATTTGTTGTCACTATGTAAAGTTCTTTGATTGGTTTCCAATTAATGTGAATTAAAAATCCTTTCTAATAATTGACTTTAATTGGTTCTTGTCAAAGATTAAATCCTTTTGAAGAAGTTATTGTGATTGGTTTCCATCAACTAAAGAATTAAATTCCTTTCATATTTTCACAGTAATTCAAGGGAATATCATTGGGATTATATAAGAAGAGCACGGTCACATACAAACTTGCACATTTGCACAAGGTGTAGATATTCAAAGTGCCCAACTGTTAGAGTTAAGCTAGGAGATAAGCTCACCAATCACATACATCTATTTCCATTCACTGACTCAAATAGCCCAATAGATTTAGGCACTAGTCTTACTCATTTTCATTAATTGAACATATCCATTAGTTTTGCCTTGATATTGCTTATACAATTTATACCAAATTAGAACCATACCATTTTCAATCACTGTTTAGACATTAGAAGTAAAAAGTAGGCAGGAAGTAATCATCTATTCCGCACCATTTGCCATTGTGGGTAGATCCATCACTCAGCCAAGATCACACATCCATTTAATCTACTTCATTAGTAAGGTGCACCCGCCTAGGTCTAGCAAAACCTAAAGTGCAGGGAGTCATCAACCCTATAGGTTAACTCTGTTTCGTTAGTTCAAAAACGTTGCAAATATAAGCATAGAACCTGGCATCCTCTTAGGATTTGCAACCTACATTTTTGAGACCTAACAGTGTCATTGACCTAATATTTATTTGTGGCAAGTATCCCAATAGTCTAAAGATTACAAAATGTTGTCAAGAAAGGACTGTCATAGTTAAGTGTGGTACAGTGATACAATTTCATCTTGGTTGAGCATTGTATAAATCTCAAGCTATTTAGAATGCATGGGGTATTAGGGTGTGGTATCACTATATAGGTAACCATCAAGTGAGCCTATATAGTACCCAGTGTGAAGAGCAAGATAGTGTTGTCCAAGAACCTTATTACGGTCACAAATGAGGGCAGTCTTAGCTATCATAACCATAGTTGGAATCCCTTGTTGTTACCATAACATATGTGACCTAAAACCATAATTCTATGAGTATGAGTTGTTTGAAAACCAAATTCCACAACCTTTGCCACCATCCTCCCTTCCTATGTCAAAATGGGAGTTTTGGAATAGGGTATGGACTCCATCAATACATAAAGTATAGATGAATTTTGTCAGATGTTGTAGTTGCAACTGCCCTGTTAGACATGTATGCAAAATGTGGAAGCATTAACAAGGTACGTGAACTATTTGATAGAATGCCTCAAAGAAATGTGGTCTCATGGACTGCAATAACTGCAGGATATGCACAAAATGGATTTGTTGAAAAGGCTTCAAAAATTTTAAAGCAAACACAATTAGCTGGTGTAAAGCCAAATTCCACAACCTTTGCCAACATTGTCCCTGCCTGTGTCAAAATGGGAGCTTTGGAATAGGGTATGGACATCCATCAATACATAAAGGATAGAGGAATTTTGTCAGATGTTGTAGTTGTAACTACCCTGTTAGACATGTATGCAAAATGTGGAAACATAGACAAGGCACGTGAACTGTTTGACAGAATGCCTCAAAGAAATGTGGTCTCATGGACTGCAATGACTGTAGGATATGCACAAAATGGAAAAGGCTTCAGAAATTTTAAAGCAAATGCAATTGGCTGGTGTAAAGCCAAATTCCACAACATTTGCCAACATCCTTCCTGCCTATGTCAAAATGGGAGCTTTGGAATAGGGTATGGACATCCATCAATACATAAAGGATAGAGGAATTTTGTCAAATGTTCTAGTTACAACTTCCCTGTTAGACATGTATGTAAAATGTGGAAGCATAGACAAGGCACGGGAATTGTTTGACAGAATGCCTAAAAGAAATGTGGTCTCATAGACTACAATGACTGCAGGATATGCACAAAATGAATTTTTTGAAAAGGCTTCAGAAATTTTAAAGCAAATGCAATTGGCTAGTGTAAAGCCAAATTCCACAACCTTTGCCACCATCCTCCCTTCCTATGTCAAAATGGGAGCTTTCGACCAAGCAATTTGTAGCACTTAAGGTTATGTAATAGAATTTACAGTTGATAGTTAAATTGTATTTAACAAATTTTTTTATGATCTTTAATAACGTTTATTAGAATTGTTGCATGTTTTACATCATTGGAATGACATATTAGCTATAACTTTTTTGAAATTTTATTATGGTATGTGCACTTTGATATGATGTAATATGATTATGGTTTCATTTTATATGTTGTAATATTAGATATATAATAGAAAAATAAATTATTGCATGAAATAAATAGTAAATTTTCACTTTAAATGTGTTTTTTTGCAAAACATGGGTCTTCCCGAAGATCAAGATGATCCTCCTAATAGAGATCCAGATTATGCTGGTTTTAGTTCTGGTACAGATCACATGATAGAGGATGATGATGACACAGATACAGAAGACACTGAGGCTGATGATGATGATGATGATGACGATGATGATGGTGATGATGATGATGATCACGATGGTGATGATGATGATGAGGTACTTGCTCCTTGTAGCCAATGACATTCATGATCATATAGACTGCATCATGAATCATTGTTGATATATTGTTATTATGCCTCTTTTCATAGTCGCTAGCTATCATATGTATCATTTTCACGGCCTACAGTGCCATATTAATGAGTTGTATCATAAATTTATGTATCATTTTGACTTATATCATTTGGACATGTATCATCTTGACTTGTATCATTTTGAGTTACGCAATTTATCATTTTTACTTATATCATTTGTACATGTATCATTTAGACATGTTATTGATCTACTGGCATATTTGACTTTCACTTGTTTTAGTTATATATGATGATGATCTTATCTGTATTGACTTGTCAATTTATATATATTGAAAGTGGTCGATGATTTTTGGATGGATATTTATTATGTATAATGATTTTAATTTACTGCTCAAGATGGATGTTGTCAAATTCAATTAAATTATAGATATTTGACTCACTTGTTTTAATTATAGATGATGATCATGTTATAATAATTATCTTGTTATTTAATCATATGAGTTAACTAATTAAATTACTTACTTTATAATCATATGAGTTATTTAAGAGGCATGATATATTTAACTAATTAAAGTGAAATAAAACATATTAAATTAATAAATCTAAGCAAAACAATAAGCATTTTTAGAAGCAACAAAAGACACAAAAATGGAAGCAAAATTGGAAGAAACAAGCGACGTTATATCGGAAGCAAAATTGAAAGCAAAACTGGAAGCAAAATTGGAAGCAATAGTGGAAGCAAAACTAGAAGCAAAATTGGAAGCACAATTGGATGCAAAATTGGAAGCCAAACTAGAAGCAAAACTAGAAGCAAAATTGGAAGTGAAATTGGAAGCAAAATTGGAAGCAAAATTGAAAGCAAAATGGGAAGCAAAAGTGGAAGCAAAATTGGAAGCAAACCTAGAAGCAAAATTGGAAGCAAAATTGGAAGCAAAACTAGAAGAAAAATTGGAAGCAAAATTGGAAGCAAACCTAGAAGCAAAACCGGAAGTAAAACCAGAAGAAAAACTAGAAACGAAACTGGAAGCAAAACTGGAAGCAAAACCAAAAGCAAAACTGGAAGCAAAATTGGAAGCAAACCTGGAAGCAAAACTAGAAGTGAAACTAGAAGCAAAACCTGAAGCAAGACTAGAAGAAAAAGCAGAAGCCAACCTGGAAGTAAAACCGGAAGCAAACTTGGAAGCAACACAAGAAGCAAACCCAGAAGCAAAATCGGAAGCCAAGCTGGAAGCAACAAAATCCGGTGCTAAATCCGGCATTAATCCTGGTACAAAATTCTGGTGCTAAACCCGGTGTTACAATCGGCACTAAACCTGGCACAATAGTGAGATGCAATTGGGCACCAAGTTTTACGCCGGAAGAAGTGTCCAATTCATGGACTCAAATGCACTAAATTTTGGCACTATTTTAGGCTCTAACTACCTCTTTTGTTGTAGTGTTTAGAGGAAAGCTAAATATTTTTCAAGTGGAACATAGCCCATCCATACCTCCTATCCCTTCACAAGTCAAAGTTCATCCCTCTCTTGTATGGGACATCATAGTTTTAAACATCAACATGCTAGAAAAATAAAGAATCATAAAACTTGAGGTTGATTTGATGGATGAAGAGTTAGATATTTACACATAACTCCTTATCTATTTTTCCAATTACTTTGCCTGGAAATACTCTTAGGTTAGATGTTGATATTAATGTTCACAATGTATTCATGAAACTAGAAGTAAAACCAATTATGTAGAAACTGAGACCAATCAAACCCAAGGTTGTCACAATGGTAAAAAAAGAATTGATGAAAATTCTAAACATGGGCTTTATTAAACCAATGGACTACTCAAAATGGATATCAAACATAGTTCTAATGCTTAAAAAGAATGGGAAAGTATTAATATTTATTAATTTCAAGGACATTAACAAGGCTTGTCCTAAGGATGATTTTCCTCTTCCATCGATATATTAGATTGCCAACTCTATGATTGGTTATGAAGTGTTGTCTCTCATGAATGATTTCTCTAGATATAATCAAATTCATATCATAGATGTCAATCAAAACAAAATGACATTCACCACACCATGGGTAAGCTTTTATTATGTGGTAATGCCCTTTGGATTGAGAAATGTAAGTGCCACATACAAAGAGCCAGACACACATTTTTCATTACCTCATCCACAATACCATGGAACCTTATGTCTATTACCTGCTAGCAAAATCCAAAGAGAGGGAAAATCATCTTGAATACCTACATGTCCTTTTCACTATACAATATGAATACAAGGTTAAACTAAATCTAGAAAAATGTGCATTTGGAGTCACATCTAGAAAACTATTAGGGTTCACAGTTTCCCATAAAGGGATAGATATTGATCCTGCCAAAGTGAAAGTGGTCTTAGATGTAACTCCCTCAACCACCAAATCTATATTTAGAACCTTCCTTGGCTAATTGAGGTATATATAATGTTTTATACCCAGCCTCATGTTCAAGATTCACCTGATTATTAATAACCTATTAAATATACAAATTCAAATAGTGTGGATGATAGATTGTCATAATGCTTTTGATCAATTGAATAAATTATTGCTTACTCCCCCAACAATCATGCCACCCAAAAAGACTACCCTCTCATCATGTATCTAAGAGTGACAAAATCTTCCATAGCATGTATGTTGGTACAATAAAATGATAATGGGAAATAAAGAGTGATATGCTTCATTAGTCACACCCTTCTCAATTATGAAAAGAATTATACCAAAGCAAAGAATTGAATTAGGAGACACAAGTCATTGTTAGATCATAACCATTATGAGCATTCCTCACATGACCTATGTTATCTAGAAGAGCTAGATGTTTCCTTACACTGCGAGCAATGAATTTGAACTTAGTTAAATGTGAAAAAATCCATCAGAGGGCAAGTAATTATTGATTGGTTAACAAATAATCTAGTTTCTGAAAATGAACTTATAAATGAAGATTTCCCTTATGAGGGGGTTTATGTCATAGAAATTAATGAGTATGCTTCTTCTCTATGGTATGGGCATATGTTTACATACTTGGCTGATGGTACCTATCCTAAGAACTCTACCCCTCATGGGAGGAAGCAAATCTGCATCTTGAAATCTAAGTATGTGATTCTCAATGATATAGTGTGTAAAAATAGTCCTTGAAGGAATCTTTCTTCGTTGTGTAAATAAGGAAGAGGCCAAGTAGATCCTAGAAGTATGTCATAGTGGTGTATGCAAAGAACCCTTCAGTGGTCATGCCACAATAAGAAATATTCATCGATTGAGTTATTTTTAGCCTAATCTCAAAGATGATGAAATAAAATTTGTAAGGTTTCCTAAATGTCAAATCTCCATGCATGTGTTACATTCTCCTACATTAGACCTTAAGCCCATTATGACAACATGATCATTCTCTATTTGGGGTATGGACCATGTTGGAAAATGTTTCCCACCATCCTCTGATGGTCACACCTTTATCATAACAACAACAAAATGCTTTACAAAGTAGGTAGAATAAGTGTCTCTAAGTATTATTTTTGGGATGGTCATCATTAAATTTGTGCTAAATCAAATCATTTGTAAGTTAAGAGTCCCATAAGTCATTGTTACAGATGACATTTCATCATTCAAAAATATGCAAATGTAAGAACTGTGTGAACAATTTCACATAAATCATAAATTTGCCTCAATGTATTATCCTCAAGCAAATGGGCAAGTATAAGCCACCAACAAAACATTGAAATTGATATTGGTCAAAATTGTTAAAGATTCAAAATGAGACTAGCATCTAAAGTTATACCTCACTCTTTGGGCTTACAGAAGTATTGTATGAACACCCACAAGGTCAACCCCGTTTTCACTCACATTTGGATCCAAAGCAATTTTACCTCTAGAAGTTGAAATACCCAATCTCTATGTTTGTAAGGTTTCCTTGATCATGAAGAGTACCAAGTGACTAGGCTAGTAAATCTTGATATGTTGGGTGAAAAATGACTTAAGGTATTTCAAATACAAGAAGCTTACTTGTCTCATGTAAATTGATAATATATTAAGAAAGTGTCTCCTTAACCCATTAATTTTGGATACCTTATTCTTATAACTTACAATTTAATTGACAAAAAAGCTAGTGAAGGCTAAACATTTAGACCAAATTAGATCAGCCTATACATAGTTAAGGAAGAAGCAGATAATGGTGATTTCCTCTTGTGTACAATGGAATGTGAAGAGTTTGGAAAAACCACCAATGTACTCTGCCTCAAGAAGTATTACCTATAAAAATTTAAAAAAATCACTTTCACTACATTTTTTTCATCCCATCATCTTGTCTAAAATGATTGTTATTTCCTAATTTTTTGTCCTAGTTGGAGTCATAGGTTGCTAGTACATTAGTTGTCTCTACTAGGTCATGAGATCCCCTAATTATATTATGTCATTCATCCCTTTACATTCATAGTCATCTAAACAAAATAATTATTAGCATTAAATTGATCCTTGTCTTATCTAGTACTATTTCATAGTATCATTCTCATTAGGTAACCTATTCTATAGTACTACTTAGAAGCTAAAAGGCAAACCTCCCAAATTTTCCTTAGGAAGGGGGAAATCTTAGAAGATAGTAATCACTCATTTGCTTGTGTCTAGCCCATTACTCTCTTTTCCTAATCCTTAATTATGAGCCATCACTTATTTCTAGTAGTGTATGATTAGGTCAAGGGGGTCTACTCCAAAAGAGGCAAAACACACACATGTAATAAAAAGAGATAATCAAGAAAAATAAATCCTACAAGAAAAGGGAGTCTATAAGTAAAGCACACATAAGTACCACTTATATGAAACAATCAAGAGTCTTTCTCACTTTCAAAAGTCTATCTTTTTTGAGGATGCAATCCTTTACCCTAGGTTTGACCTATTGGCCATCTCCAATATAAGTCTAGGGATTACCTACAAAGCTAGTTACCTTATGTTTGTTGTTAGTCTAATAGTCAGTTAAAATCAGGATCGATGTTTTTCCCATTTTAAACATATCACATATCATCCCTGCCATATTTTTCATTCCCATTTGTTTCCTTTATAATCTAACATCTCAGAAGTCTAGTGAGTAAGTAGTGTCCTAGTCAACTTGCAATCCTCTAGGTCAAATAATTAAAAAATGTCATGTTATTTTCATAGCATATCAATTCTATTGAGTAAATAGATCATTACAAAATATATTATACATCTATAAAAAGCTATAAATATTTGAATCTATTATCTATGCATATATTCATAGACATCCACCAATGCATATATTGTAAAATTCAAAAAAAAAAAAAGTCTATATGTATATGTATATGTATGTATACATGTGGAAGTAATAAGAGTTAAATCCTAACCATCCATGTGCACAAGCAAAACAGTGGCATACACAAGGTCAACTAAAGATAAAACATGAGCTAGTATGAGATAATTTGAATCTATATATAATTGATCAAATGTCTTACAAGGGCTCCCTCATGGGAGTTATCAAGAATTAAAAAAACACATCTACATTCTCAATATAGGATTTCCCTTACAAGGGGTGTGTCAAAAATGTGTCTTATCACAACTAAGCAAACCAAGAAAAATCTTTATCATCCCCAAGGGTCTAGTTTCATAGGATACCTACTCCTCTACTATCACCTACTCTCTATAGTCTCATATCCTCTCTCAAACTAGGTGGGAGCCCTCACTCTTTGTCCATGGGTTTGAGAGTGAGTAGCGGTCATGGTGTAGGACTAGGAGTTTATACAATGACTAAGACTAGCATATATCCCCATCATTCTCCTCAAAATATTTCTCTGGCCAGATACCATTATTCTCCCACTATAAAACCATAATCACTTAACCAACATGATAGGAGAAAATATATTTGTGTGTTTGACTACAAGTGTAGGCACCCCTAGACATTGACCAAAATGTCCCTCCTCCCAAATATATGGATGATAATGTCTAGTGCCAAAGATTTAAATAGATCTCTCCACCCATCCACTAAACATGTATCACTAAAACATATAGAAGGAAAAATTTAGTGTCATAATCAATAAATCATGATAAATTATTATAAACATCTTAATATAAAATACCAAATAGCATTAAAGAAATAAACTAAAACACATGTACTCATGAGGGTCTCCCACCTTCTAGGTGGATTCAACTACCATTATCTTCTTTATGCTTCATAATGTGAGTGGTTCATCCTACTGTGGTAGGTCCTACTATGGAGGAGCCTCCTAATGGGGTGCTCTCTCTCCTCTCCTCTATGCTCACCACCTCACTATACCCTTTGGATGATGCTGCCCTCTATCAAGTCATCTGACACGAATGCATCATTAATGCTATAATCTTAGGCCTCCTCACTAGGCCCTTACTCCTCATCTAGCATGTCATCTAAGTCCTCCTCTCCTACTACCACTAGTTGATGTACCTATTATAGTGGTTGTCACACTAATGGTGGTTCCTGAGGAGGTTATAGTGGCTAATGTGACACCCTCCTCACCATCCTCTTGATTAGGAATCCTAGAATAACCAAATAACAATGCATCATGTTGTACTAATTCTCAATGGCCTCTCTTGTGGATCTATAAACAATCACCACTAGGGGAAGGTATACTAGTGGGTCCTCACTAAACTACTATAAAACTTGTGCCACTAGTTGAATATCTATGGATTCTCTCCTATGAAAGTACAACCACTCATAGGCAACAATCTTGTACTATGCCATATCCAATACAAAGGCCATCCATGTCCATGTACCAATACCAAACCTATATCCCACACTGTCACATCTCATAGCCCTCAAGGTTGTTGGATCTATAATCAACATGTACTACTAAAAATGAATAATATGCTCTATAATCCACCCCATATCAAGTATGGATGACTTAAGTAATATGCATTGGACATCTAATAATTCAATAAAGATCATTGTAGGCAGAAGTCAAAATGTCAACTCCCCAACCATAAACTCTACTTTGCTCCACCCATTGGATGGCAGGGGCCTAGCTATAAAGAAGAATGTATGCCTTCTTGTCACCAACAAGTATGATGATAATCAAGCCAACAATCACCTGTTGTAGAGATGGAATGTATAAACATGGAACTATAACCAACTATACACCATTTTGGTTACTGAGATGAGTGCCCCTAAAGAACCTTGCCCATAGGCCCTCTGCTGATTTGAGATCACCTCATCGAATGTAAGTTGATCTCCTTGGACAAGGGCACAAAAAATCCAATAGATGCTAAAGTGAGTAATCATTAACTCTCCTAATATGCATGGAGACCAATAAGTGTTCTAGCCTACATTCTAGTAAGATAGAATATCACAACAAACTCAACTCAACATGTGGATTAGTGGAATCCATTGAACTCTATCCAATCTTGTTATTGATAGAATCACTTGATGTGTGTTTGAAAGGACATCCAAAATGATTATGATCCAACTCTTCCCATGGGTATGGCTCCATCATATATACAAATCCTATGAAAATGCATTATAAAACCCTCAAAAATCATAAAAATTATAAAACCCCATTCAAAATCCAACATTAGAAAACTTAGAAAATTGTCTCAAAAATTGAAAATTTTGACTTTATATTCCTATTCACCCTTTCCATAGAGGTTAAATTTTTGGTTCTCCATGACATTTATAGATCCTCCAAGGTAAGTGTCTATTCATCAAGATAGACAAATTTCTGCCAAAATAAACAAATGTGTCCCAAATGGGCAAACTTGTCAACTAACCCACCAAAATTAAAATTACTAAAAAGTACAAAAAACAACATGAAAATAAAAAATGAGAATGTCTACCTATTCCCTACCCAACACCTACATTTTGACTATATTTGTCTAGAATTTCACTAGGCAAATGATTGAATCTAAGGAAATCTAAACTTGGGGCATGGGAGGGTTTTTTATGAAATGTGCTCTTGTGGGTCTACTTGAGTTAGTGTTTGTTCCATAATATTGATCTATACCTTGAAATCTCTCTATTGATTTCTTCCACACTTAAATCCATCACCATCCAACCCAAGCTCCAAATCTCACACATGTTTTGAAAATAAATGAGCCTCTAAAACCCTAATTTTCTACTTATATGCTAAGTTAGTTTCTTTGTCACATTTATTTTGATATAAATGATCCATGTGGGGTGATTAGGTATACCTTGAATCCCCACATAGATGATATGTCCTCTTTTCTATTTTTTTCATAAATGAGTCAAGCATGGTGGAAATTTAATCCTTGTTATAGTCAACTGATAGACTAGGATATTGGAACACCTTAATATTATGTAATGCAAATATAGTTATGTTTGTTATACCAATTCATTTAGCATAATAAGGCAACAACATGAAAAAATACACAAACCACAAATACACATGAGACACAAGATTTATGTGGGAAACCCTTTCAGGAAAAAAACCCACCATCAAAAGTATATTCACAATTGTATTATTTAGGAAATAGAGTATCCAATACAATTAATCTCTTTCATAGAGTATCTCAATCTATAGACAACACAACCTCATATAAATATTCCACACATTTAGGTAACAATGCACCAACCAACATCAACCATCATCATCCTATTCAATTGTGTACAAGAAATTAGATATAGTTGTTCTTATAGAATTCCAAAAGTCTAACTATCTAACTACCATGTAGAATATGACCAATCACACAACCAAAACATGATCTTACCATGATGTCAACATATCACATATTATATGAAACATGAATTCTCCACATAGATAATCACTACATATAATTAGTTAGTGTTTCTCAGAATTGGTGAAAGACTATTGACTAACTTCACTTGAACCACCTACATGTCTTCCTACACTATATCCAAACACCAACTAGGGCTTGAGATAGTAAAGAAAAACACCTAAATGATTCTAACTACTTGCACTAGTACCTATGATAATCCACTAGAATATCTCCATGTTCCTAATCATCACCACATTTACTCCAACCATGTTGCATGTGCACATGCAGTATCATGCACACTCGAATAACCTACTCAAACAAAGATACGATAGTGAGTTTCTCTAAATGACTTGTGGTTGCAATCATATAAACACTAGACTTAGACAAGCCTCCATGGTAAATCACAGCATCTAAAACTTAATGCAACTTAATTATGTAGCCATTTACCAATCTTTAATGAAATAATTAAACATGAACTAGAATAAGTTCACCATCTTCTCTCACTTAGGAACTCTCTACAACTGAATAACACACTAAAGTTCCAACTTTATCCCACTTGATATTTACTCCAAAAGAGTTTGTGGTATAAATTGAGAATATTACTCATGAATAGGAAAGGGATAAACCCATTTCATCCATGCACCAAAAAAACTTATCAATACTTACATGCGTTATCAAAGATTCAACAACATTTACTTGAGTGTTAGTTTCTTCATCTTAACTTCCCTTGTCTCAACCATCTTCCTAACAAAATAATATTGCACATCTACATGTTTATTTATAGCATAGTAAATAGGATTTATATCCATACAAATCATGCTCTAATTATCACAATTCAATACTACATGACTCTTGAAACCAATATTGTTACAATGTCTTTGTAACCACACAACTTCCTTGCAAACATGTGTTGTATCCATGTACTCTACTTTAGTAGTGGATAATGTGACTAATTGTTGTTTCTTACTCATCCAACTCACTACTAGACTAAATAGACTAAAGACATAACCAATAGTTAACCTTTAATTATCTAGATCTCCAACCCAATCAAAATCAACAAACCCATGCATGTTCAATACCTTGCCAATATATTAGTACCATGAAAACACAAATAGTAATCCAAAGATCCTTTCAAGCACCTGCAATCTCTTTTAACTTGATTCTAATGTTCTCTACCAAGATTTGACATGAACCTACTTAGAACTCCCACTACTTGGGCAATGCCTAGCCTTGTACAAAGTATTGCATACATAAGGATTAGTACTGTATATACATATGAAACATTTCACATGTCCTCCAAAGCCTCCACAAACTTAGGACACTATTCCAAACTCAACAAGTAGTGGCTACTAGTGAAGGGATACTTATATGATTATTGTCCAATGCATACCAAACCACCACAGAATAGTTTCAATATACTTCCTCTAGTTCAACCATAGCTTCATGCAAGCCTTGTATATATGGATCTTCACACCAAGTATGAACCTTGTAGCACATAGATTTTTCATATCAAATCTACTAGACAACTGGGGCTTGAGTTGCGTAATTAATGCCTTATTATTTCAAATGGTAATAATATAATCAAAATATAAAACAATGATTAAAACATGATAACCAACCTTCATGTAGTACACACAATGACCATTAGTCCTTTAAAACCCCAATTTTAACACATATGAATCAAACTTTTCATCACATATGTAGTGACTACTTCAACCCATATAGAGACCTTTTCAATTTACAAACATGATGATCTTTTCTCTTCACCTTGAATTCTTTAGGCTAACTCATAAATTTCCTCCTCTAAATCTTCATGAAAGAATACGATCTTGACATCCATATTATCCACACCAAAATCAAATGTTGTAGCTATGGATAACAAAATTCAAATGGAATTTAACTTTGCTACCAAAGAAAATATCTCACTAAAGTATATTCCCTTAATCTTGGAATACCCCTTTGCCACCAACCACATATTGTACCTCTCCATGCACCATCTTCTTTGAATTTCTCAAACAACCACTTGTAACCAATGGGTTTCCTTCCATCAAGTAGATCAACCAAGTCTCAAGTCTTATATTGCTATAATGTCATCATCGTCTCTTTCATGGCATGTCTCCTAGACTTGTTCTTCTTAGAAGATAGATCTTCTCCTATAGACTTTGGTTCATCATCAATACAAGTTTGAGCATAAAAACATTGGAACTATGGTGTACTATACCTTTTAGGTGATTTATATTGTCCTATAAACCTCACAAATATTGATGGAGATCTTGTTGCATCTACATCTTGTTCTTCTTTAGAGTTTGCACCAAATGTGCCTACATCATATCTATCACACTATCATGTCCACTTGTTTGTTTATTTGTAGATAATCTTATTACTCAAATTTTCATTTCATCACTCTCTTTTACATTTGGTTGGTCCTCCCTAGATAAAACTCTAAGTTCCCTAAAAATGACATCCCATGAGTAGAGAATCTTCAATGTCATCAAGTTCCAAATCTTGTAGCCTTTCACATTCTCACTATACCCAATGAAAATGTACTTTTCAAGCTTGAAGTCCAACTTAGACCATTTCTCCTTTGGCACACAACAAAATGTCTCATAGCCAAATACTCTTAAATGCAACAAGTTTCTTACCTATCCACATCTTATATGGTGTCTTCTCCTCAAGTGCAAAAGTAGGGGGCATGTTTTTAAAGTAGTATTAACTACCTAAGCACAAAACTCTTATCTTGACCTAATATTGATTAACAATATTCTACCTTGATCCAACAAGGTTCTATTTAGCCTTTCAACTACTACATTCTATTGTGGTGTGTAGGGTGTTATCTTTTGCTTAACAATACTAGTGTGTTCATAAAATGCCTCAAACTCCTTGGAGAAAAAATCCCCACCATTATCTAACCTTAACACTTTGATCTTATTGGTCTAATTTTATACAAGTGCTTTAAATTCCTTAAACTTGTGAAACACCTCAAACTTTTTTGTAAGAAAATACATCCAAGGATCATCACCAATAATCATATTAGATACAAAAATATCACTAGAATAGTTATCAATGATAAAGGATCTATCAAAGGAATCATCCTTCTTAGACTTGCACTCTTTCTTTATGTGACCTATCTTGCCATAATTCCAACACTTTACTTTAGGTTTACTAGGAGACTTAGACCTATCCTTCTTCTTATAATTCTTCTCTCCACCACCCTTCTTCTTACCCCCTCTATCCTTTAACCTATACTTTAGGTTTACTAGGAGACTTAGACCTATCCTTCTTTTTAGACTTCTTGTCTACACCACCCTTCTTCTTACCCCCTACATCCTTTAACCTCCCTCGTATAGCCAATGCATCATTAGAGAAATCATCCATGGACTTCCTCCTAATTTCTTCACTTAACAAGACACCTACAATGTCCTCCAATTTGGTTGAAGAATAGTTACCACTAATTGCCATAATAAGATTCTCCCATGAATGGGGTAAGTAATGTTAGAAACAATATTGACTAAAGCATTACTGATTACGAATTGGAGTAATTTGATTATGAACAAGGTAGTTGTACATATAGGGTAGAGAGGTTGAGTCAACTTAGGAGTCAACTTCAGCACTCAACTATCTAGGTGGAAGAAAGAGTGTCGACAAGTGGCTTGGATAGTTGTATTGGAATCTCCAAGTAGACACATAACCACCTAAGGTGTCTTAAATCCATGTTGAGAATATACACATAATTAATTATTTAAATAATAAGTAATAGTGTTAATATTCCTACACTAACAGCCCCCCCTTAAGCACAACTTAGGTGGGCACAATAAAGATGGGTCCCGGTTGAGGTCAAGGAAAACAAATGAAGTGAAAAACATAAACAAAATGCAATGAAATACAAGTTTATACCTTAAATGATCTCCTCCTCCTTGATAAGGTGGAGAGCCTAGCACCCAAAGACTCTTGCTTTACCCATGGTTTCCTATGTGAAATGCTCTCTAAACTCAAATGCAAATCACTAAAACCTAGCTCAAGATGATGGAGATGATAGAAATTTTAGCATGAGAACTTTTCTTAAATTGTAGATGATCAAATGGCTTGGATGAGGGTGTATATATAGGCATTTTGGAGGGAGATTTGATCCAAGGGTTGAGATTCAATATTGAGATCAATTGATGAGGAGGAATGTGAGGTGGAGGGCTTAGATTTGATCATGAAAAATGGAGGGATGACAATAAAGTTGAATTTAAAATTCACCTTGGGAAGGGGTGTGGATTAAATGAGGTTAGATGAGATGGATTAGATATGAATTTTAAATGCATATGGGGAAGAGGTGAGGATTAAAAATGAATTTAAAATTTATTTGGGGAAGAGTTCTCATAAATGAAGGTAGGTGTTGTAAGAGGTTATTAATAAGGTTTATGCCAATAGTGTATAAAAAATTATTTTATGTGGCATAAAGATCAATTTTTTATTTGGGAAATGTGGGGAGGAGTGTTAAACGAGATTTGATCAAACTAATCAAAATGATTAGTTTAATTAATATGGCTGTAGTAAATTAGTGAATGGGCTAATTAGGGGTTAGAATTAATTAAATGAAGTTTTATTTAATTAATCCTAGGTCTAAGGGTCATGTAGATTAGGGTAGCTAATTAAATAATTGATATTTAATTAACTAGGTTAGGGTTAGGCTAACTAGTAGGATGAATTAATTAAATAAACATGATTTATTCAATTAATTAGGTTTAATGAAAAAGGGGAATTAATCAAATAAATATTTGCATATTTATTTAATTAATTTGGCTAATGTTAGTAAGGTGACTATTGAATTAATTAAATTAATTCAATTTTAAAGGTGAAATGATGAATAAATCAGGTGTTGGAGGGAATAATTAATTAAATAAAAATTTAATTAATTAATTAGAAGGGGAATTGGTGATATTTGGTGATGTCAGAGATTGGTTATATGGTCAAGACATTTTTAGGTGTCTACATTTGCCCCTCTTTGACATGGCGTCATGACCTAGCAAGGAAATGGTGTCAAGTCAACGAAATTGCCCCAACTATTGGGAAGGAATGGAATGGATGAGGGATGCCCCCTCGAGAGTTCGGGTGAAAAAATTAAAAAAAATTGGGTGAGCTCTCAAAAGTAGAAAATGGTGATGAAAAATAGATAGAGGACGAAAAAATAGGATGACAAGAAGAAAAATGGGCAAAAAAGGTTAAGATTTGCACCTTGGGGAGGAAAAAGTGTGTTGGAGGATGACATGGCCTTCTATAAATAGAAAAAGTGTGCCCAAAGTGCCACATTTGCACTCATTGAACCTACTTGGAGGAGAGAAGAAGAGACGGGCGAACCTACTCTTCCCATGCTTCGAGCATTTGTCCGAGCTTGTTCGTTCCTACATGAGATCACCAGTGGCTGGCAAGTGGGTATGTGGTCGAACCCTAGCTTTGTGAATTTTTGTTAAATTTACACATTTATAGCATCAAGAATTGGGTTGTTAAAGGGTTTTTGCACCATCAAGAATCTATGTGGTGCCCAATCGCGTTGAATTGGCGCCATCGACCGAAATGGGAAATGGGGGGATTGATGCTGAAACATGGTTTTCTGGCCCCTTTATCTGGTTTGGCGTCATGATCACCAAGGTATTTTCTCAATTTTGGCACAATCGAAGGGAAACGTGGCACCTTTTTTGTCGAACAGTGCCTTTGCAGGGATTGGCGCCCTAGCGCCATTCTCAGGAATGACACCATACCCTAGGTTCGTGGCACCATGCTGTCAAATGGCACCTAGGGTTTGGGGAAGGAAAAGGGTTTTAATGGGCTAGGTGGCTGAATGGTGCCATTGGGGGGAGAAACGATGCTATTCTCTGGAACAACACCTAATGGTCAGGAAATGACGCCATATGCTCGATTGGTGCCATATCTGGCAGTGGTGGCGCTATCCCAAGGATCAACGCTATGTCAGGAAAGCATGGCGCCAAGTCAAATTTGGGCGCCAAAAGGTGGAAAATCAATGCAGACCTATGTGACTGATTTCACAAAGATGTAAGTTTTTTACTTACATTTTGTGGGTGCAGGTTGACGGGGGGATTATGGGTTCGTAAGAGTGACGTGTTCCTAACGTTATGCAGTTGATAGATGGGTTTGATATAGCTACATGAGCATGACTGGGTAGATTAGGTTTGTTGATAGTGGCTTATATGCCCATCATTCAAGCACACAGGGCGATGATGATGGCCCTAGTGGAGCGATGGCACCCCGAGACATGCTCCTTCCTCCTTCCGACAGGTGAGATCACCATCACCCTGGAGGATGTTTATCATATCTTGAAGTTGCCTATTCACAGAGCACGGGTGGTTTATGACACAAGGAGAGGACGAGAAGCCCTAGACAAAGAATTTGCCCTAGGCCATCCAGTGTTGACACAGGATCGGCGGGAGATGAGCTATGATTAGACATTAGCAGCTTGGGTGGATCAGTTTACTTTGGTACTTTGTGCATTGATTGGGGGTGTGGTGATGCTAGATTGGCGTGCTTGGGGCTTTCTTGTGGGTTGGGGAGAGGTGATAGAGCATATTGTGTTAGATGAGACGGTCTATGCATGGGGGCCATGTATGTTGGGACAGCTATAACACAAGATGCATACCGTGGTATACCATTATGATTCAACTTTGTCTGCTGGTGTCACACTACTGCACGTGTGGGCTTTTGAGAATATTGTTATTACGAGGCCACAGGGGACATACCTCTGGTGATAGTTTGAGGATTTTGTGTTCTTGTATAAGCAGCCCCTCTAGTACTCCCATATAGGGCAGTTGTGTTATTGGTGGCAGCTTTTTGATGACCTAGTTCGGGTGACATGGCGACCATATATTGGGGTAGAGAAGTGGCCTAATGACCACATCCATATGCCGTATACATCTCAGCTACATTTTTTGATGGGTCAAGGGGAACACACCATTGACATGTACCTCCCCTCTCAGGTGATGCATCAGTTTGGGCTACGCCAGGATCTTCCACAAGTGATGGTCATTTTTGCTAGGATGCATCAAGATCATAGATGGCCGCCAGCTATAGTGCCATAGGTGGCAATAGATGACTTTTCAGGCTTACTGCCCTAGTAGTGGGATTGGGATAGCAGAGTGGTGGACCCAGGGACTACTCCTACGTATGATTAGTGGTGGGCTACATGGAGGCTGATTCGTTTGATGGATCCCACTGCAGAGCCAGAAATGACAGTGGAGCCAGGGGAGGAGGGAGATGTGGTAGAGGAGGAGATAGTTGTAGAGGAGGTTGAGGAAGATGAGGATGATCCCATTGGGATATTAGTAATGGCAGCTTATGAGCAGGTTATGGCTAGTAGAGGATGGGGTGAGCACAACAGATACCTGTGCAGCAGGCGAGGAGAGGGCAGAGAGGGTAGATGCTGCCACCACAAGCACCATAGTAGCAGGGTCAGAAGGGGTAGATGTTACCCCCATGAGGGCCACCACAGCAGGAGTAGGGACCTAGGCCAGCACCATCCAGGTAGCAGACACAATAGGGATATGGACAACAGCCACAGGGTAGAGTCTAGACCTGACAGCAAGCACAACAGGGGCAGGGACAGTGGCCACAGGGTAGAGATTGGACTTGGCAGTAGTATGTGCCCAAGACCAAGATGACCTTCATAGGGATTGGGGTGAGGGAGGTTGGAAGCTTAGGGGTAGGACCAGGACCCATTTTGAGTGCACGCATTTCACGTCGACACTCCCAGGCAGATGATGAGGAGGAGGCCCAGACTCTCCGGGCTTAGGTTGCAATTCTAGAGGACACTGTTGCTAGGCAACGTTAGGAGCCAGTGTAGCTATAAGGAGTAGATGTGTTACTAGATGGGAGAAGTGGAGCTGATGGGCAAGTTAGTGCCTTATAGGCAGAGTTAGCGCAGGCACAGGCATAGGTAGCTAGTATGACTACCGAGAGAGATGTAGAGAGAGCCTTGTGTTGGATCTAGGGCATACAACTGAGAGGGGGGGGTGAATCAGTTGTATAGAACTTGTTCTCTTTCAAACACTTAATTCTCTGTTGTTAGTTAGCAGCATATCAAATAATCATTCATGGAAGCACAATACATAAACACAAGAACAGATAAGCATCAACACATTGAACACCAAGATTTTGACGTGGAAAACCCGGTTAAGGGAAAAACCACGGGGTGATTAACCCAAGAATTATTCTCTGTTAGAAGAATAAGGAAAAATGAATGGCACATGCCAATAAGGGCTCACTGCCCGAGCACACTGCTCACAAAGAGGCCCACTGCCTACAAGGAGACACACTGTCTACAGAGTGATAAAAATCACAGTCTTGAACTGGAGAATGACATCTCTACCATGTCCGGATCAGTTCCAATTAAGCCCAACAATCTCTGCTCTGCCTTTCGCACCTTTCTTCGCTACACCTTACTCATCCACATACTCCTCTACTGAAATGAATTCACAA
The DNA here is from genome assembly GCA_027924645.1 of Cunninghamia lanceolata. Taxonomy (NCBI): domain Eukaryota; kingdom Viridiplantae; phylum Streptophyta; class Pinopsida; order Cupressales; family Cupressaceae; genus Cunninghamia; species Cunninghamia lanceolata. The sequence goes on along the minus strand of BSBN01000163.1, from coordinate 2,104,554 downwards.
ATCATTATTTATACAAGACATCGACTTAGGAACAAGCATCTAAGTCGGCAAACAACCATAGGAGTATCCGCAAGATGAATAACACATCCGGTCGGCTATCACAAGAACATTCGCAGGATGAACAACTCATCCGGTCGGCTAAACAGAGCAATAACTTCATCCGGAAGAATAACTTCAATTCCGGGCTCTACCATCAATGCGGACCAACAACACAACCTAAACATGATTCAGGAACCTTCACAAGTCTGTCTGAATGTCCGGATACATCCGCACTTTCTCTGCTTACTGGGATCTCTTGTCTTCCTCATCCGGAACTTCAAGAACACAGTCTGTCGCCACTGTCATAATGCAGGAGGTACATCCGGACCTCCAAATTACACACAAATCAGGATGAAACATCACAAGGACATATAAAACACTCCTTCCAATCCGCAGATTATGATAATACAATTCCGGACCTCACCGGACCTTTTTGTGATCCTCTGTCACCTCCGGATACTTGCCGGACCCGGTTCTATACCGGCAGCCATAACTCCTTCAGATCTTCATGCGGACCTCTGAAATCTTAACTGTAGCATCTTAAGACTCATATCTACTAACCCTTTAATCCGCATCCTCCGGTTCTCATCCTATACAGTATATTTACCTTCTTCTCATCACTGTTCTTCACTGTTCCTGACTGAGGCTAATTTTCTCAATATCCTCAGCACAAAGCTCATCAAATCCTTCTTGTCAATGCAGTGTGAGTATGTTGACATCAATGACAACAATGGCTCACCTCATACTTGCAACAATCTCCCCCTTTGTCATTGATGGCAACATATGATGTGAAAAACCATCAAGACAAGAACTTCTCTTTTCTGTCACAGCTCCCCCTATCAACAACAACTCCTCACATGTCTTCCTTTGCTGCTCCCCCTTTGATCATCAACCACTTGTTTTTCACATGTCTTGTCTCCCCCTTTGACATCAATGGCAAAGGGCTCATACTTGCAACTCTCATGCATCAGAATAATACCAGCTGCTCCCCCTTAGTTGCAGCTCCCCATTAGTCCGGATCACAAGATATGACTGTGATAGCCACCGGACTGATGCACATCAGTGCATCTTAGTTCATCACCGGAGGGGCCATGACCCCTAACTTCTCCCGGAGATATTCAAAAGAGTCCTTGGGAAGAGGTTTTGTAAAGATATCTGCAATCTGATCCTTGGAGGGAACATACTCCAATCTGACTTCTTCCTTGTTTACTTGTTCTCTCAAAAAGTGAAATTTGATAGATATGTGCTTAGTCTTAGAATGCAATACCGGATTCTTGGAAATATTAATTGCACTTGAATTATCACAGAAAATTGTGATAGGCTCCTCATATTCAACTTTGATGTCTCTTAGCATCTGCTTCATCCACAAGATTTGAGTGCAACTACCTGCTGCTGCAATGTATTCTGCTTCAGTTGTAGACAGAGATATTGCATCTTGTTTCTTGCTTAGCCAGGAAACCAATCTCTTCCCCAAAAAGAATGCTCCACCACTAGTGCTCTTCCGGTCATCCACATCTCCTGCCCAATCTGCATCTGTGTAAGCATGAAGAGAAAAATCCGGATCTCTAGGATACCATAGACCATACTCAACTGTCCCTTTCAAGTATCTAAAAATTCTTTTGATTGCCATAACATGAGATTCTCTAGGATCAGCCTGGAATCTTGCCACAAGACCAACAGCTTGCATTATATCTGGTCTAGTTTGAGTGAGATACAACAATCCACCAATCATTGATCTATACTTTGTCTGATCTGCCTTTGGAGAATCATCATCTTTGCTTAACTTACATCCGGTTGCCATAGGAGTGTTCATAGGCTTTGAGTCTTCCATACCAAATTTCTTTAACAATTCTTTCACATATTTGGTCTGAGAAATGAAGATCCCTTCTTTTGTTTGAGTAATTTGCAGACCCAAGAAGAAATTCATTTCACCAAGCATAGACATTTCAAACTCACTTTTCATCTGATTTGCAAAAGTTTTACACATACTATCTCTTCCTCCAAAAATGATATCATCCACAAACACTTCAACAATCAGAATGTTTTCATGATCAATTTTGAAATATAAGTTGCTGTCAGCAGTACCTTTGTTGAATCCAATCTGCACAAGATGCTTATCCAACCTTTCATACCATGCTCTTGGGGCTTGCTTCAATCCATACAAAGCTTTCTTCAACTTGCAGACCATATCATTATTATCAGACAATTGAAATCCATCCGGTTGTTCAATGTAGACTTCTTCTTCCAGATCACCATTTAAGAAGGCAGACTTGACATCCATCTGATATACCTTGAAATCTTTGAAGGCAGCAAATGCAAGAAGTAATCTGACTGCTTCAATTCTTGCTACCGGAGCAAAAGTCTCTTCAAAGTCAATTCCTTCTATTTGAGAGTAGCCTTTGCAGACCAATCTAGCTTTGTTTCTGATTACTTCACCAGCTTCATTTAGTTTGTTCCGGAAGACCCACTTGGTTCCAATTACATTCCTGTCTCTAGGTCTGGGAACAAGATCCCAAGTATGATTTTTCTCAATTTGCATCAGTTCAACTTCCATTGCTTTGGTCCAATTTTCATCATTGCAGGCTTCATTTATTGTTTTAGGTTCAATCCTTGAAATCAGACAACATTCATTCTGATCTTGAGCAATATTCCTTCTAGTTTGTACACCTTTGCTTCTGTCACCTATGATCTGATCTTCAGAGTGATTTAGTTTTACATACCTTGGAATTTTGGGAGTATCCAGTACTGCTGTTTCTTGATCAGGCTCATTTAAACCTAACTCTTCTTCCTGATTTACCGGATCAGGCTGACTCTGTTTCACCGGAGAGGATTGAGTTCCTTGAACACTATCTTGGTCATCTTCATCAAATTCATAAAATCTTGAAGGCTTCTCAATTCCTTCATCAACCTTTACATTGGTACTTTCTATCATCTTCCTCAATCTCTTATTGTAACACCGATATGCTTTGCTTTGAGTGGAGTAGCCCAAGAAAATTCCTTCATCACTTCTAGCATCAAACTTTCCTAGATCTTCATCTCTTTTAATATAACACTTGCTACCAAATACCCTGAAATATTTCACAGTAGGAGTGATGCCAAACCAAAGTTCATAGGGGGTCTTACCGGTGTTGTTTCTGATTTGAACTCGATTGAGAGTGTAGACTGCAGTGCTGATAGCTTCTTTCCAAAACATTTGAGGAACATTTGCTTCCAACATCATTGTCCTAGCAGCTTCCTGGATGGTCCGGTTCTTTCTCTCAACTACTCCATTCTGCTGTGGAGTCCTAGGAGCAGACAACTGTCTCCTTATACCCTGTTTCTCACAAAAGTCAATGAATTCACCAGATGTAAATTCACCACCTCTATCAGACCTTAGACACTTTAGTTTCAATCCGGTTTGATTCTCCACCATAGCTTTGAAGATTTTGAACTTCTCAAAAGCTTCTGATTTTTCTTTCAGAAAGGTAACCCACATCATCCAGGAATGATCATCAATTAACAACATGAAATATCTATCACCTTGCAGACTCTTGATTCTTGTCGGACCACATAGATCAGTATGTACTAATTCCAACAATCCGGTAGAAGACTGATCTTTGCTTTTAAAAGAGACTCTACTTTGTTTGCCTAACTGACATTCTTTACACACACTGTTTGTAGGTTTTATCAACTTTGGAAGATCTCTCACAGCCTGAGTATTGCTTATTTTGATGATGTTATCAAAATTTACATGACACATTCTTCTATGCCATAACCAACTCTGATCAATTTGAACAAACAAACAACTTTTATTTGAACCAACCAGATGAAAGATGTTACCTCTTGTCTGAGTACCGGATGCAATTTCAGTTCCGGAGCTTGTAAAGATTCTGCATTTTCCATTCTTGAACCGGAGATCATAGCCTTTGTCCACTAACTGACCAACACTGAGAAGATTGTGCTTCAATCCTTCAACATATAATACATTACCTGTTTTGCTCTTACCATCAAAGGAAATAGTTCCCCTACCTCTGATTCTGCCAGCAGAATTGTCACCAAACTTTACCATTCCTCCTTCATATCTTTCCAAATCTAAGAACTTATTCTTGTCACCAGTCATATGGTGAGAGCATCCACTGTCAATAACCCAATCATCCTTTTCTTCCACTTGAGCAGCCAAGGCTTTTTCAACAACTTTGTGATTGACAGATTCAGAGAGCAAGGAATCTTCTTCCTTGATGGCTATAAACACCCACTCATTTCCGGATTTGCTTCCTGGATCTGATTCATCATCTGTTACTCCTTCATTGTCATCTTCTTCATGAACATAATAGCAATTCTTTTGAAACCTTTGTCTGTGAGTATTAGATCTTGCAGATCTCTCCGGACATCTTGAGGCAAAATGACCAATCTTATTGCAGTTAAAACACTTAAAGGGTAGTTTTCCTTCATACTTACCGGATCCTCTTGGCAGTCTCTTTGCAATGAGGGCTTCAAGTTGAGCTGTTTCTGCTTCTTCTTCTTCCATGTCTCTTCTTGCTTGATCATACCATGACATTTTCCTTGATGAGTTTTCACCCGGATCAAATCTCTGTTTGCCTTTCACATAGGCACTGGCTTTAAAAGCAGACTCAGTCTTGGGTGGATCATCTCCAAACTCGGTCATTTCAAATGCAGCTAGTTTGCCAGCCAATTGTTCTCTTGTGACAGTTGTGTGGGCTCTGAATTCATCAATGGCAGCAACTTTGATTTTGTAGGCAGCAGGAAGGGATCTTAGGATTTTGCAGACAATCTCATTTTCATCTAGAGTTCCACCAGCATTTCTGATTCCACATACCAGCTCATTTACTCTTGGCATAAAGGTAGTAATGTTTTCATCATCTCTCATTTTCAATCTTTCAAATTTCCCTTTCAGACTTTGCAACCTTGCACTTTTGACAAACTCATCTCCTTCATACAGAAGTTCCAGTTTAGTTAGGATCTCATATGCAGTTGGTAGGTCAATGACATTCGAGAGATCTGAGTCATTCAATGCGCTTAGAAGAGCTTCCTTGGTCCGCAGATTGTTTTCAGCTTCTGTGGTTTCATCAGGAGTTGTCGGACCACCTTGTGGGGGTATATATGGTTTTGAAATCATAGCCAAGTATGCTTTTCCCATACATTCCAAATGACACTTCATGCGACCTTTCCAGAGAGTGAAGTTGGTTCCATCGAACTTCGGACTATCCTTCTTGTATGACGACATCCTGGATCACCTCAAGCGGTTAAGCTCCTATCAGAGGAACTCGGCTCTGATACCAATTGTTGGATCTAGGGCATACAACTGAGAGGGGGGGGTGAATCAGTTGTATAGAACTTGTTCTCTTTCAAACACTTAATTCTCTGTTGTTAGTTAGCAGCATATCAAATAATCATTCATGGAAGCACAATACATAAACACAAGAACAGATAAGCATCAACACATTGAACACCAAGATTTTGACGTGGAAAACCCGGTTAAGGGAAAAACCACGGGGTGATTAACCCAAGAATTATTCTCTGTTAGAAGAATAAGGAAAAATGAATGGCACATGCCAATAAGGGCTCACTGCCCGAGCACACTGCTCACAAAGAGGCCCACTGCCTACAAGGAGACACACTGTCTACAGAGTGATAAAAATCACAGTCTTGAACTGGAGAATGACATCTCTACCATGTCCGGATCAGTTCCAATTAAGCCCAACAATCTCTGCTCTGCCTTTCGCACCTTTCTTCGCTACACCTTACTCATCCACATACTCCTCTACTGAAATGAATTCACAAATCATTATTTATACAAGACATCGACTTAGGAACAAGCATCTAAGTCGGCAAACAACCATAGGAGTATCCGCAAGATGAATAACACATCCGGTCGGCTATCACAAGAACATTCGCAGGATGAACAACTCATCCGGTCGGCTAAACAGAGCAATAACTTCATCCGGAAGAATAACTTCAATTCCGGGCTCTACCATCAATGCGGACCAACAACACAACCTAAACATGATTCAGGAACCTTCACAAGTCTGTCTGAATGTCCGGATACATCCGCACTTTCTCTGCTTACTGGGATCTCTTGTCTTCCTCATCCGGAACTTCAAGAACACAGTCTGTCGCCACTGTCATAATGCAGGAGGTACATCCGGACCTCCAAATTACACACAAATCAGGATGAAACATCACAAGGACATATAAAACACTCCTTCCAATCCGCAGATTATGATAATACAATTCCGGACCTCACCGGACCTTTTTGTGATCCTCTGTCACCTCCGGATACTTGCCGGACCCGGTTCTATACCGGCAGCCATAACTCCTTCAGATCTTCATGCGGACCTCTGAAATCTTAACTGTAGCATCTTAAGACTCATATCTACTAACCCTTTAATCCGCATCCTCCGGTTCTCATCCTATACAGTATATTTACCTTCTTCTCATCACTGTTCTTCACTGTTCCTGACTGAGGCTAATTTTCTCAATATCCTCAGCACAAAGCTCATCAAATCCTTCTTGTCAATGCAGTGTGAGTATGTTGACATCAATGACAACAATGGCTCACCTCATACTTGCAACACCTTGCAGCAGGTAGCAGATGTGCAGGTGGGGGCCTACAGGTAGAGGTTACACGGATGTAGGGTGTCATTACTGGCACCAATGCATCACAAATATGGACTGACTACACAGCAGCTCAGATTCATGCATCACAGTTACAGAGTGAGCTTTTAGAGGCACGCGCGCAGGTGGAGTATTATTACGGGGCTTATTGTATAGTAGTCCTTGAGGGTCATTGTGTGCCAAGCTATAGTTAGAGGAGTGGCTCCAGGATGTCTAGATCATATAGGTCCAGGAGGTCAGTATAGTTAGTTCAGTAGCCTATGGCACCTCCACCATCACCACCACAATAGCCATAGTAGCAGAAGCCTCACCCACAGCCACATCCACGGTCACCCACTGACTCCGCTAGGGGATCATCAGCCCAGGGTTGATGCTTTGATATGTATTGATGTATTTTGGCCCTTAGAGGTAGTTTTGTATCATGACACTGAGTGATGTATTATTTTTGTGGTGATGTATCTGATGATGCTTATGGATGTTTATGATGGTGACATGATGTACCCTATGTTCATTTATGATATGCATATGATGGTTATAGATATGTTATGGATCATGTATGTTATATTGCTACTGTTTATGCTTTTCATATGATATTTATGCATTATGGATGATGTTATGTTGATGTTTATGACATACATGGATGATTATGGATATGTTATGGATTATGATGTGGATTATTTATGAGATGTAATGGAATATATGCTCAGATTAATAAACATATATTATGGATGCAAAATGAAAATATATGCTCAGATTAATAAACATATATTATGGATGCAAAATGAATGAAATGAAAATATATGCTCAGATTAATAAACATATATTATGGATGCAATGGATATGCTTAGATTACACTTGTGTGAGAGTTTGATTTTGAGAGGCATGAAATCATCATCATTAACTCTTGAAGACGCCTCACACGCCTGTAATATACATCAACAACTTACCCTATGCGCAGTGCTTTAATTATTATTTTTTTGTTGGGAAAGTTGGAAAGACAACAAGCAATAGAAATTGTCAAGCGATGTGTTCTCCCAAAAGTCATGATAAAGATGCAATGGTTGAATGTAATGATTGATGGTTGTAATAATGGTCTGTGATTATGATAATGCAAATGATTAATGAACCAGTGTAGTGATTAATGAGATGGTCAAGTCATGATACTGTTATTTACGTTAAACCCTAGGTGATGGGGATAGGTGATAGGGGATAGGTTGGGGAAGGGAATGGTCAAGATGGGTTTGGGATGGATTGGGAGGGTTTGGAAAGGGGATTGTTAGGGTGGTTTTGGGAATACTAGGTCACTAAACACCACGTCATTAAGGGGAAAATTAGGTTTGGGATGGTTTAGGTTTGTAGAGAGGATTGATGGGGGGTGGGGAGGGTATGTTAGATGGGGGGTTAGAGTGAATGGATTAGATGGGGGAGGATAGATCAAAATTTTAAGCCCAGATCATATGGTTGGATGGGTAGTGATAGAAAAGGATATGGTATGAGCTAGGCACAGTACTTGTATTACACTATTGAGAGCATTTCTAGGTTTATTATAGCAAAGTAGGATACTTTTCACGAAGGTATGAAAGGACCTAGGTGATGATGTTTATCCCACACTTGCATGGACTAGTCTCACAAACAATAGGTTGATTTCATGCATGCCCAAGGTAGTATAACCTTGCCTAGATGAGGGAAGGGGACTCATAACATAAGTTCTCATAGTACATAGAAGGTATGATTAACTTGATATGCAAATGGGAAGCACTATGCTAGAACCGACCCTATCTTCAAGATATAAATACTAGTATTGGAGTAATGAAATCAACCCACAAGCACAGCATACAAAAACAATGACCATGTCTATTCTAGGTGTTGCCCGCCACATGCCATGATATAATGAGATCAAGGTAGCTTTGGAAATGACCTAGAACAATACAAAAGGATAAAAATCAATAATCAAAAGGCCAACAAAATGACACAAACAACCATTGTATTCTCTTGCCAAGATAAGTCTTGATGGGATGATGGATTTTGTCCATTGTAGGAACAATATATCCTAGGATACGAATCGGTTGGATGTTGTTTGGATAAATGTTGAAAGGTGGGCAAAAGGATAGTCATGCCATGTGTGATGATTATAGTTGGTGTGTTGATTGATAATTTTTGTGTGAGATGTGATGTTTTGGGGGTATGCTTAGTGTGTGTATCACTTGGTGAATTTAGTAAGCTTAGAAGATAGGACCATCCAAATGGGTTCGATGGGTGCATCTTATGTACCTGAGTACTAGATACTTCCTTCATATTCCAGACTGCCTACATACCCTGTGTCCACAGGATCAAAGCACTTTAAGATCCAGTTGAGATGAATATGTAGTTCTGGTTTGACTTGATGATGTTGGAGTGGTTCGGGATGGATGTGATGACAATGATGTGTAGAATAATGATGCGAGATTGTTTTTAGATTTTTGGATTTTTTTTTTGGATTTTCTAATGTTTTTGGGTTTTTTGGATTTTATAATATTTTTGGGTTTTTTGGATTTTATAATGTTTTTGGGGTTTTTTGGATTTTAGTTGTACAAGAGCAGCATACAAGGATCCTCCTTCCATAGATTAGCTTTGGGTGGGATAATGTAGGGTGGGCGATAGGATTTGATGTTTTAGAATTCCAAGCCATGGGATGCGCGCAATATGGGATGTTGTGATGGAAAGAGGACTTATTAGATGGTGGAACCGGCTACTACACATGGCACTTGAGACATGTTTTCACCATGGTAGTTATCCAAGGCATCACTGAAGTAATTTTCACCATTGGACGGATTTATTACACTCGGGTTTTTCTTGATTTTTCAAAAAAAAAATTAGATTTTTCTATTTTTTTATTTTTTATATTTTTGCTTTGGGATACTTGATGATTCATGCGTAGAACCTTTTCAAGTGCAGAATGTTCAAAGGTTTATCTAGAGGCTTCCCCTCAAGTGTTGCAAGCTGATATGCCCCTGATCCATAGCTGGCTGTAACAACAAATGGTCCCAACCAATTAGGCTCAAACTTTCCTTTTTAGTGCGCTCTTGTAGATTTTCCTGGTTCTCTATGAGGACAAGGTCACCTACTTCAAACTTGAGGTTCTTGATTTTCTTGTCTTCATAGGAGATTTTGGTAGGCTTGTAGATGGTTTAGAGCATCCAAGCATTTCTCATCCAATAATTCTAGCTCATGCAGCCTTGCAACTTGATACTCTTCCTCAGTGATTATATTTTGCAATGAAACCCTTAGTGATGGGAGTTCAACCTCAATAGGCAAGATAGCTTTAGAACCGAATACTAGAGAATATGGTGTGGCTCCTCTGGGTGTGTGGATACTTGTGCGGTAGGCCCATAGGGCGAGATTGAGTTGGACGTGCAAGTCACAACCAGCTTCACTAACTGTCTTCAAAATGCATAGGATGGTTTTATTAGAAGCCTCAGCTTGACCGTTACCTTGTGGGTAATAGGGAGTGGAGAATCGGTGTTGGATATGGAACTTCTCACACAAGGTGCGGACTTCCTGGTTTTTAAATGGTTTCCTGGTATCTGTGATAATGGAATGGGAAACACCATAATAGCATATTATGTAATGGAGGATAAATTTGGCTATTTGGATACCTGTGGTGAAAGTGAGTGGAATGGCTTTGACCCACTTAGTGAAGTATTCAGTGGTAGTGATGATGAATTTGTGGCCATTGGATGATGGAGGGTGAATCTTACCTACGAGTTCGAGTCCCCACTGTGAAAAAGGCCAAGGAGTCGTTATTAGCTGCAACTCCTGAGACGGTGCATGGATGAGATCCCCATGTTGCTGACATGGCAAACATTTCTTCACAAACCTGTAAGCGTCTCGTTCCATGGTCGGCCAGTAATATCATGTCCTCAGAATCTTCTCTGCTAAGGTAGGTCCACTAGAGTGTGTCCCACAAATGCCTTCATGTACCTCTTGCAAGGTCACTTCAGCTTCCCTAGAGTCAAGACATTATAAAAGTGTACCATCAAGACTTATTTTATAAAGGATGTCTCCTATAAGGGTGAAGCGGGAGGCTTGGCGGATGAAGCTTTTACATTATTAGGATGATAGGTTTGGTGGGATGATGTTGTCATGGAGGTACATGTAAGTCTCTTGATACCAGGGGGATAAAGGACCAACAATGTCACACACTAATTCTGATTGCAAAACATCATAAGCTAGTATGGGGAGCTCTTCTATCAGGAACTCGCATGTCTTTCTATCCTTCTTCATGTCCACCAAGGATCCTATTGTGGCTATAGCATCTATTGCTTTGTTATTCAATCTTGGGATCTACTCAAAATGGATGTCATGAAAATAATCTTTGAAGTCGTCAACCATTCTTTTATAGGGCAGGAGCTTTTTGTCCTTGGTCTTGTACTCATTGTTTACCTGCTAGATGACTAATTGGGAATCTCGATAAACCATCAACTTTCCAATTTTCCATTGTATTGCCATGCGGAGTCCTGTGATGAGAGCCTCGTATTCTACTACATTGTTTGTGCATGGAAATGTGATCGTATAGGATTTAGGGATGGTGTCTCCTTGAGGGCTAACAAACAAGATGACTGCCCCGAGCCGCGATGCATGTAAGACCCATCAAAATACATTTTCCATGTTTCTATTGTTGGTGCTACTGTCAGTATGGATTCATCTAGAAACTATGCAAGCAGTGGTTGTTCTATTGGGATTGGTGCATCAACTAATTGATTAGGAATTACCTGTCCTTTGATGGCTTTCTTCTCTATGTATTCGATGTCAAATTCACTCAGAATTATAACCCATTTAGCCATTCTTCCTATAAGAGCTGCTCTTGTCAATAGATACTTTAGCAGATCAATCTTGGCAATAAGATTTGTCTTATGATTAAGCATGTAGTGTCTCAATTTTTGTGAAGTGAAGACAATAGCAAGACATGCTCACTCAATTGGAGTATAGTTAAGCTCATAGGTCACCAAGGTGTGGCTGATATAATATATAGCTCTTTCTTTTCCCTCCTCATCATGTTGTGCTAACAAGGCCCCTATAGTTGTTTATGTTTTTGATATGTACAAAAGAAGGGGTTCCCCTTGTTTTGGTGGAATGAGGACTGGTGGGTTAGCAAGATATTCTTTCAGCTGTTCAAAAACATTCTAACATTGGCTATCCTACACAAAGGTTGTATTCCTTTAGAGAAGATGTTGAAACGGATGGCAATTATTGACAAGTTGTGTTATAAAGTGGAGGATGGATTGGAGTTTTCCTTGTAGACTTCTCAGTTGCTTAAGTGTCTTGGGTGGAGGCATCTCTATTATAGCTTTGACCTTAGAGGGATCCACTTCAATTCCTCTTCTCGACACGATGTATCCTAGAAGCTTTCCTGAAGTGACCCTGAAGACACATTTTTTTGGATTCAGTCGCACATTATATTGCTCTAGCCTATCAACGATATTAGCCAACACATTTAAGTGTTCTCTGGTTTTAGATTTTCCCAATAGATCATCGACATAGTCTTCCATTATGTTGTGGAAAGGATCATGGAAGATGACCGTCATTGCCCTTTGATATGTAGCACCTGCATTCTTCAAGCCGAAAGGAATCACAACCCAACAATATATCCCCCATGGGCATATGAAGGATGTTTTATGTTCATCCTCCTCCGTGATCCTGATTTGATTGTACCCTAAAAAGCCATCCATTAAAGACAACATCTCATGACCGGCTGTGAGATCCACTATGATATCGATGTTTGGTAGCAGGAAGTCATCCTTAGGGCAAGCTTTATTGAGATCTCTAAAATCTGTGCAACATCGGATGCCCCCAATGACTCTAGCTACAGGTACAATATTGGATACCCACTCAGGGTAATCTATTGGATGGGTAAACCCCACATCTAGGATTTTCTTAAGTTCTACTTTGACAAGGAGTGCAATTTAAGGATTCATCTTTCTTAGCTTTTGCTTCACTAGTTTTACATCAGGACGTACCACAAGATGATGAACAACTAACGCAGGATCTAGTCCCAGTATATCAGCATAGGTCCATGTGAAATTATGGCTTCTCTGTTTGAAAAAGACTAAGAAATTCTCCTGTTCCTTTGTTGTGAGGGACTGTGCTTTGAATGTGATTTTCGATGCTTCTTATGTTCCAAGATTCATTTCCTGTGATGCTTCCACTAGGATCAGCAATCTCTCTTGATATAGCTTAGCCACTTAGGGAAGGCCCATGCTCTCGTCTCCTAGAGCCTCATGGAAGTTTTCACTAGGTGATACATCCTTTATTTTGATTTTTTCCTCACCTGAAAGCGCCACAAAGTGGTTTTCACTAGGGGGTGTTGTTTTTATTTTTATATTTTTGCGACTGAGAGATTAGGTTGTCTCCCTGAAGTAGGTAGATGTGTTAAACTCCATGATGTATTTGGCTTTATGGTCTCCTAGGGGGAAGTGATTTCTAACCCCCATCATCTCAGCTATCGCTTCATCATTTTGTGCAACATCAAGGATGGGAGGTCCTTGTTGGTCCCAATCTATAAGTTGGGGCTAAACAAGAGGTAAGTTGTTGGAGGTGGATGGTGTGGTGGTTAGGGTATAGATGGTACATATGGAAGATTCAAAGAATTTGGCAAAGTCACTAAAGGAGTCTTGATGGTCTACCTCGTTGATGTTGTTGACTATAGGGAAGGCCTTAGCGACCTCATTTAAAGTACACTCATTATTAGCTGGGGAGGACTCTTGCCTCCCATACCCTAATCCATGAAGATGCAGGTTTCTTTTTGCTTGGATTGGCTCCACAATTCCTTTCTCATGAAGGCCTATGCCACCTTGTCCTTTATAGCCCATGTATTTGACAATCTCGAGACCTTTTCCGTAGATCTCAGCTGGGATAGTAGGGGATTCTTGTTCTATTTCTTCTCCCCTGTATAACCATGAGGATATATCTTCAAGAACACCCTGGTCTAGGAGGTGTTTCTTCTTGAAGGTGGGTGATGACTTGCATTTGATAATCGCTGCGTAGACTTCTTCTTTCCTAGGAACACCAAATGTTTTAGGAGTGGACAATAGCCCCACACAAAAGGTGCCGTGTAGGTCATATTCACCACATGCCATGTCGCTTAGCTTGATCTTGACTTCAGGTGGGGGAGATGTTTGCGATGTAGTTGTAATGTTGGAGGGATTGATGTACGAGGCAGATGATGTAGGATTGGCCTGTGAAGTGGATTTCTTGGTGGTGTTATTCTATGGCCAGAAGCAGTGGTCATGTCCTTCCAAGAAGCTACAATATTGGAAAGGACAGGGGTCGACATAGATAGTAACTTTCATGCCGTTATGGGGGAACTTCAAGTATTGGTGGAAAGTGGAAGAGACAGCTTGCATGGCATGGATCCATGGTCAACCAAGAAGAATATTGTAGGGAAGATTAAGATCAAGCACCTGACACTTAGTTTCCAAGATTCTCTATCCCACTTGGATGGGAAGCTTGATAGTGCCTTCGAACAGTATCTCGGTGTCATTGTATCCTTTAATAGTTATACATTCACTAGTATCCACGACTACATCAGAGTATCCCAAATGTTTTAACAATTTTAGAGTGCACAAATTTAGGTCGAAGCTACCATCTATTAAGACTCATTTTATGGTGTGTTTGTGGATGCGGACTTCGATGTGCAAAGTGTCATTATGTAGATTATCGGAGGCGGGAAGATTTTTTTTGGAGAAGGTGAGATGGTGCGATGAAGCAATGTGGCCCACCATGGCTTGGAATTGATCCACATTCAAATTTGTGGGGACTTGTGTCTCCATCAAGGCTTTGTCTAGGATTTCCTTATGGAGGGGACATGTGCGGAGCAACTCAAGAATGGAGATTTGTGCAAGGGTTTTGCCTAGATGATCTAGGAGGTTATACTTGTGGGTGGATGGTGGGTTGGTGGATGTGGATGTGGAGGCCCGGAGGGTTGGTCATTGGTGGGTACCCCATAGATAGATACATGACTGTGACAAGTAGTGAAGATGCAATTTGGGGTCTTGGCTTGAATAGTGATGGTATTGATGTGATTGGAAGAATCTTCTATTCGTCCCATGATGGAGTCCAAAGAAGTGAGAGGCGGTACAATGTTGTATGCTTGATTGGATGAAGAAGCTTTTCCTTTGTTGTGATCAGGAAGATGATCCTTATATGCTCCTAGGTTAGCATTTGGTGATTGTTTAGGTGGTTCGTCAATGGTGATGTCATTTTAGCCTCATGCAGTTAGACATTTTGTGTCCTTTTACGCGATGGTATTCACAAAAGACGTTTTCATCAAACTAAGAGGGTTTGAATTGATTCTCATTATATGGCCTAATAGGGGGCAAGGTGATTAAATCCACCTTCACAAGGTTGTTCAAAATGTTTTCAATAGGCTCCCCTAAGGGTGTGAATTTCCTCTTGGGGTTATTATTTTGTTAAGGCAGTCCTTTAGGAACATTGACATTGTTCATGGTGGATGTGTTCAGCGGTGTTGGATTTTGCACATTTTGAACAACTTTCACATTGGTGACACCATTGTTAAGAGTGTTTTTGTTCTTCCCCCAAAAGCGGGGTTTGTCATTTGACGGTGTATTGTTGTTCATGTTGTTATTGGTTACCTTGTTGTGGTTGTTGGTTTTGTTATCGTTATTGTAAAGTTTAATGGAGCCCTTAGCAATGAGGGCTCTTTTAATGGTGGTCCCTTTGTCGATAATCTCCTCAAAGGTTGATGCGTATTGTATTTGTAGATGGAACCCCATTTCTTGGTTAAGGTTGGTGACAAACATGGTAACGAGTTGCTTCTCAGGAATAGGTCATGGGAGTTTGCTTGCTAAGCCTCTCCATCTTTGTAAAAAGGTGGCGAAGGACTCTCCACTATTTTTTTTGGTGTTGTATAAGTCGTTCATCGATATTTCATGTTTAAAGTTGTAGGAGAAATGGTTTACAAACTTCTCCGTGAGCTCATGGAATGTCCTAATGTCAGGAGGAAGATGTGCAAACCATTTGGTGGCTTGGCTACTGAGGCTTCGAGGAAAGTGTCTCATCAAATAAGTATCATCATATGAGACCTCTAGGCAAGCTATGTAGAACTCCCGAAGGTGTTCCCTAGGGTCTCCCTTTCCCTTGTACTTGTCAAATTTAGGCGTTTCAAAGTTTTTGGGAAAGAGAGGCATATATAGTGTTCTATCAAACGGGTAGGGGCAAATATCCTCAAAATAATATTGCTTCCTTTTGTTCCCATGTTGTATGTTGTCAACCTTTCGGATCAATGCTTGGACAACATTAGCTAAATATTGAGATGGTGGTTGTGGGACGTGAGTTTGTTGGTTATGCATGAGTTGTTGGAGGAAGGGTGGAATTTGATTTTGAGGTGGAGTTTGGTGTTGTAAGGATTGATTTCGGGTGATTTGGTTTTGGAGCACAAGATGTTGTTGGTATGCAAGGAGTTGTTGTAAGATGTGTGGTGGAAGTTGTTGATTTTGGTTAGGATTGTGTTGTGTGGTTTGGATGGATGATACAACGGGTGCTTGGGTGATGGGATTTTGTACATATGTGAAATTAGATGATGGGTTATTACATGGATTGGTGTTGGATGTGTTAGGGGGTGGTTGTGAAAATAAGTGGTTTATGAAAGCTATAGTGTTGGCGTCGAGTTGAAGAGCACTTGTGGAAGTGATAAGATGTGTGGTATTGTTAGGGATTCTTAGGGTGATTTTTGGTATAGATGTGGTGACAGTGGATGTCAATACATTTGATGTGGTCGATACATTTGTGGGGATTGTGGATGTGGTAACATTTGAGTTTGTGGGAATTGTAGATGTAGTGATGTTTGGGATGTGTTAGGGTTGGTATGTGATGTAGATGGTTGTGAAGACGTGGTGACACTAGGTATTGTAGCACCATTTTGGAGGAGAAATTCAAGATATCTATTAGGGTCTGATTTTAAAACTCTATCAAGTATATCCATAGAATCAGCATCTTGCGTGAAGTCTAAGACATCTTGATCTACTTGGTTGGTGTTAGATGGTGGTGCTTGTGGTGGGATGGGAAAGGGATTTACCATAGTGTTGGTGTCAAATGATGGCACTTGTTAGACTACTAGGATATTGTTATGGTCGGTTGATGGAATTCCCATGCCAAAGTTGTTTCTAAAAGATTCCATTTCATTGTTCTTCTTAGCTTGGGATCTTGTCACGGGCATGCAATGGTTTTGGGTGTGATTTGATTAGGTGGATAGAGATCAAAACCTTAGAGAATAGGTTTAAATTATTAGACCCAAAGATAGGTGGTGATGGTAGAGGTTTAGCCTTAAGAGGATGATATCTCAAAATTATAAACCCTAAGGACAAATGGTGATATGGATATGGTAGGATATAGGTTCTTATCTTTAGAGATTAAAATCTCAAAAGTTCAAAACCTAAGGTATGTGTGGATAACAACATTGAAGTTTAGGACCTCCAAGAAAGACATGTGATTTGATTTTTCAAGAATTTTTGGACCAAAGAAGGTGGAGGAAGCAATATGAATGTTTGTGGGATGGAGATAAAAAAAGGGTGATGATGTTTTTAATATTTGTTCTAAGATGGCCTTGGATAATAATCAACCAAGGGAGACCTTGGATGATTTGGATAAATGGATGATAAATCAACTAAAGAAAACCCTTAGATGATTGGGATGTTTTGATGTTTGGAAGGATGCTCAAATCAATTGGTAAGCTCAAATAAATCTAGATCTTTTGGCTACAAAGATTGATGTCTCTTTTACTTAAGGTAGACTTATGACCTTAGGCAAAAGAAGGATGATTATTTTACTTGTAGGTAGACTAATGACCAACAAGCAAAATGGGATGTTAAGAGGATTATAAGATCTAGATTTAATTTTTTTCTCAAAGGTTGATTTGGATATGGTTGATGTTTTGGGATGTTGGGTGATTTTGATTTTTGGATTGGATGGATAGAATTTGGTTAAACTTAGAAAATGTTGGTTTGGAATGATTTTTTTTGAAATGGATGAGGAATAGGTCCAAAAAGTGAAAATAAAAAATGTAAAGTTAAGATGGATGATATGGAGATGGAAAAGAGGGATTATGGATAAACCTAGTGATTAGTGAGATGAAGGGTCCAATAGCCAAAATGTTTTTTCTCTAAGGTCAAAATGGAGATGTATGGATGAAAATGGTTGTGAGTTATGGTCAAAGGTGGATTAGGGTTTTGACGGGATGACCCCAGATTATGATTAAGCAAGCCTCAAGGATCCCAAAATAATTCTCTAGGCACGTGTGCAGTCTGACCTACAGATGGCGCGAAATTATAGGAATAAGGTGCCAAAACAGAGGGTAATGGCACCAAGATTTTGACAAATGGAGCCAAAACAGTGACTTAAAGTGTCAGAGGAAATGGTGCCACAAATGGATTTTTAGGCACCAAATAGAGAGGTTTAGGCGCCAAAATGGGACAGTCTCTTGGATTTTGGTCTAGATTTTTGGGCAAATTTTGGATTTTGGTGTCAAACTTTGGACTTGGAAGGTCAAATGATGGGTTTTGTGACGTCAAATGTTTCAATGGTACAATGAGGTAGGTGGCTTCGGATGATGATAATGATAGTTTCTTGGCAAGCAATACAAACACTTCAAACAAGAGAATACAATGGCCAAGGTTTAATGTGAAGTGTAATCGTAATGTGTATGTTCAAGAAGCCCCTCAAGGCCCAAATTTCCATGAGTATAACACAATCGAAAACACTTTGAAGACAATGCTTATTTCTATCTAAGGTCAAGGTGAATGGTGACTTATCAAGCCCACAACTTGCAATCTCCAACTCAAATGTAAACACACTAACTAATACGCGTGTCCCATTATATTATCTTCTCGAGAGAGGATGGATAGGGGCGTCTTGCACTCGAAGGATGATGCAACCACCCTTTCCCCAAAAAGATATGTATAGCTTATGCTAAGCTGATGATTTCCATCTCATCTCAAGGGAGCCATATGGTGAGAATCTTGGGGGCAAAACTGGCTATGCCCTTGTCTTGAACAAGACACCAAAAAGCCAAAAAAGGGTAGCCTTCTAACCAAAGGTGTTTAGCAGGGGATATTCGGGGGACCGGCACGTTATGAACATCCATCAAGCCACTTAGGGCTTTAACTAGTCTTACTAGGAGTCTAATATACACAAGGTACACCTCCTTTCAAAATAGCACTATACGGTAAGTGATAATACCAATTAGACTTGGCTTTCGCCTTATCCTCTTTTATATAGTGGACCAAATGAAAGTACTGCTTGAGGTCATTCCCTTGAGGTGAGTACCTCTTTTCCCACCAAGCAGGCCTCTTTAAGAAAATTAAAAAGAAGAGAATAGAACCATTTCTCTTCACCCAAGATCCTTATGAAGGTGAGGGGAGAGGATACTTTGATTCTATCCCCTTGGGATCTACTAACACAAATGTACAAGTGCACCAAACACTTCAAATGAAATCTAAGTTCTTTATAATGTCCCAAATCAAAGTGTTCCTACGTCTGTTTGCAAACAAGATTCGTTTTAAGTGCACCAAAGATAAATGTTTTCTAAACTACACACAAGGTTCATTTTAGTGCACCAAAAATAAATGTGTCTAAGCTATCAAAACCCTACAAGAAACATTAGTAGTTGGATTTTTAGGTCTTGGACAAACGTTATTTTCCCTGCAAAACACTATCAAACAACTGCACAGATGCCAATGTTAGCATAGAAAGTAGCGCCACCGCAGACAAAGATGGCACCACAGAACAGAGCAATGGTGCTAAAATATATGAGAATGGTGCTAAAGAGTTAACAATAACTATGCTTGACTGTTAGCAAAGGATGGCGCCATAGAAAATGAAAATAGCACTAATTATAAAGAAGGCGCTAAAATTAGATGAAAAGGTGCCAAAGCGTAGAAAAATGGTGCCAATGAGATTTTTACCTTAGTTTACCTATTGGTTGAACCATATAGCACCAAACTGGGCGTGGAAGGTGCCAAAATGACACAAAGTCTTCAAAGGACTTGCAAAAGAAGTTGTTAATGGTAAATGTTAACTTAAAAGGACATAAAAAGGCTTCTTATCCTATTGTCAAACACCCCACGTTAGATTTAAACACCCACAAGTGTTAGTGAAAAACCAATGAGTGAGGGTTAAATAAAAGACATTCTAAGTATTTCTAAGGAAATTTTTTCATTATCTCCCCTTCTTCCTGTGTTTTTCCTATCAAAACCAAGAGAAATATTGTCTAAAAACTCATAAAAACATCAAAAAAGCCTTAAAAATCAAACCATGAGCTCAAAGGTTAGGGATGATGACATTCCCAGAAGGCACCAAAATAGTGAATAATGGCACCACGAAACCAGCAAATGGCATCATTACGGGAGAAAATGGCACCAAACCAAGAGCTTATGGTGCTAAAACCTACAAAACATGTTTTCCTTCACAAAAACTTCAAACAAGATTAGTAGATTAGGACCATGGGGTCCCACCGGGTGTGCCAAATGATGTCAAGGAAAACAAATGACATGAAAAACATAAAAAAAATGCAATGAAATACAATTTTATACCTTCAAATGATCTCCTCGTCCTTGATAAGGTGGAGAGCCTAGCACCCAAAGACTCTTGCTTTACCCATGGTTTCCTATGTGAAATGTTCTCTAAACTCAAATGCAAATCACTAAAACCTAGCTTAATATGATGGAGATGATAGAAATTTTAGCATGACAACTTTGCTCAAATTGTAGATGATCAAATTGCTTGGATGAGGGTGTATTTATAGGCATTTTGGAGGGAGATTTGATCCAAGGGTTGAGATTCAATATTGAGATCAATGGATGAGGAGGAATGTGAGGTGGAGGGCTTAGATTTGATCATGAAAAATGGAGGGATGAGAATAAAGATAAATTTAAAATTCACCTTGGGAAGGGGTGTGGATTAAATGAGGTTAGATGAGATGGATTATAAATGAATTTTAAATTCATATGGGGAAGAGGTGAGGATTAAAAATGAATTTAAAAATTATTTGGGGAAGAGTTCTCATAAATTAAGGTAGGTGTTGTAAGAGGTTATTAATAAGGTTTATGACAATAATGTATAAAAAATTGTTTTATGTGGCATAAAGATCAATTTTTTATTTGGGAAATGTGGGGAGGAGTGTTAAATGGGATTTGACCAAACTAATCAAGGTGATTAGTTTAATTAATATGGCTATAGTAAATAAGTGAATGGGCTAATTTGGGGTTAGAATTAATTAAATGATGTTTTATTTAATTAATCCTAGGTCTAGGGGTCATGTAGGTTAGGGTAGCTAATTAAATAATTGATATTTAATTAACTAGGTTAGGGGTAGGCTAATTAGTAGGCTGAATTAATTAAATAAAAATGATTCATTCAATTAATTAGGTTTAATGAAAAAGGGGAATTAATCAAATAAATATTTGCATATTTATTTAATTAATTGGGCTAATGTTAGTAAGGTGTGACTATTGAATTAATTAAATTAATTCAATTTTAAGGGTGAAATGATGAATAAATCAGGTGTTGGAGGGAATAAATAATTAAATAAAAATTTAATTAATTAATTAGAAGGGGAATTGGTGATATTTGGTGATCTCGGAGATCGGTTAAATGGTCAAGACATTTTTAGGTGTCTACACCGGCAACTAGGCCTGATCAGGTACCCATGTACAAAAGCATCTCTCATAAAGCAGAGAAAGAAAGAAAACCCTGTGGGAGAAAACTTTCCTCCAAAAGAGAGAAATAAAGAAAGTGTACTAGACATGACTCGATGGAAGTGCACTTGACACAATACAGCTGAAAGTAATAGTCTTGCAATATTTGCAAGATCCATGTGTGGAATGTTGATTGCATGCCATATGGCTACAATTCAAATCTAATGTGAAGTTCTGCTTTGAAAATTTTGTGGAAGCCTTAGACTATAAATAGATGATGGGGCTCAATAACAGATAAAGGCATCCATATCTCATCAATGAACAAGTATAAGCATATACAAGGTGCAGCAAGTACAAGGAACAATATGATTGCATCATGAGGATGCCCATGCCTTCTATATATTGCAAATATTCATGTTCAACAAGCCATATCTCATCACTGTATAGGTGCAGAAAGCTTTATCATGTGCCTTATGCATTAAAGATGAACAAAGTCAATATAATTATGATCATATACAGAATGACTAAAATGCATGGAACAGCAAAAGAGAGAATCAAGAAGGATGCAGTGTCTAGGAATTGCATTAAAGAACAATGTGACTGCATTATAAGAATGCCAATGCCTTCTATATATTGCAATATTTATTTGTCTCAGTAGTATAAAGGAGGAGTAGAGTTTTTTACCCTTGCTCAGATACATGTCATAAGACCAAAGTAGAAGGGTGCAGTACCAACCTCAAGAAGGATCATAACTATCACTATAGAAGCCACTAAGTATGCAAGAAAGAGTCACAATGCTACAATCAAGAACTCTCACAAAGAGAAACCCTTATAGCCTTTTATAAAAATGGAAGCAAAAGATGATACCACAGTGCAGTTTCAAACTAAGGCTTTTTGTACCTTCCCTTTTATTTTCCTTCAGGATCAAAGATAAAAAGGATGGTGCAGTATTGAAAGTCAAGGAGCAGCTGATATACCTTCCCTTTAGTAATAGAGAAAGAAAATGGAGGGCTTTATTTACAAACCCTATTCGGGTTTTTCTTGCAGAGATACAGGAAAACAAGGAATAATAAAATATTTTTTCCTTTTTCCTTGTTTCTTCATGATAACTACAGAGAGTGCCCCTTTATGATAGAAGAAAAAGAAGCAGAGTCATTACTCACAAACCCTAGAAGGGTTTCCTCATGAGAAATGAAACTTTTACCATTCTTTATCACATACATGCTCTTATGTCAAGCAGTCATGATGGGTTTTGAAAGAACTAGAGCATTTTACTAGTTATATTGCCTTTATATGAGACTCTTACAAAAAAACCATCATAACCCTCATGCCATGGAGACCGACAGAGGAAAAAGAAACAATATACAGAGCAAGAGAGTATATAAAGAAACCAGTGCAACAAAACTCACTCTTCCTTGTTCTATTATAAAACGTGCAGTGAAAAGATGGAGAAAATGTAGAGAAGGTGGAAGGTTCACTTCATTATGCTAGAATAACACAAACCAGATAGGAAAAGACGGCTTTAGGAGCATCATATATTGTAATTTTCCCATTCTTTTTGCAGAAAAAACAATAAGTATGCAGGAGAGACTTACCTGAAGAACGTGGCTTCAAAATTAGAGAAAACAATAGTTAAAGCCTTCAAAATGCCTCTAGAATAGTAGTCATACCCTAGCAACATCCTTGCATGGCGGCGGCTCAGGAGGAGCACCAAAAAATTACAAATGAAAATGACAAGTTTAGGGTTTCAAAGCCCTCTTTTGATCGAATGCTTGACTGAGCTCTTTTCTTTTGACTTCTCTTTTTAAAAAAAAATCATTGTTATCCATTTTGCTGTCATGGTCAAGACTTCACAAAGTCTTTTGACCTAATGATGCCACAAGGGCCCATGAGGGCTTATTCCTTTCTTTTTATTTTCCTTCAAAAGTCAACAAAAGAGAAATGATTCGAAGGTAAGGTGTAAAGGATATGATGAGATAGGGAGTCATAAGGGTCCTTTACAAACTAAAGACAATAATGCATGATATGATATGCATTACATAAGGCATGTAGGCATAAAATGATGCATGGTGTGATATATGTATACATGGGAGTCATAAGGAGTAGTGTATTGATTTCTTTATGTGATTTAAGATCATTAATCAAATCATATATAAAGGAGTTATAAGGATCAAAACAAATGCATATAGCCATGTGGTTGTATGATGGATATTTTTAGAAGAGATCCTGATTGTGGATGGGAGACATAGGGGTGAAATTTAGACAAATCAAAGAGAGTATTTTTTGCATGTATAATGTAATTACACATTAAGACCAAAAAGGAGATATAAGGAGTTTTATTATGCTTTTGCATGAGTTAGAGATAAATAAACAAATGTAAATAAATAATAAAATAATGAGCTATAAATTACTTTATTATTTATCATAGAAATGCAAAGATGGTAAAAATAGACAAGTCTATAATAAATAATAAATTAAATCATCTTGAATACTTTATTATTTATTCTTACTTTGTTTACACGTGCCCAAATCATGCAAAATCAGGGAATGGAGTTAACTGAGGTTCTTTGGAGTTCTTTACATGGTTTTTTGGTCAAAATTGGAGAGTTTGGTCTGCCACTTGGTCAAACTAATAGAGAGGGGTAGTTTGGAGCTATTTTAGCTCAAATTGGATCAGTTACAGCCCTTATTTTTAGGGATTTTCATGCTTTCTCGTGGATCAATCTTGGAGGGATTATTTTTAGAGATAGTTACTGTAGTTGACTTTTCTAGGTCTTTTTGAGAGCATATTATATATTGTAAGAAAAACTTAGGTTTTTTAGGTCTTTCCTTTTTGCTCTCTTTCACATTGCAGAGAGAAGGAGTGTTTTGTGTATACGCCTAAAAATGACACAAATCATCCTAAATAAATATTCTAAATATTTATTCCATTCTTCTATTAATTAAATAAATATTCTAAATTTATTTAATCGATTCACTGTTCCATAATTAAATAAATTCAATTTATTTAATTAAAATTCTTCTACTTGTCCTTCACAATTAAATAATCATAAATTATTTAATTAATCCTATTTCCTCTATCCTAAAGTTCTAAATTCAAAATTCCACCTCACCTTTCCACCTCACCTTGTCCACCTCATCAGGTTGCACATGTAGTTAAATATATTTAATATTTAATTATCTTATTTTCCCTCACCCACATGGCCTATTTCTTCTCCAATCAGAGGTCAGTTAACCAATCAATCAAATCTGTTAACTAACCTGTCAGTTGAGTCAAATCCTCAATCAATCCAGTCAGTTCCACAATCCACTCTTCTAACTGATCAATCAATTCTGTTAACAGACCAGTCAATGGAGTTAACTCTCCAATCAGTTTTGTCACATCCCACCTTTCATGATGGAGCTGGGACACTTGTCACATTTCCACTGGTTGCACATTCCTCAACCATCCTCAACCGTTGATCTTCATATCTTCTCTCAATCGTTGATTCCTATTCCTCCGAGTCTATAAATGAAGCTTCATCCCTTCATTCTAATCATCTAGG
The DNA here is from genome assembly GCA_027924645.1 of Cunninghamia lanceolata. Lineage (NCBI taxonomy): Eukaryota > Viridiplantae > Streptophyta > Pinopsida > Cupressales > Cupressaceae > Cunninghamia > Cunninghamia lanceolata. The sequence goes on along the minus strand of BSBN01000163.1, from coordinate 2,079,668 downwards.
CTTTTGACATCATTACTCTGCAGAAATATCACCAGCGCGCCTTTGGCACCCATTTGTCATCCACAAGCTTGAGATCACCATTGTTGCATTGGAGCTCACCTTCCTTGCATGTCACACTATAGCCATTCACCATCGACTTCCTCCAACAGCTTTAAAAGATTGCACTCTCTGAGGGCTCATCTCATCTGCGAAAGGATGATTCGTGATAGGCGAACAACAGAAGTTTCGAAACGGAAAAGGTTTGCTGTGTTTGTTCATTGCTGTGTTCATTTGAATCTTCTTTGTTTCTCTATTCTGTTGATGTTTGGGTCATCTGTTATTCATTTGATTGATGCACTATTTTACCCTCACATTTTTGGCGCCCACCGTGGGGCCGTTGCCCCTTTATTTTACCGTTTTTGAGCTTTTTTGAAGGCAGGTTCCGTACAGGTCCCGCAGAGTCACGCACAGGTTCTTTCGGCGCATCTGTTCATTTTTACGGCGCTTTTGTAAAACTGCGCATTTGTTGACTGTAACTGCGCTTTTATAGACTGTTGCTGCGCTTTTGTTGAAACTGCGCATTTGTTGATTTTAGCTGCGCTTTCATACAATATTGATGTGCATACGTTAAAACGGCGCATCTGTTGTCTGTTACGGTGCTTATGACGACTGTTGCTGCGCATACATTAAAACTGCGCATCTGTTCATTTTAACGGCGCATCTGTTCATTTTTATGGCGCATTCGTTAATGTTGCGCTTCTGTTGATCACTTCTGCGCATCTGATCACTGAAGCTGCGCATTTGTGACTGGCTCAGGTTTTAGCACTTTTCTAGAGTATTTTGCTAACGCTAACCCTTTTGCAGGTGTTTGCTGGAGCGGTTTTGCAGGTTAGGCTCGGGTTCAGTTACATGTAGTCGCATCTAACTAAGCTCACATTTCATTTTCTGGGAAAGAGTAAAATGGTTGTTCATTACAAATCTTCATCTAGTCTTAATTAGGGAGGAAGTAACTAGTTTATTTCATGCTTGCATTGCAAACAAACTTCCAAGTTATTGCTATCTAAGACTTAAAATTGAAATCACAACTGCATTCTGAAGTTAAAATGAACCATGGCTATATCGTGAGACCTGAATTTCAAAGTTAACAATCTCGTGCAACGTGGACCTAAAATTGAACTCACAACTGCTTTCTGAAGTTAAAATGAACCATTGCTATATCGTGAGACCTGAATTTCAAAGTTAACAATCTCGCGCAACGTGGATTTAAAACTAAACTCACAACTGCTTTCGGGGACTTAAAATTGAACCACTGCAATATTGTTGAAATCACTTCAAAGTTTTGTTTGACTAGCTTAGCCCATTTAGTTTTTATCTTTTTTAACTAGGGTGGATTAATCAGTGTATTCTGTGCTTGCGAATGACAATAGGCTTATGCTCTCCCCTCTTCTGGGTGATCAGAGTGCCAGACTTGTCATTCTACTTGTTTAACCTTTAGGAGGGGCCTGCCCTTGGATGCACGCTTGTCCAAGCAGGAACGACCCTGAGTGGTAACAGGCTAACGCCAAGCCCTACCGAGCCACTTAAAATAAATTGTGCTTGAGGTGAAAACCTCCTGCAACGAGTGCTGTTATGTTACACCGACGGCCAACCTCCCCCAAAACCCTCTCAGGCGCAACCCTGTGAGGCTAGGAGACTCCATAACGGAGAGTAGCGCCGCCGCACGTGTAACCACTTGAACGGTTGCCCGAATTACAAACCTCTTGTTTTAGTGGCCCAAATCCCTTATAATCCATTTCTCGCCTAGGATTTTGTACTTGCTTTTGTCTGAAATAGAGTCGAAAAACTACAAAAACAATGGAAAACTACAAAATACTCTTTGTGCTTGCTGTGTTTTCTTGCTAAATAAATTCATAAAATCAGATCAGGAAGACCTATTCCAGCCAAAAAATACCAAAAACAGAGAAAAAATCCCAAAAATTTGCCAAAAAAATACCAGAACTGCGCATGTATCCATTTCTGCGGCGCATATACAGCGACTTGCTGCGCTTTTGTACCGACTTGCAGCGCTTTTATACCTTTCTGCTGCGCATATACACTGTTCTGCTGCACTTTTACAGCGACTTGCTGCGCATATACGCCGACCTGCTGTGCATATACTTTTTTGCTGCGCATTTGCACACTGTTACTATGCATACATACCTCACCAGAGCGGCGCATATACAACGACTTACTGCGCATTTACCTATTCTTGCTGCGCATCTGTTTCTGCGCATGTGTGACAGTGAGCATCTGCTCTATTTTTGAGAAATTTTTGTCAGCTGTTCGGAGTACCCATTTCAGCCTAGTTTCATTTTCTGAGGTCAGAATCAACCTTGCAGTCAGTTTTCATCCATTTCACCCATTTCTCTCTCTTTCGACGGTCGTCCCCGTCACCTTCTGTCCTAGTCACTCTTGCCCCAACGTCATTCTGTCCCATACCGATTCGACATAGGTCCTTCTTTAGTGAATTCACGTAAGCCTAGTAGGTCACAGTACCTTTTGCTAGTAGTCTTGTTGAACGACTAAGCCCTACACAGTGAGACTGGTATCAACTACCCTTGCTAGTGGCTAGAGTCTTGTGTCAACCGTCTTACCTGAAGTCATTGAGCGAGAGAACCCTTTGTCCAAGTCTTGTCCTAGATATCCCATTCATCACAGTCTTAGTCGACACCTTGCCAAAATTTCTAATCCTAGTCCATTTCGTCCCACCCCACCTTGCATGGTTCTTACTCGATCCCAATACAACAAGCTAACTGAAATGGCCGACTCTTCCGATCACATCGCCCCACCACGCGATGATGATGAAGAAATTTCTCGTGAAGAATTAGTGGCACACATGCAAGATAGCAAATTCCAACGCCTAGTGGAGCGAGTACTCCTTGAGGATCCCACCAAATATTTCCATCATCTTGCTAGTCTCGGACTCAAACTCCCCGCAGACTTTGACATTAGCTCCATCATGGAAAATGCAGACAATGAACGTGAGAGGGACACAAATGACACAGTCCCAAATGCACATGAGAGAGGCACAAATGACACGGTCCCCCAGGCCAATGAAAGAGGAAAACAACACATAGATCAAAATGCTCCCATAGCGGATGTGAGACAACAAATTGAGAGTCTAAAGCTAGAAATCTCCAACCTTAAGATTGGCACCAGTTCCAAGAACTACTCCTTGGAAGATATAGCACCATACCCCTTTGACAGAAGTGTGGTCATGAAACCTTTCCCCTTTCAGTTCGGAATCCCGAAATTTGACAAATACAAAGGGAAGGGGGACCCTAGAGATCATATCAGGGAATTCACTGCAGCATGTTTAGAAGTAGCTCACAACGAGACCTACTTAATGAGACTATTCCCAAGATCTTTAGGGGGTCAAGCTATGGAGTGGTTCTTGTGTCTTCCACCAGGAATCAAAACTTTTGATGAACTTGTCAATAAATTCATAACGCACTTCTCTTACAACATAGAACACGAAGTATCTATGCTAGACCTATGCAACACCAAACAAAAAGGTGGTGAGTCTTTCGCCACCTTCTTACAACGATGGCGACAGCTAGCTAGCAAGTGTTCTTACGACATGCCTGAGAAACAACTATTGGAAATGTTTGTCCACAATTTGAATCCCGATCTTAGCTATCAGATTCAGATACAATGCCCTACCTCATTCACCAAAGTCATCGAAATGGGGCTATTCATTGAGAAAGCTATGATCGCTAAAGGAACTCTCAAGCTCTACAAGGACACACCTCCTTCCAATTACACAACTGACAAGTCAAAGCTTTGGACCAAGAACAAGAATGTGGTCAACGATGGAGTAGTGGATGCCAAGGCGGCAGCCCCTAAACAACAACCCATATTCACTCTTAAGGAAGAAGCAAATAACGGTGCACTCAACAAGCCACCCCCTCGAGAATCTAGACCTTGGTTCAATTCGAATCCAAGGAGAAAATTCACGCCATTAGGAGAATCTCAAGAGTCTGCTCTCAGGAAGTTGTTGGCTAACAATGAAATTTCTCTACCGCCAACAAGTGACTATGAGCCTATAGTCAAACCTCCCTATTGGAAGGACACAGACTATTGCGAGTATCATCGAGGAAGGGGGCACACAACCAATAATTGCATCCGTCTTAAGAACGTCATACAAGATATACTGGACCAGAATCAGGGAGGAACACAACAGCATACCTCCAATGAATCTCATGTGGCCTACCGAGATCCTCTCCTAAACCACAACCGGCCGTATAACAACAATCACAACGGCGGCCACAACAACAATGGTTACAACCACAACAATGGTCACAATGGCAACAACTCCAATGGCCATAACAATAATGACAACAATCGTAATAGGCCAAACCAGAACAGTGGGTCAAGTAATGCTAACTATGCAAGCGTTCCCTTTGAGTACACCATTAACTGCATTTCTGAGCATGTTCCGCAAGTCAACGTCATATCCCCCAACCAACAACCAGGACCTAACGGAACTGGTTGTAGTATAATTACCCGCAGTGGTAGAGTCACGATCAACACCACTCCTCCAAGGTCGTCGCCATCTCCGTCCAATCCCCGCCCATATAATGTCATCGACCAATTGCAAAAGACTCCGGCTCATATTTCTATATTGGAGCTCTTGCGTCTATCTCCTTCTCATAAGGAGATTCTTGAGAAAGCCTTAGTGGAGACTACTATCCCCACTAACCTAGCCCAAGAAAAGTTTCAAACCATGGTGGGTAATTTGACATCCTCCCCTTCCATATCATTCACAGATCAAGATGACCTTTCCATGTCTCAACCCCACAACACTCCTCTACACATTGTCGCATTCATACACAGGCACCGCATCAAGAGGGTTCTCATTGATGGGGGTGCCGGTTTGAATATTTGCACTTTGAAGCTAGTCCTTGCATTGGGGTTCTCTGAACAGGCAGTGGATCCACGGAGAAAGATTACCATAAAGGCCTATGACGAGGAGGAACGCACCACGAAGGGCACGGTTGTCCTACCCATTCAAGTGGGACCGGTAATTAAAGATGTGGTGTGCCAAGTCCTTGATCGGGAGCTTGCTTACAATATTCTACTAGGGAGACCATGGATCCACGCCATGAAAGCTGTCCCCTCCACCTACCATCAATGCATAAAGTTCCCACACGATGGCAAGCAGGTCACCATACACGGCGACCCCGACCCCTACCAGCATTGCAACTCATTCCAAGCCAAACCGGAATGTGTCATTCCCAACAATCGAGCCCATATCTCCCCTACTCCGCCACAAGACCATACTGCCGAAGCTTCCTCTTCACGGACCAAACCAATGAAAATCACCATAAAAGAAAATGGCGTGGGGGAATACCAGATTGAGCACAGCCTCAACCTTGCAAAAATGCCCTTGTCTCCTCGCTCCTTTGGCCAGCCCAAGCATCAACCCAGGCATTTTTCAAAGCCCTCTGCTCCTCCTACAACTCCCGCAAACCCCTTTGTAAAATGGGGGACCTTATCTGATGAATCAGAGGAGCGAGATCTCTTGCAATGGCTTTATGCCGAAGAAGAAAACACATCCCAAGATCCACCCAGACTCCCTACAGAGCTCTATGGGCGAGGTGAAACCATCTTGCATAGGATGGGATATGAAGGACAAGGCCCTATCGGCCTCAGAAAAGAGGGGATCATCGAACCTATACAACCCTCTTCCTCCTCTTCGGCTAGTAACACAACTGGCCTAGGCTACAAAGGTAAAGGTAAAGCCAAAGAAAATGCCTGCCTAGTGGAGACAATTCAAACACTCCAAGAGGATAGTGACGCAGATTCAGATGATTCCAATCAGTATGAATGGGATGAGCTGACAGAACACTCCTACGATGACAAGGAGATTAATACCATCCAAACCCTTAGCCCATATCATGAGAGACAAACGCAATGGGACAGACCACTGGAGTCTGATTTGCCCCTCCCTGAAGTTATGGCTTTCGAGGAAAGTATAGATTCCTTTGCGATAAACAACCTGGAAGAAAGTACCACCCAGAACACTACCCCCACTTGTGCTCCTAGTATTTCCATCCACACTATCAACGAATCAGGTCTTTCATCCGACTCCCTCCCCCTCTTACACCCTGAGCTTATTGACTGGGACCTGAAAGGGACCCCTCAATTAGATGTGTTCCAGAACGATGATGCCTACATTGACTATATGGGACTTCGAGATCATTTACCAAAAGGAGATCATAAAGCCGGTTTCACTATCGAACTCAATACTGTAGCATACTTTGGGGAGGGTGCCAAGCCTTCTAGTCGCAAAAATGTAAAGATCAAAAAGGGATCTGACGGTGAAAACCGCCATGCGGTAGTGTCAGATCATAAAACAGTAAAAAGAAAGGACGTATCTGAAGGTGAAAACCCAACTGTGGTACCTGACGATGGATTGCTTGACACCCTCCCAAGTGACATGTATCAAGAAAGGTCACAGATCGTGGTAGAGCCAACAGAGCCAGTGAACATTGGATCCAAAGAGCAGCCTAAGATAATCCACTTTGCAAAATCTCTCACGCCACCTGAGAAAACCAGGTTTATACCATTCTTTAAAAAGAAGAGAGGCAGTTTTGCTTGGTCATATGCCGACATGCCAGGTTTGGACCCAAACCTGATTCTACACCACTTGCCATTGGATCCAGGGGTGAAACCCGTAAAACAAAAACTGAGAAAAATGCATCCCCATATTGCCCTCCTGGTCAAGGAAGAACTCAAGAAATTGTTAGACGTGGGGTTCATCAGGGCCATTGATTACCCCGAATGGATATCAAACATCGTGCCAGTGTCTAAACCAGACGGCAGGGTTCGATTATGCAACGATTTTAGAGACTTAAACAAAGCATGCCGCAAGGATGACTTTCCCTTGCCTAACATCGATATCATAGTCGACCTCACGGCGGGACATACAATGTTGTCACTTATGGATGGATTCTCAGGGTACAACCAGATCAAAATAGCACCAGAGGATCAGCACAAAACTGCTTTCACTTGTCCATGGGGTACTTTTTGCTGGAATGTCATGCTGTTTGGGCTGAAAAATGCAGGTGCTACATACCAGCGGGCCATGACAACTATATTCCACGACATGATGCATGTGACCATGGAAGATTATGTTGACGACATCTTGGCAAAATCACTCACCAGGGACTCACACCTGGACACATTAGAGAAAGTCTTCCAACGGCTGGACCAATTCCAAGTAAAATTGAACCCGAAGAAATGTATGTTTGGGGTCACATCAGGCAAGCTGCTAGGCTTCATCGTGTCAGCAAACGGCATAGAGGTAGACCAGGCCAAGGTCAAGGCAATCATGGACATGCCTCCGCCCAAAACTCTAACACAGTTGAGATCCTTACAGGGCAAGCTACAGGCCATCCGCAGGTTCATCTCACAGTTGGCCGACAAGTGCCATCCTTTCAGCCATCTCCTACATAAGAACGTTCCATTTAAATAGGATGAGAAGTGCGAAGAGGCATTCAACAAGCTCAGGGAGTACCTCATGAATCCTCCTATACTCATGCCTCCGATCTAAGGAAAACCTTTGATTCTCTACATATCCGCTACACCTACTGCTCTTGGGGCTCTCCTAGCGCAGCAAGACTATGAGAACAAGGAAAGAGCTGTGTACTATATCAGTCGAACCTTAGTGGGCTACGAGTTGCAGTACTCACAGGTGGAACGTTCATGCCTTGCGGTGGTTTTTGCCTCACAAAAACTCCGACACTACATGTTGGCACATCCTGTCAAACTCATTGCCAAGATCGACCCACTAAAATATCTTCTCAGCAAAGCAGCTCTCACAGGACGACTAGCCAAATGGGTTATGCTTCTTAGCGAATATGATATAGAGTATGTGGATAGAAAAGCCATCAAGGGGCAAACCATCGCAGACCAACTAGCTGAGGCACCATTACAGGACACTTCACCAATGCAGTTTGAGTTCCCCGATGAATCTCTATTCACTCTGTCAACATCTCCTTGGAAACTCTACTTCGACGGATCTTACACCAACCATGGATCGGGGGCAGGTATCTTGTTCATCACTGCCCAAGGCGACACAATTCCAAAGTCCTACAGGTTGTTATTTCCATGCACTAACAATATAGCGGAGTATGAGGCTTTGGTAATTGGTCTCAAGATGGCCACTGAGTGGAAAATCCAAGCACTATGTGTCTACGGTGATTCTCAGCTTGTCATAAACCAGGTCAACGACGAGTATCAGACCAAAGATGAGAAGCTCATCCCATACAAGCGAATGGTCGACGACCTCAAAGAACATGTCGGGACCATCTCGTTTGAGCAAATACCAGGATAGAGAACAAAGCAGCCGATGCAATGGCGACCATAGCCTCTCTTCTTGAGATACCTGAACAGGAGTCACGGTATGAGTTCTTAGTAGAAACAATTCGACAACCGGCTTATGATCTCCTTGAGACCCATTCCATTTGCCACCTAGTGGGATCTGATTCGCCTTGGTACGGTAAGACCTACACTTACCTCAAGGACAATATCCTTCCTTTGGACCTCTCTTCCAACCAAAAATGAACTTTCATCCGACAAGCCTCCCGTTACACCATTGTCGCCAATACCCTTTACCGACGTGGTCTGGATGGTACTTTACTCTGTTGTCTAGAACAAGAAGAATCTATAACTGCCTTGCGAGACGTGCACGAAGGGATCTGCGGAACACACTCCAGTGGTCCTTCCTTAGCTAAGAAACTCATGCGTTTGGGTTATTACTGGCCCAATATGGAAATGGATTCATATCAGTTCGTCAAAAAGTGCAAACAGTGCCAGATACATGGGAACCTGATTCATGCACCTGCTCAGGAGTTGAGACCTCTAACGACACCCTGGCCCTTTTGCCAGTGGGGACTTGACCTCGTGGGAAAGATTCATCCGCCCTCTTCCAACGGCCATAAATTCATCATAACCGCTACTGAATACTTTACAAAGTGGATTGAAGTCGTTCCCTTATCAACCGTCACAGGAAAGCAAATTTCCTCTTTCATTCTGAATTACATTATCTGCCGATATGGCATCCCTTCATCCATCATAACGGATAACGGGAGACCTTTCAAAAATCAAGATGTCCAGGAACTTTGTGAATGGTTCAAGATCCAACATCGCTTCTCCACCCCATATTACCCCCAAGGTAACGGCCAAGCTGAGGCATCAAACAAAACCATTCTGAAAATCCTAAAGAAGACTGTCAATGAAGCCGGTCGCGATTGGCACGTCCAGCTCAATCCCGCTCTGTGGGCCTATCGAACCAGCATACGCACTCCCATAGGTGCTACACCCTACGCCCTCGTCTATGGTTCCGAAGCCATCCTTCCTATTGAGGTCGAACTCCCCTCCCTTCGGGTGTCGTTGAAAGGTCTCATATCAGATGAAGAGTACAGAGTCTCCAGACTGCAAGAGCTAGAACTGCTAGAGGAACGGCGCCAGAAAGCTTTTGACCATCTCAAAGCCTATCAACAGATGATGTCAAGAAGCTACAACCACAAGGTTAGACCAAGATGCTTCAAGATGGGGGACCTCGTCCTAAAAGAGAACCCTCGCAATCAGCAGGACAGAGAAAAGAAAGGTAAGTTCGAGCCTAACTGGCTTGGACCCTATGTAATTGTAGCAGCTTACGGATCGGGGGCATATCAGTTGGCCACATCAGAAGGTGAGTTGTTTGATGATCCCATCAACAGCATGCACCTTCGCAGGTTCTATACCTAAGAGAACCCCAATGCAGGGGGCACAATAAAATCAAAAAAATCGGCAAAAGTTACAAAGAGAAAATACAAAAAAATTGAAAAAAATAGAAAGCATGCAAAAAAAATCATCCTTTGGTGAAAACCTGGCAAACAGGCGCCTTGGATAGGTATCCTGATGAAAACCTGGCAATCAGGCGTCATGTTACTTTCTAGCTTCTCGTGCAAATAAAAGCAAGTGATGAAAACCTGGTAAACAGGCGTTACTGGTGACAAACCGCATTCTCCATCTTTGGGAATCCAATCACCTTGAGCCCATTCTCCCTCTATTTTCCCCATTCGACCCATATCCATCCCACAGTAAACACTTGACAGTTACCTATCATGGCTTGATACTCACCTTGTGGCCTTGTCAACCAAGGTTTTGTCCCGTACCGTCTCCTCGAAGGGAGCCTAGCGTAGTGTCTCTCGTCAGTGTCTGTGGTCCGAATCCATGAACTACGTTGCCTCTGTGCCGTCACGTAGGCAAGGCCATTATTCTAATGCGCCCCCGAGGCTTCCATCTCTCCCAAAGTCCCATTCGTCTCCTCTCTTGTCTTCATTCCTGTCGTCTTTCTTCTAGTCCATCCATGGTCCATTAGGGTTTACCCCGAACTACATTGCCTCTGCGTCATCACGTAGGCAAGGCCATTTAGCAATGAACCCCCGAGGCACTAGGTCAGTCCCTTAGGGTCCGTCTTCTCAATAAGGATTGTGCCATCTTCTCACCAAGCAAGCAAATACAAGCAAACACCTGCGCTTCGAGTAGAAATCTTGACTATGGGCATCTTAACCTATCCAATGCAAGGCAAATACCCAAGGTCTTCTAAATGATTTTATGCAAATTAAGGCAAGAAATGAACACATATCAACGCAAATATGCTTTTGTAGATTGGCACCTAGGGTTAAGTTACTGAGTCTTGATTTTTGCTATCATACCTTCCTATGCTACTCAAGGATGCCAAAAGCTAGAGATGCTCTGATGGGGGCATGATTACTTTCTTTGTTTGTTATTTGTGGATTAAACTTTAGTAATGCGACGCCTTGTCTAAGGACATGATCAGCAAAAGATCATCGAGGACATCAAAGGTCTTACATGAACGAGGGCAATCCTTGCTTGTTGAAACCTAAGAGGTACTTAGGTCATGTAGATTCAACTTTGACTAGATGCTTGTATTAACTTGCTAAATTACACGCCATGTAAGCGATACTCAGGTCATCTCGGTTCAATTATACCTCGATGCTTGTATTCACTTACAACATTTCAGAAAAGTACCAAAAACACAATGCCCAATGATGAAATAAAGCAATCTAAAAGCAAAGCATCCGTCCTATATCCATACACCCATCCATACAGTCCTCATCATTCAAACTATGCAAACGATATCAAGAAAAATTCCTAAGTCATTCTTTTGCAACCATTCCTCTATCCATCATGTCATTCTTATGTCGATAGAGTACATTTGGACATCACAAAAGCAAGGCATATAGGAGCATATCATATCATTCGCAGAAACTAGTCATGCACATGATTAGGTTCGTAGAATGCACCATCCAACGCATTAGGTCACCAATACATTTGCATCACATCTTAATCTTAAAAGCTCAGAAAATCAAACAACATAAGTGCATCACATATATAGTTACATCACCCCATAGTACTCATGTTACAAATGCATACATTCAAAGCATTACATCATATAAATATCCAGTAGCATCTCACATATCTATACAGCATCATAACATAGAAATCATGTTCCATACACACATCTGCATTAGCTCATTTACACACCACATATACAGCATCATAACATAGAAATCATGTTTCATATACATACATTTGCATCATCACAAAGACATCATATTAACTTTGCATTCATTTGTCACATTAAATCATATAGACATCATATAGCAGCATATCAAAGTATTTCTCATATAGCATCATATAAACCATCTAACTATGCAATAGAACCACATCATGCAATAGAAATAATCATCTCATAAACGCATGCAATAGATACACAAAGCTGCATCATCATCCATACTATCATATACAAAGATGTCCAAATGCACAATATCACCATCTCTCTCAAAATCAAAGTGTCATATACAATGTACGTCTAAATAGATGGTGATACATGTCCCAAAATGTACAAAATCTGGTCTCTGACTACCCCTGCTGCTGTGGGCCACCACTGGCAGCTCCTGACTGCTGAGGTCCCATGACAGATGCCCCTGACTGGGATGGACCTGCTCTGTGAGCCACCCCAGACTGAGTCCTGAAACTCCCTGCCCTCTGGCTCGATGACACGGCACCATGGTACAAGCCTCGGTAGTACTGTGCCTGCTGCTGTGCTCTGGCTAAGTCTTTCTGCGCCTGTGCCAACTGCGTCTGCAACTGGCCTACCTGTGCCTGTGCCTGCTGCACCTGCCCAACCAAAAATGTACTCGCTGCATCTGTGCCCATGGCAGCTACTGCTGTGTCCCTCTCTACTCGGATCAGGCGTACCCGAGCATCTGCCATGTCTCGCTCGCGAGTCAAACCAGCAATCACCGCTGCATCTGTATCTCGCATCCTCTCCACTCTCCTCAGCTGTGCCTGCAGCTCCCGCACCTATCCTCTTAGGCTGGCTATGGTCCTCTCATGTGCCTCACCCTGCACCGGCCCCTGTGCTGCCTCTGCCTGTCCTAGCCCCTGCTGCTGCGGCACCTGCTGCTGTGGTACCTGCTGGGGTGGTGGCATCTGTGCCTGCTGCTGCACCTGCTGCTGTCCCTCTCCCTGTCCTGGCACTGCCTGCCCAGCCCGATCTATCCTCCTCCGCTGCCTCGGCCTCTCTGGAGCTCGGCCACCCCGTCCTCGCCCTCCTCTAGCGGCCCTCCGCCCTGGGCCAGCCTCTCCCTCCTCCTCTGAGTCCGCCTCGTCAATACGAGGCACCAGCATGCCAGGTCCTGAATATCTCAGGAATGGATGTGCAGTAATCCACTCCTCATACTCCTGTGTGACCCCCGCATCTGCAATCTCTCGCCTCATGTCCCATGCCACATAAGGCAACTGCCGGAACTCTGCCAGAGCCTCCTCATAAGAAGCCATCGGCCCCCATCGGACCCTCTCTGCATGTGTCCGTGCAAACATGGCCTGTCCCTGCGGCATGCCCTGTCTCCTGCCGAACTGTCTCAGTACTCGGCCCACCGTCTGCCTCTCCAAGATGTGCCGTGTCTGGCCTATCAACCACCTGGTCTGAAAGCAAAAGGGTAGCTCATCTCCCTCATCATCCCAAGGCTCGCAGTCCAGATATGGTCGCCAGACGACCACATCTATCCCATCCAACGTATGCCGCTAATACTCCAGCTTCCCCAGCCTGTGCTGGGAAATCACTCCTACGTAGCCATAGCTGTACGGCTCTCCCCTCTGCCTAGCAAAGACGCATATCGGCCTGGTCACCGCTATGTGCTCCCACAGCCAGAACTGTAACAGCAACACCCCAGCCGATAGACTCGTGCTGCGGTGGTACACCACCTGATGCATGTCGTGGTATAAGTGGGCTAGCACGCAAGGTCCCCACGCATATCGAGTGCCCTCAGTCAGCATCCGCTCCATGATCCTGCCCCATCCAATGGGGAACCCGTGCGATCTCCTATCCGGGCATACCACGCCCGCAATCAGTCCGGCCACAATCCCAGGGAAGTAGTCGTAGCAGTCATAGATATCCTGCCAAGGGATGACCTGTCCCACCAGCTCAGGATCGTCAAATACTCGCTGACACTCGGCGAGTCCCGCGTCCCGCTGTGCGTCGTACTCCACCAACTCGCCTACCACGGGCAAGTGCAGTATCCTATAGACGTCCTCCAACGTCACCGTCATCTCTCCAGTGGGGAAGTGGAAGGTCCCGTCCTCGCTGTGGAATCTCTCCATGGCAGCTGTCAACAGTCCTCGGTTCGCCCGCACCTCGGGCATAAAGCAAACATAATCTAATCCCATGGCACCAAGCGCCACTCTGTCAGCCTCCGTCAGCATATGTCTCTGCAATAGAGGCATAGGGAACGTCTCCCTCGACTGCAACGTCTCTCGTATCTCCTCCTGCAAGCACGCAAAGCAAGGCGTCAGTCTCAAGCCGCATATACCATACTCAACATATCTATTGGACTATATCAACTAAACTTAGCATTTCAAATTGATCAAAACAGCACACTACATCTCTTGACTAGATTCCGGCAATCTCGGAGATAGCTCATCGATTCTTGCATCAAACAGGACGCTAATCGAATCAATTTGGCTAAGTAATTTGTCATCCCAAGCAAATGCGCCACTACAGGTGGTAAATGCGCCATTTCTGGTATATGCGCCGCAAAAATCAACATATGCGCCGCAAAAATGCATATGCGCCGCTACAGGGCACATATGCGCCGTTCTAACGCATGCGCCGCAGAAATCCACGTATGCGCCGCTAAATTACAGATGCGCCGTAAGAATCCACATATGCGCAACTTTAACAAATGCGCTACTACATTTCACGCATGCGCGGCATAAATACAAAAGCGCCGCCCAATTACGAAAGCACAACTAGACTGCACAAATGCGCAGCTTTCACGCATGCGCCGCCGAAACAGGCATATGCGCCGCGAAATCACAAAAGCGCAGCTTCGCGAGGCATATGCGCCATTCTGCGTTTCGGTGCATTCATTTCACCTATTTTCTACGGGCATTTATGACACCTAAACTCGACCCTAGGAGAAATTTTTCGAAGCACATACCGGGGGTCCTACCTCTGCTGGCCGCCCGAATCGTCGAACTCGCTCGAATCGGTGCTCCTCGCGTGGAATGTCTGCTGCTCTGGCCGCCATGCTGCTCTAAGTTTGCTCTGAGCTCTCTTTCTCCAATCCAGATCAACCAAGTGTGCAAATGACTATTCTTGTGGACCCAGCTCCTATTTATAGCCTCCAAACCCTAATTCTGGCTAGGTGATGACTGTGACTACTTCCCGTGTCCGTTTTTCCTCCCGTTTTCTTCCCGCATCCTTGACCGCATCCCTATTCCTCCAACTTATCCTTACCCCTTCCTCGTCGTGAGATCGTCCGTCTCCAAAACTTTCGCCGTTTTTCCCGTCCAATCTCCCGAGGGGGCATCCTATCGTCATTTAACCTGTACCAGGGGCAAACTGGGGCATGTATCATCATTCAGACTATCAATTTCTTTGAGGCAACGCTGTAAACTGCATTGCATCAAAGAGGGGCAAAATGTATACGCCTAAAAATGACACAAATCATCCTAAATAAATATTCTAAATATTTATTCCATTCTTATATTAATTAAATAAATATTCTAAATTTATTTAATCGATTCACTGTTCCATAATTAAATAAATTCAATTTATTTAATTAAAATTCTTCTATTTATCCTTCACAATTAAATAATCATAAATTATTTAATTAATCCTATTTCCTCTATCCTAAAGTTCTAAATTCAAAATTCCACCTCACCTTTCCACCTCACCTTGTCCACCTCATCAGGTTGCACATGTAATTAAATATATTTAATATTTAATTATCTTATTTTCCCTCACCCACATGGCCTATTTCTTCTCCAATCAGAGGTCAGTTAACCAATCAATCAAATCTGTTAACTAACCTGTCAGTTGAGTCAAATCCTCAATCAATCCAGTCAGTTCTACAATCCACTCTTCTAACTGATCAATCAATTCTGTTAACAGACCAGTCAATGGAGTTAACTCTCCAATCAGTTTTGTCACATCCCACCTTTCATGATGGAGCTGGGACACTTGTCACATTTCCACTGGTTGCACATTCCTCAACCATCCTCAACCGTTGATCTTCATATCTTCTCTCAACCGTTGATTCCTATTCCTCTGAGTCTATAAATGAAGCTTCATCCCTTCATTCTAATCATCTAGGCTTTTGACATCGTTACTCTGCAGAAATATCACCAGCGCGCCTTTGGCACCCATTTGTCATCCACAAGCTTGAGATCACCATTGTTGCATTGGAGCTCACCTTCCTTGCATGTCACACTATAGCCGTTCACCATCAACTTCCTCCAACAGCTTTAAAAGATTGCACTCTCTGAGGGCTCATCTCATCTGCGAAAGGATGATTCGTGATAGGCGAACAACAGAAGTTTCGAAACGGAAAAGGTTTGCTGTGTTTGTTCATTGCTGTGTTCATTTGAATCTTCTTTGTTTCTCTATTCTGTTGATGTTTGGGTCATCTGTTATTCATTTGATTGATGCACTATTTTACCCTCACATTTTGTAACTCAACTTTTGCAGATTTATAGATTACAACAGGTTACAGGTTCTATTCTTTGTCATTTTTATGCAAGTGTTCCTTTATTTTTCAGTAGAATCAAGTATCTACCTTCTCATTAGTGCTTTTTTATGAATGATTTGATGATATTTTATTGTGTTTAATATCAGAACCTTTAAAATCATTGTCTCATTTGTACTTGCATATATTGAATAGTAGTGAAACCACAAGGCTTAGGTTGTGCAATTGGAAGAGTTTTCTTTCATGTTGTGAGAACCCTATTTTTCCTTCAAGAAAAAAAGTTATTTCTAGCCTCCCTTAGAATCATTTTTGTGATCATATTGCCAAAGTGAGTTGTGTGGACATATTTTTCTGAGATTTATTGTGAGTTAGAATTATAGTTTTCCATCAAATTAGGTGCATCACCACACTTTTTAGTTACAGTTTTAGTGATTTCAATAGATCTTTTCAACCCTTTTCCTGCCAATTCATTTACCCATTGAAAAAATTATAAGGGAACCAACCCATAATCTAGAGGTTCAAGCTCACCATAGGTCACCCACAGCCTGAGTTTGATCCCACATTACACAGGATTGTTGAGCTTCACATCTTTGCATAACAGGTGCAATCCTGCACGATAACAATTTTTGGCACGCCCAGTGGGACCTTGAACTGATTTTTAGTTCAAAAAGAACTTATTTTTTCTGTTGTTTTGGTATGATCAGCAAATTTTACAGCCTTTTAGAGGTTTTATTTCAAGTACCTAGCGACTCTAACTTTCTGGTTTGATAGATAGAGTGGTACCAAATCTGCCAAATTCACAACTTGAATTTGCTTCTCATCAAAATCCTTTATTTGTGTGTTCTTCATTAGTACCTGATAATTCTCCACCAGCAAGTCCAAGAGAACAAGTACCTGTTTTCCAAGAGGAGCATGTTTTTCAAGAACTTGAAGAAGAACCAGCTTTTCAAGAGATACCAATACCAGTTTGCCAGGCAGTACAAGTACCTATTATTTAGATGGCAGCAGCTAGACCACCACCACCACCTAGAAATTAGCCATTTGTAACTTTTAATGGGGGTAGCCCATTGAATTTGTAGCAACATGATGCAATATCAGTAGCTGCATTGAAAAGTCTGCCTAGTTTCACCAGTGAAGATGGAACCACACTGATAGAACATATCAGAGATATAGCATTATTATGTAGTGTTCACCATATCACAGATGAAAATATAGCAATAAGGTTGTTAGCAGCATCTTTGAAAGGTAAAGCTCTTCAATGGTTTAGAGGATTAAGAGTTAATTCTATTACATCATGGGATGAGTTAGGAGCTGCCTTGAATAGGCAGTTTCAAAATAAATCAGATCATATATCACTTGTTGAGAAGATGACAACCATCAAGAGGGCTCCACTAGAGCAGATGTCAGATTTCAATTTCAGATTTCAGAGGACCTAGAATAAAATTCTGGAAATGGTAAGGCCTTCACCTGAGCATGCATTTCTATATTATCTTAGAGCATTGAATAGTGATATTGCTGTCATGATTCAATCAATGGGTGGGGTTACTTTACCAGGTGCATTTGATATTGCTATTAGAGCTGAAAATAGTTTAATTCAAGATGGCAAAATTGCACCAAGGCCTCCTATGCCTATATTTCTTGACATTCAGCCCTTAATGCCAATTTCAGTTCCTCCTATTGCATCAATACCTACTATACCAACCTTTGGCTATAAAATAGTTGTAAACAATAATGCTAATCCAATACATTCTGATATACAAGAGCTTAAGGGTAATCAACAAAATATAGTAAAGTTATTACAGACTATTAGTAATGACTTAGTGAATCTCAAAATACGGCAAAAT
The DNA here is from genome assembly GCA_027924645.1 of Cunninghamia lanceolata. NCBI lineage: Eukaryota > Viridiplantae > Streptophyta > Pinopsida > Cupressales > Cupressaceae > Cunninghamia > Cunninghamia lanceolata. Next base: position 2,061,754 of record BSBN01000163.1, on the reverse strand, counting down.
CAAAATAGTAGACCATACCAAGCCCCATATCAGGCAAATAGGCCTCCTTACCAAGCAAATTACCAAGGCTAGAGAAGGAATTATAACAACAGGCCAAATCAACAGTATAATCCCAATGTTGTCAGCTCATCAAAAGAGCTTGTTCCTATGCAAAATAACATGGTTCAAGATTATGTATGGTGCTATCTGTGTAATCATCCTCATAACCAGGCTACTTACATGAATGGAGTGGTCAGTCAAGCACTCATGGTCTAGAATAATTATCCTGCTGCTAAAAATACAGCAAGTGATGTTAATGATCAGCTAGATTCCCAAACTCAGCATAATAATCCTGATTTTACTTTAATGAATTGGCAAGTTAATGATTTTTATGGAGTAAATTAGTTACCAAGGAAGAAACAGTCATTTACCAACATTGCAGCAAATACCAGATCAAAAAAGAGAGTTGTTGAGTTACAACAGCAAGCTGATGTCAGCAAACAGCAAGCTGACAAAGTGCAATAGCAAACAGCTGATAAAAGACAGCCAGAAGCTCAATCACAGCCAACCAAAGTACAATCAGATGTTGTTGTTCCCAAAATATAGCAAAAGGGTAGTGGTCCTTCTTTCAATATTCTTGATCATATGAAGAAAGCCACTGTTAGCATGTCTATATTGGATGCATTACGCATCCTAGGTCAGAAAGATTTGTTACAAGATGCTTTAGCTCAGTTATCTATCTCCAATGAAGCTCAAACAAGTCAGCCCCATGTTCTTCTCACTAGTGAAGCATAAAATAAGAATGAACAGTTAAAACAAGTGAGCAAACCACCTCCTTTTTATGTTACCCTGATAGTTGGCAACCATCTAGTCCATAACTGTATGATTGACTCAGGAGCTAGTAGCTCTGTGATGCCCAAACAGTTAGCTGACAAGCTTGGTTTGAATTATGAACCTGTTGCAATGGGGGTAGTTCAATTAGATGGTACTGAAGTTATTACAGTGGGGATGTTGAAATATCTTGGTCTTACCTTACATGCATGCCCCAATTTTGTAATCCATCAAGACATCCATGTTATTGATCTACCTCCTCACTTTGTCATTTGTCTATCTAGAGACTTCACAGCAAAATTAGGAGGCTATTTATCCTCTGATTGGACTCACCTATTTTTTAGAACCAGATTTGGCATTAAAGTCACCATAAAATCAGAACCATTAGCAAATGACCATCTTGATCCATATACACCCAGTCTGATCAATGCCAATCTTTCATTTTTTTATCAAGAAGAACCAACTACTGTCCAAGATCCAAATACACCTTTAGAGGGCATACCTGATTTAGTTTTGGATCAGTGGGTAGTAGAAAATCATGAGACAAATCCTTTTGATCAAATGGATGAAATAGGTCTTGGTGTTTATATGATTCAAGAGAAAGGTGCTGCTATTCCTAACCTGTTAAAAGGAGAAAATTAGTAAATTGTACAATCTGATAATGATGTTTGGTAGGAAGAAGAATTGGTGTTGGTGGAGGAGCCGTGTTAGTTTCTCCCACAAGTGAAAAGTATTATTCATCTTTTCATTTTTATTTCAGTTGTTCAAATAACTCAGCTGAGTATGAGGCATTAGTGCATGGATTGGAATGGCCTAGAAAAAGGAATATTAAATGCCTTAAAGTATTTGGGGATAGTGAATTAGTGGTAAAACAAGTTAGAAATATTGCTGCTACCAAAAATGATTTGTTGAAACTATACAAACACATAGTTTGGGATATGATAGATGAGTTTGATGCTTTTAATTTGATATCTATACCAAGGATTGATAATAAACAGGTTGACAAATTGGTTGCTATTGGTGCTGAGTATGATATTCCAGCAGAAATGAAGAATGTTCATACTCCTCTTTATGTTAAAGTTGCTGTCAGACCATCAATGTTAGACAATAATACAAGTTGGCAAGTCTTTGATAGTGATGAACAAATTGTTAATTTTCTGATGGAAGAAGCTGAGTTTGCTGTAGGAAATCAGCAGAAATGGCTACAGCAATATGATGACTAGATCTTGCAATTAAATTCAAATAAGTTGCCTAAGGGTTTGGTAACCTTAGAGTTAATCTTTAACATTGATGATCATGTTAGGAGAGATAAATCTGGCTTATTTGTGAAGCAAGAGCATTATGAGCCTAATGAGATATTCAAAGACAAGATACTTAAGCTTGGAAAAGTGTGCACAAAAGAGGAACAACAAGCTTTTATTCAGCTGTGTCAAGAATTCAGTGATATATTTGCTTGGGAGTATGGAGATCTAAATGGTTTTAACCATGAGTTAGCTCAACACACTATTGAGCTGGAACCCAAGGCTAAACCAATTAGACAGAAACAGAGGCCATTAAACCCAAAGCTGGAAGTGCTCATGAAGACTGAATTAAACAAGCTGATAGAAGGTAACATAATCTTTCCAATAAAGCATACATCTTTGGTTTCTAACTTAGTTCCTGTTAGAAAGAAGAATGGAGAAATTAGATTATGTGTTGATTTCCATGACCTGAATAGAGCATCTCTGAAAGACCATTACCCACTACCATCAATGGAGCAAATCTTACAAGTTGTTTCAGGATCAGAAAGGTTTTCTTTATTGGATGGTTATTCAGGCTACAATCCTATTTTAGTGAAAGAGGGAGACCAATACAAGACTGCATTCACTACCAAGTGGGGCACAATGGCTTATAGGAAGATGCCATTTGGATTATCTAATGCAGGTACAACATTCCAAAGAGCCATGGATATGGCTTTTCAAGGCCTCATAAATAACTTTGTACTTGTATATCTAGATGATGTAACTGTGTTCTCAAAGAAGGCTGAAGATCATTTTAATCACCTAAGGCTGATTTTTGAGAGATGCAGAGAATTTGGGGTTTCACTCAACCCAAAAAAGAGTATCTTTTCTGTGCATGAAGGAAATATTTTAGGACATATGGTATCAAAGGATGGAATATCCATAGATCCTGAAAGGATTTCTGCAATCTTAGCATTACCACTTCTAGCCCATCAGAAAGGCTTACAAATCTTTCTTGGAAGAATCAACTTTGTAAGGAGGTTCATACCAAACATAGCAGCATTATTGCAGCTCCTTACATCCATGCTCAAGAAGAATATTCCTTTCAGCTAGACAAAGGAAGGTAAGCAAAGTTTTGAAGAAATCAAAGAGGTACTTGTTGCTGCCCCAACACTAATTAATCCAAATTTTGACAAGGATTTTATCTTGTATGCATTTGGTAGTGTTGATACAATCTCATCTATGCTCTGTTAGCAAAATGAGGAAGTATTGGAACAACCGGTGGCTTTCTTTAGCCAAATTCTTCATGACTATGAGGTGAGGTATTCATTTGTTGAGAAATGTGTATTGGCTATCATAACAAGCCTTAAAAAGTTTAAACACATGCTTCCTAACAATAGAATACAGCTGATGGTTGCCCATCCAACAATCAAAGAGTTCTTGCTTAGCAAGGATCTAAACAACAAGAGGGCGGGTTGGATAACAAAAGTGATGGAATATGACATTTAGATCAAGGTTACAAAGCTTGTCTAAGGTAAAGGTTTGTGTGAACAACACTAAACTTGTAGAAGAGACTGAGACAGTGTTACAAAATAGAGAACAAGTTGTTGTTTCAGCCCCACCTACAAGTTGGGTGCAACAAATGGTTCATTATCTGCATACTGGAGACTGTCCTGAAGGTCTAGATAGATCAAAAAGAAGGTATTATAGGCTGCAAGCCATCCCTTATGCTGTAATAGATGGAGTTTTGTATAAAGGGATTTTAATGGTGTTTTGTTAAGATGTATAGAACCAGAACAGATTCATAAAATTCTGGAAGAGTTTCATGATGGACCTTCTGGAGGTCACTTTGTACCAAGAACAATAGCTCTAAAAATCATGAGAGCTAGTTATTATTGGCCAGAATTATTTAAAGATGCACATGATTGGGCGAAGAAATGTAAAAAATGCTCAGTGTTTGCAAGGAAACAAAAGCTTGCAGTCATGCCTCTGCATCCAATTCAAGTGGAACAGCCATTTGGTAAGTAGGGTTTGGACTTCATTGGTCCCATCAATCCACCTTCAAGTCAAGGAAATAAATGGATACTAACTGGAACAGATTACTTCACAAAGTGGACTGAAGCAGTTGCATTGAAGGAGGCAAATGAGACTTCTGTTCTGAACTTCTACCAAGACTTAGTTTCCAGGTTCGGTACTTCTGATTCAATCATTTCTGATAATTCTTTAGCATTCATTGGTTTAAGAGTTTCTGATTGGTCTATAAAAAACAATATATTTTTGAATACTTCGTCCAACTACTACCCTCATGGTAATGGACAAGCAAAATCAACCAATAAAAATTTGATTAAGATAATTAAGAAAACAATTGATAATAATAAGAGATATTGGCATGACAAGTTGAAATTACCCCTTTGGGTTGATAGGATAACACCAAAGAGAGCTACAAGTAACTCACCTTATGTTCTAACTTATGGGAAAGAAGCCAAATTGCCAATTTCAGTTGAGCTACCAACTCTAAGTTATGTCAAAGAACTTGAACTGTTGGAAGAACAGCTAATGGAGGTTAGGCTTGGACAACTAATGGAGTTGGAAGAAACCAGAAAAGAAGCATTGAGAACCTTAGAGATACATCAAGCTCAAATGAAGAGGACCTTTGACAGAAAGGCAGTTCCAAGAATCTTCAAGGAAGGAGATCTAGTATTCAAATGGGATGAGCTTAAAATCAAACCTAGTAAACACACCAAGTTTGATGCCATGTGGGATGGCTCATATATCATTACAGAATGTAAGCAACACAATGCATTTCAGCTTGCAAAGTTAGATGGAGAGGTGTTGCCAATCCCTGTCAATGGGATTCACCTCAAACAATGTTACTAAAGATGCAACTTTGTTGCAAATAAGTGCTTTTTGCACATTTCATTTCATTTCATTTTTGTTTTCTTTTCCAAGAAGTGCACATGCACATTTTGCTGGCCATGTCCTAAACAGGTTAGATTAGTTTGAATTTCAGTTTTGTTTTTGCTACTATAGTTTTCTATCAGTTTGAGTTGCAGAAGTTTTCAAGGTTCCAGGCAAGAAAAGACTCATATGCCCAATGGATTTAGAAGGATACTGGATCTTTTTTGTTTAGTAGGCAAACACCCCTAAGAGGTCACCAAAAATGTTACTAAATTATGTTTGAAACCTAATTTAGCAAGGCCTAGGCACCAGTTGTTGGAAAAGGGGAAAAGAAAATTTTTATGTGCATGATCACTTAGTCAAATGCCTATTATCTTGACAAGAGAGCAATGAATGATCACTTATCAAGATAATGTGATAGCTCAAGCTAGGCTATCAAACCATCTTGATAAGTGAATTTATTTGAAGACAAGAAAATAGGCATTCAAGGAATGACAGGTATCTAACTAATTTCATCTTTTCAGTTATAATGTTATTAAATATTCAGTGCTTGAAAGGAAAGGTATTTAGAAACTATCATTTCATCATCATGTTTTAAACATGTGTTTTAAAGTAGTTTCAGTTGTTTTATGCTATGTATCTTATTCAGAAAGAAAAACATACATAAATCATTGCATAAAGTAAAATAACTAATTATATTCAAGAGAGTGTTTAAATATGTCACACATAAGCCATGGGAATGACTAAACTGAGCAAATGCAATAGAGCATGCAAGCTATACATCTGAAGATAAAGTAAAGAAAAGGAACATATGAGGAGAGTTATATCCATCATTGCCTTGAAGTGTTCGTGTTGATCCTCCTATTTGCAGCTTGATCTTCATGTTTTCAGCTTCCTGCGCCTGATCATAATGATGAACCTGCAATGTTTGAAAGGTTTGGTTAGAGCTCAAGATATACAAACTCATCATATGCCTTATCAACAGATATATAAACTTGCAATCATAATGCTACAGTTGGATCATTATCATACATATGCAAAAAAATTAGATCATCAGATGAAATCCAAATCAACATGAGAAAGAGCTTTGAACTTTCAAAGGTATGTTTTTATGCTAACTTGTTTGTTCACTATGCAGGTATAGGAGAAGTCATGTTGCTGATTCATTTTTACGAAATAAGCATGTGGAGAAAATGGGTTCCCATAAGGGTTGAGCCTAACATGCTCAAAGTAATGTTATTAATGCAGAGATTTTGAATTGAACAAACATCATGGTATTACATCATATGCAGGTTGCTGCTACAAAAATCAAATGCATCAAGTGCAAGAAAAGGGAACAATCATGTAAGAGAATAGTCATGACTATGCAAGAGTTACAGTAGAAGATTATGGAGCAGTAAAGACATATACCTTGTTTGCCACAACCACAACATAAAAGTGAAGTCATCAGTCAAGTTACAAAAGAAGGTGGAACAGTGAAGTAAAGAAACCATAGTGTGATCACAAAGTTCAAGTATGAAGTGCATCCATAGCATTTAAAGACAGAAAGGAGTTAAAGCATATCGAACAATCACCAAAGATCTCCTAATTCTATCAAAGGGACATCAAGAGGAGCAAAGGTACAATCATCATCAGAAAAGGACATCATTCATCCATATGAAAGCTACATCGAACATATCAAGTGGAATGAGACCTTTAGCAGCAGTAAGAAGAAGTTCCAAATCTTTACATCCACCATTGACAGTAAGGTAATGAATTGATATAAAGGACAGTGAGATAGCAAGTAATAATTACAAGGCATAAGACTATGAAGGCATACATGAGCCTTTACTACAGTTGAGAAGCTAATAAGAACGCTACAACCACCAAAGAGAACAGCCACCATGAAGATTCATAGTACCATTACAAGGTAGAAGGTATTCACCACATGCAAAGACTTTCTATCTTTTTCCCCTTTGCTTTTCATCAAATATACAAGTGCTACAGAAGAAGATGGATCAGTGGAGTAAAGAAGCCACAGTATAATCAAATGATCAAGGTACAGTCAAGTCAAAACCAAGTGGAAAAATCACCATGAAGATTCAGATGCACCAAAAGGTACAGTATGAGGAACAAAAGATAAATAGATGATGGGGCAGCATAACACATAAAGGCATCCATATCTCATCAATGAAAAAGTATAAGCATATACAAGGTGCAGCAAGTACAAGGAATAGTATGATTTCATCATGAGGATGCCCATGCCTTCTACATATTACAAGTATTTATGTTCAACAAGCCATATCTCATCACTGTATAGGTGCAACATGCTTTATCATGTGCCTTATGCATTAAAGTTGAACCAAGTCAATATAATTATGATGATATACAAAATGACTAAAATGCATGGAACAACAAAAGAGAGAATCAAGAAGGATGCAGTGTCTAGGAGTTGCATTAAAAAATAGTGTGACTGCATTATAAGAATGCCAATGCCTTCTATATATTGCAATATTTATTTGTCTCAGTAGTATAAAGGAGGAGTAGAGTTTTTTACCCTTGCTCAAATACATGCCATAAGACCAAAGCAGAAGGGTGTAGTACCAACCTCAAGAAGGATCATAACTATCACTACAGAAGCCATTGAGTATGCAAGAAAGAGTCACAATGCTACAGTCAAGAACTCTCACAAAGAGAAACCCTTATAGCCTTTTATAAAAATGAAAGCAAAAGATGATACCACAGTGCAATTTCAAACTAAGGCTTTTTGTACCTTCTCTTTTATTTTCCTTCAGGATCAAAGACAAAAAGGATGGTGCAGTGTTGAAATTCAAGGAGCAGAAGATATACCTTCCCTTTAGTAACAGAGAAAGAAAATGGAGGATTTTATTTACAAACCCTATTCGGGTTTTTCTTGCAAAGATACATGAAAACAAGAAATAATAAAATACTTTTTCCTTTTGCCTTGTTTCTTCATGATAACTATAGAGAGTTCCCCTTTATGATAGAAGAAAAAGAAGTGGAGTTATTACTCACAAACCCTAGAAGGATTTCCTCATGAGAAACGAAACTTTTACCATTATTTATCACATACATGCTCATTTGTCAAGCAGACGTGATGGGTTTTCAAAGAGCCAGAGCATTTTACCAGTTATATTTCCTTTCTATGAGACTCTTACAAAAAAACCATCATAACCCTCATGCCATGGAGACCGATAGAGGAAAAAGAAACAATATACAGAGCAAGAGAGTATATAAAGAAACCAGTGCAAAAAAACTCACTCTTCCTTATTCTATTATAAAACGTGCAGTGAAAAGATGGAGAAAATGCAGAGAAGGTGGAAGGTTCACTTCATTATGCTAGAATAACACAAACTAGAGAGGAAAAGATGGCTTCAGGAGCATCATATATTGCAATTTTCCCATTCTTTTTGCAGAAAAAACAATAAGTATGCAGGAGAGACTTACCTAAAGAACGTGGCTTCAAAATTAGAGGAGAAAACAACAGTTAAAGCCTTCAAAATGCCTCTAGAATAGCAGTTAAACCCTAGCAACATCCTTGCATGGCAGAGGTTCAGGAGGAGCACCAAAAAATTACAAATGAAAATGACAAGTTTAGGGTTTCAAAACCCTCTTTTGATCAAATGCTCAACTGAGCTCTTTTCTTTTGACTTCTCTTTTAAAAAAATAATCGTTGTTATCCATTTTCCTATCGTGGTCAAGACTTCACAAAGTCTTTTGACTTAATGATGCCACAAGGGCCCGTGAGGGCTTATTCCTTTCTTTTTTATTTTCCTTCAAAAGTCAACAAAAGAGAAATGATTCTAGGGTAAGGTGTAAAGGATATGATGAGATAGGGAGTCATAAGGGTCCTTTACAAACTAAAGACAATAATGCATGATATGATATGCATTACATAAGGCATGTAGGCATAAAATGATGCATGGTGTGATATATGTATGCATGGGAGTCATAAGGAGTAGTGTATTGATTTCTCTATGTGATTTAAGATCATTAATCAAATCATATATAAAGGAGTTATAAGGATCAAAACAAATGCATATAGCCATGTGAATGTATGATGGATATTTTTAGAAGAGATCATGATTGTGGATGGGAGACACAAGGGTGAAATTTAGACAAATCAAAGAGACTATTTTTTACATGTATAATGTAATTACACATTGAGACCAAAAAGGAGATATAAGGAGTTTTATAATGCTTTTGCATGAGTTAGAGATAAATAAATAAATGTAAACAAATAATAAAGTAATGAGCTATAAATTACTTTATTATTTATCATAGAAATGCAAAGATGGTAAAAATAGACAAGTCTATAATAAATAATAAAGTAAATCATCTTGAATACTTTATTATTTATTCTTACTTTGTTTACACATGCCCAAATCATGCAAAATCAAGAGATGGAGTTAACTGAGGTTCTTTGGAGTTCTTTGCATGGTTTTTTGGTCAAAATTGGAGAGCTTAGTCCACCACTTGGTCAAACTAATAGAGAGGGGCAGTTTAGAGCTATTTTAGCTCAAATTGGATCAGTTATAGCCCTTATTTTTAGGGATTTTCATGTTTTCTCCTGGATCAATCTTGGAGGGATTATTTTTAGAGACAGATGACTGCAGTTGACCTTTCTCGATCTTTTTGAGAGCATATTATATATTGTAAGAAAAACTTAGGTTTTTCTAGTTCTTTCCTTTTTGCTCTCTTACACATTGCAAAGAGAAAGAGTGTTTTGTAACTAAACTTTTACAGATTTATAGATTACAGCAGGTTACAGGTTCTATTCTTTCTCATTTTTTATGCAAGTGCTCCTTTATTTTTTAGTAGAATCAAGTATCTACCTTCTCATTAGTGTTGTTTTTATGAATGATTTGATGAGATTTTATTGTGTTTAATATCAGAACCTTTAAAATCATTGTATCATTTGTACTTGCATGTATTGAATAGCAGTGAAATCACAGGTCTTAGGTTGTGCAATTGGAATAGATTTCTTTCATGTGAGAACCCTATTTTTCCTTCAATAAAAAAATTTATTTCTAGCCTCCCTTAGAATCATTTTTGTGATCATATTGCCAAAGTGAGTTGTGTGGACAGATTTTTCTGAGATTTATTGTGAGTTAGAATTGCAGTTTTCCATCAAATTAGGTGCATCACCACACTTTTTAGTTACAGTTTTAGTGATTTCAATAGATCTTTTCAACCCTTTTCCTACCAATTCATTTACCCATTGAAAAAATTACAAGGGAATTAACCCATAGTCCTGAGGTTCAAGCTCACCATAGGTCACCCACAGCCTGAGTTTGATCCCATGTTACACAGGATTGTTGAGCTTCACAGCTTTGCATAATAGGTGCAATCCTGCATGATAACAGTGATCAAATATAGTTATGTTTATTATATCAATTCATATGGTACTCTAAAGTTACAACAAAGTGTTTATTTCAAATGTACACTTGAGTTGTATCTATTGTTTTTTTTGTATGCTCTAAATGGATGACAAGAGCTCACAACCAAGGTAGTATTTCTCAAACCTTATGCCAATGGTAAATAAGCTTGCCACTGTTATCATTTCAAATTTTATTTTTGAAACAAATTTATGTTTCATGTGATCATTCAATTTATTTTTGTAGGATTATATGTGGGATATCAAGAAAGGTAAGCATATGTAAGTTATGATGTCCCTCACCTATTACAAAAGTAACACCAACCTAGTCTTGTAGACTACCTTTCTTGAGGGGCTATATGTAAGTACCTAAAAATCAATAGGTATGTGTAGTTAGGGTAAAAATCAGGTCAGGATCACAAACAACAAACTATCAAACCCTAACAAGCACAATGAAGTAAAAGATAACATAGAAATTAAAATAATCAAAGCAAATGCAAACTGAAATATACACTAAGCTTGGCTCGCCTCCATTGCTCTTCTCAATCTTGTATAGGAATGCATGATTTCGAAGGATGAATGTTGGGTGCTCACTATTTTAGCAGCATAACAATGGCACAAGGATGAATGATGAGATACTCTAATGTCATTTCGACAGCATGAGGCTACTTGAAAACTCCTTCCTCAAATGGCTTGTGTGAAGGTTGATTTATAGGAAGTGAGTGATTTGAATGAAGGGCTATGATTAAAAGTTGGTTTCAATGATGTGGATGGCTAGGATCGAATAGGATTTCCCACTCCACAAGGAGTTATAGTCATGTGACAAGTGTAGGGTAGACCTAATTTAAATAAAATATTTTTTAAATTAGTTGTGCATGTGACATGTGTTTGATTGTGATGAAAGGTGAGGGCCTAATTCAAATATTTTATTTGAATTAGTTAAAACATGTGAGAGGGGAATTAATTAAATAAATAAGATTTATTTAATTAATTGTCTAGGTGATTTGGATGGGATTAGGAGTGTGATTAGAACAAAATGTCATATGATGTATCTATTAATGTGTTGATTAGGTGTTGCAAGGCATGCACAATTTTAAGTGTCTACATTTTGTCCCTCTTTGAGATGATGTTCACAACTAAGAGAACATCATTTCAAAGAAGATACGGTGTGGATAGAGGAAAAGGATGATGATGTAAGGATAGGATAATGATGCTCCCTCGAGAGGATAGGCTGGTTGGACAAAGACGAGTAGGCTCTCAAAATGAAAGGGATTGGTCAAGGAAGAAAGATAATGGAATGGATAGAAGAAATAGATGATGCGTTATGTTGCAATAAAGGTGAGCAACCATGGAGTTTGATATAGCACTAGATGTTATGTACCAAGGTATAAGGACCAAGGTGACGATGTGTCTTGTGCACCAGCATAATACAACCTTGTCTAACATATGAGGAAGAAAACAAAGGTATGATATGACCTTAGATGCAAAGGATAATGCAAAAATCTATTCTAACATACACAAGATATGAATAATAGTTGGAATGAGAAGGATGTGATACAAATGCAAGATGAAAATGATAGCACACACAAGCAAGCATGCACAAATGATACAAAAAAAAACAAAGTATTGCCCATGTCAAGCTGTAAACCAATGATTGATGATTATGTCTGGTTTCAAGAAATGAAACATGTCGTATAAGACACCTGGTCTAGTTTCGACGATGCAACATCCTGTATAAGACAACTGATATGATTGATTGACACTAGTGTTGTTGGCCATGCAAATCAACACCAAGATTTGATTAATGATTGCTTGATTTGGTTTACAACAAGACTAGGATCAAGATCATTGATGTAATTGGATAATTTGACTATATTGATTGACTTGATTGGTATGGATTAAGGATTGACTTGCATTTGGATCATTGCTTGGAATGATTGGGTTGATTTGATTGAATAATTGGATGAATTGGATTGATTAGAAGAAGTGATTGAATTGGTTTGACTTGATGAATTGAATTGAGGAATTGATTTTGATGAATTGAATTGATTGATTTGAAGGAGTGATTTGATTGGTTGGAATGATTTGATTGATTGATTGGGAAGAATTGATGATTGATTTGGAATGATTTGATTGGATTGATTTATTTGATTTGGAATGAATGGATTGAATTGAAGGAGTGATTTGATTGATTTTGATGAATTGAGGAATTGATGACTTGATGTGGATGAATTGAATTGATTTGATGAAGTGAGTTTGATTGGTTTGATGATTTGATTTGGAATGAATTGATTGATTGATTGGATGGAATTTATTGATTGGGTGAATTGAATTGATTTTATTGCTTGGATTTTTGTTGGATATTTGATTTTTTTTTGGATTTTGAATGTTTTGGTTTTTTTTGTGTTTTTTGACATGTTTTGATTTTTTTTGGTTTTTTGGATGTTTTGATTTTTTTGTATTTTTGAAATGTTTTGGGATGTCATTGGATTACAATCTGAATAGACTTTATGCTAGATACCAATGACAAGGGGAAAACCAAGTCTAGGTGCGAGGAGGTAGGTGGGATTGAATGAATGGATAAAAGGGTGGGTGATAGTGGAAATGATGTATGCATAAGAGGGAAAGGATGTGATCTCCAAAGACTATGTTGCATAGGAATAACATGCCCCATTCTTGGTGGAATGACAAAGCGCATGACAATAGGATAATAATAGGATGGATTTGGAAAAGATGAGGTATATCAAGAGATATCCAAAAATATTTGTCAACATTTTCCCCCCATATCTTTATCAAGATCAAAAGGAAGAAGGGAGGATGAATGGACTCAATAGGATAGGTATGTGTATGGGATATGTAAATGGTAGGATGGAAATGATAGTGTGGTGTGGATGAGACAATGGGCCCCCAAGTGTAAGTGACACAGAAGATCAACCTACACATGATGTCTGCTTTCCAAGTTTTCATCATGGTACTTATCCAAGGTGCCACCAAGGGTGGTTTTCACCATTGGACGAAGGGATTTCTCTTTACTATTTTGATTTTTTTTTTTATGATAGAAGGGGAATATGGATATGAGGGACTCAAATGTCTAGTTCCATGAAAGGTGATAGTCCCATTAGAGATGGATGTCATCGCATATGGACCATGTCAAGTGTCATTATGCTCATAGATGTTGGTATGGGATTGCATGAAAGGGAAATGGATTAGGTAGATAGTGGATTATGATATGGATTATGTATGGAAGGTAGGATAATGGATTATGATGTGGATTGTGTAGGACTTATGAAAAAGGATGGATGAAAGGTTTATCCAAAAGCATGGACCATAGGGATAGGATGGGTGAAATATGTAGGATAGTGGATGAAAGATGGGGAGATGGAGGTATGTGGGAATTTTGCAAAATGGAAGGGAACCATGACCAACGGTTGCACACACCATGATAAACATTGAGGCTTTTGAGTTGGAGGAGGTGTAGGAAGTAATGGAGATGTTTGCTTAGTGGATGGTTGATGTAGGAGTTTAGGTACCCACAAAGATTTAGTATTTTTATGATTTTTGCTTTGCTTGTGGGATGAAGGAATTTGAGATTTTTGGATGGAATGGGATTTTTGAATGGAAGAGGATGGTTAGGATTTTTGAGATGTGGATGCTTCATTTGACTTGATTTCTTTTTGTGTAGGGACCCAAACCATTTTAGTTTTGACCTTGTATTTTGAAGGTATGGGCTTGGATAGCTTTCTAGATGGATTTTTCTTCTTGTTTTTGCATTGATGTCCTAAGGCATGAGGATCCTTAGGATTTTGTCTTTATGGGAGGAGGCATCCAAATGTTTATTTTTGAATCCCATGGACATGGTGGAAGCTTCATGATTATACGATGTGTGCATTTGTTGGTCAAGATTAAGAATTTGAGGGTACTTATGGATGATGGGGATATTAGGTGTTGGGAGAAATGGTGGTAAATTGGATGGAGGTACATTAGGGGTTGGAAGTAGTGGAGGTAAAGTGGATGGCAAAAGGTGTATGGTCACATGCTTTTGACATTTGTAGGATAATGGAGGTGGAATGGCAACATATGTTTTGGGTATATGATAGGATTTATGATGGAAAGTGGTGGATTTATGAGGCATGGAGGAAGTACTAACATCTTGAGATTGTTGTCCTTGGGATGTATGTCCAAGGCCATTTGAGCGTGGAGGAATGTTGACATGGATGGGCTCCAAAATACATTGTTCATGAAGGCCTAATCCTTTACCTTGATAATTCATTTTTTGGAGTATGCGGAGGACAATGGGACTATGTATGTTTTGAACACTACACTTGAGCTCATTATTGGATGGAGAAGGTAAAGTGGATAATGGTTGTTGTTGTCCTAAGGAAGAACATTCATTGATGAAGGTGGATAGACCAATAGGATATGATGGTGGAATTGAAATGGGGTCGATAATGGATGATGTTGAAGGATCATTAGGATCTTGATTATCATTGTGTTCACTAAGATCCAAGGTATTGGTTTGATCTTAGATGTTTTCTTGGGAGGCATGTGTCTCATCATGACAAGTGGATGTTTGCACATCATGGGTAGGGCTGGATGGAGGAGGAGTTTCTTTGCTTTGAAGGAAGGCCATGAAGCGAGGTGAGTGCTCAAGTAGATCAACAAGACTTTCATTAGATGGAGTATGTGTTTGGGTATCTTGCTCATGAATGGTTGTGGGGGTATGAATAGGATCAATTTGTTCATGGATAGGTTCTTCATCTTGAATAATGTCTTGATCATGGAAAAGATATATGTTATGGATGGGTTGAATGAAAGTGATTTGATCTTGATTAGAATGAGGGATTGACATTTCCATGTGCTTAGGAGTATACCCTTGACATAGCTCTTGATTTGGAATGGGGGTGGAAGACTCTTGGAGAGGCTTGACATGTTCGTGATGGTCAATTGCATGAGGGCATGATGGAGGTTGACTTGGGCTCATGGGGGGAGACACTTGAATAGGCTCAAGGGGTTGTGAACTATATGAAGGGGTTGTAGGAATGGACATGGTGTTGGAAGGTTCCTTGGTAGGCTCAAGGATAGTACTTTGATGACATGGTGATGATTGATTCCTTGCTAATATCCCTTGGATCACATCCTTTGTAGGTGTATGGGTGGATTTGGGTAACTCCATAGGTTTACCTTTGAAATGTTTGAATTTAGGGCATGAAGTTGATGGAGGATTAGATGATCATGGGGGTAATGAAGGGTTATTAGGACTAGGGGTGGATAGGTCCCATGGTGGAGGGATAAAAGGGATATTGGAAGGTGTTGGCTTATGGTTAGGATTTTGATTAGGTGGAAAGCTAAATGTATTAGATGAATTGGTAATAGGACTAGTGGACTTTAGGATAGGCATTTGATTGGATGGTGGTATAATATACTTATAGGTCATACAAGCTAGTGTGGTGTTCCCCTTGTCAAATGTAGCATTAGAAATTGAAGGCATTTGATCTTGTTTCAAGGGGTGACTTAGGTTCACATGTTCTTGTTGTAAAATGAATTGACATGTTGATGTGGTGTTGAAATGATAGGTGGATGAATTTGGTTGGTATGAAGTGGAGGGGGATGACACATAGGATTGATGTGTAATTTGTTGAGGTTGTGGTCATATTGGTTGAATTTAACAAGTGGTTATGAATTGTTGGGCTTGAGCTAGGAGGTGTTGTATTTGAGGTGATTGGATTCGTTGAAATTATTGAATGATGGCTTGGAATCTTTGTATGGTTTGTTGGTCTAAGGGTTGGGGAATTTGGTGAAGTGTTTGAATGAGGTCTTGTAGTTGGGGTGCTAGGGTCATGTCTTCTAGTGTTGATATGGTGTCACACATGTGTTTAAGTCTTTGCATTTCATCTTGTTCCTCAAGGTATGCAACATGATTCTTGTCAACATTAGAAGTAGGAGTCCAGGGGCCCCTCAGAGTATGAGTTTAGGTCTTGCATTATTCTAATCATTAGGATTAGGAGGGCCTCCTCTAAGTATGAGCTTGGGTCTTGCATTGTTCTCGTCATTAGGATTGGAGGGATGGCCTCCTTGAAATATGAGCTTAGGTTTTGTCTTTATTTCATCATTAGGATTAGAGGGATGGCCCCCTCGAAGTATGAGCTTAGGTTTTGAATTTGTTTCATCATTAGGATTAGAGGGATGGCCCCGTTCGAGTATGAGCTGGGGTTTTGGTTTTGTCTCATCATTAGGACTAGAGGGATGACCTCGTTGAAGTATGACCTTGGGTCTAGGATTTGTCTCATCACTAGGATTAGGGGGAGGGCCTCCTCTAAGTATGAGTTTGGGCTTATGATTAGGATTAGGTTTGCTAAGAATCAAGACCATTTTGACAAGTGTTTGACTAAGACTAGGATGATGATGATGTGGAGTGATTAGGATATTGATTAGGATGAAATGACAAGGATGAATGTGATGGAAATAATGTTTAGAATGATGTGTTTATGTGTTTGTGTTGATAGCTTGATTTGGCAATTTGCAAACAAATGATTCCACATGTACACACATGAATCACACACACAAGACACATAAGCAAGTTTGAATTTGAAATTGTGTGTTGTGATGATTAATCAAGAACTTGAAGACACATCAACAAGCCTATGACTAGTCAAGTGGGTCTGGCCAATTAGGTCCTAGTCTAGGATGCACAAGTTGACTAAAGATGTCCCCAATATACTCAAGGTATGAGGGGGCCAATTTTGTGAAATGAAAACAAAATAATGCCACACAACTTAGAGAAAGGGGTAACCCACCCTTCACCTTCACTTCCTAAAGGTATAAAGTTCTTTGGGGCTTAGCCCGAATGGTAAGATTTCAACTTCCAAAGAGGGTGTCTTTCAATTCTCACCTCGCTTTTTATACTCTGCCAGAACACTAGAGTTGAGGTCGTCCCTTGGAGTGGTGTGTCTCCAAGCAGGCCTCCTAGGAAGGGTATGACAAAAGAAATTCTAGTGGGTGCTTTTGATCTCCAATATCACCATGTGGTGTGAGGAGAGAGAATACACACACACACTAGATTCACACTCGCAATGTAAATTCCCCTTAAAAATGAAATGTGTAGTGTGAAATTGAATGGATGAAAGGAGTTTTTGATTCTCAAGATTGCATGAATCACATGAGAAGAGCATACGCACCCTTAATCTCACTCAAGTTCACCAAACAATGCAAGCACTTGTTCGTTTTAATCCAAAGTCAAAATGTGTGAAAGGAAGACAATGGTATGTTTTATGCCCAATTTTGATGTGTGATTGCAAACAAGATTCATTTTAAATGGCCAAATTGAAGTGTGAGAACAAGCAATGATGATGATGAAATGAAAAGAGATGAAATTTGAATGGAGTGCACCTGAATATTTTCACTTTCCAATCAACTACTGTGACTTATCCAAATGTTGTTGCAGCTCCTTAGATGCACCTAGAAGCCACCAAAACAAGAAGGAAATAAGTAAACTTGCATAGAAAAGTGTTATGTGAAATCTGAGAAATCTGATCAAGATAAATAGATACAGTAGAATGAATGTCATGAACAAAAATTTTATGAGATTCTATGCAGTTTTAAAAAAATTCGCAAAAAATGGATAAAAATTGCAAAAGTTATATGCATTTGAAGTTTAAAATGAGAGCTAACTTTGACTGAAAAAAAGTCTAATAGAACAACACAGTCACCTAATGAAACTTGTGCAACAACAAATTTGGCTAAGTCACCTTTCCAACAAGTCCTTTTTTGCAAATTTTTGACTCTGTATGCCCGAGTTATGGTGAAAAGAAAAAAAATGCCCTATTAGGGCTTGAGGAGGAAAGTGGACAGTCTTGGCAGTTAACAGTGACCGCCAGTGGTTAGGGTTTGACTAGTCACATGCATTGTTTTGAATAGGCGGTTAGCTATAATAGTTAGTGTTTGTGGTTAGGGTGCTTAAGATAGCCCCCGATCATCCATATGACCGGGGCTATGGGGAAACAAAAAGAAAGGAGCAAGGGCTAAGATCCCTGGCCTAGTCACGGATGTGACCACAAGCTGTAGGGCGGGGGCCACATAATCTTGCGGTCTCTTAATTGCTGATAATGGCTAAGCCAATGTGACCAATGTGGTCACAATAGCAAGGCTAAGCGCAGGGGATAAACCAAACCATGGCAGAAACTTTGAACTATGACAGTGACCAGTGGTAATGGCTTTGAAGGAGTGGCGACGAAGCTTTGAAGGAGTGGTGGGGTCTTTGCAAGGTGGAGGTTGAAGTTTAAACGGAGGGAAACAGGCGGTGATGTGACGAACGGAGGAAGTTTGAAGGCTGAGTGAAGAAAAATAGATGTGAGGGTTTAGGAATTAGAAACAAGCAGTCAACAAGCTTTTGGTGGCGGTGAAAGAAGCCATAGTGGCAGAGGAATAAGGGATAAATGGAGGGTGGCGACCGAGTGGAGGAGGTCAAACAGAGGCGACTGTGGATTGAAGGTTGCAGTCAGCAGTGAAAGTTAAGGTTTATTGCAGGTGGTGGACAGGTAAAACACTAGGCAGCGGTGGTAGAGAGAAATGCAGGTAGCAGTGACCCTCACAGTTAGTGGCGACCAGTAGTTAGGGTTTGGAGACCAGTATAGTTTTTTAGGCAAAAGTTGACACAACCTACACATTCAAACTTTCAAATAAACATTTCCAAATGTTATTCTTGCAAAATGAATGAACACTAGAACAATGATGAAACACAGAGGATGCAATCCGTATGGTGGGTCCATACGGTACTAACCCGTATGGTACTGATCCACACAGTACGGACCTATAACTTAAAAAAATTCAAAAAAATTCAAAAAATTTGCAGTGACCAAAACATAGCAAATTTTATGTCATTTTTTGCCTGGGAAGCCTCCCGGATGCAACGGTGAGGTCCGTTTCAGGCCTAGAGGTCACCTGCAAAACTTGACTTCCCAAAATTGATAAAAAGCATTAGATTTGCAAATATTCACGTTGGGTTCACCAAATGTAGCTAGGGTAAAAATCAGGGCTAAATCACAAACAAGAAACTATCAAACCCTAACAAGCATAATGAAGTATAAGATAGAATAGAAATAAAAATAATCAAAGCAAATGCAAACTGAAATCTACACTAAGCTTGGCTCACCTCCATTGCTTTTCTTAATCTTGCAAAGGAATACATGATTTCGAAGGATGAATGTTGGGTGCTCACTATTTCAGCAGCATAACAATGGCATGAGGATGAATGATGAGATGCTCTAATGTCATTTCGATAGCATGAGGCTACTTTAAAACTCCTTCCTCAAATGGCTTGTGTGAACTTTGATTTATAGGAAGTGAGTGATTTGAATGAAGGGCTATGATTGAAAGTTGGTTTCAATGATGTGGACGGCTAGGATCGAATAGGGTTTTCCACTCCACAAGGAGTTGTAGTCATGTGACAAGTGTAGGTAGACCTAATTTAAATAAAATATTTTTTAAATTAGTTGTGCATGTGACATGTGACATGTGTTTGATTGTGATGAAAGGTGAGAGCCCAATTCAAATATTTTATTTGAATTAGTTGGAACATGTGAGAGGGGAATTAATTAAATAAATAAGATTTGTTTAATTAATTGTCTAGGTGATTAGGATGGGATTAGGAGTGGGATTAGGACAAAATGTCATATGATGTATCTAGTAATGTGTCAATTAGATGTTGCAAGACATGGAGAATTTTAAGTGTCTACAGTATGCATGGTCATCTAATGATGACCCGATGGCCTAGCTCATGACCCTACATGGCATGAAAATAAATTAAACACTCCCTTAATTGATCTTGCCCTAATGGAAGTTTATATTCAATCCTCTAAGACGCTTCTTTTATTTCTTTAGTTTGCTTAAGTTATTTTTTAGGTATTTGTACCTTTTTGTTGGTTGAAAACCTCTCTTTTTTCCTTTGAGTTACATGTTCACCCATTTTTCTTTGGTTCCCCCAAGTGATTGACCTATCCATTATGGAAAGTGTATAACTACAATGATGAATGTGTATTTGCCTCAATGAAAGTGTATCTACCTAGTTGGAAGAATTACTGCTAAGAGGGGTAAATGCAAATTTAAATTTGTATCCATAAAGCCTTTGCATGCACTTAATTTATCATCTTTTACACCATTTATTCTTGATTTTTCTCTAGTTTTAAGTGTGTTATGTTTAGTCTATTTGTTTTTGCTCCCTCTAAATTGGATCTTACTCTATTTATAGATACTTGTTTCCATTTTGTGAGTCTTTTCTTCTAGTGAGTTTTGCATTTTTATAGGTCTAAAATATTGCAAACTCCTATAAATAATTGGTCCTCAACCTCACAACTTCTAAGCTCTTTTACAAGTTTTTACCTAACTTCTACCATGTTTTATAATCACCTACAACCTCTAGTCTCTTTAGTTCAACCCAAATTGTTAGCTTCTATAATCCAAATAGCTTCAAAGCTTCATCTCCAATATTTTTCACAGCTACAACATCTTGTATTCTCTGAGTGTCTAGTTATTTTGGTGCTTTTTTCTTCCTTCTACTAGAAAAAAGATTGTCTACAATTAAGAGAGGTACACAAGATTAGATAGATATGTCTTCGAGGACTACATTCCCATCATTAACATAACTCATACCTTGGATCTTCCATAGCCTAGTTGTGAGATTTCTAGTTATATTGTTTTGATTAGAATAGTTTTACTATAGTAGATTAGTTTAGTGGTTAAATTTAAATTGGCTTAGGACTTTCATCTACTCTAAATATAAGATAATTCTTGTCTTAGATTTGGATTTTTTTTTAACTTCCATATAGATTACTAATATGAAAAGAAGAGTACATCAAGTGGCCCAGGAAGCCACATCAAAATACATTTATGTCATATATCTATCTAATTAAACTACAAGTTAAAGTATTTGTCTTCTACAAAAGTATATATCTCATAATACCCATTACATAGTAACTGACAATTGACTATCTTTCTTTTTTTTCAATCTTAAACTGGAACTTTAAAATGCCCTGTCATTTTATCCTCTATCATTCTGGTCAACTTGTGCATTATTAACAGGGTCTGTAATGTCCATCTGTTCCTGAAATTCCACCTGTTTCCTAATGACACTGAATTCACCTGAGTCCTGATCTTTGTTGTTATCTAGCTTTGAAGAGGTTTTGGGCAGAGCACTATTTATGTCAAAATTTTGGCAGCAGGAGTCCATCGGGACTGATACATGCTCTTCCTTCTCTGTCTCTGGCTCCAGGTTGATGTACCTTTCTTATTCTTTCATGTTCTCCTCATGGCTACTAGACTTCCTATTTTTGTAGTCATGGGGCTAGAATTTAGCTAATTTTATATCTGATCTGTATACTATAGTTGATCCCTCGTCCAGAATCTACATGAACCTCTCTGTAGGAATCCTCATAGTGGTGGTGACCTGCTCACAAATTGAACGAGTAGTGAGTCCCAATATGGACCTAGTAAGCACTCTTTCCCTACCCTGGTACACATTATCATTTCTTGCCTTCCACAAAGCCCACAAAATCTCAGTAGAAAATAACAACCAAGATAAATTTTTTGTTTTATCAACATTAGAAAGAAAGCCACAAAGGATGTTAGTTTTAGTGATACAAACACTTGACAACATCCCTTTCAATGACTTTAAGAAGAAAGACCAGATTTTTTTTCCAAACTGACAGTCAAAGAAGATATGTTCACTATTCTCAGGACTTTTACAAACTAAACAAATGTTATCCAAACCTAATGTCAGCCTATCTAATAACAATAACCATCTAAAGTAGCATTTATTTGGTTATATGACTCTGGACCATATATTAGACATTGATTTAGACCACACTTTAAGTTCTAGACTGACTTTCTATTCTAGGTTAAAATGAGCAAATATATCATGTTTATCAGTCACTAGTTTATACAGCTTCTTTGGATTCATCTTTGCAAATTCTGAGTCCTCCTTCCATCTGATTTGCTACCAGTTTTCTAGTTTTAGATTTATTCCTTGTTTAAGAATGTTATGCATTGATTTCAGAAGAACAACATAGGTTATTTTCTAAGATTCTAAAATATTAAATTCTGATTTCAATTCCTTCCAATCTTTAACAACATTATCTTTTAGAATGCCACCAAATGAGATAATTCCCTGTTTGTGCCACTTTTTAGATGAGCATCCCTGCAATAATGCTAATGGCTTGCCATTCATTTTCAATTTCCACTAGATGGATCTAGTTAGCACAACTTCCTTTTTGTTTACATCAAATGCATCCCTATCCATAAGGAATGGCTTAACGAATTCCCAAGCCCTCCAAATTGACTTAAATACAACTAACCCTGCAGGTTTGAAGCTAAAGTCACCCAATACAACATCTTGAATTCTCAATCTTACCTAATCCTTGGATTTCTTGGGCATTGCCTTTTTCAAATTATTAACTATTAGAATTTTCCAGGGCTCTGAGCCACTAAAGGCCCTTATTATCGACTTTGCTACCAAAGTAGCACCTTGGATCTTAAGGTCTTTCAGACCCAAACCCCCCAAATATTTACTAAGGCAACACCATTCCCAAGTAACCAATTATCTTTTCTTATTCCCCTTCCCATCGGACCATAGAAAATCTCTGATTTTTTTATGAATTAAATTCACTTGATAGCTAGCAAAGAACTAGGAAGATGCATATAAATGGATATGAAGACAAAATCTTTTGACAAACCTAAAGTCTGCTAGCCATGGAGAGAAATCTTTTGTTCCACATGTTGAGCTTCTTATCGATCTTACCAAAAACCCAATCCCACATATCTCTCAAGGACGAACAAACAAAGAAAGGAATCTTGAGGAACCTGGTAAGAATCTTGAGGAACCTTACCAGTTTGGATGAATCCCCCTGCTGCCACTTGGTCATGTCTAGCCACAATGGAGAGGAGTCATCCCATCCAAGGAGGGTAGACTTTGCATGGGATATTTTTGCACCAACCGCTCTGCATAAAATAGACAATCTCACCTCTAAATTGGAATGGTTGTCTTCTACTAAAATCGGAAACAACACAGTGTCATCTGCAAACTGAATGTTAAAGAGAGATTAATTGTTTGGAAGAATTATTCCCTTAAGGCTCTTACCAATCTAGTTTGTTCTTAGAATATAATAGAGTGCTTTCGAGGCTATTACAAATAGAGCTAGGGCTAGAGGGCATCCTTGTCGAATGGATCTTTCTAGCTTGAAAGGACTAGAAAGAGAACCATTAATATCAATCTGGATTGTAGCATCTCTAAATAATATTTTGACCATGTTGCAATAGTGCTCTGGGAATCCCAAAGATTCAAGCATCATTAATACAAAAGACCATTCAATCCTGTCATAAGCCTTTTCAAAGTCTAATAGCAATATCCCTGCATTTTCTCTAGTATTTTTAGCCCAGTACAAGGCTTCCCAGCTTGTTATAAGATTTTCTAAAATATATCTCCCTTTTATAAAACATGTTTGTGTTGGGTTAATGATGATTGGAAGAATATCAACAAGTCTATTGGCTAGCACCTTAGCAATAATTTTGTATGAAACATTTAGTAATGTAATTGGTCTCCAATTCCTAATATTGGTTTTATCACCTTCCTTAGGTAATAATTTGAATAGATTTGTATTTAGCTAATAGTAATGTAGTTTATTTGATAGATTAAATTTTATTTTTGCAGCAATCATTGGTAGGGCAACTTATTGTATTTTATTTCAAAGTTTACAGAGCAAGCTCAAACATAGCCAACCAACACAACACAAATCAACAATTCCAATAACTTTGTTCAAATAGAGATTGACTCTTCAACTTCAACATGTAATCCAAATCAATAGAAGATTGAATATTCTTTGCAAATAAAAACATTCAAGGTAAATATTGATTTTTAGTGATTTGGAAATAAAGGAGAAATTTGTTCATTTAGCATTGCTTAAATCTCCTTATTTCTCATTTTCCTTTTCACTCATTAAAATCTAATTTTACGAAGAGGAAATAAATTGTTTGTTGTCAATTTTTAGATTAAATCTTTATTTTCCATAGTAGAGTAATTTGATGTATGTGGAACATAAACAAAAAAACATAAAAATACAAAAAAAATTATTTCATTCTTATTTCAGTAGTTTAGCATAATTTAGAACATTTATTTTCAGTATCTTAAACAATTGAAAACACCAAAAAAAAACATTAGGCTCATTTCATTTGAGCTAAAACCACTCTAAACGTAGTTAATCTTTCAACCTTCCAAATGAAGTAAAACAATTGAAACGTTCAAACTATAACTCAAAAGTCAACGTAAAAAACCAACAAAACTTGCAAACACTCAAATTTCACAAGTAGTTCAAAATCGACAATAAGAACTTTATTTTCAACCAAAAGGCATCAAAGAGATCTCAAATCACCCTTTTCCCCTTTTCAGTCATGATTGGCACTTTAAGCCTATGTGTTTGGGTAGAGGTAACTTTTAGAGACCTGGGGGAGCTCCTGCCAAATCCTACAACTGGAGTGGTAGTAGAAAAAAATGAAGTCTTAGAACAAATCCAATAAGAAAACCTCATATGGAGGTTATCAAAATTGTTTACTTTAACAAAGTATTCAAATGAGATACTATCTATTTGGATGCTCTCTTTGAATCCACTAAATAGAACCTTAACATTCTCCATGTAGAAGCCAACATTTTACGTACAATAGTCACATATCAACCAAACATCACCACTATCCATCGCACATTGTTTCCTTAAGAAGAGGATAGTCCACCCCATTCCCTACCATTACACTTACTTTTGCCATGTGAGCAATAGTTGACAAGGGTCGCTAGACCTTGGCATTTAATCATGTTTTCATGTGTCAAATCTAGGGTTGTGTCATAGGCTATCTACAAATAAGGGGTTCCATACCATTAGCTACTTCAACTATAAGCGGGGGAGATGGTCTTGGAAGTGCTTTCCCAGAACGTAGCTGGAGGTTATTGAGATAAATAGCATTGACACCAACCATATTTTCTTGCTCTGTCATGTAAACAACTACTCCCTGTTTATTTCATGGATTTGCTATAGGTTGAGTTGGTAAAGGTGGCTAACTAACTGGCTCATTTTGTGACTGTCCCTGTGTGTTGGGGGTTCTAGTTAGTAATGCTTGTTGCTGAGGTTGGAAACATCTAGGTTGTCCTTGGTATTGTTGATTATAACCTTGTTGAGGACCCTAATGAGGCTACATGTTTTACGATCCAAATTGTTGTGGGAACTATTGTGGCCATTGTTGATTTCCCCAGGGCTGGTTTTGCCAATGTTGGTTTTACTATTGCTGGTTTTTCCAATCTTGTGGTCCCCAAGGGGGAATGTTCTGAGGCCCCTGCCATGTTGGGTTCCATTGATTGTTTACCCAATTTGAAGGACCCCTATAGGAAGCTTGATTTGGGTACTGATTATATGGGAAATTGTTAGTTTGTTTTTGTCCTACGTAATTCAAATCCTCCTCTACTATGGTATTCTTCTTAGTCAGCCTCTTTAAGGCCGGGAGATGATCACACTAACTAGTGGGATGCTCCCTGTCACAGATCTAACATATTTCCAATTTGTCTAAAGGGCATTCCTTCAACAGGTGTTTGTTCCTACATCTAGGACAATATATGGAGAGAGGTTTAGTTGTTCTGCTTTGTTTAGTTGTTCTAATCTTTTCCTAAATCCCATCTAATGTGGTATTCAGTTGGACCAAAATATTTGTCTTAAGATTTGCAATCTCCTCCATTAACTATCCTATTTCATTATTTCCTTTAAAAGATCTAAGTGTTCTCACTCCATCTTAGGTTCTAGAGTAGTTTCTGCAGAGTTCTTCTATAGTAGGCATATCCATTTTGTTAATGTTCCCTCTCCCCATTAGGTCCAATGCCTATTTTGATTCTTTGTTTAATCCTTTTATAAATAGTGTTATGGACAAGGGGTGAGCCACAGGATTGCCATATCTCCTCAAGGCAAAGTTGAACCTATCCAGATAGTCCTCTAAGCTTTCATCTTCTCTTTGTTTAATTTTGAATATCTCCTCCTTTTTATCATTGACCCTACAGTAATCTTGGTACTTGCCCAGGAATTTAGTTTCCATTTGATCCCATGAGTGAATGGAGTCTTGGGCTAAGCCCATGAACCACCTCAAAGCAGAATCTTTCAGGGTTGATGGGAAAAGTTTGAGTTTTTTATTATCTGATCTATAGTCATAGGTCTGGCATACAACTTTAAACTTAAACAGAAACTGATCTAGATCCTCAGAAGCAAGACCCCTAAAATTTGGCAAGTGTGAAGGTGAAATGTTCTTCATAGGGGTATTATCTTCATGAGCAAGGACAATAGGGTATGAGAAGGTCCTGGGAGCTTGATTATCTTCCTCATCAGGATGTTTGGTGTTTCTTCTCTTTGAGATTTAGTGTGGGGTTCTGAGGAAGTGGATTCTGGTAACGAATCTGCCTGGTATCTTTCTTGCAGTTCTTGGATATACTCAGAGAGTGAAGGACTTTGAGGATTTGAGGGAATTCCAAGTTGGGGTGTAGTTTCCAAGGTAGGTTCTAAATGTTCCTCTTCAATAAGATCTTGTGCCATTGTACTGCTTTCTCCTATAGTTTTTTGCTAGGGTGTTCATTTTATGTATCTACCTTTCGAATCCCTAGGTCTAACCATACAAATTCAATTTAACCTAAAAAGAACGGCTAACTAAGTTTTCCTTATTAACACATACTTCCCCGACAACAGCGCTAAAAATGACAAGGGTCACTGGACCTTGGCATTTAATCATGTTTTTCATGTGTCAAATCCAAGGCTGTGTCCTAGGCTATTTGCAATAAGGGGTTCCATAGTTACCAGTCCACTAACTACTACTGATCTAACTATTTCAAAGATTAATACTGCTAATTTGTTTGTTGTGAAAGGAAATTCTGAAAACACTAAAACAATGTTGAAATAGTAAATTGTTGAAATTGACCTATTCTAATCCACACAACTGAAAATATGCATTTACTAGAAACAACTATTAAATAGAAATAAATCTATCTTTATGAAAGTAGTAAACTATCTTCCTAATACAATCTGAAACAAGATAATGAGACAAAGAGATACTAGCCTCCTGTCTTGATGGTGGGAGTGGGCCCTCGCTCCTCACCTTCAAGACTGAAGGCTAAAGCAAGAACTTAGTACAGAAATATAATAACATAGTATTTCTTCAGTCTAATTCCATCAATATGCTTGTATTCGAAAAGTATGTAGAATCTGGAAAATGGAAATTCCAATAATCTAATAGCAATATATGTCTATCTTTCTACTGCTCCTACCTTAACATATATCAAATCAAGCGAAGAGATATCTATATGTTCTAGCCATCAGTTTATCTATGAGATATCATCAATCTCTTATTTTAACAATTGTTTAACTGCAAAGTAAAATCATGCAAACTAAAATAGGTTTTAGTGGTACAGAAGTCCCACTAAATCCAGAGTCTTAACTTAAATAACAACTGGCCAGTGAGGCCCTAAAATGTAGGTCTTTATCAAGTATTTCAATACTCATGCAAAATCAATAAAAGAGGAATTGGATCCCAAGAAGTCAACTAGAGTCTTCACCAGATCATTCTAGTGCTGGTTGAGTAAACTCAGGAGCACTATAGTTGCCTCCAGAGATGTAGACTGATAGTGACACCAGAGACTCTACACTATTGCTAGGAGCTCTAAAGATGTGTGTTGTCGCTAGGAGCTCTAGAGATGTGCCCATGACTCCTATATGGCTCTGGAGATGATCCACCTGATGCAGAGTCATACAGCGAAAGCTTAAATCCAATAGTGAAATGCTCACAGTTCGCATTCACAATTTCCATACAACACCTTGTCCATATTACATACAAGGTTTCACTCCTTAGTACCGGTCTGCTACAGTGTTCCGCATACTGGTTTACCTCCACGGCCAGTCATACAATGTATCGGTTGTTTGTATTCTCGCAATGTATATTCACGATATACATCCTTCATATGCAAAACCTGACCTTTCCTACCGGTAGATGAACATGCCCTTACCTGCTGGCGCCGATTGTCTGCAACACAAAACCCTTCCACCACACATTCGGGTTACCACTCTGACAAGTCACCGTTTGTATCTTGTGGTAATGAATCTATGGAATGTATATTCTGATATACATTCAAATATACAACTCAAAACATACATTCACCGAATATGCCTCCAGAATATGTTTTCGGGGAAGGTTGACTGTTGACTTCTTTGTATCAACCCAATGTACATTTGTAATGTACATCCATCACATACAACCTAGACATGCAACCAACGGATACACAGAAACTATCTTCACATACAAGAGGGATATACACATTCATTGCATCCGATATACATTTGCAGTATATAAATAAATTGTATATATGGCCTTGTATATTTTCAACATGCAATTCAAACATGCATTTGATAGATACCCACAACCATGTGACTGTAGTATACCAAGGAGTTGAACCCGATATACAATAGCGATATACTCATAAATTGTATATCAACACTTTGCAACATCCATAACATACAAACCCAATGTGCGATTGCCGAATACACCCAAAATGGTACCCGGATGCGAAAGTGATATACACACCAACTGTCTGTGACCAGCAAAAGCAATATATACATGGATTGTATATCACATACAAAAGTGATATACACACAATTTGTATATCTTTCAACTCACACAGATTTTCATGATTTTTAATCAACTTTCTACTTAGTGACTATGCAGAACTATTTCACCTCCATATATGCAGCTCTTTGCACTTTGTTAACCTAGCATATGCACACGCTAGGATTCTGTCAATGCATTTCCCATAACTGATCCTGCAAACCTGAACATTTCCAAATAAAACAAAAACCCTAAACTACTATATACAACCATTCCACTGATTCAAAGAATATCACCGGTGGAATGGGTTTAAGGGTCCATTCGATTTCAAAACAGAAAAGCAATCACATAGTGAATTTGAAAATCAGAAAAGATGACACAAAATAGGATCTCCTTATTACTTTCAGAAATGGATACAAATCTCTGATTTTATAGTTCTATAACTCAATACCACTTAACCTGTCTATCAGCATCTATCTGTCTGTATCCTTAAACTGACCCGATCTAGGGTATTTAACTCTTCATTCTCAGTAGTACTAACATGTTTCCCAGTGGCCGGGAGTCAACTCCAAACGAATGGGAGATAACAAATAATTAACAACTATTAACAACTAACCACCTTGTCATAACAGATTGACAAGTGTCCTATGAATCTAAATGCCAACTACAATGAGATGCATTGGTCAAATTGACCTTATTACATTGACTATAGAAAATGCATAAAGCATAACAACTTGTTAAGACCTTAACCTTCTCCCTCCGATGTATAATCAGTTTGATGAAGGGGTGCTCCTGCACCATACTCCCCGGGAGAAGAACTCTCAAGCCCACTTGAGATGAGGGTTTGAAGGTCTATACCATGTTCTCTGATCTGTTCTTCAGTCATCCACACTGCCTCTGAATCCGGTTTCCCTTGCCAAGCCACCAAGTATTCCATATAGTCTTTGTTCCTTGTTTTCTTTGCCACTCTTGAGTCTAAAATCTTCTGCAAATGTGGTAGATCATGCTTAGGAATATCATCATCTGCTACACCTTGTAATGGTTCCTAGTCAATATCTGGATTATGTTTGTATGGAGTTAAATCACATACATTGAAAATAGGGGATAATCCAAGATCAGAAGGAAGTTGGATCTCATAAGCATTCTGTCCACATTTCTTCAAAATCTGACATGGTCCAATCTTCCTAAACATTAGCTTGGTATATTTACCTTTTGGGAGCCTCTCCTTTTTCAAATTTACCCACACCAAATCTCCAACATCAAACTGTACATCTCACTTTTTCTTATCAGCATAGGCTTTATACTTCAATGTGGCCTGTTGGAGTTGGGTCTTGACTTGATCATGCACCTCTTTGATGGCTGATGCAAAAATTTCTCCATCTGCGCTGATAGGTTCTCCTGCAGGCAGATCTCATAGCTCCAAAATACCTCTTGGATGTGATTTCCCTGTACTCCTATTGACGGTGTCATTATAGGAAAATTCTACTTGTGGGAGAATGTTGTCCCACTTCTCTCCATGCTGCCTTGTCAAACACCTGAGTAGATTTCCTAAGGAATAGTTAACCACTTCAGTCTGTCCATCTGTTTGAGGATGATATGCTGATGAGAAGGATAAATTGGTTCCGAGCTTCTTCCAAAGAGTCCTCCAAAAATGGTCAATAAACTTCACATCTCTGTCTGAGACTATGCTTAATGGCAATCCATGAATCCTCACTATTTCCTTGAAAAATAGGTCTGCAACATATGAAGCATCACCAGTGGTTTTACATGGCAAGAAATGTGCCATTTTACTGAATCTGTCTACCACCACAAAAACACTGTCATATCCTTTCTTTGTTCTTGGTAAACCCAACACAAAATCCATGCTTATGCTCTCCCATGGCCTAGAAGGAATGGGTAGTGGTTGATATGAACCTACATTAGTTGATCTCCCTTTTGCTTTCTAACATATCACACATGCCTCCACAAATCTCCTTACGTCTAACTGTAACTTAGGCCAATAGTAATGTCTCTTTACAAGGTCAAGAGTCTTATCCAAACCAAAATGTCCTGCCATAGCCCCACAATGCTTCTCCCTAATAATATTCAGCCTCATAGAACACCATGGAATACACAACTGTCCACCTTTGAAAAGTTATCCATCTTGTATCAGAAATTTAGAATATTCAACATGATATTTGTCTTCAAAAGAAGTACACACTTTGTAGATCTCTCCAAAGTCTTCATCATCCTCATACATAGTCATTAAGGAATCAATACCAACACTTTCCAACTGTATCTGATTTATTGTTAGAACCCTCCTACTTAAAGCATCTGCTACCTTGTTCTTGACCCCTTTCTTGTGCTTGAGTGTGAAGGTGAAAGCTTGCAAAGTCTCCACCCACTTCATGTGCCGATGGTTCAGCTTTTCTTGACTGTTTATAAAACTAAGGGCCTGATTATCTGTGAATACTATGAATTCTTTTGGCATCAAGTAATGCCTCCACTTTTTGAGTGATTGGACTAGAGCATACATTTCCAAATCATAGGATGAGTATCTCTTCTTAGCATTGTTGAGTTTCTCACTGAAGAATGAAATCGGCCTCCCTTCTTGACTGAGTACTGCTCCAATTGCCATGTGACTGGCATCACATTCTACCTGAAAATTTTTATTGAAATCAGGAGTGCAAGGACTGGCTGTTGTGCCACCTTCTTCTTCAATGTCTCAAATGAATCATCTGCTTCTTTTGTCCAAGTAAATCTGCACTTCTGTCCTCCTTTTATGGTGTCAAGCATGGGTGCACAAACATGACTAAACCCTCTTATAAACTTCCTATAGAAGGTTTCTAACCCATGAAAACTTTTGACATCATTCATGGTTCTAGGAGTTGGCCAAGACAATATGGCACTTACCTTCTCTTGATCCATTTTCAATTTGCCATGTGAGATGAGAAAACCCAACTAGATGATCTCCTCCTGCATGAACAAACACTTGTCCAAATTGATCATTAACTGCTCTTCATGTAACCTTTTGAGAACCAAATCTATGTGTCTGAGGTGTTCTTCCCTTGTTTTGCTGAAAATCAGAATGCCATCTAGATATACTATGACAAATTTACCTATAAATTCTCTCAAGACCTCATTCATCAACCTCATAAAGGTACTAGGGGTGTTGGACAAACCAAAAGGCATGACCTTCCACTCATATAACCCCTCATTAGTCTTAAATGTAGTTTTCCATTCATCCCCTGGCCTAATCCTGATCTGATGATAGCCACTTTTCAAATCTATTTTTGTGAAATATTTGGCACCTCCTAAACAATCAAGCAAATCCTCTATCCTAGGTATGGGGAACCTATACCTGATTGTGATCTTGTTAATAGCCCTTGAATCAATGCAAAGCCTCCAAGTGCCTTCCTTCTTTGGTGCTAGTACAACTAGTACTGCACATGGGCTTAGACTTTTGCCAATTAGGCATGTTTCCAACAATTCATCAATCTACCTTGCTACCTCTGCAATCTGTTCTGGGGTGAGCTTATATGCTGCCTTGTTTAGAAGTGTAGATCCTGGGATTAGATCTATGCAATGACTGATGTCCCTTATAGGTGGTAGGGACCTTGGCATTCCATCAGAGATGATGCCTTTGTACTTGTCCAATAGTTCTTGGACAGCGGGGTATATGAACCTTTTCTTCTTCTCTCCCTTGACTTCTTGCTGCTGCTCCTTGTTCACCTTTTCGCATGGAATGAGGGCATACGCAACTGCACCTTCATCTACTATCTCCTTCATGAATTGTTTACCTTCTACCATCATTACCTTGACTTCTTTTCCCTTTGATTCTACCTCCTTCTCCATTAATGGTAGCAACTCTGTCTTCTCACCATCCTTGGTGATTGAATAGGTGTTTCTAACTCCATCATGTTGGGCTTTCAAATCGTATTGCCATGGTCTTCCAAGTAGGAGATGACAAGCATCCATCTGAGCTATGTCAAACAATAATTTGTCCTGGTATGGTCCAATTTGAAACTCTACCCAAGCCTATTCTTCCACAACTGTTTGCTGACCTTGAGTGAGCCATGAGACCTTGTACGGACAAGGATGTGGTAGCATTCTAATCTTAAGCTTTTCTATCATTTCAACAAACACAAAATTTTCAATAGATCCAGAGTCAATCAGAACTTTACATACCTTTCCTCCTGCCTTGCAAGTAGTTTTGAAAAGAGACTTTCTTTGTGGGGGTTCTCTGTTAGGCACCTTCATAGTGGCCATTGCTCTCCTGATCATCAAAGCTTCTCCTGTCTCAAGATACCCATATCTGACAGTATCATTCACACTCTAATAAGTGTTGGAGCTTGTCACACTTTGACAATCAGATTCTTGGATTAGATTTGTCCTCCTTTCTCCCCCTGAACTTGTTGCTTTTTCTAGACATCTATTGGCTATGTGGCCTTCCTGATTGTAATTGTAACATCTGATAGCTCATCTGCCCTAAGATCTCCCTCTAAACAGTGGTCTTCTGCCCCTGATATTTCCTTTTTGATCATAACTTCCCTTTTGAGTTTGATTGTTGTCTCCTTTGCTGCTCTCTTGATTGGTTTCACCTTGGTGTCCAAATCCATTTCCTCTACCTTTGAATGGACTTCTTCCCCCTCTTTGCTGTCTTCCTCTTCCTCTATTGTTCTGCTCTTGCCTTCTCTTTAATTTCTCTTCCACCTTGAGTGCTAATTGGTAGCACTTCTGAATTGTATCTAGATTATGCAGATTTAGGTCTTCTTGGATGGCAAATCTCAACCCATTAAGATACCTAGCTACCTTCTCTTCCTCATTCTCCTTTACCTTTGTCTTGAGACATAGTTTCATGAACTCTTCAGTGTATGCACTAACATCTAACTCCTTCTGCTTCATATTTTGTCTCCTCTTATGTAATTGGATGTTGTAATCCAATGAAACATAGGCTTCCTTCACTAAAGCCATCATCTTCTTCCACGTAGCAACTCTATTCTTTCCTTATTTCATCCTGTCATCTTGGATGAAATTCCACCAGGTTAGTGCAGCCCCTTTCATTTTGGATTGAGCTATCTTCACTCTTTGGTGATCTGGTATTTCCTCTGTTTCAAAGAAATTATTCAAGGAGTCTATCCACTCCATCACGGAATTAGGTTCCATTTTTCCTACAAACACTAGCAGGTCTATTTTCATATCCATGGTCCTCCACTCCATGGATTTGAGGGTGTTGAGTAAGGGTCTCTGGTCTGCAGGAACGTCTATCGCTTCCTGCCTAGGGATCTCTTCTTCATCCCTGTCTTCTTGTTCACCAAAATATTCTTTTCCCTTTCCTACTTTGTCCCTCAACTTCTCCAACTCATCTTTCAATTCTTGATTCTGAGCTCTAACCGCTTTGCTCTCTACCAATTGTTTCTTTACTAAGACCGCCAACTCAGCATTGGTCATCCTTGCTGGGTACTCTTCTGACCCTTATCCTTCGGACATCTTGTCACCTTCTTCTTCTTCCCAAAGATACTCCTTCGCTTTGATACCACTATGATGTAGAGCCGTACAGCGAAAGCTTAAATCCAACAATGAAATGCTCACAGTTCGCATTCACAATTTCCATACAACACCTTGTCCATATTACATACAAGGTTTCACTCCTTAGAACGGGTCTGCTACAGTGTTCCGCATACTGGTATACCTCCACGGCCAGTCATACAATGTATCATCCGTTTGTATTCCTGTAATGTATATTCGCGATATACATCCTTCATATGCAAAACCTAACCTTTCCTACCGGTAGATGAACATGCCCTTACCTACTGGCGTCGGTCATCTGCAACACAAAACCCTTCCACCACACATTCGGGTTACCACTCTGACAGGTCGCCGTTTGTATCTTGCGGCAATGTATCTACGGAATGTATATTCTGATACACATTCAAATATACAACTCAAAACATACATTCACCGAATATGCCTCCAGAATATGTTTTTGGGGAAGCTTGACCGCTGACTTCTTTGTATCAACCCGATGTACATTTGCAATGTACATCCATCACATACAACCCAGACATGCAACCGACGGATACACAGGAACTGTCTTCACATACAAGAGGGATATACACATTCACTGCATCTGATATACATTTGCAGTATATATATAAATTGTATATATGGCCTTGTATATTTTCAACATGCAATTTAAACATGCATTTGATAGATACCCACAACCATGCGACTGTAGTATACCCAGGAATTAAACCCGATATACAATAGCGATATACTCATAGATTGTTTATCAACACTTTGCAACATCCATAACATACAAACCTGATGTGCGATTGCCAAATATACCCAAACTGATACCCGGATGTGAAAGTAATATACACACCAACTGTCTGTGACCAGTAAAAGTAATATATACATGGATTGTATATCACATACAAAAGTGATATACACACAATTTGTATATCTTTCAACTCACGCAGATTTTCACGATTTTTAATCAACTTTCTACTTAGCGACTGTGCAGAACTGTTTCACCTCCATATATGCAGCTCTCTGCACTTTGTTAACCTAGCATATGCACACGCTAGGATTCTGTCAATGCATTTCCTGTAACTGATCCTGCAAACCTGAACATTTCCAAATAAAACAAAAACCCTAAACTACTATATACAACCATTCCACCGATTCAAAGAATCTCATCGGTGGAATGGGTTTAAGGGTCCATTTGATTTCAAAATAGAAAATCAATCACACAGTGAATTCAAAAATCAGAAAAGATGACACAAAATAGGATCTCCTTATTACTTTCAGAAATGGATACAAATCTCTGATTTTACAGTTCTACAACTCAATACCACTTAACCTGTCTATCAACATCTATCTGTCTATATCCTTAAACTAACCTGATCTAGGGTATTTAACTCTTCATTCCTAGTAGTACTAACATGTTTCCCAGCAGCTGGGAGTCAACTCTAAACGGCTGGGAGATAACAAACAATTAACAACCGCTAACAACTAACCACCTTGTCATAACAGATTGACAAGTGTCCTATGAATCTAAATGCAAACTACAATGAGATGCATTAGTCAAATCGACCTTATTACATTGACTATAGAAAATGCATAAAGCATAACAACTTGTTAAGACCTTAACCTTCTCCCTCTAATGTATAATCAGTTTGATGAAGGGGTGCTCCTGCACCACCACCCTTGGCTCCCCTACTTTAAACTACCTCCAACTCATTGGGAAAATGTTGGAGTCTGGTGTAGTATCCTTCATGTGAGCTCCAGAGATTATTAGGACCATCTCCAAAGATGCTCAAAATTGCCTTTGCCCATACAACTGCACCTGTAGACGCAAAAAGAGAGACTTTCTGCTCATTTTCATTAGTTTATTGCACATTAGTCCTTCAATCAAAAATCATGACCTTCAGCAATTCATCTCTCATTAATGTAATTAAAATGAGTCTTTTCATGTTCTATGGTGAAATTACCAGGACAACAGAATAAAAAGGATGGAAAAGGGAAGGTAAAAAGGTGTATTGTTTTGGGTGCTACCTGGCACTCATCAATAGTAATCCACTAGTTGTCTAATCAACACAAGCATTACATGTGTGGACCATTTTTGAGTCACACAATAGTGGTGAGTCATATTTGGAGAATACAATAACATGATATAAGGCCTCTCTTAAGGCATTGAGAGATATATGTGTTATCAAAAAATGTGAACAATAGCATAAACAACTAATTATCTGATAATCTCAATGAAATTGAAACAAATAAGATCAAACACAAAGAACGCAATACCTTGCAAACCTTTCTATTCCATGACTTCCATTGGTCACCTATCTTGAATTGATCTCGTGTATGAATAGAGCCCTCAGAAGGTGCACTTCCTTTCTTTTTTCCAAGATGACAATGGAGAATGGCTATTGATAGGTTTTGCAATGAAGAGGATCTTCACAATACAATGATAATGGTGATAATGGTGTGATAATTGATCTCAAGCTATGGAGTGATTTGGTGCCAAAGGCGCGCTGTGATTCCTGCAGAGTAAGTTTATAAAAAGCTTGGATGGATTCAAATGGAGGAATAGGGGTTGTATTTATAGATTTGTGAGAAAGAAGATCAACGGTGTAGAATGAATAAGAAAATCAACGGTTGAGGAAATTTGAGAGGATGTGCACAAATAGGGAGAGGACAAGTGTCCTGCTCCTTCATGCATCAGGGGAGTTAATAGAATAGATTGAAGATTTAACTGAGATGATTGATCAGTTAACTGGGTTGATTGGGGAGATAAGTGGGCTGATTGGGTAGTTGACTGAGATGATTGAACAGTGAACTCGGATGACTAATTAGTTAAGTGAATTGATTGATGAGTTAATAATTTGACTGGAGGAGAAATAGGACATGTGGGTGAGGGAATATTAGCTAATTAAATATTAAAATATTTAATTACATGTGCACGTGGATTAATTGAATTATTTTTGGTATTAATTCAATTTTGGAGGAAATAGACAATTTAAATAAATATTTGGATTTATTTAAATATAGAGAATGAGAAGAATTAATTAAACAATTTGGTATTATTTAATTTAGAATTATTTTAGAAGAATTTGGATGATTTAATTATATAAATGGTTTTATTTAATTTTTTGGAGAAATATGAATCAAATAAATAAATTGATTTATTTATTTATTGATAGAGGAATTTAAAATGAAATAAATATTTAAAATATTTATTTAGCTAGAGTCGCGTCACTTTTAGGTGTATACATTTTGCCCCTCTTTGATGCAATGTGTTTTATCATGTTGTTTCAAAGAATAAAAAAATTTATGTGATTTGATACATGCCCCAGTTTGCCCCTGGTACAGGTTACGACGAAAGGATGCCCCCTCGGGAGATTAGACGGAAAAACTTGCGAGGGTGTGAGATGGACAATCTCATGATGAGAAGGTGAAAGAATGTGCAAAATGGTGGAAGAAACAGGTTACGGCTCGAAAAAATAGAGAAGAAAGGGCGCGGAGAGCAGGCAAGGTCGCCACACAACTAGTTAAGGGTGCATGTCTATATATAGAAGTTGGGTCCACAATCCTAGTCATTTGCATACTTGTCACTTTGCGAGAGCTATTAGGAGCTTTGTAGAGCACAGGAGCCAAAGCAGTCAGCGGAGAGATGGATATTCCAGTCAAGGAGCATTGTTCCGAGCGGGTTTGACGATTCAAGCGGGTAGTGGATGCAGGACCCCTAGTACGTATGTCAACAATTTTAGGCTAGGTGCATTTATTAGTGCAATAAATGCTTGTTAAAGTTACTTGAGCATATGTGCAGCTTTGAGTTTTAGTGCATCTGTGGCCTGAAACTACTCATTTGTTTTGTTTCAGTGCATTTAGGTTTTGTTGTTGCGCATGCGTAAGTTCTGTGCATGTGTTGCGATATTGCACATTTAGGTCTCTTGGTTGTGCATTTGTAGGTTCTGCACAGTTACTTTAGGTCTCTGTGCATGCGTTTAGATACTGCACATATACTCCTTTATGCGATGCATGCATTACGAAGCTGTGTGTTTGCTCTGATACGGCGCAAATGCTTCCTGGAACAGTGCATTTTCTTAGGATATTCAGTTACTTAGCAAAATTGACTCAACTGGCATCTTGATCGATGTAACAATTGATAAGCGATCTCTGAGATTGATAGAATCTAGACAAGAGATGATATGCTTGGTTTGATCAATTTGATATGATAAGGAAGTGATTTGGATAGGTTTGATAGTTGAGCAGGTTTGCATTGATACGATTAGGGTTGACGCTTTGCTTTGTTGATAGCAGGAGGATATTTCTGATTGTATCATGTATCAGGAGCAATTCCTGGTTACTATGTGGCAGTGACACATGCTCATAGAGGTGGATCATCTAGTCCTTGGAGTAATCAGCTTGTACTATGTTTGCTTCATGCCCGAGGTTCGTGCGAACCTCAATCTATTGACTGCTTTGATAGAGCACTTTCACAGCGAGGACGGGACATTCCACCTCCCTACCGGTGAGATCACCGTGACCCTGGAGGATGTATATAGGATCCTGAGACTTCTTATAGTAGGGGAGATGGTAGAATATGACTCTCAACGTGACACCAAACTAGCTGAGTGCAGGAGGATTTTTTATGATCCTAACATAGAGGGATCGGTGATTAGTTGGCAGGATGTGTACGACTACTATGACTACTTCCCCAGGATTGTTGTTGGCTTGGTTGGAGGATGCCCCGATCAAAGATCACATGGATTTGCAGTTGGATGGGGTCAAACCCTAGAGAGGATGTTGACTAAGGGCACTTGTTTTGCTTGGGGTGTCTGCGTATTGGCCCCCCTATACCATGATATGCATCAAGTTGTGTACCGTGGAGCGGTGAGTCTTTCTGCAGGTGTTTCTTTGTTATAGTTCTGGGCTTGGGAGTACATTGCAGTTACAAGGCCCATTTGCATGTTTCATCAGCAACTGGATGAGCCATACTCTTATGGATACATGGGTGTACTTACTTAGCACAGGCTGGGTAAGTTGGAGTACTGGCGCCATGAGTTGGATAATGTGGATGCAGTTGTGTGGCGACCATACCTAGAGTGCAAGGTATGGGATGATGAGGCTAATGAGCTATCGTATGTGTTTCAGACGTGGTGCCTGATTGGTCAGACCCATCACATTCTAGAGAGGCATATAGTGAGTCATGTCTTCTGATAGTTTGGGCAGATACAGGGTATGCCACAGGGGCAGGCATTATTTGCGAGGACATGGGCAGAGCGGCGGTAATGGGGTCATGTGTCTTTGTATGAGGAAGCCTGGGCAGATTTCCTACAGATTCCTTATCAGGCGTGGCCGATGAGGTAGGAGGTGGTGGACGCAGGGATGACGCAGGATTTTGAGGATTGGTTTGCAACGCACCCATTCTTTAGGTACTCAGGTCCGGGAGAGTTAGCTCCTTGCCTAGATAAGGTGGAGTCAGAGGAGGATGATGATGGAGGTAGACGAAGAAGGAAGCAGAGGAGGAGGAGAGGAGGAGATGGTACAGGAGGAGATGGAGGTGACGGAGATGATGGAGGTGACGGTCGGCTGAGACAGTGGCAAAGAGTGGGGCAAACCCCACTCAAGCAGATGGCACAGCAGGTAGTACCAGTAGTTGTTCCACAGGTACCACAGGCACTTGATCAACCTGACCCGCAGAAGCAGGTGCAAGGGGATACCGTATCTTTGCTACAAGGCCAGCTGAGATAGGTGAGAGCACAACTAAGAGCTGTTGAGGCTCAGATAGAGGGAGATGCAGGGATTATTGTCAGCATCACCGCAGAGTGGGATGCCACATTGGCCAGGGTACAGGCACTGACAGGGGAGATGGATGCATCCATAGCCGCCCTGGGCACTGATGTAGCTATAGTATTTCTTGTGACACAGTTGACACAGGCCCAGGGCCAAGTTACACAGGTGGTGGGAGAGATAGCTTCAATGCGAGCACAGACACAGTATTATAGAGGGCTATATCATGGGCGGTGCCAGCGGATCAAAAGGCGCTGAGCTACAGGAGCCAGTCAGCGGTAGTGTCTTCACAAAGGGCAAGAGGTTCATGGTCAATGGCCTCAGGCATGGGCCCACAACATTTTGGGATAGGCCCAAGGGGAGAGGATAGTGTCGGGAGTAGCATCCCACGGCAGCAAGGTTAGCTGCAATTTTACACAGATTTTTTCTTTGTACATACATAGTTTTTGATGGCTCGTGGATAGCCAGATTATGTATATATCACTCTTATGTGGTACAACTATTAAGACATGTATCATTAT
This sequence comes from Cunninghamia lanceolata, assembly GCA_027924645.1. NCBI lineage: Eukaryota > Viridiplantae > Streptophyta > Pinopsida > Cupressales > Cupressaceae > Cunninghamia > Cunninghamia lanceolata. Next base: position 2,020,991 of record BSBN01000163.1, on the reverse strand, counting down.
TATTTTGATGTATGTATACACCTTTTGTGATTCAACTCATGGGTGATGGACTAATTGTGTACACCTTGGACACTTTTATGTTTTATGATTATACATGATGATGTAGTTACAATGGCCTACATGCATTTTTTTAATGTGATGATCATGGATGCACTCTATTTTTTATGTTTGTACATTATGCAAATGTTTATGATATCTAATATGCAATACTTGTTATGCAAATAAAATGATATGAGATGATTATTGATAGCTATGTTTTTTTATGGTTTTCTGATGAGACACTATGTTATGCTAATACAAATGTATATGGATGATTGAATGCACCTATATGTATGCAAATGATTTAATCAAGTTAATGACTATCTCGCCTAATATGAAATGCAAAATGATGATATGTTTTTGTTACACCTATATGTATGCAAATGATTTAATCAATTTAATGACTATCTCACCTAATATGAAATGCAAAATGATAATATGTATGATTTAATGCACCTATATGCATGTGAATGATCTAATCAAGTTAATGACTATCTCATCTAATATGAAATACAAAATGATAATATGTTTTTTAATGTCCAAGTGTACTCAATCAATGTAGAAGAAATTTGATGAAAGATACAATGATAGATAGAAATGTGATTGATAGAAGAAACACGAATGAAAGAATGACAAGCTTTTCTTTGCAAACATTGGCACTTTGAACAAAATCATTATTTTATGGATGGTATACGAAATGTAATTAGATGTGTATGGATGTAGATATTTGTCACCTTGATATTGCAAGTATTTTGAAGTGCTTGATTCATCATCTAGGTATAATTAAACCAATGATGGTGGCAGTATTGCTTACATGAATTTTGATTTAGCAAGTTAATACAAGCATCTAAGTATAATTGAACCAAGATGACCTGAGTATTTCTTGTGTATCAACAGACAAGGATTATACCTGTTTCATGTTTAGACCTTTGATGTTCTTGATGATCATTATGTTGATCATGTCTTTAGACAAGGCTTCACATTACTAAAGATAAACCCACAAGCAGCAAACAAATAAAATAATCATGCCCCCATCATAGCATCTCTAGTTTTTGACATCCTTGAGTAGCTTAGGAAACATGATAATAAAAAGTTAAAATTTAAGGCACAATCAATCAAAACAAAACTTTCTTGCATTAGATGTGTCTTCTTGCCATAATTTAGATAAAATCATTTTGAGTGTTTAGGTACTTGTTTGTTTTGCTTTGGATAGGCTGATGTCTTGCATCAAAATTTTTGTTTGGAAGCAAGCTTTGTTGTGCATGTGTGTCTGGTGAAAGGTATCACAATCCTTATTGGTGCCCTGTTAGAACATGTGGCATTGCAGAATCCAACTTCGTAACTAGGTCAAGGATTGATTTATTATGGAAGAATGGACGACAGACATGAAGAAACGGGCCCTAAGGGACTAACCTAGTGCCTCAGGGGCTCATTGATCAATGGCCTTGCCTATATGACGACACAGAGGCAACATAGTTCGGGGCGTGGACCATGTGGACCTAAGACCTAGGCGATGGGAAATGGTGCGGATACGGGTGGACCAGAGGATGGATGATAAGGTATGGAATGAATGGGAAGCCTTGGGGGCCCATCAATGATGGCCTTGCCTATGTGACAACACAGAGGCAACGTAGTTCGAGAAGATAAGATATTGACGATAGTTCCTATGACATGCTAACACTATGGATAGGGAATTGGATAAACCTTAGGTAGTAAGTTGACAATGGTGATAGAGTATCAATCCATGATAGGTTATCGTTAGGTGGTTTCACGAAACAGATATGATCGGATGATGGATGACGATAGGAAGGATGGATGCAAGGCAATGGTTTCCCAAAGATGGAGGAAGTAGTTCGCATCGTAAAGAGGGCCTGTTTGCCAGTTTTCACTACTTTGCTTTTATTTGCACGAAAGCTAAAATACACATGATGCCTGTTTGCCAGGTTTTCATCATGGTATCTATCCAAGGTGCTTGTTTACCAGGTTTTTCCCAGAGGATAATTTTTTTGTTGTTTTTCTATTTATTTATTTATTTTATTTTATTTTTCTTTTTGCCCCCCTTACATTGGGGTTCTCTAGATATAGAACTGGTGAAGATGCATACTGTTGATTGGGTCATCGAACAACTCACCTTTTGATGTAGCTAACTGGTACGCTCCTGATCCATAGGCAACAATGATTACATAAGGACCAAGCCAGTTGGGTTCAAACTTTCCTTTCTTCTCCTGATCCTGCTGATTGTAGGGATTTTCTTTGAGCACTAGATCACCAACATTAAAGACCCTTGGATGGACTCTATCATTATAGCTTCTTTCCATTCTTTGTTGGTAGGCTTTGAGATGGTTGAAAGCATTCTTTTGTTTCTCCTCCAATAGTTCTAACTCTTGTAGTCTGAAAACTATGTAGTCCTCAATAGTTATAAGACCTTTTAACGACACCCTCAAAGATAGTAACTTGACCTCAATGGGAAAAATGGCTTCAGAACCATAGACAAGGGCATATGGTGTGGCACCTATGGGAGTGCGTATGTTGGTTCGATAGGCCCATAGAGCAGGATTTAGTTGCATGTGCCAATCACAGCCGGTGTCCTTGACAATTTTCTTGAGGATTTTCAAGACGGTTTTGTTGGATGCCTCTGTCTGACCATTGCCTTGTGGGTAGTATGGGGTAGAGAAGCGGTGTTGGATTTGGAATTTGTCACAGAGCTCTTGGACATCCTGGTTTTTGAAGGGTCTTCCATTATCCATGATTATGGATGAGGAAATTCTATATCAACAAATGAGGTAATTAAGGATGAAGAATACAACTTGTTTGCCTGTGACATTGGTGAGTAGGATGGCTTCAATTCACTTTGTAAAGTACTTAATGGCGGTTATGATTAACTTGTGTCCATTAGATGATGGAGGGTGGATTTTGCCCACAAGGTTGAGTCCCCATTGACAAAAGGGCCAAGGAGTCGTTAAAGGTCATAGTTCTTGAGCTGGTGTATGGATGAGGTTACCATGAATCTGACACTGCTTGCATTTCTTGACAAATTGATATGAGTCTGTCTCCATGTTCGGCCAATAGTATCCCAAACACATGAGTTTCTTAGCTAAGGTAGGACCACCAGAGTGTGTTCCGTAGATTCCTTCGTGTACTTCTCATAAGGCGGTTTGAGATGTGTCACATTCAAGACATCTGAGTGGAGTACCATCTAGACCTCTACGGTAGAGGGTGTCGGCTATAATGGTATAATGGGATGTTTGACGGATAAAGGTTCAGCATTGGTTGTTGGATAAGTCAGCTGGTAAGGTGTTATCCTTGAGGTAAGTGTATATTTTACCATACAAGGGTGAATCAGATCCTACTAGGAGGCAAATGGATTGTGTTTCAGGGATATCATAAGCTGGTTGTGCGACTGTCTCCACCAAGAACTCAAAACATGACTCATTCTCTAGTATATTAAGAAGCGAGGCGATGGTTTCCATGGCATCTGCTACTTTGTTCTCTATGCGAGGAATCTGCTCAAAGAAGATTATCACAAAGTATCCTTTAAAGTCATCTACCATATGCTTGTATGGTATTAGCTTGTCATATTTCATCTGATAGTCATCATTCACTTAATTGATGACGAGTTGTGAATCTCCATAGACATGTAGCTCTTTCACTTTCTACTCTGCTACCAACATTAAGACCAATGACTAAGGCCTCATACTCTGCTATGTTGTTTGTGTAAGGAAAAAGTAGATGATAGGACTTAGGTATTGTGTCGCCTTAAGGAGTGACTAATAAGATTCTTGCCCTCGATCCATGGTTTGTATAAGACCCATCAAAGTAGAGCTTCCATGAATGTGTTGTGATACTAAAAATTGATTCATTAGGAAACTCGAAAGTCATTGGAGTGGTATCTTGCAATGGTGCCTCTACCAACTGATCTACGATGACCTGACCCTTGATAGCTTTCCTTTCCACATATTCTATGTCATACTCACTCAGTAGCATTACCCATTTAGCTAGGCGGCCTATTAGAGCTCCTTTGCTTAACAAGTACTTTAATGGATTGATCTTTGCAATTAGCTCGATGGAATGTGCAAGCATGTAATGGCATAGTTTTTGGGAAGCAAAAACCACAGCAAGACAAGATCTTTCGATTTGAAAATATTGCAATTCATACCCCACCAATATGCGACTGATGTAGTAGATTGCCTATTCCTTGCCTTCATAGTCTTGTTGTACTAAAAGGGCTCTAAGAGCTGTTGGTGTTGCAGATATGTAAAGATATAGTGGCTTGCCTTGGATAGGTGGCATCAAGATAGGTGGATTCATGAGATACTCCTTCAATTTGTGAAATCCTTCTTCACACTTCTCATCCCATCTAAATGGGATGTTCTTATGCAAGAGATGAGTGAAAGGTTGACACTTGTCTGCCAGTTGTGAGATAAACCAACGGATTGCCTATAATTTTCCTTGTAAAGACCATAGTTGGGTGATGTTCCTTGGTGGTGGTATCTCCATGATAGCTTTTACCTTTGTAGGATCTACCTCAATCCCATTGGCTGATACTATGAAACCCAAGAGTTTGCCGGAGGTGACTCCAAACACACACTTTTTCATATTCAATCAGACCTTGAAGTGTTCTAGCCACTAAAAGCTTTTCTCTAGGACATCTAAGTGAGATTCCCTTGTAAGTGACTTGGCAAGGATGTCATCCACATAGTCTTCCATGGTTACGTGCATCATGTTGTGGAAGATAGTAGTCATTGCCCTTTGGTATGTGGCTCCTGCGTTCTTCAACCCAAATGGCATGGCATTCCAGCAGAAGGTACCCCATGGACATGTGAATGTCATCTTATGCTGATCCTCTAGTGCTATTCTAATTTGGTTGTATCTAGAGAAACCATCCATAAGAGAAAGCATAGTGTGTCCAGCTATCAATTCTACAATGATGTCAATGTTGGGCAATGGGAAATCATCTTTGTGACAGGCCTTGTTGAGATCTCGGAAGTCATTACACAATCTAACTCTGCCATTGGGTTTTGATAGTGGTATAATGTTTGATACCCACTCTGGATTATCAATTGCTCTGATGAACCCTAAATCCAGTAACTTCTTTAGTTCCTCTTTGACTAGCAATGCGATATGTGGATGTATTTTCCTAAGTTTTTGTTTAACAGGTTTAACTCCAAGATCTAGTGGTAGATGATGCAAGATCAAGTCTGGATCTAACCAGGGCATATCTGCATAGGACCAAAAAAAGTTGACCTATTTCTTTTTAAAGAAGGGCACAAATTTTGTCTTTTCTGCTGGAGATAGAGACTTGGCAAAGTGTATGATCTTTGGGTTACCTTCTGTGTCGATGTCAACAAGTTCTGTAGGTTCTACCACAATTTGTAACTTCTCCTAATACATGATGTTGGGAAGAGTGTCAAGCCTTCCATCGTCTGGCACCTTAGAGAGGTTTTCACCATCAGATGCATCCTTTATTTTTACTTTTTTGGGATCTGACACTGCTGCAAAGTGGTTTTCACCATCAGATCCATGTTTAATTTTTATATTTTTGTGATTGGAAGGCTTGGCACCCTCTCCAAAATAAGCTACGATATTGAGTTCTATGGCAAAGCCAGCTTTATGATCTCCTGCAGGTAGGTGGTCTCTTAGTTCCATGTAATCAATGTAGGCATCGTTGTTCTGGAACATGTCTAGTTGGGGGTTCCTTGTAGATCCCAATCGATAAGCTCGGGATGTTCCAAGGGGAGGGGATCAATAAGTTGATTTGATTCTATGGGTGTGATGGTAAGGATGGATATATGATCAGGTTTGGGAGTGATAGGAACAAGATTTGTGATGGTACTTCTTCAAGATTATCTATCTCGTGAGAACTCTAACCTTCCTTGTAAGTTGTTCTCTCTGGAATGGGCGAATCACACTCTACCAGTCTAGGCTTTAGAGTTTGTCCCTCATGATAGGGGCTATAGGTGTGAACGGTATCGATTCCTTTGTCCTCATAAGAATGCTCTGAAAGGTCATCCCATTCATACTCATTAGAGCCTGTATCACTATCCTCTTGGAGGTTACAGATCTGTTCCACAAAACAAGTAGTAGCCTTAGCTTTGCCTTTGTCATTGTCTTTGTATCCTAGCCCTCTTGTGTCTCGGGCCGATGTGGATGAAGAGGGTTGAATGGGTTCAGTTATTCCTTCTTTTCTCAGGCCGATGGGACCATGTCCTTCATAGCCCATATGGTGTAAGATAGATTGACCATGCCCATAGATTTATGTTGGGAGTTTTGGTTGTTTGTCTTGTGGTGTGTCATCTTCGTCTATGTAGAGCCATTGCAGAACGTCTCTTTCCTCGTTCTCATCTGATAGGGTGCCCCATTTGACAAAGGGAACTTTGGGAGGTTTAGGAGGAGCAGACGATTTTGGGTAGGGTGTAGGTTGCCCAAAGGACTTCAGAGATAAAGGCATTTTGCCTAAACAAAAGGTATGCTCGATGGAGTACTCTCCTACCCCTGTTTCTTTAATCTTGACTTTCTGCTCTTTGGCCTTTGATGTGGAAGCTTGGGAGCCAAGATCATGCTGGGAGGTGGAAGATGTGGAAGCTCTATTATTATGGATGATGAAATCTGGCCTTGATTGGATAGTGTTACAATGTTGAAAAGGATCAGGGTCACCTTGGATGGTGATCTCTCAACCGTTGTGAGGGAACTTGATACATTGATGATATGTGGAAGGCACAACTTTCATGGCATGTATCCAAGGTCTACCTAGGAGAATGTTATATGTAAGCTCTTTGACAAGAACTTGGCAAACAACCTCTTTCTCCACTGGTCCAATTCTTAACGGTAACACCACAGTTCCTTTGGTTGTTCGTTCTTCTTCATCATAAGCTTTTATTGTGATCTTCTTTCTTGGATCTACTACAGTTTCCAAGAACCCCAATGTAAGGACTAATTTTAGCTTGCCAATGTTCAAACCTGCTCCTCCATCAATGAGAACCCTTTTGATGTGATGTTTATTAATGAAGGCCTCAATATGTAATGATGCATTATGGGGTTGAGATACGAATAGATCATCTTTTACAGTGAATGATAGAATGTTAGGTGAGGTAAGATGACCTACCATGGCTTGAAATTTCTCTTGCGCCAAGTTGGTGGGCATAGTGGTTTCCACTAGGGCTTTATCAAGAATCTCTTTGTGGTCTGGTTATAGACGCAACAACTCTAATATGGATATATGGGCCGGAATCTTTCGTAGTTGGTCAATGACGTTGTACTTGTGGCGGGTAGATGGTGAGGATGGTGACCTTGGAGGGAGTGTGTGCAAGGTGACTTTCCCACTACGGGTGGTGACATTGCAATCAAGTTTTGGTGTTGGAATCTAATTGTTTGTTAAACGTGAGCACATTGATTTGTGGGATATGCAATTAATGGTGTAATCAAACGGCACGTTCATGTAGTTAGCATCATTGTTCCTGTTATTGTGATTTTCCTGGTTGTTATTATTGTTGTTGTTATGAGGGTTCTATATGTCATGGTTAAGGAGCGGATCCTTGAATGCCACATGTGATTTGTTAGAGGGATGATCTTTTGTGCCTACACGATTTTGATCTAGTAAGTCTTGTATGATGTTTTTCAAGAAGATACAATCACCAGTTTTATGGCCTTTACCTCTATGGTACTCACAGAAATTGATATCCTTCATCCAAGAAGGTTTGACTTGAGGTTCATAGTCTCTTGTGGTGGGAAGGGTGATCTCATTGTTTACCACTAACTTTCTCAAAGTGGACTCATATGACTCCCCCAGTGGTGTAAATTTTTGTCTAGGAGGAAAATTGTATGGTTGTCTTGGTTCATTTGACGAAAGTTTTCTCAGTGTTGCATTGTTTGATGCTCCTTTGAGATTTAAAATTGGTTGCTTAGGAGCTGCGACTTTAGCATCAACCACTCCATCATTGATGATGTTCTTGTTTTTGGTCTAGAATTTTGATTTATCCGTGGTATAGTTTTAATTAGGAGTGTCTTTGAACAATTTTGTTTGTCCTTTTGCGATCATAGCTTTTTCAATGAATAACCCCATCTCAATGACTTTCGTGAATGAGGTAGGGCATTGGATTTGAATTTGATAGCTTAGATCAGGATTGAGATTATGGACAAACATTTCTGTCATCTATTTCTCACAGGCATGATATGAGCACTTGCTTTCTAGTTGCCTCCACCTTTGTAAGAAAGCAGCGAAGGATTCACCACTCTTTTGTTTTGTATTGCAAAGCTCAAGCATGGATACCTCATGTTCAATATTATATGAGAAATGCGTGACAAATTTGTTCACTAACTCATCAAAATTACAGATACCCAGGGGGAGTCGAGAGAACCACTCCATGGCTTGTCGTTCTAGAGATCTAGGGAAGAGTCTCATGAGAAAAGTTTCATTGTGAGCAACCTCTAGACATGCGGCGCTGAATTCTTTAATATGTTCTCTAGGGTCACCCTTTCCTCTATACTTGTCAAATTTTAGAACTTCAAATCTAAGGGGAAAGGGGATCATGTTCAAGCTCTTATCAAAGGGATACGGCGAGATCTCCTCCAACGAATAGTGTTTAGTGGATGTCCCTGTTTGGAGGTCCACTAATTGTTGTTGTAGGGTTTGAACTTGTTTTCTCAACATGTCTAAAGGTGTGGTTGAGTTTGGGTTTTTCTTACCTTTGTCTGTGTCAAGGGTTCTTTCCTCACGTGTGCTCTCTTCATGAGTTCTTTCCTCTTCAGTTTCTTTCAACATTGTGATGTCAAAGTTAGCGGGGAGCTTAACTCCTTGGGTTGCTAGGTGGAGAAAGAATTTGTTAGGGTCTTGGTGGAGTACTTTGTCCATCATTCATTGAAATTTTCTGTCTTGGAGAGCTTCTTGTAAGTCCTCATGAGATATCTCCTCATCACTGTCATGAGGGGAGGGGACAATTTTGTCAAATGTTTCAGCCATTTTAGTTTGTTTTTGCTTCTGCGATCTAGTTAGTACCATGCAATGTTATTTGGAATGGAGTGGGGTGAAATTGGACGCTTTGGTAAGATGTGTTTGGAGGTTGTAGTGAAGGGGATACTAGTGGTGATAGGATTTGAAAAAGGGTTTTCTTTGATCAATGGTGTCAAACAAGTCGGTCAATACAAAATGGTAGCCAAAAGTAAGGATGATTGAAATCCGATTACTTGGTAGAGACTAGTTTTGCACCAAAACAAACTAGTGAAGTTCCGAGATAGAAGGATGATAGATCCTGTTAGTGGAGACTTACTAGTGATGTTTGAATCCAGTATGATCTAAGAATTGCCTTGTAGTAACTTGGTTTTGATAGTTTGATTTTCTCTTGGGAAGTTTTGTGAAATTTTGACGAGGCAAATGATGGAAAAGAGGGTACGTTGCAAAATTGAATGGGAGAAGTGACTGCACAGTTAATTTGACCTCAAAAACTGATACAAGACTAAAATGGATGCTCAAAAAGGTAGGTGTTTTTCTAACAAACTGTATGGAAGTACTCACTATGACAAATGCACAGGAACAGAGTGTATATGCGCAGCAACAGGGAACAAAAGTGCAAATCTAGTGAAAAGTGGATGCGCTTGAATAAAGTATGAATGTGTAGCAACAGGAAATAAAAGCACAGATTTGGTGATAAAAGTGAATGCAGAGCAGAATTGTGTAAAAGCGCAGCAGAACTGAGCAAATGCGCAACATAAAATAGATGCGCAGTAAGGTGAAGCAAATGCGAAACAGGGTGAAGCAAATGTGCAACAGGATAAAGCAAATGCGCAGATCTATCTGTTTTGCTTGATTTTGACTGATTTTGACTTGGTAAAGGCATGTTTTTCAATGTTTTGGGGTCCTCTGTCTGAATCTTACTCTTTTTTGATTTGTTTCTTTGATTATGGCAAGAAAGACACATCACACACAAAGAATATTTTCATGATTGTTTGATTTTTTGATTTTTGATTTTTTGTGTTTTGACTTCTTTGACAACAATGCAATCACAATCCTAAGATTGGTAAGGACAGTATTCAATGAGTTCCAACTTGGTTTTTACACTAGCCACTTGCATAAAGGTGGACAGCTAATAACTTGGTAGCACCGCCTCCCCTCCACGGCACTCACTTCTCATGCATACCAAGTTATAGCTCCTCTGAAGAGTTGAACTTTTATGTCTCTACACTAAATGAGTGTATGACGTTGGATGGCTCTGGAGAATGTTTTCCTCCTGTGCCACCGAATAGGGGATTTTGGCCTACTATAACAAAATGATTTTAGTCAAGGCATCTGTTCGGGTGATTACATGTACATCCATTTGCTTCGATAAGAAGGCTTCCCAGCCTGCAAAGGTTACACTCCACAAGGTTTTGGGGGAAACATTGGTTTGTGTAATACAACAGCACCCGTCACTTGTAACTTCTATCACAAACATAATTTATTTATAGTGACTTGGAAGTACTTGGCTTTAGCCGTTATCACTTAAGGTCGTCCCACTTGGAAGGAAGGAATTCCAAGGGCAGGCCTCTCTAAAGGTAACACATGCGAAATGATGATTCTAGAATTTTGGTTACCCAGTTAAGGGGAGAGCATAGTCTTATCATCATTCCAAAATCATGGAAAACACTGGTTCTTTCCTCCTAGTTAAAAGAGAAAAACTAAATGAGTTACTCTATCAGGCACACAAGATTTGTTAACTTTGAAAAATCTTTTGAAAGCAATTCTTCAATTTTAATCCTCCTAGTTGGGACTATGTTCAAGTTGTGATGCAACAAGTACAAATTACTTCCCTCCTATTTAGATCTAAGTGAAATTTGTATGAACAAGCTCAATTACTTCTTTTGCTATTTAGATCTAGATGAGAGTTAACCATGCAACTATATGCCTGACCAACTCTTAACCTGCAAGGTGGATCTGAGAATATTCTTGCAAATGATGTTAGCACTAGAAATTTCCTAAGAAATAGCTCAAAAACCCTAGCAGAATAAATACGCAAATATAGTGAATGAATTCACAAAAACAAATGCGTAGTAACAGAGAATGTATGCGCAGAAACAGAGAATAAATGCGCAGATACAATGAATGAGTGCGTAGAAACAGATGCGCAATAACATAGAATGTATGCACCGTAGAAGTGAGTGGATGCATTGATTTGACAGATGCACAGCAATAGTGAGTAGATGCGCCGTAACAGTGAGTAGATGCACAGATTTGACACATGCACATCAACAGAGAGTAGATGTGCCGTAGAATGTGATAGATGCGCAGAAACGTCCTGTGTACGGATTCTAACACAAAAACTCAATTTTGAAGTTAAATTGGGGCAAGGACCCCATGGTGGGCATCAGAAATGTTATCAGAAAATGTGAACAATAGTATAAACAACTAATTATCTGATAATCTCAATGAAATTGAAACAAATAAGATCAAACACAAAGAACACAATACCTTGCAAACCTTTCTATTCTGTGACTTCCATTGGTTGCCTATCTCAAATTGATCTCGTGTATGAATAGAGCCCTAAGAAGGTGCACTTCCTTGCTTTTTTCCAAGATGACAATGGAGAATGGCTATTGATAGATTTTGCAATGAAGAGGATCTTCACAAGACAATGATAATGGTGATAATGGTGTGATTATTGATCTCAAGCTATGGAGTGATTTGGTGCTAAAGGCGCGCTGTGATTCCTGCAAAGTAAGTTTATAAAAAGCTTGGATGGATTCAAATGGAGGAATAGGGGTTGTATTTATAGATTTGTGAGAAAGAAGATCAATAGTGTAGAATGAATAAAAAAATCAACGGTTGAGGAAATTTGAGAGGATGTGCGCAAATAGGGAGAAGACAAGTGTCTTGCTCCTTCATGCATCAGGGGAGTTAATAGAATAGATTGAAGAGTTAACTGAGATGATTGATCAGTTAACTGGGTTGATTGGGCAGATAAGTGGGCTGATTGGTAGTTGACTGAGATGATTGAACAGTGAACTCAGATGACTAATTAGTTAAGTGAATTGATTGATGAGTTAACTAATTTGACTGGAGGAGAAATAGGACATGTGGGTGAGGGAATATTAGCTAATTAAATATTAAAATATTTAATTACATGTGCACGTGGATTAATTGAATTATTTTTGGTATTAATTCAATTTTGGAGGAAAAAGACAATTTAAATAAATATTTGGATTTATTTAAATATAGAGAATGAGAAGAATTAATTAAATAATTTGGTATTATTTAATTTAAAATGATTTTAGAAGAATTTGGATGATTTAATTAAATAAATGATTTTATTTAATTTTTTGGAGAAATATGAATCAAATAAATAAATTGATTTATTTATTTATTGATAGAGGAATTTAAAATGAAATAAATATTTAAAATATTTATTTAGCTAGAGTCGCGTCACTTTTAGGTGTATACAATATGTAACCCAAATCTTGGAAACCTTATTGTTTCTTGCTTAACCAAACCTATGCCCTGCACATTTAGTTCCCATATCAAACACATCTAAAGAAAAATATATAATCAAAGAAATATCATCACACATCACTTAATCACAAACAAACACAATGAAGATAATAAATAATTCGACAGATAAAATTTATAATTCATGTAGAAGCATGATATTCAACTTAGTTATGATCTAGTCATCTAATTAAATATAAAGGTAATTCATATCAATGTTGCATAGTAAATTATTGAAATCATTTATCACAATAATTAGATTGATAATAAGATACAAGTGTTCTCCAAGTATAATAATAATTATGCATGTGTGTCTAAACAAGCTAGCTCTAGTCACATAGTTAACATGTACCAACACAAATTGAGGTATAATTGATCTTTTGAGGACCACAACTTAATTATAACTAATGAAAAAATTATAAAAAATCCAACATAGGAGTCTCAATAGTATAAGAAGTTCAAGAGATGATTTCTAGCCTGTCACAACATGTTTAATAACATTTTATCAAATTATAGCAATAATAAAGAAGATTAATGTTGTAAAACCCTAGAACATGTATACTATAGTCCCTTTTGGAACATGGATAACAAACATAGATGCATCTCATCAAAACCTAGTATCAACAATCATCATAATCATAACCTTATAAGAATCATTAGCATAACCACCAATCACAATGACTAAATAAACATATGGATTTAGATGTCTTTGTAAGTACCAAAAAGTTGCATAGGCCTACATGGTAGTTTGATAATGATATAGAGGTCTGAATCATGGCCATGTAGGCATGAATTACACTCCTCTCAGCAGTTTCGCTCTTGATGACATGTCCCATTATGTTTTCACCTTTGATAATTCTTTCCAACCCCCCAAATGGGTTCCCAAACCTTCCAATTGCCTAATGAAGCGTTTTAGATTATCTTCGAAGGGTCACCTAGATGACCCATCCTTAAGTTGTAAGGTCTCCTGAGTGACCTACCTTAGCAAAATAAGTGACCCACTACTCAAAAGGGACGACCCTATCATCTTTGGATGAGTGTGAATTCTTTCAGTTCCAACTTTTCTTCTTGATTTTTAGCTCATTTTTCCTCATGGTTTTTCATTCTAATTAATCCTCCTCTTTCTTTCTTTCTAATGCAATCTTTTGTTCAATCCTAATCTCCTCAAGATAGTTTCTTGATTAACTTTTTATTTTCTTTAGTTTTATTCAATCTTCTTCTTGTTTTTCTCTTATCCTCTTGTCTATTCTTGGATAATTTTCCATGTAATTTTCAATTGTCTCATCCTTGTGTGCTTATCTCTTCTCATTTATCACTTATAAATAACCCTCAATTTTCCATTATTTGCACAACTAATACAATCATATCATCTCATAGCATAGAAGCAAGAAAGAAAGGTTGTCACACAAGACTTCAAGATCCTTTTATTTCATTTTTCTTTATTTTAGATTTGCAAGTATTCAAAGCTTCTTTCCCCATAGGATAGGTTGTTTTCATGTATTCTTGTCTTAGCCAAGCTTACACATAGCAACCCCAATAGCACTCTTGTGCTTGTGCAGGACTTTGTGTGCCTTTTACTTTTACTTTTACTTACATTTTGTTACTACTTCTAAGCCCAAATCCATATCCCCATCCCTTTCCTTGCTCATCAAGAAGAGGGCCCTACTACTATAGAGGAAGAGACAGTTGCCAAAAGATCTTTGAGGACAAAGCCTGGCACTAGCACCCACTTTTTACAGGTTCTCTATTGCTTTTGTAGTAATTATCTCACAATATTGCCCTTGAGGAAGTAAATTAATATTCATCTTTCTCTTGGTAGTTTAGAGTTATTTGCTTTCTAGATTAAATTCATTTCATGTTTGCTTAGAGTAGTTGCAAATTTTTCTTGATAGCTTAGATCCAAAACCAAAACACAAAAAGACAACATAGATAAATTACATTAGGAAAATCCATATAGTTTGCATGCATGTTTCCCTTTCATAGTAATTAGTTCATCTTAAAAATTGGAAAAAGGAATTACAAATCTTTCATTTGTTTAGCAATAATTGCATTTAGAAACTCATCAAAACATTCAAAATCACAAAAACAAAGTGAAGAAGGGAAACCTCTGATCATATCACAAGGCAAACAAAAAATTCAACATTCAAAATAATAAACCTAGAAAACAACAAAGGAAACCTCAATTTCATTACAAGGTACATAAAATTAACAATGCACTTGAACAAACAATGCAAACAACCCAACCACCACCCGTGACATTATGCTTCCTCGAGAATATAACACTCCCTTGATTCCACCACCACTCAATTGGTTTTTACCACAAGAGCATGAGTGACTAGGACATGCACCTTTGCAAGGATATGATTCATGTGCTACATCGAAGTTTGACTCACCCATGTTGAGTTTGAATCAATTCTGAACAACATAGTATGGTAATGTAAATCACCCATAAGGAACTATGTGTAAGTAAATCAATGTAATTTAAATAATTTTAAAATAGTAATCAACATCTTCTGTCCAAAACATGTGTCACCACCAAGGAAATATATAGGTACAATGATTTTGACAAGGGTCAAAAAATAAATGGACCTTACATACACACCCATTAGAGGGATTATTGGATTTTCATGAGACATATTTTTGACTCCATAGACATTGATTGTTTACTTTTTTACTTGTTTATCACTATTACATTGTATGATTTTCTATGTCACATGCTTTCACTTGATCTTGACACTTGAAGAATAAGGTGTTGTTGCTTTTTTGTAGGTTCACATGCTCATACTTTCTCTTCTTGGAGGCAACAAAATTGAAGGCATCATTTCAACACACTTTCCAACATATTAGTTGATTACAAAAACAAGTACACTTTAGGTATGCATTCTCTACTCAACTTTGCATATTGTATTCATTATTCATCCTCAAATCTTCAAAATTACAATATTAAATATATATGATCATACTTTATTTTTAGTCACAACATTTCTCTCCTTCCTCACTTTATGTACACTCTTTTGTAGTACACATAGACTGAGAGGGCATATTATCTACTAAGATGATTTTTTAGTTTATGCACAAATTCCATAGGTGACACAAGTTTGTTGTAGTGGCCCAAATGTTTCAAATCCAAAATAATTGATATCCTTTTATTATAGCTTTCTTTTTTCTATGTATTTCTACTTTGGCATGTATCCACGGATAGTTTTGTACACCTGCCAAAGTGGGGGAAAATGTAGAGCAAAAAATTGCATACCCTATCACTTTTCCACTCTACTTTTATGCCACTTTGGGTTGATGCCTTGTAATCATGATTCTAGCATATGATTTGACTATTTTTGTGTACTCACTGATCTAATTCCTAATCCATCACTATGCCATGCCTTATTTAGAGCCCTTTTAATCTAGTTCCCATCAATTTACTCACCTTGAACAATATCATAATTGTGATCTTGTCCCTAGGATAGGATTATTGGTGTGATGTTGTCCTCTAGATAGGATTGTTGATGTGGTCTCCTCCCCTACTTTCAAAATTAAAATCCTCTCATTTTAAGGCTAACATTCTTCAAATATGATTGTTACCTATTGACGTGGGTGCCAAAAGTTTAAATAAATGTGTCTAGGGTTATGTAATTAAAGTCATCATCTTGGGTCATTTGCACATGATAGATATAATCAGATAACATTTGTGAAAGTATCAAAAGGATTTCTACTTTTGTAGGTACTTTAGTCATAATGATTTCTTTGTCATACATTACACTCAAAATCTCTCTACAAGCAATCTAATGACATTCATTATAAAGGCACATTCAAAGTACATTATCTGATACAAAGCATAAATAAACTCACATCAACAATCAACAATTAGTAATCATTGATCGATTGGATGAAATTCATTACCACCCACTTATCTCTCTTTTATTTTTATTGTTAATTCAATCTTGGGGTTTTACTAAGGCACAAGGAAGTCCTAAACATTAATCATGACATAACAAGCTCCATATTGCTCTTTAGTACCACCATTATTTTTCTTAATTTATATGTCATTAGGTGAATAATTTTTGTATGTATCAAATATCTATTTCCATAGAGGACATGATCATGAAAGAAGGACAATATCACACCATTAGGAAGTTAGGATTGTTGTCACAATTCTATCTTAGATACTTAAATTCTTAGGATTTATTTGTCTCAGTCTTTTGATCATAAATTTAGTTCTAATTTTATTTTCAATCCTTTGTCACTTTGTGCCATTAGATAAACTTTACATTGCAATGTATACAAACCCTAACTCTCTCATTTTAATTTAACACATATTTAACTATTGTCTCTGTTAACTTGTTTTTGTCAATTTATTGGACTCAACTCTTTATATTAATCTAAGATTTAATTTATTTAGTAATCATTTATTTATCCTTATATTAAGAAAAAATTAAAGAAGAGTAATCTTTTTCACCCTTCATTTGATGAACTTATCAATATTTAACATACACCATTTGTAATGAAATAACTTGCACAAGAGTTGAATATAATAGGAAATATTCTACAAATACTTGATAATACTTGAGAATAATAAGCCACTTTAAGGGGGGGAACCTCTAAAAGTATCCAATAAGAACACAATTTGCAATATGATGATAATTAACTAACCAGTACCTCCTATATATATACCATACTTATGCCATGGATGCCACCCATGCTGACTTAACTATATATAAGATTATATTAATATCATATAACTTAATTTAGAGTTGTGGTAACTAGTAGCCAAAAGCTAGCTACTCATATCCCTATGCACACTATATGATTAAGGGTGTAGCATGGTCCCCCTTCACACAAGCATTGTCGTCAATGCTGATTAATTGTGGATGCTTCTGCACAAAATATTCATCATCCCATGTGACATCTTCGACTGGAAAATTCTTCCATTCTATGATTTTCCTAGTCCTTAGCTCCTTTGTACATGTATAGAAATTTTACTTAAGCTCAAAGAGCGGTCTTCCCTCTTCATATCCCCAAGTCACATCTTTGTTAGCTAGATTCTTCCATATTAGATACTTAGTAATCTCCCTTATTTGAAACCACTTGGTTCATGTCTAACGGATTCCCTTAGGTTCCAATATGATTCTACCTTTTGCATCAAGCTCTTGTAACTTTGTTTGTGTTGAAATTTTGTGCTATTCATTGCTACTTAATTTTATTTTGTGAATTTGCCTTGTTCTCGTTGAGACTTGGTGTTGCATGTGTTCTTCCACTACTTAAAACTTTTGGTGTACCTTCAAAGAAGAGGTCATGGATGGTGGATGGTTCCTAGGTATTATTTGAATGGCTTAATCTTCATATGTTTTGGGTGGTAGATCCTTTTGCATTTCTCCAAGGAGTGATAGTGCATGGAAATATATTATGGGCTTGGGTACTTCCCCTCCTCCTCCTTCTTCTCCTTCTTCTTCTCCTTCTCCTTCTTCTCCTTCTCCTTCTTCTGCTCCTCCTCCTACTTATTCTCCTTCTTGTTCTTCCCCTTCTTCTTTACTAGCCCCTCTTTGCTTTAATCTAGTGATCTAGCTAAAGTAGTTGTCTATAAGACTATTGCCATAATGTGACATGAGTTCCTCTTGAAAGACAGACCATGTGACAACACATCTCTTCTTTTTCTTCTAATTACACAACTAATGACACAAAATGAATTGGTCTAGTTCCAAGTACAAAGATGCATATATCCATCTTTGGTGTGAAGTGCCTAGCCATAGAATTATTCAAGTGATGATCTATCTTTAGATTTGAGTCAAACCCAAAAGCATCATGTCCCTCAGAAAACACATCTTGTTCTCAAATATTGTGGTGTGACTCTCTATATTGGAAATCTCTAGAACCATGGTGAGAAGTTATTCATTTGAACATTGCCATGAGATCTCCTATCCTAGATTCCACCCTTGACAAGATTTTGAAATCCTTCATCTTTTTGGTTTCTTCCCTTATATCATCAATGGTTATGGAATCCCTCTCCTCTACTAATGTATGATCTTTGTTAAGAGTCTTTCTAGGAGTGACCAAAATTATTCCTTTACCTCTTTTTGAAGCACCCACCATGATGTTGCCAAAATAGTTTTTACAATAACTTACTCAAACAAATCAAAATAATCTAATTTTTTTATTATAACTTACTAGTGAAAGGAAGCTAGGTGTGTGGAAATCGCTTCCTACACTAATCTAATGAGGAGAGAGAAGTGCAAATTCATTTTAACTTTTACAATTATAGAATGTTTAACACAAAAATAGAGATATTGTAGAAATGCACCACATAAGAATGTAAGATAGAAGAAGAGAGACACAAGATATACGTGGGGAAAACCCTTATCGGGTAAAAAACCCCACACTCCAAAACCTGCACAATGTATTATCAAAACTATAATGGTTTACAATACACTTGTAATGCAAGCTCTCAGGATTCTTTGACACTCGTATCTAGAGACAAATCGATAGCATAACAACACCTTTAATCACCCTCTCAATCTCCTCTCCAAGCACCTGTTTATAATGAAGTTTTCAAGGCAAAACTGAACATATCTTGGAATGGGCGTCCAACTTGGCCTCATGGCCCAAACCCCACACCTAGGGACACTTGTTCAACACTGCAGCATGGTCATGACACTTGTCATATCACCCCATCCCAATATGGTCACCTATTTCCAGTTTGGATAATGACAGATGCTCTTACACACCAATCGGCTGTCATAGAATCTGTCATAGTTGTCATAACTTATAGCTGTAAAAGAATCTATCATAAACAGGCAATAAATAGCATATTCTCTTACAACATGACATAAACCTCCTTGGGGCACCCAAAGATGCCTTCTTCCAAGATGCCTTGTGACACATGTCTTCACTTGTCATAGTACCTTCTATTTCTGACTCTTACATGTCATAAAACTGTCATAGGAATCTGTCATGACCGTTTCAGTCAAGATTCACTTACACACTAGTCAAGATGCCAACACATGGCAAAAAAACTCTACCACACAAAAGGGATGCCTATCTCCACATGGAGTGAGTTGACAATCCTAGTCACTTTACAAGTGGAGTGATAACACATCGTACCACTTCACACTAGATGACAAAACATGATGTGCAACAAAATTACAACATAGGCTAAGTAAATAAATTACATTACAATAATAAACGCAAGAAATTACCAAGGTTGAGACACCTTAATTCACAACATTCTCCCACTTGTCGAACACCTTGTAAGAGCCAATAGAAAAACATGATTTAACTGCTATAGGCCGAAAGGCCCATAGACTCTGAACACCATTTGAACTTCTCTATGCCCATTGGTTTCATTAATGCATCTACAACATCACACTCTAACTGTCACAACAGATAGTAAATTGTCCTGCACCAACACCAATATTTGAACACAATATCTCTTAAGCCAAATGCCTTCCTTGCAAGCATGAGTAGCTACCAAATACTCAGCTCAACTGAACTCCACTATGCTCACTAGCTTTATAGAACACCTGTAACATCTTCCAAGTGATCACCAACATGACAAGATTAGAATGCCAAAAATATAATGAAACACTAAATGTCACATAGACACACCAATGTATCCAACTTCAAACCCGTTAACAAAACATAACTTTGAAGTCCAAACATCTTCAAAACAAGATCGAGCACGTATGCTCCAAAATAGTTAGAACAACAACCACAACTAGTTGTTTACATCTAGCTAAAAAAACCACCATTGATAGAACTTTTGCACATGACATATTCAGCCCATACTGCAACTCTCATCCCTATATAATCCACTGTCCTGCTCAAAGTTACTGTCTCCCATGATAACAAGCACACCAAAAACCATTGATGTGCAAAAACTCTGAAGACCTTTGATACTGCAGTCCAATGAAAACCCATCTACCAAAGATATATATACATCCTAGGAATCAAACTGCACGAGCAGTGACAACCGAAGTAACTCAAAGTCTACCAATCAAAACTTACATAAAAGTGGCTTATAATACATACATATGATACAAAGAACAATCACAATGACCTGCAAACTACAACCAACTGCTGCAAAATAGAGCATACTTCCACAAACAATTTTCTGCTCACTTTCTCACCCTTGATCTCCTCCACTTCTCCCAAGTCCACATCTAAAAAGAACACATTGTTGCCAAAAAACAATAAAGTACAACAACAGTAGATGACCACAAACCTAGTATGTTAGTATAGGTTTTTATTTCCTAGTGGGTTATTTATTTTTCCCTATATTCCTAGGTTTTTCCTACATTTCTATTAATCTCGCTTAGGTTAATAAAGCATGTCTTATTAGGTGAGTGGTTGCGAGGTGTCACCTTCCTACATGTGAGCATCCATTAGCTATCTTGGGAAGATACTTTGCTATCTTTAGTCTGATAGATGGTTGCTCCTGATTGGTCGGTGTTGCCACCTCCTCCCTCTCCCTAGTCTATATAAGCATGCTACCTGGCTTGTATTTTGTATCTCTTTCTTTTGCATCCTCTTAATGCTATTTTACTTCTAGCATTTGCATTACTCTCTTGGAGACTAACTCTGTGTTGCTATTTTGATTTCGTATCATTTGCATTCATAGTTTAGATATCTATTCATTTGCACTAGTTTTCTAGGTTAATAATCTTTTCATATTCTAACATGGTATCAGAGTTTTTCTATGTGCAAGAATAGATTTTAGTTTCTTTATTTGAGAGATTTGGGGGGGCTAATTAAGCTTATTGCAG
Organism: Cunninghamia lanceolata; assembly: GCA_027924645.1. Lineage (NCBI taxonomy): Eukaryota > Viridiplantae > Streptophyta > Pinopsida > Cupressales > Cupressaceae > Cunninghamia > Cunninghamia lanceolata. Next base: position 1,999,748 of record BSBN01000163.1, on the reverse strand, counting down.
TTTTTCAAAAAACCCAGTATGCTCTTCTCTTGCATCTTCGAATGATCTGGAGAATCAAAAAAGCTTGACGGAAACATTTTAATATTTGGGGTTTGCACATGTGTTTTATGAAATATCAGTGATTGTAGTATTTCTGGTTATATTGGCAGCATTTCTGGCAGTTCCAACGCGTCCAGGAGGCTTGGGAAAGTCATATTTGGCTTTCGCTTCACTGAAATTAGAGATCGTCAGACACAGTTGCGGAACTGAGGTTTCAAGCTCAAATCTGACAACCAGCTTGCATATTTGGTGTTTTTAATCAATATTGCAGGTTCCAGCATACCATTGCTTGTCTTAGATAGTTGATTCAGCCTTTGCATGTTGTTTTTTGGTTGCTGGGGTCATTTTTTGTAGCTAAAGGCGTTATGTTTACATTGGATCAACATCTTCTGTACATTAGCAAGAACAACGCCTTCTGGGTTTTGTTCGCAGCACAAAAAAACCATCTGGATATGTTTTAGTTTTTGCATGCAGTCTATATATTTTGTAGAAACGTACTCAGAAAGCTACAACAGGACCCCTCTTCGTTGGCAGCTGCAGTTTTGAAAGCAGTTTTCAAATGCTCTGTTCTTGCTCATACGGACTCCGGTTCCTGAGAATTGTTTTTTTATTTTGGTTATTTTTTTGTGCTCTATGCACTAGTACAGGCATTTTTTGATTTTGATGCATAAAATTTTAAGAAATTGTAGATTCTCAATTGTGACACTACACAGTTCTCATTTTGGGAACTTCGGAGGATCATAACTTTCACATACGACCTCATATCGAGGCCATTCTTTTTTTGAAAGTGCATGATTTTTTTAGTAGATCACAGTGGTTGTTTATTTCTCTGGGTATTGTGCCAAAGTTGTATTTTTAGCATATGCTCTTCGTGAGGGTTTTGTAATGCATTGAGATCAAGACCACTTAGTATTTCTTGCTAGGGGAAGTTGTAATTGTACTAATTATAAAGTGCCAAATCAAATTTTCTTGGGGGGGTCTTTCATTGAGTAAAAAGGGGGGTGTCTTATGTGCTCTCTTTGAGTCACATCTTTTATGGGGTTATTGTAATCATTTTGGGGGTTCATCATGGATTTCGGTTATTTCCATCCTTCTATTGTTAAGCTAACCTCAGAGAACTATTTGTCTTGGAAACAAGGGATAAAGAATCATTGCCTTGAGCAGGATCTATTGCCCCATCTTCTTGGACTCGTTCTTGAGCCAAGTGACTATGAACAGAAGAATGCATGGTTTAACAATAATGACATGGTCTATGGACTAATATGTATTACTGTTTCTGAGGATATTCTACATTACATAGAGCACACTGAGTTCCCTTTCACTGCTTGGACCATCATCCAGCAGTTGTATGGAGACTTTGGATCTTCATCTGATAGTGATGTTTCCTTGGATGACCAGGCTCTTGTGGATGATACTAAGACTTATGTTGCCCCTTCTTATGTGGACACATCCTTATGGGATGATCAGTCTATTTGGTTGACATACATTGATGCCCCATCTATATTAAGGACATTCCTATTGTACCTATTGCTTCATCAGATTCCAGAGATGCTTCTTTGAGAGCTTCTAGTGATTCTTTGCAGCAGGATCATTACAGTCTTCCTGATTGGGATTCCTATTTATCAAACATTGCATCTTTGTTTGTGGATTCTCACATTTCAAATTTGGAGGACACATTTGAGGGGTTATCTCTCCTCTTTCATGGTAGTTCTTTTGTCCTTGCACCTACTACTAAAGAGTTTAGAGAGGCTTCACCGAGAGCTTCCAGTGATTCTTCGCAGGACATCTCGTGGGATTTGCTTTGTAGCCACATGGCATGCATTGACATTCCACTTTCATATATCAGTTCTTTGGATCCTATTCTTCGTCAGTCTTCACATGATTTTGAGAGGTCACTTGTTTCAGTTAGGCTTGAGACTCCTGATTTGATTGTGACTTATTTTAACATCAACATGACGACACTTGAGCAGAGTTCTGAGACAGGATACATCATGAGGCTTCCTTCCTCACCTTCCTTCTTTGAGTGGGAGTTACTTTGGCATTCACCATTGGAGTTGTTTCTTCCCAAGGAGAGAAATGTCATTTGCCACAAATGGATCATCTTTAGCATTCATATATGGGCATCCTCCTTCGACACCGGAGCTACTTCATTGTGGGGGGGTTTCATAGTCTCTTTCACTCTCTCTACTTTGGGGGGGTTTTCTCTCTTCTGGGACTTTTCTCTCTCTTTGGGGGGGAATTTTATGTACATGGGTACCTCATCAGGCTTGATTTTCCGGGACCCATTTCTTCATCCACCTAAGCTTCGCTTATAGGGGGGTGTTAGTGTAGGTTTTTATTTTCTAGTGGGTTATTTATTTTTCCCTATATTCCTAAGTTTTTCCTACACTTCTATTAATCTCGCTTAGGTTAATAAAGCATGTCTTATTAGGTGAGTGGTTGCGAGGTGTCACCTTCCTACATGTGAGCATCCATTAGCTATCTTGGGAAGATACTTTTCTATCTTTAGCCCGATAGATGGTTGCTCCTGATTGGTCATGTTGCCACCTCCTCCCTCTCCTTGGTCTATATAAGCATGCTACCTGGCTTGTATTTTGTATCTCTTATTTTTTCATCCTCTTAATACTATTTTGCTTCTAGCATTTGCATTACTCTCTTGGAGACTAAATATGTGTTGCTATTTTGATTTCATATCATTTGCATTCATAGTTTAGATATCTATTCATTTGCACTAGTTTTCTGGGTTAATAATCTTTTCAGATTCTAACACAGTGATCATACTAGATGAATAAGAACCTCTAGGAAGAAATAGAGACCATAAAGAGAAACTGCAAACCATATCATGTCCTTTTGCCAACATCACCGAGTGCTAAGTTGTGCCAAGTATGATCTCCTTCACAAAACCCCAACTGAAAAGCTTTAACAACACCCAACCATTCAATCTCATAAGATCAAATAAACATCAACATGGATGTAAGCCTCTCTAATCAAGGTAGATCGAACTCATAACCATTCCATAACAAGGAATAAGCCCAATCACATCTCCTAAACTCCTCATAAATGAACATCATAAAGCAAACTATACGAATCAAGAAGATAACCATGCTATCATCTCTCAAATGAAATCTCCAGAACTAATAATAGTAGCTCAAGATTCATATCCATGAGAAAACAAAGCATAAAACAACATGAATCTGAAATAACCTAAGCAATACCTATTAGAACATTTTTTTTCGAGTGAACTAAGACTGGGGAATGAGATGTTGATAACTGAGAGGGGGGGGTGAATCAGTTATCCTAATTATTTCCCTTATTGAACTTTCCTTTTAATTGATGCAGCATAAAATCAAACATAAAACATTAACCATAAAACAAGAAACACATGACACAGTATTTTTGACGTGGAAACCCTGTTAAGGGAGAAAACCACGGGGTGATTAACCCAAAATTATTCTCTGTTAGAAGAATAGGAAATTACAAAAATGGCACTTGCCAATTAGGGCTCACTGCCCGAGCACACTGCTCACAAGAGGCCCACTGCCTACAAGAAGACACACTGTCTACAAAGTGATGAGAATCACAGTCTTGAACTGATTGGAAGCATCTGCATATGCTGGAGTTCAGTTCCGGTTAGGCTCAGTACACTGATCTGCTGCACTTCATCTTTCCTCTGTTCTTTATTCTGCTATCTTTCACATACCGGATCCTTTTTGCTACCTCTGCTCTTTATCTGGACTTATTCGCATATCTCCCCACATCAACACAACCTTCACAACTAAATCCATCCTCTATATATATCCGCACAAGTAATTTCATCACCTTTCTAGTCGGCATCCGGAACAGTCTAGTTTCTTACAAGCTCTCATTCTGTCGGCTGAATCCTTCCTCACCAAGCAATGCGGATCAAGCATGTACTTGTAGATATCATTAATCATGTCGGCCAAACATGATTCATGCCTTCACAACCTCTGTCATCAACAGTAACCCATCCGGAAAGCAGTCTGATACTCTGCCAGTCAGTTCTTCCTCTGTTTTCACTGTCTCTCAGGAATCCGGTACTCAACCATTCATATCTTTTTCCTTGTCCGTCACCGGAGGCTAAATCCTTGGAATATACCACTCAAGGTAGTCCTCTTGACTTCCCCAAATCCGCACTACACCAAGACACTTCCTCTGAGAGATCCGGACCAATCTGTCAGACCTTGCCACATGCTCTGTTCTTCTTCACCGGACCACAACATTCTTTATTCTGACTTCCGGTAGAGACACATTATGACTTGCGGATATGTGGGATGACCTTTGTTTCCATCAATGACAACAACCATGAATCCATATAGTGTCTCTTGCCAACAATCTCCCCCTTTGGCATTGATGGCAACACTTAGTGAAAAATGACTAAGTGTTTTCACTATGCTCCCCCTTTGCTGATGCTCTGTCCTTATATACAATTTCCGGAACTCCCCCTTAGTTGGATCCCTCATTTTTCACTGCTCCTCACTCCCCCTTTGACATCAATGGCAAAGGGTGGGGTCCGCACACCAAAATTTTCAAAAATTTTCTATACATAGCCGCATATTTACATACTCACATATACTGAAGAATGTCTGCAAAGGATGTCTGCAATTGAATCATTTCTGTAGCCCAACTTTGCTTCATTCTGTCCAAAATTGAAATGTGACCACTTAACAAAAATGCAAACGCTTCTGCCCGCTTGAGATCTGTCGGATCTTTTGTTTGGGCGGTGGTCTGAGCATCACTGATGGCCTCATGCATAGTTTCCAACTTAGGGATTATAATCCTTCTAAGTTCTCCCATCCGGTTAGTGATGTTCTTCCTTTCCTTCTCAAGATTTTTTATTTCATTCAAGACTGCAATGGTCTGACATTCTTGATTTATTATAGAGGAAGAGAGAGGATCAAAACTTTGAGATAAGCTTTGTAGCTTATCCTGTTCCTCTTTTATTTTCTTGTCAAATGCTGCTGTTGCCTTTGACCAGGATATACAAAATTTGTAGATGTCACCGCCATCCTTAAGAGCATTCTCTAAGCTCCTTATTCCAATGCTTACAATCTTCCTATCCTTAGAGATTAATTCTAATATTTCTGAAAATCTTTTATCCAAAAATTCCTTCCGGACCTTTTCTTCAGCTAATTTTTCTAGAGAATCAAAATGTGTATCAACACTGCTGACTAAGGTTTTTAGATTACCAGAAGAGGAGGCTGTCGGATCTATCTGGATTGATGGCATGATTTTTACAAGTACTCCGGAAGCAGCCTCTATCAACTCACAGTCTTCCATATGAGACTTCAGGAGCTTTTCATTTGCCTTGGCATTTGCAAATGAGGCTATCTTCATTGTTTGTACCGGAGAGAGAGAGTCAAAATCAAATGGACCTTTTAGAAGCTCCGGTTCATCAATCTCTAGGGTTTCTTTGCTCAAAAATTGTTGAACAGTTTGTGCAGTGTCTCTTGCCGGAGACAGATGTTTCTTTTCTTCTGCAGTCTTAGAACTGTCAACCTCTTTGTCTTTCACCACTGCTTCCTTCTCCTGTAATTGCTCTTCTTCTTTGGATCCGGAGACTGTAGGGGAAACCGGAGGAGAGATGCTAGTTTGTTCATGGGCCACTTCTTCTGGAGCAGAGGGTCCCAAGTCCTCAGCTGTTTCTGTACCTAAATCCTCTACAACCGGAAGATTGAACCTTTTGAAGGCCTTCCGGAGGATCTCTTCTGTTTCTTGGGCCACTTTGTCAGTCTCGCCAAGCATGAGTTGATTCATCCTGGCTTTGCTTCTGAACTCATCTTTGCAGTCCTTGAAGATAATGTTCATTGTCTTGGGATCAATTTGAGGATATAGCTGAATAGCTATTTGCTCCCGGATCTCAAGATCTTTAGCATGAGCATTATTCTTTCTTACTTCCATTTCCTTTTCTAGGCTTTTAGGAATAAGAGATATTATTTCAATGAAAGCCTTATTATATATATTAAGATATTTTACTGTGGCCTCCTGCAGAGTCTTTTGGTCGGCCTCACTGAAGTCATCATATGATTCAGTCATTGGTTGAAGGTTTCCATCCACCGTGACCGACTTGATTATGCTCTCTAGTGACAGAGTGGGCTTTTCAACAGTTACCTCTGCCATTTCATCCTTGTCTTGGCCTGTGGAGGGCTTACCGGATCCTTTCTTCTTCTGTTTCTTTACTTCTCTTACTCCCTCATCTGATTCTGTTTCCTCTTCATCCTTTTGGCTTCCATAAGCCCTTGTGGCTTTTGTCTTGGATCTCTTACCGGATGCCTGAACTTCCGGTTTTGAACTTTTGGTTGTGGGAGGTGCAGGTCTCTTTGATGATCTGGTCCGGGTGGGAGCTTCAACCGGAGTACTTTCTTTGCTTTTCTCTTCTTCCTCGGCCTTCCTCCTCTTTTCCCGGCTGGCATCAAGTGCCTCCTTTGAGATACCTAGGCCTTGAGCAATGTGCTCTACTTCTTTTCTCACCTTTCTTTTAATCTCAGGTTCCCTGAGTTCTACATGTATTTTTACACTCAGTTCCTCAAAGGTTCCAAACCTTTCTGCCTTAGGATCTTTGGGCTGACTTAGCATGTGTTGAACATGCAGCTCCACTATCTGTTCATCTACTTCATACCCCATGGGCATGATCCAGATAGTCCTTGGCTCTACTGCCTCCATTAGGCACTGATCAGTGTCAACCATAAAGCACACTGAGTCTTTGTATTTTTCAACAAGAGACTGGGGAATTCTTTCTCTTGCTTGCATCATGCTCTGAAAGTTTTTGAAGTATCCCCATAGAGCTGAATTTCTCGCTTTTGCATCCCCAAGTCCATGCAAGTAGTCTCTTATCTGGACTGCAACAGGTTTGTCATTTTGCCATACCCATCCACTTGTTCCAGGTAGCTCATTCATGAAGTAGAAGAATAGACATACAATAAGAGTACCATACTTGAAGGAATTCTTCTTATCCTTCTTGATTTTCTGTATATTTTCCATTAATTGGCTTAGCAGTAGTTCGCAGAGGTCATATTCTGCATTCTTTCTTAGCATTTCAAAGGCAGTGTATACTGCAGTTCCGGATACAGAATTCTCCCTGCTGGAGTGATAGATCTTGTATCCTATTATCATTGATGCATATTTGATATCCGGATCCGAAATATCTTCAATGGTCATTGCCCTCTTGTCAAATTTTGATCCGGTGGCCTCAGTTACAATGTTGTTCTTGACAGATTTGAGGATAGGTACCCCTCCGGAAGAGTATAGACCAGTTACTGCTCTGATTGCCTCTTTTGTGATCTTGCAGGGTCTATCTAGCCATAGAAAGTTGTCATGCATCCTGCTCAGTACATACCGGACCCATTCATCTTCTTCAAAGCAGGGGAAATGAATAAATTGCTCAAATTGTTTCTTCTGAATATCCTTATACTCTGGTTTAAGCTCAAAAGCATTGTCTATCAGCTGCTTGTGATAGAGGTCTCTTAATTTGAATTCCCCAAATTCCTCAATGTTTGCATGTATGTAAACCCTAATGTCTTCGGTGTGTAAAACTCCGTGAGGAACACTAGAGAAGGCTCCTAGTGGTCTACCTCCAATGATTTGTAGGGATGTTTCTTGAATGAGGGGCGAGGTCTATCAGAGATCTTAACTATGTTTGGAGTAGCCATTCTTCAAAGATTTGCAGTGAGGTAATGAAAAACGGAGAATACCTTATGCGCCTTCGGTTTGCACGGAGTGGTTGGATTGATTTCTTTATGTAATAGCTTCGGCAGGAGATCCTTGGTGTGCTTGATGAACCTTGTTGCAGAGCTCCACTTTTTGCTTCTTCTCGAGTGCAGAATGAGTAAATGACCTTTGAGAAATCCCTTAAATTGCTCTGCGAACCCTAATATCTGTCTGCAATAAATGCTTCACCTACATCATTCCGGTTTGCCTTGTCTGGATAGCTTGGAGTATCCCGGATTAGTCCTGATCTGTGGATATCATCCGGATCTTTCAATCATGAATAAATCGAGGTAACATATTACAAGAACATCCCAAACACTCTGTCCAATCCGCAGAACAAGATAGTGCATTTCTGGATCTTTCCGGACCTTTTTGTAATCCTTTATCATACCGGAGCATCTCCCTGAACAGGTCTTATTTGATCGATCACAGCTTCTTCATAACTCCATGCGGACCTCTGAAAACTTGACTGAAGTATCTCAAGACTCATATCTACAAACCCTTTGATCCGCATCTTGTGCCACATCCGGTACCACTTGTTTGGCTGGGGGAACAAGATTTTCTTTGAGTCTCCCCCTGAGCCTGAGCTCACTTTTTAATTTCCGGAAGAAATATCAGCACCAGAGTCTGGTGCGGATCCAACCTCTACATTCTCTGAACTTTTCTTCACCCAAATCTTGCTCATCTAATTCCTAACCTCATCCGCATTCATCTTTTGTTTACCCTTGTCTTGATTCTGATTATACACCGGACCTCTTTTGTCCTGATTCTTGTTTCTGCAAACTTTAGCATTATGACCGGACCTATTGCAGATTTGGCAAATAACATTTCTTTGCATATTTGACTGATATCCTCTTGATCTGCATTGATTAGCCATATGACCTACTCTATTGCATGTGAAGCATCTACCTTTGAATGATTTGTTTACTTGCATACTTCTGCATTCATGGGATTTGTGTCCATACCTTTTGCAGTTGAAGCACTGTCCGGAGAAGGATGAATTAATCTGATTCATTCTCATTCTGCACTGATTAGCTTTGTGACCAAAGTGGTTGCAGCTGTGGCAGTATCCATTGAAGGATGGATATCTTTGAGCATTTGGCTGTCTTACCGGAGGTCTTCTAGGCCTGCTTCTTGGATTTTCTGATCCAAGATTCTTCTGACGGGATCCGGAGCTTTCTCCTTTCTCATATCCCAAACCATACTTGTCATCTGTCCTCTTTTGACTTCCAAGAAGAACTTCAAGTTGAGCAGAACTTATCTTGAATTTCTCTTTATATTCATTTGCTGTTTGAAGGTCTCTTTTGAGAGAGGCAATTTGATCCTCAAGTTTTCCTTCATTATCTTTGGCATCTTCAAGATCAGATTCAAGATGTCTGATAATCCTGTCCATCTGGTGGCATTCTTCTGATTTTTCTTTAAGAGATTGTCTTAGATTGTCTTCAGCCTTTCTTTTTTCTTCAATCTCTTGAGTAAACTTTATAGTTCCTGATTCCATTTCATGTCTTAACATAATGACTTCTTTTGATAACTTTTCACATAACTTGGTTTGCTCAGTCAATTCTTCATTTGTATTGCTTTCTTCACTTTGCCTTGCCAACTGTTGAAGCAGCTCCTTTCTCTTTTTCATAGAGAGACTTAATTTGTCTTTTAATTCTCTCATGAATTCATCAGCCTATTTGAGTCTTTCCTTTAATTCACTGACTTCAGAATTTGACTGTTCAAGATCCTCAAGAGCAGTCTTGAGTTGCTCCCTTAAACCATATGCATCCATTTGAAATCCCAGATCTTCCTCAAGCTGTTAGGCTCTATTAGGAGGAACTTAGCTCTGATACCAATTGTTGATAACTGAGAGGGGGGGGTGAATCAGTTATCCTAATTATTTCCCTTATTGAACTTTCCTTTTAATTGATGCAGCATAAAATCAAACATAAAACATTAACCATAAAACAAGAAACACATGACACAGTATTTTTGACGTGGAAACCCTGTTAAGGGAGAAAACCACGGGGTGATTAACCCAAAATTATTCTCTGTTAGAAGAATAGGAAATTACAAAAATGGCACTTGCCAATTAGGGCTCACTGCCCGAGCACACTGCTCACAAGAGGCCCACTGCCTACAAGAAGACACACTGTCTACAAAGTGATGAGAATCACAGTCTTGAACTGATTGGAAGCATCTGCATATGCTGGAGTTCAGTTCCGGTTAGGCTCAGTACACTGATCTGCTGCACTTCATCTTTCCTCTGTTCTTTATTCTGCTATCTTTCACATACCGGATCCTTTTTGCTACCTCTGCTCTTTATCTGGACTTATTCGCATATCTCCCCACATCAACACAACCTTCACAACTAAATCCATCCTCTATATATATATCCGCACAAGTAATTTCATCACCTTTCTAGTCGGCATCCAGAACAGTCTAGTTTCTTACAAGCTCTCATTCTGTCGGCTGAATCCTTCCTCACCAAGCAATGCGGATCAAGCATGTACTTGTAGATATCATTAATCATGTCAGCCAAACATGATTCATGCCTTCACAACCTCTGTCATCAACAGTAACCCATCCGGAAAGCAGTCTGATACTCTGCCAGTCAGTTCTTCCTCTGTTTTCACTGTCTCTCAGGAATCCGGTACTCAACCATTCATATCTTTTTCCTTGTCCGTCACCGGAGGCTAAATCCTTGGAATATACCACTCAAGGTAGTCCTCTTGACTTCCCCAAATCCGCACTGCACCAAGACACTTCCTCTGAGAGATCCAGACCAATCTGTCGGACCTTGCCACATGCTCTGTTCTTCTTCACCGGACCACAACATTCTTTATTCTGACTTCCGGTAGAGACACATTATGACTTGCGGATATGTGGGATGACCTTTGTTGCCATCAATGACAACAACCATGAATCCATATAGTGTCTCTTGCCAACATGAGAATGATCCACTAAGATACACTAAGTCTCATATACTCTCTCCAAGAACAATCTCTTCTCAAATTCAAATATGAACTCACGTCCATAACAAGTGAAGGCTTCTCGGTCTTTCTACTGAAACTTAACCATTCCAACACATGATCCCTACAACAAGAGATCTCAAGCCTCACCTCAAGTCTCTCTAGTATCCATGAGCATCCATCAACCAATACATGCCAGCTTCAAATGCATCCTGCAAAATCATGAAGCTTCAAGCAAATGATTAATACTCAAAACCAAAAAGAACAAACAAGATCACTGTCAGAACTCCCACTGCACATCTACATGATCAAGAAGCCCATCATGACATCATGATCTAACCATCTCCTCGTAAGAAGATCACATACAACAAAGCGTACAATGATGCAAACATCCTGTCTCAAGAGAACATGTATCATGCCAAAACTTTAAGCTAGCATCAAGAGTAAATCATGACATAGTAACAACATCTCTAAACAAAGGATAAACATGTCATACTGACAAATCATAAACCTGACACCTCAATCAAGATGTCAACATCTCCAAACATATGAAGATAACCATCTCCTGACAACAAAACTGAAAATGTCAAAGAACTCTCAAAACCAAGAGCTCCTCCATGACACCAATATCCACTGCAGAAGATCATCCATCACTTATGATGAATCCAACATCGCTGCCGAAGCTCCCACTAAAACTGTGATACCAAGCTTATCAAGGCATCATGATAACCATCCTCTCAATGAAGATCATCCATGGCTCTAACACAATCTAACAATTGTCCTATGCAATATCAACAGCACAAAAGAATAAAATAGAACCAAGATCTCCAAGTCAAGAAGATAAAACCATCACTGTCAAAAGCTTACACTAAACTATGTAACCAAGCTATCCATGACATTATGATAAACATGCTACAAGTCCCAATAACTAACTATCTGTACACTCTAATTATCCATCCTCTTATCCCAAAGCAACATACCAAATACACAAATGACACTAGACAGTCCACATCTGAGTCATCCCACTGCAATCAAATAGGTGATCAATCCACAAAACTACATAACTCGTAGATCCCAAACATGAAACATGCAAACTCATCATCACATTAGTAACTTGCAAACTGAGATACCAAGGAAGACAATCTGTAGACTTCAAGACTCAACCATCAAATCAATTCTAGATTCAATTTGCCAACAAGTCCACAAATGAGTGATCGTAGTCAAGGAACTAATCAAGCATATGCTATAGAAATGATGAGTGATAAATCACATACCAAAATCTCCACACTGAGAAAGATACAAATCTCCTCACATTATGCATGAAGCATACATACAAATCTGCAACTATCTTACATCCAGAAACACCATATCACTGACATACATGTAGATCCATATCCACTTATCTTCTGGAAAACACACCAGTCTGAAAAACACCAATATAGTTAAACTAGAATAATGGAATAACATAGATAAGCATAACCATAGATTTTTGAACAGAATATCTACAAAACCCTCAGATCAAATCAATATGAAACTAAGACATGCAAGTACAACCAACCAAATGAAATAGAGGTCCAGGAACTTCAGTCCCACTTGTAGGCCAACTCCACAACCATCACCATGTATAAGCATACAGAGGAACTAGGTTGTTCCAGAAGATTTCAAACCATCCAATAATTAACTCCACAGCCTACATGCATTCGAGGTTAACAAAATAATGCCTTCCAATGCCAAGGACTAAAACCAAGCACCCAACATAAGAACACCAAACCATAGTCATGACAACCCAAGTTTCTCAATGTGATCAGGGAGCCAAGAACAAACACCCAACATGAATACTTTGCTACAAACGACCATAGAATGAAAGAACATAACCACCATGCATGAGGGTTATTGCATACTGTCAAATAGGAGTGCCAGATCAATATCATACTAAATGTAACCACATGATCAACTCCATAACACTCCATCTTAAGTTTCCATAACTCAAAATTTGTGTCATTAAACATCCCCATCTCTATTCTTCTAGATGTGCTTCCCATCTCATTCCTGCAACAAGATTTCAGAATACTCTACACGGACTCCCACTCAACCTAAGATTAGTACACAAAACCCCTATCCAACAACTAGGACCAAAGAGAATAGCTCTTATACCAACTGAAAGGAAGCTAGGTGTGCGGAAATCGTTTCCTACACTAATCTAATGAGGAGAGAGAAGTGCAAATTCATTTTAACCTTTACAATTATAGAATGTTTAACACAACAACAGAGATATTGCAGCAATGCACCACATAAGAATGTAAGACAGAAGAAGAGAGACACAAGATATACGTGGGGAAAACCCTTATCGGGTAAAAAACCCCACACTCCAAAACCTGCACAATGTATTATCAAAATTGCAATGGTTTACAATACACTTGTAATGCAATCTCTTAGAAGTCTTCGACACTCATATCTGGAGAGAAACCGATAGCATAACAACACCTGTTAATCACCCTCTCAATCTCCTCTCCAAGCACTTGTTTATAATGAAGTTTTTAAGGCAAAACTGAACATATCTTGGAATGGGCGTCCAACTTGGCCTCATGGCCCAAAACCCATGCCTAGGGACACTTGTTCAACACTGCAACATGGTCATGACACTTGTCATATCACCCCATCCCAATATGGTCACCTATTTCCAATTTGGGCAATGACAGATGCTCTTACGCACCAACCGGCTGTCATAGAATCTGTCATAGCTGTCATAACTTACAGCTGTAAGAGAATCTATCATAAACAAGCTATAAATAGCATATTCTCTTACAACATGACATAAACCTCCTTAGGGCACCCAAAGATGCCTTCTTCCAAGATGCCTTGTGACACATGTCTTCACCTGTCATAGAACCTTCTATTTTTGACTCTTACATGTCATAAAACTGTCATAGGAATCTGTCATGACTGTTTCGGTCAAGATTCACTTACACACTAGTCAAGATGCTGACACATGGCAGAAAACCTCTACCACACAAAGGGATGCCTATCTCCACATGGAGTGAGTTGACAATCCTAGTCACTTTACAAGTGGAGTGACAACTCATCGTGCCACTTCACACTAGATGACAAAATAGGATGTGCAACAAAATTACAACATAGGCTAAGTAAATAAATTACATTACAATAATAAATGCAAGGAATGACCAAGGTTGACACACCTTAATTCCCAACAACTAGGACCTAGATCTCACTTGTTAAAAAAAATCTTCTGACACTTGTTGATTTGAATCATTGGGGCAAATTTGGTGGAAACCCTAATTTCACAATAATTCCTTCAAATCTACTCCAAATGACCTCAAATCTAGACTATAATAGCTTCAATATGTCCTTGATCAACCCTCCAAAATTAAAAAAATCATTGTTTTACAACCCTAGGAGTGAATTTGGTGGAAACCCTAATTTTGCAATAACTCCTTCAAATCTACTCCAAATGACCTCAAATATGGACCACAACAACTTCAATATGTCCTTGATCAACCCTCCAAATATTAGAATTTTTTTTACTGCATTGAGAAATATGTGCTTCATAATTTGACCTTTGGAATAAAAAATTTGCCTTATTTCTTGTCTTCTAGATACCAAGATGATGCTCTAATACCACTTGTAATGAAATAACTTGCACAAGAGAAGAATATAATAGGAAATATGCCACAAATACTTGATAATACTTTAGAATAATAAGCCACTTTGAGGGGGAAAACCTCCAAAAGTCTCCAATAAGAAGACAATCCGCAATATGATGATACTTAACTAACTATTACCTCCTATATATACCATACTTATGTCATGGATGCCACTTAGGCCAACTTAACTACCTATATAAGACTAAATTAATGATCGTATAACTTAATCAAGGGTTGTGGTAGCCACAAGATGACTACTCATATCCTTATGCAGACTATAGGATTAAGGGCATAGCAACATTTTTTATTACATCGAGAGGCATACTACAATGGTAGCAAGGGGTGGATTGTAATGGTGTGATTGTGTTAACAAAACCCATTAATTAAAATTTGACAATCACTTTCATGCCAAATTAATATTTAGTAATATACATAATATTAGTGATGCTTTAGCAAAAAATTAAAAAGTAGTAATAAAAACAAGTGGAACACACTATATTGAAATTATGTGCCAATGATTTTTATGAATTTTTTATTTAACTATTTTAAATTTTTTTTATATATGTATCTATTTTATTAATTTGGAAATATAAAATAACTCTTGAAATAAATGTTAAAGTAAATAATTTGTTTTTATTTATTTTTTTAAAATTTATTAAAAAATGGTTGTTGTCGGTGTTGATGGTCTAACAACACATGAGGATGGATCCATCAGAAAAAGTGATCTAGGAAGTTTGTTCCCAAAGTGTTTCATGAGATTAATGTGCAAGCAAACAAAGTTAGACTTGAGGTGGCACACCTATAGTTTCTTTTGTATCATTGGGGAAATGTCACATGTATAGTTGCCAGAGTTTTATCGACTCCACCCTCCAACAAGGATCACTATCCTAATGGACATTGATGTGGATGTAGTTAGAATGCTCGTGGTGGACTCAACTCTCTGTCATATGCTTCCTAGCCCCCTTTGAGAAGAGCTAGGGATTGGTCTGCTCATGGTTGGTCTCAACCATCTTGACCACCTTCAACCTCTTTTGAGCCTCATGACTGAGATGTCTTTAGATGGCCAGATATTGGAAAATTTTCTCATCTTACTTTGGCTACTTCTCTTGTTCATAACACTCACCCTCCTATTAAAGAAGAAAATGGAGAGCATGTGATTATTGACTAGTAGTCTATTCTTGATGGCCAAGAATGTTTGGGGAAACCCAAATGGTCATGATCCTTGACCATCTTGTAATGTCCCCAATTTTGGAGTGGTCACAAAAGAAGGTTCGGGAGGCTTGGTGGTCTCCTAGCCTATGGTAGATTGCCTTGATGGATGATTTCATTCATGCCGAAGACGGGATAAGTTATAATATCTTGATCATGTGTATGCTCCCATCCTTGTGGAGATCTAACTTGATGTATGATTGGTTAAGACGACCTATAAAGGAAAGATTAAATGATAAATAATCTCTACCCTTGGTGAGATTAGAGAAGACTTGACAGAAGATAAATCCACATCTTTAATTTGGATTTTGGATGCCAAGGTATCTTGAGGTAGGTCAGCTCCCTAGAGAAAGGAAAAAATAGATTTTGAATAAGGAAAATCCCAATCTAGGTCAGTCATAGTGAGTTGCCAAGAACACTTGGAGGTCGGCATTGAAGAGAAAAAAAAGGTGATAAAACAATTATATACCTGCCTAGGTCAGCCTACACATAAGGAGGGTAAAAATGTGTATAAATATAAGTTATTTTGGTGGCATTTGGGCATCATTCAAGCATTCATTCATTCAGCAATTTGGAGTTTATCTCTTAGCAAAGATCTTGGGACGAAAACCTCAAGCATCTTAGCGGAGTTGGACGAAAACCTAGTTCTTCTTGTAGAGGATTCCGTGACGGGAGTTCACTTGCACTTCATTGTTTCTGGAGTAGAATTGCATATCAGATTTGAAGATCATTTTGGAGGAGTTTGTTATCATTATTTTGCATTATTTTTGGTATGTACAACCTTAGGGTTTAGGGCAGATTTGAGCTGGGGTTGTTTGTCTTGTTCGCCCAAGCTTTTGGGTGTAACTGAAGACTTGTTAAGTTCTGATTTTTATAGCAGCAGACTTCTGGATTTATTTCAGTCATTTGTGGCTGCAAATTGAAGTAATTTAATTGCATATTTTGTGGTGGAATTCAAATGTGATGTTGGCAATATTGTTGGCAATGATATTATGATGATTTGTCATGTTTCATGGGAAGTTGTATGCAATTGTTTAAGTCTGATTTAAAGTGCAGTAGTTAGGGTTAGAGTAGAAAACTAGGGTAGAATTCCAAGTAAGTTGATTTAAAGTGCATAAGTTAGGGTTAGAGCAGAAAACTAAAGTGCAGAATTCAGAAAATTCATTTGAAAATCCTATGAACCCAAAATTGTCTAGAATATCCATTTTGGGATAATATAGTGGTATCAAAGCCATGATCTTGCTAGCCTAGAGGGATTTATCATACATGGAATAGTGAAGAAGGGTTTGTCTTGGCTTATAAGTCATGGATGCTAAAATGGTGGAATCCTTTCTTGCATCTTTGTGGCAACTTCAAGTTGATTTGGAAAGGCAGTTGGATAGGTGGAATACTAAAGAAGAATCTACATGAATCATTGAAGAGTACAATGCTTTTAATTCCAAGATAGCTACTCCTTTTGAACTTTTCTTGAAGTTTCATGAAGCTATAAATCTGGGAAAGAAAAATCTCTATGCATACACTCAAAAATTGATGAAAAGGAAAGAAAAATTGGAAGTCACCATTGAAGAAAGGTTAGATAAGGAAGAATAAGTACTTGTTGGTGACTTACAACCTACAAGTAATCAGGAGGAAGACAAAAATCAGTCAACATGCATTGAAGTTTGGACTCCAAGCCCTAGAGAAGATGAAGACAAGAGTTCACTTCAGCCCTATGAGGATAAAGACAAAGGAGAGTCACCTTTTGAGGTTACAAGTGAAGAGTACATGGGACTTCATGATAGCTACATGGGTGAAGAAGATGTCACCATGGAGGAAGAGTTACTTGTTGATGATTTGTATCATGAGGATGTGGGCGAAGAAACATCACACATTGCAAACAACGAACACCTAAGACTTCATGATGACCACATGGTTGGAGGGTACACTATAGTGGAGGTTGCCAAACCTACAAGGTTCGATCGACTACAAGAAGGTATGAGTTCAATTGTTGTTCCTTTGATTGAGCCTAGCATTACTTCATCACCTTTGCATCATAATGGCAAGAATCAAAGGGTAGTTTGGATGTCTTTGAGATGGATATTGTTCATACATTTAAGGATGGTTTAGAAAAATTGTTATGTAGTGAACAAAGAGATGTTGCTAGGGTTGATTTAGATTGGTAAGAGATGAATGATCCGTTGGTGATTAAGGAGGTCATAGTAGTACATTCACTTCCTAGGTCAACCATTGAGGAAGATCATGAGGTAGAAGATTCTACCTACTACTTTGATGGAGATCCTTTGATCAAGCATAATGATGACTTAACTTCCACACATGGGTGTAATGGAGAAGATGTCAAGAAAGAAGTTAATTTGTGGAGGCATAAGCGTGATATGTTGCATGAAGACCTTGGGTCCCATAAGTCACATCACTTGGAAGGACAATTCAAGACACATGAAGGTAAGCTTGTGGAAGCCCTAACTCATTTTGACCATGTTCATAAAGTGATGGAATGTTTGTGTTGGAAAGCTCTAGAGAGACATGAATACTTTGAAGAAGATCTATATCTTGCTGGTTTTCAAGAGCTCTAAGAGGCCTTGGCTAGGGTGAAGTCAAACTACTTGCATCTACTTACGGATAGAGATCATCTCTTCAAGGTTGGTGAGATATATGCTAATGCTTTGATAAGGGAGGAAGATGAAGTGGATAGGATCACCTTTGAGCTTAAGGACACTATGGATTCCATGAAGAGCACTCAAGAGGCCCTTCAAGAATTGGAAGATCATGTGAAGAAGCTTCGTTGGGAGTTGAGCATGGCACACTCTTCATCATACACAATAGAATTTCATACTTCTATGGCAGCCACATTCGATGGAGAACAATGCAACATGAAGGTGGCAAAGAGTAGAGGCATGACAGATGGACTTGAAGGCTCCTATGATGAAGTCATGAAGATAGAAGAGACTTATGCACATGAGGATTCATCTTGGAGCCATAGGACAGAAGTTATGACACATGACACACATGATTTTCCATTGGAGACTTCCCTTGGACCCACACTAATTGATGAGCACTCACTCATGGAGGAAGAGGAGATAAGGTCTATGAAGACATCACTAAAATGCATGAGGTAAGATCTAATTTTCTAGTTTACAACAATAGTCCTTTGTCTCCACCTCATCATGACATGACAGCCAAAAGGATCAGCCTTGAGGCTTGTGATTTTCATGGAGAGACTCATGTTGGATTGACACGTGATGGAGAACATGCAAAAAGGAGGAAGGAGATATTTGAAATGGATGAAGACATTATGGAAAGGTATGACAACAGCTCTGATTTTCTGATTTGGAACAACAGTCTTTTGTTTTTGCATAATCATGAGTTGGCAGCCCTGACACATAAGGAAGTTAGTGGAAAGACTCCTCCCATTGTTGGCACTCATTTGGGAGTCAAACATGAGACCTTATTTGTGTGTCCAAGACACAAGAGGACCAAGTTAGTACACCATGAGATGGAAGAGGCAAGGAAGATTTGAAACATGTGGCATAGAAAGGAGGAGCATTGTACGGTGGCCAAGCAAATGAAGCAATCAAATTTGCATAGTGTGAGGTATGATTCAGAAATCTTTGTTTGTTCACATAGCTTGCCCCATAAGGATTTGTTGTCATATCTTTTGGAGAGCCATTCGAAGGCTCAAGTCATAGACATGGATGGAGTGTTGGAGCACACACTTAGCAGATCAACCACTAGTGCCTTGTCTTCACATGATGAGGGATTCATAAGTGATTCAACTTTTGATAATTCCTTGGACATCCTTAGACAAGATGAGGAGTTGGGTAGTGATATGATGCAACCCTATCATCTTTTTGATCCTTTGGTTTAGAATTATGTGATGCATACCATGGAGGCACTTGCATTTGATTGGCATACTTTGGAGATGTAGCTGGTTCATATGCCTAGGTATGGAGACATTGTTCTAATTTTTTTATTTTGAGGCACGAATGGGTGTGTTGCAGTTGGGCTATGGCATTGGGCTTGGTCGTGAGCATGATGACATTGGTTTTCCAGCCTTAGTTCATGAAGATCTATTCCCTACATGGTTTGAAGATGGTTGTTCTACTTCACGGTGCATGGATTACCTATTGAGTTCTTGGGGGACATTAGTTGTTCTGGAGTTGGGAGGAGAGTTGGATGATCTTCTCGCCATTAGAGGATGGCATAGGGATGATACTCTATCACCCTATGTCCTTGGAGACACTATTTGCATCCACATAGGGTTGGTTTTCAGTCAGGAGGTTGTTGTTCTAATCTACATCAGCAGCCTAGGAGGAGATGATATGTATTGTCTTGTACCTATGATGGGAGTTTTGCACATCGATGGGAGATATACAGGACTTAGAGAGTGGTTTGATGTTGCTAGCACTTTAAGATGCTTCCATCTCTTCATGATTGTCAGATGTGATGATAAGATGATTTGGGATCCCAGTGGTGGCATGTTTGGTACATCACTTCATTGGGATTTTGATGAGTTGCTTCACAACTCATGGAGCATTGATGATTTTGATAGTGTGGAGAAATAGAGGCTTGGAGATAGGTGGGCGTGTTCCAAATTTCATGCTCTTCATCACTTGTTGACAGGCATGTTTCTCTTTAAGGCTTCGGATTGGACTAACCATTTGTTCTTGATGGATGGAGCCTTGGGAATTTTTGAGGCTATAGGACTTGTGGTTGTGAGCATATTTTTAGATTTTGGAGGATGGGGCTAGGTCGAGATCGAGTGTGTATGGCTTCGGCTACCAGAGCTAACTTCGCATTGCATTCTTCACATTCGTCTTGGGAGGTACAGCCGCAGGTTGAGATTTTGTGTGGTCACAGAGCATTTGGACAGATGGAGATACATGTCATTTGAAACTATCTCATAGGATGCAGGATATTTGGGTGGATGGAGGTACATGTCATTTGACACTACCTCACTTGCTGCATACTTGCCACTGATTGAGGACAAGCAATTCTGAGAAGGGAGGACTATAATGTCCCCAATTTTGGAGTGGTCACAGAAGAAGGTTCGAGAGGCTTGGTGGTCTCATGTCACTTGTTTTACCCTTGAGGTTGATAGCCTATGGCGGATTTCCTTGATGGATGATTTCATTCATGCCGAAGATGGGATAAGTTATAATATCTTGATTGTGTGTATGCGCCCATCCTTGTGGAGATCTAACTTGATGTATGATTGGCTGAGACGACCTATAAAGGAAAGAATATATGATAAAATAATCTCTTCCCTTGGTGGGATTAAAGAAGACTTGAAAGAAGATAAATCCACATCTTTAATTTGGATTTTTGGATGTCAAGGTATCTTGAGGCAGGTCGGCTCACTAGAGAAAGGAAAAAATAGATTTTAAATAAGGAAAATCTCAGTCTAGGTCAACCATAATGAGCTGGGCACCAAGAACACTTGGAGGTCAGCCTTGAAGAGAAAAAAAGGTGACAAAACAATTATATACCTTCCTAGGTCGGCCTGCACATAAGGAGGGTAAAAATGTGTATAAATAAAAGGTTATTTTGGTGGCATTTGGGCATCATTCAACCATTCATTCATTCAACAATTTAGAGTTTATCTCTTGGCAAAGATCTTGGGACGAAAACCTCAAGCATCTTAGAGGAGTTGGATGAAAACCTAGCTCTTCTTGTGGAGGATTTTGTGATGGGAGTTCACTTGCACTTCATTATTTTTGGAGCAAAATTGCATATCAGATTTGAAGATCATTTTGGAGGACTTTGCTATCATTATTTTGCATTATTTTTGGTATGTGCAACCTTAGGGTTTAGGGCATATTTGAGCTAGGCTTGTTTGTCTTGTTCACCAAAGCTTTTGGATGTAATTGAAGACTTGTTAAGTTCTAATTTTTATAGCAGCAGACTTCTGGATTTTATTTTGGTCATTTGTGGTTGCAAATTGAAGTGATTTAATTGTATTTTTTTTTATGGTGGAATTCAAATGTAATGTTGACAATATTGTTGGCAATGATATTATGATGATTTGTCATGTTTCATGGGAAGTTGTATGTAATTGTTTAAGTCTGATTTAAAGTGCAGAAGTTAGGGTTAGAACATAAAACTAAAGAGCAGAAAACTAGGGCAGAATTCTAAGTAAGTTTGATTTAAAGCACAGAAGTTAGGGTTAGAGTAGAAAACTAAAGTGCAGAATTTAGAAAATTCATGATTTTACACATCTCCTAATGCTTTAGCTCTTGCTACTTAGTGACCTTTTTTCTTGTTTCTCTCTTTGGTTTTGCCACTTATACATGGACTTTTGGAGTGTGACTATTTCGACCAACCTTTTTATTTGTGTGGATATGTGTAATACAAATCTTTATACAAACTAATATAAGACACTTATGCATAAAAAAACTATTAAAAAATAAAATAATTCTTCAATTAAAACAAAATAAATAATGTTTAAAATAAAATAATTTTTGAATAAATATTAAATTAAATAGTATTTATGTCTTTTCTATCTATCTATCTATTTATGTATCCATGCATCTATTTGACAGTTTAGATAGAGATTAAAAATAATATTTTAAATCAAATAGTTCTTGAGTAAAAGTTATAGTAAATAATTTGTTTTCATTTAATTTTTTGAATTATTGTATTGTACTATTAAAAAATAAAATAACTCTTCAATAAAAATAAAAATAAAATAAATAATCCCCCTCCTCATTCTTTTTTAAAGGAAGTCTGCAATACAAATCACAAGCATCCTCTTCCTATATATCACATTCAGTTTAATCTAAAAGCACTTCTATCTCTAAAATAAATAATGTCTATATTTTTTCTTATGTACTTTTTTTTATGGGAGCCAAAGCTGAACCTCTTATCTAACTTTTAATAATTTGTATGTCTAAAACTAAACTCTTGTAAATTTCAACATATAGGGGAAAAGACCCAATAGGTGAGATAGTTCCAATGGCTAAGAAATTATATGTGCATTTAAGGCCCAATATTTTTTATGTTTAGTACCAGTATATGTGCATTTGAGGCCCAATATTTTGAAAGTTCAGTACTAGTAGTTGTGACTTTAAGGTTGATAGTGTTACTATAAGTACTAATAATTGAATGAAATGTGCCCTTTAAAAAATTTAAAAAGCAACCAATCATGTGATGCCACATCAGCCCACCAACAAAACATGACTTAATGCACACCTATTTGTCCACCCTTTTTGGGGGGAACTGTTTGACACCTCAACAAAAAGCATGCTGATGTGGCATCATATTTGATGATGTGGCCCTGAAACCTTAGTTATAAGCAGGGGCATTGCCAAGTAAGCTACTGTAAAAATTTTGGGGTAATTTGAAATTGCCACCTATGATTTAAAATTTATTTATTTTCCTCCACTAATATTAGTTATGCTTATTTAATTTACTCATTTATTTACACACTAACACTAACATTTGAAAGATCATTTATTTTCCTTCACAAAAACACTCTTGGATAATTAAAAAAGAAACTCATAAAAGTTCAATTTTGTTTCAATAATTCGAAGCGGTGAGGAAGGAAAGATGGTAAAATGTTTGTGGAGAGGACAGGGGAATGTGGAGTCCACCAATCAAAAGTGCATTCCGTTATCCACATCGCAAACAAAATGCCACTCATTACTCTCTCTCCCTGCCCTGTCGTCCCCCACACTCATCCATGGACATCTCTTGCCACTCTCTCCTCACGTTCAACACCACTTCCACTTCCACTCTCTGCCCACTAAACAGAACTTCCTACTCCTATTCCTCCTCCTTCCCTCTTCAGAAGAATAAGAAGAGGGGAATACTGTCATGCAGATGCAGTGACAATGGCAATGGCAATGGAGGATGGGGGAAACTGAAGGGAGTGCGTGTGGGAGCAATGGCTGTGGCAGCTGCGCTTCAATTGCAATTGCAATTATTATGCGGGAGTGCCACTGCCAACGAATTTGACATATTGAATGCGGCGCCGCCCAAGGAAGGGGAAACATATGTGTTAGACGATGCAAATGTTTTGAATCGTGTGACCAAGTCCGATATCAAACGCCTTCTCTCTGACTTGGAGACTCGCAAGGGTTATCACATTAACTGCGTCACTCTACGCAAACTCACTGTAAGTCAATGTCAATTTTGATGTTGATGTTTATTTAGTGGCATTTAAGTTGACAGAAAAAGAGTGTTGCAGAGCAAAGCAGACGCATATGAGTTTGCAGACTCGGTGTTGGAGAGATGGTATCCGAGCGTGGAAGAAGGGAACAACAAGGGCGTTGTGATGCTGCTCACCAGTCAGAAAGAGGGAGCCGTAACGGGAGGCCCTGCCTTTCTTCAGGCTGTTGGAGACCAAGTCCTTGAGGCTGTTGTTTCACAAAATCTCCCTGGTATCTATCTCCTTTACGTAATCATTTGTAATGATTGAGGACTTAATCAGAAAGTAATGGAGCTAATCACACATTACCTTACTTAATGTTGCCAGACTGACAAAGGCACTGCCATGCCCTTTAGCTGTAGTAGGAACCAGCTAACCATCAAATTGTACATACAACATCAATTTCACATTAAAAATCACAAGAAGAGGCAACATATCTCATTGTAATTTGTACCCAATAATCTCCCTTAATATGTCCTTACTTCTCCCTTTCCACAGGAAGAAAATAACAGATAGTTCATCATACATCATAAGAGCCATGTGGACTGTCTATAAGACTAGAGATATCAAATTTATAATTCTACAAAACTTTTGATTGCTACAAAGGTACAACTTATTAGCAAATTTTTAACATTTGAATTTGTTGCCTCAATCCTTTGCAAAATATATGTGAGCGACTCTTCCAATGGACAATGACAGATTTCATTACAGATGTGAGAATATCACCTTGAACATGGTGACTTTCTTTTATGTTTGAAAGGGGCAGCTCCTTTGTATGATGGGTGATTTACATTTCTCTGTACTTTCTACCAAGAAACACAAAAGGAGCAGGGAAATAACAACAAAAGAAAGGTAGAAAAATAGAAACCCTGGTTCGACTGAAAATGCAGAGGAACACCTGGGTAACTCAAAAAAGAGGAAAAATAAGTGGATTAGAAGCTCCTCCTTCTTACTGGTGATGGAGATATGGATTTGTACAATAGGCCAGTTGATGTCTTATAGAAATACAAAGGTTTTTTCAGATTCGGTAACGTGCAGGTGATACAAACACCCACCTTTCAAAACCAAGCATCACAAAGTATGACAGAGAGAGAGAAAACATGACATAGTAGAATATGATTTATTGAGTATAGTTGAATTCCATTCAACAAGCTGAAATCAGATTCTGTAAAAAGGAAAATTGAGCATCCATTCATGAGCAACACTGGATTTCATCATGCTAGAAATTACATTTCATGGACGTTAATGAGAAAATTATAAACAAAGTTGCATAATCAAAGAGGAGAAGAGTCTCTACTAGTATATGGACACAAACTTCCAATCCCTGGCAGCTTTTGGAGATGCTTCGAGCTTTTGTAAAACTAATGAAATGACTAATCTATGACTTTTACTCAGTACTCTCTAAAACTTATTTTTAAACCTAGAACATCCCAGCCCTTATTATTTTCACTTCTGCTTTACATTGTATGGTGGACAATATTGCAGGACTTTTTTCCACCTTTTTCTCCAATCACGACTTCAATCATAAATTACAATTTTGCATGTATTTGGTCCATAAATAAAAAATCTTTACACACTTTTATAACTTATTAATTCTAAGAAGAATTAAATAAGTCTAATTTTGTCCAAAGACAAATGTAACTTAAAGCGGACCCTTTTTGTGACACCATTTACATGATAAGACTTCCCACACTTACCAACTTAATGTGACTCTAAGAACCCTAGGTTACTTGACAATACATGAAGATCAATTGGTGAAATAGAATGTTAGTTCAATATCTAATGAATTGAGCAATTGAGTTGATGAAAACTATATAATATGAAGGTTAACCATTGTTAGATCAAATGTATGAACTGTAGTTTAAAAACTTGGAGAGTAACTTGTCAACTTGCAAACTAAATGGGCATGGCAAGTTAATTGCCCAATAATTCGCCCCCAAGTTATTTGGTGAGTAGTCGCCGAAAAACTAGCTGATAAATGGGCAAAACTCGTGAGTCTAATAGGGAAACTCTCCAAGTGGGGAAAAAGACCAGCCTTTTTTTCATTTTCTCATATACACAATTGTTCCTTTGACAACATTGCATTGATTTATAGACTGTTGGTTAATGCTTAAGAGTGATAAAGTTATGAAAAATGGCATGCGCCATGAAGGTTTGTGTGGTCTTGAAGGTCTTTATTTGGGCATGGTGGTGGAGGATCCACCCCTTGACCCTGCCCTATATCATAATAGGAAATGTGCCAAGGACGCTGTCCCTGGGCCTTGTGAGGGACATTGCCCCTCAATCCCATTGGGGGCTTTGCCCTCAGACCCCCACAAGGGTTGCTGCCTCTCAACCCCACTGTGGGCTGCCACCCCTAGACCCTCGCTTTGTTTTTAAAAAGCAAAAAAAAAAAAAATTGTTGGGTCCATTTTTTCCATGGATGAAACTTGTAAAAATACTAGTACGGATTTGTAATTTATAATCATATGACACTATGATGTGCATTGAACTTGTTTTTTGATCTATAAATGAAGGAAAAACTACTTATGACTTCTGCAAATTTAGTTTTATATGTTGTCAAATATTATTTACAAATTCGTGTTGTTTAAGTTTCAGAAATTTTACCGAGTCCCAAGTTTGAGTCAAATTTAATGCCTATTGAGTTTTTGAACTATGGTATGAATCACAATTGATATCACATATCCTTATCTAAAATACTAAGTTACTAGGTTCGTTTGTTTAGGGTCCCATTTGAAACACCCTTAAAAATTTAACAAAATAAAATTTCATCTAATAACAGAATTTCAGCAGAAAGATTAACTAACTTTCATGAAAGAAGTAATGAGTATAAAACAGTTTCTAGTTTTTAACCAACTTTCTCTTCCAATTGAAATAGTCTTTTCTATACTACATGCATGCGAAAACAAAGTAATCTAACTAACTTTAAATAACAGTTTTTCTTTTCAACAACTCAAATATATAAATAGTAAGAGAGGGATAGAAGAGTACAACTTGATTAGCTTCCTGCTGATTTGTTCATAGATCCTTCACTGGATTCTGGTAAAAGAAATATCAACAAGGGTTTTAACCACCCATCCAGACCAACTGGTCTCCCGTGCTTCTTCGACTGAAGAAACCCAACCCTTCATGAGGGTGATTATCTAGGAATCAATTAACAATATCATGCCTCTGAGCCTGGTGTCAAGATCCTATACCTCCTGATCAATCTTTTCCAAAGGTACCTCCTACTGGAAAGATCACTCTGATCGGGGTATATCTGGAACTTGATAGCTGACAGATGCCTAATCTGCATCGTAACCTTGGCTAAGGATTTCTAGTATATAACTATATATATATCTGACACTACTGTGTCGTCAGCATTCACCCTTGCTCGGCACTGACATTATTTCATATGTTTCATATTGCAGGGTTTTGAAAGAATACCAAGCATGGTTCATTTGACAACTTCAGATTCACACAGAGTATATAAACAAAAAGCATCTACCTTTCAGAGACCGCAACCCAATACCACAGAATAAATATGATATAAAACAGTCATTCCTACATGCGCATATATATATATATATATATATATATATATATATATATATATATATATATATATATATATATAATAGGAAACAACTCTTAAATTTTCTGCAAATTCGACAAACTTACAAAAATGGTTTTCATACAGATTTCTGCATACTAAACTTAAACCACAGTTTACAAGATGGCAGAAATAAAGGAGATTCAATAGCATAGAACAATCAATAGTTTGCTTCAGAACCATAGTTTACAGAATGGCAGAAATAAAGAAGATTCGATAGCATAAAATGATCAATAGTTTGATTCAGAATTGTGGAATATTAGATTGTGCATGGAAGACTTACGACTTGCCTTAACAAGTTTTTAAAATGCGTCTGGAAGAGAGACGTTGCTCCAACAGGTCTGAGATGGTTGTTCTAACTCCTGCGAATTACTTGATCAAAAGTGCAGATTCCAAACTGCAGAAAACTATTGCCTTTTCCAAAGTGATTTACAGAGATGGATATAAGACTGCTTCATGCAACAAGAGATCTGTATTTTTCTTCTTTCGAATGCTTGAGATAATGCCCCCTTCCAAGAGAGAGGTGCAAATGTCTATGTGAATGGCACGAATGATTGGAGAAAAAGAATGGTGACTAGGAAACTCACACCCCAAACAATATAAAGAATGCATGTCAAGAAAAAGAATGAACACCACAAGGAAATGCCCTCCTCCTACTACGATCTTATGTGGGCAGAGTGGGAGGAGTTACATCAAGACTCCAACTCACTCACTCCAAGCGCTCCACTAAAGGTAAGACATCACACAAAAAAAATTAAACAAAAGAACAATAATTCCCACTAAGAAATATTTATTAATACTTATAGTCATGTGCCTTGGCCAAGGCTACGGTGGATTAAACTTAGGCATGATTATTGTTTCTCGATTCTTGTAATCACCCTCTCCTTGTTGATATCCCTTTTATCGGTCACCTGATTGTCCTGCATCCACTTCGACAAAAATTGATGGTTAAACCATTTCCATGATACGGATAATAATTAATATCATTTTCATCAATCCCTTTTCACATATAAGTAAGAAAATATCCGCAATTAAAGAAAAGTCATCATATATATTTTCCAACAAATAATTTCACATTCATATGAAAGCAGTTGTTCTCAACTAACAACATAGTTAATATTTTATTGTTCAAACAAAAGGGGATGTAACACCATTGCAAGACCTAGTATTTCCTATTACAACATCCATACTTTTTTGGTGTTTTACACCTATAATACAAATCAAGGAAAGTAAGCAGGCTCGTTAAGGGATTGGCAAACTTATGCTAAGGACAAAACAAAACCCAAATTTGATAATTATTTGATTTTCCAATTACCTGAGTTGTGCTTCTATGAACAATGAATCAATTATCAAAACAGAGGAGTATAAAATTGGTTTCCCACAAACAACCACCTATTGCTTTACCTTTACCTAACCTCCATATGTAGTGACACTAGTTCATCATTAAACTTTAGGCTTTATTCCAAGACAACAACTTAGAACGATTTGGGATACATGGATTATGAACCCACTAAAGACCAATTCCCACAGCCATAATTATTACTAAGAAGAAGGCACAATTCACCTCATGCTAAAACAACACGTTTTGATCAAAGTTTACTGTTCAGTACAATGCTTATGAACAACTTTAAAATTCGGTAATGGCCATTTTATCCTTACGGTGTTGTGCCATGTGCAATATCCCATAGAAATAATAAGTCATCCTAACTATGAGACAACTACTTCATAAAACATCATTCTTATTTACAGCTATATATGAATACAAGGGATGCCTAGGTTTCATCTCAAAATGCGTTTATATTGCATAAGCTATAAGAAGCAAGAAAACCCAGTGCAAAGTTAATTTCAGTTTTGAATCGTGTGACCAAGTCCGATATCAAACGCCTTCTCTCTGACTTGGAGACTCGCAAGGGCTATCACATCAACTGCGTCACTCTACGCAAACTCACTGTAAGTCAATGTCAATGTTGATGTTTATTTAGTGGCATTTAAGTTGACAGAAGAAGGGTGTTGCAAAGCAAAGCAGACGCATATGAGTTTGTGGACGTGGTGTTGGAGAGATGGTATCAGAGCGTGGAAGAAGGGAACAACAAGGGTGTTGTGATGCTTCTCACCAGTCAGAAAGAGGGAGCTGTAACGGGCGGCCCCGCCTTTCTTCAGGTTGTTGGATACCAAGTCCTTGAGTCTGTTGTTTCACAAAATCTCCCTGGTATCTCATTTACGTAATCATTTGTAATGATTGACGACTTAATCAGAAAGTAATGGAGCTAATCGCACATTACCTTACTTGATATTGCTAGACTGACAAAGGCATTGCCATGCCCTTTAGCTGTAGTAGCTACCAGCTAACCATTGAATTGTACATAGTACATACAACATCAATTTCACATTAAAACTAACAAGAACAGGGCATCACAATAAGAGGCAACATATCTCACTGTAATTTGTACCCAATAATCAACATCCCTAATATGTTTCTTTAAGCATAAGAGCTTAACATGAATCTATGTACCCAGATCATTTAAAAACATACGAAATCCATGTTACTTAAAACTCCTTTGTTCCCTTCACATGTCCTTACATCTTCCTTTCCATAGGAGAAAATAATAGATAGTTCATCATACATTATAAGAGCCATGTGGACTATCTATAAGACTAGAGATATCAAATTTACAATTCTACAAAGCATTTGATTGCTACAAAGGTACAACTTATTAGCAAATTTTTAACATTTGAATTTGTTGCCTCAATCCTTTGCAAAATATATGTGACTCTTCCAATGGACAATGACAAATTTCATAATAGATGTGAGAATATCACCTTGAACATGGTGACTTTCTTTTATGTTTGAAAGGGGCAGCTTCTTTGTATGATGGGTGATTTACATTTCTCTGTACTTTCTACCAAGAAACACAAAAGGAGCAGGGAAATAACAACAAAAGAAAGGTAGAAAAATAGAAACCTTGGGTCGACTGAAAATGCAGAGGAACACCTAGGTAACTCAAAAGAGAGGAAAAATAAGTGGATTAGAAGCTCCTTCTCCTCAATGGTGATGTACATATGGATTTGCACAATAGGCCAGTTGATGTCTTATATAAATACAAAGTTTTTATCAGATTCGGTAGCATGCAGGTGATACAAACACCCACCTTTCAAAACCAAGCATCACAAAGTATGAGAGAGAGAGAGAAAACATGACAGTAGAATATGATTTCTTGGGTATGGTTGAAATCCATTCAACAAGTTGAAATCAGATTCTATAAAAAGGAAAATTGAACATCCAGTCATATTAAGATATACCCCTTGGAATATCCCTCTAGAGTCTAGTTGAGCTCGAAGTGTAGAGGAGTCTACTCACTCCTATAAGTTGGACAAAATCACCCTTAACTTGTTGACAAACCTCTTTCCAATCACCTTGATGACACCCTTGGCCTAGGTGATCGAGTGATGTTTTATGGTTTTGGGTTGTAGTGATTTTGGGAACCAACATTTTGGTGCCGTTGCCAGGGAAGAACTAAAAGGTTGAAGATTTTGAAGGCCTTGGTAGTGGTTAGTTTGTTGCTTGCATTTTGTTGGGTGTTGAAGTTGGCAGCCCGTCAACTTACACCAACATTTTGGCGCCGTTGTTGGGGATAAAGTCACTATAGCCGTTGTCGCGTTTAGGCAGCTGAAAATATTTTCAACACCCTTGTAGCAATCTTACAGTTGTGCATTGGTTGGATAAGTTTGGCATCTTGTCAACTTACACCAACATTTTGGCATCGTTGCTGGGGACAAATTAGAAGGTTGATCCGTTTAATGCCCTCGGTAATAGTGATTTGCAGTTGTGCATTTTGTTTGGATAAGTTTGACATCCCGTCAACTTACACCAACATTTTGGCACCGTTGCTAGGGAGAGATTATTGCTGGGTCGGAAATAATTTGAAGACTCTACTGATTGGAGAGCCCAGAATTATTTTGCAGCCTTGAAGATTGTCGCACTTCAAGGTTTTCCTCTTTGGAAGAGGTGGAGACTCTGTTGTCAAAGAACATGAAGAAATTTGCTGTTGTCTACTGTTGGTGAATCAAAGACCCCATTTCAAGTTGCAACAGCTAGTGAAATAAAGGTACATATAGTTTTCTTCCTGACCTTTGAAGTTTGATGTTCCTGTCATGTTGAAGGAACAAATTTGTGTGCCTCTTGCTTTCTACCCTGCATTGTAAAATGTTTTAGTCATGGCGAATTGGTATGAACATGGATACCCTAGGGATGCTCCTTTATATGCATCTTCTTATGTTGCAGACCCTAGAAACTATCTAGCTTTTGACCATTCTGGCAATGCATATTCCAATTATGGCTCTGCATGTTATACAAACCAAAATTTATATGCACCCATGCAAAATCAAAATGACTTAGCTATGCAACAATGTGAAATTGATAAGATTAAACAATTGCTAGAGCCCTTATGGCAGCAAGAAGAAGAAATAGAAAATCAAATTAGGTTGCTAAAGTCTAGGGTGCAGTCCAATGCATTCCCTGCTGCCCCAAAAAATCAAATTGCTCAGTCCCCTGCTCCTCCCTTAGATCCAATATACAATCAGCTTTTTCTCTCATGGGTTGACTACAAAACATGAGGCATGCCAACCAAGGTCTACAGCCAGTTGCCCAAGTTTGATGGGTACAATATTTGGGAAAGGGACACACATGTTTCATTTTCGGAATTCATGGAAGAACATCAATTTGAGGATGAGGACATGTGGATGAGGTTCTTTGTTAGGTCCTTGCGTGGAAAGGCAAGAGAATGGTTTATAGTTTTCCTGGGCAGTCTTTTGCCTTATGGAATGAACTTGTGGCAGCATTTGAAAATGAATTTGCCAAATGTCTTGACCTTGTTGATCTTGTCATAGAGCTGGAAAAAATTAAAAAACAAGAGGGAGAGTCAAGCAAGGTTTTTGGTCACAGGTTTGCTGTTGCTCTTTCCCATATTCCAAATGATTTCAAACCTAACAGTCCCGCTTGAATTGATATGTTTCTCGAAGCATATGAAACTAGACTGAGTTATGTGCGGGAAGATATCAAAATAACAAGTATGGAGCAGGCATATTTTTCCCTAGACTCCATGGAGAAAATGAGAGATGACTACATAAAGGGTTTGTTGTCCACAAGTGCATATGTTGCTAGTAATAAACATGCTGATTCAAACAACAGCAATATGGATACAAACAATCAGATGACTACAGCATTAGAGGAATATGATTGTGTAGTCAAAAGGGTAGAAGTGGAAGGTGGTGCATCATATGACATAAATGCAGATGATGAGGGTAATGTATGCACCTACCTTCAGTTGGATAGCTCATCAAGTGAAAGTGAAAATAATGAACCAATGGTGACTTCCAACCTAATGCTGAGGTATGTGGCTCAATGAACAATGAGGATGCTGTGTATAGGGATGAACAGTCAATGGGATCAACTTGTAAGGTTGATCATGTTGAGTATGCACAGGTAAGTAAAACATGAGATGAGCAAGAAACTAGTTTCTTGTTTGATTTGATGCCCTCCTTTGTTCCCGTTTGTGATGATGAAATAGTTGATATTTTCTTGCATGAGGTTGATGTAGAGGTGGTTGCACATGATGATAACTAATCAGAGATAGTTGTTGGTGTAGCCATGGAGTTTTAGTGTGAAGAGCTTGCCTTGGATTGTGAATATGGTGATCATGTGGACGCATATGAGAACTTGTTTCTTTTGTCCAAGGTATGTTGTCTTCCTCATGCCGAGTGTGCTTCATCTGAGCCACTGAGAAATGATAGAGAAATAAATGTGGAAGAAGTGTGTCATCAGTCTCATTGCAGCAGTGAGTATGACACAACAGATTGCCAAGGTGAATTTGAAACAGAGAGACAATTGGAAGAACTTGATTCTTCATGTGAGGTGTCGCATGGTTCTAATTTGTGTGCTGATGTTTTAAATTTTGGATTGAATTGTGTTCATGATTCAATAATTGAAGATTGTATCAGCACATGTGAAAGTTGTGTTCAAGAGCTTGGTGGAAATGCAAATGAATATGAGTCTTTCCACTTTGATGTGAAATGTTTATTAGTTCTTGAATGTGTTGGTCCTGCAGTAGAGGTTGAGTCATTTATATGGGACATTGATGTGAATGAGCAGCAAGGCATGTGTATTCTTGAACTTCAACAGATGGCAGCCCAACCTGAAGATATGACAGAGCTGGATTTTTTTCAGTTTGATTTGCAAGATGGGTTTCTTGTTATGGATCAGCAGTGCAGTCAAACACATTTCTCGTTTCCATGTGAATTGGAGGTGTTCTCCTTTTCCCTCAATTTGTATGATGAGGTCAACAAGTATAGTGAAGTTGCAGTTAATGATGGACATTTTTTCCCATCTACTTGTGATGCTGATCTGATTTTTAATATTTCATCCCTTGCTGTTATGAAAATGCGTGATATGGAATGGAATAGGTCAAGCACCTATTATTTATGGTTGCCATGCAGCAATATTATTTTCAGTGGTGAGGCTTGTCTTCATTTCAGGAAATTTTTGTGCAAGTTTGTGCATGTAGATGAAAGACTTTAGTTGTTGCAACCGAGTGATGAAAATTGTTTTGGTTTGAGGGAGACTAGCTCCTTCATTCAACTTGTCTTTGACAAAAGCAAGTAGTCTCAACAGTCTTGTGCAGGTTTGACTTGCAAGTGCCTACAAATTTTGATTACAATCAACTTTCCTTTTGTGCCCTCATGCCTATGACTGTATGTTGTCTTGTATATACACCCTTGTTGTAAATACATTGTTCCCCCTGTTCGTTTTTGCCTTTTGGTCTGCCTGGAGATGGTATGTGATTCTCGTTGTGCCACTGCTTGGCACACGTTCCCAATTAGAGCCAGTGTTGGCACCTAGGTTTTTAGCCTCATAATTGCACCATCTTGTCAAATTCATCAAATTTTCCTAAGGGGTCCCTGTGCTTTTACCCTGGTGCATGTTACTAGACTCCTGATTTTGGCTAACTCTAAAACCCTGAAAATTTGGCTAAGTCTAAATTTTGATGGATCCTCCAAATTCTAATTTCTACATTTCAACTCCTATGGATCCAAAACCCCTCTCAAACATCCTGACAATATATTTTAAAATAATTTAAAGTATAAGAAATTAAAATACTACCACTTATACTTAAATGTTATTTTAAAATATACCGTCTTGTCGGGATTTCGGGACCCACAAGGACTTTTGGACTCGGTCCTTGCAGGATTTTGGTACCCGAGTAGATTTTTGGACCTTTTCCAAAAAGGTCCAAAAGTTCTCAGTCCTCACGTGAACCCGGTTCTCACTTTCTCTTGCCCCCTGTGGTATACTGAAAAGTTTCTGGCGGGACTCCGAGGTCCAATGGGACTTTTGGTCCTGGTCCAAAATCCCTTTGCAACCCCGCGATCCACCAAAAGGTCCAAAAGCTTCTTGGACCCCCTGTTTTTTCAAGGCAAATTTGGAGATGCAAAAAATGAGTTTTCAAATAACTTTTTGAGGAAAGGGCTAAGTATTTTATGTAGTTTCGGGTCAAACTTTCAATTTTGACTTTTGGTACTTTTGGTCATGTCGAGATTTCGGGACCCATTGGGACTTTTCGACTTTTTCCAAAAGGGTCCAAAAGGCCTAAGCTCTCCCGCCAACCCGATACCCGTCAAAGGCCCAGGAACGTCCAGAAATGCGCCAACTTCCAAATTACCATTAATGTGAAATGGGTAGTTGAAAATGATGTTATTAATGCAATTGGTGGGGTTGTTACGGTTTTCCCTCCTAGTCCATCATCAAATCCGAGTTGCAAGTGAAATAAAAAAAGATTGAAACTCATTTAAAAAGGAGGTTGGTTTTTTTTGTGTGGTCTCCAGAAGACGCTACAGGTGCGGAAAGCTGTAGGGCAGCCATCGAAACGCCAGCTTAGCTCATTGAAGAGTGCAAACCTGTGAAGTCAAAGGAGTTGTTATTGTATATGGTTCTTGTTATAGAATGTCTCCAGGTCATTAGGTATGTATCCAGGAAGATTTCTCAATCATAGTTGGGTATTTTCCTTTGCCATGTTTGATGGCACGAATGTAATACTGGGTCAGATGAATGTGACAATATTCTAAAAATATTACAAGCTTTGTAATAATCTCTATCATGTTATATATGGGTATATGCAGGTATGTTTTGGATTACTATGTTCTTTTTCAAGATCTTGTATTTGGTGGTGTATGCAAATACATAGCTCATTGTTCCTTTTGATTTTAGTTTGTTATTTTCTTGATGAACTATGACTCTATTGCCCATAGAGTAGGCACCGGCCTAGAGCCATTTTTATCAACCTCACATCATTTTAAACAAACAAAAACATTAACCAGTGGTTTAGGGGAAGAACCGTTAATTCTGTGCATCCTTAACTATCAGTATAAGCAGGGATTTTTTTCAAGTGAATATAAATGAATCTATTTCATGTGGGTACATGCACAGTTACATCATCTATATAGGGGTTTTGTAACAGCAAGTTATTCTTGGTTCAATGACAGTTTTGGGATCAAGATAACAAGTTGGGTTTGGTTGTTCATTGGTTTTTAGTTGTTCATTTGGTTTGAATTCAATACATGTTAAGGTATAACCCTTGGAATATCCCTCCAGAGCCTAGCTGAGCTCAAAGTGTAGAGGAGTCTACCCACTCCTATAAGTTGGCCAAAATCACCCTTGTTGACAAACCTCTTTCCAATCACCTTGATGACACCCCTGGCCTAGGTGATTGAGTAATGTTTTAGGGTTTTGGGTTGTAGTGATTTTGGGAACCAACAAAACAATCCACTTTAGAAAGAAAAGGATATTGAGAAGCATGCTCAAGTTGATATTCTTGAAATTGTTTTGAGGAATGACTCCAATCAGCGCTTCAAATGAAAAGAAAGAGGAGGGAGAATAACTTGACTCATCATCAAACCTTATAATAATAGGGGTCTTCTTGAAGGTAGTATGAACATTAGCAGTATTAGTAGGAACAATATTTTTATCTTTGTAAAGCTAGGTGCCATCATCTTTGATACCATCAACAAAGAACATGTTATACACCTGTCCAATTTTTTTTGTATTCAGTTTCAAAATCTCCTCTTCTTCGCCTAGAGATTCCTCATCTAGTAATATGAGATTGAGGGGCAAGCAAAATCTTTGCCTCATCTCTAGGACTTTACCATGTAGGAGGAGGGATGCTTGCTTGAAAATACCACTTCTTCATTGGTGGCTCCAACAATATTATCTCCTTGAAATTACTCGGTAGATCTTTTACAATCTTCTTAATCTTTTCAGATGGTATCATGTTGTCCTCTATCTCCATTGCTTGTTGTTGTGCAACCATAATATTTGAAGAGTGGCATACCTAGAAGAGTGCCCTATCGCCGTACCCCTCTTGCACCACATTTCCTCCATCATAAAAACCATAACATTCATACAAGAGTCCACATTAATGCATAATAAACTAATCAAACTCATAGTTGCAAACAATCATATCAAATGTGTTGTGAATATAATCTATATTTCATAGCAAGTTTCACAATGCTTATGACCTTTCAATTATATGCATTTGTCATTATCTATCACATGGCATTCATCATAATAGACATAGGGTTAGATACATCATACCAGGAGGATAATTCTTGCCTTTGTATCCTTTAGAACTCTTAAGGGTTTATTCCTTCCTTCTCTGTTGTCTCTATATAAATCAGATGTTTTCCTCTTCTTATGTCAATGCTTCTTCTATATCTTATTGGCAGACCTGAATATGTGTTCTTCTTCCTCGATATTCCTTATTTCTATATTTAGAAAATATATCTGAAAATATATATTTAATTCTTGAAATAATCCTTCTTCCTTCTTGTTTTGTATAACTATTTCCTAAATCAGAATAGCTTACTATTATTCCTGATAATATATATATATACATTCATCATAATAGACATAGGGTTAGATACATCATACTAGGAGGATAATTCTTGCCTTTGTATCCTTTAGAACTCTCAAGGGTTTATTCCTTCCTTCTATGCTGTCTCTATATAAATCAGATGTTTTCCTCTTCTTATGTCAATGCCTCTTCTATATCTTATTGGCAGACCTGAATATGTGTTCTTCTTCCTCGATATTCCTTATTTCTATATTTAGAAAATATATCTGAAAATATATATTTAATTCTTGAAATAATCCTTCTTCCTTCTTTTTTTGTATAACTATTTCCTAAATCAGAATAGCTTACTATTATTCCTGATAATATATATATATATATACATTCATCATAATAGACATAGGGTTAGATACATCATACCAGGAGGATAATTCTTGCCTTTGTATCCTTTAGAACTCTTAAGGGTTTATTCCTTCCTTCTATGCTGTCTCTATATAAATCAGATGTTTTCCTCTTCTTATGTCAATGCCTCTTCTATATCTTATTGGCAGACCTGAATATGTGTTCTTCTTCCTCGATATTCCTTATTTCTATATTTAGAAAATATATCTGAAAATATATATTTAATTCTTGAAATAGTCCTTCTTCCTTCTTGTTTTGTATAACTATTTCCTAAATCAGAATAGCTTACTATTATTCCTGATAATATATATATATATATATATATATATATATATATATATATATATATATATATATGTTATTCCCCTTTCTAATCTGCATAGATTTCTTCTCTTATCTCTGCCCAAACTCTTATCTATCTCCACATACTTTTCCTCTATATTTCTGCTATAAAAACTCTCTTACCAATCTGCCATATGCTTCTCTTTAAATCTGCATCAGTCTTATTTAATGACATTATTTCAAGTTTTCATATGCAGATCTGAAAGTGAATCCTGATATCTATTTTTTATCTTCACATATTATCTCCTTTTATATATAATATGTCTCTTCAAAGGAGGCGACTTCTTGTATAGTTGCATCATTTGCTTGGTCTTATTTGAAGGCTCCCTTAGCTAAACATAATTTCTGCCTGTTTATCTTGGATCGCACCCCTTGTATTAGTTATTGTTGCTGATATGTATCGCTGCCCACCTAATGCTATGAATTGCAGCCTTGATGTAAGTCATGCCACTTGATCGCTTCCTCTACTTAATCAATTCGTTACCCCTTTATAATCATTGTTTACCTTTTTTTCTTGTTTATTGCTATGCATCATAAAAGGGTGGTCGGTCATGATTTGTCTTTGGCTAACAATTCCCTTTGATCGCTGCCTTTATTACAAAACAGATCGCATCATCAATTATAAATGGCATGACTTTCCTTTATAAATCTTAATCACCTTTCATATGTTAACTTTTGATGGCACCACCTTTTTATCAATCGCAAGACTTGTTATTCCTTAATCGCACCATATATCATTGTTTCTGTAAACTAAGGCGATTTGTCTTACATATATATATATATATATATATATATATATATATATATATATATATATATATATATATATAATGTTAATGATTACAAATTAGATATATTATATTTAATAGTATACTATATAATAACCATTATAATTATAATAATACTTAAATTGATAATATTTATAGTTGTATCTATATTTATCATTTATAAATACAATAAATATATTATATAATATCATTTAATATTATTACATATTAATAATATTATATATGTTTATTAAATATTATTATATACACAATTATCATCCAAATTAACGAAAACACCATATTTGACGAAAACGACTTCTCCGTCTTTATCATGATGTTTGAATCTTTAATTTAAACAATGCCTTAATATCGGGACATCACAGGCGACTCCGGAATTGAAGGATATAATGGAGGCGAAGGATGACTATGGCATGAATACATCTATGCATGTTGAAGATTGGGCCCCAAGCCCTAAAGATGACAAAGCCAACAATGCACTTCAGCCCTATGAAGATAAGATTGAAGAAGGTGCCACCATGAAAGAGGAAGGTATACTTGTAGATAACTTGCATCCTACAAGCCATTGTGAGGGTTTGGGCGAAGAAGCATCATACATTGCAAAAGAAAAATACTTAGGGCTTCATAATAATCACATGGAGGAAGGACATGCTATCACGGAGATGCCAAACCTACAAGGCCGAATCAAGGTATGGGTTATTTGGATGTTCCTAATATTCTTTCATTACCTTTGCATCATATTGGCATAGAATCAAATGGTGGTCATAAGGACAATTCAGAAATTTCAGCAGGAAGTGATCCAAGTGGATTGGATAAGCTTGATAAAGGGGTCATAGCAGTGTATACATCTTCTAGGCCAGCCATGGAGGAAGATCATGAGATAGAAGACTCTACTTACCACTTTGATGGAGGAGGTGACAATGAAGAAGTTGACTTGTGGAGACATGTCGGGGTATGTTGCATAAAGACCTTGGGTCCCATAAGCCACAACACTTGAAGGAGCAATTGAAGACAAATGGAGGTAAGCCTATGATTGCACTAGATCCTTTTGATCATGTTCATAAAGTAATGGCAGGTTTGTGTTGGAAAGCCCTAGAGAGGCATGAGCACTTTGAAGGAGATCCTTACCGTGCCGGCTTTCAAGAGCTCCAAGAGGCCGTGGCCATGGTGAAGAACAACTACTTGTACCTACTTGCGGAGAAAGATCATCTATTCAAAATGTGCGAGATATATGCTGGTGCTTTGAGAAGGGAGGAAGATAGAGTGGATGAGCTCACATTGGAGCTTAAGGACACCATGGATTCTTTGAAGAATCTTCATTGGGAGTTGAGCATGACACACTCTCCGTCATACAAATCAGAAATTCAGACTTCCATGGCCGCCACATCCAAGGAAGGACAATGCAACACGAAGATGGCAAAGAATGGAGACATAGAAGAAGATTTTGAAGGATCCTATGATGGGGTCATGAAGATAGAAGATCCAACTTGCAGCCATGGGATAGAAGTTGAGGAACATGACACACCCGATTTTCTGTTGAAGACATCACATGGACCTGCCTTAGTTGATGATTAGTCACACATGAGGGAAGAGAAGGTTAAGGTCTACAAGGACATTACTCAAAGGCATGAGGTAAGATCTGATTTTTGGATATATAACAGCAGTCCCTTACTCTCACGTTATCAAGTCATGACAGCTAAACGAGAAGATGTACAATTCAGATTTGAGGCAAGTGAATCTCATAGAGAACCCCTTTTTGGATCTACACTTGTGAGAGGACACATGGCAAAAGAGAAAGAAGTGATTGATAAGCTAGAGGACAGCTGGATAAGGTATGATAACAGGCCCGATTTTCTGATGTATGGCAGCAGTCCTTCATCTTCACATTATTATGTTATGACAGCCAAAACGATCAGCCTTGAGGCATATAAATTTCATGTGGAGTCTCACATTGGGTCAGCACTTCATGGGAAGCATGCAACAGCAATGAAGGAGGTGTTTGACATAGAGGAAGACACTACAGAGAGGTATGACAGAGGTTCTGATTTTAATTGGATCAGTAGTCTTTCATTCTTGCATACTTATAGGTTGGCAGCCCCTACACTTGAGAATGAGAGGAAAGATCTTGGTTGTTGGCACTCCATGGAAAATCGAGCGTGAAAACTTTGTGGACTGTCCAAGGCACAAGATGATTGAGTTGATACACAGTGGCATGGAAAAGGCAAAGAAGGTTTCAAGCACACGGCATCAAAGGGATGAGCATTGCACGATGGGTAGAATGGAGCAATCAGATTTGCATAGTGTGAGGTATGATTAAAAAATCTTTGTTTGTTCACATTGCTTGCCCCAAAAGGATTTGGTGTCATATATTTTGGAGAGCCATTGGAGAGCCCATGTCATAGGCATGGATGGAGTTGTGGAGTCTACACTTAGTGGATCAGCCACTAATGTTTTGATGGCACCTAGAGAGGGAGTCATAAGGGGTGATTCACTGGTCCTTCATGGAGAAGATGTAGAGTTGAGTAATGCTATGGTACGACTCCATCATTCCTTGGTGATATTTGAGGCTGCCCTATGTTTGCCTACAGAGGCATTTGCATTGGAGTACATTTCAGAGGTATGGACAGTTCCTGCACCGAGGTATGATATTGATTCCATCTCTATTCTGGAGGTGTTAGGGATTATCATACAGTCAACATGTGACGTTGGAGTTGAAGGCACGCATGATGTCACTAGCATTTTTGCCCTAGCACATGGGATTGTCTTGCATATTGGGATGATAGACGCTATTTCATGGTGCACGAACTTCATATTGAGTAGGCAAAAGACAACAATGGTGTGGGTGCTTTGGAGAGGCTTGGATTACCTCTTCACGTCTGGAGGATGGCATTGGAGTGGTATCCTATCATTCTATGTCATTAGAGGGTTTGTTGACAGCCATATGGAGATGACTTTCAGTTGGGAGGTTGCTGTCTTGATTTACATCAACCACCTTAGAGGAACTGATCCACGTTTCTGGCACCTATGTTGAGGCCTTTGCACGTTGATGAGGATTCAATGGACATGGGAGGATGGATTGAGGATAGTGTTGTGAGATGTCTTCTCCTCTTCGTGATTGACAGGTGTGGAGACAGGATGGTTTGGGATTCGGGCGGAGGTATGTTTGGCATACCATTTCATTGGAATGTTGATGAGTTGTCTCACATTCCCAATGAATATATTAGAGTAGCGCAACAGAGGTTTGGAGACTGGTGGTTATGCTTCATCTTTCATCACATATTCTTCAAGACTCCGGATTGGACCTGCTATTGCTTCTCAATGAGTGGCATCTTGGGAGCTTTAGTGGTCATGGCACTTGTGGTTGCAAGCATTTTCTATGGAGGATGGTGCTTGGTGGGACTCGAGGGTGCACAATTTTAGCTATGGGAGTTCACCTTGCATTGCATTTTTCCATTCTTTCTGGATGAATGCAACCACTAGTGGATGTTTGGTACGGTCGCCTGGCATTCGAGCAAATGGAGGTACATGTCACTTGACACTATCTCATAGCATACACTCTTGCCATTGCTTGAGGACAAGCAATTCTGAGAAGGGAGGATTGTAATGTCCCCATTCTTTGGAATGGTCGCCATTAGAGGGATTGGTACTTTCCACTTGGTTCTAGGGCTCATGGAGGTTCACCGTATGTCATGGAGGAGCTCTCATTCAAAGAAATTGGATGCCTTGATTGTAATTCTCTCCTACATGTCACCTAGGAGGTCGTCTTGTCACTATCACCAATAAAATAAACTATCTACATGATGGCACTTGGAGGAGAGAATATTCTAATCGTAAATTATATCTTTAATTTAATTTATCGAAGCGCCCTTATGGAGGATGGAGGGTCGGCCCTCTTGGAGGGAAAATAACATTCAAATGAAGATATCTTGCATGGGTCGGCCAGGAGGGAAAGAAAAGACAAATTGTGTATAAATACCCAATCGACTTGGCATTTGAAGGCATCTCATCAATCATTCATTCATTCACTTGTGGAGAGCGATCTTATAAGGAGCTTGGGACGAAAACCTCAAGTCTTCTAGGAGGAATTGGGCGAAAATCTGATTTCTCATCTTGTGGATTCCATCACGGGGATTCAAGCAAGCTTCATGTCATCATAAGGGCAGATTTCAATCAGCTTTGAGAACATACTTGTGGCGTCTTGTTTCTAGGCTTGGAGCGAATCCTTTGGAGGAGCAGCGACCAGCTTAGGAGAAGGTTTGTGGCAGATCTAGGGCTGCGAAACATTAGGGTTAGAGCAGATCTGTATCAGCAGCCTTGTCATCAACATTCAGCCCTCATTGAGGCTTCTATTTGCATAATATTGGTATGTAATTGTTGGTAGTGAAGAATACTTCATAACTGGGTGGTTGATAGCCTTCTTGTCATCATTTGTATGCTCAGACTTTATATTTCCAGCAGTCTATATCAGCAGACTTCATATTTTGTGTTTTATATGTAATTTATGGTGAAAGATTATCTACATGCTTGGGCGAACCTATTGCTGTGCTTTTCATTGATATTTATCATAAATGGTGGTGAAATTATATATTTGCTTCAAGTCTGATTTTTATA
Organism: Cunninghamia lanceolata; assembly: GCA_027924645.1. Taxonomy (NCBI): domain Eukaryota; kingdom Viridiplantae; phylum Streptophyta; class Pinopsida; order Cupressales; family Cupressaceae; genus Cunninghamia; species Cunninghamia lanceolata. The sequence continues at coordinate 1,956,385 of BSBN01000163.1, read as the reverse complement.
GCAGAATTAGGGTTTCAAGCAGAAAATCAGAATTCTAGTGTAATATCCCATTTGGGACATTACAAGTATGTTCAGTGGGGTCGGATTGGAACAAAAATTCTAGGCATAGGTAGTTCACACTGTATGTTACTTGATCAACAACTCTCGTACATCAATGCTTGTTGAGAAAATCTATAATGTCCCCATTTTCAGCATGATCACCTAACAGGAGCTTGGGTTAGCCTATCCTCATTCCCGTAGGCTAATTTGTGAGTTTAGGGAATGTTTTAGTTGAGCTTTGGTTATAAAGTGGCTTGGAAAAGAGAACGTTGCTAGAATCTTGGAGAATGGAAAATTGTTTTTATGAAGCTCAACTATTTTTTCTAGGCATGGCAAAGTTGAAGATGAATTGATATATTTTTGCTTTATTTTTTGAAGGACCAAAAATAATAAAATATTTTTCCTAGATGTGGAACGACCCATCTTGAGGGTTTGGAAAAGATAAAAATGAATAAAATAATAATATTTTATTCCTTGGAGTGGTGCGCTCCATTTGATGAATAAAATATTAATTTTTAAATCAAATTTCAATAGCATTTTAGGTGCCCAAGTTGGTCGGCCTCGTTGGAGGGTAAAAAGGAATATTTGAAAAATGTTTGTTGGCTCCTTTGTAATAAAAAAATAATATTCTTTCTTGGCCGACTTGGAGAAAAGAAATAAGTGTTAATTCAAATCTTTAATTTGAATTTGCAACTAATTGTGATCGGCCTACTCTTGGAGGGAAAAGGTAATTTCAAATCAAATGAGAAGAGACTTGCATAAATAGAGGAAGAGGTCAATGGATTGATCATCACGAACTTTTGGCATCTTTGGTATTTTGCATTCGCAATTTTATTGCAGGTCTTTCCAAGGACGAAAATCCTTGCGGATGAAGGTGGATTGGACAAAAACCCAATTGCATCTTGGAGGTGGATTCATACAGAGTTCACAATTGCACTTCATTGGAGGATTTCGAAGGATTCTTGAGCATTCATGATATATTTTCTATAGCAGATTTGGATGCCTTTGTTGAAGATCATTGCATCAAGTGAAGTGTCGATTTTGTGAAGATATTGTTGCATGTTGGAGCGCCACCATTGGAGAATCAAAATTCAGATTTTCAAATCAGATTTGAGCGTCATATGTTGAGGGTTCATAGCAGATTTCATATCAGCGATTTACTGCAGCCACAAACCCTAGCTGCCACCCTTGTTTTGCATGGTAGATCCGTTTGGGATTTCAATTCATATCATTCACCATCTTGTGGGAGTGGCGATCAGCTTAGAAGACATTTCTACATCACTAGAGGATCACCAATTTCCTTGTGGAGGAATTCGCCCTAGTTTGGATCAGCCTTTGATATCTTTGAGTTGCAGTCATCAACTTGTGAAGAGGCCGATCAGCATAGGAGACAAGTTGGAGAAGGCGAACAGCATTGAGGGTCTTGTCATCACCTATCAGCATTGAAGACATCCATTGTTGAGTGCAGATCCGTATTGGAGGAGTTCGCCCACATTTTGTTGGGCAGTTGTCATCAAATTGGTGTGTTGAAAATTATAATTCAGATCTGATTTGTAGCAGCAAAGTATTGGTTGATATTGGGCCATGTTTGAGCCAATAAACTTGATGTGATTTCCTCTTTATATATTCAGTTTGGAGCAGCGGACTTGCATTCAGATTTATGTATGTTTGATTGTGTATTTCATGGTGTAATTCATGAATGATAAGACTGCAGTTGTATATCTTCGTTTGCCATCATTTTCCATGTTTTAGAATATGTTCCATGCTTGGTGAAATCATTTGATAAGGTGCAGAAAATAAAATCAGAATTCAGATCTAGGGTTTCAAATTGAAAATTGAAAATTCAGAAAATTTTGGTAAAAAACCCTAAATGGGATATTTCAAAATCACTATGGAGGTTTGGACAAGCAAAGAGCCCTCACTACAGCTTCTTCAAGTACTTCGTTGCGAGGCATATGCTTATGTGCCTAAGAAGAAGTATTCAAAGTTGGATTATAAGATTGTGAAATGTATCTTAATTGGCTATGGTGGCAATATGAAAGGGTACAAGCTTTGGGACCCTGTGATTGGGAAAGTTCTATACAGTCAGAATGTGATCTTTAGGGAGATCAGGCCTTCCCTACAATTGAGCAATTAGATGGAGGTGCACAGTTTACAGTGCAGTTACAACCAAAGACTACAACAATTGCACCTAAGGCTGAACTAGAGGTTTAGGTTGGAATTGATGAGGAGAGCTCAGAGAGTTTAGAGGAGGAAGAACCTCCACCTTAGCTTGTGAGGAGGTTCACTTGACAAAGAAGACAACCAAAAAGGTATAGCCTGCCTATTTTTAGATGTATTATTTTTTACTTTGATTACTAACATTGATGAACCTTGAACTATGAAAGAGGCAATGGAGATGAACGATAGTGAGTCTTGGAAATAAGTAGTGGATGAGAAGATGGCTGCATCGAAAAAAAATGAGACTTGAGATTTGGTTCAATTCCCAGAAGGAAGAAAGCTTGTTGGATGCAAATGGGTCTTCAAGAAGAAGTTCGGTTCAGATGACAACATTGAGAAGTACAAGGCGAGCTTGGTTGCTAAAGGATGTTTTGATATTCCCAAGTTGAGGGGATGGACTTTGGTGAGATTTTTTTTTAGTTGCTAAGCTGACATCTATTAGGTTCTTGTTATTTATTACAACAACTTTTGATCTTGAGATAGAGTAGGTGGATGTGAAAACAACTTTCTTGCATGGTGACTTGGAGGAAAAAACTTGTCATAGCCAGAGCACTATGTTGTAAAAGGTAAGAAATCATTGATTTGTAAATTGATGAAATCTCTTTATGGTCTCAAACAATCACCTAGAATGTAGTATTAGAAGTTGGATTCTTTTGTGTTAAAATTGGGATTTGTGAGGTCCAAATCAGATCACTGTGTTTATTACAAACATGACAATGATTGTTTCTTTGTTATCACTTTGTATGTAGATGATATGTTGTTTTTTGGTAATAGTAAGGATGTGATAGGGACTTGAAATCTTAGCTTTTTGCACAATTTGATATGAAGGACTTGAGGGCTACTAGGTTCATCTTAGGTGTGGAGATTAGAAGAGATAGAGCAAACAAAAAGCTTTGGTTAGACTAGAGTAAGTACATGAACTTTGTATTGTAGCATTTCAACATGGCAGATAACGAACCAATCAGTTACAATTTTAGTGGGGACTAAGTTATTAGTTGAGCAATGTTCATCTACACCCGTTGAAATGAAGGATATGTTTGATGTTCCTTATGCTAGTGCGGTTGGTAATCTTATATATGCTATGGTCTACACCAAACTAGACATTGCCCAGGTAGTGGGAATCTTGAGTTGTTTCATGGCTAATCTTGGTGGGGATCATTGGGTAGCAATGAAGAGAGCCTTCATATACTTGCAGGGCACTACAAAGTATTCTATTTGCTATCAAGGTGGTACAAAAAATCACCTACAACCAACTTGTAGAGGTCCTATATGTCACCTGTAACCAACCTGTAGAGGTACCATGGATCATTGGGAGTATGGTTGTAGTAGTGGTGGTGATATTTGTAGAGGTTATACAAGTTACTTGCAACCAACCTATAGAGGTTCTACAGGTGATCTGCAACAGTTAGTGGAGATTTGGGGATACATGGATTTAGATAAGGTAAGGGATGTCGATAACAAGAGATCTACTAGTGGCTATGTCTTTAACTTGTTTTGGTGCTATTAGTTGGATGAACAAGCGATAGGCTATGGCCACTTTGTCCATGAATTACATCGATAGAGTATATGGCAGCTACTCATGCCTATAACGAGGCTATCTAGCTTCAGAGTTGTGTTCAAATATTGGGCTAAGTCTTAGAGCAGTTTAGATTGGATGCGACAATTAAAGTGCCATCAACTTGGTAGGGAACCCAACTTTTCACGCACAAATGAAGCACATTGATGTTCTGTATCATTTTATTTGTGACATGGTGGAGGATGGAAGGATGGTGATTGAAAAGGTTGACACTCGGGAGAATGTTGCAGATGCATTGACAAAGCTTGTGAGCACAAAGAAGTTTAGGTGGTGCAATGAGTCTATAAGCCTCTTGACCTCTAGTAGATACTTGATAGTATTGGTGTTCCCTTTTGCTCTTGCAAGGTATATGACAAGTGAGAGAATGTTGGGATAGGTGTGTTATATACTTTGCAATGCTAACAGTTTATTTATTATTTATTTAATTAATTATTTGTTAGCCCTCATGGAAAAGGGCATTCCACTATGATGACCATTTTGCCATGTGTATGCATTGGTATAACTTGTGTAAGAGAATCTATGGCGTGCATAGGAGCATGTAATTATTGACTTGGAATATTGACTAATTTATGTTACATGTTATGATGCATTGTAGAGCATCTTTGAATGGAGATAGTGGAGCACCCAAGTTGGTGAGTTGGCTATGACAAGTTTATAATGGACAATGACAATGTAAGAGCATCTGCTAAAATTACATGTTGACTCATCATGGGATTTGGTGCCATTCTTGGGTCAAGGGATTGGCTCATGGTTTTGGAAAACCATGAATTGTTTGTGGTTTGCTCCTCCTTTATTTACTGGATGCTAGATATGGAGGTTTCATATAGTGTACTTGCATGTACTGTTATGCAATCTCTCTAGATTTATTGTTGGTAGTATCTCATGTGAAGGCATGAGCTTGGAGTTGTATTGCAATAGTTGGTGTTATTGGGTATACAATTGGTTCAATATTTAGAGGTTGGGTTTCTTCCTCGGAAGAGTTTTTCCGGGGTATATCACTGTATAATGGTTTTTTGTGTATCTTTTCTTTCTTGCAATTGTTTGATCATACTTTCTATACACTTCTCTCATAGATTAGTGTAGGAAGTGTTTTTGTTATTTTAGCTTCCTTTCAACTAAGAGGACTAAGGCAAGGAGTATGTGATACAACCTTGAAGACTTCATAGAAGCATTGTGAGCAGGGCTCATTCTTTTCTTACTCGAGGTGTATGATGCGGGAGAATCCCTAGTCTAGAGTCAATCTTGTATCAACCAAAAAGATTTTGCTTTTTTGTTTTGTAAGTTCGGTGAGTTTGGGTTTGCACTTTCTATAGTATGTTCGTAAAGAGTTGTGGATTGCTTGTACGTTAACACAAAGGGATCGTGTTGTGGCATTCTTGCCACACACATTGATAGAGGGCCTTATCACAGTTTTCTTCACTAAGTTGAACCATCTGAGTTGTGTGGTAACAACCAGATCATATTTGTAGCTTAGTTCATGTATGGAACTTTGTTAGAAATAGTCTATTTGTTGTATCATTCAGAATTCAATAGCCATCCAAATTCCTTAAAGATTTCAAGTTTCATCCAAGGAAGGAATACTTGTGCGTGCTTTGATCTGAAATTCAAATTTCATATCTTTCATATGTTGGATTTGTGCCCTTGGACCTCATGCCTAGGAGCTGTTAGAAAGCTGAATCATCACCTTGGTGGCATATGTTTGATATCGGAATCTTCATTGGCTGAGTTGGATGAATCAAGAGGAAGAATCAAGTTGGTGCCAAATGGAACATGTTTAAACTGGTTCGAATCATAGTGTGTCCTAAAGATCTTGCCTATGTATGGATCAACATTGAGCAAATAAGTTGTAATCTTAACAATGCACTCAATTTAGTGGTTGGCCTTGATTCTAAGGGGTTTGTAATGGGTTCTGGATGTGTATAAGTACACATCCCTTTGTCATTGTAATGCATCTCTCGACCCTTGAAGGTTTGCAAGTTTTGCAAATTGTAAAGAGATCAGATCTGTATTTGTTCGGCTCTGTGACTTGTTTCATGAATTAAATTATTGCATTTATATCTCAGATCATGTTTGATTCAATTCTCTCTGTTATTATTTGTTGTTTGTATGTTTTGTTGTTGTGTTGCTTGGTTTGAAAGTCCTTAAGTGGATTCTCAGACCTTGACCTGCATCACAATGCATTTCATGCCTTGTTGAGAAAAGTTGGCATGTGTGATAGTGAGTGACATAATATTCTCAAATACTAGAGAAGCTTGTGGTTTTACATCCAAGAAGAAATGGAGTTTGTGGACATCAACACATTGGGATCAAACAAAAAGGCATTAAAAAAATCACTCATGGAAGTAATGGAATCAAATTTGATGGTAAGTAGTAAGGCCAACACACCAGTCAAAGCCTCTGTTAAAGAATACATTACCATGTAAGATTCCATAGGTGGACACATGAAAGTAGTGTGGCACTCAAATGAAGAATGTCCTGCCAGACATGCACTATTGGTTGAGGTATTAACTCCAATACCTGATCCAAAACCATCCATTATGTCAACACCAATGCCACAACCCACGTTGGACAAGGGGAAAAATATCATATATGTTGATAACTTGATTCTTACATGTTGATCCCTACTCCACTGTCACTACAACACAAGTTTCCCTTTTGGAGTGACACGAGGTAGGGCATCTCTTCCATTCACATATATGGGTGAAGGGAACATCTCTCTATTTTATTGTGGACAGTGAGAGTCAAAATAATTTGATTTCAAAAAATGTCATGAAGAGAGTTAATCTGCCAATGACATCTCATCTTATAAATAACCAATTGGCTGAAGAAGATTAGAGGTATGTGTCAAAAGACAACATTAGATACCAATATGCAATCAAGACATTTTTAATAGAAGTGCTATGCATCCTGGCACTGAAGTGTATAATGTTTCTTTTGGGAACGCTTTCATGTGGGAATGACATGATGCCTATCAACTCAGAGTCCATACTGTCACTATCACCTTGGGTGATCAGTCTTACAGAATTCCAAAGGTGTCTCCTCCTAGGAAAGTATCTTTGATCACTAGAAGTCTGTAATTTTTTATCAGCACCAATGTGGATTTGCCTTTTGTGTCTCAAAATGAGCACATGTTACTTTTGGACGAAATCAACCACCAAGGGATGAAAACAAACTATTGCAGAATAACCAAGTCTTCTCATGCAGCAAATTATAAAAATATAGAAGAATTTTTCCCAGTTCAGAAATCTTGTGCCAAAAGATTGTTTCGAGCAGAGGACAGATGCAACATAGCTTTGCATAAATCCCATAAGAATTGGTGGCAAAACAGATATGTTGGTTGATCTATAGATAGAATATAAAGAGCTATAGACAAAAAACTTCAACAGTAGATGCCCAAATAGAAATAGACAAGAACATGGCCCTTTTGATTTACGGCACTTTTGGTTATCCATCAAACTCAATTGGTAGTTGCGGAAAACATCCAAAGGAATTGATTTAAAGTTGTTGAAGAAGGTGTGATACATTGGTCAAGGTCTTGGAAAAAATAGTAAGGAAAACAAAAAACTCTAGACATAAATGAGGCTCGCGAATATTTTTCTTGGATACATTGGACAATTCTCTCAACACACCATAAACATATGTTTGTTTGATGGAATCCCTACTCCTAAATCTTCACAATTTGTGAAAATAAAATTTGGATGGATCGCCCTAGTCAAATGGAAGATAATCACTTCTGCACTAAGAACTTATTTTTATAAAAAACTAGAGCTAGGAGAAATGGGGCCCATTGCTTCTCAAGGAGTGAAGACTGGTCTAGGTGGAATTTCAGGACAAGAAATTGGAAAAGTACCATAAAGTTAGTCGATTTCTTTGTCAGGGCTGCAACTCCACACTTATCACAATCCAAAATCATTTAATATGTTGGGAAGCTTGTCACACTTTAGAACAATCAAAATAGGTGCTTTAGCATATGGTTTGGGAAGGAAAGGTTGATCCCCCCAATAAAATGTTATGATCCTAATATTCGATAATATAATAAGGATAAGCACTTGTGGCATGCTTAACCTCAATAATTTCATTTATTAGTTTTAGTTATTCCTTAAGTTGACTTAATTATGATGAAGGGGTGTGTCCCTACATAGTTATGCATATAAATAAGGAAGAGAAACACTTTCCCAAAGCATCATAACTTTTAATAGTGAATTCATATATTGTTCTCTAATTATTGGAGGTCACCCCGTCAAAGTCATCTGCTATTTTACTGATTTTTGCATTTATTTCCAAGAAATATTAAAACAAGTGGTATTGGAGCTACGATTTGGGCCAAGATTTTTGTTTTCACCATAACTTGCAAACCATTGCAAATTTGGACCGGATTTTCCTGGGTTTTGACGTATATAACCAAGGTTCGTTCAAGTAAAAAATTAACTTTCAATGATAAATTTTGTGCCAATTTATTACAATTTTATTTTTGTCCATTAATTGGCTATACAGGTCGCAAATTTTGGAAATTTTAAAGCTTGTGAAAAATTAGGTAGGGTCAGTTCTTTATAATTTCTTATTAGAGACCAAATACATTATGTAATTTAGTGGTCAAAGTTAGGTCAAAATATTTTATTATTCTACTCCACAAGCCACAATTTTTGGAATTTTTAATTTTTTTACATTTTTGGAAAGCTCTCGAAAAAATAGGTAGGGTTAGTTCTTCATAATTTCTTATTAGAGGAAAAATTAATTTCATAATTTAGTGGTCAAGGTTTGGTCAAAAGACGAATGCCAAATTTAGTTTAGCTCATGTTTTAAAATTTGATGGTCACAACTCGCACCAAATACTTTCCTCCCTTACCTAATAAAAAACCTAGAGTTCAAAAAACAAACACATTAGAAGCCATGTCATCTTTAGGATTCAAAGACTTTTCTACAAATATTGAATCCAATGACCTTTATTGTCCACCACCTAAAATTGAGGGGAAAAGTCCTCTAGGATGTGAAACAGTGGTACATTTTCTTAAAGATAATTTGTTTGTCCCATTTGCATCATTTTTAAATAAGGGTTTAGATAGGTTGAAATAAGAACTATTATCTAAATTGAAACCCCAACAAAACTACCTAGGCTAGTACAACCTTAAAAAACAAAATCAAGGGATAGGACAATCTTTTCAAGGTCCAAAATTGAACCTACCCAAAATAGACATCTGTAAGTTTGATGGTACAGATGTAACTTCATAGATAAGTCTCATGGAACAATACTTTAAACTTCATAATATACCAAACAATGCAGTGGTTGAAATAGCCTCACTACATTTAGAATCAAAACCTTATCAATGGTACCAATGGAGGATGAGTGACAAGGGCAAATGCTTAGTTGGAAAGAATTTAGTAATGACTCAGCAAACTACTATGAGCAACCATGGAAGGGAAGCTATTTTATCCAACTAATAAATTTAAAACAATTAAGGTTTGTAGCTGAATATGATACTGAGCATATGAGATTGGCAATCTAGGCTCACAAGGTGACAGCTTAATAGAGGCTACAACTCTACATCAACGGACTTAATGACCAAATTAAGCATGAGGTTTATTCGTTGGAACCTTGTACAGTTAGGAAAACTATGCAACAAGCATTGCATATTGAGCAATGAAACTCCATCATAAGAAGTTCCAAACAAGGTCAAACCATAGGATTGAAAGACAAAAATGTGACTAATCCTATCTGCAGAAATGGGGATAACTTTGTAGTCAGCAAAATAGTTTAAGTAAACAAATGATGTAATTAGTTGTCGGTACCAACCGACGGGTCGGGTAGTTTGGAGTCGGTACCAATGGTTGGCATCACAACCAACTTTGGCCATGAGTATTTAAGTCGTCAATGCATTGTAGTCAGATATCGGTGATTAGACAATAGTTGATATGCAGACATTGAAGTCATAATGAAATATGTATGTTGCTGTCATGAACTTTGTAATGTTTCCTGTGAATCAATGATGAATACAATGGTCCATTCTGAGTAATTATGTGTTCGTATGATGCACTATACTACTACTTCTTTATTCTGTTTACTTCATATTCTGTGAAACACACCATATTGCGATAAACATTTGGCGCCGTTGCCAGTTCGGAAACGGGTCCAGGGTGACAAGTGGATGACAAGTTGAGTCGTCCGAGGCCATCGGATGACAAGTTGGCTGTCGATGACAAGTTAAGTCGTCGGAGAACATTGGGCAAGTGACATCGTCAAGAACAAGCAAACCGTCGAGGAGGAAATGGCAGTGTAATGGGGCAACCGATTGACACCGACGAGGAAGTACAAGATAGAAAGCACGTAGAAGAGATAGTACAAGAAATTCAAGAAGAACGCGAGGGAAGCGACAAAGAAGAGAATGAACGCAGAAGCTGAGAAGATGAAGTAACTCAGGAATTGGTCAAACTGTGGTTATTATCAGTCGGACAATACATGCAAGACGAATCTATCCGCAGAGAGGTTCCAGAGGAGGTTATTTCAGAAAACCTGCGTGTCAATAGCGAAGTGGATAACCTTTTGAACCACATTCCTCGACTTCTGACAAGACCCAGATAACCTTCCAAGACCTTCGAGAAGAAAGAGAGAGGGAAGTGCGACGGCAACAAATACTTAGGAGGTATGAAGAATGTTTGAAACAAGAGGAGGAGGAACGTGACACTGATCGTCGTCGCATGCCGTACAACCGAGAAGGGTAAGCATAATTAATGCCCATACAACTTAATAAGGACAAGAATAAAATACCAGTGGGGCAAGCAACACCAGAAGAAATAGTGAGAAGATCATTAAGACTAAAAGAACAAGAAGAACGCAGAAAAAGATTAAAACAGATTTTTGAAAAAGAAAATGAACGACAGGAAGAAGTAAACCAAGGGATTGATGGGGTTGATGGGGTTGATGAACAGAATTTTAGAACACCAATAACGAATAGAGAAAAAGAAAATGAGAAGAAACTGACAGAAGAACTAGAGGACAGTATACGTCGTATTGTGGCATTGTCCATTTCAGACGAAAGGCCGAGGAACAGAGGACCTAAGCCCAAGACCCCTGCACAGAGGGAGAACCAGAAGGAACTAGAGGTAACTCGAAGTGTAGAGGACGCCGGGAACGGACGTGGGAGGGAACCATACGTGGCCGACAGTGTCGGGAGGACATCGGAACGACACGGTAGAACCAATCCAATCGGGTCAAAGACACAGAGAGGGTACCCCAGGAAAAAGATGGTGACTCCACCGGCGAGTGAAAGGCAGAAGTTGCCGAAGTTCATGGGGAACGGATCAGAGGATCCTGTCCGGCACTGCAAAACTTGTGAAACCATATGGGTGGCAAACGGACAAGAGGACGAAGACTATTGGGTAAAAGCGTTCTCAGCGACGCTAAGAGGTATCGCCATTGATTGGTATACAGACCTAGGGGCAGCACAGAAAACCTCATGGGATGAATTGAGAAAAGCCTTCGAGAATGAGTTTAAACTTCTAAGAGATGACAATGAGATCATAGCGGAAATCTACAATACCAAACAAGAAAAGAATGAAAATGTAAGGGCATATAACAGAAGGCTCAAAGAATTACTCAAGAAACTGGAAACTCAGCCAGCCGATGGATTGAAAAAGAGATGGTTCATCGAAGGGTTAGTCTCGTCATTGAGGAAAAAGATGAAAGTCGTACCCCCATCATCGTACACTGAAGCGTACAATCGGGCGATGGATATAGAAAGTGAGAACAAAACATCCTCCCGAAGTAAGAGAAGAACTGAAGACGATGACAGTACGGGGGATGACAGCAGTGAAGGCGAGTCAAAAACCATTCAGGCACTGAGAAAAGACATGATCCGCATGATGAAAGAACTGAAAACTGATAAAGAGACAACTAAAGAAGGCCGAGAATTATGGTGCACTGAGTGCAACGGGGAAGGTCACGTAAAAGCAAACTGCCCAAGAAAGTTATTTTGTGATATCTGTCAAGTAATGGGACATTCAATCAAGGAATGTCCATTTAACCTGAAAGCAAGAAGTACCCAAGTGTTGTTTACACAGGGAGAATCATCAACTCCGCCGATGACACCCTCGAAGCCTCAGAACAATCCGAATGCATCCCCTGGAGGATACCAGAATAACAGAAGGATTAATAACAACAGTCCCAGAAACAGACTGCAGTATGACAGGAAGGGGCGACCGATGATCCAGTGCCGGCAATGCAACGAATGGGGACACTTTGCAAGAGAATGCCCGAACAACAATCAGAACACAATAAATGCATTATGCAAGTGGTGTGGGCCTGGAGATCACGAAGAAAAAGATTGCCCGAAGCAAAAAGGGGTGAATATGATCAGTTTCAAGGAGAATGATGAAGAGATCCTGGCAATCACCCGAGCACAAGGGAAAAAAGCGATATATCCAGATCCCCGAACCGAGGAGAGACTTCGGGAGGCTAGGAAGGAAGTAGAGATGGCAATGGAAACAGAAGGGAAGAACAGAAAAACAACTACCACACGACCAAAATCAGACGAGCATTGTGAATCAGGTGCTACAAACCACGGTATCGGTTAAGATAGCGGATCTTTTACAGAGCATGCCGCAATTGAGAATGACAATCTCGAAGGTGATGGAAGGGGAACCAAACAGGCAAACAAAGGAGGAAGACATCATAGTGGAGCCACCGCTCGAGGGAGAACAAGTCATCGACCTGAGACTGTTGGCAGTAAACAATGGCAAGAATCCAGTCGTCGTACACATGGAAATTGGTGGATGTCATCTAACAAACACAATAATCGATGGTGGATCGGGAGTGAATGTGCTGACAGAAGATACGTGGAAGTGCTTGGGGAAACCTACACTATGGCCACAAAATTTCCAGTTATTGGGAGCAGACCAGCACAGAATTAAAGCGCTGGGAGTGCTAATGGCTCAGAAAGTAAGGATTGGCACCCAACTTTTTCGATTAAACTTCGTAGTCATAACAGCACAAAATGCGTCGTACGACGCATTACTTGGCCGAGGGTGGCTGATAGCCGCCAAAGCCAACCATAACTGGAAAAGGAACACATTGTCGATAGAGAATAAAGGCAAGAAGATTGTTATAGACCTAAGAACACAGGCTGTGAGTGAGGAACTAGCATCAAATTCTGACTCAGATGAAGGGGAGTCAATTGGCAGAGGGCCAGTGGAACCTAACGAGGAGGGAGTATTAAAACTACAAGAATGTTCTGAGGATGAAACTGATTCAATGAGTGGGCTTTTCCATTGGCAGATGGAGGACTATGAGTCCTTCAAGTCGGAATGTAACATGATCTCCATCAAAGAAATCGGCGAGACCTCGGGAGGGAATGGAGACACAGAACATGACAAATCGGAAGGAAATGACGACCAACACATCTTCTCGGCTGCCTTCGGGGAATACACAGAAGGGATCGCCGAGATAGACAGTACACCTGCTCACGACTTTGGAGCTGAGGGAAAAATCAAATATGAGGAACCATCCATGGAGAAGCTAAATCTGGGTGAAGAGAGTAACCCTCGAGTAATACTGGCAGGGGATGATTGGAATCCCGTCCTCAAAACAGCGGCATTCAGGATCTTTATGCAGTATAAGGAGGTATTTGCTTGGACGTACAAGGACTTGAAAGAAATCCCTCCAGAACTATGTGTTCATAGGATTCCCCTGGTACCTAGAGCACGTCTGGTGAGGAAACGACCATACAAAATGAATAAGAATTATGCAACCAAAGTCGAGGAAGAGATAGAGAAGATGTTGGAGGCCGGAATCATATTCAAAGTAAAAACTAGCGAATGGGTCTCTCCCATCGTCATATCTCTCAAAAAAGAGGGTGGGCAGATCAGAATGTGTAGATTTCAGATGCCTGAATGCAGTTACCATCAAGGATCCATTTCCCATTCCGTTTACAGATTCAATTTTGGAAGTAGCCAGCCATGAAATATATTCATTCATGGATGGATTCTCAGGGTACAACCAAATTAGTATTGCGGAAGAGGATAAACTGAAGACAACATTTGTAGTTGAGGGTGGCATCTATGCATACAACCAGATGCCGTTCGGTCTCTGTAATGCACCGGCAAGCTTTCAAAGAATTATCTTGCACATTTTTTATAAAATGTCGGTAGGAAATTTCAAAGCATTTTTGGATGATTGGTCAATCTATAGCGATCAACAAACACATTTGAAGGCACTTGCTGAATGCATAGAGCGTTGCAGAGCCGCACGGCTGGCACTGAATCCGAAAAAGTGTCAATTCATGGTGCCTAAAGGGAAATTATTAGGTCACATTGTATGCAAAGCGGGACTAAAAGCAAACCCGGATAAAATACGGGTGATCGTGGAGATGGAAGCCCTGAGTGACATTACAGGAGTAAAATCATTCCTTGGTCAGGTTGGATATTACAGACGGTTCATCAAAAATTTTGCCAAGATCTCTTGCCCACTCGACATGCTGACAAGGAAGGGAGTCCAATTCGTATGGTCTGATGAACACCAGAAGGCATTCGAGGAACTAAAGACCAGATTGGTAAGTGCACCCATACTGGCATATCCAAACTGGGATAAAGAGTTCCATGTACACGTCGATGCCTCCAATTTTGCAATCGGGGCCACATTGGCACAGGTGGGGACCCATGGTCTGGACCACCCGGTGTATTTCGCCAGTAGGTTACTTTCGAAGGCAGAGAAAAATTATAGCACAACCGAGAGGGAGGCTCTCGAAATGGTGTATTCAGTGCAAAAATTTAGGCACTACTTGCTGGCAACACCATTCACATTTTACGTTGACCATCAAGCACTTATGTACTTGGTGAATAAATCGATCATCCAAGGAAGAATCAGTCGATGGCTACTCTTCTTGTAGGAATTTACTTTCACCATCATAGTGCGATCAGGGAAGAGTCATATAATAGCAGATCAGTTGTCACGCATTAGGTCAGGGGAACCGGCCGAAGGGGTAAATGAAGACTTCCCCGACGCTCATCTCTTCCAGATCGCAGCACTGCCATCATGGTACGAGAAGATTGGTGAATACTTGTCGACGTCCACATTCGCTCAGGGAATGCCTTCAAATGAGAGAAGGATTGCACTGAAAAGCAAGACGTTTCATCTTATTAATGGGTTGCTATATAAGATGGGACCAGACCATATCCTGAGGAGATGTGTCATGGAAGAAGTAAGGGGTGTACTAGAAGAAGCACATGAAGGACTCACAGGCGGGCACATGGGTCCGGATGCCACAGCTAGAAAAATTTTGCTACCCGGACTATGGTGGCCAACACTGTATGTAGATGCCAAAGAATGGGTATTGGAGTGCGACACATGCCAGAGAGTAGGGAAACCACTGAGGAGGGACTATATGCCACTGTGGCCAACTCAGCCTCAAGAACTTTTCGAGAGGTGGGGACTGGATTTTGTGGGACCATTGAAGGTCAGCCAACTGCATCGGTGTCGATACATAGTAGTAGCCACCGAGTATTTGACGAAATGGGCAGAGGCAAGAGCACTGGAGGACAATACTGCATTAAGCACTGCAAGATTCATCTATGAACAGATAGTAACAAGGTACGGCATCCCCATACAGTTGACGAGTGATCGTGGGGGACACTTTGTCAACTACGTGATCAGATTGATGACAACAGAGTTCAAGATCTTTCATACACTGTCGAGTCCGTACTACCCAAGGGCAAATGGGCAAGCAAAATCGACAAATAAAGTGCTAATCTCAGTGATCTACAAGTCCTGTGGGATAGAAGGGGCGGACTGGGAAGAAAGACTACCATCCGTACTATGGGCTTATCGAATGACGTACAAGGTAACCACGGGACACACACCGTTCCAACTCATGTATGGCCAAGAAGCAGTGGTACCAGCCGAATACCTAGTCCCAAGCCTGAGAATAGCAGTAGAAAACAGACTGGGGGACACGAAGAGTCTGCAAGAACGACTATTCCAATTGAACAAACTTGATGAAAAACGGATTATGGCTCAGTGGTCCACATAAGTGATGCAGAAGAGGAGGAAACTCTGGCACGACAAGCACATCCAGTGAATGAACTTCCAACCGGGGCAGTTGGTCCTAAAGTATAACTGTCGTAACGAGATCAAACCTGATAAGTTTAAAGTTCGTTGGTTATGACCGTTCAGGGTACGAGAAGTACTGGACAATGGGGCTATAAGACTGGATAACCTTGACAGAACCCAAATCAATGACACAGTGAACGGGTCAAAACTGAAGAAATATAAGCAAAAAAGGGAAGAGACAATAGAAATCAACATGTTGGGATACGCATTGTTGGAAGACACAACAAAGGGGACTGATGGAATATGTTTCCGAGTGCACCATATGAACCTGTAACCGGGTTTTTTGGACCGAGAACGATGCAAACCGGCATTCGAGAAGGGATGGTCGATAGTGACATTATTGAAAATGGCGATGATGACATACAGAATGAGGAGGAACAGGCGTGGAACCGGTGGATAGCCGAGTGCAATAAGGTAAGAGATAAGTTTGAATTTTTATTACCAAGAGAAATAAAAACTCCGGTGAGAAGGTATGTAGCAGAGAGCATGTTCATAATTGAAAGGTCACCCTATGAGAATGAGGTCCTACAACTAAGGATGAAGAACTAGGGAACCCCATATGTCCAGATTCCAAGAAGTCGAATTTGGAAAGCGAAGTTCAGGACCAAGAGTATAAGGATGAACAGTGACGGAAGAACATTCCAGTGGACCCAGGAACCGATGGGATGGAACTTGAGGATGATGCAAGATGAAAATACAGTAGTGGATCGGATATGGGAACTGGAAGAAGTCGATCAATGCTGCTCCAACGATTGTCTCCGACAGAAAGTGTATATACAGTGTATATTCCACCACATGACAGAAATCGAGGTCGTGGAAGACAAAATTGAGGAGGCCATCGGGACAACGCAGCAGCGAAGAGGCAAGGAAAAAATAGAGTAAAATTTTTTTTTTTTTTAAAAGAAAAAAAGAGCAGGCCGTATGGTGTACGATCTGGAAGAGAGAGAGAGAGAGAGAGAGAGAGAGAGAGAGAGAGAGAGAGAGAGATCGTACGACCAAACCGTACGACGTACAGCTAAGTCGAACACCATACGACCAGGTCGTACGACGTATGGCTGAAGCCGTATGGCTAGCCACACCACCCCGCCTTCAAAACCTGACGGGCAAGCTCATTTTGCAAACAACAGCAGACAGAGAAATAAAAGGAATTGCCAGAAAGAATTTTTTTGTGCTGAGGCCGTACAAGGAGACATTGTTGAGGTCGTACACCAGGGCCGTACGATTTCAGGGGTGCCGTACTAGGGAACAATCGTGGTTCACCGAAGGGAAAAGGAGTTGAGAAAAACAGCAACATAAGGGCATTCAAATGCTCAGCATCGAAGTTGTCAAAGAAATTAGAGAATGGACAAGGGCAAGAAGATTGCAGCCTACAGGCCAAAGATTGCATCGAAGGAGAAGAAGAAACCAAGTGCGGATACGGGAATGAAGGCCATCGCCTAGGAAAGCCTGACAGGAAATGAGTGCAAACAGTGGTGGAAGAATGCGCCAGAAAACAATGTGTTGAAGATAGCATTAAAACATGCCCAGGTTGACAAGGCCATACTAATGCCCTACTTCAATGCGAGGGAGTTCGAGCCGTATTTGAAAGCCATGGTCGACAATTTCTGCCAACACTCCAACAAGTCCATTGTTGAGTATCGAGGCCATTCAATTACTGTATCATTCGGGCCACAAGATTTTGCCAGAGTGATAGGGGTTCCAGCCGTCGGCTCGAGTGTGGTGAAACCGGGCCGAATGAGCCAGCAGCACAAAGAAACCCTCATCCAAAGAGTATGCCGAAGTGACCTCTCAGACAAAGAAAAAGACACTATCTGGAATTCAAGTAATCGGGGTTTGAGGAAGAATTTATTTGCAAATGAAGAATGGAAATGTATCATGGATGTCATGAAGTGCAGACTGACGGGTTCCAGTAGGGCATCGGACATCGCCCTATGGATGGTCAATTATATGATTGGACTAAGTGTTGGCAAGGTTTACAACTGGGCGAGGTATTTAACAGAGAGGATCAGGGAATTTTTATCCCAGCGGCACAAGGTATTTTATATGACACAGCACGCCATAGCCCTCTTTCTCGATGCTATCCATATCCAGGGTCCAGCGGACAAATGGGGTGGATTACAACCGACATCACAGATAGAGCCGGGATGGCCTACAGCCTTCTGCTGGAAGGGCCTTGATACAGTTCATGGGGAAGAGCCATCACGATAGCCAAAAAGGAAAAGGAAGCAAAGGGAAACATCCACCGAAAGTGAAGAAGAAGAAGAAGAGGAAGAGGAGGAAGAAGAGGAAGACAAGGGACAGCCACCATTAGTAGAAAGCGATTCATCCATAGATGAAATACCTGCACCAAGAATGACATGGAGTGTGGTGAGAGAGGCCACCAGGACGGATATTGAGGAAAATACAGCAGCAGAAAAAGGGGGGCAGCTTAAACGAGTTTTGGTACTTCCAAAACTCAAATCAGCATCATTCACATTACCAACATCCTCACAGAGTACAGAGGCACAGGGCACAGCCACACTGCCAGTCAGGATAAGATTGTCAGCAGGAGTCAGACCATCATCAGCCACACCTCTGGTGACGTCTTCACCAATGGAACCCTCCACAGTAGGGGGATTGGTCACACCACAGGTAGAGTTACTAGCAGCATCGGCAGGAGGTCAGGACAAAATAGATAGCTGGTTAAGTGACATTGGCCTAACAGTAGACATGCCTAAGGTACCCTTGCTGAGCCCACTACACATGGTGACAGAAGGTCAGGAGGAGGGCAACACACCAAGGGGGACAGAGAGCGTAGAGCAGCTCGGCGTTACTGGCCAGATCACCTAGTAGTACATTCCACCATAGCCAGTACCGACTACACAGGAGGTAGGGGGACCTTCCATGCACATTATGAGCTCCCCAACGACCACTCTAGTAACCACGTCATCAGAGGAGGAGGGATTTTCAGAGGGATTGACCCTCACACTTTCCAGACCCAACCCCTCAGACCCAATAGGTACCATTTAGAGGTACATGGAGGACTTGGAGAACGTGGCAGATTACATGGGGGAGATAGCTGAGATCTCCAAACAGCTGAGATTGGGACGATCACAGGTAGTGGCCCAAGAGGCAAGGAGAATTAGGAACTTTGTACAGCAAGGCTGTGAGGAGGAGTTTGCTCAACAATTCACAGCGAGGGGATGGCCAGAGATTGACACTCAAGAGATGCATGACCGATGGAGAGGCTCACGGCCAGTGGTAGGGGGAAGGGACGCAGAGGTCATAGAATCCTTGTTCACCATAGAGAAGGCATACAAGCAAATATTCTATGAGGTGAAGAAAAAAGAGGTGATGTTGGAGAAAAAGGAGAAGGAGAGTAAGGCAGCCCTACAGACAAAGAAGAAAGAATGGGCTGAGCATATTCAAAGATCCCACCAACAGTTAGCACAACAAACAGAGGCCACTGAAACAGAGAAGGCCAGGGCATCAGGCTTAGAGGCCAAGTTGATAGAGATGGAGGCTAAGATGAAGGACATGGGAATACAACTTGAAGCAAAGGAGGCAGAAATGGTGAAGGCTAAGGCACAAGTCATGGAAGCTGGTCACATGGTGAAGGCAGCAAGAGAGCGGGAGTTAGTAGCCCAACACCAACTGCGTCAAAGGACCGAGGAAGCAAGGAAGCTGCAAGCACAACAGCGATCAACCACCCCAACCTTGTTAGTACACCCAGGGATGTCTTCCCAATCTCCCCACTCTCAGTAGGATGTTTTTAAGTTTCTGTCATAATTTTGTTGTTTTGATGTAGACGACCAATTTTGAGGGGGGGATAGATGTAGTCAGCAAAATAGTTTAAGTAAACAAATGATGTAATTAGTTGTCGGTACCAACCGACGGGTCGGGTAGTTTGGAGTTGGTACCAACAGTTGGCATCACAACCAACTTTGGCCATGAGTATTTAAGTCGTCAATGCATTGTAGTCAGATATCCGTGATTAGACAATAGTTGATATGCAAACATTGGAGTCATAATGAAATATGTATGTTGCTGTCATGAACATTGTAATGTTTCCTGTGAATCAATGAAGAATACAATGGTCCGTTCTGAGTAATTCTGTTATGTTCATATGATGCACTATACTACTACTTCTTTATTCTATTTACTTCATATTCTGTGAAACACACCATATTGCGGTAAACAAACTTCTTTAACCCAAGACAAGTTTGTAAGCTCTCTCCTCAACAAGAGGTAGAGAAAAGAGAAAAAGGTCTATGTTGATAGCAAATGGTCTAGGATTCATAAGCGTGCTAATAGTGAGAAAACATTAATGATGATTAAGAATATGGTTGAAGAAGAGGGAGAAGTAGCTACAAAAGAACCAAATGTGGAACTTGAGCATGAGAATTCCAAGGAAGAAGAAAGCACTACTATTCTCCTACATGCATTGAATGGCACAAGTGCACCACAAGCACTCAAAGTAATTGGTTATATCAAAAAGCGAAAGGTGATGGTGTCGGTTGATACAGGTAGTACACAAAACTTTATTGATAGAAGATTAGCTAATGAGCTCAATTGTTTTGTGTATCCAATCTTTAATTTCCAAGTCATGATAGCTGATGGGAAACAACTCTCTTGTGGTGGTAAATGTCAACATATAAAACTCTCCATGGAAAATTATCAACTAGATTTAAAATGTTTGTTATCCCAATTTTGGGAGTATATGTACTTTTGGGCATGCAATGGCTTAAATAGTTAGGAACAGTGTCTATCAATTTTCAGGATTATCCATGGCTTTTAGTACACATGAGCAAAAGTATAAACTTATAGGGATACAATCACCACCAAGTCAAATTATTAGCTCTTACAGGATGGAGAAATTACTTAAGAAAAATTCGTATAGCATTGGGGCACAACTACATTTCGAAAAAGCACAAGATGTGAAAACTCAAGATCAACCAAAGCTTCAAGTGATCATTCAACACCATCAATAGGTATTTCAAGAACCCAAGGGTCTACCTCCAATCATAGACCATGATCATGCCATTGAATTATGGTTTACCAAGAAGCATTGTTCATCCCAACAAAAGTGCCTGTTCATCCCCAATGATTATAGTTAACAAGAAAGACGAGTCATGAAGAATGTGCCCAGATTACAAGGAGCTCAACAAACTTACTCTTAAAGATAAGTTTCATATTCCTATTATTGATGAATTAGTAGATGAATTGAATAATGTAGTTTTCTTTACTAAGTTAGATTTACGTTTATATTATCATCAAATTCAACTAAAGGAAGAGGATATACGTAAGACTACCTTTAGAACACGACAGTCATTATAAATTCTTAGCTATGTCATTTGGTGTCACTAATGCCCAATCAACTTTTCATAGCCTCGTAAATTTAGTGTTCCAACCATTTCTTCGAAAAGTGGTGTTGGTATTCTTTGATGACATTCTCATCTATAGTAAAACATGAAATGATGAATAATGCATACAACAGATTCTAGATTGCTAAGTGTAGAGGGAAACACTTTTTTAAAGGGAAGGGGAATGTTATGATCCTAATATTTCTATATTCCTAAGTATAAAAAGGATAAACACTTGTGGCATGCTTAACCTTAATAGTTTCATTTGTTAGTTTTAGTTATTCCTTAAGGTGACTTAATTAGGATGAAGGGGTGTGTCCCTACATAGTTATGCATATAAATAAGGAAGAGAAAAACGCTCCCAAAGCATCATAACTTTTAATATTGAATTCATATATTATTTTCTGATCATTGAAGCTCACCTCCTCGTAGTGGTCTGCTATTTTACTGATTTTTGCATTTATTTCCAAGAAATATCATAACAAAAAACACTTTGAATGGCTCTGAAATCACTAAGTACAATTAAGAAAATATTGAATTTTTTGGTAAACCAAAATTTTGTGTTTTTTACGCGTTTCATGTCACAATAAATTCTTTTTAATATCTTAGGGGAATGCTCATCACATGGCTTTTTAGATTCTATTTGATTTAGTTTATTTTGTAATGACTTGCAGTTGCACAACCTAGTGGTCCTATGTAGGCTGAGGAAGTACCATCACTTAGAAGTTGTTTGGAACTAGAATATTACTCAAGTGCAGAGCATGAGCTCTCACCTGAGCCACACAGAGCATTGAGAATTCATCAGGGTGGTTGATGGAGTTAGAGTGTTCATAGGCTATGTCAATTTCATGAAAGTAGATCCATCATGCATAAAGAAAAAATAGTGTCATTCCAACACACAGTCACATAACACAAATATGCTCAAAAGACTTTGTATTCATTCATGGTGATGTATGCTACATTCAGGCAATAGGTGACAATACTTGCACACAATCTCTATACTAGGTCTCAAATGTACTAGTACAGATAGTTCCTATAATGAATCCATCCACCCTCAATTTATTTGTCATAGATCTGGTTAGGGCCAGGCAAGTGTTGTCCCTTTAGTTGCAATGTGTGTTTCATGCAAGTCAACAGGTGTTCCATGCAGCTGTAGGTGTCCACTTCTTTGTTATTCTTGGCATTGACTTCTACATGTCTGCCCTTCTCATCCTCTTGCACATGCCCTCTGGCCCTTGGTCTGTAGCCTTCTGTTTGATGCAGCCTTTTTTGCCTTTTGCGCATTGCAACCCAGTCATCCTTTTGGGAAGATTGACACCCTTGTGTTCTTGCATGGATTTGAATTTTGTTTCTGTTTGGCACTTAAGCTGTGTCCAACAGATTTGGAGTTAGAATCGCTTAATTTTCATTATTAGACTGTTCATCTTACTAAAAGTAGCTATAAAGGAATTATCATCAGTATGTAAAATTAGAACAGTAGTTTCACATCTGCTGTAAATTGCTACCTTCTTATAAATTACTCTTGGCATACATAAAGCTTTGTTATATTGCAGTATCATATGGTATATGCTAGTAGAAAATGAATGTCGAAATGAGAAATATCAAAATTTATATTGGTTGGGAATATGTTAGAAGAGAATTGCACTTCTAGAACCTATGTTGCTTGATAAAGAATAGTCCATCTTATGAAAGGGGCATCCATGTTCTGACATCTCGTCTTGGCATACTTCATGAGATATAAATTGGTGACAATTTTTAGCTGTCACAGGAAGTCCCAAGGGTGACCATCAGATTCCAATCACATTAAGACCAATGCTTCTTTGAGTAAATTGATAATTTGATCCTATACTGGCATGTGAAGTATTTTTCATATATTGATGTTAATGTATTCAGATTTTTCATAAATAACATGTTTGCAGAAAGGAACGTGTAAAAACATTATCTAGTATGATTATCACAACATAATGCAGTTCTTGCTTAATTTCAAATTATGCAGTTCTTGCCACTGATGAAAAATATAACGAGGCTATGTTTAGCACTGCCAAACGCCTTGTGGCAGCAATTGATGGACTACCAGATCCGGGCGGTCCCACATTCCAAGATAAAAAAAGGGAGTCAAACTTTAAGACACGAGAAGAAACAGAGGAGAAGAGAGGGCAGTTTATAACTGTGGTTGGTGGCTTGCTTGTAATTGCTTTTGTTGTACCCATGGCACAATATTATGCCTATGTCTCTAAAAAGTAATATGTATAATAAATGTGGAGAATTTTATGAATACCTTGTGATCTTTCTAGTTTCTGAGATTTATAAATTGCTTCAGGAAGGATGAAGTATGAACAACAGGGACTAATTTACCCACAAACATCAGAATCACTCTTGTTTTGGATTTTTATTTTTGAAACACATATTCTTTACATCTTCATTTAATAAATTATATATGAGCTTATATTCGTTGGTGTTCTAATGCAGTTGATTTCCTGTTCCGTTCATAATGACTTGAGTAATTTTTATTGTCTTATCTCAAGTTCTATTCCTGACATACACATTTATTTTCTCACTACAGTAATATGATGTACAAATTGAATATTACAGGAGGAGAAAATGCTTTCACCAAGTGAAATGGCTAACGGTAATGCAAGTAAAATTCCTAATCATTTTTTTGTTCCTGTTCCTTTCATGAAGACTTGAGTAATTTTTATTGTTTATCTCAAGTTCTATTCCTGACATACACATTTATTTTCTCTATGGTAAAATGACATACAACTTGAATATTACAGTAGGAGGATAAAATGCTTTCTCCAAGTGTAATGGTTAGTGTTAATGTAAGTAAAGTTTCTCATCATTTTTTTGTGAATATATCCTATAATTGACCATGTCCTCTTCATTGTAACTTCTAGCTGCAATGTGGATTCCTTTTATTGGTAATGCTAAACTCCAAGATTTTTGAGCTGGTAGCTCTTTTGACGTACTATATTTCGAAGTTGCTGGTTATCTTTGAGTCAACTTAATTGAGAGAATATGCTCTAGAGCTAGGGAGTTAATTGTAGTCTATTTTGTAATAACCTCAAATATTATGAATAATTCATCTAACCCCAAATTAATGCATATGATATTGATCATGAATGAGAGTTGTTTTGACTTGGGCAATCATTCGTCTAGTGTTATCCCTAATGAAAACAAAATTTCACTATTTGCAACCCTAATAAGACACTCTTGAGAGTGTAAGAAGATAAAAAGAGCAACCACTAGTCAACATTGTAAGACAAGAGAGGGTAGCATCCAAAACCAATAAGGACAAAATAGACTTTGACTAGGAGGCAATCCAAAAGCCATTTGATGTTGCATTGAGGTGTTTAAAAATCTGTCTTCTTAGGTCCATTGAGATACTGATAGGGTAGTATACCTTTAGGTCTTTTATATTTATATTTGTGTTTGTGTCTTTATGGGTCGACCCAACTTTATAATGTGTTAATATGTGTATAGATAGAGGCTATGTCTCCCACCTATTCAATCCAATTGCCACAGATTCATTTCTATTTGTGATTTCATTTAGTATTTCGTTGGGTCTCTTAACGTTGCCATGCACGTGTCATTTCTTTTGCTTATGGAGTTTATTATTTGATGGGTTATGGACTTGTTTCATTAATGTCATATGGTATAGAGTGTACTACTTAAAACTCCTAGATTTTAGACCTTTTGAACCACAAGGCGTGCGAATAATCAACATATCACAAGGTGTCGGGTCACAATATTTCCTTAGTTAAATGTTAATTTTTCTTAAATATAGGAGATCCAATAAAGTTGTAGACAAATGACATATCCTAATTATAGAAATGAGTTTCATGCAAAAGTTGAAATAATAACTCGTTCAAAGAGAATCAATTTATGTTTGCTCTATTGGCATAATATTTTAATTGCATTCGAGAATTAAGTTGGAGCTCATATTTAGGAGCAAAATTTTCGAGATCTAATTGCATATTTGAATTTCTTGTACAAGATTTTTGGCTCCTTTTTTCGTTCATTAGAAATAAAGCAAATCTTATTGTAATGCATTTCAATGCACTCCCATTTGGATAAATATAATGACAGTGGGTTTCTCCTACCAAACTCAGTCCAAGTATTGAATTAAAGTGGGTTTGCCTACCTTGCTTTGCCCTCAAGCATGTTCATTGCAAAGTGGGCATCTCTTGGGTCAAACACTTCAAGCAAAGTGGAAACTTCAACAATGTTTGAGGCTCTTGTCAAATCAAAAATTCGCCAACCATTCATCTCCAAATCTAACATAGACCTCTCTCTTCTGGTGAAACATCTCTGTAGTTCCCAACACTTGTGCTTCTCTCCAAAGATACAAACACAGAGCTCCTAAGTAGTATTATTCAAGCCAAACACCTTTGTGATCCACTAACACCCCTGACATTGCTCGAAATTGATGCATATATTCTTTGTCGTTTCCACTGCTATCGCTAATCTGTATGCTCTTAAAATCCAAGGATTGCAACCAAGGGTTTTAGGTTTTATTTTCATAATTTGGGAGTCAAAATATTTTATGCTTTTAAATTTGGGGGTGTTTTTTCAATATAGCAGCATAGTATGGATGTCTTTTAAAAGAGGTGGGGATGTTTTAATTGGGTGTTTAAATTTGGAGACATTTTTATATAGTCATGGGAGTGTTTTAAATACTAAAGAGAAATTTTTATTTTAGGAGGTCATATAGTGAAGGTCATGTGTAGCATCTTTTACCCATTTTAGAATATTTTGGGAAGGGAGATATTTCAAGCAATAAGTCATTTTTTTAAGTCAAATTAAAAAATCAAAATATTTTTTTTTGCAAAACCAAAACAAATTGCAACATTTGGTATACACAATGTCTCTGGTCCATGTTTAAGGGTCAAGTCGTTGTGATTGAACTACTGCATCTAAGGCCTAACATAGCTGCAACAACGGTGTCTATGGCTTTGTCCTTATAAATCATCAGGGAGAAATAAGGGCGTTGTCATTTTCATCTCCATTTCCCTCTATTGCCCATTTGTTGCACTGTTAAACATAAATTGTGACAAGAAAAAAATCAATTTCTTTCTAAGTAGGTGTAGTTGATAGTGCGGATCCTTTTTATATATTGCCTAAGTGTCATGTACCTCTCTACTCTCACGTGCTTTAATGTCTCTTTCACGTATCAACAAGTACATTGAAATGATGAACTTCTTCCATGTATGGATGTGTATATTGAAAGGGTGAGCATATCAATAGGTTTGGTATATTCATTTGTGACATATAGAAAAGTAAACTTTTTGGAGTGATAAGGAACAAATCCATCTCCATTTGGTAGCAAAAGTCATTAGGTGTTGTGAATTATATTATCGCCCAACATTATCAGTGGAACCTAACTCGAACGTGGGTGTAATCTTTGTAATCATGTCCACATTATACACTAATGGCATATTATCTTTGCAAATTAATGTCAGTAACCAACAAGTAGAGACAATATCAGAATTTTGACATCAATACAAATCTCTATTTATGCAATTTTGCAATCAGTACAAGATGTTGTGGCAATAAATCAATAGATTGCAAGATAAATTATAAGATCATACACCCAATGCCTTAGTAGAGAAGAAAGATGTTGTCAACAATTATATTCAAGTAGTTCATCTCAAAAGGTTGGTAAAGAGAAAAAGTCCTTGAAGAAAAGTGTTAAGCCTCCTCTTGTGTCACAAAATGGTGTTGCAGAGAAGAAAGATGTTGATGTTTATTCTTCAAGTTGTACCACTTAGAAGGTAGGTAAAGATAAAAAAGCCTTGAAGAAAATCATTGAGCCCTCTCCTATGTCACACAACAATCTTGTTGGTTCCAAGTCAAAAAGTGTGTTGTTTGAAACCCATCATGGATACAATACCTGTTAGTCCTATTGTTGAATCTCCACCTGTTGTATTAATTTGGGAGACAATAAAACCCAACAAACATTGTATTAGTCTAAGGTATACAAGTGTTGTGAATATTCATGTACCAAATTTTTTTAAGCCTATCAAATTTGTGTCTGGAGATATTTAGAACAATAGTCAAGTTGAGTCTTCACCTGTTGGTCAGCCATGTGAAATTGACATGTCATGTTAATCAATATCAACTTGCACTAAAACCCATCAAGTCCAAATGTGTTGTCATTATGGACGACGAAGACATACCTCATGTGATTGTTTTGATCTACATCCTTGTCTATCATGTGGTAAACACACACATTCTACAAAACACTATTATGTCAGAGATATGTCTACCAAATCAGCGAGGCATATGCATTTTGGATGGATAGATCACTCTAGATTGCAAACTAAGGCTCACTTGTCAAAATCCTATAGGAGAGTCCAATCCACCATTTCAGATGATAGCTTGTCTACTCCTAATGTAGATGTTGTTGTCGATCCAGTTGCTAATAAGCTCATCATTACATATATTGTTGAGCATTAGTATAAAATCTTGTTGAGCCTGTCTACTCATGATGTGGATGTTGTTGTCGATCTAGTTGATGATGAACTTAGCATTGCAAATACTATTGATACTTGTACTATTGAACTTGGCAACCTACTATAAGAATTGTAGAGTTGCATTCAATTCCCATGGAGGTAATTATGCACTCAGTCTCTATGGTGTTGATAAGAGTGGTGATTTTTTATACCTATGATTTCCCATCCCAATTGGGATATTGATAATGAGCACACTAAGACCACCAAATATGCAACTCAATATAGATTATTTGAGGCCATGAATATTGCCTCTTGTTGATTATACTTTTGCACTTGAGTTGTAAGTTGAAAACCCAAAGGGGTGGCTTACAAACTCTTCCCATTAAGTTGAGAACCCAAAAGGGCAGCTTAATGGAGACTCGTGATCAAACCTAAGAGGGCATCATTGAGTTGTGCATCTCTGTACATAGGTTCATATATGTTGTTCTCTTTCCAGGGAGCTTTGTAGTAGTTGTCCACTCTCATCTTACAAGGGGGAACATCAAGATTCAAATTTTGTGTTCTTTGAGCATGGTACTTGAAGATTTCTCACATTGTCTATCGAGGATTCGTCATTGTAGCATATTGCAAGTTACAACATATTACCGCTTATCACTACAACATCTTAGCAAGTAATGTTCAGCTCAACACTTGAACATCTGAGATTGCACACTTCATTTTGGTTTTTTATGACTATGCATTGAATGAGATCATCATATGCCTTCATTTTTTATTTAGTGGTTCTACCACAAGAGTAGTTTTTTATGTGTTGATATGTGTCTACATTGAAGACAAGTGGTTCACATTTTCAACTTGACAGAAAGTCGGTCATTCAGTGCATGCTTCAACACACTTTTAGGTTATTCATGGGTGCATCAACTTGGGTTATCTAGTTTTGAGGTCACAAGGTCTAGCTGGCACATTTTTAGACTACTCATGGACACAATCAGCTCGGGTTATCTAGTTTTTAGGTCACATAGGCACAATCAGCCTAGAGATAGGATTGACAAAGACAAAAGTTGCACAACCTTTTACAAATTTCATCACTTAGAAGTAATTCTAAGTTTTCAATCAACACCAAATGTGTGTGGTAATCTCAAAATGGGATATAGTATCATGGAAAGTTGACTCGTCTGGAGAAAACAAATGCAATTCTTTAACAAGTCAATATCTCAGTTCTTGAAAAACTACAAAAGGGAAGAAGCTATCACTCAAACAAAACCTTTTGTAAAAGACTGAAGCTTCATATCAAGAAAAATAGGCACCATAAACAAATTGCTTGATGCACAACACAAACAATGGTTTTATCACTACCCTTGCAAATTAAGAGGGTCCATGTAACACTAGTGTACATAATCATAGAAGTAGTAGAATAATACTTTATATTTTGTATTTCCTAGATACACTAGAAGCTAAATAATCATCTAGAAAATGAACTAAATAGTCATTTTCATATTGGTAAATATGTATATTTTGATTGAGTGGAATAAGCTTCTCATTGAATATTTTCTAGTTGTCTAATTCTTGTCCATTTCATTTGTCAATCTTTTATGCATTTCATTCCCAATCCCGACAAATTTATCCCTTGCTACACAATCCATGGTGAACGTTAATTCTAGAACCAAAACAACAATGATTATGAGAAGTTGAGGATCTCCTAATGACCCTATTTTTTGCATGTGCACCATCTCCACTATTCATCTAGTATATTCCTTAGGTTATTAGGTAGATTCTCCATCCTCTTTGACATATGTACATCTTCCTCTCTTTGTTGTACTATACTTCTTTTGTGGCTTTGATCACTAAAACTTGCACAATCTAAGAGTTTGTCATTGTGTATAAATATGAGCTTTGCTCACTTGTAAATAGCTTTGGCATGTGTTATGAATTTGCCTTTAAATTTGTTGCCCAACTTGTCTTGGAGAGAGTCCTCAAACTTGACATGTTTGTGTATTTTGTGTCTACTCATGGTCCTTTGGTGGTAATCGTTTAACTAATTTGTGTGACCATATGCTCATAATCTTTCCAATTTCATCTAGTTAAATGCATTTGTCTTTATCAGTTAGACTTTGAAAATTTGTTGAACCAACCTTGGCCACACGTCACATTCAAATATGGATGGAATGTTGTAAATTGAAAGGAGAGTTAATTGATCATGTTTTTTTTTGGCACATCACCTATAGGTTGTGTGGGTTTTGTATTCTCTCTCCTCTTTGTCATTGCTTGAGGTTGCCCACCCACTATGAAAGTACATGCGTAACCCCAAAACTTTGATAATTTCTAATATGCTTTGTAGGACTCAACTTGGTCTTCTCATTATCTTTAATATTAATTATTTAGTGCTTAAACAATTTGCATTAAAAGGTGAAGCTACATTATCTATACCTTCGTCTCCTCCTTGAAGTGCTTGCGCTTGTAGAACTAGTTCTTGTATGGTGTTAATCTATCTCCCTTCAATGCCTTGGTGAAGCATGAATAGTTCTACTTTTTAAAGCGAATCTAATCACTTAGTGACTGCAATCTCTCAAATTAACATGCAGACCATGTGCATTTATGAGAAGGATCCAAAAAAGGTTTCAAACATGAAATTAGTTAGGGGTTGTCTTACTATTGTACAACTCTTGCCTTGCTTAGGAACTAGAAAAGGGCATTCTCTTTCACCCACTACTTTAGTGCGAGTAAATACAACATTCTTTGTAATGGAAAAAATGAACGTTTTGCCTCCTGGGATTCCAAAATCCCACTAATTATAAATTGATAGAATGATCTTCCAACATCTGCACTGAAAGCATTGAACTTCTTTACTAGAAATGGCTCTATTAATCATATATAGTGCATATAAGATGCGGCAAATGTGTATGTATTGCACCATGTCATAGAGCCTAATGTTTCATTCAAGTTATTTGTTGCTTCTTTCAAGGGTAAGGGCCTTGGATTGGTTATGATGGATTACTACTAGAACTATCGTCGATTGGGACTACCTACGCCACATATTTTGTGAACATTTTAAGGAGTGAGGTGATTGTCTCTTTCGAAGTAGCTTACTAATATTAAGTGCATGCTCATAGAGGCCTTGTTGAACTTTAATCTATGTTTCGGTTGAACATTAGAATAGATTCTTTCTCAGATCAAACCTACTGATGATACTATCTTTGGGTCATAAATCTGGACATAGCTGTAATGATCCAAGCTATGGGTGGGACTACACTTCAAGTGGAATTAAAATACTATATACAAGCCTAAAATATATTGATACATGAGGGGAAAATAACCCCTAGGATAGTTGTGTTGATATGACCCAAGATATATCTTCTAATCACCCCAAATTAGTCACAAGTGCCTTAGCTTACACTAGTGCCAACTCAAGCACTATTTGCACATATGGAGATAATGATCACCTCATCTTCTCAATCAACATATATCAAAAGAAATGAGATGGAGATGATATGCAATCTTATGAATGAAATGGTAGCCCTCAAGTGCAATCAAGTTTATTGAAGACTACTAAACAAGGAAACAACTAAGTAGGTTACACATTGAGATACACTCCTACACACCCTTAGGGTCCCCCTATATCTACACCATTAGTTACAAGAATTATAGGTCCCATATTTGTCCACTGAGAAGCCATAATCACTCTAGAGCAATTATTCTTGTGCCCCTACAAAATGATATGGCAAAAGAACTAGTTGTCTTATCATATTGTCGTCCCCCTTGTAATGTGGGACATGATCCTTTATCTTGTGGTGTCTATCAGGGGAAACTCTTTTACTCTAGCCATATAGAAACCCACGTTGATATCCCATCTTTTACTCTAGAATAAAAATCTACATAGCAACCTAGCACCAATGATGTCACAATAATGAATTTCATGACAAATGATCTTGAATCTGTTGGAGAAGGCATGAACCTAATCAGTCCTCCTTATGACTATTTAACCCTCTATGAAAATAACTTTTGAAGAAATAGGAAGACCCATCCAGAAGTCACAATTTTATTTGCCAAGCAAAACCATAATTTAGCAAACTAGTCAAATTGTTTTTTCTTTGAAGCATCCCGATGTACCCTTGGGTATGTCTCCTTTGATAATATGACTACCCAAGCCCATATCTGCATGCAAAAAATGCATCGTAGATCCCCATCCTAGTTCTCAAAAAACTAAAAGGGATATGCTCTGGCTCGATCTCTCATCTGCATGCAAGTGGCACTAATCAATTTAACATAAAAAAATTGATGAAGAGGTCTACTATCCTTTGCATATAGTAAGTTCAGTTGCTTCCAATGTTGGTCAAGTTGTTGAAAGAGGTCATGAGATGGAAAAAAGAGAAACAACCTTCTCAAGCAAAAGGCACCAAAGAAAAGATCTCTTACATTTTCCATGCAACAACACGTGAAAAAGTGTAAAACAAGATGAAGACTTTTTATCTCAAGTTGATTTCCAATGCCAAATTGGTTCACAACCGCATGGTGGAATTTGGTGCAAGTAGCATTGTAATTCCCAAATTGGTAGTGGATGGTCTAGGAATTACTTATGAACTAGTTATCCGAGAAATCACAAAGCTTTATGGGACACCAATGAAGACCATGGGTATTGTCAAGGAATTTCACTTGCCACTAGATTTTTGTCCTAATCACATTCTTTTAGGACATGTATGTCATAGACCTTCATTCTTGTTAGGAGTTCATGATAAAGATTGATAGGCATGCCACACTAGACATGACACGTTTATTCATACGAAAATAATATGACACAAGGATCCAAATTGACAATGAGCCCATGGTGACTTATCACATGGAGCCATATTGGGTGCTAGATGTCAATGCCAATCTATAAGCCATTGCTCTTGTTGAGGAAATTAGGATAGTAGATCTAGGTAGTCTTGACAAAGATGATACATTGAGGAAAATTGATGATGACATAATTGAGAAAAATAATTGAGAAAAATTCAAATACATCAAAATATTTGAGGAAATAGGTCTTGGCATTTATTGTTTATGCAAAGAAGAGGTTGTGCATCCCTTATTCACTAAGGTGGAGAAACATCATTTGGATGACATCTATGGGATTCACTTAGATAACACCAAAATCATAAATGGTTTTTGGGCTAGAGTAGTTCTTGTTTCCCCTATAGGAATCAAGACTTATCATGCCTAGCTATAATAACAATGCCACTGAATATGAAGTTCTTATCCTTGGTCTCCAATTGGCAGCGCAAAGAGGAATCAAGTTGTTTTCCATTTTTATAGACATTGACCTCATAGTTCAAGACATGTTTGCTCCACAAAGCACCATTAGTTGTCAGCATACATGCATCAATCATGAGGCTTACTCAAGTTCTTTGATACAATTAACATTTGACAAGTTTGGAGGAAATTGAACAAGAAAGTGAATCACATGGTGATGATCAGATTTAATTTTGACCCCACCTCTAATCTCTTCCACAAAAGGGAAAGTGGGGCAGTACACTCCCATGTTAAATGAATTGTTTTCCCATTTGTTCCTAACAATGTACATCTTTGGAAGGTGTTTGGTAATGGTTCAAACATAGTTGACTTTCTTTAGAATTAAGCATAACTTTCTATAGAGTTGAATGAGCATTTGGATGAAGAGTGTGATGACCAGATCATCCAACTTGGTTCAAACAACATTTTGAAGGGCTTGATCATGCTAGAGAGTATGTTCAACCTTGATGATGAATTTAGGAATAAGGAGCGAAGTTATGAAGTTTACATGTTTGAACTTTACATAGATATAAATCTTGCTCCTTAAAATATAATTAAGTTGGGAAAGGAATACACCAATTTCTGGAGTACATTTATGCACCCATCACAAGAGTTTGATGATGTAATCACCTAGACCCTACAAAGATCTCAAGGTATATGATTAGAGAATCATCCAACATACCATTGAGATTGAGCCACATGCTTGTCTAGCCCATTAGAAGTAGCAAGTTGTTAAACCATTCATATAACTAATGATGTAGGAGTTAGCTAAGCTAACATAATAAAAAAACATCTTTTTGTTCAAGCATTCAACATGAGTCACAAACTTGGGACTTGTTCAAAAGAACAACAAAAATATTTGCTTGTGTTAATTTCCATGATCTTAATTGAGCATCATAGGACCACTATCATCTCTTGTCTATGGATATGATATTACAAATTGTTGGCAAGCTCTAAGATGTTCTCTCTACTAGATGGCTTCTTGGCTACACTCAAGTTTGGGTACAAGATGGAGATCAATACAAGAAAATGTTCACAACCAAGTGGGGAAGTGCCACATATCAACAAATGTCTTTTAGGTTATCAAATGCAAGTGTGACATTTTAGTGGTCCATGGACATAGCTTTCAAAGGAGTAATTAACAAGTTTGTCTTGTTCTACTTGGATGACATCACATTATTTTGAAGGAGCATAGCAAATCACCTCAAGCATATCTGTTGTGTCTTTGAGCCTTGTCAAGGATTTGAAATTGGCCTTAATCTTGAGAAGTCAATCTTTGTCATCCTCAAAGGGAAGTTACTAGGACATGTGGTGTCCAAGGAGGGTCTAGAAATCAACCCTGACCAAGTGGAATTCATTATTCAACTCTCACTTTCACACAACAAGAAAAAGTTGAATATTTTGTTAGAAAGATTAGCTTTGTGAGGAAATTCATCACTGACTTTGTTGGCCTTGTCAAGCTTATTACTTTGATATTGAATAAGGACACAATTTTTAGATGGATTAACAAAGCATGAAGATCTTTTGATCTCATAAAGAGTGTCATCTCAAAAACTCGCATCTTGGTAAACCTAGACTTTGAGAACAACTTCATTCTCTATGCATTCAAAGTTGAATATAGCATCACAACCATCTATTTGGGCTCAATTGTGCATTTATATAAGCCAAGATGTATCTTTGAGATATAAAGGGGGGAACTTAAACATGGGTGGGCTCCTTCTCTCTAGAAAAATCATCTCTCCATGTTCCTTAGAAACAAATGTTTACATGCTTAGAAGATCAACAATTTATTTATAGATAACTTCAACAATTAAAGGCTTTGAATACAAAGTGTTCAACCTATCATGTTTATATTTTGACCTCCCATGTGGCTATAAACATTGTTTTTATAATTATGTTTAAGAAAAACAAATAATCACAAAAAATAGAGTTTGATCCCCATTTTGTGAGATAGTGTCATGAGATTAAAAACACGCCTCACTTTGGGTGGTGTGGTTATGACAAGAAAAAAAATATATCTCCTTTGTAATGATTGGTGAAGAATTTAGACAATTTGGTGGTAACTGATGGGACGTGCTAATCATTGGGAACGCCCCTTGTTGGCAACTAATTTTTTTGGCCTAAATTTTGCTCATGAATCCATTGAAATGGTACGTTTTTTCCCTTGTGGAATTCAAATTTTGTGTGCCTTGGAGTGCTGAAATCTTGTTGAAATCTTGAAGGAAAACCTTAAAGTTCTTTGAAATTCTCTAAGTGTTTTTGGCCTTTGAGGAATTTTTGGACTTGCTCAAATATGTAGAGTTTTCTTTAGGATATGGATTCCTAAGTCCCTATTCTTTCCCACTTTCTTGAATGGTTTTCTTTGGAAGAGATCCCATGAGTATTAGGACATATCTTTGCCCCCCTAAATCTCCATAGATCTGAGTAACCCCTATGTTTCCACCCTCCTCCATGTTCTATTTGCAGAGTCTTGAACATGATGTGGATATGACCACTTACCCGTCCAACCTCCACATCCACATATCCATCGAACTCACCCATCCCTCTCCCCTTTGTTCTTCTATGGGAATTCTATGTCCATTCAGTCATATCCCTGACCCCTCACAAGTTCTGCCATATCCATAGACCATTCATATTTTCATAGATTTTCTAAAAGAGACGTGAAAGAATGAAAAAGTGATCGAAATTCACTAAGTATAATGCCTTTCAACGATTCAGTAGGTTCACGAACCTACGAACTTGCCAAAATGGTTCTGAGGTTCTTGGTTTTGCTGAAATACCGAAAAAGGAAGAGTAAAGAGAAAGCATTTATCTTTCAGCAAGTTCGCAAGTTCACGAACTTGCTAAAATGCCAAAATGGTTTTCATGTTCATGTTTTCACCAAAAATTAAAAGACTAGGCAAGGAAGCAGTGTAGGAAGAAAAGTGAGAGATGGTTCGACGGTTTCCAAGTTTGTTGAAGCACCAATTCGCCAAAAGAGAAATTAAAGGATGGTGAAAAGAAAGAAAAGAGACAAAGTTTTCAGTGAGTTTGCAAGTTCACGAACTCACTGAAATGCCAAATAAGTTCAAAGATTCCCAATCTCATCAAAAGGCTTGAAGACAAAAGAGAACAAGGAAGAGACAAAGGTTGTGATGGTTCACAAGTTTTGAAAAGTGTTGAAATGTCAAAAATCATAAGGAAAGATGGAAGAAAGAAAGGAGAACGAAGCGGTTGAGGTTCATTGGTTTGCTAAAGTGTCGAATCACTGAAATAGATAAGTGAATGAACAAATGAAAGATGGTTTTGGTAGTTTGTGTGGTTTGCAAACCTCTAATTTCACTGAAAGGATTTGAAAGTCAATGTGACGTATTTTTCAAACACATTTTTGTGGGTTCTCCAATTTGAACGCCTACTTACTTCTTAGACACCATGAATGCAACATAAAGATGAAATACAGGTTGGTGGAGAGGTAGGTAGGATTGAGTGTAGATGTTATGAAGGTAGGTGGGGTTGGTGATTCCTGCCCAAATGCAGCAGTGCAAAAAATGCTATACATACATGTTCAGATGTTGTAAAAATGGGTTGGTCGTTGAACCAATTGTCTAGTCCATTTGTGCTTCAAGGTGAATCTCATGTAGAAAATCACGTTGGTCTGGGCTGCAAATGGAAGTATGCATCTGATATAGCATAGGAATGGTCCTCCAAGTACATCTTCATATGGTGGTGTGCCTCCATGGTCATTTGTAGTGATTCAAGGGAATGTATAGTTGCAGCTATGTATTTTACCCTCACCACATTTGTTGGTGTGTTTGTAATAATGTTTTGATTGTGTGACAACATTTAAATCAATACATGCTTTGTGTTGGGTCATCTCATTCGTTACAAGTGAATCATTGCAGTTCTGCTCAGAATTATTAAGTATGTTCCCTATGTCAATTGTAATCTTTGATATGTATGTGAATGCATATTTGTTTTTGTTGATGCTTATTGGATGTATGTCTTCCCCCTTTGCTGCTAAAGACTTTATTTCCCAATGGAGTAGGCACCGATCCATATTGGGGATGGATCAATTGCTCTTCATTTTAAATCTAATTCTCTATTCTGGGTAGTTGTTGGAGTAGGATTAGATTAGGTTCTACAAGTGGTTCATGATTCTGTGTTATAACCAGGGACAAACCTCAAGAAATACAAAACATTTTAAATCTTAATGAATCATGTTCATGCATGCATATGCCCTGTAAGTTGTGTATGTGAAGATAAGTGGATTAATCTTAGGGGATACTATATTGTTATCATTTATGGGTGCATCTGTAGGGTGCAATAATCAGTTTTAATAGAGGTTTTATGCATCAAGTCATCTTGACCTAGTGACATCTATGGGGTTCAAGTGTACATTGGGTGTGGCTGTGAGTGTTTATTGGTGTTCCTTTTTCGTGCCTCTAGGAATATCCCTCTCGAGTCTAGCTGAGCCCGAAGTGCAAGAGAGCACACCCACTCTTGTTAGTTGGCCTTTAACCATCCTTAATTTGTTGATGAGCCCTTATTCTACTTTTCGAATGTCATCCCCTAGCTTGGGAAGTGAGAATATACTCTAGGGTTTTGGATATGTGGTTTTTGGTCCCAACACCACCTATTACTCAAACTATTGTTTCTCATTTGCTAATGGACAGCAGTCTTAAATTGTTGATAGATTGTTGATGGACTTATTGACTTATTTGAGTTTTTCAAACTCAAATAGTCATGGGGGAACTTAGAAGTGTTTAATGGTCATTTCTTAGTCTTATTCAAAAATTAACCATGTCTTATGAGTCTTAAAAAGGTCTTAAATAGTTTTGAAAGGTCTAAAGGGGGTTTCTTGTAATGTAAAAAGTGAAAAATGTTCTCATCTGGTCATGTCTAGCCACATATTAGAGTCAAAAGTTTTCATAAACCTTAAAATCTTCAAAAAATCACATACATCCATTTGGAGGGAGTCTTATTTTGAAAACGAGTCAAAGTTTTGAGTCTAAATCTTAAGGTTAAGTTAAGGTTTTAAGATTTAAGTCAATGAGAAAGATGGTTAGAATTTTTCTTCTAACATGCATTTATGCTACTATATGCATTGAACACCATCAAATGGTCTTCAACATCTGAAAAAAACTAGACTATGGAATGGAGGAGAAAATTTATGTGTTCTGTATTGGTGTTGTTGGTACCCCAAATTACAACCCTAAACCCTAAAACATTTCAAAATCATTGTTGGCAAGAGGAATTAGGATACAGTCCAGAGATATGAACCTAGGTTACTCTTATGTAGTCTATTTATACCCTAGCGATAACAATGATAAAAGAGAAGTAAATATAGAAAAGAGACATTAATATGTGGTAGTATTCCATGCAAGTAAACACATAACACAATATAAAACATTCATTACCACAATCAATACTCTTTATATATATTCACCATATAATCATGTACAAAAGGTAGGTCTATGTCTCTACTCTATACATATATCACTCTTATCCTCTCATCTCTCGTACTTCTTACATTGTTACATACATATCATATATATCTATATACAATATCTAGGGGTGTGTCCTTTGTGTGACACCTTTCTATCTTCTTCCCTTGTCATCCTGATGCTCCACAAGTCCTCTGCGCTACCTTGCAATGACTACTCCTACTCCCAATATGCTACCAACATCATCCCCCTTTTTTGAAACTATGTCTTGTCCTCAAGACATGTTGTGCTAGTTTGAGGGTAGGATGTTTTTGTATATTACTTTGAGTTATGCTAGAGTTATATCCTACTACTTCTTTGACATCTATAGCATTTGTATTTGTCCTTCCATCTCTATGTGTGTATTCTTTGCATCACCCAGAGTAGCAGGGGTCTGTATACTCTGTGCCTTTTGCTTTGCCTCTGTCAATATGCCGGTTAAAGATGCTAGTCTTAAGCTTACAACTTCTCTTAGCTGATTTACTTGTGCTTTTATATATTCTTTTTGTTCCTGCAGTTGTTGTAGTTGAGTATGCATTGTCTCAACCTGTACCCTTATTGCTTTGTTTGTATCCTTCATAGGATCATATGTTGTAGTTGTCTGTGTTATTTAGAACTCTAGTCCATCCATTTGATCTTTCATAGCCTTGGTGGTAGTGGGCCACTGTAAGAAAAATTGATACAAAATTGTGGCTTCTCCAATAGCCTATTGGATATTTCTTATTTTTGTTCCTAGTTGTGTATGTGCCTTGGCACATTTATTGGAAGCATCAACCATTCTTTTCTTATTCAACTCTTTTGTTATCTCTTGTTTGGACTTGGTTTCCAAGTATTTTGTGTGTGCTTGAAAACTCTACATCAATTGCTTTAATTGTTGTGTAAGAGGTAAGGTTGTGTCCCTTTGAACCTCCA
The DNA here is from genome assembly GCA_027924645.1 of Cunninghamia lanceolata. Taxonomy (NCBI): domain Eukaryota; kingdom Viridiplantae; phylum Streptophyta; class Pinopsida; order Cupressales; family Cupressaceae; genus Cunninghamia; species Cunninghamia lanceolata. The sequence goes on along the minus strand of BSBN01000163.1, from coordinate 1,917,020 downwards.
GCAACTAACTTTGTATCATATCCACTACTTCATGTAGTTGTTCACTACTTTCTACATGTTGTTGCAAGATCTCCTCCCTTGCGGTGGAGAGGAAAATATCACCAAGTTGCAATTTCTTGATAGGTATAATCCCAAATAAATTTATTTGGCTACCAACCAAAGGTAATTGCATCAGCTATGGTGTGACAATTGGTTGGATCTGCTTCTAGTAGCCAAAAAGTCCTTAATAGATTGAATAGGAGAGGCAGAGGAGGATGCCTCTTCAAGTTGGCAAAGTCTTATTGTTCTTCATCCTACTCGCTTCTATTTGTGTTATGCAAAGGAGATTGCTATTGCTCTTATTGCATATGCGGAGGGGAGTTTATTTCTTGATTTTGTACATCTGTGTCTTTCCCCCTTAGTGTGTCATATACTCTTTTTGTAACCTCCTATGTTTCCTTTTGTATTCTATCCATGTCTTCTTGCCCCATACTCATAAGGGTGTCTACCCTTTGTTTAGTTCTGAGCTCTATGGCTTGTATTTGAGCCAATTTATCCTTCTCTGTCTCAGAGATAGTTGGATCTATCTTCCTGATGGCCTCCTGCCTTAGCTCTTCTTCCAACTCTAGTGATTTTTCTCTTTTCTTCCTCAGAGCATCAACTAGTTCCTTTGGGAACTTATCCACCAATTCATCCAATATTTGGATTGATCCTTGCATGTATCTGATTACCGCTTTTTGGATTATCATTTTGTTTCCCTGTGATACCTCAGGGTAGAGGTCCATTGTATTTTGTAGCATTCCATGATATTTAATAGTATTCACTATAGCATTTATGTCTAGTGGTTCCTCTTCTTGTTATGTCTTCTCCTATTCTTTAGTTGCTCTAAGGGCAGTTTTTGCTTTCTTTTTCCTTTTCAATTTCTCTACCACCTCTTCTTCTTCTTCAATTTCCTCTGTAGACATCTATACAACAATTCTTTTAGAACATTATTTTTGCCTTGCTCCTTTATTCTTTGCACTCAAATCCACCAGAGTTTCTGATGCCTCCTTCTGCCCCGTGTATACCTTTTTGTCCTGAGGACTCTGGTTGTGTTGTAGTCTGTGTACTAGTTGTTGCAGAGTATCTTCTCCCTAAGCTCCTTGGGGTATGTGTGGTGGTACTCACTTTGGAGCTGATGTAGCTGGTTGTGTTGTCGCACTAGGTTGTGAAGCTGATGCAATAGGGCGCAATGCATATATACTTGATACTTGTGGTATTCCCCACTTTTCATGTAATTCCCCTTTATTTTTCTTCAACTATTCCTCCATATTTTTCATCTGTTTCTTGTCCATCACTTCATAGTATGTGCCAAATCTTTCCGTAGTGGTATCCTTTGGCTTACTTAATAAATTCTTGGCATAAGCTTCCGCTTCTTGTGCGGTAACCTCATATGGTAGCCTAGGGATCCAAAATGTCCTAGGTTCAACTGCTTCCATGTATGTGTAGTCTTTTTCCACCATAAATGTGATGGTGTCTATATATTTCTTGACTATGTCATAGGGAATTCGTTCCCTAGCTTGCATATCTAGTTGGAAGGATTTGAAGTGGTGGTGCCTGCATAAGCAATCAGGTTTTAAGCATTTAAATATGCAAGCCCCTTCGCAAAAAATCCAAAAAGTTCTATCTCTTTTGACCTCTGCAATGCTAAAAAATGTAAAAATTAGTCATATGCATGTGTCTTTGTATATACAAAGGTGTTTGTATATACATACAGGTCAAAATGTGCATTGGCGGGTCAAAAATCTCTTTCGCCCTTTGAGAAATTGAGTTAGGTGCATTTCTGATTGTATATCGGGCTCTAAAAGGTGCATATACAAAGGGGGAATCTTTCACAGATTCTGGGGAATATTCCCACTTTGTATATTGGGTCATATACAAAGCAATGTATGTAAGGGCGTGCTAATATACAATTGCTACAGTGGCGAGCGAAAGATACAGTGCCAGAATATTCTGTTGAAGATATCGCAGTTGTATATTAGAGGTTTGTATATTTGCGGATGCAAGCGAAACATACAAAGGTGCAAAGATGCATTTGCTACAGTGCAGTGGGGAAGATACATGTGGTAGGGCCCGCGGGTATATATAAACGAGTTTGTATGTTCAGCATACAAAGGAAATATACATTTGATGAGATACAAGTCGGATTCGAAAGGTTCTCCAATCTAGCTGATAAATGAGTTAGAATCTGCGACTTGTATATTTGCTTTTGTATGTGCAACATACAAAAAGGAGGTACAAAGGAAGACATACAATCTGGACCCGATGAAGATTTCAAGTTGCTTCATAAACATTTGGGGTCCGTGGCGTGCATGTATATGGCGTTTGTACATGCTGATATACAAAGGGGATATGCGAGGAAGGATGATGCAAAGCGGACCTGATGGTTGATTTTCAATTTGTTCTATGATGTTCTGGGGTCCGCCTTGTATAAAGATGCTTGTATATGTTTTTTGCATATACAAAGGGTTTTTGAGGGGCGAAAATGGCAAAATGAAGAAAGGAAAAGTCAGCGATAGGAGCATGAAGTGCCTACGTGGCATGTTTTCACTAGTAGGTGACTTTTCAGGGTGTTTTGAGCTATTTATCACAGCGATGGATTTTGGATCGACGGTCGGGTTTTGAACCTTCAGCGATGGTTTTTTCTGGGCGAGTGCGGCCATTTTTGAGCAGGAAAATCCCCAAATGCATCTGTTGTTGCATCACGCGGGTAGATGAAGCATTGATGGAAGATTTGCAAAGGATGGGCGACGGAAATGACAGGTCAACCACCCGATTGAAGATGAATGTCTCTGAGCAGCAGCTCAGATCCTGATTCCACCTGCTCTCTTCCTTTGCTTCCCGGCTGCATTCAATTTTGAGCACCATTTTCTCACGATGCATTGTATCTGGCAGATTTTTTATTAGCCTTGTAATTAATTTTGTTGAGTTCACAGTTTTGCTATAAAAAGCAAACTGTGTTACTCTTTTGTGGTTGTTGAAGACCTGTGCATTTTTGTGTAAATAATGAAGAACAGGGCATGATCTTGGGTTGTTTTATTTCATTTTGGAGTTTATGTATTGAATCTGTGATGTATCTTGCACACATGTTTAGTTTCAGTGTCAATTTTATATGAAAAATGCTTCTTGCATGTGTTTTGCTGTCTGTCTCCACTTGTTGTATGCATTTTCTTCTTTTGAATCTGGTTGCTAAGGGTTTCTCAGATTCTAGGATATAGTTTTGCTGTATCACATGCTTGATCTCTAACTTCCTTTCAAGCAGAGGATTAAATTGTTTTAGGTTAAGGTATGGAGAAGAGTGTATGTCAGCTGGGATATCTGTAAGTATCGACAGTCAAATACTTATCCTTGGCTGATGTTTGTAAGGCAAGCATCAGTCCTAACCCCTTAAAACTTGAATGCTAATTGCAAGCCATTCTTATGTATATGTCTATTTGACTCCTTGCCCTGAGATAGGCACCAGTCTGCACTTGGGTTAGTAGTTATGATCCAAAGCCCCTGTCTTGCATCCAAACCATCAAATTCAAACCATTCCATAATTTCAACCTGTTAGTTGTAGGAGTAGGATTAGGGCCCCTACATGCTCTCATACATAACCAGACACATATGTCTAAGAATGTTGCCAACCTTGTGATTTGTCACACAAATCTTGGTCCCAAAATGAGAGTATTATGCCTGTCATTAGAAAGCTAAATCTTTGTGTCATTTGGAGAGTAAATGTTACATCTTTATCAAATAGGGATACCCCCCTTGGTGCGACAGAACCAGAAGTGAAGGGGAGGCAGCTCACACAACCTCCCGTATCTGTTGGCCGAATCAGCCTGTGCATAGGAACTAGCAAACCCTCTGCCGATTCGGGAAAAATAACCAACAAATTTTGGCGACTCCACTGGGGACGATTTGATGAAAATAAAATTTATTTTTATCCATCCGAGTCACCAACAGATTTTGGCGACTCCGTTGGGGAGTTAATGAAAAAGAATAGTATCTATGTGCCCATCCGAGTCACCAACAGATTTTGGCGACTCTGCTGGGGAGTTAATGAAAAAGAATAGTATCTGTGTGCCCATCCGAGTCACCAACAGATTTTGGTGACTCTGCTGGGGACGAAGAGAGTCAAATAATGTGAAATCATTGCTGCATATCTGGTTCTTTCATGTGAATGATGGTGCTCTGCTGGTGGAAGGAACTCAGAAGAATATTTGTTCTTTGATGAGCTTTCAGTTATTTGAAAATTGTGTCCTCTTTGAAGAGGTGGCGACTCTGTAAAAAATATTTTAGTGCACATGAAAGATTGATGTATGTTGTTGTGATAAAAGAATGTTCTGTTCAAGCTTTCAGCATCTGGATGAGAAAAGGTACCTAGCTCTTTCCCATTTATATTTGTTGTTTTATTGCATAAGTTAGATGCTAGGGGAAGCCTTAGGTCCTAGGCAGACAAAGGATGTCTAAGAGTGAGATTTATATGAATCCAAATATGTATTCACCCATACTCAATCAAGAGGGGGATGAAATGTTGAATAAAAGAATAGAAGAGATAAAAAATAGGTTGATATTCTTAGAGGCTAGGCAGGCCCAGTTAAATAGCAATAACCCTATTGTGTCTGCTAGTTAGAAGGCTAAACCTCTTGTCTGCCCTTTTGATCCTCTGTGTGACAAATTAGAATTGTCATGGGTTGATCATCAAGTTGAGGTGTCTGGTTCTGAAAATAATGATGTGGTTATGGACAACAATGAACATCTGTTTGAATGGGTTTGTGGAGATAATTGTGAGTATTGTGCTCAGGATAGAGAAGAAATAAGCAAACAGGCTGATACTCCTCCACAAAGGGAATTCACTGATAATGAAGATGCATGTTCTGCTGCCTATGAACCAGTGGCATACCACAATGAAGCTGAAACACTTGGATCACCTATTTATGACACATGTGGTGATGAGGATCTGTTTGAGTATGGTGGGAATCTAGGCACTGATGTTGACACGGATTCTAGTTCTCATCCTGATGAAAGGCAAACCAACATTCATCATGAAGCTTACTACTGCAAAGAGATGCCAGAGCCTGATCTTTTCCAGCATGGTGTAGCTGATGGTTGTGTGCATGATGTGCACAACTGTGAATCTGAAAGTTTTTTTCTTTGATATGCCAGCTTGTGATAAGATGAGCCCTGATGTTCCTAGCTGCATGATGGACTTTGAGTGTTTTCAGTTTTCAGTCTAGCTAGGAGATCATTTTACAATGCATATTGTTGATGTCGATGATAAGTGCTCTATGCCATATGAATATGCATTGTTTGATAAATATGACACCCACATGTCACATGATGCTGAAGGTTGTTTGCATAGGGGTGACGATGACAAGCTAAATCAGAGGGTTGAATATGCAGACGACAAGATTTGTTTGTGGGTAGGTCATGACAGTATCTCCAGGCTTGATCCAGTGTATGCAGATGAAAACAAGATGTTTAACAAAGGGAGATACAGGTTTTTCTTTTCTTGGTGACCTTAGGCCATCAAGTGTGTTTGGTGATGCAGGTTAGTGTAACTTCATGACTCTATGCCCAATGGATAAGGGATTGGTTTGCATCCCAGAGTTCTGAGGTTCTCGCCATGCCTGCAAGAGGCATGCGTCCCTAGACAGAGCCACTAGTGGTGCCTGCATAAGCAATCAGGTTTTAAGCATTTAAATATGCAGGCCCCTTCCCAAAAAATTCAAAAAGTTCTATCTCTTTTGACCTCTGCAGTGCTAAAAAATGCAAAAATCAGTCATATGCATGTGTCTTTGTATATACAAAGGTGTTTGTAAATACATACAAGTCAAAATGTGCATTGGTGGGTCAAAAATCTCTTTCGCCCTTTGAGAAATTGAGTTAGGTGCATTTCTGATTGTATATCAGGCTCTAAAAGGTGCATATACAAAGGGGGAATCTTTCACAGATTTTGGGGAATATTCCCACTTTGTATATCAGGTCATATACAAAGCAATGTATGCAAGGGCGTGCTAATATACAATTGCTATAGTGGCGAGCAGAAGATACATTCCTGGAATATTCTGTTGAAGATACCACAGTTGTATATTAGAGGTTTGTATATTTGCGGATGCAAGCGAAACATACAAAGGTGCAAAGATGCATTTGCTACAGTACAGCGGGGAAGATACATGTGGTAGGATCCACAGGTATATACAAACGAGTTTGTATGTTCGGCATACAAAGGAAATATACATTTGATGAGATACAAGTCAGATTTGAAAGGTTCTCCAATCTGGCTGATAAATGAGTTAGAATCCGCGACTTGTATATTTGCTTTTATATGTGCAACATACAAAAAGGAGGTACAAAGGAAGACATACAATCCGGACCCGATGAAGATTTCAAGTTGCTTCATAAACATTTGGGGTCCGTGGCGTGCATGTACATGGCGTTTGTACATGCCGATATACAAAGGGGATATGCGAGGAAGGATGATGCAAAGCGGACCCGATGGTTGATTTTCAATTTGTTCTATGATGTTCTAGGGTTCGCCTTGTATAAAGGTGCTTGTATATGTTTTTTGCATATACAAAGGGTTTTTGAGGGGCGAAAATGGCAAAATGAAGAAAGGAAAAGTCAGCGATAGGAGCATGAAGTGCCTACGTGGCATGTTTTCACTGGTAGGTGACTTTTCAGGGTGTTTTGAGCTGTTTATCACAGTGATGGATTTTGGATCGATGGTCGGGTTTTGAACCTTCAGCGATGGTTTTTTCTGGGCGAGTGCGGCCATTTTTGAGCAGGAAAATCCCCAAATGCATCTACTGTTGCATCCCGTTGGTAGATGAAGCATTGATGGCAGATTTGTAGAGGATGGATGACGGAAATGACAGGTCAACCACCCGATTGAAGATGAATGTCTCTGAGTGGCAGCTCAGATCCTGATTTCACCTGCTCTCTTCCTTTACTTCCCGGCTGCATTCAATTTTGAGTGCCATTTTCTCACAATGCATTGTATCTGGCAGATTTTGATTAGCCTTGTAATTAATTTTGTTGAGTTCATGGTTTTGCTATAAAAAGCAAACTGTGTTACTCTTTTGTGGTTGTTGAAGACCTGGGCATTTTTATGTAAATAATGAAGAACAGGGCATGATCTTGGGTTGTTTTATTTCATTTTGGAGTTTATGTATTGCATCTGTGATGTATCTTGCACACATGTTCAGTTTCAATGTCAATTTTATATGAAAAATGCTTCTTGCATGTGTTTTGTTGTTTGTCTCCACTTGTTGTATGCATTTTCTTCTTTTGAATCTTGTTGCTAAGGGTTTCTCAGATTCTAGGATATAGTTTTGCTGTATCACATGCTTGATCTCTAACTTCCTTTCAAGCAGAGGATTAAATTGTTTTAGGTTAAGGTATGGAGAAGAGTGTATGTCAGCTGGGATATCTGTAAGTATGGACAGTCAAATACTTATCCTTGGGTGATGTTTGTAAGGCAAGCATCAGTCCTAACCCCTTGAAACTTGAATGCTAGTTGCAAGCCATTCTTATGTATATGTCTATTTGACTCCTTGCCCTGAGATAGGCACCGGTCTGCACCTGGGTTAGTAGTTATGATCCAAAGCCCTTGTCTTGCATCCAAATCATCAAATTCAAACCATTCCATAATTTCAACCTGTTAGTTGTAGGAGTAGGATTAGGGCCCCTGCATGCTCTCATACATAACCAGACATATATGTCCAAGAATGTTGCCAACCTTGTGATTTGTCACAAATCTTGGTCCCAAAATGAGAGTATTCTACCTATCATTAGAAAGCTAAATCTTTGTGTCATTTGGAGAGTAAATGTTACATCTTTATCAAATAGGGACACCCCCTTGGTGCGGCAGAACCAGAAGTGAAGGGGAGGCAGCTCACGCAACCTCATGTTTCTGTTGGCCGGATCTGCTCGTGCATAGGAACTGGCAAACCCTCTGCTGATCCGGGAAAATAACCAACATGAAGAACCATAGCATGTGGCGATGAAGGATGTTTTGTCTTTAAATTGTTTCACATGATATTTTATTTGTGTTGCTATCGGTATATTTGTTTGCCATACTTTTCCCCAAACCCCCAGTAGTTCCTTCAAAAAATAAAAGACTAGACAAATGATGAGAGTACCATATCAGAAGTTATAGTTGGAGTCGTTTGTTTTCTATATATTTTTCATCAGTTGTTCCTATAGCACTTCACAGAGATCAAAATCGTTGCCTTTTGTCACCATATGATAAGCTATGTGAATTGCAGTGACGGTAGCAGACCCTTCTCTATTGGCATAATAGATTTTATAAGTGATACCCATTGCTATGTATTGGACCTGTACATCTCTAATTTCTTTTATACTCAAGCTTCGTCCATCAGGTGTTGCTCCTGTGAGCTTCATCACTTTATCATTCTTTATTGCTTTGATAGCTAGTACCCCTCTGACTAAACTAAGTCTTGTGATTAAATTGCATCCTTTATTGTCTAGTAGGGTTTGTCCAAATAGACAAATTCATCATGAATTTTGGTCAGAACTATTCTTACCCACTCGTTTTGGTCACAAAAGTCAGGGTAACCTTTCCAGATATCTAGTTTTTTGCTCTGAATGTTTTGGTATTGCGGCAAATACCCTGCTTCGTTTAGCAATTGGTCTCATAATTCCTCAAATTTCATGTGGTTGATTTTTTAAATTGGGGCATGAATGTATTTTATGATATACTCTTTACAGACAACTTTTGCTGGTATACCGAAAAAAGCTCCATCTTTGTCCACCTCCATTGCTTTGAAGGGATACTTTTTGTATTTCAGCCTCGGCTTCTCTGTGATATCGATCAATGTGGGTGTCGCCATTTTTTCTTCTTCTCAGCTAGACATAGGGTTTGATCAAATTTCTTTGGTTTGCACTCGTATCTCAAATTTGCTAAGTCTTGGATGCAATTGTGAGGAGATGAATGAAGTGTTAGGGTTCTTATAGCTCCAACAATGACTTTTTGCATTTAATGCATCTACCCTTTTCCATTTGGTGGGCTTTTCTAGCTGTTAAGTGCTAGTGGTAAGTAGACTGTCAATGGTTAACTTTTAATTTCTATGTTACATTTTATAGTACATATGATACAATATAAAATTTTGTTGCGTTTCTTATTATTCACCGAATTGATGATAGTGTTTTAGCCTCGTGCCATTTACAAACCCTATGATTCCACTTCCATCCATTTTCCTTAACCTAACTACTTTGCATTCTGCAATTTCATGAATGTAATAAGGGCCTAGCCACTGTGCCTTAAGTTCGTCGTGTTTCTTGAATTTACTGTCATATAATAGCACTGGGTCACTAATGCAGAATGTTTTTAGGTGTAACTTTCTATCGTGTCAGGCTTTCTGTCTTTTCCTTTCCAAGTTTTGATTGTATCTAGCTATGAGGCAGTCTTCGTCCAATTTTTCCAATTCTTCTATCCTTTGTGCTAACGAGTCCTCCACATCCAACCACAAAGTTAGTGTGGTACATAACATTGGTAATAGGAAATTCATGGGGACAGTTGCATCAGTTCCATAAGCCAATTGGAATGGTGTGAGCTTGGTTGAGCATTTATAGGTTGTGTGGTATTCCCAGAGTACCATAGGTATCTCTAAATCCCAATCTTCACTATTGTCATCACACATCTTCATTAATGTCGTCCCAATTATTTTATTCAAGGATTTTCTTGTTCCATTGGCTTGCGGATGATATGGGGAAATTTTGTTGTGTTGTTATGAAGCTACTTAGAAGTTTCACAATCATGTTATTTATGAAATATTTGCCTTGATCACTTGTTATACTAATTGGGAAACTGGATCTTGTGATAATATTTTCATAAAGGAACTTTGTAGTAGATTTTGTTGTGCAGTCTCTTGTTGGTATCTCTTTTACCCATTTGGTCAAGTATTTACCTCCTATTATTATAAACCTTGCTTTTGAGTATTTTTCAGAGGATTTATAGGTCCAATGAAATCTATGCCCTATTTTTTGAATGGCATTTGTGCTAGAACTATTCTTAGTGGAATCTCATCTCTTGTGGTAGGTTTCCCTACCCTTTGACATATGTCATAGTTCTTCATATAGTGTTTAGTATCCTTTTGTAGGGTAGTCCACCATAGTCCTGCTAGTTTTACTCTCTTTGTGGTAGTGTCTCAGCAATGTCTCCTTCAGATATACCTTTGTGTGCCTCTATCAGGATTTATTCTCTCTTATGTTTGTATACAAATCTTCTTAATATATCATCTTTCCCCAATATATGTAGTTCTCCTTCAACCAATGTATATAGTTGTGTCTTCCGCATAAGTGTTTATTTATCTTACGGTGAGAAATCTTGTGGAAATTCTCCTGTGGAGAGTAATAATGCTATTTCATGTAACTCGTTTGGTACTGCAATTAATCTAAATAGGTGTGCACCAAGAAAATCTTCTTGTTGTTCATCTGGGTCTTCCCGTGTTTCTATCCTAGATAGGTAGTCAGGGACTTGATTATGTTTTCCTAGCTTGACCATTATCTTAAAATCAAATTCTTGAAAGAGGAGTAACCATCTACATATCCAGCCTTGAATTACCAGTCTATTCAATAGGTATTTTAGGCGTTCATGGTCTATAAAGAATATAAATGGAGTAGACAATAAGTAATGTCTAAATTTTTGTAGGGCATAGACCATAGCTAGGGCTTCTCGTTTTGTTCTTATGTAATTCCTTTCTGCTTTTGGCAATTTCCTACTAGAAAATACTACAGGATGATCCTTATCTCCCTTGGGTTGAGCCAATACTGCTCCTATTGTTATCCCTGATGCATTTACATGCACATGAAATGGTATACTCCAATCAGGGAATATCAATATAGGTTCCTCTGCTATCTTTTTCTTTAATGTGTCAAAAGAGTTTTGGCATTCTTCACTCCATTCCACATTCTTTTCGCTTTTCTTTTTTTATAAGCTCTTCTAGGGGTGTTTCTACTGTCGCATATCCCTTAATAAATTTGCAATGATAACCGATATATCCCAAGAATGTTTTTACTTTAGATGTTGTCTTCAGTGGGGGAAGTGTCATTACTAGTGTGACTTTAAGGGGGTCCACCATTAACCCTTCTTTGCGGATAATATGGCCTAATAAGGGACCAAAGGGTACCACAAACATGCACTTCTTCAAGCTCAAGGATATTTGGATGCTCCTACATCTGTTTAACATTGTTCTTAGTGCTTGTATATGGTCCTTTACCAACCCATACACTATCCAATCATCAAGATACACTTCCAGGAAGTCATGTATAAAGTCCTTAAAGGCATTCACCATTATCCTGCTAAATATTGCAGGTGCATTCTTTAGTCCAAATGGCATTACTATATACATATAGGACCCAAATTGTGATGCAAATGGTGTTTTTGGTTGGTCCTCTTCTCTGATCTTCACCTGATGATATCCTGAGAATCCATCAGTGAAGGCATATATTTCTCTCCCAGCTATTGACTCTAGTATTTCTTCATTGAATAGAGTAAGAAAAGGGCCATGCATGCAGGCCATGTTAAGTTCTCTGTAGTCCACACATATCTTTATCTCTCTTGTCATTTTATTCTATACTACCATAGGGCTTATCCATTCTACATCTTCCATAGGTTTGATTATGCCTACTCCTAGCATTTTATTTAGTTCAATTTTTACCTTCTTTTTCATATTAGGATTAAGCCTGTATGGTCTTTCCCTTATAGGTTTTGCTCCTTCCTTTAACTGAATTTTTATTATACCTACTTCTTCTTTGATTCCTTTTATGCCTGTGAATTTTCTAGGAAATAAATTTTCAAATTCAGTTAGAATTTCTGCTACTTGTGCTATGACCTTTTCACTCCAATAATCCCCTGTTTTGGCTAGTTTAGGGTCTCCTTCCTTTGCTACATTCTCTTCTCTTAGTTTGATTGGTTGATTATAGTATTTTTCTTTAGGTTTCACAGGTAGTTCTAGTTCCCTTTCACCTTCTTGCACTTCTATTTCCAAGTTTTCTACATCTTCATTATCTTTTTGAATAGTTTTATAACATGTGTGTGCAATGGGATTTGTTTCTTTATCTAACCACTCAATATATTTCCATATTCCTTCACTCCACAGTGGTGAAATTTTGATTTGCGGTAAGTTTTCCTCTCTTCTCTCATTAGGTGTGAATATTATTTCCTTTATTTTTAATAATGCAGTATTGATATGCTCATCTTTATCCCAAAAAGAGAATGTCTGATAGAAGTCTTCCTTCAATTCATACCAATGTTTTGTTTCTACCCTTCTCTCCTGGTTAATGTACCAGGTTTGGACTACCGATGTGAGTGTAATGCCCACTCAATTTAGATATTGAATTAGTCAAAAAATAATGAAAAATAATAATAAACAAGAGGGAATTTTTCCAAATATTAACTTATAAACTTCAAATTTTGGAAAATTGCTTTATACAAATCAATGCAACTACAAATATAAGATATAATATTTTTATCCTATTCTTCACATTCACAAAGAGAGTCATAAACATCTTTTCACAAGATGGCAAGTTCTTCCTTAGCTTCATAATCTTGCTTGGTCTACAAACCTGTTTCTGCAAAATGAAATGCAGATATTAGTTCCACAAAATCCATCAAATATATATTGAATAATAATATACTAGCCTAAGGCCCTAAGGGCTGACCTAAAGTCTCAGGGGCTCATCCTTGATGGCCTTGCCTACGTACGCGTAGCGCAGAGACTTTGTAGTTTGGGAAACTAGTCTTGCAACCATAAGGTTGACTTAGATTCAATAACTCATAATTAATCTAGTTCATTCCATAATATTTTCTAGAGTATCATTAAAATTCTAGAGAGTATATGCAATATTTATATTTACGAGTAATCCCTTCAGGGGTAAAATAAGAAAGTTATAACAACAAAAAAAACATTCCAATCATTCTCTATCTCAACACATCATACAGAATACAGAAAATAGACAATATTTTTACTAAAATTCTAAAGATACATGTGAGATTGCAAGAAGGCTAAAATATGTGAAATAAGACATATTTCATCTCAAGAAGTATTCACTCACTCATCATTTATTTACAACTTAGAATTTGATCCCATATAAAATGTATTGCAAGAATTAAATCGACTACTAAGAACGTGACAAATCAATCATTTCAAACAATAGAATCCCATATGAAGTACTAACTTAGTCTAAACCAAGCAATATAGCCACATTCTTCAATTTTTACAATAACAATTTAGCTATTCAATATGATAAAACTATTAGTGATAATTGTTTGGTATAAAGATAATTATTACATTTATCAAAAGAATAGAAGAGTAGAAACATGAAAGACCTAAAATATACTCCATTAGTTTATGCACAGATATATTTTCTTCTAAGGTGTTGGTTAATCAAAATTCAAGTACTAAATAGTTTTCAAAAGAAAATGAAGGCATACAGAAGAATAACTAGTAGAGAAGCAAAATACAATGGCATCATACATGCAACAATCAAAGACACATCATGCAATGACATATATACCCATATATCATCTAAAGTGTAATCACATATATACAATGAAGACCCATCTCAAACAATGATAAAATAGATAAACTTTATCTCGGATGTAATTTCATACAATTTAGACATTACCATAGAGATTAGTTTTGCTATTTATCTTCAAACAAAATAAGGTTCCAAAAATGAATGTTTTAACCTGAAAAACTATTGTCCTGAGAAGGATTCAAGCATCAGAGATATGTTAGGTTTAGAGGGAAAAAAATTAAGGATTTGCAGATTTAATAGCAACAGCAAAGAGGGCATAGGAATGGTCGTCACTAATTGATACACATCTCCAAATTGACAAACTGGGTAGTGCTAATTTTTGGATATGTTTTACATAACAAAGTGATGCACCTTATATAAAAATTTTAGAAAAACCCAGTTCGTAGAAATAAAATTTTTGCCAACGCAACAAACTATTTTATCAGAGACGGTAGGAAATAGACGGTCACTAAAAATTACATATCTCCATAACAAGAAACTGGGTATGGCTGATTTTGGATAGGTTTGCAATACTTAAGCTACACGTCTTATATCAAAATTTTAGAAAAACCTAGTTTGTAGAAATAAAGTTATTATTGTTGTAACAAACTGTTATATCAGAAACTAAATGGTAGGAAATAGACGGTCACTAAACATTACATATCTCCATAACGACAAACTAGGTATGGCTGATTTGTGCATATGTTTGAAATACTTAAGTGACACACCTTATATCAACATTTTAGAGAAACCCATTTTGCAGAACTAAATTTATGGCCAACGCAACAGACTAGGGTTTAGAATCTCCAGACTGGTTATATTAACATCCTGATAAGTGATTGGAGATTGGTTTCAAGAAAATGATCCCTAGGAAAAAAAAATGAACAGAATATGCAGAAGAGAATTCATAAAGCTTGCATATAACATAAATCAATTGCATACCTGGAATATTACTGCTATCCAATCCTCCCCAAGTCTTTTCTTTCTTTGTTGTCTGATTTTTCCTTCAAATTCTTCCTTGTTTTCTCAAGCCTTCCCATTCGAATTAAATCAAAGAATTCTATATCTCAAGTCTCATCAAAAGGAAGTTAAAAAAAGTAATTGTGTTTGCAAATTCCTGCTATAAGCGTTGAGCCTACATAGCCATTTTTCACATTTCAAAATCTTTTTATTAATGGTAGCGACTATATCCAAAGAGGAAGAAGAGAAATCCCTTTCATAATGATTCCATAATTTTTTCCTCTTCCACTTCTTTTAATTCTTAATCTTTTTAAACTGAATCATGACTTTTCACAAACCAAGTAACGGCCACTTCTTCTCCCCAATTTAGAATTTAAAGAAAAATAAGAAAACATGCAAATTATTTTCTAAACAATATTTAATCATTTAAATAATTATTTCAAAATGATGTATTTAAAAATAAATGGGTTTTCAAGGTTGCCTTACAGTGAGTGTCCAACAGAATAGTTGTATGTATAATGTGTCATCATTTCATTTATAGCCTTCCATACCCATATGCATGCTCTTATATGCTCTTCCAAATGGTTAATGCCATCATATTTAGGGATTTCTTCATACTCCCTTTCTTCTGCCATGTATCTTGTTTTGATTAGAATTTTGAGTATTGACCAATGATGGATATTCTACTTATTGTATTCCACCAACTAGAAGCATTGCATTCCAGTGTGTGGTTTAGTGCTCCTAGCCTTATTTCTTTATTCTCAAAGGTTTGTTCCATTTGTGAAAAGTATGCAGTCAAGACTCCTACTCCTGAATATTTTGGTAGATTGATGTGTGATATGCTCTTCAAGATATTACTTATTTGGTTAAATTTTTGGACTATACTTTTTGTATATATGTATGCTTCTCTGCATTCTTCTATCATGCCCACATTTTAAACGTGGACATGAAAATTAAACTAATAAAAATTTTCTATAAACTGACACTAAAACCCCCTCGTGCACTATATGTGCGCTTGACATCATGCACACTTAACGTTGTTGCATGTGTGTCCCACATTAATCCCGTCGCAATTAAGTGAAACAGATAAACACGAGCTAAGGGAAGTGTAAAACTCCTTTCGCAACCCTTAGAAATGGGGGTTAACCTAATAGGTTTATGCGTCACAACACGCGTTTCCACGAGGGGAAGTCTCATTCAAGGGATGATCTCTAGGGTTTTCTAGCATAAGAGGTTAGGTGGTCTCACCCTAAGGGACCAAGACCCCAAACCTAGCCAAAGAATTAAAAAGGAATTATAATGCAGAAATAGAAATAATAATTTAATCTAACATTGTTAAAGGTTACAATATTCAACTATAATCCAATTAACATGGAACAAATTTAATGCAAGGGCAAAAGCCTAAAAGAATTAATTTAATATATGGCCTTGAAACGATCCTATGATGTTATTTAAAAGTAATAAAAAATGAATTAACAAAAGTATTAAATTCAAAAATAATTAAACATTCTCTTCACCATTAGAAATATAACTTCAAATTTAATTAATTAGATTTAGAAAATTTTTACATTAAAACATTACAATTTGCCCCTCTAGGGTCAAATACATTTATACTCTCCAAAAAAAATTCAATTCGGGACTATAGAACCTTACAAACATGGTATAATTTTTCCTAAGTAGAATTAATTATTAAAATCGGGTTTAGGTTCCCTAAACATTAGGGCAACTCTAAAACCCTGACGAGGATCGTTGCAATCCTCTTCATTTAATTTATCAATCTGCGGTGGTGTCCAAAGGCCAGGTATGCATTAGGAACTTAAAGATTTTTTTGGCAAATAGTTCTTTCTAACAAAAACAGAAAAGAAAAATTAAATTAATCTAATGAAATCACACATGCAAAATTTAAACACACTTGCATAAATTAAAACTATAAATTTAAAACATGTTTCCATGAATTAAAAATACAGAAATAAAATAGCTCTTGCACTAAAATCTAATTTAATACATTTAAAATAAATAGAAATGCATAAAACTAAAATAATACAAACAATAAAATAAGTACCAAATATTGTCCTTTTCCTCAGGATGAGTAGCTTGCTTGCTCCTCCCTTGGAATTGGACCAAGATCATTCACCCAACTTTGTGCTCAATGCTCCATATATCTTATTTCTTCAACAAAATATTACAAATTTATTTATAAAACTGTTGGAGCTTTCTTATTCCAAAAATTTGTCAAAATAACAACTCCTTTCTTTAGAGTTGAGAGGTTTATTTATACATTGAAGATCTTCACCCAACTCCCTAAACTAGTGGAAAGCATAAATACACTTGTCTTTCTCATTCCTATGATAAATGAACAACTCCATTTATTCTCTACACATATCTCTTCTACTCCTATGCTTAAGGAAACAAATTCCTTTATTCTCTCTATATAGGAAACAAATTCCTTTATTCTCTCTACTAATCCTATGCTAAAGGAACAACATCATTTATTCCCTCATTACAAAGTGACAACACATCCACATCCTTTTAAGGGAAAAAGGCTTTATTTTTGCTACTTTTATTATTTTTCCAAAACAATTTATCTTCAACTTTTTAGAAAATAAAAGGTTGAGAGAATATCCAATCCATGGTTTTAAGCCAAATGAGTTGAAACACGTTTCGCTGAAAGCAAACTGAAATACTTTCCAAGTTGGCTCCAGAAGTGATTGTAGAATGCTTCAAAGTTGGCTGAAAGAGGTTGAAATACTTTGAGACTAATTTTACATCATTTTTAAACATATTGCATTCTATTTTTTTCAATAAACATTAGAAATGTTAGCAATTAAATTGCAATAGACTTCTTAGAAACAAACCAATATATATCTATATTCTATTTTAAATAAGCTAACAGTTCGTAAAACTACATTTAAATCCACTTTTAATGCTAATTTTAAGAGAAAATAGAGATGAATGTAGATGAGACATTTCTAGTCTCATCATCTCTCCCACACCTAAATTCTTGCAGGTCCTCCTGCAAGCTACTGTTCTTTTTTTTTCATAATTGATGACCCTTATATCTTTCAATGTTTTTCTCTGCTCTCTCTCTCTCTTTTCCCCTTCATCTTTGAAAGTATACATTTATTATTCTATGACATACATCCATGATAAGACTCACTAAAGCTTTATCAATTTATATGTTCTTACAAAATTTCTCTCCTTTCCAAATTTATTTTCTTCAGTTGAATTTAAAAAAAAAAACTGTCAGACATAAATGGTCATAACTTTCACATTTTTCAATGAAATTTTAAAATTTAATATATTCTGGAAAGCTGAGATAGAGGAGAATAAAACTCAAAAATCTTTTGATGAGATTCCATAATATGTGTGAGCAGTTCTTTCTACAAATAACTTGTACCATCATGACAGCAACAAAGATTGACAGGTATAAGAACCTTTTTTTTATCACCTCCCTT
Source organism: Cunninghamia lanceolata (assembly GCA_027924645.1). Lineage (NCBI taxonomy): Eukaryota > Viridiplantae > Streptophyta > Pinopsida > Cupressales > Cupressaceae > Cunninghamia > Cunninghamia lanceolata. The sequence continues at coordinate 1,899,060 of BSBN01000163.1, read as the reverse complement.
TATGCATTTAGATTCTTTCTATGTCCTCATATTCTCACTTCAATTTTTTTTTTTCAAAAAACACCTTTACTAAAAATCTCTTAGCTACAACAAGTGAATCGATGCAAGTAGTTTATGTTTTTAATTAGCTTTCCTAAAAGTGGATTTATCTATAATTAAAAAAACTAATTGCTATATTTAAAAATAAAATAGTAGAATATACCTTGGTCACATTTCAAAGTTATCCTTGCTTTCTTCATGTCATTTGATTCTAATTTCTACTTTAGAAAATCTTCATAAATTTAGTTTTGGAAAGTTAGAAAACTTTAGAAGGTTCGGCTCTAGAACTCCAAAACAATGGATAGAAAAGTGTTAGAAGAGTGGACAACTCCGAAAGGACATAATAACTCTACAACAAAAAACAAATATTCTAGAGCATCGTTGAAAGGATGCTTTTGGAACAAACATAGCAAGATCAAAGAAACAAAGTTTAGGAACATCAGTGAAAGATGTTGTCAAAACGTAGGAACAAAGTTCTGGAGTATTGCTGAAAGATGCCGCCGGAACATAGGAACAAAGTTCCAGAGCATCACTGAAAGATGTCATCAGAACATAGGAACAAAGTTCTAAACCATCGTTGAAAGATGCTACCAGAATGTAGGAACAATGTTCCGAAGCATCGCTGAAAGATGCCATCAGAACATAGGAACAAAGTTTCAGAGCATCGCTGAAAGATGCCATCGAAATGTAGGAATAAATTTTTGGAGCATCAGTGAAAGATGCCACCAGAATGTAGGAACAAATTTTTGGAGCATCAATGAAAGATTTCTGGAGCACCACTAAAAGATGTCACTTGGAACGTAGAAATAAATTTCTAGAGCATCGGTGAAAGATCCTGCCTGTTACCTTTTCATTCACCCTTATTCAATTTTTTGTGATCCTTCCCTAAGCAAAAGGTTGACCTATCATCTTACCTTATTGGTCATATGTTTATTTCTCAAGTTAGCTCTTTGTTTTTAAAATTTATTCGCCTGTCGTCTTATGTGTGAAATTACTGTAGAATTGAACCTTCGAACTTGAACATTGTTCAACGGTTCAAGAGTTCAAGAGTTCAACGGTTCAAAAGTTCAACAGTTCAATGGTTCAATATTCAATGCCTCTTGAGAAGTTGTTTATTCTTGGTCCCCTTGTGTAACTCAATTTGTATCTTTGAACCTCCCGATTGAACCCCATATCAGAGTTCAAAGGTTCAAAGGTTCAACGTTCCGTGACTTTAGTTCCACTTTTCCCGAAGTCCTCTTTAAGTCAAAAAATTTGCAGGAGATTTTAAAAGAAGAAAAACATTTAGAGGGAAATATATCCAGAACATTTTATGAAATGGAAAGTTTTAACTTTCAAAAGGTTATGGGTAATGATTACACATTAAGGTCATGTGCAAGAACTACTTACAATTAATGCATCTGTCAGAATTTGTGTCTTATCAAGCAAGTTCAGTACAAGTTAACTGATCCAGTAATTATTCGACCTGATTTCATGCCTTTTATCGAGAAAGGATGGGCCAATTTTAACAGTAAAACATACAGGGAGATATAAAGAGGGTACAGCGTTGGAGGTAAAAGATATTTCTTGCCCAGTTTGACAGTGATTTCAAATCTGTTGAAGGTGAGTTTGAATTTTCTTATAGCTGATCCCATTTCTTTGTTGAAAAAGAGAATCATTTTGAGTTTCTGGCATTGTTAAAGAAGTTCAAAGCTTTTTCATTCTATTTATCCAATCCGTAGCCATGAAAGTTGCCTGTCTTGGTTCTAAGCATGGTTCTAGCCTTGTTTGTTCTCTTCCTGAATATGGAGATACCTTTTTAGCTCAATACGATTTAGAGGACTTTAAGGAAAGGGTTAAAAATCTTGCGTCTGCCCCTATGATGGAAAGAATAGTGGAAAGTGGTTTAGTCAAAGCTGCAGCCTTTCCTATGGTGGTATAATGCCCTAAGTTAGTTCTCGAATGTATGAGCAGATATGACCCCCAAAATAGATGTATTAGAACTTCTTATGGTAATGTGTTATTACCTGTTAATAGACAAAACCTAATGGCTATCATGAAAATCCCGCCTAAGGAGCCATACTCGGATCTTAATATTACTTCCTCTTACAGTTATTTTTCATTGAAAAAGGCAAATTACAAGAGTGTAATTGGAAGAAATTGGGTATTGAAATTTCAAAAGGGAGGTTCAAGACTGCCCAGAGCACTATCAAGAGAACATATGATACCAGAAATAAAAGATATCATGGTATTGTTACACAGGTTAAAAGGTAGTTCTCAAGCATTCTATTGGGAAGACTGGATGTATTTCTTCATTCAAGTGATCCCTCAAGGAGAATAGTATTTGGATTGGGCATAAATAATAGCTGAATGTTTACATCAGGGTTTGAGTAATTATCTAGGAAATAAAGACTTTTATATGTCCTCATATCTATTTTACTGCCTAGCATCCACGAGGGAATGGAGAGGATTACCTCATGCATCCTTAGTTGAAGATAGCAAAATTTATGATTATTACTCACATTTACAGATTCAAAACTATTATGAAAATTATGGAAGAGTTAATGATGTTTTCACCGGTAGGATGGCTTATGAATTGACAGGCAATATTAATAAAAGGATGTCTGATGAAGCCATGCAACTAATCAGCATTTATGGCAGCTTCTTCATTCAGTTTCCCAGATTTACTTATATCAGAGTTGGTGGTTTTGATGGTGAGCCTGTGAAACTACCCAGATATGTTTTTGACCGCTTTGTATTGATCGAAGTTTGCAGGCAGTTAGCTCAAGTAGATAAGAAATTTCCAATGAAGAGAGAGTCTGGTATATCTTTTCCCATTGAACTTGGTCACTATTGATGTCAATCAGTTTCTGATGCTTTAAATCTAAAGGTGGACTTGAAGAAGTTCAATTTTTAGTATTATAATGCCAGACCCAAGTTCGATAGCAAAGGTTTTGCTAGAGACAATTTGGATTTTGGAGAGGGATTTTCACACAGTCCCCATATAGAAGACTATTGGGAGGATTGCCCAAATGAATTTGAAGTTAGAAAAAGGCTTTGTTGCAGATTCTCCTTAGGGCAAATAATTACCCTTAGTCTGAATATGAATATCACAAGAATAATAGATGATGAGGAACAGGTAATTGATTCTCATTTTGAACAAATAAAACAGTTGCCTATTCCAGAAGTTGATTGGAATAGAGATGAAGAGGATCGGATCGAAGTTAAAACCCTCCCTGTAATAAGGAGAACTGAAAAATGGTTAAGGGAACGAAGACTGAAAGAGGTTCAAAATGAAGATTCCTAGCGGTGTTCACCAATTGATCAATCACCATCTCCTATAAGCTCTTCTAATCAGCTTATTAATATATGTGATGCAGGTACTCCCAAATCAAAAATTGAAAAAGGTTCTGTCATCAAAAAGTCCAAGAAAATCCTTGCAACTATTCTGCCTTCTCGCACCACCAGATCAAGAGCTAAAAGTAGAAAGAAGAAGGAAATTTCAGAAAAAATAGTTGTGGACTTAAACAGTGAAGAAGATTCAGAGGAAGTACTGAGTGATAAAGGGTCTGGTTCACCGATGGTAGAAGAGATCAATACAAACCAACAAGCAAAGGTTGCTTCCGATTCTACCGATCTAATGATAATATCTAATGCGCCTTCTAAATAAATGAATCCTGATAAAGAAGTTCCAGTCTCTGCACCCAAATGGTTGGAAAATTCAATTAGTGATAAAAGGAAAATAGTTCCGTTTTCATTACCATTGGAAGACATGGTTAGCAAGTGTCTAGGAAAGACTCCTAAATCTAAGAAGCTGAAAACCACTTCCAGGGTGGACATTGACCCTAATACAAGAAATTAGAGTGCAGAGATAGCCCAACCAATAGCTGATGAAGAAGTTTAGGACCCCACAGTTCAGGATTTGACAATAGAAAGAATAGATCTTGGAACTGCATTGCATGCCGCGGACGTACACCATCTCGAAGCATCTACCAAAAGGATAGTTAGTCGTACCTGGAAGGATGAAAAAGATAAGAGGGAGTTGAAATAAGCTTTACGATCAATGGCAGATTATATTGACGCCATTCATAATCCAGACCCACAACCTGTTTCTCAACTACCTCTATCTTTTGACCCAAAATCTCCAGTCAATCAGAAAATGCTCGATCAGATACACAAAAACAAAATGGTGACCAAAGTGTTTGACGATTGGCTGGATGGTATCATCCAAAAGGGTACATAATATATTAATGAATTGAAAAGTATATATGATGAAACCATGGCTACTATCGAAGATTTGAAAATACAAAATGCTTCGTGGGAAAAAGATGAAGGGAAATGGATGAATGTGATAAATCAAATTGGTGAAGTTTAGAAGTATGGGGTGACAAAGTTTTTATCAAAAAGGAATATAACAAGTCTGAATGATAATATATTGTATGTAATCAAGAGAAACATCGAATAGAGAAAATCAGTATCTAGACAAGGACGAATTGAATTTACAAAAATGATTAAAGAGATAATTGAGTTTACTTAATCTTTACAGCATGATTTGGAATGTATCGATGTGAAGTATATAAAAGATGATGGGGAGCCAGAAAAGGATATAGATATTGTGGTACAATCCTTCAGAGAGAAAATCAGTTTTGTTAAAGAAAATGATAACCTAATAATTGATGATTTCTCTCAGAGATCAAAAGTAGAATCACTTCTTCACCTCTGTGTCGATGCACTCCCAGAGCACGCGGAAAAAGTGGCAAAAATTCAAAGAGAAAAAGATGTTTGGAAAGCACGGGTTAAACACATTGGCATCCCTAACTTCCCAAAACTTTAGGAATTTGTTGCCGCATATTAGGAATGGAAGGTGCAACGTGTCTCCTCAGCCGAACAAAGCAAATCCAGAGATTCCAATCCGCTACCCCAGTCATGATCGTGCTTACATAATCTCTTTATTCAATTATTTAGTTGGAATTATGTTTAAAAACTTTGTCTTTTAATGAGATTTTAAGAAACTAAATCCCGCTGTGGGTCAAGGTTTGTTTTAACTCTGGGTTTAAAAGAACAGTTAATTAGGGTAACTATATATATGTTTTTAGTTTTTAAAACTGGGAGAGAGAGAGTGAAAAAAAACAAGAAACAAGGAATTTTGGAACTGAACTTTTATGTTTTACAATATATGTGATGTTTGTTTGAAAGATTTTCATCTGTGAAGGAGAAGAAGAAATGATTACTGCAGACTTGAATCTGTGTTTAAGTACTTGCAATTGGGTTTCTGTGCAAACTCTTCTTTTATGTGGTAATTATTCTTTCATTGGATGATTCATCATATATGTTTTATTATTCGTTGGTTTAGTGATACATGTGTATATTTATATATTAGATTATCGTTGACGATGGAATCTATGCATTCTACCACTGAGTGATGTTATATGAAAGAAAAGATGTCGCATTCATGACATAGTGATGTATGGATGTTAGTTTACCTTAAATACTTTCTGGTTAAAAGTGTGTTCAAATAACTAGAATAGTTTGAATTCATTGAAGATTTAAAAGGGAGTTGTACCTTAATTCAGAGGGGAATTATTCTTGATAGTTCACCCATTTGTTGTTTAACCTATTTGTTCTAAAAGGAAAGGGTTATAGAGTCAGAACAAAACATTTTTAGACCAAGACAAATTTGTTAACCAATAGTTTTTGGCAACTCTACTGGGGATATCAAAGTTGTTTCTTGAAAGATTAGTCGCCTTAATATGAAGCAACGATGGTGCTTCCTCATGAAAATATAATTCCTGTTCTGCAGCCTAATCTTGGTTTTCAAGATGAACAGGAAGACATAATTGGTCAGTTAAATACTCTTGCATGGCGCACTCGCTAAAATATTGATGATTATAGAAGGGCAAGCCGAGTATTAGAAAAGGAAGAAGAATTGGTCGATAATTTGAGATTGTTGTTACTCAGACAAAGAAGGAGGCAAGCAGAAAACACAGTAAGAAACCTAGCCCCTGAAGTCCTAAGACGTCCAGAATAGCCTAGAAACTAATAACTATTTATCCAGTTACAATATAATAAACTGGAGTTCAGAAGATACACAAGGTCTTTGAGGAGATAGGGAGTTGAAGATCCTACTTTTCAAATGCTGCAAAGCCTAAATTTTCCTTATATTCCTACTCCTATTAGAAGAACTAGAAGTAGACCTCCTAGCCCTCCTAAGCCCTCTATATCCTCTATCTGCCAAGCCTTAACTCTTTCTGGTATTGTCATTCCCTCTGCTATAAGCTTTCTACCAATGGCCCAACCTTGGGGAGTAGCTATAGGGCCTCTAAATTTAGGGGCTAACCTGAATCCTCTGCCTAAAAATGCAAGGGAAAACTTACCCAGATTTAAAGGAGATGGAAGACAATCACCAGATGAGCATCTTAATGCCTTTGCCGCAGCATGTGGTGTGTTAGGTGTACAACATCAAGATGTAGCCATAAGGCTTTTTGTGCAAACTCTAACTGATACTGCAGCAGAATGGTTTTATCATCTATCTGACTCTTCAATTTCAAACTAGAATGATATGAAAACTGCATTCAAAAACATATTCAAAAGTGTAGAAGATGAACATTCCCTTCTTGCTCAATTGACTCAGATCAAGAAAGAAATACATGAGCCTATGAGGGAATTTATAGCCAAATTCAATAGAATTGTGCACAAAATCCCAAATGCTAAAAGGCCAACTCCTGAGAATCAAAAATGCTTCTTTATCAACTCTATGCCCCCTGATATTAGTTTTCATCTTAGAAGAGGTGCAGTTGCCAACTTAGCAAATGCACAAACCTTGGCAGTTGGGTTAGAAGATGATCTTCTTATGGTTGGAAAATGGAAGAAAGAAGTCCAAGTACCTAATGCTCATCCCTCATCCTCTACAGATCCTGTTGTTCAAAGATTAGTTAATGATATGATTACTTTAAAAAGATAATTGCCTAAGGTTGGTACTTCATTTCAACAACCATATCAAGATATCAGCAAGAGAAATTTTAATCAACAGACAAATACTGGTAGGACACTACCACTTACATCAGCACAACCAAGGTTAACTATTGAAGCTCCTCCTAGAAGAGGGAATATGAGTGCCTTTCATTTGACTACTAATCATGACAGAAATTCTTGTCTGGAGATGCTTAGATATGCTCAAATGGCTGCTACTCAAAATGTTTGGGAGAGATTACTAAAAAAGAAAGGAAATTTGAGGAACCTGGCGACTCTAAAATACACTTCCTAAAATATGAATTAGATTCAGAAAGAGGAGGTGAAATATTGGTTACTCTTGAAGATCCTTCATGTGCTGTGCTTACCAGAAGTTAGAAGAATCCAAGATTTTCTAATACTCAAGAAGTGCCTGTTAAAGGTAAGGAGCCTCTTATTAGAACCCCTGATACTAATTTGAAGGCCCAAGAAGTTAAATTGTTACATAGAAATGATCGTGAAACTTCTTTTGATATTATAGAATTTTGTAAGTCTACAAAGATTCAAATATCCCCTGCTGAATACCTCAAGTTAAATCCCAAAGAACTTGATAAATTGGTTAAATATGTCAAAGGTGGTCCTACACAAATTGAACCCAAAAGTCAACTAAATGTCAATGCTGAGTCCCTGATTGCCCAATTATTTGCTTCTCCACCTGAATCACCCACACACACTCCTAAAATGGTCGTCAATTCATCTAATGATGCTCCTTATGTGGTCGATATGAAGCCCAACCCATTTTATGTTTATTCATAAATGGCCATAAACTTAGTAATTGTATCATAGACTTAGGTGCTTTTGATAATATTATGCCTTCTTCCGTAGCCAAAGCCCCAAGCCTATCCCTTACTAAAACTTTTGGTGGGTGTTACTCCATGGATGGCAAATAGATTCCTTTGCTCAGACAAATTAAAGATGCACGAGTTGCTCTTGTAGCCTATCCTGATAAAAGAGTGAAGTTGACTATCTTGGTAGCAAATATTCCTACTAGTTATGGGATGCTATTGAGTAGGACTTTTTGCAAAGATTTGGGTGGGGAGATTAAATTGGATTGGTCAGAAGCTACAATTCTAGTGGGAAAGCGGAAAGTTAAACTAGAACCTGAACCTAAATGCAAGTTTACTGTATACCCTTCTGATGATCCTAAATCTCAGATTCTATTTGAAGAATGTGAATTTGGTAATTATTTTCTCTCCTCTGAAGACATGAAGGAAGAATCCGTCCCAAAGTCTGTTCATTCAGATGATCTATGGACCATGGAATTCGATGGTAGTTGTGCTCACCTGAAGGTAAAAATTTTCCTTACTCTTTCAAGTTAGAATTTAAAAATACTAATAACGCTGCAAAGTATGAGGCTCTATTGCTTGGGTTAAATGAAGCCAAAGGAAAAGGTATAAAGATGCTCAGAGCAAAAGGAGATGCTGAATTAATTGTTAAACAAGTGAGAGGCATTTTTTCAATTAAAAATGAAAGATTGAGACATTACAGGAACAAAGTTTGGGATGAGATAGAATATTTTGATGCATTTTCTATTGAGGCAATTCCTAGAGATCAAAACACACAGGCGGATTCTCTAGCAGTGTCAGCTTCTCTTCTTCTCCCACATCCTGATTTTAAAAAGGATTCATATAGAATATAGCTGATCTACCATCCTAATGTTCCAGATACTGCTGAAAGTTGGCAAGTTTTTGAGAATGACAGACAGATCAGAAACTTCTTGAGAATGTTGAGATGTTCTTGGGAACTCATTTTGAAGGTTCTGAAGCAGGATGTAAAGAATTCAGTCTTGATCCAGGGATCAATTCAAAGGATGATGTAATTCAGTTAAAGGGAAACAAACCCCAGAGGACTGGTCTCTCTGGAACATTTGTTCACTCGACAAGATGAATATACCAAAGGCAAACTTATTCAGAATTCTGACAAATTGGGAGATTGTGAAAAAATAAACATTGGGAGTAAAATTGATCCTAAATAGATTTCTATTGGTAGGTGTTGCTCGCCAGAGGAGAGAAATAAATTGATTAATCTGTTGACTAGGTATAAGGATGTCTTTGCTTGGTGCTATGATGACCTAAAGGATTTTAGGGGTGGGAAATTTCAGCTTCATATTCCTTTGAAAACAAATGCAACTCCATTCAGGCAAAAGTTGAGAAACTATAACCCAAAGGTTGCTGAGGCTATCTTTAAGGAGATTGACAAAATGTTGAAGGCTAGGATTATTTATCTGATTCATCACTCCACCTGGGTAGCAAACATTGTCCCAGTACACAAAAAAAATGGAGAAATAAGAATTTGTGTTGATTTTAGGAATCTGAACCAAGCCAGTTTGAAACATAATTATCCCTTACCTGTGATGGATCACATTTTACAAATAGTTGTTGGATCAGAGATGATGTCCATGTTAGATGGGTTCTCAGGTTATAATCAAATAAGTGTGGCTGCAGCTGATCAACATAAAACTGCTTTCACTACACTCCGAGGAACTTTTACTTATAACTGTATACCCTTTGGTTTGATTAATACTGGTGCAATGTTTCAACGGGCGATGAATTCATCCTTTAAAGATCTGAAAGATAAAATTATTGTCATTTATCTTGATGATTTGACTGTTTTCTCTAGAAGAAGAGAGAATCATCTGAAAGATCTGGAGATCATTTTGCAAAGGTGTCAGAGTCATGGGATATCTCTTAATCCTAAGAAGTCAATTTTCTGTGTAACAGAAGGTAAGTTATTGGGACATTTAGTTTCAAAGGATGGAATCAAGATTGATCCAGAAAGGGTTAGAGCAATACAACAGCTAAGTCTTCCTTCCAACAGGACTAGAATTAAGTCTTTCTTTGGCCAGATTAACTTCCTCAGAAGGTTCATTCCTGATTTTGCTGAGATTATGAAACATATTGTAGGGATGATGAGTGAAAAATAGGCATTTAGATAGAACGAGACTACTAAGAAAGCATTTGAAGATATTAAAGAAGCGATTGCACAAACACCTACTTTGGTAAACCCTGATTTCCAAAAAAAAATTATTATTTATTGTTATGCTTCAGAACATACCATGTCTAGTATCTTATTACAGAAAAATGAATTAAATGTAGAAGCCCCAATAGCCTTTATGAGTGTTCCTCTCAAGAAGCATGAACTTAAATATTCTTTAACTGAGAAGAAAGCTTTTGCTGTGGTAAAGGCTATCAAACAATTTAGATATTACATACTACATTCTCATTCAATTGTATTTGTGCCTAGTTCGGCTGTAAAGAGCATTCTGACTCAACAGGATGTTGGGATGAACAATAGAGCAACATGGGTTGCTAAGATTCAAGAATATGACTTGGAGGTTAGGCCAACCAAATTAGTTAGAGGTCAAGGCCTATGCAAATAGATTGCTGAAAGTAAAGAAGATGAAGAGGAAGAACTTCCCACTGTCCTATTGGTGAGTTTACAAGATCCATGGTTCCTAAACGTGGCACATTATCTTACTTATGGAGACTATCCCAGTCACTTATCCCCGAAGGAGAAAAGGAATCTGAGGTTAAAAGAAGCAAAAAAAGTCATTTGGTGTGATGTCTTATACAAAAAGGGACTAGATGGAACCTTTCTGAGATGTGTAGATAAGGAACAACAACACAAGCTTTTGGAAGTTTTTCATAATGAAGCCTGCGGTGGACATTTCTCTTCTTCGGTCACAGCCTTCAAAATCCTTAGAAATTGTTATTATTGGCCAGGTATGTTCAAAGATGCATACAGATGGGTAGCTAATTGTGAAAAATGTAAAATGTTTTTAGGAAGACCACAACTTGCAGCATTTCCTCTAAGGCCCGTTGTTATTGAGGAACCTTTCAAGAAATGGGGCTTAGACTTTATTGGGCCTCTTTCACCTCCTTCAAGTGTCAGACATACACACATTCTAACAGCAACAGACTACTTTACAAAATGGGTTGAAGTAGTCCCTGTGAAGAGAACCACTTCAGAAGTAGTGTGTAATTTTCTCAGAGAGAATATACTGGTGCGTTTTGGCGTCCCTCAGAAACTTGTGGCAGATAATGCTACCAGCTTCTCCTCAGTTAAACTCACTTTATTTTGTTATGAGCATAGTATTTCTCTTTCTCACTCATCAGACTATTATCCTCAAGGGAATGGACAAGCTGAGTCCAGTAATAAAAATCTGATAGCCATCATGAGAAAATTGGTGAGTGATAATCCCAAAGATTGGCATAAAAAATTGTATGAAGCACTCTGGGTTGACAGGGTAACCCCAAAAGGGGCAATAGGAATGACGCCTTTTGAGCTGGTTTATGGAATAGGAGCTTAGTTATCATTACCTCTGGAATTATCTGCAGCCAAATTACAAAATGTCATTGAAGATCAATACTTTCAAGATTCCTTAGAAAAAAGAGTTATGTACTTAACTAGGATTGAGGAGGAAAGGAATGAACTAATTGATCAGATTACTGCTCATCAAGCCAGGGTTAAAAAGATTTTTGATCGAAAAATAAGGCCCAAAAAATTCATGGAAGGAGACAAAGTGTTGCTGTGGGATAGAAGGAGAGAACCTAAAGGAGCACATGGCAAGTTCGATTCACTTTGGAAGGGGCCATTCAAAATTCATCAGGTACTGGGCCCTAATTCTTTCAAATTGGAATATCTATATAGATCTATTTTACCCCTGTCCTATAATGGACAGACCTTAAATTGTATCAACTGTAAAACAGGTGTCCCCTATTTTGTACATAGTCATTTCTTTGTTGTCGTGTGCTGTCATTTTCCTTTTCTAGTTTTGGTTTGCCTTGGTTCTTTTTCTTCCACCCTTGTGTTTCAGTTTGTGCGTAACCAGAGTTTCTGAGTTCTCTACATTTTGTCATAAAATGCAGTCCCCAATCAGAGCCAATGTTACCTTTTCATTCACCCTTATTCAATTTTTCATGATCCTTCCCTAAGCAAAAGGTTGACCTATCATCTTACCTTATTGGTCATATGTTTATTTCTCAAGTCAGCTCTTTGTTATTAAAATTTATTCACCTGTCATCTTATGTGTGAAATTACTATAGAATTGAACCTTCGAACTTGAACCCTGTTCAACGGTTCAATAGTTCAAGAGTTCAACAGTTCAACGGTTCAATGGTTCAATATTCAATGCCTCTTGAGAAGTCATTTATCCTTGATCCCCTTGTGTAACTCAATTTGTATCTTTGAACCTCCCAATTGAACCCCATATCAGAGTTCAAAGGTTCAAAGGTTCGAAGGTTCAACGTTCCATGACTTTAGTTCCACTTTTCCCGAAGTCTTCTTTAAGTCAAAAAATTTGCGGGAGATTTTAAAAGAAGAAAATCATTTAGAGGGAAATATATCCAGAACATTTTATGAAATAGAAAGTTTTAACTTTTGAAAGGTTATGGGTAACGATTACACATTAAGGTCGTGTGTGAGAACTACTTACAATTAATGCATCTGTCAGAATTTGTGTCTTATCAAGCAAGTTCAGCACAAGTTAATTGATCTAGTAATTATTCGACCTAATTTCATGCCTTTTATCGAGAAAGGACAAGCCAATTTTAATAGAAAAAAATACAGGGAGATATAAAGAGGGTATAGCGTTGGAGGTAAAAGATTTTTCTTGCCCAATTTGACAGTGATTTCAGATCTGTTGAAGGTGAGTTTGACTTTTCTTATAACTGATCTAATTTCTTTGTTGAAAAAGAGAATCATTTTGAGTTTCTGGCATTGTTAAAGAAGTTCAAAACTTTTTCATTCTATTTATCCAATCCATAGCCATGAAAGTTGCCTGTCTTGGTTCTGAGCATGGTTCTAGCCTTGTTTGTTCTCTTCCTGAATATGGAGATACCTTTTTATCTCAGTACAATTTAGAGGACTTTAAGGAAAGGGTTAAAAATCCTGCGTCTGCCCCTATGATGGAAAGAATAGTGGAAAGTGGTTTAGTCGAAGCTGCAGCCTTTCCTATGGCGATACAATGCCCTAAGTTAGTTCTTGAATGTATGAGCAGATATGACCCCCAAAACAGATGTATTAGAACTTCTGATGGTAATGTGTTATTGCCTCTTAATAGACAAACCCTAATGGCTATAATGAAAATCCTGCCTAAGGAGCCATACTCTGATCTTAATATTACTTCCTCTTACAGCTATTTTTCATTGAAAAAGGCAAATAACAAGAGTGTAATTGCAAGAAATTAGCTATTGAAATTTCAAAAGGGAGGTTCGAGACTGCCCAGAGCACTATCAAGAGAACATATGATACCAGAAATAAAAGATATCATGGTATTGTTACACAGGTTAAAGGGTAGTTCTCAAGCATTCTATTAGGAAGACTGGATGTATTTCTTCATTCAAGTGATCCTTCAAGGAGAACAGTATTTGGATTGGGCAGAAATAATAGTTGAATGTTTACATCAGGGTTTGAGTAATTATTTGGGAAATAAAGACTTTTATATGTCCTCATATCTATTTTACTGCCTAGCATCCACGAGGGAATGGAGAGGATTACCTCATGCATCCTTAGTTGAAGATAGCAAAATTTATGATTATTACTCACATTTACAGATGTAAAAATATTATGAAAATTATGGAAGAGTTAATGATGTTTTCACCGGTAGGATGGCTTATGAATTGACAGGCAATATTAATAAAAGGATGTCTAATGAAGCCATGCAACTAATCAACATTTATGGTAGCTTCTTCATTCAGTTTCCCAAATTTACTTATATCAGATTTGGTGGTTTTATGGTGAGCCTGTGAAACTACCCAGATATGTTTTTGACCGCTTTGTATTGATCGAAGTTTGCAGGTAGTTAGCTCATGTAGATAAGAAATTTCCAATGAAGAGAGAGTCTGGTATATCTTTTCCCATTGAACTTGGTCACTATTGATGTCAATCAGTTTCTGATGCTTTAAATCTAGAGGTGGACCTGAAGAAGTTCAATTTTCAATATTATAATGCTAGACCCAAGTTCGATAGCAAAGGTTTTGCTAGAGACAATTTGGATTTTGGAGAGGGATTTTCACACATTCCCCAGATAGAAGACTATTGGGAGGATTGCCCAAATGAATTTGAAGTTAGAAAAAGGCTTTGGTGCAGATTCTCCTTAGGGCAAATAATTACCCTTACTCTGAATATGAATATCACAGGAATAATAGATGATGAGGAACAGGTAATTGATTCTCCTTTTGAACAAATAAAATAGCTTCCTATTCCAGAAGTTGATTGGAATAGAGATGAAGAGGATCAGATTGAAGCTAAAACCCTTCTTGTAATAAAGAGAACTAAAAAATGGTTAAGGGAACGGAGACTGAAAGAGGTTCAAAATGAAGATTCCCAGCGGTGTGCACCAATTGATCAATCACAATATCTGTGATGCAGGTACTCCCAAATCAAAAATTGAAAAAGGTTCTCTTATCAAAAAGTCCAAGAAAACCCTTGCAACTATTCTGCCTTCTCGCACCACCAGATCAAGAGCTAAAAGTAGAAAGAAGAAGGAAATTTTAGAAAAAATAGTTGTGGACTTAAATAGTGAAGAAGATTTGGAGGAAGTACTGAGTGATAAAGGGTTTGGTTCACCGATGGCAGAAGAGATCAGTATGAACCAACAAGTAGAGGTTGCTTCCGATTCTACCGATCTAATGATAATATCAAATGCGCCTTCTGAACAACTGAATCCTAATAAAGAAGTTCCAGTCTCTGCACCCAAATGGTTGGAAAATTCAATTAGTGATAAAAGGAAAATAGTTCTATTTTCATTACCATTGGAAGACATGATTAGCAAGTGTCTAGGAAAGACTCCTAAATCCAAGAAGCTGAAAACCACTTCCAGGGTGGACATTGACCCTAATATAGGAAATTAGAGTGCAGAGATAGCCCGACCAATAGCTGATGAAGAAGTTCAGGACCCCATAGTTCAAGATTTGACAATAGAAAGAATAGATCTTGGAACTGCATTGCATGCTACAGACGTGCACCATCTCAAAGCTTCTACCAAAAGGATAGATAGTCGTACTTGGAAGGACGAAAAAGATAAGAGGGAGTTGAAATAAGCTTTACGATCAATGGCAGAGTATATTGACGCCATTCATAATCCAAATCCACAACCTGTTTCTCAACTGCCTCTATCTTTTGACCCAAAATCTCCAGTCAATCATAAAATGCTCGATTAGATACACATAAACAAAACGGTGACCAAAGTGTTTGATGATTAGCTAGATGGTATCATCCAAAAGGGTACAGAATATATTAATGAATTGAAAAGTATATATGATGAAACCATGGCTACTATCGAATATTTGAAAATACAGAATGCTTCATGGGAAAAAGATGAAGGGAAATGGATGAATGTGATAAATCAAATTGGTGAAGTTCAAAAGTATGGGGTGACAAAATTTTTATCAGAAAGGAATATAACAAGTCTGAATGATAATATACTGTATGCAAGCAAGAGAAACATCGAATGGAGAAACTCAGTATCTAGACAAGGACGAATTGAATTTACAAAAATGATTAAAGAGATAATTGAGTTTACTCAATCTTTACAGCATGATTTGGAATGTATCGATGTGAAGTATATAAAAGATGATGGGGAGCCAAAAAAGGATATCGATACTATGGTACAATCCTTCAGAGAGAAAATTAGTTTTGTTAAAGAAGATGATAACCTGATAATTGATGATTTCTTTCGAATATCAAAGTAGAATCACTTCTTCACCTCTGTGTTGATGCACTCCTGGAGCACGCAGAAAAAGTGGCAAAATTTTGAAGAGAAAAAGATTTTTGGAAAGCACATGTTAAACACATTGGCATCCCTAACTTCCCAAAAAATTAGGAATTTGTTGCCGCATATTAGGAATGGAAGGTGCAACGTGTCTCCTCAGCCGAACAAAGCAAATCCAGAGATTCCAATCCGCTACCCCAGTCATGATCGTGCTTACATAATCTCTTTATTCAATTATTTAGTTGGAATTATGTTTAAAAACTTTGTCTTTTAATGAGATTTTAAGAAACTAAATCCCGCTGTGGGTCAAGGTTTGTTTTAACTCTGGATTTAAAAGAACAGTTAATTAGGGTAACTATATATATGTTTTTAGTTTTTAAAACTGGGAGAGAGAGAGTGAAAAAAAACAAGAAACAAGGAATTTTGGAACTGAACTTTTATGTTTTACAATATATGTGATGTTTGTTTGAAAGATTTTCATCTGTGAAGGAGAAGAAGAAATGATTACTGCAGACTTGAATCTGTGTTTAAGTACTTGCAATTGGGTTTCTGTGCAAACTCTTCTTTTATGTGGTAATTATTCTTTCATTGGATGATTCATCATATATGTTTTATTATTTGTTGGTTTAGTGATACATGTGTATATTTATATATTAGATTATTGTTGACGATGGAATCTATGCGTTCTATCAATGAGTGATGTTATATGAAAGAAAAGATATCACATTCATGACATAGTGATGTATGGATGTTAGTTTACCTTAAATACTTTCTGGTTAAAAGTGTGTTCAAATAACTAGAATAGTTCGAATTCATTGAAGACTTAAAAGGGAGCTGTACCTTAATTCATAGGGGAATTATTCTTGATAGTTCACCCATTTGTTGTTTAACCTATTTGTTCTAAAAGGAAAGGGTTATAGAGTCAAAACAAAACATTTTTAGACCAAGACAAATCTGTTAACCAACACTGCCGAAATACAGGAACAAAGTTCTGAAGCATCGCTGAAAGATCCCATCGGAATGCAGGAATAAAGTTCTAGAGCATCGCTGAAAGATGTCACCAGAACATAGGAACAAAGTTCCGGAGCATCACTGAAAGATGCCACTAGAACATAGGAACAAAGTTTCGAAGCATTGGTGGAGGATGCTACCAAAAATTAACATGAAAAAGAACAAAGTTTCAGAGCATCGGTGGAGGATGCTAACAAAACTTAGCACGAACAAGAACGAAGTTTTGGAGCATTGGTGGAGGATGCTACTAAAACTTAACACAAACAATAACGAAGTTTTGGAGCATCGGTAGAGGATACTTTGAGAACTTTAAACAGTAACAACAAAGTTTCTCTAGAGAAATATCTAAAAATTCTTCCGAAGTACTATTAGATGGGTGCTTCCAAAACAATTTCTGACACATACATGAAGATTTTTCAGAAACCAATGAAACTTCTTTTTGTTTTTTATTTTTTTTTGCACCTTTTTTTAACTCCGCTGATAGCTCAAGGTGCAACTTTGGAAAGTAACTCTACAGAGTTGTGAGCTCTAGACATACTTAACAAAACTTGAGTTCCAGAGTGTTGATTACATCCCTCATAGCATGCACGAATATGAACTTCTTTTTGTTGATCCTGCAAAAATATTAGTAACTTTGCACCATCCAAAATCATAATAGTAATATGTCATAACGAATAAATGCATTGGATGGAAAGTAGAAACTAATGAGACATATGCAAGAAAGAGATTTTTATTTAGAAATCCTTAATGTAATATGCAATAAATACACATTTGAAAAATAATAATCACTGGTTTGCCTCTTTTTTTCCTTTTTTTTTTCTAAATAGCTAGACCAGCAGATAGTATTTTTTCCTCCAGTTTTTTTCATACAATATCAAAATCAAATGATTCAAAATGTTTTATAAACTAGATTCATAGGCCTGTCATCACTATAAACAGATTTTTCAGAAAATTTTATTTACTATGTCAAATTTGGCAAAAAAAATCATGTTTATAACAGTTTTGACTAGCAGTCACTGTTTTGGGGATAACTTTTTCATTTGTTATCAAAATGACATGATTCCACTTGGATATAAATCTAGACTCAGAGAGCTATCTCCCATATAAATAGGTTTTAAAAATTTAGAGTTTTTCTCCTCCAAATATTCAACCAAACAGACTATTTTTCTTTAAACCTGACAAAAAAATTCTGAAATGCAACAAAAATATTTGGTTTTCTTTTTTTTTTTTTTGGGGGGGGGGGGGGGGGCTGGTAGATAAAAATCTTTTAGTTTCCCCAAATTTGTTCATACAATTTTTTTTTAATATTTTTTTGACAAAAAAAGAAAAACATTTACAGAATTGTTTGCTTATAATTTTTAGATCAAATCTATCTAATATATTGATTCCTTCTACTCTCTATGTAATGCAAGAGGGTTACAACCCTCTACCCAACACACAACTTTTCATCCTAAATTCACAATAACTAAACACCCATAACCAAATACACTAATATGGACAATGCTCTACCCTAAATGACAAGACTGCAACACAACAAATGATTTCATATGACTAAAAATTTAGGAAAGAAAACAACTCTTCCATGATATTATTTACATACCATTGGCCATTGATGGCCTCTCATATGCACAGGGTAATCAATTTCACTCTACACAGCTCCTCTCAATTTCATTATTAACCTGTGATCATTTTTTCATCTAAATCTGCACCACATCATTCTCCTTACCAAGTTTTCTCATTACATTCTCTCTATTACTTATTTCCTCTTTCAGAAATATGGCAACGTGGGTTTGTTTTTTATTACCTTCCCTCTTTCCTCAGAGGTTCCCTCCTCTACCAGTACATTTTTTAATTCCTGTTATACTTTTTGTGGCAGCCACATTGATTCCCAATCGACCATTTGTGTTTTCTCCTAACAATCCTTTTAGCCGTCCATGGTCACATTACCTCCTCTACAATTTCAATGATTCTTATATGAAGAGTTTAACCTTCTCTATTCCTTTATTTTCTGGTTTCCTCTTCCAGAAAGAAAAACAAAAAAAAAAGTAAAAAAAAGAAAACAATGGTGCTGAGTTTCTTTTGCACCTCCTTTGTTTGGACAGCGAACCGTTTCCTCCTCCATTCACTGTGTTTTAATACCAATTTGAAATGAAAGAAAAATGTTCCTTGGAAATTGAGACGACACCTCATTAGCTTCCTCTTATATGCTTGACTTCAAATAAAAAGAGTGTATAAACTTCCAACCACTCCCACACAAGGCAGAATGCAACCCAAAGTCTTTTATTTTTAACCTTCAAACTTATATTACTAAGTCAAATCTGCATTGTGGGTAATCTCCTTTATTTCATGCTACATGATTATGACTTATGAAAATGAAATTTTATTAATTCCAATGTACAAATTGATGGTTGTTCTTAGTGTACTTCAACGCCTATCTCAAAGGCAAAAAATTATGCAATTCAGTTCACAACATCAAATACTCATGGCTACACACTTCTTTGTTATGGCCTTCATCTAAAATCACGACCATCACAGTTATTTTCTTCATAATGGCGGAAACGAACCATCTCCTTTGCAACATTCTCTAAAATGACTATGCTGGATGGACATGAATCTGAAAAACAAATTTTGCCATAACTATTTACCAGGAGCTTGATTTCTTCAAAAAACTTGCAAGAACATGTATTTCAACATTCTTAAAACCTCCACCAAGCCGTTTGATCTCAAGTGTCAAGGAACTCTATATTTCACATTTTCACCAAACTGCCAGCACTAATCAGAAAACTTAAAAACCTCTAAAACTAGAAAGAATTTGACTGTGAAATCTTCACATGTAATTCTAGAGTTCTCTCAAGATATTGCCTATCAAAGGGTTTGTCGCCAAACCTCATAGTTTGCTTCGAACAATTATTTCTGTGAAAACCGTCAATGTGTGCCGAAACCAAACATATGGCAAAAACTACATTCTTGCAAATCTAGTTGTGCAAAGTGGCCTCAATGCTAAGAGATGTCAATACAAGCCCAAGAAAACCAAAATTGAAAAGAACACACTGAAAATCTTTTTGGGTGATATTGATTGCCGATTTGCCTGAGTTGCTCCTGCATCAGACACGCCGGGTAGGAAGTTTGTGAGCATACACTCACAAATGTGGAGTTGACTGGTAGGACCATTCTTCTAGATTGCAAGCAATCTACAACGAACTCCATCGCTGAAATGTATGCACCAAAAAGTTATTTATTTTTCCTCTTCTTCCAACATGTCACTGGAACAAGCTTCACGCTCCTCCAACAAATCTGCACTCTCTTCCTTCTTCCTCTCATGGATTTGCATCCACCATGCACCCTCCTCCTCCAATGATTCTCTTCATTCCTATCCTCTTTTGTGGGATCCAACCCACCATCATCAATCGGCCACCTCCACCAAACAAACTCACTATTCTTCTCCTCTTCTGTGGGTTTTAACCCACAAAAATCTGACCACCTCCACCAAATTCCCTCATCATACACATCACAATCTATATCATATGCATACAAATCTGCCTCTACATCTTCATGGAAATCAACAAATCCCATTTTCTCTTCTCCATACTCATCTTTCAATATCACAAAGGAATGCAAAACAAAATCATCACAAAATGCAAACAAGTTTACCTTTTTGTTCACTGCTACAATGTTTCCTTTGTCTTCATCAACTGCAACCTTCATCTCATCCTTTGCTATGATATTTTCATTTACCCCATCTATTCCCATGTCATCAATTGTTGTATCATGTTTCCCAACTATAGCATCTTCAACAACTTCTTCACAATAACATGTTGCATACAAATCTACATCTTCATTTGTTTTCATCCCATCATTTTGCAACTCCTTGTCCACCTCAGCAACAAATAAATCCCCATCAAATTCCTCTTGATACAATTTAGAAAAATCAAGTGTTACCTCTTCACTCTTAGTTGCCCCATTCATCTCCTTCAAGTGTTTACTTAAACTAATCAATTCTTCTATCCTCCCCCTTTTTTCTTCAAACAAATCATGTTTCTCTTCAACAAACAATTCTGCAGCTTCATCATGATAATTGAAGCCTTCCATGTACCTACCCTTTTCTTCTTAGACTATATCCTCTATTGTTTTCATCATTTCAAACAAATTAAACTCAAAATTTTCAAGTATTACCTCATTTCTTTTTGTTGCTCCAACTTATTTGTCTTTATTTTTCACTGCACCATTCAGCTCTCCATGGTCTTCTTTCCAATCTCTTTCTAGCATTTGGTCTATTCTCTTCATCTCTTCTTTCCATAGAAGATCATTCTCCTCTTCATCCACTTGTTTGTCAAACTTGGGGCCTTCAAGCTTTGTTGTTTCTAACTCTACATATGTGGCAACTTTCTGCTCCCCAACTACAAGTTTGTGTCTTGCTTCTATCTTCATATCCTCCAAAGGATCTATTGTTGTTGTTGCTACATCAATTTTATTTTCTTCATCAATGTCTTTCAAAAGACATACCTCTGCTGAAATCTCCAACATTTCAACTCTTTTCATTTTTTCATCATTTATCTCTTTACTACATCATTGTCCTGCATACTTTATGCCCTTCCATGGGTCCTCCTCTGCTACAATTTTACATTCCACATCTTTTCTACCTTCAAATTGGTATGCTACAACTGGATGTTCTTTCTTTTTCCACTCTTTTCTCTCCTTGTCTCTTCTCCTTTCTGATTTGCTTTCTTTTTGGAATGTATGGGTTGCTCCCATATGCTCTTCTTTCCATGCCCCTTCTACCAAAGGGCTACAACTCTTCATCTTCTCCTTTGCAACCTTGGTTGCACTCTTATCTCTTCTCTCTCAATCCTTCTACACAAGGATCTTCTCTTCTTCATTCTTCATATCCGCTGCCACTTTTTATTTTTTCTTTCCATCTTTCTCTTTCATGCCATCTCCATGACATGTCTTCATTGTAAACTCATTCCTCCTACATTTGTCACACTGCATAGCTTCTAACTGGTCACATTTTTCCAACATCCTATCATTCCTTTCAATCTTTTATGTCATCTCCTTAAGGAATCCCTTCCTTTTGTATCTTCTCTAACCATCCCATATAACTAGCATCCACACATGTATCTTCATACTATTGCAATCTTTTATATCCTCATTCACTTACCCTGTAACCTGCAAGGACAAATCTTCTGCAGTACTAGCTCTCGTTGTTCAGGACTTCTCTCTCACACCTGTAATAGTCCACACGAGCTCTTCTCTACCGTTGCCTCTACCCACACGTCCTGGTGTATCCTCTACACTCTTAGGACATTCAGGCTCTGATACCATTTAATGCAAGAGGGTTACAACCCTCTACCCAACACATAATTTTTCATCCCAGATTCACAATAACCAAACACCCACAACCAAATACACTAATATGGACAATGCTCTGCCCCAAATGACAAGATTGCAACACAACAAGTGATTTCATATGACTGAAAATTCAGGAATGAAAACAACTCTTCCATGACATTATTTGCATACCATTAGCCATTGATGGCCTCTCATATGCACATGGCAATCAATTTCCCTCTACGCAGCTCCTCTCAATTTCATTATTAACCTATGATCATTTTTTCATCTAAATCTGCACCACATCATCCTCCTTGCCAAGTTTTCTCATTACATTCTCTCTGTTACTTATTTCCTCTTTCAGAAATATGGCAACGTGGGTTTGTTAGTTATTACCTTCCCTCTTTCCTCATAGGTTCCCTCCTCTACCAGTACATTTTTTATTCCTGTTATACTTTTTGTGGCAGCCACATTGATTCCCAATCGACCATTTGTTTTCTCCCAGCAATCCTTTTAGCCATCCACGGTCACATTACCTCCTCTACAATTTCAATGCTTCTTATATGAAGTGTTTAACCTTCTCTATTCCTTTATTTTCTAGTTTCCTCTTCCAGAAAGAAAAACAAAAAAAAAGTAAAAAAAAAAGAGAAAACAATGGTGCTGAGTTTCTTTTGCAACTCCTTTGTTTGGATAGTAAATTGTTTCCTCCTCCATTCACTGTGTTTTAATACCAATTTGAAATGAAAGAAAAATGCTCTTTGGAAATTGAGGCGACACCTCATTGGCTTCCTCTTATATGCTTGACTTCAAATAAAAAGAGTTTATAAACTTCCAACCACTCCCACACAAGAAAATATAAGGCAAAATGCAGCCCAAAGTCTTTTATTTTTAACCTTCAAACTTATATTACTGAGTCAAATCTGCACCATGGGTAATCTCCTTTATTTCATGCTACATGATTATGACTTATGAAAATGAAATTTTATTAATTCCAATGTACAAATTGATGGTTGTTCTTAGTGTACTTCAACGCCTATCTCAAAGGCAGAAAATTATGCAATTCGGTTCACAACATCAAATACTCATGGCTTCACACTCCTTTGTTACAGCCTTCATCTACAATCATGACCATCACAGTTATTTTCTTCATAATGGCAGAAACGAACCATCTCCATTACAACATTCTCTAAAATGACTATGCCGGATAGACACGGATCTAGAAAATGAAGTTTGCCATAACTATTTACTAGGAGCTTGGTTTCTTCCAAAAACTTGCAGGAACATGTATTTCAACATTCTTAAAACCTACACCAAGCCGTTTGATCACAGGTGTCAAGAAACTCCAGATTTCGCATTAAGGCCAAACTGCCAGCACTAATCGAAAAACTTAAAAATCTCAAAAACCAAAAAGAATTTGACTATGAAATCTCTGCGTGTAATTCTAAAGTTCTCTAAAGATATTGCCTATCAAAGAATTTGTCACCAAACCTCATGGTTTGCTCCAAATAATTGTTTCTGTGAAAACCGTCAATGTGTAACGAAACTAAACATATGGCAAAAACTACATTCTTGCAAATCCGGTTGTGCAAAGTGGCCTCAATGCTAAGATATGTCAATACAAGCCAAAGAAAACTAAATTTGAAAAGAACACATTGAAAATCTTTTTGGGTGATGTTGATTGTTGATTCGTCCGAGGTGCTCCTGCATCACTATGGCATAAAGAAAAGATTACTTGTTGTTACCAAATATTTTTTTCAAAATTACAAACACAAACTGAATTGAAATTTACTAGAGTTGGAATTAATCTATGAATTGAAATGCTTATGCTAAATTGAAATTAATCTACAAATTGAAATGGTTATGCTAAATTGAATCTAATCTATGAATTTAAATACTTTGCTAAATTGAAATTATAGAAAAAAAGAAAGTTAAACTATTGCATACTAAATTGAAAATTAATCTATTGCTCCTTATACAAAAATAAATAAATTATCTGTTGTCAGAAAATAATTCATTTTTTATGCTTTTAGGGAGAGAAGGAAATTAAATCTAAAAAGCAAATCTGAGAATAAAGTTCCTAATAACACCATGGTCCCCGGCAACGGTGCCAAAAATGATGAGGATCGTTGCAATCCTCTTCATTTAATTTATCAATCCGAGGTGGTGTCCAAAGGCCAGGTATGCATTAGGAACTTAAAGATTTTTTGGCAAACAGTTCTTTCTAAAAAAAATAGAAAAGAAAAATTAAATTAATCTAATGAAATCACACATGTGAAATTTAAACACACTTGCATAAATTAAAACTATAAATTTAAAACATGTTTCCATGAATTAAAAATGCAGAAATAAAATAGTTCTTGCACTATTATCTAATTTAATACATTTAAAATAAATAGAAATGCATAAAACTAAAATAATACAAACAATAAAATAAGTACCAAATGTTGTTCTTTTCCTCAGGATGAGTAGCTTGTTTGCTCCTCCCTTGGAATTAGACCAAGATCATTCACCCAACTTTGTGCTCAATGCTCCATATATCTTATTTATTCAACAAAATATTACAAATTTACTTCTAAAACTGTTGTAGCTTTCTTATTCCAAAAATTTGCCAAAATAACAACTCTTTTCTTTAGAGTTGAGAGGTTTATTTATACATTGAAGATCTTCACCCAACTCC
Organism: Cunninghamia lanceolata; assembly: GCA_027924645.1. Lineage (NCBI taxonomy): Eukaryota > Viridiplantae > Streptophyta > Pinopsida > Cupressales > Cupressaceae > Cunninghamia > Cunninghamia lanceolata. Next base: position 1,874,305 of record BSBN01000163.1, on the reverse strand, counting down.
CTAAACTAGTGTAAAGCATAAATACACTTGTCTTTCCCATTCCTATGATAAAGGAACAACTCCCTTTATTCTCTACATATATCTCTCCTACTCCTATGCTAAAGGGAACAAATTCCTTTATTCTCTCTACTAATCCTATGCTAAAGGAAACAAATTCCTTTATTCTCTCTACTAATCCTATGCTAAAGGAACAACATCCTTTATTCCCTTTATTCTCTACATATATCTCTCCTACTCCTATGCTAAAGGAAACAAATTCCTTTATTCTCTCTACTAATCCTATGCTAAATGAACAACATCCTTTATTCCCTCATTACAAAGTGACAACACATCCACATCCTTTAAAGGGAAAAAGGCTTTATTTTTGCTACTTTTATTATTTTCCCAAAATAATTTATCTTCATCTTTTTAGAAAATAAAAGGTTGAGAGAATATCAAATCCATGGTTTTAAGCCAAATGAGTTGAAAAACCTTTTGCTGAAATCAAGCTGGAATACTTTCAAAGTTGGCTCCAGAAGTGATTTTAGAATGCTTCAAAGTTGGCTGAAAGAGGCTGGAATACTTTGAGACTAATTTTGCATCATTTTTAAACATACTGCATTCTATTTTTCAATAAACATTAGAAAATGTTAGCAATTAAATTGCAATAGACTTCTAAGAAACAAACCAATATATATCTATATTCTATTTTAAATAAGCTAACAGTTCGTAAAACTACATTTAAATCTACTTTTAATGCTAATTTTAAGAGAAAATAGAGATGAATTTAGATGAGACATTTCTAGTCTCATCAAACCCTAAACTAAGTTTATAAAAGAACTTTAAGTCTTGTTTCACTCACAATGTTTGTTTTGGTTTTGCAAGGACGAAACTCATGGAAATCTCTTCCCCAAGGGAAGATTATTTCCTAACTAAGTTTGCCTAACCTATTTGACGTGTTTCTCAAAATAGGTTTAATTTCTAAGCTTATAATTTATTTGTGTAGATTACTAAGAGTTTGTTTTCCCTATTTTTCCAAAATGTCATACAATATTGCATTAGTTAAAAATGTCAAAAGGTTTCCCTCCATTACATAATATTTTAAATAGGGTTATAGGACTTAATCAAACATATAGATTTATATTTAAATATATATTATGTCATATATTACCTAAATATAAAAGAAATGGGGTGGTGGATGGGAGGGCATCCTTCCATGTAACAGAAGTGGAAGGACTGGGGTCTTAGCTTAGCTGGCAACCAAGTTGGCTAAGTATTGCTCAGATTTCTGCCGAAGTGGCACTTGTTCTGAAAACCAGGGAAGAAAGGACGTGAAATGACTAGGATGTCAGTGTGATTTGAAAGGCAAATGTTTCCAGCGCAAGGTTTTAATGATTCCCGGTGTGGCTCACTTGATCATAATTTCAAGAATCATTGAAAGGAGAGATGTCGTTCCATCTGCCCTCGCGTATGAACCCATTAGAAGCCTCGAGAAGCCAAATCTGTGTTTAAAGAGAAGCTGAGTGTTTTCTTTTTTCACAGTGTTTTTGCTGCAATGGCAGGAGGGTTGGGTTCATTATGAGAATTTCTATAGAGGGCATGGTTTGCTTAGGTTTAGACACTCCTATTCAGGTGGAGAGTGTTGTTAGGCAACTCGCTTTTAAGGGGTCGGTGACAAATCTCAGACTAAAGAGAATCCTTCGCTCAAATGATGAGTTCATCTTGTTGGTTGTAAAGGTGATTTTGGGCAAGAAATTCATGGAGGAATGTGAATTTTATAGAATGGATTCCTCAATCGTGTTGCAGTTTTTAGCCTTTCTGTTGGATGCAGGCATTTCGAAGGAAAGATCCGAGCTACTGGTAAGGCAAATTTTCATAAGCAATCTGCTTGTGGGTTTGACAGAGATTATCAAGGCAGCTAGGCCTGGGGTTGGCATTCCTAGGCCTGCAGATTTCCATTTGATTAAGGATGATGTAGCGGTGGTCCGTTACTATCCATTCCTGCTCGATCCTAAAGGTTGGCTGCTCATATTGCATAGGGAACAAGTGGTGGCGGGGGTGGACTTCCCGATGAAACTGTTGTAGATTGATCCAAATGGAGGCTCCTTCGAATGGATTGAAGATTTCAGGGTTCGGGTGGTAGCAGCGGCCTTTGAATTATAGTTTTTGTGAAAAATGTTTTGTTTAAATTTTTTCTTAGTCACTTCGTTCTGCAGTCTTGGTTCCAGTATGGTGGGTAGTTAGGGTTTGTAGCTATGTACTCTATTTGGGGTATGTATTTACATGTTGTTGAATGGTCGGTAGGCTAATTTTGAAACTGGATAGCAGGCCTTGCATGGCCAAGTCTCTTTTTTGGGTGACCCTGCGTGGTCAATAAGTCAGTAGGATGGGCAAAATAGGAGAAAACTGCAAGACATACGCAATCAGATATGTAAACTTTTATTTTCAAACCAATATAGTATATGATCTTACGAAACAAAATATATATATATAAAAGAAATAGGATACATACACTGTATATATACATATAGAATATATGTATATATAATGTATATAAAAATTACATTATTAACATTTTATCAATCTATAATCTACCAAATATATATTACTATGTGTATACATAGTACTGTATATACCATAATATATATAGGGGCAAATATATCAAATAAGGTTGAAGTATTTTAAAAGTCATTGGATTAAATAGTAGTGGATACTACAAACGACTTCAAGAAGGCACTGTAGGGGATGAAACCCTAAATGGGGCATAGGACCCCGGACCTATCTAGTCCGTAGGTCATACGACATGTGGCGGGGCTGCAGAGCCCATGCCCTCCACAAAGCTCATGGGCTTTGTAGCAAAGGGGTTATACCCCTCCACAGTGCCCTGCACGAAATACCCAATTTTTAACTTTTTTCTTTTTCTTTGTTTTTCAAAAAACCAAACTTTAACCTAAAATCTTAAAAGTTATAATACTTTTGTTCTATTAAATATTTAAACTTAAATTAAATTCAATAATATGTATATTTATGTATTCTCAACTTTATGTGTAAAAATAGAGTCTTGAAATATAATTTATTTTTCATTCATATATCATTAACATTAATGATAGGAAAGATATTTTAGTATTACAATTAGGATTTTAGCAAAGGGTAGTATTTATCACCTATATAAATTTTATTAAAATAATGTGTATATATTTTTTAATACAATAATATCTTTTTTAAAGCTAAAAGAAAGAAATATTTTTATAAGCACTTAAAAGAGGCATATTTTCCTCTTTTCTCACAACCACATAATTATATATATGTTTTACTTTCTCAATGAAGAGTTACGGGAGAGAAGAAGAGAGATGTGATATACAAGTATTTTTCTTTGCATGAATACTAGGAATAACATTTTCTTTCTTTTTCTTTACATAATGTAACTCAATAATGATAATAGGGCATAAAGAAGGGCTCCATTCTTTCATATTTTTATTTCTTTGAATAATACAACTTTTACAAGGAGTAAATACACATATAATGAAACATATACAAGAGGGATTTGAACTAACTCATAACCTTTCACATCCCATTTACAAAGCTCAATAGCCTAGGCCTTTTATAAAGCCTTGCAAAACTTTCCAACTTATCCTAGAGCAATAAACTTTCACAAGGGGACTATTCTTCTATTTTTCCTTCCTTATGCCATGAAACAAGCTGCAAAATACAAAGAAACTCTACCAAGGCCAAAGGAGGGCTCACCACCCAACCTTAGGCTTGCTTGCAAGCCGCCCTCGAGCTAGGAGGCCTACAAGTAACCTGGGGTCATTCTCAACACAAAGAAGAACATAGCACACACATCAAGCACACTAACTCCCATCCCATGGAGACTTAACAAATTAAATCCATTCCTTGGATTCAAAAAGGGGGAGAAAGTGGGCATCACTCCTCAAGGGGAAAGATACAATGATAAAATCATAATACCCAATCTCACAACTCAAGAAATGCATAGCCTCTTGCTATATCAAATCACTTATAACTCCAGTGTATACAAGGTAATCTAGCCCACCAAATGATATTCAAAATACCAAGGTAACAAGGTACTCTTGCCTACCAAAACTTACACAAAAACCACAAGAACAAGGCTAATGTCTTCCAATTCGTAACAAGCAGTGGCCTTTCTTCAAGGAGGTTCACTCATTTCTCTAAAACCCCATACAAGGCAAGCTCCCATACATGGAGAGATTATGCCAAACAACTCATACCTAAATACACAAAAACATAATAACTCAACATGTCCATACATAAACATACATGAAAATAAGCAATACAAATATCAAAAGAGCCTTGAGAGCCTACCTCTCAAGATTCAAGTGTTGAAGATGGTTGAAGTAGCATCACAAGATCTCACTCTAAGATATCATTTGCTCAAACCTTCTCTCGAAGCCCAAAATCCCTCCAAAGACAAATCCAATATTCACCAAAAAAAAAACCCTCTCACCTCTCAAGGAGGGAGAAAAATAGGGTTCCATAAAACATACAATGGAATGAGGAGGTGACACTTGCCACCTTCTCATTCACTCTCAAAAGCACACCTCCGCACAAATGCTCTCACACGTGTGAGGCATTGGGGAGTGGGGAGTACTTGGGGTTCTCTTCCCAAAGGCTCGTATAGTGTGTGCTCACACATGTGAGGCCTTTGGAATTCCCCCAAGCCATTCATGAACCTAGGACAATGGGAATGGGATGGTGACAAGTAACCAATCCCTCTTCCAAAACCCTAATTCGTCACTCTTCTCCCTAGGCCATTTAGAGTGGTCAATTTTGAGTCAAAACTCATGATTTATTCTCCAAAAGATACATAACCCATAGGTACCTAGCCTAGGGCCCTAAAATACATGAAATAAACAAAATAAAGCTCAAAATTCAACTTTTAAATAGCCCCTAAAACCCATGCACGAAAATGGACATGTGGATGACAACTCATCATCCAACTCATCCCAAGACAACCATAGGAGACTCAAATTTAAATTAAACCAAGTACTAAATACAAAAACAATCATTCTCAAACTACACAAGACCTTAGTCTACCTTAGGGACTAGGTAAGTATCACAGGGGTTACTCATAAGACCTCTGATTTCCATTGGCCATGGAATTTACCTGCACACTTCCACACACACATCAATAGGTACAATATAATGCCCAGCCCAAGAAACTCAAATTAACACACACACAAAGTCACATAATAATCCAAGTACTTATAATTCAAAGAATCAATTCCATCAGTGATGATATAATTCAGTTTGCTTTTCTACTCCATTCACTTTTAAATCAACATAGTCCTGATCTTGAAATCATAGATACAACATACTAATTCACTTAAACCACTATAGTCCATTATCAATCTAATTGGATCAGTAAGTCAAGACATTCCCTTCTTTTATAGTGTAAAATATAACCTTTTAATCAACCATAATATAACAAGCATATCTTTCTACTCTAATCACATCAAAATATCCATCAAATGTTTAATGAATAGGATCAAAAGCCTGCAATAATATCCAATGTCAAACATAGAAATCCAAGGATAATAAGTCCATCAATTCGAATCAAGAAGTCCAACAAAGGTAGCCTCACAACAATTAACTAAGGGTCTTTTTCGAGCACATTTGAGTGATAAACAATTAGTCCAAAAAAAAGGTGTACATCTCCTATGCATACTCAAATCATACGCAACTACCTTATAATAGATCTACAACAATACAATATCATCTATCAAAAAGGGTCACAATACCAGATACCCTGTCCTAGGTTTGGTGTACCATTACAATTAGTTCTAATAGTGCAACTAAACCTGTCACACAAGAGTGGGCCTCACATCCTCCCCCTCTAGAGCTAAATTTCCTCCTAGAAGTTAACATGGAGGTAAGTGTAACAAACTACTCCAATTTTTTTTCAAATTTATACAAATTATCATATATGTAGCAGGTTTAGCACAATGTATACCATTGAATAGAATACCTCCACACTTCTGATCACCAAGTTCCCAAATCGGGTGAGGTGACAACATATTGTGTTTTGGCTTACAAAACAGAGATTATGCAACAAAGTAATTACATTCATCTACTAATGAGCAGGCATCTACTTTTCAGCAAGCATCCACTTATTCAATGGGGATTCTCCACTTATTCAGTGGGTAATTGAACAAGAAAAGAAAGCTTTCAATTTCTCCACACTGACGGTTGAACCATCTAGGGGTTATAATGTTTATGCAACATAAAAAGAATGATTACAATGAGGACTAATTGCATATTACTCAGAATAACCAACTTGATCAATATATCAACACCATATATATTCTAGGCATCAAAATGATAACCTGCACTAGCCATTGATAATTTCTAACATCATGATATCAAGTTGTCCACAACTTAAACACTGCATAAGATCACTCCTGATCAGACTGTGACACAACTATGACCCCTTAAATGTTGTACGGTGGCCCTGTAGCTATTCAACTTCACATACATGCACATCAATGACAAAAGACCCACTACAAAACTGCCACTCCACTGATAATAATCCACTAAACATCACAAATCAAACAAACACAGTCCATCAACAAGTCTGATTTGTATTAAATACCCACAACCCCTTGCAAGTACAACACCTTTGGAGAGTACAGACTGCACAAGAAATATATTAACAACCTTCAAAAATTGCTGCCATAAGACTAAAATGTAGCACCCAAACTAGATTAAGAATATCTTAATATCTGATCACAACATGACTTATAGTTTGGAACAACATGAAGAAATCATTGTCCTGACCATGTACAGCCCCTGTAGGCTATTTGCACTTCAAACATAATCAAACACTACTCAGATTTGATAGGAATAGGGCAGGAAGGATCGCCTACACATTACAATAGATTTCCAAGCTTTATATTGTTCAAACAAACTATATGATGAACAAGCCAAAATTACCCCTCATGACTGGTACGGCTGAATGTATGACCAACATGGACTCAGCAGATAACAACAAAATTAAACCACATTTACTCACAAACTCCAATAATAATCAACACCAAAATAATAATCTGGAAACCCAAAACAAAACTTCATATATTTTATTGAATCTATGTTCAACACTATGCAACTTTAGGGTGAAGTCACCATTTTCCAGCTAGGAAGGATATTTCACCATCGAAACTGGACATCTTCAAGAGGGTTTTCATCCTCAAGAAGGAAGAACTTTCTGGTCCAAAACCAGCAGCATCTCTGTACAAAATCCAAAAACATAAGCCTCTACAATGAGCTCTCACTTCTCATTTATAGGCACCTGGGAGTTACACAAGAAATTAATTCTTTCTTGGAAATAATACTTTTTTCCTCAAATTTATAATAAGCCCATTTTATATCCACTTAAGTGCTCACTTTTAAGTGCCTAGATAAAAGAATATAATTTCCCCTTTCCAATGAGCTATAACACTTAAATACTTATTAATTATTTTCACCCTTAGGAACTTAAGTGAAAAAAATAATTAAAATATCTCATTAAATATTACTTTTTGCGGAAAATCATAAATTGCATCCAATTGCCAAATAAACTGAACCAATACACTCAGTGGGGTTTGGGATGCAAAACGATGCCTTTCGAGGAACTTTCCAAAATAGACGGCTCCTCCAAGAATTTTGGAGAGCAATCCAAGAAGTTGAATCAACTACAGAAAGTTGCATAAGCATCGTAATGCAACACTGAGCTCAAAACCAACATCCAAGATCAACAAAACAATAGAACCATGAGTTCTTTGAAAAGGGGAACCCCTTACCATACCGAGGTAGCCTATCAGGGTTCCAGAAAATAAGCTATCGGGCCCACAGCTGACTAGGCAAAAAAAGGGAACATTACAGTAAGGTAGAGCAACAAAAATAGGATGATCTCAAAAACCTTTAACACAAGGGAGTCAATATCACAAGGATAGTGGGTCTACACAACAATAGGATGATCTCAGGGTTTCCCATCATGACCACCCCTTTGAAATTTTCTAGCACTCTTCTCTTGTTAGATAAAAATATTTATCCTCCCAAAAGGGAGGGTTCAAGAGGAACACTCAACTAGACTCAAGGACAAGAAGGAATTGTGACCAACCTTTACCGACCCTATCTATAATTCTCAACCTTACGATGCCATAAACCAAAACCATCTACTCCCTTTTTCCTCCTACCAAGTATCTCTTATAGGTAGGGTAGATCACATAAGTCACATTACTACACATGTACCAGCAGTAACAAAAATGAGAAAATCCTCAAAATATGTAAAGTATGGTTCCCATAAACTATAAGAACAAAAGGAAATAATCGTCTCATTCACATTAACTTAATTGGAAAGAAAAATTTAATCAATAAAGTCATAATACATCTTACAAGAGCATGTGCTATGTCAAGGTGTTAGCACAAATAATATACAATACAATGATACATCTCTGACTCTCATGCCAATTAATCATCTTACTACAATGGTAAAGTATAAATGTAAAAAATATACAAATATAATAAAGGAATAAAGTCACTATCACCGGCTGCCACTAACCAACTGGTCATCTGCAAATCTAAGAGACAAGAACATGGTTCAGGCACTTTTTCCACCCAACCATGAAGCATTACACTTCCCTGAAATTCTTCCTACCTCAAATAATACCAGACCCTGCATGAAATGCCTAGCAACCTAGAAACAAACGGCAGAATGGAACACTTGATGCATGCCTAATGCTTATATGCATTTCTAACTAGAATGTGCATAATCTCACAAATAGGATGTGGTAGAGAAACATATCAATAAATAGGCATAAATTTCATCTATTTCAATGAATACATAACTTTGGCCAAAGCATTTAAACACAATGGTAGATCTTGAAAAAAGAAGATCAACCTTCTTTTTTAGTCCACATTCAGTACCCTATCCCAGAAGGTAAGCCCAAAACACACATAGAAAACAAAACTAATTCCATATGAAAACAATCCTTAATATCACATGCATTTTGCCTAATAACACTTACTAGTTGCTTTCTTGCAAAAACAATGTGAATACACTTTTCAAGCAAGTACAAGATCTATATGATTTTTGCATATCATACTTCTAACCACGAGCTTCATGCATGATTTATTTCAAATACCCATCTATCTATACTCATATTTTTCTAACCATTTCTTGATTTATGCAACATGGATAAGATAATTCAGTTATATAATAATAGATGCTAGTGTTCTTTGTGATGAAACTTTTATAGATATCTATATGTTAAATATACATAATCCACTTTGCATGCATAGCTATTTCACAAATAAAGCTAGATTACATGAATTCATACCCGCAAGCAAGATCAAATTTATAACACCGTTATGATTAAATTTGTAATAAGGAATAAAGGAGAATCATCTTTTCTAACAATTTCATATTCATGTTTGTCAAACAAGAACACCACTTAAGTGAAGGCATAAACAAATAAGTCAATTCAAATAAACCTGTAAGTGATCAAGAAGTTGTTACAAGAGGTAGAACGGTGTGACAACAAAATTAAGCATTAACATCAACACTAAAAATAACTTTAAATGTGGTTCGAAACAATATAATTCCCAACTCATTCTCACACCCTTATAAATAGTATGCACATAGCAATTTCAACATGCTTACAAAGTCACAACCATGTTGGGAGATCACACATAAACCAAACATGACTTTCATGCCAGCAACTTGGATTTATATTGCATAAAAAAAGTTTTCACTAAAACAAACATAATTTTCTCAAAACATAGTAATTTTCCAATCTTTAAAATTCATTGGAAAGATAATACAAATATCTACATAACCCAATAAATATTTTCATAATAATTATTTTAGCAAAGACCTATCAACCTGGTGTATGTAACTTAAGCTTACTCGAGGTAATCTATTAGGGTTTTTTAGGGTTTTGCTTTTCTGCTTTCTATGTGCTGCTTGGGGATGGAGGGTGCTGCAGGCGGCAGTACCTCTAATCCCCTACCCGTTATAGACACTGCCAGGCCTGCAAATTGGAAAACAGTTCTGACGGGATAGGTGGAATCTCCTAAGAATGGACAGACAATGGTTTGTCAGCATAAAGAGACGGCTGAAGGGTCTTCCCTTGTGGTTCTTGACAATCTGGTGGATACAATTGTCACTTCTATGGATCTTGCCCTGGTCGGCAAGTTTTTCTCTCTCCGTCCCAGCATTGAGATGGTCCGTATATGGGTCTCCAATCGTTGGCATGTTAAAGGCAGTGTGACTGTCATGGGTATGGCACGAGGGCTATTCCTTTTTTGCTTTACCAGCAAAGAAGACATGTTGGCTATCCTGTCTAGAGGACCATGGCTTTATGGTACACATTTGCTTTCTTTAGGCTGTTGGAAACTAGGGTTTGACCCTAGTACAGATCTCAATAAAACTGCCCTGGTTTGGGTACGTCTACCTGGCTTCCCCTTAGAATATTGGGATGAATCTATTTTTAGCTCTATTGCTAATACCTTTGGTAATTTTGTTACCCTTGATAACTCCACACGCACCAAATCTCGCTTTGTTTATGCAAGATTTTGTGTTAATGTGGAAATCAATAAGACTCTGCCCGTGTTCATTGACATTAGCTCAAAATTTGGCGTCTGGAGACAGCCCATTTCATATGAGAATTCCACAACTTACTATCAGAATTGTAAGAGAAAGGGGCATCTCATCTCGCACTATAAGTTCAAGAAAGCTGAGGAAAATAATAAGGAAAATGATGTGAAGAATAAGGAGGCAACCTTGGTTATTGCTGAGCACTCAAAAGAAGATCTTGCTCTTAATACTGATCAAGAGAAGGATCAGAACCTTCAAACTCAAGATGTTCCACAACTAACCCTGGAAGAAGGTGAGATTTTGAATCAAGTTAAGAATATTCAGTTAGAGGTTGGTAACCTTGAAAAGTCCCAAATTGAAATTGATAAAGTTAAGGAGACCTAAATGGGTTTTGATGGAGTTGAGAATGTTGGAAACAAGGTGGATAACTGAGAGTGGTGCAGGGCACCTAGGAGCAGTCTGACACCTCAAGCATTTTTGCTGCATTTTGATAAGCTATGTTTTGTTTTGTTTGTATGTGTTGTAATAAGGCTTTAGCCATGTTTGTGTGGTCCCTTTTGTGTGGTCAAGATGATTGAGGTGACCCTATAAACCTCAATCATTCTTAGTCCACTTGGACCCTTGTTGAGGCAATTAGGCCTAGTAGGTCTAATGAAGTTTCTTTGAGTCTTTTTGGTTGTTTTGGTGTTTTTGCATGGTCTAGGGAGTATGATGGTAGTTTGATCCCATTAGACAAGCTAAACCCATCGACCATCTTGGTGTAAATGCAAAAATACCATATTGTCCAATGTTGCCAATAGTGTCAATGACACATTAGCCGGTTGCAACTCGTTTTAGACAGTTGAAACTACTTTGGGAGGTTGTCTACCAAATTGGATCGGTTGATATGATGGAAATCTTACTCCAGTATGGAGGAGGGGTGACTATACGAAGTTTTAGGCATTGAAATCAAGATTTTAAACTATTTTTCCCCATTTTTCTTGCTGTGTACGACCTGTACAGATTGGCCAGGTGTGCAAATGTTGTTTTTCTGAAAGTACTTGGAGTCAAGGTTCTAATGCAACTAGTTTGAGGTTCTGAAGTGGTCGTGGTGAGAAGATATTGCCGTTTTTGTTCAGGTTGCTCTAAAACCCTGTTTTCTAGGGTTTGGCATATAAAACTTGCCCTAGAATGCATTCCCACTGGTGAAAATTCATGAAAACTAGTGAAATGCAGGCTAGGGATGTGTATTCTAGGATTCCAAAAGCATTTTGCTGGGAAAGACCATCTTCTATTTTTAAGGTGATGCCCTAGTCAAGTATTACCATGTATTTGGCCTGTTTTATACTATTTGCTGTTGTAGGTGACAGAATCCAGACAAGGTGAATGAAAGAATGGTGGTTTTGTGTTGTATGGACATGGAAGAAGCATTCCAAATTCCTGCCCCTAACCTATGAACCCAATCTAAACCCTTTGCTTTGTAACCTAGCCCTAAAATGATCAATTAGGCCTAGAGACCTAGTAGGAGTTTGAGTTGTAGGAATAGAGTTGGGATTGGAGATTTGGAGGTTTGTCAGAGTTCCATAGAGGGTATTCAAAATCACCATTTGTTTGCCTAGTCATTTGGGATTTTGTCATATTGTGTGAAGAAAACTAGTTTAGGAGGGCTAGTAGCCTCACTAGGCCTAGTCAAGGTTGGAAAGTTTTGGGAAGTTGGGAACCAAACCAACTGTTGGAAAGGTGTTTGCAGACCTTCCATAAGGTGTAGAAATAGCCTCGGGGTTAGACAATAACCTAGACCACAAATCCATAATTTGCACTTGGTGAGTGGCTTTGCTTGGTTGAAGGTTAGGTGAGTGGGTGAGTGGGTAGTAAACCATTGTGTTGTTGCTTCCCTTGTGTCACTCTGCATCAAGTGGTGTCAGAGCCATCAAAGAGAGAGGAGACAGAGAAGAGGAGGAGGAAGTCCCTTCAAGAGTGACCAATGCCGAATTGGCAAAGATAGTGAGAGAGCAAGCAGCCAAGAACAGAAGGATGGAGGCTGAGATAGAAAAGTTGAAGAAAGACAAGGACAAGAAGAAGAAGCCAGAAGTCATCTTAGATTTAGATGAAGAGGATCAAGATGAAGAAGAAGAAGTGCCAATGGAAGAGCCACAAGGAGGCATGTCAGAGAGACAATTCCTAGATGCACTTGGAAAGTTGAGTAGGAAGGACACTAAGGCAGACTTACCTATGTTTCCTGGTAAGATGAACCTAGAGAAGTGCCTTGATTGGATTGAGGCAATGGAGAACTATTTTGAATGTGAAGAAGTGGTAGAAAATCAGAAAGTGAGGATTGCCAAATCAAGAATGAAAGGGCCAGTCTTGAGTTGGTGGAACTTTATTCAAAATGAGAGGATAGAAGATGATAGGAACCCTATCTCTACATGGAGGAAGATGGTGCTTGATATCAAGAAGTAATTTGTCCCTGAAGATTATGAGGTCAACTTAAACAAGAAGTTGCATAACTTGAGACAGAAGGACATGGACGTGAGCACCTACACAGAGGAGTTTCACAAGATGACATTGAAAGCCAAGATGCCTGAGAATGAAAAATAGAATCTTGCAAGGTATCTCAAAGGCCTCAAGTTCTCTATTCAAGATAAGTTAACTCTCTTTAACCCAGAGACAGTCCATAAGTGCTTTCAAATGGCATTGAGGATTGAGGACAAACAAAGGAGAAAAGGTGATTCATCCAGCAGAGGCAGAGGTAATATGAATTTCAGAGGTAGGGGCAGATTTCAAAATAGATATAACTTTCCTAGATACCAAGAAGGCAGATCACAAGAAGGCAGCCAAGGACAGGCTGACAGAAACAGTGCTGATAAGGGTCAGTTTAGAGGGAGAGGCAATGGTAGAGGAAGAAGTGGGGGTAGAGGTCCCAATGTGTTTACTGGAAGGTGTTTCTCTTGCAATCAGATTGGACATCAGTCCTTTAGATGCCCGGAGAAGATTGGAAACACTACTGCAAATCAGAAAGAAAGAAGAGTACAACTCCTTCAAGAAGAGGACTGTCAAAGCACCACAAGTTATCAAACAGCCTCTTCCAAGTCTGCAGCACCTGAGAGTGGAGAATGCATCATGTTTAACAGATCCCTCATCATGCCAGCCACCAAGGAGTAGCCCCAAAGGAACAACTTGTTCAGAACCACTTGCAAGGTGAAAGGAAAGTTTGCAAGGTAATAGTTGATTCAGGTTCTTCTGAAAATTTGGCTTCAAATGAAATGGTGACTAAGTTAGGATTGGAAAGAATGCCTCATCCTAACCCCTATAGAGTCTTTTGGCTAACCAAGGAACAACAAATTGTGGTGAAAGAGCAATGTTGGGTTGAATTCAAGATAGGTGAATATCATGATAAGGTTCTTTGTGAGATAGTGGATATGGATGCATGCCACCTTCTTCTTGGAAGGCCTTGGCAACATGACACAAGTACCCAACATGATGGTAAGCAAAATGTGATTTATTTGTCCAAAAATGGTGAAAAGTTTACAATGACTCCTTTGATTGATGATTGCAAAGAGAAGGTCATTTCTAGTTCAGTTATGTTAGTAGGTGAAAAAGAGTTTTTGGCTAACCTCAAGGAAGAGAAAGTGCCATGTTTTGTAGTAGTCCTCAAGCCCAAGGATGTGAATCCCAAGAAGGTCAAAGTGCGGCAACCTCTTAGGAGGATTGGACCAAAGGAAGTGGAAGAACTATTGGAAAATTCATGAAAACTGGTAAAATGTAGGCTAGGGATGTGTATTCTAGGATTCCAAAAGCATTTTGCTGGGAAAGACCGTCTTCTATTTTTAAGGTGATGCCCTAGTCAAGTATTACCATGTATTTGGCCTGTTTTATGCTATTTGTTGTTGTAGGTGACAGAATCCAGACAAGGTGAATGAAAGAATGGTGGTTTTGTGTTGTATGGACATGGTAGAAGCATTCCAAATTCCTGCCCCTGACCTATGAACCCAATCTAAACCCTTTGCTTTGTAACCTAGCCCTAAAATGATCAATTAGGCCTAGAGACCTAGTAGGAGTTTGAGTTGTAGGACTAGAGTTGGGATTGGAGATTTGGAGGTTTGTCAGAGTTCCATAGAGGGTATTCAAAATCACCATTTGTTTGCCTAGTCATTTGGGATTTTGTCATATTGTGTGAAGAAAACTAGTTTAGGAGGGCTAGTAGCCTCACTAGGCCTAGTCAAGGTTGGAAAGTTTTGGGAAGTTGGGAACCAAACCAACTATTGGAAAGGTGTTTGTAGACCTTCCATAAGGTGTAGAAACAACCTCAGGGGTTAGACAATAGCCTAGACCACAAATCCATAATTTGCGCTTGGTGAGTGGCTTTGCTTGGTTGAAGGCTAGGTGAGTGGGTGAGTGGGTAGTAAACCATTGTGTTGTTGCTTCCCTTGTGTCACTCTGCATCAGAGAGGGGGGATGAATCAGTTATCTTAATTATTTAGCTTTCTTTTCTTCTTTAACAATTAGTGCAATATCAAAACATATGAGCATACATGAACATGAGAGCAGAAGAGAAATCAACACACATGACACAAGGATTTTTACGTGGAAAACCCTGTTAAGGGAAAAACCACGGGGTGACTAACCCAAGATTGTATTCTCTATTAAAAGAATAGAAGTACAAAATGGCACTTGCCAATTAGGGCTCACTACCCGAGCACACTGCTCACAAGAGGCTCACTGCCTACAAGAGACTCACTGTCTACAAGGTATAAAGAAAGTAACCAGGTGTTTGAACTGATCAGAGGCATCCACATATGCTAAGGTTTAGTTCTGGTTAGGCTCAATAAACTGATCTACTGCACTTCTCTGCTTTAGTGCTGCTATTCTGTCACATTCCAGACTTGTATTATTGCTTTCACACCTATCTCTGTCTTTCTTTGCACACTATCACTCACCACACACCCTTCATACTGAAATCTATCTGGTATATATATCCGCATCAAGGATCTCAACATCTTTTTAGCCGGCATCTGGAATATTCAATATTTTCCCAAACTCTGGTCTGTCGGCTGAATCCATGCTTACTAAGTGATGTGTATCAAAGAGATAGACATAAAAGTCATCAATCATGTCGGCCAACCATGGATGATCCCTCAAGTAGCTTGATCACCACCAATTCTCATCTGGATTAGAGTCTAATGCTCTGCTGGTTGGTTCTTCCTCGGTCTACTCTACCTGTCAGGAACCCAACACTTAGAAGCTCATATCTTTTCTCTCTCTCATCATCGGAGGCTCAATCTCTAGAATGTAGCTGTCATGGTACTCCTACTGACTTCCCCAAGTCTGCACTTTGCTAAGATACTTCCTCTAAGAGATCTGGACCTGATTGTCAGACCTTGCTGTATGCTCTATTCCTGTTCACCGGACCAAAACATTATTCAATCTGACTTTCGGTATAGACATCCTATGTGTTGCAGAAGAGTGGGATGGACTTTGTTGCCATCAATGACAACACTTATGAAGCCACACAGTGTCTCTTGCCAACAATCTCCTCCCTTTGGCATTGATGGCAACACTTAGTGAAAAATGACTAAGTGTCATAGCACACTCCCCCTTGGCTGATGCTCTGTCTTATGTACACTTTTACCAAAGCTCCCCCTTAGCTAGATTCCACATTTTTCACTACTCCTCACTCCCCCTTTAACATCAATGGCAAAGGGTGAAATCTGCACACCAAAATTTGCAAAGAAAAACAACCTGTATTGTCGGATAAGTATATATACATGTTGTACTTACACATACTTAAGGATATCCGCAAAGGTATTCTTCAACTATACAACTTCTGTCACCCAACTCTGCTTCATCCTGTCCAAAATTGATATGTGGCCACTTAATAAAAATGCAAAAGCTTTTGCCCTTTTTAAATCTACCGAATCACTGGTCCGGGCTGTAGTCTAAGCATCAGTTAGAGCCTCATGCATGGCTTCTAACTTAGGGATAATTATCCCTCTTAGTTCACTCATTCTGCTTATTCTATTCTTCTTCTCCTTCTCAAGCCTCTTTATCTCATTCATAGTGGCAATAGCCTGGCATTCTTGATTCATTATGGATGAGGTGAGAGGATCAAAATTTTGAGATAAACTTAATAGTTTACCCTCTTGTTCTTCCACCTTCTTGGCAATGTTTTCGGTCACTGTGGACCAAGATAGACAAAATTTGTATATTTCTTCGCCATCTTTAAGAGCATTTTCTAGGCTCTTTATCCCAATATCCAGATTTCTCCTATCATTTGCTATGAGTCCCTGTACTTCGGAGAATCCCTTACCCAAAAACTCTTTTCGGACTTTCTCTTCTGCTGATTTCTCCAAAGAATCAAAATGTGTGCTAACAGAATTGACAAGAGATTTCAGATTACCAAATGAAGAGGCCAAAGGATCCTTCTGGAAGGATGGCATGATCTTCTCCAACACACCGGATGCAATCTCCATCAGCTCACAGTCTTCCATGTGAGACTTCAGAAGCTTTTCTTTTGCTTTGGCTTCAGCAAAAGATGCTACCTTCATTGTCTGGATCGGAGAGAGAGTCAAAATTGAGTGGTCCTTGGAATAGCTCTGGTTCATCTAATTCCATCATTTCTTTGGTTAGGAAGTTTTTAACTGCTTCTGCAGTATCTCTTGTTGGAGACAGAGTCTTCTTTCCTTCTGCAGCCTTAGAGCTGTCACCTGGGGTCTTCTCTGTTTGATCTTCTTCTCTTCCCTTTACCTCTTCTTCTTGACTGATTTTCTCTTCTTCTCTTCCTTCTCCTTCAATTCTGGAGTCTGTAGGGGAATCCAGAAGAGAGATGTTAACTTCTTCATGGGCTTCCTCTTCCAAAACAAAGGAATCTAGGTCCTTAGTCTTTTCTTCATCCATCTCTTTTTGCCTTTCTACATTTTGCTTAGAGGTTTCTTCTTTTGAAATACTTAATCCCTCAACGTCCATGGTAGAGGTTCATCATTTATGTCCTTTATAACAGGGAGATTGAATCTCATGAAGGCATTCCGGAGGATATCGTCAATCTCTTTTGCCACCTGATTAGTCTCTCCAAGCATAAGCTTGTTCATTCTGGCTTTGCTCCAGAACTCATCCTTGCAATCCTTGAAGATCATGTTCATTTGTTTTGGAGTGATGGAAGGATAGAGCTGAATAGCTATTTGTTCCTAGATCTCTAGGTCCTTTGCCTTAGCATTGTTCTTTCTCATTTCAAGTTCCTTCTCTAGGCTTTTGGGAATTAGAGATATGATTTCAATGAATGCTTTATTATAGATGTTTAGATACCTGACTGTAGCATCTTGCAAGATCTTCTGGTCAACTTCACTATATTCATCATAGAATTCTATCATTGGTTGTAGATTTTCATCCACAGTGACTGCCTTGATGATATCCTCAATGGAGAGAGTAGGCCTTTCAACAAATTCTTCTGTCTTTTCTTCTATATGTTTATCGGCAGAGGATTTCTAGGATGTTTTCTTCTACTTCCTCATTTTCTTAACTTCTTCATCAGATTTTGTTTCTTCATCATCCTTTTGGCTTATGTATGACCTTGTGGCCTTTGTCTTTGTTCTCTTTTCTCCTTTTTCGGATGTCTTTGCTTCCGGTTTTGAGGCTTTAAGGCTCTTAGTAGTGGTAGGTGCAGAGCTCTTTGAGGATCTAGTCCGGGAGGGGGCTTCCACCGGAGCACTTTCTTTTTCTGCTTCTTGCCTTTCTTTCTCTGCCCTTTCTACCGTCTCTCTGTTGGCATCAACTGCCTCCTTTGATATCCCATATCTCTTGGCAGCTTCTTCTACTTCCCTTCTCACCTTTCTCTTGATCTCAGGTTGTCTCAGTTCAACATGAATTTTTACACTCAACTCTTGGAAGGTTCCAAACCTTTCTGCCTTAGGGTCCTTTGGTTGACTTAGTAGGTGTTGAACATGTAGCTCCACAATTTTCTCATCTACCTCATAGCCCATTGGCATAATCCAGACTATTCTGGATTCCACTGCCTCCATTAGGAATTGATCAATGTCTGCCATGAAGCACACTATATCCTTGTATTTTTTAACTAGAGTTTGAGGGATTCTCTCTCTAGCCTGCATCATACCTTGGAAGTTTTTGAAGTAACCCCAGAGTGTTGTACTTTGTGCCTTGGCATCACCAAGCCCATACATATAATCTCTTATTTGTATGGCAACTGGTCTGTCATTTTGCCATACCCAACCACTGGATCCGGGTAGCTCATTCATATAGTAAAAGAATAGACATAATATCAAGCCACCATACTTAAATGAATTCTTCTTATCCTTCTTTATTTTCTGCAAATTCTCTAATAGTTGATTCAGGAGAAGCTCACAAAGATCATAATCAACATTTTCTCTTAGCATCGGATAAGCAGTGTATATTGTTGTTCTGGATACAGAATTCTCCCTACTGGAGTGATATATTTTGTAGCCAATAATCATAGAGGTAAATTTGATGTCCAGATCTATAATATCTTCTATTGTCATTGCTCTTTAGTCAAACTTTGATCTGGTAGCCTCACTTACTGTTTGATTCTTGACCGATTTAAGAGCAGGCAACCCACCGGATGAGTGCAAACCAGTTACTGCCCTAATTGCATCCTTTGTTATTTTGAAGGGCTTCAACAACCATATGAAGTTATCATGTATTCTACTTAGAACATACCTGACCCATTCATCTTCTGCAAAATAGGGGAAGTGGATGCAATGTCCAAAATACTTATCCCAAATGGCCTTGTATTGAGGTTTAAGTTCAAATGTTTCATCTATTAATTACTTATGATAGATATCCATCAGTTTGGATTTCCTGAATTCCTCAATATTTGCGTGTATGTAAACCCTAACATCTTCTACATGCAGAATCCCATGCAGAATGCTAGAGAATGCGCCTAGGGGATCAACTTCTAGGGATTTGTAATGATGTTTCTTGAACTTAGGGCACAGCCTATCAGTGATCTTAACAACATTTGGAGTAGCCATCTTTCAAAAGATTCAGAGAGAGATATTCAAGAGTGGAAATACCTTTTTACGCTTCTAGGGTTCACGATAAGAGCTGAAAAGATCGTTCGTTGAATCGAATTCTGTGGTTGATCCTTGAGAGGGTTGAAGCAATATTGTTGCAGAGCTCTTTCTTTCTTCTTCTTGAATGCAAATGTGCAAATGATGAATAGAGGAACCCTTATATTTTTGTGCAAACCCTAATTTCATATTGCAATAAATGCACAACTTAAGTCATTCTGGTTGCCTTGTTCTCCTTGTTCTGAGAGAGATCTCTCCGGATCACTGAGATGCACTTAGAATGACAATTTACAATGTCTCTCCTTCCTTGGATCATCCCCTTTACCCGCAAATCAAGATATTTCAATTTAGAATCATACCGGGTCCAACTATGAAAGTTCAGCTTTTACCGGAAGGTTGTCAAACCGGATCAATCTTGGATGATTAGACTCTTCAAATCTTCTTGCGGATCTTTCACACTTTTACCAAGGATTATTTAGATATCCCTTTGAGAGCTCTTCAATCCGTAGTACTCCATGTGCCAATTTTAGGCACCAATTGACTGGCTGGGGGGATTTATTTTCCTTTATGACTCCCCCTAAGCTAGAGCTCATCTATTTAGTTTCCAGAAGGAATATCAGCGCCAGATTCTGGTGCGAATCCATCCTTGGCATTTTTTGTACTTCTCTTCACCCAAATCTTGTTCATCTCCCTTTGAACTTCATCCGCATTCACTTTTCCTTTTCCTTTGTCTTGATTTTGATTATGATGCACTGGACCCCTTTTATCCTGATTCTTACCTCTGCAGAATTTGGCAATATGACTGGATCTATTGCAATTGTAGCAAACAACATTTCTTTGCAAATTTGACTGATATCCTCTTGATATGCACTGATTAGCCATATGTCCCATTCTATTGCATGCAAAGCATCTACCATTGAATGAATTGTTTATTTGCATATTTCTACATTCATGAGATTTGTGACCATACCTTTTGCAGTTAAAACACTATCCAAAGAAGGATGAATTAGTCTGATTCATTCTTCTTCTGCACTGATTTGCTTTATGACTAAAGTTATTGCAATTGTAGCAATATCCATTGAAGGATGGATATCTTTGAGCATTTGGTTGCCTTACCGGACATCTTCTAGGCCCATTCCTTGGATTTCCTGATCCAAAGTTCTTCTAACCAGATCCGGAGCTTTCACCTTTCTCATACCCCAAGACTTGCTTGTCATCTACCCTCTTTTGGCTTTCAAGAAGAACTTCAAGTTGAGCAGAGCTTATCTTGAATTTCTCTTTGTATTCATTTGTTGTTTGAAGATCCCTTTTAAGAGTGTCTATCTAATTCTCAAGTTGTTCTTCATTATCTCTCGCTTCTTCAAGATCAGATTCTAGATGCCTGATTATTCTATCCATTTTGTGGTAGTCTTCTGACTTCTCCTTGAGGGATTGTTTTAGAATATCTTCAATTTTTCTCTTCTCTTCAATTTCTTGGGTGAATTTCATAACCCCCGATTCCATTTCATGTCTTACCATAATGACCTCTTTTGATAGCTTCTCACATAACTTGTTCTTCTCATTCAGATCTTCATTAGTATCATTGGCTTCACTTTGACTTGCTAATTGTTGAAGTAGTTCCTTTCTCTTTTTCACCGAGATACTCAATTTCTCTTTTAGTTCATTTATGAAATCATCAGCTTGGTTGAGTCTTTCCCTCAAGTTATTGACTTCAGAGTGAGATTGCTCAAGCTCATCTAGGGTAGACTGAAGGGGGTGAATCAGTTATCTTAATTATTTAACTTTCTTTTCTTCTTTAACAATTAGTGCAGTATCAAAACATATGAACATACATGAACATGAGAGCAGAAGAGAAATCAACACACATAACACAAGGATTTTTACGTGGAAAACCCTGTTAAGGGAAAACCACGGGGTGACTAACCCAAGATTGTATTATCTGTTAAAAGAATAGAAGTACAAAATGGCACTTGCCAATTAGGGCTCACTGCCTGAGCACACTGCTCATAAGAGGCTCATTGCCTACAAGAGACTCACTGTCTACAAGGTATAAAGAAAGTAACTAGGTGTTTGAACTAATCAGAGGCATCCACATATGCTGAGGTTCAGTTCCGGTCAGGCTCAATAAACTGATCTATCGCACTTCATTCTTCCTCTACTTTAGTGTTGCTGTTCTGTCACATTCCAGACTTGTATTATTGCTTTCACACCTATCTTTGCCTTTCTTCGCACACTATCACTCACCACACACCCTTCATACCGAAATCTATCTTGTATATATATCCGCATCAAGAATCTCAACATCTTTTTAGTCTGCATCCGAAATATTCAATATTTTCCCAAACTCTGGTCTGTCGGCTGAATCCATGCTTACTAAATGATGTGTATCAAAGAGATAGACATAAAAGTCATCAATCATGTCGGCCAACCATGGATGATCCCTCAAGTAGCTTGATCACCACCAATTTCTGATCTAGATTAGAGTCTGATGCTCTGTCGGTTGGTTCTTCCTTAGTCTGCTCTACCTGTCAGGAGCCCAACACTTATAAGCTCATATCTTTTCTCTCTTTCATCACCAGAGGCTCAATCTATGGAATGTAGTATTCATGGTACTCCTACTGACTTCCCCAAGTTTGCACTTTGCTGAGATACTTCCTCTGAGAGATCCGGACCTGATTGTCAGACCTTGTTGCATGCTCTGTTCTTGTTCACCGGACAAAAACACTCTTCAATCTGACTTCCGGTATAGACATACTATGTGCTGCGGATGAGTGGGATGGACTTTGTTGCCATCAATGACAACACTTATGAAGCCACACAGTGTCTCTTGCCAACAGAGAAGGCTCAGATGGAAGTTGATCAAGTTGAGGAGACCCAATTGGGATATGACAGAGTTGAGGGGACCCAGATGGGATATGACAAAGTTGAGGAGACCTAATTGGGCTTTCACAAATATGAGGAGACCCAAATAGGAGATGACAAAGTGAAGGAAACCAAAGATGAGATTTGAGAAAGAGGTAGAGTCACAGATGGGATTTGTCAAAACTAAGGAGACCCAGATGGGATTTGACAAAGTGGTGGAGACTCAGGATGATGAGGTAAACTTTGTGTCTATACAGTCTTCAGTCCAAAAAAAATCTCACCCTTCTCCAAGGAAACTCACTTCAGGTTTTCTCCAAGGAGGGCTATTTCCTCCTTCTCTAAAGAAGCACTCTAATCAATCTATAGCTTATTCGGGCATAGCTACCGCTTCATTGAGTGACCATGAAGAGTGGACATCCCAAAAGAAAAAGAGTCGCAAACCAAAAAAGACTACTGATGTTGGTTTAGATACTTTGAAGGGTAGAACTTCATTGAGAGAAACCAGACAAAGAGAAGCAGCTAGGGAGATTGCCAGTGGAAAGCAAAAGACACTGGATAATCACTCCAAAAAATTATTTAAATGAAAATCCTTTCGTGGAACATGAGGGGACTCAATAACCCCTCAAAACAATTTCAGGTCAAAAACTATATTTTTTATCACAAAGTGGATATCCTTTTACTTTAGGAAGTTAAAATGTTTGAAGAAGGTTTCAAACTGATTATTGATAGGATTTGGCCTAATGCTTCCTTCTGCATTAGCCCAGTTGTTGGTGTCTCTGGGGGAATTGTGACTATGTGGAATCTTCAAGATTTCATGGTAAACTTTCTTTCTTCAACAAAAATTACTTGGTGATTGAATTCTCTTTGCCTTCCTTTAGATGGAGTCTGGTTAATGTTTATGCCCCTAACACTAGGGTCTTAAGGAAAAATCTTTGGGAGGATTTGGCTAATCAACTCTTTTCTTATCTTGATTCGTATTGGATGCTGGCGGGTGATTTTAATACCCCACTTTATCCCTCTGAAAAGACTGGGGAAATTTTGGACTACTCCGATAGTATGTTGGACTTTGTTGATTTGATAAATACTTTTGGGCTTATTGATATTGATTTGATGAACCAAAATTTCACTTAGACAAATAGGAGGAAAGGGGACCAAATGATTCAAGTGAAGCTTGACAGATTTTTTATTTCCAATAATTGGCCAAACATTGCCTCTCTTAAATTGGTTGCTCTGCCGAGGACTATTTCTGATCACAATCCTCTCATTCTGGAATGGGCTAATCATAAGAGAAGAGGTCCTTTTCCTTTTAGATTTGAGGCTATGTGGATTAAACATCATGATTTTAGGAATCTTCTTTCTAGATGGTGGCAACTTTAGGTTGTGGGCACTCCTATGTTCAGACTTTTTAAAAAGTTGATGCATGTCAAAAGAGAAGTTTATGGTTGGAACAAATACAGCTTTGGTAACATTTTTTCTTAGAAAAAGATTTTACCCAATAAGCTGGCAGATATCCAATATAAGATTGCCCAAGGAGATACTTCTGATATTTATTTCCAATTAGAAAAAGACTTAATAAGAGATTGGAAGAATTTAATGAATAGAGAAGAGCTATTCTGGAAACAAAAATCTAGAGTTCAATGGCTTAAAGAAGGTGACCGTAATACTACTTTCTTTCATGTTTCTGCTTTAAAGAATAGAAAATCTAACTCTATTTCTAGAATAAGATTAGAGGATGGTAGTATGATTACTGATGATGAGGAGATTAGAGATCATGCTGTCAGCTTCTTTCATAATTTGTTGTCTGAACAGGGATCAAGTGCTGATAACTCACAGATTGTCAATCAGCTTCTGAATAATATCCCTTCTCTGACTTCTGAAGAAGATAATCTTGATATTTTAAAGCCTATTTATGAGGAAGAGGTTCGTACAGTGGTCTTTTCTATGGGCCCTTTCAAAGCTCTGGGGCCGGATGGTTTTCCCCCCCATTTTCTTCCAAGAATTTTGGGACATTTTAGGATATGATGTCACTACTGCTGTCAAAGATTTTTTCAAAACTGGTAAACTTCTGAAACAACTTAATAATACCTTTATTGCACTAGTTCCTAAGAAGCCCAACCCGGAGATGCTAGCTGATTTTAGGCCTAATAGCCTTTGCAATACCATTTACAAAATTTGTACCAAGCTTTTGGTAGTCATAATCCAACCTCTTCTTGATAAAATTATATCTCCCTCACAAAAGGGTTTTATTCCAGGGAGACAGATCTTAGATGCTATGATTACTACTCATGAAACTATTCACTCAATGGATAAGAGTCGTATCCCAGGTATGGTTTTCAAACTTGATATCTCTAAAGCTTATGATAGGGTGTCATGGCAATTTTTATTTAAAATCATTCAGAAGCTTGGGTTCAATGATAAGATTTCTCTTCTCATTAAGGAAGTTGTTACTACTGCTAAATACTCAGTCCTTGTTAATGGAGTTCCAAGGGGTTTCTTTTCTCCTTCTAGGGGAATAAGATAGGGAGATCCTTTGTCCCCCTATCTTTTTATTATGATAGCTGAAGCTCTTGGTAAATCTGTTCACAGCAAGATTAACTCTAAAGATTTAACTGGGATTAAACTTGCCTCTTCTCTGTCTCCTATGCCTATCCAGCAGTTTGTTGATGATACCATTCTTTTTGGCATCTCCTCTGTTTTAGAAGCCTCCATATGGAAATCTCTATAGAATGTATGTTATGGCTTCTGGTCAACATATTAATTTTAAAAAATGCAATGTGTTCTTTTTCAATACCCCAGGGGATCTCCAAAGAAAAATTATCAATATCCTTGGTTGTGCGGCTGCTAACCTTCCTTCAGTCTATCTTGATCTCCCTTTGACTACTAAGGAAGTTTCTCTAGGTTTTTGGCATAATATCCCTGAAAGAACTCAAAAGAAATTGTTGGGTTGGAAAGGAAAACTATTAAGCAGTGCAGGAAAATTACAGCTTCTGAGGGTCTCTCTTCAGGGTATACCTACCTACTTTTTATCCTTATTTAAAATACCTAGATATTTGGCTGATAAACTGGAGCAAATTCAGAGAACTTTCTTGTGGACTGGTACTGAAGAAAAAAAGAGAATTTCTTTGGTCAAATGGGATAAAGTCTGCCTTCCTAAGTCTCATGGTGGGCTTAACATTAGAACCATTCAAAATATGAATAAGCCTCTATTGTCCAAGATTATTTGGAACTTCTTAAATAGGGATATTGACTGGGGTCTTATTATAAAGGCTAAATATTTAAGGGACACTGACAGATATTCTTTCCTTAATCAGGAAGGCCTTCCTCAAGGATCTGTTATTTGGAATAAAATTATTAAATCCAGAAGTCTTATCAACAAGGGTATCAAATGGAAACTTGGTGATGGATCTCTTATAATTTTTTGGGAAGATCCTTGGTTAGGTGATAGTCCTCTTTCTAAACAGTTGGGCAATGAAGTTATTAGTGTTCTTGCCAAACAATTTTTTGGCAACAAAGTTAGTCATTATATTCATCAAGACCAAGGGGTTAAAAGTTGGAAAAATCTGTTGGAATGTTGTACCAATAATCTGAATCTCCTTCGTAGGGCTAATAAAATATAACAAATTCTTCTTAATTCCAGGATTCCTCTTTTCTCTAGAAATGATCAACTTTTTTGGTCTGCTGACAAAAAAGGGTTTATTTCAGTCAAATTTGTTTACCATCTGTTGATCGAGGACAAATTTAAAGATGATGTTTGGAGGAAGGTCTAGAATTGTAAACTCCTTCCAAAGGTAAACTTTTTCTGGTGGACTGTTGTTCATAATAAGATTTTGACTCAGAACAATCTTCAACAAAGGGGTATGCCACTGGTTAATAGATGTGTTATGTGCTTGAAAGAAGAGGAATCTGTCTCTCATCTTATATTGCATTATGAATTTGCAACTGAGATATGGAGTAAAGTCTTTTTGAATTTTGGTTTACAATGGGTCTGCAATAAGGAAATAAAAGATCTCATTCTCAATTGGATCCCTCCTCTATCCCATCGTTGGCTTGTTGAATTATGGACTCAAGCTCTTCCTTCTGCTACTTCGTTTCTTTGGAAAGAAAGAAATAGTAGAACTTTTAGAGAAACTGCTTGAAATTCTTCACAGGTTTTCTATTCTTTTCTAAAGCTCTCCTGGAGAATGTTTCTAATTCCAGCATCAAAATTGCTGACAAACCTCTTACTCAAGGCGAAGTCCTTGTGGCTTCCAACTGGGGGATTATGAATCAAATTCCAGCTTTTGATGATTCTAAATGCATTAAAAGATTAAACACTATTTGGACTCCCCCTGACCCAGGTTGGTTCAAATTGAATTTTGATGGAGCTGCTAAGTCAAATGGAAAGGCTAGTGGTGGAGGAATTATAAGGAATGACAAAGGAGCTCTAATTGCTGCTTATGTTGGAGGAATTGGTAACCAGACTAATAACTTTGCTGAAGCCTCTGCCCTTTATGGGGCCTCAAATTGGCTATATCACTTGGTATCTACCAGCTTCATGTTCAGGGTGATTCTAAAATTATTATTGAGGCTGTGTCTAAAGCCTCGGAGTGTGGTTGGCAACTGAAGGATATTGTGTTTGATATTCAAACTCTTTCACAGGCTATTCCTATCATTACTTTCTCTCATTTTTATAGAGAGGGCAATATTGTTCCTGACGACTTGGCAAATTTTAGTCAGCAAATTCAAAATTGGCGTTGTTGGCGCCAATTCCATAATATCCCGTATCAGATTAGGGATATCATTAAAAAAGAACAAGTTACTATATGATGATTACTCATCATTTCACTTGGCTTATCTACGTGGCCAGTTCTTTAATTCAGGGCATGCTGATTAGACACTCTATAAATGATGAGAGTGAGATTGGACAGCTTTGCATGCGTGTGAAGGATAGTTGTTTAATAAGGAAAGATTATGTAAGGACATCAGGTTATTATCATAATGACAGCCCTAATTCTGATCGTGTCCTCCTTGCCTTTCATACTCATTGCACTGTGATCAAAGTCTCTCGATTTGCCCATAGCATTGATAGAAGTTTTCTAGATAATAACCCTGCCTATCCCTTCTCCAGGCTCATTTAGTTTCACTGGTTTTTCATCATGGGTGGCGACAGGATTAGAACTAAACCTAACAACTACAGAGAATTTAAAGAGAATACCTTGGTCTGGCATTACTGTAAAGAAGGAGGAGTCACCCCATTCCTTGAATGTTTGAATGGACATGACGAAAACCTATCTATTCAATTTGTTTAGTCATTGGATAATCGCAAGGTGCAAATTGGGAATGTCAGTTTTGTGGTTTCAGAGAATGAAATTGCTATGGCTATGGGTCTTTCTTCAAAAGGTATGAAGATACAGAAAAAGTCTAGGGTTTTGGATGCTCAGAATCAGAAACTGTTTCTTGGTGAAGGTGAGGAGCTGGTACCTTACCAGGGTGGTTTTGAGAGAGCCCGTCTTCCTAAACCGTGGGCTAACATGTGCTATATGGTGATGAAATATTTCACCCTTGAGGGCAGTTTTACCAGGTTTTATCACTATCATCTCCCATTGTTGAATCATTTTAGAAGGAATGCCACCATTAGTTTTCCTTTTTATTTGCTTTCTTCTCTTGAGCACTCTATTCAACATGTTAAGAAGACTCTGCTGAAGAAGCCTAGTGAGAAGCCTATTCCCTTACATCAAGGGCTCATTCACAGACTATACTAGTTTCATTTAGCTTTATCTCCTCCTTCTCTTCAGCTCTCTGGTCAGGATACCCCTACTGACTCGGTGAAAACTGGTCTGGCTACTCCTAAACGGCTTCCTGAAGGTGATCCTTGTTCTGGGACTTCTAAGTCTTTTACCAAAAATGTTCAAAACCCTCCCTCCAAATTCAAATTGAAATCTAAGAGATGTCTTTTAGATGTTGACACAGAGTCTAACCTTTTGAAAGATGATTTTGGGGTTTCTGGGACCCAGAGTGAACATAATCAGGGTAGGGAGGGACCCTCACGAAATTTCAAAAAAGTTAAGCTGGAAGGTAAATTTATTGTTGTTAGGCGGTCTGGTCGCATTGCTGGGAAATGGGCTCCCAAGATGAAGCTGATTGACTATTCTGAAACCTCTACCTATGAGGAGGAAGATCCTAAAGATTCCAATGATGTTCAGAAGATTGCTATTGAAGATTCCGGTGGTGAAGAAGAAATTGATGGGCAGGACATTCCTATGGAAACCTTTGATAGGGAAGATAATTATGGGGTTCATAATTCTGTCCCCACTGGTGACTGTGTGGATGTGGGAGATATTTCTACTCAAGTGGAGGTGACAGATATTATTGATAACATTGGGAAGGATGCCCACTTTGTTCCCTCTGCTGTTTATGTTGATCCTGATCTGTTTCAAGAGGAAGGTAATAATGCTCAAGATGGTAGGGAGGAAGACAATATTGAGGAATTAAATGGTGTTGATGATTTGCCTCAGCTGAAGGACCGGGTGGGGTTCCTTGAAAAAAGAGTCTTGTCTCTTGGTAATTTCATTACTAGCATGTTATGCAGGACTGCTATGGCCAATCTCTCCTTGCTGAGGGAACATGAAGTTCTTATTCATGGTATTGATAATGATAGGGTTAAAGAATTTGATAAAATGCTGGAGTTTCTTTCTAAGGGAGAGAAGGACATCCCTTCCTAGTTTTTCTATGCTTTCTGTTAGTTGGCTTTTTGTTGTTAGTATCTTGTTACTATATTTTAGCTGTATGTAGGTTGCCGGTGGTGGTTCTAGCTTGTTTTATTTTCTGAGCCTTTTTTCCCCTTTGTGGGTTCTATTTTGTAAGGGTTCAGCCCCTGGTTTGCCGCCTTATAATATCAAAAACATCATGCTAAAAATAGCAGCAGAGATAGACAGTTACTAATTGATACATATCTTAGAATTAACAAACTAGGTAAGGCTGATTTTTTTATATGTTTTAAAAAACTTCGTTTTGTACTTTCCAAAAAAATTTCAATGAAACCCAGTTCATGAAACTAAAGTTAATGATGCTACAACAGACTGTTATGTTTTCATGACAGATTTACCAGTTTAAAAAACAAGCAGTCAATGTGTTTTAATAATATAAAATAAAATATAAATGATAAATTAAAAAATAAGAGGTAAAGTTTATTCCCTACTTTAAAACCATATATCCAAAAATTAGAAATACCCAGTTTAAGACATATGTCTAAATTAAGATGGGTTACTATTTTTCTCCTTTCAGTCTCTTCCCAAGTTTTCTATTATGTTTTCTTCCTACATAAGAAATTAATTTCTTTAATATTCTAAAGACCATATTGAGTGAAAATAACCTATCTAATATTCCCACAAATTTTCTTAAGGGATTTTTTTTTTAAAGATAATGCATCTGGTAAACTTTTTAACGTGACCGGTGACGTTGGCACGACAGGCCCTCTGGCTCCACGGAATGCTTTTTGCCCGGAGCTATGAACTGGTGAGGCCACAGCACGGGGGACCTCATCCCCAAGCAAGAACACTTCAAACCTGCGAGCTCATTGGCCCAACGAAGGCATAAAGCCTGTGAGCTCATTGGCCCAACAAGGGTTTAAACTTTGGTGACTGCCACTACAACCGAGCGACTTAACCACAGAACCACGCCCTTAACAGCTTTCTTATGAGAATTCTCAACAAATACAATTCTTGATAAAAAATATTTTCTAATCTTTAAAATCAATGAAACTATAATTTATCTAAATATTTATTTTTCCACAAGAAGCATATAAATCACAATTTCTTCACACAATCATATATTCAATTATTAACCAAAGTAAATATTTGCTAAAGTCTTTCATGACAAGAATCCTACCTTAATCTTTGTAGTAATTTGGTAAAAACAATGGAGATAAACCAAACAATTCAAAGACCACAAAAATCCTCCAATTCTTAAAAAAACACTTCCAAATCCTCATTTTCCTCTTCTAATTTGCATAATAAAATTGATAACCCTCAAGAAGAAGAAGAAGAAGAAGAATGAATGAATGAAAAAAAGATAATTCTCTTCTTTTAATAACTATTCATATTTTTCCCAAAACCTAAAAAAAAAAATATAATATTATATTCTTAATAAAAGCAAAATAATATGAAAATATCTTTAAAGAAGCAAAATATAATATTATATTCTTAATAAAAGTAAAATAATATTAAAATATCTTTAAAAAAGAAAAATATAATATTATATTCTTAATAAAGGAAAAATAATATTAAAATGTTTTTAAAAAAGCAAAATATAATATTATATTCTTAAAAAAAAATATATATTAAAATATCTTTATTCCTATTCATGCACATACTACTTAAAACTAATATTAGAAAATATAATTTTCTATTTCACAAATATGATAAATTTAATAATCGATATGATAAATTTAATAATTGATTCTCTAAATCTTTAAAATAGACATGCACATTGCCGATGATGGCATGGTTCGGTGGTTAAGTCGCTCAGGATGTAGTGGTGGCCACCAAAGTTCAAACCCCCACTGGGCCAACGAGCTCGCAAGGCTTTACGCCTTCGCTGGGCCAATGAGCTCGCGTGTTTGAAGTGTTCTTCCTAGGGGATGAGGTCCCCCAGTTGTGGCCTCATTGGTTCATTGCTCCGGGCAAAAGCATTCGCGTGGAGCCGGAGGGCGTGTCGCACCAGCGTCGCCGGTCACGTTAAAAAGTTTACCAGGTGCATTATTTTTAAAAAAAAAAATAGACATGCACATTCAAAATAAATTAACAAATTAGAATAATTCAACTTATTTCTTTTTCAAAAAGTAATTAATTACCAAAATAACTAAATAAAAGAAATAATATAATGCTTATTTTAAGTCTATCTAAAATATTTTATGAAACAAGAGTATATATATAATTTAAATCGCTCGATAATGGGTAAGTTCATTAAGTTGACACTATTTTAAATTTTCGAGAGGTCGAGCGTACGAAGCGTCTGAGGCCAAGTTGGTTATGAAACAAGAATATATATATAATTTAAATCGCCCAATAATGGGCAAGTTCATTAAGTTGACATTGTTTTAAGTTTTCGAGAGGTCGAGCGTGCGAAGTGTCTGAGGCCAGGTTGGTCGATCATGACTCGGGGTGGCATGTGGCAGAAGTGGAGGCAATTGCCTCTTTTGATCACAAGTTACTGTCCATTTGGTATTCCCAAGGAGTATTTATTATTGATAGATATGAAAGGAGTTGCAGAGTAGTGTGGAGCCATGGGTGGTGGGAGCAGTGACAAAGGAAAGGGGAAGGCAGAGGTTCATATCCCTCGGTGCCGACAGGTTCTACGGAAGGTGGCTAGTAGCACAATTGGCAGGAAGAAGAGGAGGGCTTACACCCCGCGTAATCAATTGCCCAAATTTTCAAGGGATGCGACGTTGGAGAATTTCATGGCTCTAATAGATGCAGAGATTAAGAATCCTTTGCTTCAAAAATGGATGTGCAGGATGTTAGCAATGGTCAAAGAGGTTGACGGGTAGGATGGTGGAAAACTCAGAGAGGCAATAACCAACTTTCTTTTAGACCCAAGCTCTACAAGGGGGAGATGGAATGTCTTCAATGCAATAGAATAACTCACCTTGACCACCTAGACTTCCATTGTGGCAGCCTCCATACTGGTGCATGAGGACTTGACAGAGGGTTCTAAGGAAGTTGAAGATAACCATGAAGTCATTTTGGCACATATCCATGATTTGATGCTAGGCCTAGTGGAGACATAGAAGACTATGGAGCAGATAGCTGAGAAGTTGGGAGTCCATGTGGAGGAGAAAGCCCGAGAAGACTTCAAATGCGCTTGTGATGAGGAGACGGATCTGGTTGACCTCATAGGCAAGAATGTTTATTAGAAGTCTTTAAGACAGTTTAGTTTAGCTTTTAAGACAGTTTATGATAGTTTTCAAGACAGTTTATGGGGAGAGGGCCTTGTAATTTGCCCTCTCACCCTGGCTATATGTTATTGTATGACTGTTTCAAAGACAAATTTAAGACAGAATTAAAGGCTATGCCCTATTTTTGGATGAGTCCCTGGTCCCTAACCAAGGTTTATACAATATATATATATATATATATATATATATATATATATATATATATATAATTCAAATAATTAATAATAAATCTATTTAAAAATAACCTATATAATTCTCTTTAGATCAAAAGTCAAAAAGAAAGTACGGTTATATGGCAAACTCTTGCAATTGAGATGAATGTACTTGCAAATGAAATTACACAATTAACTAATCATCAAATGTCAACCACATTCAATATCTAAAGTAAATGAACAAACAAGACTATTTAACCATGTAGCAATGCATAATAAAGCAATTCGATAATGCAATATGAATGATGCATCGTGTATGAAACCAAGTGAATGTGTGCATGCATTAGGTTTATGTCATGCCAACTCTTGCCAGGCGGCTAGGATGCTTCTATCTCAACCATGTTCTTGCTTTCGACATGTTCCTACACTCAGTCGCACTCAAATTTTGGTCAATAGGTTGGTCCATAAAATGATAGTCGAAGCATGTGAAAACATAAATCCATAATCATAACATATTAATCCATCATTATAATGATTTTTAAATAATGACTATTTACCTTTACACACATGTAAATATCAAATAGTAAAATAATCACAACGAAATATTCAATAGTCTGAACACTATAAATGAAATCTAAAAAATTGAGATGTGACATCCTTCCCCACTAGGAAGAGACATTGTCTTGATGTTTTATTAGACACACACTGAAATAATAAAAGTATCTCACTAATACTATCAAAGTATCACACTAAGCAATCAAAGCATCACAACTATGTAAATAAATGTGTCTCAACTAAGTCCTCAAATTAGGAAAAGAACAATCTGTCTCCACTACATTCTCCTATGTGGCACTATCCACAAAATATTAGTCCCATTGAACCTTATCTATCAAGAATTTGAGTGGGCTCCACCAACACCACTCCTGGATCTTGTAAAGTGTGTCAATCACTGCACATAACACACATGGCACAGCTGCCAATACAATGCATATAAACAACACATAGTACAACTACCATCCAATTGCATTCAGGTATCATATGGCACACTTGCCAAGCATAACTAAATGTCATCACAACATTCTAGCATAAGAATAATAATCACACCTCTAAAGCACACCAAACAAGACATAAATCATAGTCCATCATAGACACATACAAGCATGAATCAAGCATCACAACATAATGACAAAAGATCAGTCCTCCTAACCAACACTAGGTCGAGGTCTAAAAAAAAAAAAACAAATCTCCAAAGGTACACCAACTAGGTCATAACCAACCATCGTGCATACAACTCCTCTGAGACTACACTACTCTATCCTCCAATTGTCACTGCAATGAGAAGATGCTCTAGCTAAAAAGTGAAATAGACTACAAGCAAGTCAAATCCGCAAAACTCAGGACCACAACTATGCTAGGATAACCTCTCAAGCTATCAACTAAGTCTAAGGAAACTCACAAGGCTAACAATCGCAAGGAGAATCGTAAACAAAAGATTAATCTCAACAAAGTCCTTCCTCATGTGCTACTTGCAACAAAAGAACTCAAGGATTGGGAAAAGCTAACTCAAAAAGGTTATAGGCACCACTACTGCATATTCATCTTGACCAAAAGCATGCCTCAACTCCAAACATGGTTTCCCTACATGAGGTACTTTCTCGCATTCCACTTCTAAAAGAGAGGGTTTCTCTAACACTCTAGCTCTACACCACCAATACTAGGATCAACCAAATAGATTCTTAGAGGGAAGAATCTAACCACATCCTCTAACAACATAAGCACTTCCATCAAGCAAGGCTTAGCAACCTGATGTCTAAATGCATATGATAAATTTAATAATTGATTCTCTAAATCTTTAAAATAGACATGCACATTCAAAATAAATTAACAAATTAGAATAATTCAACTTATTTCTTTTTCAAAAAGAAATTAATTACCAAAATAAATAAATAAAAGAAATAATATAACGCTTATTTTAAGTCTATCTAAAATATTTTATGAAACAAGAGTATATATATATATAATTTAAATAATTAATAAATCTATTTGAAAACAACCTATATAATTTTATTTAGATCAAAAATCGAAAAGAAAGTATGATTATATAATGAACTCTTGCAATTGAAATGAACGTACTTGCAAATGAAATCACACAATTAACTAATCATCAAATATCAACCACATCCAATATCCAAAGTAAATGAACAAACAAGACTATGTAACCATGTACCAATGCATAATAAAGCAATTCGATATGCAATAGGAATGATGCATCGTGTATGAAACTAAGTGTGTGTGCAAGCATTAGGTTTCCGTCATGCCAACTCTTGCCAAGCGACTAGGATGCTTCTACCTCAACCATGTTCTTGCCTTCGACATGTTTGTTGTACCTAACCAAAATTTTTGCTTCATTAAGGCATTTTGAAACAAGTCTAGAAAATTTTTCGTCAAAAAGTCAAAAAAGCAAAATTTCTAAAAATAGACGTCAGATTAGGTTTTCTGGGTTTCTTGAAATATGGATGTTGGCAAAACTTTCTAAAAATAGAAAGTTTCTAAAAATAGAATCTTCAACTTAGGTGTCGCGCTCGATTCTCATTGGTCGATTTTGCTTCACGATCGGCACGGTTCAGAGGAAATCTTCAAACGACCAAGTTTTCTCTACTAGGTCATTTCTACTTTTTCAGAAGGCAAGGCACAAGCTCTGAAGTCATCAACAAAGAAAGTTCATCTGCCAGAGCTCGTCGACAAGTTTTCAACGCTGTTCCAATGACGCAGAACTGACGAATAGTCGTCGACTTGATGATGCATGCAAAACGATGCAAGATGGATCTAAGTTGGATTGAAAAAGTTAGAAAATCATAAATTTGACTAAGTCTAGTGAAACCAGGTGCCCCAGGTGACTTGGGGTGCCCAACCTCTCTAGTGTTAGATTTTTCTCACGTTTTTCGAGAAACGTCGAAAATGCTTTCGTCAGCTCTTTCTTGGTTGGTCAAACTTGGTCAAACTTAGTCAAAAATTAGTCAAAACTAGGATTTCATCATAGATATGTTTAGATTTCTCAGATCAACCTCCATCCTGCCTCGATAGTCATTAGAACGACCGAAATTGAAGATCGAACAGGAGCTGTGGGCACAGAAAACGAGAAAAGGTACAAATTTTGAGTTTTTCAGAAAATTTTCTAAGGCATGGCAAACCAGGTGCCCCAGGTGACTTGGGGCACCCAAACTCTCTAGAGTTAGTTTATTTTTGAAGTTTTTCTTGAAAAACGTGAATCTCCTTCTGTCAGCCCGGTCTGGTTCAGAGTTGATCAGTTTGGCACATTTTTCAAAGTGAATAGAAGGTACAATCAGCTTAGTTTTCATCAGGCCTACCTATTTTCTAGATCATCAGACTCGGTTTGATCCCAATTGATAGAAAATGACAGCCAAATAGGGGTCCTTCACCACCGGAACGCGCACGCAAGTCAAGAAATTGGAGAAGTTGCAAAAATTGAAAAAATGGCTAAGTGTTGGAAAACCAGGCACCCCAGGTGACTTGGGGTGCCCAACTTGAGTAGTGTTAGAATATTTTCCATGTCCATAGTGTTTTCCAACAGTTTTGTGCCCAATCTTCGCCCGTTGGTAGTTTTCAGGAGGTCAAACTTGGTCAAACGATGTCAGATCGTTAGTCAGAGGCAGGGGATGGAATCTCAGTTGATAAGTCTCCAAAATGTCAGGATCAATCAGCTTTTTTAGTCAATATTGACATTTTGCCGCCTTGTTGAAGTCAGAGACATGCCATGTTTAAGTCAAAACGAGTGTTGAAGAGTCGAAAACAAAAGAAAATTGGCTAGCACTTCTTTCAACTCGCGTGTTCGATGACATCATCAAAAGAAGATATTTTTCGTCATCTTGCACATGAAGCCATAGGCAGCTACAAAATAGGGATTTTTCCTATTCAAAGACATCCACTTGGATTTATGCTTTAAAGGTTGCTTTCTTCATGGATAAGAGTGAAGTTTTATTCTCTCACAAATAAAGCTGCTTTTTTGCCCTAAAGATCTATAAAGACAAGCTTTTGGCTTCTTTTATTCATTATCTTTTACAGGTTGCATCCAAAGGAAAAAAATTTATTTTTCTTTCAACAAAGATTCGAAGACCTAAACGAAGTGCTTTTTAAGCATTCTTCATAGTTTCTGGTTGAGGAAGCAGGGAGGCTCGCTTTTTCAGGGTCCTTGTTTCAAGGGGATCACTTTTCAGAGATTGGACCGAAGCTTTTTCAGTTTTCGTCGAGATGGGTCCATCCAGTATTTCATCCTCTTGAAGATTGGGAGTTTTTTTCTTCTTCTGGGAATCTACTTTTTTGCTACTTTTTCAGGAAAGTCTCAGCTTTTTCAAAATCTGACAAACTGGGTTACTTTAGAACGGAATTATCTACAAAACCCATGTGACAACTTTTTTCGCTCAGAATCTACTTTTTAGAAGAAATCAATAAAGAATATCAATGGATGACATCACCAAAAAGCTAGAATGTTGATGAGGATGCATTTCAAAATAAAGCAACTTTAAAACATATGCTTTTTGTTTAAAAGCATTCGCCTTCATCCTAAGCTCATCCATTTTATATTTAGAAAAGAAATCATCTTGTGATAGTTGGAATCTTCTTTGCTTTAAAGCAAATCGCTTTAAAGCATTTGTTTATTATATCTTTGTCTTAGAATAGTAATAAAGCTTGCGAGTTGGAAAGTTAGGGTTAATCAAGGAGATTTTAGGGTTCCCTGCTCCTTTGATTTTAGTATAAATAAGGGCATCCTTGCCCATTGTATGTAATGGTAATTGTGATAGCAAATTTGTTGTGCCTATTCTAGCCTACAAGTCTTGTTATTCCTAGTGTCTGTTCACTCTATGTTAATTGTAAGGAAACGGTATTGAAGATAACATATTTTGTTGTGCCTATTCTAGCCTACATAATTGTTATTGGAAGTGCTGGTTCTCTCTGTGTAACCTGTTCTCCGGTGTTTGATCGCTTGCTGTATGTCTGCCTTTTGCTACAATATTGTTGTCCTAGAGTTGTATCAACTTTGTGATATTGAATAGAAGTCTCATGCCTATTTTGCTCTGATATTCTATCTTGATTCATCAAGTTTTCGTCATCAGATGTGTGACTTTTGTAGCTTTCATTTCAGATTTCATCATTAAAGTACTATAAGTCTTGTGGTGTAAATCTGGGAGAAAATTGCTTAAGGTTTTTGTTAAAACAATCATTCCTTGTCCACTTTTAATTTCCTTTGCTCTGAATTTACTTAGGAGATTAAAAGTGTCGTTAGTCTATGCCTAGTTGTAGTAGAAGTTTTAAAAAAGCAAAAAACCTCTTCTGTAGTGTTTAGAGTTTTATAACCTTGTGCTCGCAGCTGAGAATCAAAAAGAAGATAGGCGAAGTTTAATTTATTTATCTTTTCAGTGAACATCAGTGAAAAGGGAACTCCCCCTTCCAATAGGAGAGTAGTTTATCTGTGCATAGCTGTCCGTTTCCAACTCGCATTCCAGAGGTGCGAATTGAAACGCCAACAATGTTCTTGCACTCAGTGGCACTCAAATTCTGCTCAATAGGTTAGTCCATAAAATCATAGCTGAAATATGCGAAAACATATATCCATAATCATAATATATTAATCCATCATTATAACGACTTTCAAATAATGACTAATTACCTTTATGCACATGTAATTATCAAATAGTAAAACAATCACAACAAAATATCCAATAGTCTGAATTATAAATGAAATCCAAAAAATTGAGATGTGACAAAATATAAGCAAGCTTGTAAATCAAATTTGTCGAATAAACTTTAAAAGAATAAAATTCAAAAGTTAACTCAAATTCAAAAGTGGCGCCAAAATTCAATATTCAAAATTTGAATCAAAATACGATTAAATAAGTCCTTGAGGTAAGAGGACTAATAAAAACTAAATCGGCTAAGTAGCCCAAGGAAAAGAATTTCAATACTATTGGTTTTGTAATTAAAATAAAAATTCCACCAATAAATAAATAAATAACTTTTTTAAGAATTTCACAAAATTTTGCACATTACAACACCACACGTGTTAACATAGTTACAAAATGGGAAAAGATGAATAGTGGTCACATTAAATACTATGATCATGAAATGTCTCATATTAACGAACAACCACATGTTCTATAGAACCTAGGACATGCTTTGAAGTGATTGCCAAAAGTCATGTATCCTAAGGAGTCACACTCATACCAATGCCTTTTTCTCTTTCTAGCAAATAAGAATAAACCAATTTCTTCATGGATTCTTCCAAAACCATCTCAAAAACTCTAAACCACCTCTCTACCTTGTGAAGACACAAAGTAATTTATAAACACACCAACTAATATTACTCGAGCTACCAAGCTTCTAGATTAGGAACCATTGCATACTTATCTAGTCATGTCCAAAATCACGTCCACTATCCTAGCACAAATCCCATGTGACAAGTTTGGAAAGCACCCAACTAAAGTGTGTGCAAATAAACTCAAGGTTTCAAGACCTTTGTCATGATAATGCCCATAACCTCATGCGATGTTGAGGATCTGATACAAATAGAAGTACAAGCCTAGTTCCTAGGGAGACTCAAGTACACAAAAATGAAATTTAAGGGCATGGAGAGATCTCATGCATTTTTCTTTGATAACACACCCAAGTAATCATTCCCATGAAAACACCTACATGGTTCACACGTGTTGTCCACAACACTTCTTCACTATAAGCCTAAAGGTTTATACACTAAGTTTATTTATATTCCTTTCTTAATGAAGAGTAATGGGAGAGAGGAAGAGAGGTGATATACAAGTATTTTTCTTTGCATGAATACGAGGAATAACATTTTCTTTCTTTTTATTTACATAATGTAACTCAATAACGACAACAAGGCATAAAGAAGGGTTCCATTCTGTCATATTTTTATTTCTTTGAATAATACAACTTTTACAAAGAGTAAATAAACATACAATGAAACATACACAAGGGAGATTTGAACTAACTCATAACACTTCCCATCTCATTTACAAAGCTCAATAACCTAGGCCTTTTACATAGCCTTACAAAACTTTCCAACTTATCCTAAACCAATAAACGTTCACAAGGGGACTATTCTTCTATTTTTTCTTCCTTATGCCATGAAACCTATAGAATATAAAGAAACTCTACCAAGACCAAAGGAGGGCTCACCACCCAACCTTGGACTTTCTTGCAAGCCTCCCCCGAGCTAGGAGGCCTACAAGTAACCTGGGGTCATTCTCAACATAAAGGAGAACATAACACACACATCAAGCACACCAACTCCCATCCCATGGAGACTTAACAAACTAAATCCATTCCTTGGATTCAAAAAGAGGGAGAAAGTGGACATCACTCCTCAAGGAGAAAGACACAATGATAAAATCATAATACCCAATCTCACAACTCAAGAAATACATAGCCTCTTGCTATCTCAAATCACTTATAACTCCAATGTATACAAGGTACTCTTGCCCACCAAATAATAATCAAAATACCAAGGTAATAAGGCACTCTTGCCTACCAAAACTTACACAAAAACCACCAAGAACAAGGCTAATTCTTTCCAACTCGTAACAAGGAGTAGCCTTTCCCCAAGGACGTTCACTCCTTTCTCTAAAACCCTATACAAGGCAAGCTCCTACACATGGAGAGCTTATGCCAAACAACCCATACCTAAATACATAAAAAACATAATAACTCAACATGTCCATACATAAACATACATGAAAATAAGAAATACAACTATCAAAAGGGACTTAAAGCCTTGAGGGCCTACCTCTCAAACTTCAAGTGTTAAAGATGGTTGAAGTAGCCTTACAAGAGCTCACTCCAAAATCTCCTTTCCTCAAACCTTCTCTCCAAGCCCCAAATACCTCCAAAGACAAATCAAAGATTCACCAAAAAAAATAGCCCCTCTCACCTCTCAAGGAGGGAGATAAATAGGGTTTCACAAAACATCCCATGGAATGAGGAGGTGACACTTGTCACCTTCTCATTCACTCTCAAAAGCACACCTCCCCACAAATGTTCTCACACATGTGTGAGGCATTGAGGAGTGGGGAGCACTTGGCGTTCTCTTCCCAAAGGCTCTTACAATGTGTGCTCACACATGTGAGGCCTTTGGAATTCTCCCAAGCCATTCATGAACCTAGGACAATGGGAATGGGATGGTGACAAGTAACCAATCCCTCTTCCAAAACCCTAATTCGTCACTCTTATCCCTAGGCCATTTAGAGTGGTCAAATTTGAGTCAAAACTCATGATTTAATCTCTAAAAGATACATAACCCATAGGTACTTGGCTTAGGGCCCTAAAACACATGAAATAAACAAAATAAAGTTCAAAATTCAACTTTTAAATAGCCCCTAAAACCCATGCACGAAAATGGACATGTGGATGACAACTCACCATCCAACTCATCCCAAGACAACCATAGGAGATTCAAATTGAAATTAAACCAAGTATTAAACACAAAAACAATCATTCTCAAACTACACAAGACCTTAGTCCACCTTAGGGACTAGGTAAGTATCATAGGGTTTAATCACAGGGGTTACTCATAAGACCTCTTATTTCCATTGGCCATGGAATTTACCTGCCCACTTCCACACACACATCAATAGGTCCAATATATTACATAGCCCAAGAAACTCAAATTAACACACACACAAAGTCACATAATAATCCAAGTACTTATAATTCAAAGAATCAATTCCATCATTCATGATATAATTCAATTCGCTTTCTACTCCATTCATTTTAAAATCAAGACCTGGTCTTGAAATCATAGATACAACATATTAATTCACTTAAACCACTATAGTCCATTATCAATCCAATTGGATCACATAAGTCAAGACATTTCCTTCTTTTATAGTGCAGAATATAACCTAAGAAAGTATAAATTAATCAACCACAATATAATAAGTATATCTTTCTACTCTAATCACATCAAAATATCCATCAAATGTCTAATGAATAGGATCAAAATCCTAAAATAATATCCAATGTCAAACATAGAAATCCAAGGATAATAAGTCCATCAAGTCGAATCAAGAAGTCCAATAAAGGTGGCCTCACAACAATTAACTAAGGGTCTTTTTCAAGCACATTTGAGTGATAAACAATCAATCCAAAAAAAGGTGTACATCTCCTATGCATACTCAAATCATACACAACTACCTTATAATAGATCCACAACAATACAATATCATCTATCGAACAAGATCATAATACCAGATACCCTATCCTAGGTTGGGTGTAGCAATACAATTAGTTCTAATAGTGCAACTAAACCTATCGCACAAAAATGGGCCTCACATCCTCCCACTCTAGAGCTAAACTTCCTCCTAGAAGTTAACATGGATGTAAGGCAGAGCAATCCATCTTCAAGCCATGCCAACATGACAGTGAACATGAAATGATTTCTTAATCAAAGGGCAAGAAAATAAATTAGGCACTAAATAAACTAATCACTTAACAATTAATCTAGATGATACCCTCCTCCAAAATAGGAGAAACCAAGTATCTAAGAACAATACTCTCACAATTAACTTTACTAGCATTACAAAATACAAGGTGCATTAGATGCCCTAAGATAGATCATCAAGTATTGCAAGGTCCTAAAAGATGAAGTCACACCAAAGAAGGTTAGAACCACTAAAGACCTCAGTTATCCCTTATTAAATTTACTAGATTCCTAACCTCTCTTAGCCATTCAAATTTAACTTAGATCCAAGTATAAACAACCAAAACAAAGTTTGGACAACCCAACTAGTTGTCAATTAGAAAAACCAATCGTATCCCCAAACACACATTTAACTCGTCATACCACTAATACTAAGTTATAAAACTTTAGATTCCATGCAATACACACGAGACTCACAAGTCTCGATTGCCTTCTCAATCAATCGGTCTTCACTAGACTAACCAGGTGGAACTTACAGAAAACAATAAGAACTAAAACATGCTTGAGCACTCCTATAGTCATGAACGAAAAACTAAACACCCACGTCACTAAAGAACTCAAGAGTCAACTTCTAAGCAATTGAAGAATTCAAAAAACCTTTGACACAAGGGAGTCAATATCACAAGGATAGTGGGTCTATACAACAATAGGATGATCTCATGGTTTCCCATCATGACCACCCCTTTTGAAATTTTCTAGCACTCTTCTCTTGTTAGATAAAAAGATTTAGCCTACCAAAAGGGAGGGTTCAAGAGGAACACTCAACTAGACTCAAGGACAAGAAGGAATTCCAACCAACCTTTACTGGCCCTATCTACAATTCTCAACCTTATGATGCCATAAACCAAAACCATCTACTCCCCTTTTTTTCCTACCAAGTATCTCTTATGGGTAGGCAAGATCACATAATTCACATTACTACACATGTACCAGCAGTAACAACAATGATAAAATCCTCAAAATATAAGTAAGCTTGCAAAAGATAAGATTGTAAATCAAATTCGTCGAATAAACTTCAAAAGAATAAAATTTCTAAGTTAACTCAAATTCAAAAGTGGTGCCAAAATTCAATATTCAAAATTTGAATCAAAATACGATTAAACAAGTCCTTGAGGTAAGAGGACTATTAAAAAGTAAATCAGCTAAGTAGCCCAAGGAAAAGAATTTCAATACTATTGGTTTTGCAATTAAAATAAAAATTTCACCAATAAATAAATAAATAACTTTTTAACAATTTCACAAAATTTTGCACATTACAACACCACATGTGTTAACATAGTTACAAAATGGGAAAAGAGGAATAGTAGTCACATTCTATACTAAGATCATGAAACGTCTCATCTTAATGAACAACCACATATTCTATACAACCTAGGACATGCTTTGAAGTGATTGCCAAGAGTAACGTATCCTAAGGAGTCACACTCATACCAATGCCTTTTTCTCTTTCTAGCAAAGAAAAATAAACCAATTTCTGCATGGATTCTTCCAACACCATCTCAAAAACTCTAAACCACCTCTCTAACTTGTGAAGACACAAAGCAATTTATAAACACACCAACTAATCTTAATCAAGCTACCGAGCTTCTAGAGTAGGAACCATTCCATACTTACTCTAGTCATGTCGAGAATCACATCCACTATCTTAGCACAAATCCCATGTGACAAGGTTGGAAAGCACCCAACCAAAGTGTGTGCAAATAAACTCAAGGTTTCAAGACCATTGTCATGATAATGTCCATAACCTCATGTGATGTTGAGGATCTGATACAAATAGAAGTACAAGCCTAGTACCCAAGGAGACTCATGTACACAAAAATGAAATTTAAGGGCATGGAGAGATCTCATGCATTTTTCTTCGATAACACACCTAAGTAATCACTTCCATGAAAACACCTACGTGGATCACACATGTCGTCCACAACACTTATTCACTATAAGCTTAAAGGTTCATACACTAAGTTTATTATTATACACAAGTCAAACTTATATCCCACCACATACTTACAAATGCAAACTCTTCTAAGATAACAATTCAAGTGGCAACTCACACTCAACAACCCAAAACTATTAGGAATTAAGGTGTCTCAACCTTTGCAAATTCCTAGCATTATTTATTTATTTGTATATTTATTTATTGCCTAATCTTATAATTTTCTTGTAGATTCAGTTTGGTCACTTAGTGAGGTGGCACGGTGACATGTCATCTTACTTGGAATGTGACTTGAATGGTCAAGTCAATCCTACATGGATTTGGATGTCCCACTTGAGGTGGCACTAATATGACATGTGTCAGCATCATGTGGTATGTGGAAGACAATATTCCATATGACAGAATCTATGACGCGTAAGAGCCAAGTTTGAAGATTCCTATGATGAGTGGCGACAAGTGTCCTTTCATATCTTTGCATGTGAGAAAGGCATCTTTGCACACCCAAGTTGGGCTATGACATGTTGTAAGAGGAATATGCTATTTTTAGTCTTGTTTGACCGATTCTCTTACAACATGCAAGATTATCATGTTGCAGAAATTTATGACAGTTGTAAGATG
Organism: Cunninghamia lanceolata; assembly: GCA_027924645.1. Taxonomy (NCBI): domain Eukaryota; kingdom Viridiplantae; phylum Streptophyta; class Pinopsida; order Cupressales; family Cupressaceae; genus Cunninghamia; species Cunninghamia lanceolata. Next base: position 1,829,690 of record BSBN01000163.1, on the reverse strand, counting down.
CGTAAGAGCATCTGTCAGTCTATTTTTAGCAGTGGAGCACTCTATCTTGGGAATCGAAATCTGCCATGTTATGACAAATGTAAGAGGTGTTATTGTAGCTTGGACAAGTGTCCTTTGATGTGGGAAAATGACCATGTGGCCAAGGTGGACGCCTATCCCAAGATGCTTCTAGAATTTGCCTTGAATCTCTATATATTATGGAGTTTTGGAGTTGTATTTGCATAGTGTTCATACAAGTACTATTATGTTATTGGAATCACTCCAGAAACGACATTTGAAGACTCTTGGAAGAACTTGCATTGCAAGTGTATTGTAAACTATTATTGTTTCGATAATACATTGTGCAGGTTTTAGAGTGTGGGGTTTTTTACCTGAAAAGGTTTTCCCCATGATATATCTTGTCTCTCTCTCTCTCTTCTATCTACATTCTTTATGTATGTGTATTGCTGCAATATCTTTGTTGTTGGGTTAATAACACTGTAACTATAAAAGGCTAAAAAGAATTTGCACTCTACTTTCCTCATTAGATCAGTGTAGGAAGCAATTTCCACACACCTAGCTTCCTTTCAGTTGGTATCAGAGCTTGATCACCTTTGGTCCAAGTTGCTGGGTAGGGTTTTTTTGAGCTGATCTTAGTTTGAGTGGGACTCTGTGCAGAGTATTCTATAATCTTGTTGCAAGAAGGAGATGGCAAGCACATCCAAAAGAGTAGAGGTGGAGAAGTTTAAAGGCACCAATTTTGAGTTGTGGAAACTTCACCAATTTTGAGTTGTGGAAACTTAAGATGGAAGACATGCTTGTTGATCGAGACCTATGGGAAGCAATTTTCGGTGTAAAACCAGCGGCAATGTCTCAAGTTATATTTTATGTATATACTGTTAGGATGCTTAAGAGTGCTTTCAAACCTCCAGGGGTTATAATGCAGATTCTAGGATTTGGAGGATCTCTGAGATTTTAGACTTAATCAAATTTCAAGAGAGACAACACCAGACACTAGACAACACTAGACACAAAAATGAGGCAAATACACAAGAACCTCTTGGGTAAATTTTGACGGTTCTTGAAAAGATTTTGTAAATACTAGGCTTGAAAATCGGAGTCCCAACAGATTGTGTAGCACTAACCATGGATATTTTGTCCTTTTTCATAGTAGAATTCAATGTATATGACTCCCTACTAAGCACAAGTCTATATTGGTTATGCCTATGAAAATAAATTACATCCCTTGTATACAAATATAAGCTACAAATATGACCTTACATAATTTCCAAGAGAATTACATCATCTAAAATTTAATCGTTGAACTTAGCTCCAATACCAAAAGCCAACTTACATTGTTTCTTAACTCTTATATTCATGCCTTGCCTTAATCATTCGAGTGAATAGAGTTGTGGATGACCCACAATCTTAAAATGCAACTCTTAAGCCAACTTTTATGATATAAGGTTTTCTTGAGATCACTTGTCAAACAAAGAATCTACGTTCTTGTCTTTAATTTTAGTTTTAATATGGAACAACTTCATGGGCTCTTCCTCCTCATTGGCATTAGAACTCTCACCAACAATACATGAATATTTTCTTACCACACATGATATTCTATCAATAGAATCATAATCACCACTAATTTCCTTACATTTGTTCACAAAGGTTGAATTGGTGTCCTTTCTCCATGAAGGTGTAAGATCTAGATAAATCTTCTAATACATCTCTTTCGAGTAACCATCCTTATCACAATGTGAACAATGGAAATTTCCTTCATCTTTGCCCTTATCCTTCTTTTAATTTTAAAGTGTTAGCCTTCTTCTTAGATTTTCCTTGCTCCTTACCCTTGCTTTTGTTTCCACCTTGTTGTTGTCCCTACTTTTCCTCACCTTTTTGTTTGAATGAAGAAGCTTTCTTCTTGTATAGCTCAATATAGTGTGCTTGGGCACGTGCCACACCAATATCTAGGGGTTTTTCCATAAGTACATGCCTCTTGAGGTGCCCAAACAATCCTCCAATGTAATTCATGAACACTTTCTATCTATAACATCCTTCCCCAATTAAACAACCTATTTCTAAAATTCACTTGTATATTCTTGTACACTTTGTTCTCGCCTTTTCTAGAAGTAATACCACTCATCACATGCTCCTCTTTATGTCAAATGGGATATAATTGCTTCTTGAGCAACAATTTGAAGTCATCCCATTTGTAAATAGGTGCAACTTTATGGCATTCCAAGGATATTATGTAACTTTCATACCATGTTAACACATGATCAACAAGTTTTAGCCTTGCAAATGATATTTGTTGATGTGAGGTGAGTTTATGAAGGCTAAAATATACCTCCATATGCAATTTCCATTTGTGTAGCTTCTTCACACTAATTTTTCCATTGTATGGCTGAGTACCAATTTTTGCTTGAGTCTTAAAGAAATTACCCTTTGACATTTCTCTTTGTTATAATTCAAACCTTTCTAGTTCTCTTTCCTCTTTATGAGTTTTCTCCATATTCAACCTCTTCATTGGAGCAAGTAATATAGATTTGAACTTATCTTTTATGCCCATCGTACTTCATGTAGACACCTAAAATCATCTCATCACTATGCCAACCTTAATTAGGACATCACTTGACCATTTCCTCTATAATTAATTGAATATTATCCAATTTTCATCCCAACATTAATTAAATAATATTTTATTATTTAATTAATAAAATCATTAGTGATCATTATTCATTGATCGTCTTCCTAGCATTAATTAAATAAATCTGATCTTTAATTTATCATCCCTCTCCCATAGTTATACCTTAGATAAATAAATCCAATTATTTATTTATTTAGGTCCCTTGTTCTCATCCCAAAAATTAAATAAATATTCCTATTTATTTAATTCCCTATATTTGTCTACTTTTTATTAAGTTGGCTAAAATCAGTTAGCGAACTAATCCACCACTTGCACAACCTTAAAACATAATCAACTCATTCAAACCTTGTACATCCTCCAAAAGTGTACATGGGTCCTTTTGGACATGGGCCTTTGTACATGAGGCACGGGTCAAAGATTTGCCCATGCCTCTAAGGTACCCTTTTGATCCTCACCATCCACTTCTTCCAAGGGAATCCTCAACCATGGATTTCCCTTGAATATTGGACCCCTCTTTGTGCACCAATCAAATCATGCCACTTGGAGGCTCCTCATCAACCCAATCCTCTCAAGCAATGAGAGCCATTGATCCTTCAAATCAATCTCAACCCTCAATCAACCCATCAAAATCTATAAATTGAACCTCATGCAAGCCATTTTCAAGACTCCTTGGAATACAATGTTATGTTGTTGGTAGGAGCACTCACATCACTCATCCACAATCCTTGAGTGCATCCACCATAGCTTGGTGCAACAAGGATTAATGTTGGTGAGAACTCTTTATTATTTTCATTAGCTTAATTAGTCCTTAGCTCAATCAAAGGTTGCATTTAGATGTAAATGAATAGGCTAAGTTAATTTAGTTTGTTCTTGCATGTTTACATTTACTTGTATACACTTCATCTTCAAGCTTCTCGAATCTCACTTCACCATCCCCCTCCTCTCTTGCCATAGCTCTTCTCTGCCTTGTCTAAGCTCTAAATCCAATTTCTACTTTGTAGGGTTTAAGATTGTCACTTCCACTTCATCTAGTGGATAGCATTACCACATTCACAATCCTCTTTTCATTGATCCTTTTTTCTTTGATACCATCTAATCTACAAATAGCTAAAGCTATCCCTCAAACTCTCATCAACAATGGATGCCACTATGCTCTTCTTAACACAAACAAATACTCAACATTGTTGTTTCAACTTATACAAACATATATAATGAACTAATCATGCTTAGAATGAACTAGAACAATGGAAACATGTAAAAATAGGAATCAAACCACCAAGAAAACAAGAGACAACACACATGTACAGTTGTATAAATCCTCAAAGGGAAGACAAATTTAGGAAGGATGCATTCTCATGCCTCATGCCACTATATTAGAGGTATTTATAGGTGTTACATCACCCATAGGGTACATTGGAACTTACAAAACACAAATATGTAGCCCCTTCACACTTGCTTTACCTTCGACTATGAGAAAACCCTACCAATCTCCAAGCAAATCCATTCCACAAGCATAACTAGATGTTTTTTCAAAGAGCTAACCCTTGCACATGCATGAAACAACTTCATATAGACCCCTCTTAGTTTCCCAAGGCCATTGGAAATCCAAAAGACATCCATTTAAATTGTTCAAACTTTTAAAATACACAAATTCTAGCCTCTGTCTATATCAAAATGAGTTTGTTTGCTTACTTGAATATGATTTTGTTGCTTCTTACAAGTTTGCCAAGGTGAGTGCTTCATTTGCCACCTATTTAAGTGACAAGATTACCATCCTCACTTTTCTTGGTACTTCTAATGTTAGCAAATTGAATTATGAAGCCTTTTGAGATGTTATAAACCACCCGTTACACCTTTTAAACCACTTTGAAAACTACCATGCACTTTGTGTCATTTGATTTGGCGACAAATTTTATCCCAAGTCAATCCATGAATAGTGGCATCCATCATGGCCCCTATGGTCCAATGTGCTATGATCCAATTTATAGATCAATATCTATCTCATTGTATTTTGATGTATGTGTTGTGATAGATATTGACTGTGTACTAGATCAGAGTTTGGAAAAGTGTATAAGCAACTATGACAAACTAATCCTATAGTTTTGTGTTTCTTGACATAATCACGATAACTATCCTAAGCTCTTTTGCCATGACCATGTCTTATTTTTGTGGTTGCATCCTAAGCACTCAAAACTTGTAAATTTTGGTTTCCCTGTGCTAGACATCTAAAATGGGGAATGCGATGTCGACAAACACCATTAGGAGTTTGTTGTACAAGGGTTAAAGTGTTAAACTTTCTTATGCCTTAGTCAAACCCTTATTGTTGTTGTTCATAAGATTGGTGACATGATTGATGCAAAATGCCTAGATGAAGATAAATTCAATAGTTGTTCTTCGATGTGGATGCAAACCTAGAATCCACAATGGTTTGATATCCTTTCTCTTTTAATTAGATAATGTGTTGTTATGTTCATGTAAAACTAGGTTTATAGGACATGTCTTTAAATATAATAACTTAGACCTAAATTTAGATAAATTTGACGCTCAAGTTGATGGACAATAGCCATATTTTTGAATTGGCTTGACTTGGAATTATCACAAAGAGAATTTGAATTTGGGGGATGTGATCACATCTGAAACATGATGAATAAAGGCTAAAGTAATCACATGGAATGATGGTTTCGAGGGTCTATTAGTTTTTTGCGCCTAATTGACCCAAATTAAATGCTAAATGACACATCTCAAAACATAGCTAAAATGAGTACAAGACAAATGTGCAAAGTGTATTCACTTTTTCTCCTCAATAATCCATTATTGCAATATCTTGAAAGCTAACTCCTTAACTACTTTATTTGAAGAGGAGAGACTAGTTCAAACAACATGCTTTTTGACCAAGATTCATAGTAGAAACTCCAAGATTATAAAGGAAATGGCTACCGATCAAGCATAACTGAAACAACACCTATAAAAAATGTTCTTAGGCAAAACAAAGTTGTTTTTATTCTTAAGTCCATAGATTGCTTGGTCTCGTGGACGTTATTAAAATCTTTTTTTCATACATTCATTCAAAATGGGCCCTTGGTCTACTGGTAAAGTTGAATGGTTTTAAATGAGGGCAGTAGGGAATAAGAAGATGAGATTGAGATCATACCCTAGGCGACTTTGGCGGAATGGATACCCCTCAGCACTTGGCTAGGAGTTTCAACCTAAAGCTCATACTCCCATATCACATAAGAGTTTCAACCTAAAGCTCATACTCCCATATCACATAACCAAACGATTCTACGAGCTCAATAAAAAAAACCTCCAACCAAAAAAATATAGTCCTTCAAAACCAACACGGTCCCACGGAGAGTTACCCTCCAATCATAACTCTCGTTACTATTTTCTTTTACGAAAATGATTTCATTTATTTATTTTTCCGTGAACCACTGGTTGAGCGCGCTGTTGGTACAGCTGGCGGTTTGGATGCCTCAAATGTGAAGGTTTATGGATGTGGAGGCCGTCCGCCCACGACTATCCCTTTACATGACTTCAGGGATGTTTGCAGAATTCGGAGGATTCGCTTTCAATGATCAGTAAGAGAGCTTTTCATTTCATCTGCTTACAGTACGGATGGACTAAGGGAATTTCTTCTTTATACTCAATAGCTAGCAAGCAAATTACTGATTTTATCTGCTGGTATTCACACTAGTTCTGGTGTTCAATCTCTTTGTTTTTTAAATAATTGGCACATTCTTAAAGCCAAGTTTTTTCTGCTTGGAAAGACCAACACTATTGACAAACTCGAGGGAATGGCACATGTGATATTTAGGACTGCACTGTATGGATGAAATTTGTTCTATATTGTTAATGTGTACAATATAGAAGAATCCCATTATCAAGGAGACAATGGAATGTTGCTCTAGTAGTAGCTTAAGGTGAAGGTGAAGCTCGTTCAGGTTGCCAAACAGTATAGACTCTAGAGCACATCAATAGAACACAATTCAAATAGAAAAATATTTGTTATTGTTTGTTGAGGTATGACACCCTTTGGAGAATTTTTGCAAACAACCTTCTTTATTTCCTCATCGTAATGTTTGATCTAAAAATCGATCCAACTAAGCACAGTTTTTCCCATAAGATTTTTTCATCATTTTCACGGTTCATGAAAACCTCGTGTTCATAAAATTACGTCAACAAAGATGCATCTCTTATATGGATCATCCCGAAATAGCACTCTCCAAGTACAACCGTGGCGTGGCAGGAGTTTTTAGGATGAGTCATCATCCTTGATGGCTACCAGGTGATGATGTAGTACTAGCTTCAAAAGGGAAGAGCCTAAACAGGCAGCACATTATGGCTGTTTAGGTACAGAGAGGGCCCCTGATGTGGAGCGCCTTTAATGCCATGTTTCCCACTATTTATCAGTTTCTTTTTGTCCTTACATATTTTTGGAATTTTTTTTGTAACCACTGTTGGTGGCTTTTGTAGTAGGTCATTTAGGAGCTTTTCATTTTTAGAATAACAGTTTTGTTTATTAGTGGGGTGCGTTTCTGGGATGAAAGGGGAGAGTTTTAGGGACTGGGCTAGAATAGCCATTGAAACAGAATTTGTGCTGTAATCAAGCTCAGAAATAAGATGTTTGTCTAATTTGTTATGAATTCTGCTTCTGCTATTAGTTTATTTTAGTTTCCTGCTCACAATTATGAGCTGCAACTAGAGTTTTCCTTGCAGATCTGAGAAAAATCTGCAGCAATTTTGGTATGAGAGCATCCTAAGATGTTGGGAGTAGAGAATTCATTAGAAGAGTTCTGAATAGTTCAGAACTTCAGAGGATAGCTGTGGCTATGGCTATGGATGCAGAGATGGAGATGTCTTTTGATGTGAAAAAGAGGATAACCAAGATGGAAGGAGAAATCAAACAAAGGAAGAGGCAGAAGCAAACAAAAGACAAGCGAAGAAAGTTACAAAAAATGGAGTTTGAGTTGGAGGAGTTATGGTGGATGTTGGAGCAGCATGAGGCAAGTAATAATGGGAAAGAGAAAAAGAAAAAAGCTGAAGCAAAGGCATTCAAGGGTTGTGAGTAGGTGAAAAAGATTGGTAGAAATAAATAATCACATTGTGAACAAGAGCTGTTTTTAGAGTGGAAAGCCATAGGGTCTAGGATTGGCTAAGGGATAGAAGTTAGAACTACTAGAACATGGAGAGATTAAATCCGTTGAGTTGGCAGAATTACTAGGGGATAGAAAGTCCTTAAATGTGCTTTGCAAAAGGATTGAGAGAGAGGAGATAGGTGAATGGGATGAAGATGAAGAGGATGAGTGAGATGAAGATGTTGAGCTGTGTTACCCTTAAGAAGGGGAAAATATTGATGATGACAATGGGAGAGGAGAAGAGTTCAAAGACTACAATGAAGAGGAATGCAACTTATCACTAGAGTTGGTGCAAGATGTTGTAGTTGTGGAAGCAATCCATAGTAGAGATGAAACAACAACAAAGATAGAGATGTTGGGAGGCCTTGGATTTGATGGCCAAGAAGAAGTCCTCATAAAAGAGGATGACATTGCGAAGAATGGATGTGAAGGGCAGCATGCCATAAGCTGACATGGCAGCAAAAATAGATGAAGAGGAAAATGGACTCTTGATAGTCTTTGATTAGGGCAACGAGCCATGAAGAAGATACAAGCTGCCAAGAAGAATTGGAAAGCATGCCTAAATGGCATAATGCAAAGAAGGAAGAAACACCTATAGGAAGTTTTGATTCCCTTAAATTGATTTCTTTTTTTAATGGTTTATGTGCAGGTGCAACAAAAAGGTTGGACAAGTGATGAGAAGAGCAATAATGGCTTTTAGTGGAGGAGGACCACTAGAGGTGGGTCTAAGCCCACAAGAAGTTCGGAAATAGAAAGAGCACAAATTGGCAAAGGAGGACGATTTATGGTCCAACAAGAAGCTGGAGGCAGAGGGAGACGTTATGTGAAAAATTGCAGTACTTGATGTGGTGGAAGGGTAGGCCATGGCAGTTGGGTTCTCGAGTTCATTGAACTAGGAGGTTCAAAATTTCTAAAAGATGGGGAGGATGATGTGGAGCGCCTTTAGTGCCATGTCTCCCACTAGCGTCAGTTTCTTTTTGTGCTTAGATATTTTTGGAAATTTTGTTGTAACTGCCATTGGTGGCTGATTTAGTAGGTCATTTAGGAGCTTTTCTTTTTTTAGAATATAAGTTTTGTTTCTTAGGGCGTGCGTTGTTGGTTCGAAAGGGGAGAATATTAGGGACTGGGTTGGGATAGCCATTGAAGACAATTTGTACTGTACTCAAGCTCAGAAATAAGAGTGTTTGTCCAGAATTCTGCTCTACTGTTAGTTTATTTTAATTTCCTGCTCATTGTTATGAGTTGCAATTAGAGTTTTCCTTAAGATGAGAAAAACATGCTAGTTGTTTACTTTCAGCACTTCAAAACCCCTAGACTTGTCATTCATAAAGCACGGCCACAGAGAGCAGACTAAGGTCACAGCCAAAAGTTGGAAGATGCCTCTACCCAAGACCATCCCAGTTCTACAACAAGAAAATCGAAGTTGTAGGCCATAGAAGGTGTATGATCCATTCTGCAACAGAAGAATCTCAGATGACTGATAGGGAAGGAGTCTGGAATTTGTTTCCTCAATAGCAAATCTGAAATCTCCAATATCAAAGAATAGTGAGCAATTCTACCAAAAAAAGGAAAGACATTCCCAAGGGACAGAAGCAGGAGCGAGAGTCCAAAAAGAAGTCAAATTTACATGAACAGGTCTTTCAGGAGATTTTTTCAAATTAATTAACCTTTCACCACTTCTATTAGTTGGATTTGCCCTTTATGCTTTTTTTCCTCGATCTCTCATTACCAAAAGCACACTACTTTTCAAAGATCAAAAATAAGATCCTGGAACATGGTTTTGAGGGTCATATTTCTAGTTTAAAACATATATGTAACCAAAATCAATGTCAACAAGTGACCACAATTTTTGCATAGTTAATGTTTTCATAGACATCATCTCTTATAACAAATGCATCTATTCTAGAAACACTCCCAACCAGAGAAATAGGAACAAAATTTGTCAAACTGGTGGTGATTGTCTCAAGCATTTCAATAGAGCTTTTGCAGGATTTAAATGTATGGGATTTGGTTACTAATAAAAGAGAGATACAATTTATTTTAGGAGGTCAGATTATATAAAAGACTTTTTATTGAAGGTTTTCTTTGACCAGATCTCAAATCTATTAACTTGCTGCTGAGAAGGCTGAAATATTCGGACCAGATATAGAACTTTCTTGACTAGGTGTGATAGTAGAATTGTTTCAGTTCAAGTGTAAGCAGCAAGCTAATATGACTAAGGGGAAAGGTAAGCAAAATTTCAAGGATATGTGATAAAAAATGGATGTCCAAGGGAAGACTAAGGAGGAATTGATGAGGGTACAAGATATGATTTGATGGAAGCAATGCCAACCAAGGAAAAGGTGGTTATAATGACAAGGCTAAGGGGGGAAGGATGGCAAGAAGGGCTGTTACTATTGCAGCAAGGTGGGACATAAGGAGAACACTTGTATCAGGAACATGCCGGGTGTTTTGAAGGAGAGTAAGGAACTCAGAAAACCTCAAGGAAACAAGCAAGGTAACAATAAGAATAGTGCCGTTGTAGCCCATACCTCTAGATCTTTGCATGTGTATACTTCTAAATGTAAGTGGATTATTGATGTACTCATCATATGGCAAAAAATGGCTCTTTATTCATTTAACAGGTTTATTCATGAGATATTTAATGGTAGAATGATTAATATGTGTAAAGACAAGGTAAGTTGTGGTGTAGTGACAAAACTTATTGATTGCATAAATTATAGCAAGAAATTCTTTTTCCGTAATTGTGTAGTTAGGTTCAGCACCTAAAAGATTTTTACGAACGAAATATATGGCATAGTTAAGCTGAGCATCCTTTTGATCAAGTACTACATCTAATGAAATGTCAAAAGCATCAGTATACATGTGGAATGGCAGCTTCCAATCAGGCTCGTGGAGAACTGGTGTAGCAATCAGCTTTTCCTTAAGAATTTTAAAAGTTGGTTGGCATGCAAGTGTTCAGTTTAATTCAGCTTCCTTTGACAGCAGAGTAAATAATGGGGCTGAATTTTGCTAAAATCTTGGATAAATCTCCAAATAATAATCTGCAGGACAAAGAAAACTACAAACATCTTTTCATATTTGAGGAGCTGGTAAGTCCTGAATTGTTTTGATTCCCTTCACGTCTTGATAATCCCATGCAAAAGCAGTACTATGCCATTATAACATGGCAAGGAGTTGCTTCTTTTGTGCATCTTGCAACTGATTGTTGATGTTTGAGGTTTTCCCTAGAGAGAGTTTAATTGGTTGAATTTGTGGTGCAAACAATATAGAAACTTATAACAATTCATTATAATAACAAGGACGAGGTGACAATTGGTGGAATCGGAAGAAGTTTTTGCTAGGGTTCAAAGACCCCTCAATTGGCATAACTTGGCTTAAAGGGCACTCAATATGTAAATCCTCATCAGTTTAGAAGAATCTATGTACAGATGGTGTATGGACATTTTGTATGAAGTTAGCAATTTATGTGTCTTCATCAGTTGAGCACAAAGAAAGACTCCTATTGTAACATACACCCTCGGATATGTGTCTGTTCTATGCCAATTTTTTTGTTTTCTGACTGTCTGGGGTTTAGAGTTTTATTGCATGTTTCTGCATGTTTTGATATTGCACAAATAATATGGAAATATAAGCATGTATTGAAAACCTAGAAAATATACAATGAATTTGCATAAACTAACAATGACCTAGATCGTATTAAGCCAAGATATGAATTATAAGTACATACCCAGATGGAGATTTGCAACTTCATATAGATGCTGACGGAGGACCAGCCATACAAGACATAGGAAATTGCTCACAACTTCCGGGAATGTAACAGTTTGCTTCTGCAATGAAGGGGAACTCAAATCTTTGCCCAAGTCTCCCACTATGATGAATAGAAATGACACAAAATGCAGCTCCTTAATTTATTTGAAAACCCATGACTGTCTCAGCTGGTACGGCCCATGTAGCAGCATATAGCAGTAGATAACCAACTGAAATCTCCCTCAAAAGCCTCTGTATTATATCAGCAAGATACTCCCTCTGATGGCGACCACATTCCAGCCACAAAACTCCTCAAACAAGTGTTAAATCTGCCCCCAATGAAGGGTACGACCCTCTAGACTGTACAGCCTGCAACAAAGAGGTACGGCCAGCATAAAACAACTCTGTAGCAGCAAAACTCAGTCACAGATATCAATAGTTCTGTCCCACGAAACTCCTCTAATGGCTGCAGTATCAAACTCCTCGAAATATCTTCATTTTATGCTCGAAACAACTCCCAAATGTACTTCCTGTATGCACAAATGAGACTTCTGGATGAAGCCTCCAATGACCTCTCCTGATACGATCTTCCACACACGAGGAAAGGGATCAATGCAGGGGTTTTCGTCCCAACACTGTCAATATCAAAACCCTAGAGCCAAGCTCCAAAGCCAAAGCACAATAGAACTCAAAAGTGAGCAAATTCAATAATCTTCGCATAAACAAAATGAAGTCTCTTTTTTCCTTTTGTTACTCTCCCAAACCCAACGCCCAAGAAGAAGGATTTTTATTTATTTTTAAATTACTAAACATCCCCTTGTCTCTCCATGAGGGTGCCCTTCTCTAGGAAGACAACTTTAAGTTATAACTTGATTTTATAAAATAACATTACTTTATAACTTGAAGTGACTTAATTTCCAAATATTATAAGTTAAATATTTAATTTAACTTATATATCGACCTTTAATACCTTGGGCTCTAGAATACATGAATTTCCTATGCCATGACCATCCATACTGCCTTGCCATAAATAGCAAGTGCCCGGCTCCTGACTTACTATAAATAGTAAGTCCATTGAAATGACCCCCTAAACATCTCCATTAGCCTACGGGAGTCTGGTCATAGGCTAATCCCTGTCCACTGGTCTAATGGGCTAGATGGGGGACATTACAGTCCGCCCTCCCAAAGATTGCTTGTCCTCAAGCAACCTTAGCTCAGGATGCTGTAATATCTGCTCACTCTCCCAAGTGGCATCCTCAAATGGTAAATTCTTCCACTTAAACAGGTATTCTCTGATGACCCGTTTCCTCAAATGCCTCTCTCGAGTGTCAATGATGGCTTCTGGCACCAAAATTAACTTCCCCTCCTCATCCAAAGGAGGAAGCTCTACTGAAAGGATCACATTGTGGCCAAGAGCTTTCTTCAGTTTGGAAACATGAAACACATTATGCACTTTGTTGTTTGCTGGCAACTCGAGCTCATATGCCACTTCACCCACCTTTCTGGTAATCCTGAATGGGCCATAAAACCTAGGTTTTAATTTCTCTCCTGTAGGGTTGGAGCCTCAAATACACCATATCTCCAACCTCGGAACTCCTCTCCACCCGGTGCTGATCAGCATAAAGCTTCTACTGATTCTGTGCCTTCTGTATATTTTCTTTGAGCTCCTTCACTATTTCTGGCTCTCTTGCAAAAGATCTTTTGCCTTAGGCACCCGACTGTCACCAAGTAAGAGATCTGTGAAGCATGGGGCATCATAACCATATAGTGCCCTGAAAGGAGTCATTTGTATAGACATGTGTGTAGTATTATAACAATACTCCCCCAAGTGCAACCATCAAATCCACACCTTCTGCTGCCCCGAAACATAATTACGGAGATACCCCTCCAACCACTTGTTCACCACCTCTGTCTGGCCATCTGTCTGCGACTGGTAACTGGTACTAGGAGTCAACTCAGTACCACAAAATCTGAATAGCTCTTGCCAAAATAAACTAAGGAATTTGCTGTCCCTATCATTGACTATGCTCTTGGGTACCCCGTGTAACTTGAATATCTCCCTGAAGAATAAATCAGCCACCTGAGCAGTTGTAAAGGTTGCTGAAATGGCGAAGAAGTGTGCAAATTTGGTGAGTCTATCGACCACCACATAAATACAGTCCTTCTCCTGTACCCTCGGCAACCCTATAATGAAGTCCATGGAGATACATTCCCATTTTTGGTTGGGAATAGGCAATGGCTGTAGAAAACCTGCTGGGTAAGTATGCTCATGCTTATTTTGCTGGCAAATGGGACACTCACGAACATACTTCAACACTTCCTCCTTAAGCCCTTTCCATGTGAACCTCTCCCGAATTTGTCTATAAGTTTTTTAGAATCTAGGATGGCTAGCCATTGGAGTATCATGGAAAGTTCTTATCACCTTCTGCTTGAACTGAGAATTGGGCACCAAAAATATTCTATCTTTGTATATGATTAGGTCATTCACCACAGAATATCTATCATCCTTGATAGTCAACAGATATTTCTCCAACTAAGCACAAGTGAGGTCTCCTCGACAATGCATCTACAACTACATTCCTCTTCCCCCTGACGCACTCGATGTCAAAGTCATAAGCCTGGAGTCTGCTAACCCACTTCTACTATCTGTCATTCAGATCCTTCTGGTTCATAAAATATTTTATGCTGTTGTGGTTTGTTTTACTTCCCACCTACTAGATATGGTCTAAATTTGGCAAATGCATGCATTATGGCCAACATCTCTCGGTCATATACCGAGTAACTCCTCTCAACACTCCGAAGTTTTTTGCTCTCAAATGCTATTGGGTGTTTCTCCTGCATAAGCACTGCTCCTATCCCCTCGCCCGATGCATCACACTCTAGCTCGAATGGCTTAGAGAAATCAAGGATAGCTAGTACAGGGCAAGTAGACATCAAGTGCTTGAAATGATCAAAGCACTGCTATTCCACTCAAAGGCTCCCTTCTTCATCAAGTTTGTCAATGGTGCAGCTGTCTGAGAGAAGCCTTTTACAAACCTCCTGTAAAACCCGCAAAGTCCAAAGAAGCCCTTAAGCTATGTGAGGTTTGTAGGTGGGGGCCAATCAACAATTGCCTTTATCTTTTCTGGATCTACCCTAACACCATCAACACTGATAATGTGGCCCACATAAAGTAGCTCAGTCATGCCAAAGTCGCATGTTGACTCTTTGGCATAGAGGGACTCACTCTCCAGTATACTCAACACCTCCTCTAGATGTCTCAAGTGATCCTCCCAAGTCTTGCTGAAAATCAATATATCATCAAAGAAGATCAACACAAACTTCCTAAGCTGCTGTCTGAATATCTGATTCATGCAGCTTTGGAAAGTAGCAGGGGCATTGGTCAGTCCAAACGGCATTACAAGAAACTCAAAGTGGCCGTAATGACACTTGAAAGCAGTCTTCTCTGTCCTCTGCCCTCATACGGATTTGGTGGTATCCTCTGACCTCAAATCAATTTTGAAAGAATATTAGGCACCATGCAACTCATCTATCAACTCATCTATCCTCAGAATTGGGTACCTGTTCTTGATGGTTTTTTTATTTAGTGCCATGTAGTCAATGCACATTCTGATTGTACCGTCCTTAACCAAGGCCACTGCAGAAGCAAAGGGACTCTTGCTAGGCCGAATGTGTCCCATCTCCAACAACTCCTTAATGGTCTTTTCTATCTCATCCTTCAGTCTCTTAGGATGACGATAGGGAGTGATCATGATGGGCTTACTCCCATCCTCCAACTCGATGACGTGCTCTATGCCTCTATCTGGAGGCACTCCTGGTGGTATATCTTCAAACACTTTGCTGTGCTTGGACAAGAGCTTCTGAATATCAGGATGATAACTGCCCTTTTGCTATGGTGGGGACTTTGGCATAATGAGGCACTCTGCTGCCCACTCTACCTGGTCATGTCGCAATAACCTCTCCATCCTCTTTAGTGACACCACCCGTGGTCCACCATCTGACAACCCTCTAAGACATATTTTCTTTCCATTGAATTCAAATTTCATTTCCATTTTCTGCACATTCATGGTGAACTCTCCTAACCTGTGTTCCACAGGGATGTGTCCCCCCCCGAAATCAGCCGTCTCCCCGAGGGGGACGCCCTCGGGATGGGGAGACGCCGCCGAAACCCCCCCCCCCGGGCCCCTCACCGCCCCTTGAACGTCTCCCCAATTGACGTCCCTCGAAAAAAATTTAATCACTTTTTTTTTTAAAAAATTCATGGAAAACAAAATGTTTTTAATCATATTGAAAACCTAATTTTAATTTAGCCGATAGGCTTTCATATGTGACCATTATAGTGCTCGGAATTGTCTCACGCGGCAGTGTAAAATTCAGGCCGGAAGTTTTTCGAACTACAATAATAAAATTTAAAAATTCACACCAGAAAATTTTCTAAATCCGTCGGTTGTTCCTATCGGCGTATTCCTTGAACCTCCTGCGAAGGGTTTCCTGCTGTGCGTGATTCGGGATTCCAGAAGGCCGCACCATTTTTAAAAGGTGAGTGTTCACTGTTTTTAAATTTTTTTTTGAGGCGTAAAGCCCTAAACTTAAAGCCACAAAACGGATTTGTTGTATTTAATATGCACTTGCAGTGTGCACAAGCCACAAAACGGATTTGTGGCGACTGAATGCCTCAGACATTCAGTGAGTCGCCACAAATCCGTTTTGTGGCTTGTGCATATCCTGGGACTCGATGAATAATGAGAATAGACATGTATCTAGTATCACAGTATCATGTATGCAAAATGCCAAAATGTTACAAACTTACAATTACAAGTTACAACCCAGAACCATTAATATTTAATAATTTAAAATTTTAATATCATAATCAAATGTATGCAAAATGTGGAAGCATAGACATGTATGCAAAATGTGGAAGCATAGACAAGGCACGTTGTGAACTGTTTGACAGAATGCAACTACATATCCTGCAATCATTGCAGTCCATGAGACCACATTTCTTTGAGGCATTCTGTCAAACAGTTCATGTGCCTAAGTGCCTTGTAGTTGTCTATGCTTCCACATTTTGCATACATCAACATATCAGACCTATTAGAAACTTAGACATGTTTGATGTTAGACATTTTCATTTTTTAAATTTTTAATTTACTAGCACTTGCCCCCATAGGAGGTTCAAGGAATACGCTGATAGGAATAACGGCGTGAGACAATTCCAAGCACTATGATGCTCACATATAATTTATAAAGCCTATCTGCCATATTTTTAATTTTTCTTAACTAACAAGTTAACATTGTTTTAAGTTTTTAACAGTTTAACTTCAAGTTTTCTGTTTTTATTTTTAACTTTTTTTATTTCTTTTGCAGCATCATCATCATAATGAGTACACACAGCAGAAGTGACGATGATTCTCAATCTGATCATCATGATCATGACCTTGATTTTCAAATAGGAGAGGAGGGTGAAACTGAACATGCCTCAAATACTCAGTCTCAAACTGACACAAGTTCCATTGGGAGTAAAAATAATAGCTGCCCTTCACGACTCCTTGAACGTTGGGCCAAGGGCCCCTTTGATCCAAAATCACCATTAAAGCAATTTACAACTAAGATAGCAGCAAACACTAGGGTAAAGGTGGGCACTAGAAAATGGAAGTGCAACATATGTGAGCTTACATGGTTTGGAAGCAGTACAAGAATTAATGCTCACTTTCTTCTTGTTCGAGGCAAAGGTGTAGAAGTATGTGGAGTTGTGGAAGGTAACTTGAAGATGAGGGCTGAAATGTTAAAATTATGGGGTTGTAATGAGGATGAAATACCTACTTATGTTTTATTGCCACAAAGTAGGGGTGATCAGATTTCTAGTACTATTTTGCAAAGTCTAAGGCCACCAAATCCATCTAGTTCAAATGCAACAACGGCTAAGGGGAAACGTAAGATGACTTCTTCACAACCATTGGCAGATTTATTCAATGTGCAAGCAAAGGATGAGGCAGATGATGCCATTGGCAAATTGTTCTTTGCCAATGGCATTCCATTCCATGTGGCTCGCTCTCCTTATTATAAGGAAGCTGTGTCAAAGATAATAAGGGCAAGACAATCATATGTGCCACCAGGGGAGACTAAATTGAGGACAACAATCTTGGATCAAAACTATTCCAAGATTAATATTTTGATGGAGAAGATGAAGAGAACCTGGATCACAAGTGGATGCAACATAGTCATGGATGGGTGGACGAACATTAGGCACCGTCCACTCATCAATATCATCGTTACATCTACAGCGGGCCCTTATTTCCTTAGGGCTATTAATTGTTCAGGGCATAGCAAGGATGCCCATTATCAGTTCCAGATCCTCAAGGATGCTATAGAGGAGGTTGGGCCACAAAATGTGGTGCAGGTAGTGACAGATGCGGCCCATGTGTGCAGAGCTACAGGGAAGTTGATTGAGGCAGCCTATAGACATATTTGGTGGACTCCTTGTTGTGTGCATGCTATGAATAATGCACTTAAGGACATTGGTAAAATCAGTTGGATCAAATCAATTGTCAGTGATGCTAGAGATGTGCAGATGTTCATTTGCAACCACCATACTTCACATGCACTTTTCGGGTCCTTCTCCAAGAAGGAATTCTTGAAGCCTGTAGAGACTCAGTATGCATCATACTTTATTCTCTTGGAGAGGATGCTTGAGTTGCAAGAGCCATTGCAAATAATGGTAATGACAACAGAATGGAACCGATGACCTGAGTCGAAGACACAGAAAGGGATTGAGGGTTAAGGAAGTGGTGACGAATGATGTCTTTTGGGCTGATGCAAAATATATTGTCTCCATTATTCAGCCAGTTTTCACAGTTATTAGATTTGGGGATTCTAATGCACCTTCCCTTGGAGAGGTATATGAGTGCATTGATTCCATGCTTGATCAAATGAAGTCTATTGTGCGAGAGAAGGACCCCACAATGCAATTTTACATCGAGCATATTCATCCAATCATTCACCGTAGATGGGAGAAGCTCAACACTCCCTTACACATGGCTGCCTATGCATTGAACCCAAAGTGGTATATATATAGGCCTGGTAGAATCATGCCTATGGAGGATGTTGAGGTGAAGGAAGGGTTCGTGAAGGCCATTGACAAAATGTATGATTCTACAGAGGCCACCTTGCTTCGTACTGAGTGGACAAAATTTGCCACTCTTTGGGGATATTTAGAGGCGGCCAAAACAGATTTGGAGACTATGTCACAGGAGGACCCCAAGTTGTGGTGGACTATGCATGGGCCTAGATCTTTGATTACTACTTTAGCCCTTTGTTTGTTGTCCCAGGTTTCTAGTTCTTCTGCTGTTGAGAGGAACTGGTCTACTTATAGCTTCATCCACTCTGTTAAGAGGAACAGGCTTACTTCTAGGAGGGCAGAGAAGCTTGTGGCTGTACATAGTGCCTTGCGTCTCATTGACCGCACCACAACTACATATAAGGAGAGTCTAGCAGCCAGATGGGATGTAGAGCCAGAAGAGCCAGCACAGATAGATGAGGATGCTGCACAGACAGGGCTGGTTGGTATTGGTTTAGATGAGCTTGAGCATTTGGGGTCTAGCAGTTCCAGTGATGACGACATCGACATGGAGCTTGGGGATGATTAGATCATTGGAGGCACCAGGCCATTAACCATTTTGGCATTTAGTATTTACTATTTCAGTATTGTTGAAACTTGATTGTAATTATGAACAATGATATTATGATTATGAAATTCAAATTATGAAACTTCAAACATCTAGTTCTCGTTCCAATGTCTATTAAATTTAAGTACATTCACATTGTTTCAATGTTCACTAGTTCAATGAATTCATGGCAATGTGTTTAAACACTAAACTTTACTTATTCCTTAGGCTTCTACAGTTATACATCTTTTTATAACTAATTTTTCAAGTATTATATGTATTCAGCGCACCGCTCCCCCGCCCCCCCCGTCCCTGAAACGCGTCCCCCGTCGTCCCCTCATCCCCGTCCCGGAAACTCCGTGGAACTATGCTCCTAACTGGCTCATCCAATGCATGCCAAGTACAACATCTGTATCCCCAATGCCAACAACATAGAAATCATCCACCAACTCATACTCACGCATGATGATCTTCAATCCTGATATTTTTCTGTTACACTGCATTTTGAATCCGTCGGCTACCATCACTTTGAAGCCTTTGAATTCCTCTACCTTCAACCCCCATTGAGCTACCAACCCCTCGTCAATAAAGTTATGTGTGGCTCCTGTATCAATGAGGGTGATGATATGCTGACCTCCAAGTACACCACACACCCTAAAAGAACCAACCTTCTGAAAACTAGAAAGCTGGGCAAGAGCACCACCACTACCAACATTGTGCTATGATTCCCTCTCATCTCCACTATCCTCATGGTTTGAAGGCTGATCTGAATGTGAATCGGATGCCTTTGATTGTGACTCCTCAACCGAATAGTACTCAATTAACTTGGCCTTAGCCTTGTGTGGGCACTTATGTGAGGGATCCCATGGCTCTTTGCAATGAAAGCAAAGCTTTTTCCTCCTATACTCGTTGAGTTGGTCATCTGTTAGCCTGTTTGGTTTATCTCTAGGTTGCTCAACATCTCTCTGGAAGGGTCTCCTCTCCTCCTTATCCCTCCTATGTGGGAAGCCCTTAGACTGAAATTTACTCCACCACATTGATGACTCCATGTCTCTGGCCTTTTTCATGGCCTCTTGGAGTGAAGCAGAGTCGAAGCCCTTAACCCAACCACGTAGTGGGTTTGATAATCCATCAATGAATAGAATGACCAATTTGTGCTCTGAAATATCTGGGACCATAACATATAGGTCCTGGAACTCAGATATGTAGGAGTCTACTGATCCACTTTGCCTCAGCTGTGCCAACTCCTTAAACTGTAACTCTGGGTCCTTTTTGTCAAACCTATCGATCAGTCTAGCAGTGAACTCCACATATGAAGTGATCTGATTGTGACCCAGTGTGACCTTCCTGTTGCTCCACCACTTATGTGCAGTCCCCTCCAAGTGTAAAGCTGCATAGGTAATGGTGTCCTCTAGCATGGGACTAATTTGCAAGTAGCAGCTCTCGCAGTGGTTTTACTTGATCCATCAAAGTAGGGAAGTGTCATTTTGCTCACTTTCTTCTGCAACTCCTGGTTCTAAGGTCTACCTCACCTGCGAGGTCTATTCTTTATCCTGATGTCAGAGTCTCGACAAATGTCATCTCGGCCCTGAACTCTGCACTGGATGTTGTCCAATCCCTCAGAATCTCCTCCTGAAATTCAGCCTGTGTGGGGTCCTGTTCAGGAACTTGGTTCGTGGGAGCAAAAATGGCTCTACCAGGTCTATCACCTATTGTGAACTGTGAAGCCCTCTGGTGGGTAACCGATGCCTCACCTCATCATCTCTGTACCTGTGTCTGTCATCTTGGTTCCTGTCCTCATTATTCCTGTCTCCCTGGTTCCTGTCACCATTATGTCTATCACCCACATTATTCTTGTTCCTGTCACCTCCATTGTACCTGTTCCTGTCACGGTGATTATCCCTGTTATTCCTTCCATCTCGTGGTAGCAACTGTTCGAGGGTATGTGCTATCTCTGCCTGTGATTCTCTCAACTCCTGTCGAGACTCCCTCAATTCTCTTTCTAAGGCCAACGAGCTCTTGGTGAGCACATTCAGGATCTCGCGCATGCTAGGTCCCTCACCTTCCTTGTCACCCATTTCTCCTGTAGGTTCTGTAACCGGTGGTAGTTCACCTGAAAAAGGGTCCGTTCACGGAATTTTGAGATCGTCCTCACTATACAATACTGCTGGTTGCCCCTTAGCAGTTGCAACCTCTATCTCTGACTCAAATGGATCAATCTGTGGTACTTCTCCTTCCTATATTCTCTGTGGGTTTCGTGTCTCTGGTCTTGGTCTAAAATTATATCTATCTGTAGGCCGCATGTCTTATTTCATCTTCTGCATGTCATATTTAACCTCATAGGATGGCAAGATCTTTTGCTCTGATACCACTGTGACATATACCCTCGGATGTGTGTCTGTTCTATGCCAATTTTTTTGTTTTCTGATTGTCTGGGGTTTAGGGTTTTATTGCATGTTTGCATGTTTTGATATTGCACAAATAATATGGAAATAGAAGCATATATTGAAAACCCAGAAAATATACAATGAATTTGCTTTAACTAACAATGACCCAGATCATATTAAGCCAAGATATGAATTATAAGTACATACCTAGATGGAGATTTGCAACTTCATACAGATGCTAACGGAGGGCCAGCCATACAAGACATAGGAAATTGCTCACAACTTCCGGGAATGCAACAGTTTGCTTCTGCAATGAAGGGGAACTCAAATCTTTGCCCAAGTCGCCCACTATGATGAATAGAAATGACACAAAATGCAGCTCCTTAATTTATTTGAAAACCCATGATCGTCTCAGCTGGTACGACCCATGTAGCAGCATAAAGCAGTAGATAACCAACTGAAATCTCCCTCAAAAGCCTCTGTATTATATCAGTAAGATACTCCCTCTGATGGCGACCATATTCCAGCCACAAAACTCCTCAAACAAGTGTTAAATCTGCCCCCAATGAAGGGTACGGCCCTCTAAACTGTATGGCCTGCAACAAAGAGGTACAACCAGCATAAAACAACTCTGTAGCAGCAAAACTCAGTCACAGATATCAATATTTCTGTCCCACGAAACTCCTCTAATGGCTGCAGTATCAAACTCCTCGAAATATCTTCATTTTATGCTCGAAACAACTCCCAAATGTATTTCCTGAATGCACAAATGAGACCTCTGGATGAAGCCTCCAATGACCTCTCTTGATATGATCTTCCACGCACGAGGAAAGGGATCAATGCAGAGGTTTTCGTCCCAACACTGTCAATATCAAAACCCTAGAGCCAAGCTCCAAAGCCAAAGCACAATAGAACTCAAAAGTGAGAGCAAATTCAATAATCTTCGCATAAGCAAAATGAAGTCTCTTTTTTCCTTTTGTTACTCTCCCAAGCCCAACGCCCAAGAAGGAGGATTTTTATTTATTTTTAAATTACTAAACATCCCCTTGTCTCTCCATGAGGGCGCCCTTCTCTAGGAAGACAACTTTAAGTTATAACTTAATTTTATAAAGTAACATTACTTTATAACTTAAAGTAACTTAATTTCCAAATAGTATAAGTTAAATATTTAATTTAACTTATATATCGACCTTTAATATCTTGGGCTCTAGAATACATGAATTTCCTATGCCATGACCATCCATACTGCCCTGCCATAAATAACAAGTGCCCGGCTCCTGACTTACTATAAATAGTAAGTCCATTGAAATGACCCCCTAAACATCTCCATTAGTCTATGGGAGTCTGGTCATAGGCTAATCCCTGTCCACTGGTCTAATGGGCTAGATGGGGGACATTACACCTATATATGGTTAGAATGTGCTAGACAAGAGTATCATCACTTTCCTCGTGCCCCAACCAAAGTGGATCCTCCCTCTTTGGATCTAACCTTTCAAGGAAGGGAGGGGTGGGCAAGGGAGCTTTCTTTGGCAATGGATTTGAATGACTTGTGGAGTGTCCTAGATGGGTTGATGGTTTACATGGCTGGGTTCTCCCTTGGCTTTTGTTATTATGGGGGATGCGGGATTTTCAAGCACCCTATCAGAACGAAGGTGTCTCCCACTCAGATCCATTGAATATGTGGGACACCCTGACACTTTATTGTTATTGACTTGCTAAGATTATTTGTTGTTAGGATTTGGCACAAGTTGAGCAAGTATCTGTGGAGCTCATGGGACTGTGAACTTACTGTTGGGAGGATTACACAGAAGGCTTTGTTGAGGGAAGCTTAGGACGGGCTGTTGAGGCTGCCAACCTTATTGTTGTTCTTGTCAATATTGTTGCCATGGCTGACTAGGAGGTTGCCATTGTTGGCTTGATGAGGGCTGACTATATGACTGAAAATTGTTTACCCATGGCTGTGACATTGGTGACCATCTTTCTCGAGGCAGCTATGTGTGTGAAGGAGGGGGAGAAGGGTACATTTGATTAGTCCAATAAGGATTAAAAAACTGCTGATCATTGGACATACCTTGATATTGGGGCTTTTGTTGCCATGGCCTCCATTGAGCAGTGAAATATATTTGATCCTCTTGTTCTTTTCTTGCCATTGATCTTGAGTAATTTTTCTATTATTCACAAATTTCAGCATATTTGAGCTACAAAACATCTCCTCCTCCCATGAGGTTTAATGCCTCCAAGCAATTCTTACAAATGCTTCACTTGCTGAGTTACAGATTGTGAAATATATTGATCCGGATCTTCCCTTGCTTTTTCTCCCGAGAATGGAGAAAAAAAGTTTTGACAGGGCTGTCACAACTTACTTGTTTGGGTTCAGCTAATTACACTGTCACCTCATCTAGCAACTCAGTGGTTTTCTCAGCAACTTTTGCAATACGATCTTCTGTAATTCCAGGTTTCTGAACATAACTTCTTCTTTGGTAAGTCAAAGCTAGAGAATGCATTTTGATGCTGCTGTTGAAATTCTGTTGTTCTTCCTACCTTTTTTACCTTCAACTGCAGATAATTCTGCTCTTGCATCCAGATTAGTTGATTTTGGAAGAAATCATTCCCTCTTTATCTCTCCTATGATTCATGCATCTAATATGATAACTGATGAAAGCATTGCATAAAGATAAAAGTAGAATGAATGTTAACCTTCCTTCTATTTAACCCCTATAATGCTTGAATCCTAAACTCAGTTTAAGGGAAAACTACAGCTGTCTTTTGACACCTGTCCCTAGTAACAATGCCAAAAAGTGTTAAGGACACTCAATATCATTTTGATCTAGGGACGTTTGTTTTGATCAGGTGTCTGCAAAGTATATGCAAGACTGCAAGTCCTACTTCGAACTGAATTTTCTATATGAAATGTAGATCTGATCTAATTTAGGGATCTTAGATAGACTGGAAGACAATGATACAATCAAAGGAAACACTAATTTACTTGTAAACCAATAAGGGAAATTGCTTCAAATTAAACATGCTGAATTGTAATACCTTCAGAAATTAAATCAGAATAATGATAATAACAACAATCTCACAATTAATTATCATAATTGAAATAATAAAACAAACTGCAACAATCACAACAACATCATTAACTAAATAAGAAATGGAATCATAAACAACACATACATAAATGAGAAAGCAAGTTTAGCTATTTTCCAATCCTCATGAGTGGGCCCTTTTCCGATTAGATTGATGTGCAGAACACAAACTCACTCCTCAAACAACTCCTTTATTATTAATATAAATAAATAAGATTTTATATTTTCTGGAACAAATGAATTGCTAAACAATTGCAGAGATACAAATTTGAAATGTAGACTACCTTACTAGTTACCTATGACTAGGAATTTATATAGATATTAGCGGTGGCATTTAGTTATACCATCTAAAACAATAATACCACCTTTACTAAGATACAAACAACTCTTAAACAACCTAATAACAACTTGTTACAACAGATTTGTCCTTTGTCTATCTCCAGTTCAGGCTTTTCTCCTCCTTGGTAGCTGCCAAACAAACATCCTGATTCCTAACAACTGTTAGGAATGTTGTGCAACAAGTGTAACTTACTTGGAATCTTACTTTGGAGTATACTCATTTTGGAATGCTGCTGTTATAGACAACTTGTTTGATATGTCGCTTAACAAAGTGGTTACCTTGCCCAACAAAATGGTTGTGTTTGGACAGCTCAGCAGTCACCTTGCACAGCAAATTTACCTTGTGCAACAATTATAAAGCAGTTTTGTCTTGCGCAGCAGAAGTGCTGACTTATGCAGCAAGGGTATTAGCTTGCACAACAAAGGACAAATCCTTGCATAGCAAAGCAAAGCCAATACCTTGCATAACAAAACAAACTGCTTTAACCAAGTATTTGTGTCTTGTGCAGCAGCTCCAAAAACCTTAGAAGCACACAAAAAGCAACTGTGCAAAACATCTTGAACAAACTAGTATCATATAATCAGTTCATTCTATCTTTTCGTACTTCATGTTTTCCTTTGTAGAGTGCAAGTATAAAGCATAATGTTTTCCCATATAAAAACCTTGTAGAGTGCAAGTATAAAGCATATTCTTTGTGAGAGAGCTTTTCAATCCACATATCTAGTTAATGTTTTCTGATTTTTGTTTTTATGATGGTTTTTATAGAGCAGCAAAATAAAACAATGATGATCTGTAGATCATCTACAACACAATGCAAATATTGTAAACAATGCAAACGACTCTTCAATATCTCCATTAATTTATTAGAGGAAGGAAATGTACATTTATAGAGAAGAAATCAAAACTGACTTCTATTTAATTATCTACTAACAGCTAACTGTTTGTTAATTAAACTACAATTAAACAATGTTCATTATTCTTTCATTCCCCCCCATAATGAACATTGGGAAGATATCGGCGATCTGTTCCTCTGTAGGGCAATATACAAGCTCAATCAATCCTTGGTGAACCAACTCTTGAGTCTTGAATGAGTTGATAGTCTCTGCAAACCTGCAAAATCATGATGATATCATTGTATGTGAGCCATCTCCAACTCAGTCATAGTGTGTCCTAATAAAACATTTGCCAAAGAGAGCAAAATTGGATAACTCAATCCAAAAAACTCCAAAAATTGTGCTGCAGCACTATCTGAAAATGTGAACCCAACCTAGTCCACAAAGCTCTCAAACTCAATAAATAAAGGCACATGTTGACACTCAAAAAAGAAACTGCTCCTCTGGCAGAAAAAAAGTGTCTATCCAAACATGATGACTATTGGCCATCTCTCAAAAAACAATGAATCTACATTCTCCAATCATCGATGCAGTCATTCTCCAATCAAAGATGATCAATCTGCACTTGACCATCGGTGAGTCACTCTCATCACTGGTGCTCACTCCAAATCATGACCATGCATAGTCATCAAAAAACAACTCATGTCTATCATATCTGCAGTGTCCAGAACTCGGTAATCTGCAATCTCAAAAACTCAATCTCTGAAAAAACACATGCATATCTGATGTATCAGCTGCTCATCTGATCATCACTCAAGCAAACTGGATATCTATAATCCTAGGACTTGTCACACGACCCAACCTCAACTCTGCAATAATCAGGACCAAACAATGTCCAAAGCAACAACCTGGGCAAAATGCGAAATAGATCAACAATGCCACACAAGCAACAAATCAGCAAAACATCTGAAGCATACATCAATAATCTTTGTGAAGTCTCCACTTGAATTTACACAAGATTGCCCCCTAGTAGATGAGAAAGGAGAATACCAACAAGGGCCCTCCCTACAAGGGAAGCACACTAAAGCAACAACTGCAAAATGGCTAGAAACAATCCTCTAGGACAACTGCATAAGCATCAAAACAAATCATAAATGGAATCTTGAACACATATTGAATCCATAACACTCCAAAGAAGATTACTGACATCACAAGCTGGAGCATCAACAACCCTCAACATAGTCTTATTTGTAGCATCTGGCTCAATCTCTGGCAAAGGTGTCACAACTGGAGTATCCAAAGAAGCATTTGATATCTCCCAATAATTGGCTCAAACAAAGGATTTGCAACACATAACACAAGTTTGGACACTTTCTTCTGAAACAATGAGAAGAATCATGAGTAGGATGACCACAAGAAAAACCTGGGGTAGGTCAAAACAAGAAGCTGACTTATGACCACACCGACCACGATATGAACACAATTTGGGTTGAATCAATTTGATTCCACTCACATTCACAGGTGAAGACTCAACAAGACCTGGATTTAGGGTTCCACTAGAAACAAAGTGGATAGATTTAGAATAGTTGGGAACATATGACCCTACAAAACCTTTTTACGCTAAACCACATTTACCTTGATTAATTTTTTGAGACTCCTAGACCTGTACAATGGGTTTTGGGTGAAGTAACAAACTTTGACACAATGGGTTTCTTCTTTGGTGATACTAGTTGTTGGCATATGGATACCTCATTTATTGGGACCACATTGTTCGGGGCCACAGGTCTAGAGACAACATTTTTATTTTTTCTCTGGGACACGTGTATGGGGGAAGAACTAGAAGAAGGTACCTCGTTGTTACCAACTGCTATTTGTTTTACATTGCTATGTTGTTGTATCTTATCTAACTGATTTTGTAACTGATTAATCTTTTTTCGCAATAACATGTATTGGTGGCAGAATTTCATAAAAGATGGTTGATATTGTCGCTAGCACTTGGAGATCATATCTGCTTCATCTTTTGTTTTGACATTAACTTGCAGGGATAATATGCCATCAGAGTATAATATGGACATCTTGGCAAATAGAGAAATAGAGTGCAAAAAAATCTCACACACAAACAGACACGTCTGAGTTGGGTTCCACCGAAAATGCTCAGAAATAAAAAATAATTTTGATGGGGCTTGACCTTTGACTTCAAACAAACATACACACAATTTGACAAACATCTTATAACATCAATTACACCTGTATTGCTCCTTCATGCAACATAGTTTTCTGGTTCCCTGTTTAAAACGTAGTATTCAAGTTGTAAGTGACACTACTCAAATTCCCTATCAGTTATATTGTATGGGATGATGCCCATTTACTTCAAAATCTGTGGAATACACTCCAAAAACCTGTGGAAAGAATCTGCACCTTATACAATTCACATTTGGAAGACACACAAACCTTATAGGATCATGGTATAGCAGTAACAAACTTTCAAACCAATGAATTTCCAAATCTGGGTTGGCTTCCTGAATTTTTCCTT
Organism: Cunninghamia lanceolata; assembly: GCA_027924645.1. NCBI lineage: Eukaryota > Viridiplantae > Streptophyta > Pinopsida > Cupressales > Cupressaceae > Cunninghamia > Cunninghamia lanceolata. The sequence continues at coordinate 1,801,333 of BSBN01000163.1, read as the reverse complement.
ATTGTAGACACCTTACTCTGTTTTTCCACCGCCTCACCAAAAAATCTCTTGCAATGGAATGACAGAAATGGCAGCAATATTTTTACGCAGCAAAAAAAAAAAAAAATAAGGCCCTTGCGTCCTTACTCCTTGGAAGACAAGACTACTGCCCAGTGCACATGCAAGTTGGATGGGCCCGTACTCTGCTCCAATGCAAACACTAAATACACTATGAGTTTTCTCTGTCTCTTTTCGTGTGCTCTTTCTACCTGTTTCACAGGTGCTTTGCTCTTCTCTGCAAATGTTTCTCTTTTTAACTCTGCGTGTCTTTGATGCAGTTGTTTCTCTCAACACGAATAGGACTACACCGATCTTCAATGTCTCACAGGACCTCTCAACAGCTCTGATACCAAACAATGGTTTTTATAGAGTAGCAAAATAAAACAATGATGATCTGAAGATCATCTACAGCACGATGCAAATATTGTAAACATTGTAAATGACTCTCCAATATCTCCATTAATTTATTAGAGGAAGGAAATGTACATTTATAAAAAAGAAATCAAAATTGACTTCTATCTAACTGTCTACTAACAACTAACTGTTTGTTAATTAAACTACAATTAAACAATGTTAATTATTCTTTCATTATAGAGTGCAAGTGTAAAGCATCTTTCTTGCTTTCTTCTTTGCTGGCACTAGTTTTCTTCTTTTCATGTTCTAGTTTATGGAACTGGTGAGTTTTGCTTTCTTATATGCTTTCTCTTGTTTTCTTCTTTGCTTGTTCTAGTTTATGGATCTGGTGAGTTTTTTCATCAATTTTATGAGGTTTTTTATTCATGTAGGAAGTCCCGTACTTAAGCTTGAAACATGTAGATATTTTTATATCCTCCTCATTTTTCTCAAACCCGGTTTTTGTTTGATGTTTGTAATTTGCTTCAAAGTCATGGCTGACATTTAAAAAAAATACATTTACCTAAAATCTCTGAAAAAATACATTTTCCTCTATTTCAGGAATGTTACATAAGCCACAAAAAGCTGGTTTATTTAGTGTTCATATTGAAGTGGAGATACCTTGGCTGTTGTTTTGCAAATAAGCTCTTGCTGTCACTGCTTTTATGCTTTCTGAGGTGACACTGAAAATGGCCTTTCCTGCATGCAAGATTCTCAGTGGTCCCTTGGAAAGTGGAGTTCTTAACAAAAACATTTCTTATGGTATGAGTTGCAATGGTACAAACACATTACAATACACATGGTTATCTGCAAGGCTGAAATACAGAGGACAGTTTCTTGTGAATACAAAAGACTCAGTTTTGAAAGGCAACTGGAAAATATATGGAATGAATAATCGAAATTGTTTCCAGCATGCAAAATTTCTCTTTTTGTGTCCCATCTCTCGAGCTAGTCGTAGTGAAGTTCAAGAGTGTCCTACCGATCATAAAGAAATCCTATCAGACTCGTCACTGCCACTTTGTGAAGGCTATCCAGAGGCAAGAAGGTAAGTTCCTAACTACTTAGAGTGATTTGGTTATCTTAATTATTGATTAGATTATGTGCCGATTCTTGAGTAGACATTCTAAATCTGATGCTGATTGAGGCAGCAGAAATCTGCTGTTTATAGTTTATTTTTGTGTATTTAGAGCTGGTGGATGCAACTCCTATCTTTTATAGTATGTTGAAGTACTGTTCTATGACTTTCATTCATGTTCGAGAGGGGCTTAAAGTTCCTTAAGTTGGTTTGTTTAATTTGACTTACACTGCATAATTGCACTCAAATTGTATCCACTATTCTTTCTTTGTCACAGAGTTGGAGATCAAGTGTACACTTACTTAATTCGCTAGTCTTCAAAACTCTACTTTATGAAGGTCACTATCTAGAAGGGGAATTGAACAGAATTCAAACTATTCTGTTTCCAACAATATAACATTGAAATGCAAGCTTTGGTGTTATTTTCCAAGTCTCTATGAATTTTTTTGGGTGTGTTTGAAACTTTTTAGTCTGCCTTGTTCCACTTTTCTTATAATTTTGTTTATAAATACAGTGTTTAAACATTCAGATAGAGCGACAACTGATACTGTTGCCCTTTTCATCTCTCTTTCTTTGTTTAGTTAGCTTTGTCTGCCAGGAATGGAGGAATTCAATTTTACGAATGGATTTCATCAAAAGTTTATACAAAACTGAAAATAGGGGAATTTATGGATTCATAAATGCATTTTATCATAAATTTGAGGTCATTAAAGAACCTAACACGAACACTGAAATATCAAATTTTAACTGAGCAAGGGAGTGGAGAGATTCTTGAGATAGAATTTGAACTTCTTCCAAAACAAGAAACATGTCCCTAAATTTCCAATCAAATCATCAAAAGGATGTGTGATTGCCTAATTTCATATGTCAAAACATGTCAAACTTGAATGCCTGCCTGATTTACATTATGTACACTATAAGAATGTTTCAAACCTTTAAAATCAAATGCCATAAGTTGTAATTTTAGAATGTGCTTTTTTAATCTGGCGTAATGCTCGACTTATAGGACTCTATTTATCTGTTTTCATTGGTTTCTGGATCAATCACAGGTAGTGACCATTGTATGCATAAATTTTCTAAGTGCTTTCCCCTACCTCTGCAATCATATGCTTTTAATTTAAAAAAAATACATTTTGTCAAATTGAAAGTGCTTTCCCCTACCTCTGTCATTATATGCTTTTATTCTTAACAAATCAGTCATTTCGACTTTAAAACTTGGTTCTATTTTAATTTCTGTACTATTACCTGGTCTAGTTCTCATACTTTTTTCAGTGGACCTGTTGTTTGGGTTTGTAATTTTTTTGAGTTGATATTGTATTCATGTACCCATCCACATTTAGCTTTAATTACGAATGCCCTTTTTAACTCATTGTAAATATATTTTCATTTTAAAATGAAAAAAAAAAGCAGGTCAGGTGGCATGGCCACACTCTTCGAGAATCTAATGTTGGCCCATGTGATCCAAAACATGGTGTTTGACCTAGGTCTTGTATGTTACACATTTTTAAGTACCTTATATCATATGATTATTTGTATTAGAGATACAGTTAGGTATTAGTAGTAGATCATTACATTATAGAGACACAATTGGAACTGTTCACAAAAAGGATATGCAGTAGTGGGTACTAGACTAGCGAGGCATCACAAGCATTTTGTTTCTTTTTCTTAGGGTTCCATACATGTGTGAAGATAGGGACTTAATTAAGACTCATACATTCTTGTAGTCTTCCTGTTTGCCATGATGTTTCTTGTCTTTTTCTTTACATCTTTTTGTTGTAGGTATCTTTCTATTATAGGATAAAAGCCTACTGAAAGACTTGTTTCAAGGGAAGGGTAAAAAAAATTGGTCACCGATGTGCTTTTCATAGGAAAATGTTTTAGCAGCATCAAAAACAATATTTTTACTGTCAATGTGACATGCCTTATTGCTGTGTTTGGCTGGAAAAACTTGAAACAATAGAGTAGAATCAACAATCTAACTGACGTATATATGAGTTCAAGTCTCTAATCAACCGTGTTTATGCTATTTTTGGCATGCCAAGGTATCTTTTTTTAAATAATAGTAACAATGAGATTCAAGATTCATTGCTGCTCATCAAGGACATCATGCCAAACTCTTATTCTAGTTATGCATGGTTAAAGATTAAAATTTCATGTGCCATATCATCTCATACAGGATATAGCTCTTCAAGCTTTCATAAACCTAAGAATCTTGTTTATGTTCGAGACAATCCTTTAGTTGCACAACCTATTGAGATGGAAGAAAGAAGAGGAACACCAGTTTATGTCAGCATATTAAAGCTAGGTATGACAAAATACAAAATTGACTAAGTTAATGAGATATACAATGTAATGTCCCAAACTAGATATTTTGATAACTTGACAATAACCCAGTATTCACACACAAAATCTAGCACTTTCTGATCACCAAGATCCTGGAATGGGTAGGGTGAGAGCATATAGTGAAAGGGTATGAATAATATTAAACTATTATGCTTGTTGGTGGTAGGCCACACAGCTATATAATGCAATCATGAAAACTGAAAATGAATGAAATGCTGGTTTTGGCGGCAAGCCTTCCTGAACAAATACAAAATCTATATTGAATCTAGTGGAGAAGCGCACAGATTTACATAATGAAGAGTCAAGACAATACAATATTAAAGCTGGAAACACACTCAAACTACTGATTTTTATGACTGCAGATGATCCTTTCTGAAATATATTATAATCAATACAAGTTGTGCTTAGGTAAATCTGATATAAATGAACCAAGGACAAGAATGAGCTGAATCAAATACCATAAATGAATGCTGTTATATCCCAGCTTGTACGGTTGAGTTTGGAAGGTGTATGGCAGGCTGAAAATACTTCAGAAATGCTGCAATCATTGCACCAACAGCTACCATATGCTGTGACTCCTCCCAAACATGGTATGGCGGTCCCTATTAGGAATAATGAGTGCTGTGATCCAGCTCTTTTGCGGTACGGCAGCCCAAGGAGGTAGTACGACCGTATGGGACTTGTACGACAGTCTAAATCAAATGAGACAACAGACTTTCAACCTCAAGGTGCTGTGACTCAGATATCAACAGCTTATAACTGTTGTATGGCCCTTCAAAGTGGTGTGAACAAGCCATTAGAAGGTACGGCCAGTCTATGTGCTACTACGGCTCCTCCGCAACATGTACGGCCAGCTATAATCAATTAAATTTGCTGTAAACAACAAATATTCAATAGAAGATAATGCCTTTGAATGTCCATAGAACAGAAACTTGAGTTGAAGCTCTCAATATAACCCAAACAATTAAAATTGGAAAACTTTCAATCTTTTCAGCACAATGAATGATCCCTGAATAGAATCACTCTGAATGAATCAGAGGGTTTTCATCCTTCAACCTAAATACCTAGAGGGTTTTTGTCCTTAGGCAAGAAGATGAACAAACATTTGATTTCAGAAAAAAGGGTTTGATAACAAATTGACAAATGCTTCTCTTTGAGCCTTGACTCCCTTTTTATAGACTCTTTTGAGGAGAATATTTGAATAATATTTTCTTTTTTTCCCCTTTTTCCCCACAACTTATTTTAGAAGTGTCTAGAGAGGCCTTTAATTAAACATTAATTTTGGCCCCCTTTCTTAACGACACTTTATTAAGTCCACTTTTAACATTACATTGGACCCTTCTTTTTAATAATAGTAATAAGTTGCCCTTCTTTGCAAAGTTATAAAATAAAATCATTTGGTTAACTTAAGATATTATTTTAATTATTTCATTTCATTAGCTTAATTAGAAAAGGGGACTTGACATACAAGAATCACCCAAAAAAGCTAACAAGTAATGCTCTTCTAATCTCAAGAGAATATAAAGACATTTTTATTGTTTGGGAAATAAGAATAATATACTAAATGTTACCCATGGACTGAGCAAGGAGATAAACATAAAAACAATTAACTCAAGACTTTAAAGAAATAAACAAAGATACATCAACAAATTTCTTGAAAACTAGTGATATTATTTAGGTTAATAGTATTAAATTAAAATCCCTAAAGGATGATTAGAATTGTAGGAACCACAACCAAGCATGTAACCACTAACCTTATTAAAGACTTGTAACTCAACACATCAACTATATTTATAGTTTACATAAACAACCATTGAAGGTCCAAAGAAAAACAACTAGAATGTTTTATCGAAGTATATAGAAGGTATGAAATACAAGGTGAGACCCATTAAAAATTGACTTCAAGACTTAACAAAACTCTTCATCGTCAAAATTGTCCTATTTTAAAATATTTTGAAATGGGAGTGAAGAGCGATGGGCGGGAAAACCCTGGTTTTGGTGTGGCCTCCCATGGCGAAGCAGGAAGTGCTGGTACAACGATAGTCCCACATGGCGTAACTAGTGGGTTCGCCCCCGCCATGAAAGCTGGTGTGGGGTTCCAAAGAGGACAATCAAGTGGGACCGTTTCTGCTTCGAAAGTAGATTCTGTAAGGAAAAGGGGAGTACATGGAGTCTCTGTGGGCTCGACTTCTTGGAAAGAGCTTTTCAAAAGTCCCCAGGAAATTGCTCGTAATGGAGTATCCATCTAAATACAGATGAGGGGTCTGCCTTAAAATCAAAGATCAAACTGTTGACAAAGCAATCTCAAAGATGGAGAACGTTCTGATAGGCAAGTTCTTTGGAAAAAGACCTAACATTGAGATGGTGCGAAAATGAATTTCTTCAAAATGGGTGATAAAAGGTAATGTGGAGGTCTCAACTTTGCCTAAAGGACTTTTCTCTTTCTTATTTTCTTTGGCCGAGGAAGTATTAACATCCTTATGCAAGGCCCTTGTTTACAGGAAAAAACAACCTTTCCCTTTGCAAATGGAGATCAAGATTCAACCCTGCGGATGCCCTTTCTTCAATGGCACCTACATGGGTTTGCCTCCTTGGTCTTCCACTCGAGTTCTGGGACAAGGAGAATTGCTAGCATTGCTAATTCTTTTGGGCATTTCCTATCTTTGGATAACATCACAAAGAACAGAAGCAGATTTGTTTTTGCTTGGTTCTGTGTGAATGTTGAGACTCACAAAATCCTCCCAACATCCATCACCCTTGAATCTAAATTGGGCAAATGGACTCAAGAAATCCTCTATGAAAACATTGCCTTCTTTTGTCAAAATTGCTCCCGCACTGGGCATTTGATTAATGTATGTCCTAAAACAACAGTTATTAAGAAGAATAACAATGAAACAACACAGAAAAACAAAGCCATTCTGGAGGAAGTCACTCCTGACAGTACTCAGGAAAATGAGCAGCCTTAGCCAAACAGACTGAACCTCTTGAAGATGGAGAAATTCTGAATCTTCTTGATATCCAAGGTAACTTGGAAAACCTAAGTTTGGACAATTTGAGTGTGATGAGGAATTCCCCTAACCACTGGGTGAAAAAACCAACTCACAGGCTGGGGATTCCCTTGTCAAGGAAGCACCCAGAACAAAATTGGTTGCTAACGATTCCCCTGTCAAGGAAGCACTCAAAATGGAATTGGTTGCTAACCCACCCTTCAGCAGCTCTGAGGCGAACCAACCTTTGTAGATCCTAGCTAATACTAACAGCCACAGGACTGCATCCCCCCCTTCATTCTCTCTTTTATCTCCTTCCAGAAGCAGTTTGGCTGGAGTGTTTAAGTCGGAATGTAGTGGGACTTCCCCTAGTACTCCTTCAATGAAGGGGAAGGGAGCTCGGAAAACAATGAATGTCGGTAAGGAATCTAAACCAGGGAAAAAGTCAACCGGGGAGACAAGACAAAAGGAAACAACAAAAGAAGTTGCCAATGGAAGACAAAAAACTTTGGAGCAGAAGGCTCCAAGAGGGGTAAAAAATGATTGTCATCACATGGAATATGAGGGGACTCAACAATCCCCACAAACAAAATGTCCTTAAGAACCTCCTTAAGGATGTCAGACCGGACATTCTGCCGATTCAAGAAACTAAGATGAATACTAAAGCCTTCTTGAATATCAGCAAACATATTTAGCCTTTTGCCCATTTTTTTTGTTGCGAATGTTGGAGCGTTACGTGGTATTGCTGTTATGTGGAATACTTTTCCTCTGGAAGGTACATTTCTGTCCAAAGACAAGAATTTTTTGAACATTTTGTTTAAATCTAAAGTTAGCAAGGATGCTTGGATTCTTTCCAATATTTACGCTCCCAATAATAGTGCCCCGAGAAGGAAAACCTAGGAGAACCTTTTAGCTTTCAGACAAAACTTCAAAAATTACAACTGGATGGTTGTGGGAGACCTCAATACTCTTTATCCTTCTGAGAAGATGGGAGGGATTGTTGACTACATGGACAGTATGGTGGACCTTGACAATTTTCTTCACAAGGGGGGCTTATTGATATTGAGCTTGAAGGAGCCCATTACACTTGGTCTAATAAAAGGGTGGGAGAGAACCTAATCCAAGTTAAACCTGACAGGGTTCTCATTTCTGACAACTGGGGAATTTTGGACAAATGCAAGCTTACCCCTCTCCTCAGAGGAGGATTTGATCACACCCCTATTATCTTGAATTGGGAGATAAACTCAAGGAAAGGAAATCACCCATTTAGATTTGAAATCATGTGGATCCTACACCCGGATTTGAAAGCCTTTATAGAAAAATGGTGGAACACGGATGTTGAAGGTACGACAATGTACAAAGTTGCTTGCAAACTTAGGAATGTGAAACTAAACATTAAGCAGTGGAATAGAAATTTGTTTGGGGATATCTTTGAGCAGAACAAAGAATCCAGGGATCAAGTCAGTTTGATTCAAGGGGAGATAGACGCAAATGGAGCTTCCGAAGATCTTTGTAGCAAGGAGAAAGTTATTCTCAACAAACTCCATAATATCATAGAAAAAGAGGAATTTACTAGAAGCAAAAATCTAGAATCCAATGGCTAAAAGGAGATTGCAACATCAAATTCTTTCACCAAACTGTCCTCAAGCACAGGAAAACAAATCACATCTTTGAACTTATTCTAGAAAATGGCAATAAGACTTGCAAAGAAGAGGAAATTTAGGAAAGTGTCAGGTTCTTTAAATATCTGTTGAACCAAAATTCAAGTATAGACAACTTAGCTGAAGAACAACTGTTGTAGGTTTTAACAACCTCCATTTCTGATCAGGAACAAGAGGAAATTAGCAAAGGGATCTCAGAAGAAGTGAAGGGTGTTGTTTTCTTGTTAGGTCCTTACAAAGCCCTTGGCCCAGATGGTTTACCCTCCGCATTTTTTCAAACTTATTGGGAAATCATAGATAAAGATATTACTTCTGCTGCCCAAAAATTCTTCATCAATGGAGACATTTTGAAGGAAATTAATAATACTTTTCTTGTGCTAATTCCTAAAAGAGTTGGAGCCAACAAAATGACTGAATTCACGCCTATAAGTCTGTGTAATACCATCTACAAAATATTCTCAAAATTGATGGTTTTGAGAATCCAACCCTTCCTGGACAGACTTATATATCCCAACCAAAATGGCTTTGTCCCAAACAGACAAATAATGGATGCCGTAATAATGGTTCATGAGACTCTTCACTCGATGGAAAAAACTAAAAAGGAAAGCACGGTTTTAAAGCTTGACATCTCGAAAGCTTATGACAAAGTGTCTTGGGAATTCCTATCCAAAGTCCTGAGGAAGTTTGGTTTCAAGGATAAAATGCTGAAGCCCATGGAAAATTGTTTCACCACCCCCACCTATTTGGTCCTTATAAATGGCAGCCCTCATGGTCACTTCCAACCTTTAGGGGGCCTAAGGCAAGGAGATCCTCTATCCCCTTATTTATAATTATGGCAGAAGTTTTGGGCAGGAACATAGATGCTAGCATAAGCAAAAGGAAAATTAAAGGATTCAAATCGGCTACTCTACTCAAACCGAACTCTCATCAACAATTTGTTGATGACACGATCCTGCTAGGGGAAGCTACCATTGCTGAAGCTACTAAATGGAAACACATCTTGGCACAGTATGCTAAGGTGTTGGGACAACAAATAAACCTTGAAAAGAGTGGGATATTCTTCTTCAATACTCCCAACTGATTGCACAACAGAATAGTGAAGACCCTTAACTGCAGTATCCAGTAGCTTCCTGCTACCTATTTAGGTATGCCATTATCCTAAGGAAAAGTTCAAAATTCTACTTGGAACAACCTTATTGAAAGAATTCAAAAAAAGTTGGCAGCTTGGAAAGGGATCCTTCTAAGTCAAGTTGGAAAGCTCCAACTGATCAAAGCCTCGCTCCAAAGTACCCCTGTGTACCTTCTCTCTCTATTCAAAATTCCCAGTAGTTTTGCTGAGAAAATTGAACAAATTCAGAGAAGATTGTTATGGTCGGGGATGGAGGAAAAACAAAGAATCTCTCTTGTTGCTTGGGAAAAAAATTGCACTCCTAAAATCAAAGGTGGGCTTGGCATCTGGAAAATAAAAGATATGAACAGAGCCTTAATGGCGAAAATAGGATGGAGATTGATTAACTCCAACAGTAAGTAGACTAGCACTATTAAAGCTAAGTACCTGAATAATCAAGACGAGTACTTACTTCTCCAAAAGCAACAACTCCCTGCTAGTTTTGCCATCTAGAACAACATAATTAAATCCAAACAAACCCTGATCAAGGGTGTGAAATGGAAGGTTGGTAAAGGTGATCAGGTCACATTTTGGGAAGATCCCTGGATATTAAATACCCCTCTTGACATTCACCCTCTATGTGCTGAAATTAAAGAGGATCTAAAAAAAAGGTTTGGATGCTTAGTTAAAGATTACTGGAAAATTGAAGGTGGCCAAACCCAATGGAATTTTTCTAATAATTTGAAAAATTTAATGGCATATCCAACAGAGTTGCTCTTTCAGAAATGATCAAAATCATCAGCAATCACAGGTTCATTGGAAGGTTTAGGCAGGACAGTCTCATTTGGACGGCTAATCCCATTGGCAACTACATTGTTAAATCAAGATTTCAATTGATGGATGATTTTCAAAATACTGATTTGAATTGGAGCAACATTTGGGTGCAAAACATCATTCCCAAAATCAACTTCTTTTGGTGGGCTATTTGCCAAAGGAAAATTTTGACCATTGATAATTTGAAAGAAAGGGCTTCCAATTGGCTAATAGACATATCTTGTGTAAACAAAGTGAGGAAAGCATCAACCACCTTTTGATTGAATGCCCTTATGCTTGGAGGACTAAACAGTGGATTCTGGAGAAATTCAATATCCCTTGGGTCTGGCAAGCTGATGTCAAACAAATTACTAAAAGTCAACCAGATGTCAAACAAATTAAACACCCCCTTATCAAAAAATTATGGAATCAGTCTCTGGCTCATGTGGGTTGGGGTATATGGAAAGAAGGGAATAATAGAATATTCAAGAATCAAACTAAACCTTGGAAGGTGACTGTAGACAAGATAATACATAACATTGTTGTAAATGTCAAGATTACTAATCTAAAAATACTCAAATTGAACCCTACTAACTTGGAAGAACAGATTGCTAAGAAATGGGGCCTTCACGATAAATTGGAAAAAGGGAATTTCACTAAGACTATGCAAAGGAAAAGCACCAAATGGACCCCCCTTGAGCCTGGATGGCACAAACTCAACTTTGATGGCTTGGTGAAGGGTAACCCAGGGCAGGTGGGAGGGGGTGGACTGATAAAAAAACAACAGAGGACAAGCCATTGGAGCATTCTCTGAGAACCTTGGATGTCAAACCAATAATTATGCCGAAGCCTCGGCAACTCTTTAGGGGATAATCTTGGCTAAAAACAAAGGCATAAGTAAAATTATCATAGAAGGGGATTCTAAAAACATAATAAACATTATAAATTCTAATACCACCCCCTATTGGTCCTATAGGGACATCACTGAAGAAATTAAAGACATTCTAAGGACGTTTGAAGGTGTTAAAGCCAAACATATCTTTAGAGAAGGAAATTCTTCAGTGGACCTCCTAGCAAATTTAGGGGGCTAGATTGAAGGGATTAAACTGTGAGAAGATTTTAATACTATACCTCATAATATTAGAATCAAAATCAATGAAGAAGCGACTCAAAATAATTAGGATTCTACCGGCTATCGTCCTTTGTCATATGGTTGCCACGAGCGGAGGGGATGGTTTGAATTGGAGCAATAATGGTAAGATGATATGGAGGCTAGCTCGCCCAAATTCATCTCATTTTATGATAGTGGGCATTGAATTAAGGAGAGATAAACAAGATGCAACAAAGTGTATTGCCATTTCTCTGAGTAACAAAATGGGACGAGATTTGATAAGAATCGAGCTGTCTAATTTTGAGAATGTTCGCATTAATACGGAGGGGTGGGAAATCCTGAGGAGGGGTAATCTTACTGTAATGTCCCCATTTTCGGAGTAGTCACCATTGGAGAGCAAATGTGTTGGTTTTCACACTCCGGGATTTTTGGAGGGAGGATCGAGGTTTGGAGATGTCTTGGTATATTTTTCTGATGACATTGATGTGATCCTTTCATTTGATATGTTTTTCTTGCTATGGGAGCAAACCATGTTGAGTATGGAAACTTGTCATGTAAAGGGGATTTACCATGTGATGATTTTGCTAACATCTAATGCCACCTTGAGGATGGATAAGGGAAAATGTTTGGATCATGTGTATACGCCATCTTTATGGAGATTCTCTTGATGCACTATTGACTTGGGACGATGTATGAAGGAGAGAAATAAACAATAAAATAATATCTATTGCTTGGTGCTTGGAGGGAGATAGTTTAGGCAAAATTCATATCTTTAATTTGAATTTTTCTTGGCGCTCATGTAACTTGATTCTGGTCGGCCCTCTGGGAGGGAAAAGATTATTAAAAATAAAAGGTACTCTTCTCTAGGTCGGCCAGGAGGAAAATGGGATAAGTCATGTATTTATACAAGATCATTTGGTGGCATTTATCATCATTCAATCATTCATTCACACATCATTTGGAGGTTATCTCTTGGAGAAGGACTTGAGACGAAAACCTTGAGTTCTTAGGAGTTGGACGAAACCCTAGCTCTTTCCTTTGGAGGATTCCGTGATGGGAATTCACTTGTGCATCATTGATATTTTGTGGAAAGAAGAGTAGAATTATAAATCAGATTAGAGATCATCATTGGAGGCACTTCCTTGGCTTGGATTGATCATCATTTGTGAGAAGATTGCCCTAGAGTGGAGCGCTACCCATTGGAGGAAGATTATTGGCATTTTTGGGAGTTGTATTGCAGATTAGGGTTTGAGAAGAGCAGAAATCTATTGCAGCAGCAGAGCAGACCTGATTTGCCCTAGTTTGGAGATCTCATTGGTGGATTTGTGTCATCTTACCTAGGGTTTAATCCTACTTCTTGAGTGCAACCTTTGGAGAAGCGATTATTGGAGTTGTTGGCTTCTTGTGACATCATTTGCATCATTCTTTGGAGCAACAAACATCTCAGACCTGAGCGCACCCTTTTGGAGCAGATTTCCTTTGTTTTGGAGAGTTGAAGACCTAGGGTTTGATGCCCTAATTGGAGCAGCATTCATTGGAGATCTTTTCCCTTTCATTTGAAGGTCATTTTGCTAATATTATTGGTATGTACAACCCTTAGGGTTAGGGCAGAACATTGCTGGGCATGTTTGTCATGTTTGCCCTATATTTGTTGATGTATTGAAGACTTGTAAAACTCAGATTTTGTAGCAGCAGACTTCTGATTTCAATTTCAGTCATTTGTGTTGGATAAGTGAAGTGGATTTGTTGATCATTTGATGGTGAAATGCAAGTATATTATGGTTGATCATGTTTATGGTGAAATTATGATGTTTTGAGATGTTTTATAGGCTGCCCTAGATGTTTGTTCAAATCTGATTTTTACTTCAGAAAAGAGGGTTTGAGCAGAAAATTAATTTAGATATTTTGGAAAGTCCGTAAATCCAAAATTGTCCAAAATATCCTATTTCGGGATATTACACTTACTTCCTACATTGAAGCAATGAATGGACATGACATTGTGTTGTCCAGAGAATTCACCAAATCCTGGAAAGCTGGCATGGTTTACATAAGGGGTATCTCCTTCAACGCTCAAAGAGTTAATTGCCATGGCGAATGGACTCCGGATGGAGGGGGGACACTTGCAAAAAAAATCAAGGGCCATAATCATGAGGCTATGAAGAAATTCCTCAGGAGGGGTGAAAAGGTGGAGAGACTTCATAATGGGTTTAACAAGGAAGATCTTCCGAGTGTTTGGAAGATAGTGGCAAAAGTTCTAATGCGATACATCACACTGGAGGGAAGGTACAAGCGTTTCTATTCTTACTTTTTCCCTATGTTAAATCATCAAAGGCATGGTCTCAAATTGAATTTTGCCTTTTGGATTTTTAGTTCCCTCGAGGATTCAATCCTCCAGGTGATTATTGACAAAAAAGAGCTTCCCCTGCATCAGGGGTTAATCTACTGGCTCTACTACTTCTAGTTGGCTCGTACCCCGACCCTGCTTCTCATCCCCATAATCTATAATTGTCACTGGTCCCCCATCACTCCTCGTCAAGCCCCACTCTTAAAACGTTAAAAGTCACGATGTAAGAGAAAAACAATCTCCTCCGAGGGTTAAAATCCTTATCCCCTCAGCCCATTAGATTGATATCCCATCTAATGTTGACACTTCTCACCCTCAGGTTGCCAATGACAAAGGTAAGGCAGTGGCTTCTTCAGATCTTGAAGGCTCTTCCCCTCCTCTTAGCCCTCCTCGGCCTGGTAAAACACTACACAATATTCACCTTGGGTACAAGGGTAAGAAGAATCATGGTCAGCAGAAAGAAAACCCCCATTTGGCGGCTTCCCTTGGTCCTTCCCATCCGACACCCACCATACTGATAGTGACCCCGATGGAGGACCCCTTTCTCACCCCGCCTATGCCTAACGTGTAATGTCCCCTTCTAGACACATGGTTAGTCCATCATAGAGTTCCTGTGGACTAACAGCGTGGTTAGGGAATTGTGGTTGTTTTGGCTTTGGAGGTTTGTGTCAGTGGACTTGTGGTTCGGATTCGGTGGATCTAGTTGGCACCTTCTTAGAGGCTCAGTTTTGCTTTTGGTTAGTACTTACTATTTTTAGTAAGTCCGGGGTTAGTGTCGGTTCGGCATTTTCAGAGTGGCATCGGATTCTTCTTGTCGAGGGCTTTCCGACGAGCTATACATCTCTTATTTCCGGCACCGTCTTCATATTTATTTTAAAGTTCGAAGATTTATTAATGATATATTAATATGGACTTTATTATATTTGTGCAGAAGTGGCTTAAGGGGAAATGAAGACATAACTTTAAGTTGTGACCATGGGCACCCTTCCCTAGGGAAATAAAAGTGTTTTTAAAAAGTTATTTTCCCTCCTTAATGCCAAATGCCCATCTTGGAGGGGAAATAAAAAGAGGTTTTGGAGCTCATTTGGATTATGCTTGCTTTTTGATATTTTCTCTTTGGATCTCTGCTAGGGTTTGAGAGTTTGAGCAATTCGAACTAGGCTTTTGGAGATGGAAACCTCCATTAGTGACGGTATTCTACAAATGTGCAATACCACCCAAAGGTGCCATTGATGGTGAATGCATTCAGTGTTCACAGTTGTGCTGAAATGGAGTCCGACGGATAAGTTATTTAGAGATTGTTGAGCATATCTTTGTAGTTTATTGGAGCATTGTGTTTGCAGATTGGAATGAGGGTGTATTGACTGATTAGAGCAGATTATATTGGGGTTTTGGGACTGCTGCAACTTTCCTTTGCTGGCCGTACACTCTAGAGCAGGCCGTACATCTTGAAGTAGCCCATTTTGAGTGGATTCCGGCATTCATTCACTCCTAGTTTGGTCGTTCAGCCTTGGAGGACATTTCAGACTGTATACAGAGCAGATTCAAGGTGATTTCAGTATTATATGTTGCAGATTTCTCACAGCCATGGCCGTACCTCCCCAGTGACGTGGGGGTCTTGGAATGTCATTTCGCCTTGTGGGTATCTCATATTATGCATTGTTAGAGGCGTTTGGAGCCTATTTGTATTGCTGATACCATTTGTATGCTCATCTTTGTATTTCTGGTGAGATTGGAGTAATTTCTAGCCATACCCATTGCTGGTCCGGCTACAGTTGTATGAAGTTGCAAATCTCAACATGGGTATGTGATAGTAATTCATTATTGGCCATTTTACTATCTGGGTAGTCAATAGTTTCTTCATATTCTTTGTATATTTTCTGGGTTTTGGTTATTTTCTCTATATTGTATGCTTCGACAACACATCTGCAGGAAAACTGAAAACCCTTTTTGCATTCTTCTATCAGTTCTGAAAGACCACAATAAAAATTAAAAAATAACACATAAAAAGAACTTTAAAAAATTACAAACAAGGACGACACATTACAGTGGTATCAGAGCAGTGATCTTGCCATCCTATGAGGTTGAAAATAGACCTGCAGAAGTGAGAATGAGACATGCAGCCGGGTGTTGATAGATATTATTTTAGATAGAGACAAGGTGAGAAATTTGCAGAGAACTTAGAATCCGCAGTTAGTAGAACCAGAGCATCTAGTGCCACAAACAGATCCATTTGATACCGATACAGAGGTTGTAGTTGCTGAGGAGCAACCAGTGGTATTTTATAGTGAGGAAGATCTCGAAGTTCCTAAAATAGATCCTTTTCCGGTGTGCTTCTAGAACATCCTGAAGACATGGGAGACAGGGAGATTGGAGAGCCTAGCACCAGAGATATCCTTAGTGATTTGGCTAGAGGATAGCAACAGATCGTTGCTAGTTTGGACATGTCCCAATTGGCACTCACACGGCTTCTTGGCCGATTATTTCTTGAGTTGGAGGATGAGGAGAATGGGGACTGGAATAGATACCGGAATGATAGGAACGGAGACAGGAATGACAGGGATAGAGACAGGAATGAGGAGGATAGACGTAGAGACCGAGGTCATGGAGACCAAGGTAATGGAGACCAGATTGGTGACAGAAACAATGGGGATAGAAATAGACACAGAGATCATGATGGAGAGGCTTCGGTGAATAACCGGGGTGCTACACAGCTCACAACTGCAGATAGACCAGGCATTCCTATCTTTATACCGAGGGACGAGATGCCCGAAAGGGATGCTACACAGTTGGGGTTTTAGGAGATCTTTAGAGATTGGCAGGCTTCTAGTGCGGAGTTTAGAGCTAAGATGACTTTCAGAGACTATTCAGATCTCCGGATGAGACACAGACCCAGAGGGGGTAACAGGCAACAGAATAATGAGCTACAGAAGAAAGTTAGTAAGATGACTTTACCCTACTTTGATGGTTCAGGGAAAACTTCAGCAAGAGCTTGGGTCCAAAAGTTGGACAGTTACCTACAAATCAGCCCCATGCCAGAGACTAATGCCATCACCTATGCGGCCTTACATCTGGAGGGCAGCGCACACAAGTGGTGGAGTAATGGGAAGGTAACTTTGGGACATGACTAGATCACATCTTATGTAGAGTTCACAGCCAGACTCATAGATAAGTTCGACAAGAAGGACCTTGAATTGCAATTCAAGGAGTTGGCACAGTTGAGACAGAGTGGATCAGTGGACTCGTACATTTCAGAGTTCCAAGATCTTTCAGTCATGGTTTCAGATATATCAGAGAGGAGGTTGATCATGCTCTTTGTTGATGGGTTGTCTGATCCCCTAAGAGGATGGGTGAAGGGTTTAGATCCTATGACATTGCAGGAGGCCATGAAGAAGGCCCGTGATATGGAGTCGTTCACATGGAGTAAATTTCAGAATAAAAACTTTCAGCATAGGAGAGATAGGAGACCTTTCCACAGGGACTCAGGACACCAGCCACATAAGAGTTCTTCCAGGTTAGATAATGATCAGCTGAATGACCTCAGGAGGAAGAAGCTTTGTTTTCACTGCAGAGAGCCTTGGGGTCCTAAGCACAAGTGTGCTGCCCAAGGAAAGGCAAAACAAATTGAGTACTTTTTAGCAGATGAATCTGTGGAGTTGGACACACATTCAGAGCAACATACAGAGGATGACGATTCAGGGACATATGTTGTATTTGAAGTTCCAGGTAAGGATGAGGATACCTCCCTACCCACAACCCATATTTCTAGCATCCAGAGAGGGGTCATTCAAGATCCGAGGACTATTGTCTGGATAGAGGTGCATTACTTTGCTAGATACAAGTGCCACTCATAACTTCATTGATGAGGGCTTGGTTGCTAAGAGGGGGTTGAAGACAGAGGAGTTTTCAGGTTTCAGAGTGAAGGTAGCAGATGGCTTCGTACTCACTTGCACTAGGAGGATCCCTAGCTTGACCATCTAGCTAAATAACTACACTTTCTAGTCAGAGTTTTATGTTGTTAGCATGGGTGACATGGATGTGGTGTTGGGTATGAAGTGGTTACATGAGATAGGAGAGTTCACTCTCAACTTGAGGACCATGGAGATGAAATTTGAGGTGAACAGGGTTAGACATGTGCTCAGAGGCATTTTAGATGGTGGATTGAGGTGTATTTCTCTCAGGCGGATGGAGAGATTGATTCGCCATGATCAGGTGCAATGGGCGGCATAAGTGATGATGATGCCCGCAGTTTCAGAGCAACAGAAGTGTGAGTATCCACCTGACATACAGGCTCTTCTAACTGAACACACCAAAGTGTTTAGTGATATGCCACTAGGTATACCCTCGGACAAGGGAATAGAGCATGTGATCGGGTTGGAGGAGGGTGCAAAGCCCGTAATTACTATTCCATATAGGCACCCCAAAAGGTATAAGGATGAAATCAAGAAAGCTATCAAAGAGCTTCTCGCTATGGGACACATAAGGCTGAGTAAGAGTCCATTCGCATCATCAGTTGTGTTAGGAAAGAAAAAGGATGGGACTCTTAGGATGTGCATTGATTACAAGGAACTCAATAAGAAAACAATTAAGAATAGGTATCCCATACCCAGGATAGATGAGTTGATTGATGAGTTGCACGGGGCCTGTTACTTCTCCAAGATAGATTTGAGATCTGGGTACCATCAGATTCGGGTCCGAGATGAGGATGTGGAGAAGACAACATTCAGGTGTCATTATGGGCACTTTGAGTTCCTGGTCATGCCATTCAGCTTGACTAATGCACCGGCCACTTTCTACTCTTGCATGAACAGAGTTTTCCGAGAGCAGTTGAGGAGGTTTGTTCTGATATTCTTTGATGATATTTTGATTTACAACAAGACATGGGAAGAGCACTTGAAACACATTGACATTGTGTTGAGCATTTTGGAGAGAGAGTCTTTATATGCTAAGATGTCAAAGTGAGTTTGGGATGACTGAGTTGTTATACTTGGGTCACATTATCAGTGCTGGTAGCGTGAAGGTAGACTTGAAGAAGATTCAGGCAATAGTGGACTGGGCACCACCTAAGAATCTCACCCAGCTGAAGGAATTCTTGGGTTTATGTGGATATTACCACAGGTTCGTGAAGGGGTTTTCTCAGTTAGCTGCACCCCTCACAGATTTGACTCGTAAGGATGCATTCAGTTGGACAGGGGTACCCAGGAGTGCTTTGACGGATTTAAGTAGATTATGAGTATGTGCCCTGTATTGGCCATACCAAATTTCAGCAAGCCCTTCGAGTTGCAGTGTGATGCCTCAGGAGAAGGCATTGGTGCGGTAATTATGTAGGATAAGCACCCCATAGCATTTGAGAGCAAGAAGTTGAGGGGTGTAGAATGCAGCTACAACATATATGACAGGGAGATGTTAGCCATAATGCATGCATTGGCTAAGTTCAGACAGTACTTGGTGGGCAGCAAATTTGTGGCCAAGACAGATCACAACAGTCTAAAACATTTCCTTGGACAGAAGGACCTAAACGAGAGGCAATAGAAGTGGGTCAGCAAGCTACAGGCCTACGACTTTGATATTGTATATGTCAAAGGTAAGAAGAATGTTGTTGCCGATGCTTTATCCAGGAGGCCCCATTTGTGTGCACTAGGTGCCATTGTAGATGATTGGAGAGAGATGATATCAACTGAGTATGCTAAGGATGCATGGGCTACTGGAGTAATTGATGGCACCAGTAAGGATGACAGGTACACAGTGGTAAATGATTTAATCATTTACAAGGACAGGATCTTTTTGGTGTCAGGATCACAGATGAAGCAGAAAGTTTTGAGGGCATTCCATGACTTGTCGATGGCAAAACACCCGGGATACATCAAAACTTATAGGCAGATTAAAGAGAGGTTCACCTGGAAGGGCCTCAAGACAGAGGTGATGCAGTATGTGAGAGAGTGCCCAATATGCCAGCAAAACAAACAAGAGCACTCATTTCTAGGAGGATTATTGCAGCCCCCTGCCCATTCTTGAGAGGAAATGGGATAGCATTTCGATGGACTTTATCACAGGGTTACCAAAGGTCTAAGACAGGGATTGCATTTTCGTGGTAGTGGACAGATTGACAAAGTATGCACATTTCTTTGCCATCCCTACCACTTTCACTATAGCACAAGTAGTAGACTTGTTCTTTCACGAGGTATTTCGACTCCATGGGTTGCCTCGTAACATTGTCAATGATAGGGACAGTAGGTTCCTCAACAACTTTTGGTAGGAGCTCTTCAGGTTGACAGGAACAGAGCTCACACCCAGCACGAGTTACCACCCCTAGATAGATGGACAGATAGAGATTGTTAATAAATGGGTGGAAGGATACCTCTGTAATTATGTTTCAGGGCAGTAGAAGGCATGGGTTAAGTGGCTTCATATGGGGGAGTACTGCCACAATTCCACATACCACATGTCTATTCAGATGTCACCATTTATGGCCCTGTATGGGTATGAGGCACCGAGCTTTGTTGATTTGTTGTTTGGTGATAGCAGAGTGCCGAAGGCCAAAGACCTTCTCCAGGAGAGTCAGGATATCATGAGGTCTATGAAGGAGAATATACAGAAGGCTCAGAATCGACAGAAACAGTATGCAGATCAACAGAGGACTGAGCTATCTTTTGAGGTTGGTGACATGGTGTATCTCATGTTGCAGCCCTATAGACAGTCCACTCTCAAGAAGAGTGGGGCAGAGAAGTTGAAGCCACGGTACTATGGACCTTTCAGGATCTCCAAGAGAATTGGAGAAGTGGCTTATGAGTTGGAACTTCCAGCAGGTAGCAGGGTACACAATGTATTCCATGTATCTCGCCTTAAGAAGGCGTTGGGGCATAATGTGACACCATTAGCAGAGTTGCCTCCTCTTGATGAAGAGGGAAAGTTGATATTGGTACCCGAGGCCATAATTGACACCAGGGAGCGTAATCTAAGGAGGATTATTAGAGAGTACCTGGTTAAATGGAAGAACTTGCTCGTTGAGGATGCTACTTGGGAGAGAGCAGATTCTAGAGCATCCTGATCTGAGATTGCTTGAGGCAAGCAATCTTAGGGAGGGTGGACTGTAATGTTCCCTTCTAGACACATGGTTAGTCCATCATAGAGTTCTTGTGGACTAACATCGTGGTTAGGGAATTGTGGTTGTTTTGGCTTTGGAGGTTTGTGTCGGTGGAGGACTTGTGGTTTGGATTCGGTGGATCCAGTTGGCACGTTCTTAGAGGCTCAGTTTTGCTCTTGGTTAGTACTTACTATTTTTAGTAAGTCCGAGGTCAGTGTCAGTTCGGCATTTTCAGAGTGGCATCGGATTCGTCTCGTCAAGGGCTTTCCGACGAGCTATACATCTCTTATTTCCGGCACCATCTTCATATTTATTTTAAAGTCTGAAGATTTATTAATGATATATTAATATGGACTTTATTATATTTGTGCAGAAGTGACTTAAGGGGAATGAAGACATAACTTTAAGTTGTGACCATGGGCACCCTTCCCTAGGGAAATAAAAGTGTTTTTAAAAAGTTAATTTCCCTCCTTAATGCCAAATGCCCATCTTGGAGGGGAAATAAAAAAAGGTTTTGGAGCTCATTTGGATTATGCTTGCTTTTTGATATTTTCTGTTTGGAGCTTTACTAGGGTTTGAGAGTTTGAGCAATTTGAACCAGGCTTTTGGAGACGAAAACCTCCATTAGTGATGGCATTCTACAGGTGTGCAATACCACCCAAAGGTGCCATTGATAGTGAATGCATTCAGTGTTCACAGTTGTGCTAAAATGGAGTCCGACGGATAAGTTATTTAGAGATTGTTGAGCATATCTTTGTAGTTTATTGGAGCATTGTGTTTGCAGATTGGAACGAAGGTGTATTAACTAATTAGAGCAGATTATATTGGGGTTTTGGGACTGCTGCAACTTTCCTTTGCTGGCTATACACTCTAGAGTAGGCCGTACATCTTGAAGTAGTCCATTTTGAGTGGATTCCGGCATTCATTCACTCCTAGTTTGGTCGTTTAGCCTTGGAGGACATTTCAGACTGTATACAGAGCAGATTCAAGGTGATTTCAGTATTATATGTTGCAGATTTCTCACACAGCCTTGGCCATACCTCCCCAGGAGTGATGTGGGGGTCTTGGAATGCCATTTCGCCTTGTGGGTATCTCATATTATGCATTGTTAGAGGCGTTTGGAGCCTATTTGTATTGCTGATACCATTTGTATGCTCATCTTTGTATTTCTGTTGAGATTGGAGTAATTTCCAGCCATACCCATTGCTAGTTCGGCTACAACTATTGTATGAAGTTGCAAATCTCAACATGGGTATGTGATAGTAATTCATTATTGGCCATTTTACTATTTGGGTAGTCAATAGTTTCTTCATATTCTTTGTATATTTTGTAGGTTTTGGTTATTTGCTCTATATTGTATGCTCCGACAACACATCTGCAGGAAAACTGAAAACCCCTTCTGCATTCTTCTGTCTAGTTCTGAAAGACCACAATAAAAATTAAAAATAACACATAAAAAGAACTTTAAAAAATTACAAACAGGTACGGCACATTACATACCGAGCCCTCTGTAAAACCTCCCATTGATCCTCAACCGACCCATAGTAAGTTTGGCAACAATATTCCCATCTTTAGCTCTTGCACTGCATTGGAGGATAAGGTTAACAAGCTACAGGAAAGCCTCATTCTTCATAACAATGTGATGAAATGGCAGCTTTCCCAGACGCACGTAGCAAAAGTTGAGATTCAACAGATGGAAAAAGATCACTACAACCAAAATTTGTAGTGGAATAGGGAAGAGGTGGAGAAAGATATCTGGAAGGAGGTTTAAGAAGTTTGCTAGCACTTTAGAAAATGGGAAGCCCATGAGCAGAACATAGATGAACTGAAGAAAAATGTAATGTCCCCTTTTAGGATATTCCTGATTTCTTACTTGCACACAATAATATCACTAGAAAGGGACATTAGAAATATTAAAGATCAATAAATTAGATAATGATCAGTTCATAGCTGTAATGTTCCTAATAAGAATTGTATTAATTTTATCCTAAACTATCAACTTTCCAAGCAAACAATGGATTTAGAGAGTACCTGAGCCTGACTTAATCCCTGCATCAACAAGCAAATTAGTTAGCTTAATTAAATCTTACCTTGGGAAGCTCAACCATGGGGAGCATGGACTAGAGTGACTCGATGGGTGTAATTAATCTTCCTAGATCCCAGGGTGGCTATACCATCCCTCCCTAGTACTCATGTGGCACATGCCATTCATATGAGGTGTCCTCCTTATGTGGCGCATGCCATTCATATAAGAAGCCCTCGATCTAATGTGGTGCATGCCATTCATAATAGATCGCCTCGGCCTCATGTGGCACGTGCCATTCATATGAGGTCGCTCCGGACGCATGTGGCGCATGCCATTCATATGAAGTCCGTTATCCTCATCTGGTCATCTTTTCCATTTCCCATGATTGCTCTCCCTATATTGTCATACCATGATAGGAGAGTGAGGTTACGAAGGTGTCCTGGTAGCTAGTCTCTAAGCCCAGAGGCAGTATCCTTACTACCGAAGGCAGTACCCCTCTGGCCCATGTGGGCTCATTACGCCCCCCCGGGTGGCGTACCTAGAAGAGAGCCCTCACGCCGTTCCCCTTTGCAATTCTCCTTCTCCATCATGGTCAAGGTGTGTGCGGAATGAAGTAATCAAATTCACATCAATAATAACTTATGAACATAAACCATTAGCCATATTGATATTATACTCCCATATGAGTATCCTACCAAAATTGGATTAATGGATCCTTCTTCAATTGAATGCCTTTTTCATATCTTGATTGCCGATTTGTATATATATGCTCCTCTCCTTTATGCTTAATCATATATAACTAGAAATGTCTTTGATTTCAGAATATAAATATTTCTAACTTAGAAAAATATATATATTATTCCCTATAAACATATATCTCTTTCCTTCCTTATTCCCAGGAATATATATATCCCAGATTTATATCTTTTAACTCAAAAGTATTATTTTCATTTGCTATAAAAACATATATCCTTTTTCTCTTTATGCAGATCTATATATTAGTTTCTGAGTATTATATTTATTCTCTATTCTCCTATATCCTCACTGCACCTTATCTTTCCATACATTTATCCTTTGCTCCTATAGAAGACACCCTTTAGAAGAGTGATGACTCTTCAAAGGGTCATATATATTGACCGTAGCTTTTGAAACTACACTTAATATTCCTCATTTTAATCGCTGCTTGTATTATGTAGCAGCCGCTGCCTTAACAATGCTTGTTATAAGGTAATAAAATTGATTTTAATCTCTGCTAGTTATTTAGTTTGCAAGGATACATAATGATACATTAGTAATGTTGCCTTTTTATTTATTAATGTGATTGCTGGGTGTTTCTTATCTTATTCGCTGCCTTATATTAATCTTTTGTAAAGTGTACGCCACCCAATATGGAATCAGCCCCCTCTTATAGTTACTTTTAATATATATATAATTTAATAATTAATTAATTAATAATGATTACTTTATAATATTTAATTTATAATAATTAATAATAATTACTTATAATATTTAATTTATATTTATTCTTATATAATATAATAATATATATTATAATAATATTTAAATTATAAATATTTATATTTATATTTATATATTTGTTATTTACATTTAATATATTATATATTATATTTTAATTATATTAATTTATAATATTAGTTTAGGATATATATATGTTCTATATTATTTAATCAATTTGCAATCTTTTAATGCCATTCATATCTTCAATTTGAATGAATAATGTATAATTGATTCAATTATAAATCATTAGTATAGGGACATGACAAAAAGCCAAGAAACAATAAAAGGTAACATCTGAGATAGTTGCTTTCAGTAGAGAAAGTATCAAAAATTCTGCATTCTCCAATCTAAGTTGGAAAAGAGGAAAGGAAAGAATTTGGACAATAGTGAAATTGTGTTACAAGAAGGACTAGCCAATAGAACTAGAGCCAAGAGACTGAAGGTTAAAGGCAAGCCCAAAGAAGTGGAGGAAAGTCTGGAGGAGGTTACTTTCATTGAAAAACTCAACTTTCTTGATCGTGAGTGGCAGGCAATAAGTGGACTCAAGAAGCTTGCTGATCAGTAGTTGTTTTCTTTGTTCTGGTCCTCTGTTGTTCTTGTGCTGGTTTTGATGTTTTTTGCTGGTCTTGCTGGTGTTCATTATTTTGTTGTTCTTTGGATCTAATGCTTGGTAGTCTCATCTTGAATGACTTGTTTCTTGGTGGGTTTAAGGATCACATCCAACATGCAGTTCATATGTTTAGGACTACTTCTATATCTGATTCTTTTGTCCTAGCATGCAGGGTAGAGAAGTTTTTAGCTCCTAGAAGGCGGGGGGTTCACTGGCATAAGAGAGAAGAGCTTTTTAGCATAACAATGCCCTCAACCCACTAGATTGACTCCTCAACAAATTAAAGAAAAAAGGGGCAAAAGGGTTATGTTTTAATTGTAATAGTAAATATAGTGGAGGACATAAATGTGTTGAAAAGATATTGTTCTACATTGAAGGGCCAAGCGAGGAAGAAGATGATGAAGAAGAAATATTAGAGTTTGGCAATGAGACAGATGAGGAATTAGGAGATATCCAACCAACCATTTCTTGTCATGCACTTTTTGGCATTAGCACCCCACAAACTCTCAAGGTAGTGGGTTTCTTGAAGAAAGAGAGTAACAGTTTTGATACTTAGGAAGCACTTACAACTTCAACAACAAAAAGTTGACTACTTGTCTGAATTGTTTTATCTATCCAACTCTAGAGTTTTAGATCATGATTGCAGATGGGGGTACTGTTAGTTGTTTGAGGAAGTGCCATAGCATTAAATTGTCTATGGGAGATTATCGACTTGATTGCTCGAAGTTTGCCATCTCCATGGGTGCAACAAATATTGTGTTGGGAGTATAGTGACTTACTACATTGGGGACAACTGAGATGAACTTCTAGGAGCTATTCATGTGTTTTCACTCAGAGGGAAGGATAATAGAATTGATGTAACATACTATCCTACTTTCTTACCCATAAATTTGATTGGTTTATTTTCACATTCTACTTATATGTTCATCAAACCCTCTAAGTTAGAAATTTGATTACATAATTTTAAAGAAAGTCGTCTTAAACTAATTAGCTTAATTAATCCATAGCTCTTCACTTTAATTTAATAATTTATTTACAAGAATTTGTAATAGCAAAACCATTGCATAAAATTATAATCATAAGGTAGCATTTAAAACGTTTTATTTTTAAAACCCACCAAGTACATATATGAGACACATATCATCTCATTGATAAAATCATTAATAGTTTTGGATTAACCAACTATTACAACTGGTAAAGAATACAATTTGATTAGTACTTGAAATCTGCTTCTTCTTTGGATTTGATCTGGGAGAGAATCACATCATTGTGCTTTAACCACCAACTGTGAAGCTATTAGGCATCCCCGTACTTCACCATCAATGGTGAACCCGTCCCTCGTGCAAAGGCAATAGAAAAACGGAGCCACTTGGAATGTAGAGAATCTTATGCTACTATGTTCAACTTATCACACACACTATACATTGCATATGATTCTAGAACATATATGAACAATTTATGAAATAAAATTTTCAATTAAGAAATAAACATTTCAATATACTTTGGCCAAAGATTTATCTATAGCCGTTCACCCATGCACTATAGCTCATCCACTAGGCAATTAAATAATGGAAACATATAATCTAACTACCCTTGAATGAGAATACTGTTCATAAGCACCTATTCACTCATCTAGTAATCTCGATCCTTATCTGTAACAAAATTTTAAATTATTTATTAAATTTTGCTATTGTAAAACTTTCCAATAACAATTATTTGTAATGCAATCTTTATCTACATTCAAACAAACCATAAATTCAAATAATTGCAGTGGTCTAACATTCACAAATAAAAATGCATTTCCAACTTGTAAGATGCTACCCCAAATTTTTTTCAAAAATAATGAACAATGATATGACAGTGTTAGCATCAATTGCATAAAACCAACTAAATGCCTCACACTTTTTGATCACCCAAATCCTAGGATGGGCAAGGTGAGAGCATATAATGATTGGCTTACAATGAGCAACTATGCAACAAGGAATTACAATTCATCCGCTGCGGCGGGCATCCACAAACTGTGGGGATTCACCACTTTCAGTGGGTAAAGAACAAGAAAGAAGATTACAAAGCTATCCACTTGTTCAGTGGGAATACTCCACTTATTCAGTGGGTGAGAGCAAAAAGAAAGGTTCTTTATCCACACCAGCGGTAACCATCCAGGGGTCCTTTTATGATTGCATTAAGTAAGGAGTACAATGAATTCAAATATTGTAATAATCAGTGAACCATTATTAGAGCTTGTTAATGTACCAATGAAGATCTTGAAGTAGAGACCATACCATGCATAACATCTGTAATGTCCCCTTTCTTGTGGAAACACTTAAACCTGAATCTACATTCAAAATGATTCTCAAGGAGACATTAGAAATGTTAGAGATCAATAAATTTCAATGATAAGATCAAATAAGATCAATGATAATATAATTATATCATTCCTTGTTGACGGATTATTTATTTCACAATTGTTACTTATTATTGATAACTATTCTATAATACATTCCATAATTCAACATTCATATTTCTTATTATTTTCCCTCATGGAACTAGGCTTTACGTGTATAGGGCGCGCTGAAACCATCTTTTGACCCAGCCTACGGGAGACTTTGTCCCAGCCTGCGGGCCTTAATACGGATGGAATTACTTCGTCTCTCCCCACAATACCTAACATTCCTTTAAGGATGAAGTAATAGAGAAATATAGAAGTAATAATCTAAATTCATCTTTCCATATCATCTACTTTCTAATCCTTAACCATGGATGGGGAATTATTTGTCTAGGGCGCGTTGAACCCTCTCCAATGCATCGTGAATGGAATTACTCCGCCTTTCCCTAGCATCCTTGTTTAGGGCGCGTTAAACCCTCTCCAATGCATCGTGATAGAATTACCCCGCCACTCCCTAACACGATCACTTATCATATGGTTATAGGAAATAGAAGTGATGAGATGGTTATGCCATCACTCATCAAGTTTCATTATATATATATATATATATATATATATATATATATATATATATGTTTGTATACTTGTGTAATACTAATGATGTGATTGACATATATATAGATCTATTCTTAATTTTATATATATATATATATGTGTGTGTGTGTGTGTAGATCTATTTCAGATTATGCATAAATCTTACATTTTCTGTATTTACTATTTACTTAACAATCAAAGATTCTTACCTTATCTGCTGTACTCTTTATTTACCTTTGTTCTTTTTGTGCAGACCTTTTATTATGCTTGCTGTTCTTATAATCACTGCTGAACTGATCGATTTACTGCTGTCTTACTTATCCTTCCAATGTTCTCCTTTTCATCTATCATTTGAATTGGGATCTTGTTCCTTTATTATGACTGGCTGATATATATTAGAAACCTACTTAACTCCAATATATTTTCTTCTATTCAGAAATTATATATTTCTTGCTCTCTTTTTGATCGATGGTTATATCCTTTTGATTTAATATTATATTTTCTTCCATGTCCTCACTACATTGAAATGATTTACATTTATATCATTGTCTCATTGTGAGACACACCCTTTCCATGTAATTTTTGACCCTTCAAAGAGATCGCACATTTTCTCACATAGGTTACCTTCTAATAACAAAACTTAAATACATTTTAAGAGGTATCTACTGCCTTAATAATAATCGCAGGTGATTTGTTTATGAATCGTTGGTATTGCTGCTGCTCATTCATAATTCTTATTGTTGTCTTCTTTAATCAAGATCGCTGCTATACCGTATCGCTGCTCTTATTAATATAATGAATAATCGCAGCCTTTATAAGTCCCAACATGTATTCATTAATGTCTTTGATTATTGTTTACTAGTTTTATTATTATCTATTAGACTTATGAAATCGGCGCAGCATATTATTAATCGCTGCCTATTTTGTAAGTATTTTAAATAAGACAAAAGTCTTATAGGAGTCTTTATAATTGTTATTATATTTATTTATATATATTTAACTATAATAGTATTTAAATTAATAATATTTATATTTATATTTTATGTTTGTATTTATTTATTATATATTATATATTATATATATTATATTATTATAATATATTTTATATTTATATTTATATAATATATAATATATAATATTTATAATAATATTTAGATTGACAATATCTATATTCTTATTTATATTTAGTATTCATAAATACAATAAATATATTATATTTTAATTATATAAAATATATATATAAAATAAGATAATTTAATATTATCATATATTGATAATTAAATATTATTATATACGTGATTATCATTCAAAGTGGCTTCTCCGTCTTATCATGATGTTTAAATCTTTAATTTAAACAATGCTTTAATATCGGGACATGACAGCCCTCCCCACTCAAGATTGCTTGTCCTCAAGCAACAAAGTTATAATGTTTTAAAATCATTAGAATCTTAATCGATCTCTTCGAAGATTTGTTTGTTAATATTTAGTATTCTCTTGTTTAAGCACACACATAGATATGCATATGTGATACGTAGGACATGAAGTATACCCCAAAATACATGCGAGGCACGAATCATACACATAAGTACACGAAGTATACACATATGAAACATATACATAGATACACGGAATATGCGAAGTATACACACACAAATATATGTGAAGCATGAATCGTACATGTGATATATGAAGTATACACGTAATACATGAAGCATCAATACACGTAAGGCCTGAAGCATACACAAGCTTATATGCTTAATACATGATACACAAAAGTATACGAAGCATGAGGCATGAACATAGTATGTAATACATGGGTATACGCACGTAATACATGAAACACATAGCATACACTTGATACACAAAGCATGAAGCATACAAAGTATACGCACGCAATACATAAGGCATGAAGCATACATGTAACACGCAAGTATATTCACGAATATGAAGTATACACATGAATACAAGTAAGTCATAAAGTGTGCGTTTGAACATACATAAGTCATGGAGTACACACATAAATCATGTAGTATACATTTGAACACACAAAGTCATGGAGTATACAGTTGAATACACGAAGTCATAAAGTATACAATTGAATACACAGTCATAGAGTATACACTCAAATACAAATACAAGTCATAGAGTATGCACTCAAATACAAATACAATCACAAGTCATAGAGTATACACTCAAATACAAATACAAGTCATAGAGTATACACTCAAATACAAATGCAAGTCATAGAGTATGCACTCATATACAAATACAAGTCATAGAGTATACACTCAAATACAAATACAATCATAGAGTATGCACTCAAATACAAATACAAGGCATAGAGTATGCACTCATATACAAATACAATCATAGAGTATACACTCAAATACAAATACAAGTCATAGAGTATACACTCAAATACAAATACAAGGCATAGAGTATGCACTCATATACAAATACAATCATAGAGTATACACTCAAATACAAATACAAGTCATAGAGTATACACTCAAATACAAATACAAGTCATAGAGTATACACTCAAATACAATTGCACAGTCATAGATCATACAATTGAATACAATTGAAAAGTTATAGAGTATACAAATACAAATACATTCATAGAGTATTCACTCAAATTCAATCATAGAGTATACACTCAATACAATTACAAAGCATAGAGTATACAAATACATTCATAGAGTATACACTCAAATACAAGTACACTCCAATAAAGTATACCGTTGGACAATTGGGAAGGGGATTCGGTGCATCCCATACTACACCATGGACCCATCCGCCATCCCAAGGTCATCAAGTATACACGAGTATGAAGCATACACACGAGTACACACAAAACATGAACATATGTTACAAAGCATACACATAAGTCGAAAAGGTAAACCTTTGAATACACTTGAATACATGTAAGGCACACACAGGATGGCAGGATGACTGCTCTGATACCACTTGTAATGTCCCCTTTCTTGTGGAAACACTTAAACCTGAATCTACATCCAAAATGATTCTCAAGGAGACATTAGAAATGTTAGAGATCAATAAATTTCAATGATAAGATCAAATAAGATCAATGATAATATAATTATATCATTCCTTGTTGACGGATTATTCATTTCACAATTGTTACTTATTATTGATAACTATTCTATAATACATTCCATAATTCAACATTCATATTTCTTATTATTTTCCCTCATGGAACTAGGCTTTACGTGTATAGGGCGTGCTGAAACCATCTTTTGACCCAGCCTACGAGAAACTTTGTCCCAGCCTACAGGCCTTAATACGGATGGAATTACTCCGCCTCTCCCCACAATACCTAACATTCCTTTAAGGATGAAGTAATAGAGAAATATAGAAGTAATAATCTAAATTCATCTTTCCATATCATCTACTTTCTAATCCTTAACCATGGATGGGGAATTATTTGTCTAGGGCGCGTTGAACCCTCTCCAATGCATCGTGAATGGAATTACTCTGCCTTTCCCTAGCATCCTTGTTTAGGGCGCGTTAAACCCTCTCCAATGCATCGTGATGGAATTACCCCGCCACTCCCTAACACGATCACTTATCATATTGCTATAGGAAATAGAAGTGATGAGATGGTTATGCCATCACTCATCAAGTTTCATTATATATATATATATATATATATATATATGTTCGT
Organism: Cunninghamia lanceolata; assembly: GCA_027924645.1. NCBI lineage: Eukaryota > Viridiplantae > Streptophyta > Pinopsida > Cupressales > Cupressaceae > Cunninghamia > Cunninghamia lanceolata. The sequence continues at coordinate 1,769,553 of BSBN01000163.1, read as the reverse complement.
ATACTTGTGTAATACTAATGATGTGATTGACATATATATAGATCTATTCTTAATTTTATATATATATATATGTGTGTGTGTGTGTGTGTGTAGATCTATTTCAGATTATGCATAAATCTTACATTTTCTGTATTTACTATTTACTTAACAATCAAAGATTCTTACCTTATCTGCTGTACTCTTTATTTACCTTTGTTCTTTTTGTGCAGACCTTTTATTATGCTTGCTGTTCTTATAATCACTGCTGAACTGATCGATTTACTGCTGTCTTACTTATCCTTCCAATGTTCTCCTTTTCATCTATCATTTGAATTGGGATCTTGTTCCTTTATTATGACTGGCTGATATATATTAGAAACCTACTTAACTCCAATATATTTTCTTCTATTCAGAAATTATATATTTCTTGCTCTCTTTTTGATCGATGGTTATATCCTTTTGATTTAATATTATATTTTCTTCCATGTCCTCACTACATTGAAATGATTTACATTTATATCATTGTCTCATTGTGAGACACACCCTTTCCATGTAATTTTTGACCCTTCAAAGAGATCGCACATTTTCTCACATAGGTTACCTTCTAATAACAAAACTTAAATACATTTTAAGAGGTATCTACTGCCTTAATAATAATCGCAGGTGATTTGTTTATGAATCGTTGGTATTGCTGCTGCTCATTCACAATTCTTATTGTTGTCTTCTTTAATCAAGATCGCTGCTATACCGTATCGCTGCTCTTATTAATATAATGAATAATCACAGCCTTTATAAGTCCCAACATGTATTCATTAATGTCTTTGATTATTGTTTACTAGTTTTATTATTATCTATTAGACTTATGAAATCGGCGCAGCATATTATTAATCGCTGCCTATTTTGTAAGTATTTTAAATAAGACAAAAGTCTTATAGGAGTCTTTATAATTGTTATTATATTTATTTATATATATTTAACTATAATAGTATTTAAATTAATAATATTTATATTTATATTTTATGTTTGTATTTATTTATTATATATTATATATTATATATATTATATTATTATAATATATTTTATATTTATATTTATATAATATATAATATATCATATTTATAATAATATTTAGATTGACAATATCTATATTCTTATTTATATTTAGTATTCATAAATACAATAAATATATTATATTTTAATTATATAAAATATATATATATAATAAGATAATTTAATATTATCATATATTGATAATTAAATATTATTATATACGTGATTATCATTCAAAGTGGCTTCTCCATCTTATCATGATGTTTAAATCTTTAATTTAAACAATGCCTTAATATCGGGACATGACAACATCATTGAACAAGACATGAATCCATTGCATTATGAAGATGATTATTGTCAAAGCTGAAGATGATCACTGCCCACACTTAAATGAAACAGAAATCAGACTGATAGAGACATGTACGGCTGCCCACTATCATAGGAAATCCACCATAACTCAGCACAAGAAGTATCCCTTCCAAACACCTCAAGTATCACTGCTAAACCACTCAAAGAACTGCATACCACAATATCAAACAAATTGACTTCTGAAAATACAAGAATGCTGACCCTCTACAGGCCCATACTGTACAGGAGTACGGACTTCATCAAGTAAATAGCCAAACTCAAACAAAACTCTGCTAAACAGTCCCAAAGGGGTCGCCTAAGCACCACAATAACACTGCAATCAACTATCAATGCAAAAGAGTTGTCAATAAATTATGATATGAATCGACCCATTTCCAGCTGGTACGACATATGCTGTACAGACATGCTCAGAAAGTCTTCAATATGTATTAAAAACATCTGCAAATACAGGAGTACAGACTTCATCAAGTAAAAAACCAAACTCAAACAAAACTCTGCTAAACAATCCCAAAGGGGTCACCTAAGCACCACAATAACACTGCAATCAACTATCAATGCAAAAGAGTTGTCAATAAATTATGATATGAATTGACCCATTTCCAGCTGGTACGGCATACGCTGTCGGACATGCTCAGAAAGTCTTCAATATGTATTAAAAACATCTGCAAATAGGCTTGAAAGAGGCATCTATAGCATACAAGGATATTGCAATAAGCTTTAGTTTCAATGTCATCAACAATAATTTCTAACATCCATCGTACCATTTCAGCTGGTACGACTATCTCAGAAAACTTCACAAATAAACAATATAATGCTAAAATCTTTCTCACACGAAAAAAACAATGGAAATCCCACACCAAAACAATATTCATGAATGCAAACAAACTTCTCAAAATTCTGGAATCTAATGAAGCTCAGTGCAACTTCTGTGTGAAGTCACCATACTCCAGCTAGGAAGGATATTGCACCATCAAAACTGGACATCTCCATGAGGGTTTTCGTCCTCAAGAAGGAAGAGTGATCCATCTGGTTTCAAACCAGCAGCATAACATTACAAAATCCAAGCATAAGTTCACAATGAGCTCACTTCTCTTTTATAGGCACTTGGGGAGTTACACAAGAAATTAATTCTTTCTGGAAAAAATACTTTTTTCCCCAGACTTATAATAAATCCATTTTAACTCCACTAAAGTGCTCACTTTTAAGTGCCTAGATAAAAGAATATATTTTTCCCTTTCCAATGAGCTATAACACTTAAATACTTATTAATTATTTTCACCCTTAGGAACCTAAGTGAAAACAATTAAAATAGCTCATTAAATATTACTTTTTGTGGAAAATCGCAAATTGCATCCAAATGCCAAATAAACTGTACCAATACACTCAGAGGGTTTAGGGATGCAAAATGATCTCTTCCGGGGAACTTTCCAAAAATAGATGGCTCCTCCAAGAATCTTGGAGAGCAATCCAAGAAGCTGAATCCACTTCAGAAAGTTGCATAAGCATCCTGACGCAATATAGAGCTCAAAACAAACATTTGATATCAACAATTCAACTAAACCAAGAACACTCCAAGAACTTTGGAGTTCTTCCAAACATGTCGGATAGCCTCCAAGGGACGAGGAACAAGCATAATGTGCACAAAAATCTACGTGCCTAAAAAGGGACATTACACAACTGTTGTAATCTATATTTTTTTTAAACTACTTTCATTTAAAATATATAATATTACACATAATAATCTAAAATAATGATCAATAAAATCATACTTATAATTTTTAGTTGTGCAGGGACTAAATCAAAATTCTTTCAAATTTGCAAGAATTAAAAATGAAGATCCATTTTAAAAAATATATGGACCTACAACAACAAATATAAAGGAATACGAAGATTGATGCAATTAAATCTAGCCTATCATTTCACTAAAAATCCAACACTAAGTTTTTAGTTTCCACAATTAAATGAAATGAATTTATAAACTAAACAATTTGGGTGTAATCTTTTTAGATTTCTACGCACTAAGTTTTTAGTTTCCATAAGCAAATAAATTAAATTTAAAAACTAATTAAATTGGGTGAAAGTTTTCTAGATTTCTACCTAAGATTCGTTGCATAAATCTTTAGATGACTTGTTATCATGAAATCCCCAACCTAAAATTTCTGCGTGGCCCTTTACAATGGAAAAATATATCAAATCTTGTTGATAGTATACTTGCATGGCCTATAAGGATGTGTATTATAACAAATCAAAATTGAATGCTTTTATTGCTGGTGTAGTCATGTGATAAGGTGTTGGGGTTTCAAAAGTTTCTCATGAAATTTTTGATGAAGAATTCGTAGATTTTGCATATGTACCCACTAAAATAAGAGAAAAAATAATAATATATATAGCTGTGCATAGCTGGGGGATGCCACACTATAACCTGAAATTTATATGATGTTTACTGAAATTCAATGCCAAGACCGTGATGGTATACAAGTTCTAACCGGATTGATATCATTTCAATCTCTTCTCTATTGTTCAACTTATTAAGGTATCTAATGACAGTGACTCATCATCAAGAAATAATATTTTCAAAGTTTCTCGTACAGCTAGACACGTAGAAAATAGATTAAAAAAGACATTCACGTTTTATAGTTTTCATCAATCAAAACATTCATGAAATTTAAACCAAATTTTTTAAAAGAAACGAACCACAAAATGAATTAAAAATGCAAAATCTACTTGTAGATTTGAACTGGCAATTCCCTTCTTCTTGTGTTCTCTAAATTTTTTATCTTTTGCCGAAAACCTCAATGCATAAAGAATTCTTCTAACTTCAAAAACCTCCATTTCTTCTTATTCTCTTCTTTTTTCTATTTTTCATTTCAATCTTATCAGCTCCTTTTTTAATTTTTATTTTTAATTTTTTTTGTTTTAAAACAAAATTGCATACTTTTAAGTTGCTAAATCATTTAAAAACAAAAATTGATAAAGATAAGAACTAAGTTGCCGGTTCTGGTGCGGGTTCAAGTGCGGGTTCGGGTTTGCGGGTTTGGCCAAAATTTTTTTGGGGGGTTGGGTTCGTTTTTTTATATATACATATATATATGCAAAAAAATTAAGTGTAGATGCAAGAATTAAGTGTAGAAAAACAAGAATAAAGTGTAGAACACCACATAGCATCATATAAATTTATAATCAACAAAACCACCATCAACTTGAATATCATAAAACATAAAACTCGAACTTCCAGTTCAATAACAAGATTCAAAATAATAATATCAAGTTCAACAATCAATTTTTATTGTTTCAATGTTAAATGACAAATGTCATCAATCATATGTTTTTGCTAAATCCTCCACATCATCATCATCATCTTGGACATTAGCAATTAGAAATTAATATGAATATTGTGTATAATCTCACCCTACTAAATTAACATGTTGATATGAATAGTTATATATATATTTGAGTAAATTGAATAAATATGTTATATTGATAATTATATAACTGTTATATGATGAAGGGGATGTGTTATAAGAGGGGAACGACGATGGGGCATCCTCCTAAGTACACCACCCCTTGAGGGGGGATTAATTAATCCCATTGGGGCCAAGGGGGTATAAAGGATACTGCTCTTGGGCTTAGGAGAGATAGCTTTCGGGTCACCCTTTGTGACTTCATCCTCCTATCATAAGCACTCTACTTCAAAGGATCTAATCATATGAGAAAAGACAAGGGATGGTAAGAGGAATGGGAAACGGAACAACGGATACCTCATTAGGTACACCACCTCATATGGATGGCATGCGCCACATGAGGCCAAGAGGGATGGTATATCCGCTCTTGGGCCTTCAAAGGAGGATCCGGGACACCCAATCAAAACCATTTCCTTCACCTCTCTTACAATTAAGTCCCTTGGGTAATAGATTTCATTTACTTGAGATGTTAATGGAAATAAGAAAATATTATTGTAAATTTGCTCTAACATGTTTTGCAGGATATTTTACTTTCTAGAGCAGAAAATTGAGAACTAGAATAGCATTTAATATACTAGGACTTTGGGGACATTACACCATCCTCGCCAGACTTAGTTTATTTTTTATGTTTTTTCAGGAAATAAGCAAAAATTGAAAATTTCGAAAAATGGCTAAGGCATGAATCCAAAAGCGCCCCTGGAGGCTAGGGGCGCCTAGGTTTTCTAGTGTTAGAATTTTTCATGTTCCAACAATGCCTCCTACCAGCCTTTTCCCGATCTTCGTCCGGCGAGAGTTCCCAGAAGTCAAAATTGCAGTCAAACGTCGTCGGATCGTTAGTTCGAGGATGGGGATGAAATCAGGATTGATAAAACTCCAAAATGCCATGATCAGTCAGCTTTTTCAGTCAACAGTGACAATTTGCCATCTTATTGAAGTTAGAGGCAGGCCATGCTGGAGTCAGAACGAATGCAAAAAGTTTCAAAAAGAAGGAAAAATTGGCTAACACTTTTGCAACTTCGCGTGTTTGATGACATCATCAAAGAAGATATTTTTTAATCATCTCACACATGAAGCCATAGGCAGCTATAAAATAGGGATTCTTCTTATTCGAGCATATCAACTTGGATTTGTTCTTTAAAAGTTGCTTTCTTCATAGATAAGATTCAAGTTTTATGCTTTCACAAAGAAAGCTGTTTTTTTTTTGCCCTAAAGTTCTATAAAACAAGCTTTTGGCCTCATTATTTTTGCAGGTTGCATCTAGAGGAAGAAAACATCTTTTTCTTCTCATGAAGATCTGAGAACCCAAATGGAGTGCTTTTTCAATGTTCTTCGTGGTTTCAGGATCGAGAAGCATAGAGGCACGCTTTTTCAAGGTCTATTTTTCTAGAGCATCATTTTTTAGAAATAGGGCCGGAGCTTTTTCATTTTTTATCGAAATGGGTCCATGTGAAATTTCATCCTCTTGAAGATTGGAAAATTTTATTTTTTCGGAAATATGCTTTTTGCTGCTTTTTTGGGAAATCCTTTGCTTTTTCAAAATCCAACGATTTGGGTTGTTTCAAAACGAGATTGTCTACAAAACCCATGTGCCAGCTTTTTCTCTCGAAATCTGCTTTTTAGAAGAAATCAGCAAACAATTTTCAGCCTTTTGCGCAAAATATTTTCGAAATAGGTGTGTTCGTAGCCATTCTTCAAGTTTTTCAGTATGCAGTACTCTCCAATAGAGATCAAGCTTAAAACGACATTGGTTCATGATTACCTGAGAACTTTTGAGACAGATTTGCATAAGGTGCTTCCAGTGTTCAATTTGCATGCTTTAGAAGATGCAGGAAACATCGCTATCAGGAATCTGAGTCACTCTGGGTTGCTTGCAGCAGCTTCATTCCCTGTCACAGTGCAAAGCATTGAATTCGTAATTGCTTGTACTAAGCATTACAATTCAATTACAAGGGAAATCCAATCGACATATGGGTGTGTACTTTGTAGCCTCAGGCCTAATGTATTGAGAAATGTTTTTCAATACCATTGTGGAAGGAAAACTTCGTCATTTCTATTGAAGAATGCAAGAGGGTGTGGCACAATGACAAGGAAAAATATCAAAAAAGAATTGTTCAAAAGTGGTTGAAGGAAAAGTGAAATGTTTTGCCAAAGAACTTTGGACGTGGAGAGTTTAAAAATATATATATAGTGGGTGGTGTCACCAATGGAGCAACAATATAGATGAGGATGGGACTCAAAAAGCAGCTTTAACTCAATACTTTTTGTTTTAAAGCACTTGCTTTCATTCAAAGTTTATCCATCCTTAAAATAGTAAAAATCACTTTGTAATAGTTGGAGCTTTCTTTGCTTTAAAGCAAATTGTTTAAAAGCGGTTGATAGTTGTAATCTTTGTTTTAGAATAGAAATAAAGCTTGCAAGTTGGCAAGTTAGATAAAATCAAGGAGATTTTAGGGTTCCCTACTCCTTTGATTTAGTATAAATGAGGGCAGCCTTGCCCATTGTTGGGACGGACTGTCATTGTGATAGCAAAATTTGTTGTGCCTATTCTAGCCTGCAGAAATTGTTATTTCAAGTTCTTGTTCACTCTGTGTTATTTGTTATCCAGTGTTTGATCGCATACTGTATGCTTGCCTTTTGCTACAATATCGCTATCCTGGAGTTGTAATAACTTTATGATATTGAGAATAGAAATCTCATGCCTGCCATTTGCCTTGATTCTCTATCTCACGATCATCTAGTTTTGTTGTTAGATGTGTGGCTTGCATAAATCTTACTTTCAGTTTTCATCTTAAAGTACAATGAGTCTTTTGATGTGATCTGGAGGAGGTTTATTTGAGCTTTTATGTTAAAACAAATCATTCTTTGTTAACTTTTGATTCTTATGCTCTGAATTTACTTAGGTGATCAAAAGCGTCATTTAGTTTAGGCCTAGTTGTAGTTAGAAGTTAAAAAGAAAAACCTCTGCTGTAGCGATAGAGTTTTATAACCTTGTGCTCGCAGTTGAGAAGCAAAAAGATAGGCAAAACTTAATTTATTTATCTTTTAAGCAAACATCAGCAAAAAGGGAACTTCCCCTCATAATAGAAGAGCAGTTTATCTGTGCATAGCTGTCCGTTTCCAACTCGCATTCCAGAGGTGCGAATTGAAACACCAACATGTTGCAAATGAGTAGGAATGGTGATGCAATAGATTTCCAACCTTCAACCTTCAAGATTCAATCTTCAAGCTTCTTTCTTCAATCCCAAACAAATATTTGAGTTCAATCACAATGGAGAGTTTTTGTGTTTTGCAAGCAAATGAGTTGAAATGGCTTTGTGTTTGTGTTTATAATGTGTTTTTAGGGTTACTTTTGCATTTTAGATGAGATAAAAAATTATAAAAATGACTTAAAATGTTTAAAAAAAAAACTGTTTTGGGCGTTTTAACGCCTGGGTGTGCCGCGGGTGCACTTTTTGGGCCCTGGGTTTGAGCCTGAACCGCTTGGGTTCGTTCGGGGCGCACCCAGGCTCCTGTGGCCGGACCCTGTCAGGACCCACAGGCGCACCTGACCGCACCTCGAACCCGGTGCAGACCGCACCCGGATCCGGCAGGGAGGAGGGCGCACCCTGCAACATAGGATAAGAATTTAAAAGATTAACGAAAAATTTATTATTTAATATTTTAAATTTTTATATTATACAAATTATCTAATGCAAAATTATTTAATTATTAATCCATCGAATAATCACAACACTCACATATTAAAACAATGGTCATTTTTAATTTTCGTATCGACATATAAACATTTAATAAAATTTAAATCTACGTGGTGTGTAAGGATTCTCAACATAACTAGATTTTACCTATTACCTCTTACCATGATGAGACCCTCTCTATTCTTTCCAATACTCACAAAATTTTCATTTCCCAACTTAATGCACACATTAGTTAATCACAAGATTAAAAATCAAAGTTCAACACAATTCACTTTCAATAAAATTTATCTAGATCATTTAATTTAATATTAAATAATCTCTGAAAATTTACCATCATGTAACATTTATTCGATAATAAAAACATGACTTTCATATTTACCAACATATTCTAATAATTAAATTCATTAATTATTTATGTTTTCAGCAACAAAATAGAACTTATGTTAGTAAACCACATTTTGTTTATAATAGTGTGCAAATTTATTTTTCTAGGCTATATATATAAACAAGGTGTGACAATTGAGAGGGTTGTGTGAAAAGTCTCCACAGATGGTAAACTCTCATCAAATGCAAAAGATGCTTAACAAGGGGGCAAATGGGTTTGTGGCCCAATTGTTTTCATTGGAAGCATATCACTTAAAGGCTTCTACATCACTAGATTTGCAAGTAGTTGTAGATAAGCACTTAGTAGTATTTGGAGAGATGCCAAAAGGATTGCCTCCTAAAAGAGATCATGATCATGCCATTCAACTAGCAACCAGGGAGCCAACCACCAAATACTGGGCCCTAGAGGTATCCCTATGTACAAAAAAGTGAGATTGAGAAGATGGTTTAGGAGATGCTGTCATGTCCCCGTTTCCGGCTTGATCATCCAGTAAAGAATGGATTAGCCTATTGATCATTCCCGGAGGCTAATTCAGAATGATAAGGGAATGAAGTGGTTTTTGACTAATTCAATTCTATTGTTTTGCAAGATCCAAGTCAGAAACTTAAAGTTTGGCTAAGTCTGAGAGCCATTTCATCTGTTCAAGTTGTCAGGGCATGAGGCAAGGAGTGGCGCTATCTGTGGAGATGATATTAGCAACTTTTGAAATATCATACACTTCAAAATTCACAGGAAATTGGCTAAGTCTAGCTAGGCGCATTTTCCATGCCAAATCCTCCCAAATGTGCGCCTAGTAATAGCTACTCTGATATGCGCCTAAATGGAGAAGTAGTCTTTAAATCTTTCATTCAATCAAGGCGCTCACTGGGAATAGTGTTCTAACTCACCTTGATGACTTCAAATGTAAGCATTTGCAGGGGAGTTGATTATCTCAAGTTTAGGCGCAAATCCCTCCTTGTGCAAGCCTAAAGGTGCGCCTAACCTAGGAGTTGCTTCCAATCCACTTGGATTAGAGGTACTTATGAAAGATGAGATGAGATTTTGACTTAAGGGAGTAAAGTCATCTTAGGCGCCAAGTTGTGGTCAAACAACATTGACTGAGCGCCTAGGTATTTCATGGCGCCTAAACAAGACTCCAGTGGGTGAATGATACTCAAGCTCCTCAAGAAGCCAGGGCGCTTGCTAAGACAATTGGTTTCTTGCATTGCAAAGACATCAAGTATGAGCGCTCTCAAGGAAGAATTGAGCAATTCAAGACTGGGCGCCAAACTCATATCAGTTCATCTCAAAAATGCGCCTCATGGATAAAATGGACTTCAAATCCTCCAAATCATGTAGGCGCTAATAGCAGTGATGTTCTGAACTTACTTCATGCCTCCGGAAGTGAACACTTGCATGGGGATGAGCCATTCAAGGGAGGGTGCCAATTCACCTTTTCACAGACACCATGATGCGCCTAAGCATGAAAAGGTCTTTCAATTCACTCAACATGAAGGGCGCTTGGCAGAAGTTGGTATTTTTTGACTTAGATATGGCTTGAGATGAAGATTGTGCAAGAAAAAGTCACATCCTTCCTAAGGCGCCCACTTGATTTGATTTTCTAAGTTCAGAATGTGTGGAGAATGCTCTAGGCGCGAATTCCTCTTGGTGCAAACCAGAATGAGCGCCTAAGGCGCTAGAATAAGTTCCTATGGATTGGCGCTTCAGGATGGAAAGTTGATAAGCATCTAGAATGAAGGTTTCTGAGTGGATTCCCTCTAGGCGCTAGTGTCAAGTTGTAGCATTCTATAATGAGCGCCCAGAGCAACAAGGCGCCCATGTATGATTCCAGGGACTCTCCATTTGAGCGCCTAAGCTTGGATGAATGTAGTTAAGAGTTTGGAAGTATCAAAACTTCATTAGGCGCGAATCCAAGCTCTTGCCACCTCAAAACGGCGCCTAGGATCAAGACACCTCATTAAGGCATAGTTCAATGACCCTGTTTGGTGCCTTAGGTTGAAAACACTTTGTAGACTTGGATTGAGTTCTCCAGGATGATAGGCGCCATCTCATAAATCCAGAGCCTTGAAAATGCGCCTAAAACTAGACTTGGATGTTGAAGATCCATTCATCTTGCTAAGGAGATAGAATGTTGTCTAAGGGTCACTTATCAAAAGTAGATCAAATGACAAGGAAGAGCATACAATTGCCTAGGGCGCACTTTGCCTCCTGTACCACCTTGGAACTGCGCCCCACCTCAATTCTTCATTCACCTACAAGAAAACATCACAGGACAAGTGGTTGAGTACAAACAAAAACAAGTATCATTGATGAGGCGCACTTTCTGAGTCTTGGTTATCTCTAGGAAGCGCCTAACTTGGGAAGGCGCCTATCCTGGTTTCTACCTCTTTCAAGTTGGCGCCTAGCATGGAGGACTCTGCAATATGGCGCCTAGTCAGAGATAAGGTAGTTGGAACTACCTAAGCTCTCATTGGTCAACAGACTGTCTTCGGGATCCGTGTCAAGGTCTCTGGATAAGCTTGCCAACTCAGAATGAGTCATCAGATGGAATATTCCCTTGGATATACCCCTTGGGAAACGTGCCTTGGTTCCTCTTTGTGCATTGAAAAACGTGCCTTCATTGCCTTTGGAAGGCCTATCAAAGGAGGAGCTCTTTCATTCATTTAGCATCTGTTCATTTGAAAAAATTCTCTCTGCAAAGCTGTTGAGATTGTAATCTTGAGGCCTGCGAGTTTCAAGTGTTGGGGTGATGCTCCCTCAACAAGCAAGGTGATGCTCCCTTGTGATATTGTGAGGTGTTCACATTCAGTTAACATCATTGAGTTCAATTGAGTTGATCAAGTATAGGCGCCATTGTAATCATCAAGGCTTCAAGGCCTTTCCTTTGTATTTCCATTCGAATAAGTTGTACTTCATGCTATTGAAAGCATTATCCATGTAATAAGACATTGCAAGTTGATTGAATCAAGTAACTAGACAAGTACCCAACTCTCATTCAAGTAGTTGTCTTTGATGTATATCTTTGTATTGTTGCAGAAGTTGATGAATTAATAGCAAGTAAAATTGTTTAAGTAAGGAAAAATTTTTGGTAGAATTAGTTGGGTATCTTACAGTGGTATCAGAGCCTGGATCCTGCCAGCCTTTGGGTTTTCATGCAAGTAGTTGATCAACAAAGTGATAGAACTAGGAGATGCATTGCGCGCGAACAACGAAGGCAGTTCCAGTGGACTCATCCTTACCCACAACAGGATACTCTTTCAGGAGCAATTGTAGCTAGACAGGCTAACATGGCTGAGGAAAGAAGAAGTAGCAGTCCACCTGCTGATGGTGAACGTGAAGCTAGAGAGATGTTCAGGAACATGGCTGTTGGACATCAACAAACAGCTCAAATTCTGCAACAAGTCTTACAAACCCTTCAAAACATGAATCAGGGTGAAGCAGCTGGACAAGGCCGTAGAGATGCAACTAGACCTGAGAGACAAGAAAGACATGTTGATGATGATGTTGGTAGTGCAGTAGGTAGAAGAGTTCGCACACGAACTCCTACAGTTGATAGGCCTTTAAGACCAACCTTCCTTCCACCACCACCTGAACAGGACAATGAAGCTGATGAAGAGTTTGACGAAGAAGAACCAAACAATTTTGAAGATGAGATAGCTCTCTTTGCAGATCTTTATGCCAGACTTCCGGAACGTGTTCGAGATATGATGACTTTCAATGAATATTGCCGACAGAAGAGGGAAGATAGAGACAGGCGAGGTAGAACTAGAGGCTTTCGTCCTAGAAGGGATGATGATACAAAGGAGTATAAAGAAGCCTTGAATCGAGTTCCCATTCCTACCTTTGATGGAAGTGGTAAGCTCAGTGCTAGGGCTTGGGTAAACAAGCTGGATACATACCTTTCACTTAAGCCTTTGACAGAGAAGAAGGCAATTCAATTTGCGACAATGCATCTTGAAGGTTTGGCTTATGAATGGTGGCATCATGGCCTAGTCTCTCAACATCATGATAGGATAAATTCCTATGATGAGTTTGTAACCAAGTTGATTCAGAGGTCTGACAGAAAAGACACCGAAGTGTACTATCGCGAACTAGCTCAACTCAAGCAAGAAGGAAGGGTTGTGCAGTATGTTAATGACTTTCAGAAGATCGCAGTGATGGTACCTGATATGACTAACCGAAGAATCACTATGCTGTTCATTGAGGGATTGAACAATCAAATCAAGCCATTGGTAAAGGTACAAAGGCCAGCAAATTTGGAAGAAGCAATTGATTTTGCTCTAGATCTTGATACTGCTCCTGTATATCAGCCTAAGAAAAAGTTCTATAAAGGTGTTAGCTCTACTCAAAGGAGACCCTCTTTTCCTCAAAAGATGACTCAAGGTCCATCTGCAGCCGAAAGAGACGAGCTAAGAAGGAAGAAACTCTGTTTTTCTTGCAAACAACCTTGGGAACCAGGACACAGATGTCTTGGTAAAGGTAAAGCACACCTGATTGAAGTTGTCTCTGATGATGGAAGTGAAGAAGAATCATTGAGTGAAGAAGAATCAATCCAAGGTGAAGAGGAGGTACAACCAACTCTTAATGTTGTCTCAGAAGAAACATCTGACAAAATAACATTAGCAACTATCTCAGGAGTACCGAAGTATCATGCCTTCCGCATTAGAGGAGTTGTGAAAGGTCAAAGAGTCACCTGTCTAATTGACAGTGGTGCTACTCACAACTTCATAGATGAAGGTTTGGTAGCGAGGCGGGGTCTAACAGTTGAAGACTTCGAAGGATTTCAAATAGCTGTTGCTGATGGATTCCTAATGAGTTGTACCAGAAAAGTGTCCCAACTGCAAATTCAAATGGGAGATTATTCTTTACAGGATGATTTCTATGTGGTTGGACTTGGGCATATTGATGTAGTACTTGGAGTACAATGGTTGCATTCGCTTGGAAGAATTGTCCAGGACTTTCAAAAGATGGAGTTAGAATTCATGCATGAAGGAAAGAAGATCAAACTGAAGTCAGTATCTGATGGAAATCCCAAAGTTGTCTCAGCAAAACGAATGGAAGCATTATTCAGGCATAATGACATCAAATGGGCAGCACAGGTTTGCATCAAGGACAATCAAATCCTCTCTGCTGAAGAAATTTATCCTGCAGATATTCAGGCCATGTTGGATAAGCATGGTAAGGTGTTTAGGGACATACCTCCAGGAATACCTCCTGATAGAGGTTTTGAACATGTAATTGAATTGGAGGATGGGGCTAAACCTGTTAACATTGCACCCTATCGGCATCCTCGGCATTTCAAGATTGAAATTGAAAAGACGATCAAGGAATTGATCGATATGGGGCACATAAGGCCATCATCAAGTCCATTTGCATCATCTGTGGTGCTAGTGAAGAAGAAGGATGGAACAATGCGGATGTGTGTTGATTATCGCGCATTGAACAAGAAGACCATCAAGAATAGGTATCCAATACCTAGGATTGATGAACTCCTTGATGAACTGCATGGAGCAGTCTATTTCTCAAAGATAGACCTTCGATCTGGTTACCATCAAATTCGTGTCAGAGAAGAGGACATTCCGAAGACAACATTCAGATGCCATTACGGGCATTATGAATTCATGGTGATGCCATTTGGATTAACTAATGCACCAGCTACTTTCCAGTCCTGCATGAATCATGTGTTCAACAAGCAGTTGAGGAAGTACCTGTTGGTTTTCTTTGACGACATCTTGATTTACAGCAAGACATGGGAAGAACATCTCCAACACTTAGATGAAGTATTGAATGTCATGGAGAATCAATCTTTGTATGCAAAGATGTCTAAGTGTGATTTTGGCTTAAAAGAAATTCTGTACCTAGATCATGTGATAGGAGCAAATGGTGTGAAAGTTCAAGAGGAGAAGATTGAAGCTATTTGTAACTGGCCAGTTCCCCGGAACGTATCTGAACTAAGAGGTTTCCTTGGCCTTTGCAGCTATTACAGAAGATTTGTTAGGGGATTTTCACAACTTGCCGCACCCTTGACAAACCTAACAAAGAAAGGAGCTTTCATTTGGACAATAGAAGCTCAAGCTGCATTTGATAGGTTGAAAGAAGTAATGAGTACAACACCCGTGCTAGCTTTGCCAGATTTTACTAAGTCCTTTGTTCTAGAATGTGATGCTTGAGGAGAAGGCATTGGAGTTGTTTTGATGCAAGATCGACACCCCATCGCATTCGAAAGCAGGAAGTTGAAGGATACAGAAAGGTTGTACTCAACTTATGACAAAGAGATGCTGGCAATCATGCATGCCTTGGCTAAGTTCCGCCAGTATCTAGTTGGATCTAAGTTTGTGGTCAGGACTGATCACAACAGTTTGAAATACTTTCTAGGGCAGAAAGATTTGAATGAAAGACAGCAGAAGTGGGTTGTGAAGATACAGGCATATGATTTCGACATTGAATATGTGAAAGGCAAGAAGAATGTGGTTGCCGATGCCCTGTCTAGAAGACCTGCTGTTTGTGCCCTGAGCAAAGTTTCAATGGATTGGAAGGCTCAGCTTCTAGTTGAGTATTCCAAATCAAAATTTGCTTGTGAGATCATGGAAGGAATCGTTCAAGATGATAGGTACAAGGTGATTGATGACATCATCTATTATAAAGATAGAATCTATCTAACTCCTGAGTCGGAATTGAAGCGACATATTTTGCAGACTTACCATGATGCTCCACTTGCAGGACACCCTGGCTACTTCAAGACGTACAGACAAATCAGGGAAAGATTCACTTGGAAAGGTCTGAAGGAAGAAGTTCTTCAGTATGTCAGGGAGTGTTTGACTTGTCAACAGAACAAGTCAGAGCATACATTTCCAGCAGGGTTACTCCAACCACTACCAATTCCAGAACATAAGTGGGAGAGTATCTCTATGGACTTTATCACAGGTCTTCCGAAGGTGAATGGAAGAGACTGCATATATGTAGTTGTGGACAGATTAACCAAGTTTGCTCACTTCTTTGCAATTCCAGTCGAGTCATCAGCATTGCAAGTAGCTGAGTTATTCTTTCGTGAAGTCTTCCGACTACGTGGCCTGCCTAAAACCATAGTCAGTGATCGAGATAGCCGGTTCATCAGCGTGTTTTGGAGAGAGCTATTCCGATTAGCTGGAACTAACTTAACACCAAGCACTAGTTATCATCCTCAAACCGATGGACAAACTGAAATTGTAAACAAATGGCTTGAGGGATACTTGAGAAACTATGTGTCTGATCATCAGCGTGCTTGGATTAAGTGGCTTCATCTGGGTGAATATTGCTACAACACCACTTTTCACATGTCAATTGGCATGACTCCCTTCCGAGCTCTGTATGGATATGAAGCTGTTTCATTTGTTGATCTGGCATTGGATGACAGTAGAGCTCCCAGAGCAAGTGAATTGATGAAGGATACTCAGGATATTTTGAGGGTCCTTAAGGAAAATTTGCAAAGAGCTCAAAATCAACAGAAGTTGTATGCCGACAAACACCGAATTGAAAGAAGCTTTGAAGTAGGTGACATGGTGTTTCTGCGCCTTCAGCGATATAGACAGAGTACTTTGAAGAAGTCAGGTGCAGAGAAATTGAAACCAAGGTTCTACGGACCCTACAAGGTGTTGAGAAGAGTAGGGGAAGTGGCATATGAACTTGATTTGCCAACAGGAAGCTGCATCCACAATGTGTTTCATGTGTCATGTCTCAAAAAGGCACTAGGTCAACATGTGGTTTCAACTGATGAACTACCACCACTCGATGAAGAAGGAATGCTTGCACTTGAACCTGAAAATGTGGTGGATATAAGGGAGAAGAAACTCCGCAACCGAAGCATCAGAGAATATCTGGTAAAGTGGAAAGGGTTGCCAATGGAGGATGCTACTTGGGAAGGAGAGAAGATTCTGGAGCATCCTAACCTTCAATTGCTTGAGGACAAGCAATCCCGGGAAGGGGAGACTGTCATGTCCCCGTTTCCGGCTTGATCATCCAGTAAAGAATGGATTAGCCTATTGATCATTCCCGGAGGCTAATTCAGAATGATAAGGGAATGAAGTGGTTTTTGACTAATTCAATTCTATTGTTTTGCAAGATCCAAGTCAAAAACTTAAAGTTTGGCTAAGTCTGAGAGCCATTTCATCTGTTCAAGTTGTCAGGGCATGAGGCAAGGAGTGGCGCTATCTGTGGAGATGATATTAGCAACTTTTGAAACATCATACACTTCAAAATTCACAGGAAATTGGCTAAGTCTAGCTAGGCGCATTTTCCATGCCAAATCCTCCCAAATGTGCGCCTAGTAATAGCTACTCTGATATGCGCCTAAATGGAGAAGTAGTCTTTAAATCTTTCATTCAATCAAGGCGCTCACTGGGAATAGTGTTCTAACTCACCTTGATGACTTCAAATGTAAGCATTTGCAGGGGAGTTGATTATCTCAAGTTTAGGCGCAAATCCCTCCTTGTGCAAGCCTAAAGGTGCGCCTAACCTAGGAGTTGCTTCCAATCCACTTGGATTAGAGGTACTTATGAAAGATGAGATGAGATTTTGACTTAAGGGAGTAAAGTCATCTTAGGCGCCAAGTTGTGGTCAAACAACATTGACTGAGCGCCTAGGTATTTCATGGCGCCTAAACAAGACTCCAGTGGGTGAATGATACTCAAGCTCCTCAAGAAGCCAGGGCGCTTGCTAAGACAATTGGTTTCTTGCATTGCAAAGACATCAAGTATGAGCGCTCTCAAGGAAGAATTGAGCAATTCAAGACTGGGCGCCAAACTCATATCAGTTCATCTCAAAAATGCGCCTCATGGATAAAATGGACTTCAAATCCTCCAAATCATGTAGGCGCTAATAGCAGTGATGTTCTGAACTTACTTCATGCCTCCGGAAGTGAACACTTGCATGGGGATGAGCCATTCAAGGGAGGGCGCCAATTCACCTTTTCACAGACACCATGATGCGCCTAAGCATGAAAAGGTCTTTCAATTCACTCAACATGAAGGGCGCTTGGCAGAAGTTGGTATTTTTTGACTTAGATATGGCTTGAGATGAAGATTGTGCAAGAAAAAGTCACATCCTTCCTAAGGCGCCCACTTGATTTGATTTTCTAAGTTCAGAATGTGTGGAGAATGCTCTAGGCGCGAATTCCTCTTGGTGCAAACCAGAATGAGCGCCTAAGGCGCTAGAATAAGTTCCTATGGATTGGCGCTTCAGGATGGAAAGTTGATAAGCATCTAGAATGAAGGTTTCTGAGTGGATTCCCTCTAGGCGCTAGTGTCAAGTTGTAGCATTCTATAATGAGCGCCCAGAGCAACAAGGTGCCCATGTATGATTCCAGGGACTCTCCATTTGAGCGCCTAAGCTTGGATGAATGTAGTTAAGAGTTTGGAAGTATCAAAACTTCATTAGGCGCGAATCCAAGCTCTTGCCACCTCAAAACGGCGCCTAGGATCAAGACACCTCATTAAGGCATAGTTCAATCACCCTGTTTGGTGCCTTAGGTTGAAAACACTTTGTAGACTTGGATTGAGTTCTCCAGGATGATAGGCGCCATCTCATAAATCCAGAGCCTTGAAAATGCGCCTAAAACTAGACTTGGATGTTGAAGATCCATTCATCTTGCTAAGGAGATAGAATGTTGTCTAAGGGTCACTTATCAAAAGTAGATCAAATGACAAGGAAGAGCATACAATTGCCTAGGGCGCACTTTGCCTCCTGTACCACCTTGGAACTGCGCCCCACCTCAATTCTTCATTCACCTACAAGAAAACATCACAGGACAAGTGGTTGAGTACAAACAAAAACAAGTATCATTGATGAGGCGCACTTTATGAGTCTTGGTTATCTCTAGGAAGCGCCTAACTTGGGAAGGCGCCTATCCTGGTTTCTACCTCTTTCAAGTTGGCGCCTAGCATGGAGGACTCTGCAATATGGCGCCTAGTCAGAGATAAGGTAGTTGGAACTACCTAAGCTCTCATTGGTCAACAGACTGTCTTCGGGATCCGTGTCAAGGTCTCTGGATAAGCTTGCCAACTCAGAATGAGTCATCAGATGGAATATTCCCTTGGATATACCCCTTGGGAAATGTGCCTTGGTTCCTCTTTGTGCATTGAAAAACGTGCCTTCATTGCCTTTGGAAGGCCTATAAAAGGAGGAGCTCTTTCATTCATTTAGCATCTGTTCATTTGAAAAAATTCTCTCTGCAAAGCTGTTGAGCTTGTAATCTTAAGGCCTGCGAGTTTCAAGTGTTGGGGTGATGCTCCCTCAACAAGCAAGGTGATGCTCCCTTGTGATATTGTGAGGTGTTGACATTCAGTTAACATCATTGAGTTCAATTGAGTTGATCAAGTATAGGCGCCAGTAATCATCAAGGCTTCAAGGCCTTTCCTTTGTATTTCCATTCGAATAAGTTGTACTTCATGCTATTGAAAGCATTATCCATGTAATAAGACATTGCAAGTTGATTGAATCAAGTAACTAGACAAGTACCCAACTCTCATTCAAGGAGTTGTCTTTGATGTATATCTTTGTATTGTTGCAGAAGTTGATGAATTAATAGCAAGTAAAATTGTTTAAGTAAGGAAAAAATTTTGGTAGAATTAGTTGGGTATCTTACAGATGCTAGAGGCAGGTTTTATCAAACATAGTCAAAGTGCTTACTTCTCTTCAGTGGTGATGGTGCATAAGAATGATGACACTTGGAGGATGTGTTCTGGTTATAGAGAGCTCAACAAGTACACCATAAAAGATAAGTATCCCATTCCAGTAATTGATGATTTGTTGGATGAGCTTAATGGTGTTGTTTATTTTACCAAACTTGATCTTCGTTTTGGTATTAGCATGGGTATGAGCATGAGAGCAAAAAAGTTTCAGACTTGGTCCATTGGGTTTCAGCTCACACCTTGATGATTGATGGTTGTGCTACATTGCTGATCATGGAGTTTTCAGATTGTACATTGATGTTTGCAGCTGTTTGGATGGATTGGTGTGTTTGGGATTGTCACTACAGCGTTGGGAGGTTGCATGATGATGAGATCCTATTATCTTATGACAACAGAAGCATTATTGGCATGATCATAGGTCTGATTTTCAGTTTTCATAGTGCTGTTCTGATTTATATCAGCATCCTAGAGTGGATTGGCATGTTTGTTTATGCACATGTGATAGGCACTTTTCACATCCATATGAAACCATTCGGATTTAGATGGATAGTTGGTGATGATAACATGATGAGAGATACTTATCTCTTCATTTTCAGTTGGTGTGATGGTGTAATAATTTGGGATCTAGGCATTGGAGTGATTGGTACAATACTTCACATGGATCTTGGTGAGTTGCTTCACAACTTTTGGTTGAATGATATTTGTATCAAAGTGGAGCAGCGGAAGGTTTGGTGCAAGTGGTTGTGCTTCAGAGGTCATGATTATGATATCACCTATCACATGTTGGTAGGCATGAGATTCCTTAGAGCTTTGGATATGTATGATGCTTTGTCTTTGATAGACTTAGCATTTGTGGACAGAGAAGCCTTCAGAGGAAGAGAGTTGATGACACTTGTGGTTGATGTTTTGGTAATCTTGTTCCTTCAGCTATAGACAAATTACATGGAGGAGCGAAATTTCAGAATTTGGGAGCCGATCTGAGTTTGAGTGTGTATGGCTGGTTTTGTGACATTGCTGGCCACCGGAACTCATTTTGCATATCATTCTTCATATTCACTATGGGAGATGTAGTCACATATTGAGGAGCAGGGTGATCACAGAGTACTTGATTGGATGGAGAGACTTGCCACTCGAGGATGTTTTGCAGTATCCAGGCTTGCAATTGCTTGTGGGCAAGCAATTCCGAGAAGGCAGGATTGTAATGTCCCCATTTTCCGAGTGATCACCTAATGGAGATGGTTAGCCTATCCTATTCCCATAGGCTAAGCCGGAGGGCTAAGGGAATAACCCAATTGATTAAATATCATATTTAGTCAATTTTATTAGGGCAAATTGATGATGAGAGATGGCTTTGTATATTTTTGTGAGCTTATTGGTGAAGTCAAAATAAATAAAATGATTTGCCCTAGGGATGAGCAATCAAGTAGAGATAAAAAAGATTGGAAGGAAGGAGGAAAAACGATGGAAATGCCTTTGGATATTTTGAGGAAAAAATAAAATAAATTAAAATTATTTCCCTTTGAGGTGGACAACCTAAGTGAAGGTCAAAAACATGAAATATGGAATGCCTAAGTGGTTCGCTCCTCTTGGAGGATGGATAGAAAAATAAGAAAAATAAAATACCTTGTCTAGGTCGGCCAAGATGGAGGAAGGAAAACAAAAAGTATTTTATTTGTGTACTTGGGCGCCTAGCATGAGGTCGGCCCTATGGAAGGAGAAAAGAAGGAAATAAAATTAAGCTTCTAAGAGGTGGTCAGCCAGTTTTGAGGAGGGAAAGAATTGGATATAAATTACAAGGTCACTTGGAGGCTTTTCACCATCGATCATTCATCTTTTCTCATTGAGTTTATCTCATTTGGCTGCAATGTTTGTTGAGTACGAACCCAAGGACGAAAACCCTTGTGATTCTTGGTGAGTTGGACGAAACCCTAGCTCATCATTGTGGTGGACTCATTATGGAGTTCAATTTGTACTTCATTGGAGACCTTTGGAGGATTGGAGCGTGATTACATAATCAGATTTGCAGATCAGATTTGGAGCAGCGTTGTGGTGGCATTTTGTGAGCTTATTGCATTAGGGTTCACCCTAATTTAGAGCGCCACATTTGGATTAGACTTGAGTGCCCATCTTGGAGGGCGATTTTGCATGTTTTGGAGCAGCAAACCTTAGGCGCTTGCCAATGAAGGATTCACCCAGCTAGGGTTGGATATTTGACATCTATTTTGCATATTCTTGGTATGTATAAACCTAGTTCTAGGTCTGATTTATAGAGTAGAAATCTGGGCATATGTTTGGCATGTTTGAGCCCAAGAATTTATTGTAAAATCAGTCCAGAATATTCAAATTTGTAACAGCAGAAGTTTCTTACAGAAAATCAGATTTGGTTGTTTCATTTGGATGCCCTATATTGTGTTTTTCATGGTGGATGTCATGTTTGATATGAATATCAATTGGTAGCATCATTTGGCATGTTTCTTTGTCATGTTTGGACACTTGTATGTTTGCTATGATAAATTGTGTCATGTCCCCGTTTCTGGATTGATCATCAAGTGAAGAATGGATTAGCCTATTGCTCATTCCCGGAGGCTAATTCAGAATGATAAGGGAATGAATTGGTTTTTGACTAACTCCGTTTTATTGTTTTGCAGGAACAAAGTCAGAAACTTGAAATTTGGCTAAGTCTGGAAGCCAAATTAATAGGAAGTTGACTCTTGAAGTCTGGGCGCCAATTTCACATCAGACTTCCTAGATGAGCGCCTAAGGACTTAAGGTTTGCTATCAGGGTTTGGAAGTGCAATATGACAATCACATCATCATCAAAGGCTTTCTCTTTCCTCCAACTTCAAGTGGCGCCTAGCTCAGAAGCATGTTAGGGAGCACATCCAACAGGGCGCCTTGATGGAAAAGATTGATAAGTCTCCAAACTGAAGTTTTCTAAATGAATTGGATGATGATGAGGGTCCATTTATTTTAGGCGCTAGTATCATGTTGTATCATCTAGTAGGAGCGCCTAGCACAAGAGGGCGCCAATACCTCATTTCAGGGATTCCTCCATTTGAGCGTCTAGCTTAGATGGATTAGATTGAAAGTTTGAAGTAGAAGATACCAGTGGAAACTTCTTCAAATGTGCGCCTAAGGTGGGAGCAAGTTCTAAAGTCATCTAGATACAAGGCGCTCCATCAGAAGGTGAGATAATGATCATTTAAAGTCAAGTTGCTCTCAAGGATCTTTGAAAGGATGATAAGTTATGATCAAGGCGCCACTTCCTGATCAAACAAGCTACAATGAGCGCCTAGCTTTCAGGATGACTTCTGGCACTCAATAATGGTCTTGTGAAGGGAGGCGCTTAACATGGTTAAACTCTTTCAATAAGGGCGCCTAGTTTAAATGATGAAGATTTGATATCTGCTATGAGATTTCCACACCTAGGCGCCAGCTCCACAATGCCAAGATCAAATGAGCGCCCAAGCAAGAACAGGAGTTTCTAGAGGATGAATGAATGGCGCATTGATTGGTGAAGATATTTTTAACTTCAAGAAGTTTCCTACCTCGCCAATCTAGGTTGAATTTGGCCTAGAAGACTCTAGGCGCATACTCTAACTGAAGACCCCTGTTCTAGCGCCCAGCTATAGAGTGAACTAAAAGAAGAAGTGGAAGATGCCAGGGCGCACAACCAAGACTCTTCAACCTTCAATTGGTACCCACCAATGGTAAGGCGCAGTTTCATGAAAAAACTATCTCAAATGGGCGCCAAGGCATAGAAGCAACATCAAACGCTATCAGAGAACTTTCAATGAGCCTTCAATTAGCGCCTAGACTCTTTGCAATCCTCAATTTGGCGCCTATCCCTAGCAAGGCGCAATATCATCTCAAGTTGGTACTTGCTCACCTCCAGATGAAGCATTCCACCTCCCTGAACATCAAGTCTTGAAGAAACACCAAGGAAAGTCAATCTTCATGCAAGGCGCACTTCTGTGTCCATGAAGCATCATTCTGGCGCCCAACATCAAGTAGCATTTTGGTCAAGTTTCAGTGAGCGCCTTGGGCAGGTTGGGTGAGTGAAGTATCATGATCACACCAACAACCTTTAGAAGTTCCTTCTAGGTAGGCACAACCTCATGATAGGCGCACTTGGCACTCCAGATACTTCAACTTGGCGCCCAGATAGAAGAACACTTGTAACTGCGCCTAAGATAAGATGATTCAGAACTTGAGCTCTCATTGGTCGACAGAATGTCTTCGGGATCCGTGTCAAGGTCTCTAGATGAGCTTGCCAACTCAGAATGAGTCATAAGATGGAATATTCCCTTGGATATGCTTCTTGGGAAACGTGCCTTGGTTCCTCTTTGTGCATAGAAAAACGTGCCTTCATTGCCTTTGGAAGGCCTATAAAAGGAGGAGCCTTCTCATTCATTTGTAACTATGCATTTGACAAAATTCTCTCTGCAAAGCTGTTGAGCTTGTAATCTTGAGGCCTGCGAGTTTCAAGTGTTGGGGTGATGCTCCCTCAACTGACAAGGTGATGCTCCCTTGTTGTACTGTGAGGTGTTGACATTCAGTTGACATCGTTGAGTTCAATTGAGTCGATCAAGTATAGGCGCTCATTGTAATCATCAAGGCTCCAAGCCCTGCTTTTGTAATTCCGTTGAATAAGTTGTACTACATGCCATTGAAAGCACTTGCAAGTTGATTAAATCAAGTGAATAAACAAGTATCCAACTCCCATTCAAGTAGTTATCTTTGATGTATATCTTTGTGTTGTTGAAGTAGTTGATGAGTTGATAGCAAGTAAAATTGTCTAAGGAAAAATTTTGGTAGAATTAGTTGGGTATCTTACAAATTGTTTAAAATCAGAAAATAAAAATTAGAAATCAGAATTAGGGTTTGAGCAGAATTAAAAATCAAAATTTTAGGGCAGATCCCATTGGGGATAGTACAATTGTTTTTCAATAATAACAGAATATTAGAGTAATGTTTATATATTTAAACACATTTAAAACACAGGAAATGTAACTCAATCCCACCATTCTATATTATTTCTGTATAGCCTTACGTGCACTGTCCATACAGCCCAATATGCACTGATTTCTGATTCTGCCCTTTGATTGCACAACAATTATTCTCTAGTCAGTAGTCTCTCCTTTGAACAGGCCTTCAGGCTGCCCTCTTTTTACAGCGACTTGACAGTTTTGATAGTGATTCACCCTTCCTACGGTTGGCCTTCAAACATGCCCTTTGAAAATGATTTGATAGTCCCTGATTTGACAACAAACAACAATTTGACAGTCCCTTTGGACAGCTGCTTTCATAGCAACAACAATTTGATCCCTTTGGTCAGCAATTTGAATGCACAGCAGATTTGACAATGATTTGTCCTTTCCACCTTCAATCTTCTTCTTTGTTGGATTTGTTTACTGTACCCTTTCCTTGGGCTTTCTTGTTTTGAATCAGCATACCCTTTCCTAGGGCGCTCTTGCTCTGATATCAAATGTTGGAAAAATAAATGCACTGAAGTTTGAGAGAATTGGATGGCACACACTTCAATGAGTGTATGCTTGTATTTATTATTGTATAGAGGAAGTTACATTGGTGTTTGTAACTTACATTGTGAGTTATTTTTTTGACATAACTAATAGTGTTATTACATCATTAACATAAGCAATAAATGCCCATGGACAAATTGTTTTCTTAAATTATATTATATCTAATAATCCAAGTGCATCCATTGAGTATACCTTTCAAGAAAAATTGTAAGGGGCTTTTGAAAGCCAATATATTCCTTTGGCTGGATCTTATGGGTTGGACCTTAACCTATTACTGGCTAATCAAAAAAGATTTCAATAGACCTTCTATATGCCTTTTTTGTAGGGAGAATGAGAAAGTAAACAATCATATTTTCTCCATGGCCCATTTTCTGAAATATTTTGAGGAACACTCCTGGAAGAACGTAGGCTAAATTGGGTATTCCCAAGTAGAGTGTTGGACAAGGTAAAACAATGGGTGCTAAAAATCAAGAGTAAATCCCTTTAGATCCCATGGAAAGTAGTTTTGGGAATCATAATTTGGAACTTTTGGATAGAAAGAAAGCAAAGAATACTTAAAGATAAATATTATAAAGAACTGTGAATATGAGGGTGAATTGAAGCTGTCTTATTTGAACTAATCGTAGCTTGGATGAAGGAAAACTAGGAAATTTAACTAGAAGAGGTAAGAGTTGTGTATCCAGTGGCAATTGGTTAAATGATTATTTTCTTAAGTTCTCCCTGAGAATTGTTTGTTCCCCCTCCCCTTGGGAGAATTATTAAGCTCAATTTTTATGGTTCAGCCAAAGTTAATCCTAGGCCTTTTAAAGCAGAGTATGTTTTCAGAAATGACAAAGGCCAACCATTGCTCATTTTTTAGATTGATCTGGGAATTGAAACTAACAATATGGTACAGGCAATCGCATTGTTGAAAGGTGTTCAAATGGTTTAGGGGATGGAAGAGATTGATGGTTGGGGGTGATTCTTAAATATTGATAAATGCCATGACAATTGGAAGCTCAAGGTATCGTTGATGAATCCATATAGCTATCAAAGAAATTGGTCTATGTCATCTTCTCCTATGTTAAGAGGGGTGGTAACAAAGATGCTGATATGGCAGCTAATATTGGAATTGGACTAATGCAAAAGATTAGTGTGCCTTATAAATTTTGGGAATTGAAATTTCCTGATAGCCTTGACAAATTAGTAGTTGAGGATGCTTAAGTCCCTCCCCTAGTTCCCCTTTCGTCCAATATCTCCCATTGACCCTAGTTATTGAAGGAAGATGTTTAGAGATAGGGGAGCAAAAGCCAGGATAGGTAACACCAAAAACCTAATAGAATTTTTTTTGCGCATCTCCACAAACTATTCCTTCATCTTACTATTAGAGTTGCAGAATTGTATCAAGGTGGAGCATGAATTGGATGCAAAAAATGGAACTTCCAATGAGCCAAGAAATAGAGTTCCTTTGCAAAAATTATGCCCTCGGGAAGACTTCTCTTCAAAATCCTCAAGGAAAATTAAATGATAATTTTTCAAAAATTGTGAAAAAATGTATCCCCAAGTGTTGCCTTTTGATCTATTGTTAGGTGTTTTTAACTTTAATGTCTGGATGCTTGACAATCTCATGTATTAAAATTGTTTCTGACCAATCACAAGGTGCTACATGCCAGACACATATTTGATAATTTTTCAGCAAATCATAGATGCCATGTGTTGGCTCTCTGTACAGTCCCAGGGGTCCAAGTGATAAAGGGGGTTCAAGGGGAATTGAATTCTAGTCCCCTAGGCTTGAGCGCCTTGGCACTTGTAGGAGATCCAACTTGCCTAGCTTGTATGCTACACCTCAAAGCGCTCTGCCAACCTTTTAACTAGGGCAGGTTCCCTTAGTGGGTTAGCTGTGTTGCTGCTCATTGTCCCTGCATTTATTGCCATCACTTATGTTGTTGGCTCCCATGTTAAACCATCTTATGTTGCCCCATTTTGGCACTTGGAAGTCGCTGCCTTGTGAGTGGCTTCCACCCAAGCTTTGTCAGTGCTAAAAAGAGGAATATTCTTTTTGGAGAATATTCCTCTTTTTAAAATTCAATTTGGTGATTTAGGAGGTGTTGGGACTTAAAAAATCCAGTCCCAAATTGCCTTGTTTTGCCCCAAAATCCATTTGATTCCCACTTTGTGCCCTCTTTGTTGAACCCATCAGTTATATCCGATCAGAGACATCTTCCATGGGTTTCCATTTGTTTGTGCTTTTTGAAATTGAAGGGAAAAGCCCAAAAAATGATTGTCCAAATCTTCCTAAGTGTTCCCTTGTATTTTTCACCTTGTCGGAGTTTCGGCTTCCTGCCTTTTGTCATGCTTTGTTTATCGGCTCCAAAATCAGGCTCCAACTATGTCTAAGTGTGGCGGATTTCGGAGTTTCGGGCTTTTGGTCTTCGGTCTTCTTGAAGGCAGATGTCAAGGAGAAGCCTCGAGGGCCGAAGTTCAATGGTTCAATTTCTTCTAAGTATGCAGTATGCGGCGGAGCTCGGAGGTTGGCTCTTCTTTCTTCCTTTTTGGAAGGCAAAATGAGGAAGGCCCGACGACCAACCCTCGACAAGTATTCTTTTTAAGGCGTTCTGCCATTCTGTTGAACCTTTTGGGTGGGCCCACGGCGGGCTTGCGGAACCGCAGAAAGAGGACACGTGGCTGGTTCGGCGGGTGTTTCTGTTTCCTTCCTTCTGCCTTTTGGAAGGCAGAAGGCAGAGGCACTAGGGCCAAAGTCCACTCAAGGTGATGAAAAATTAGTCTAAGTGTGGAGTGATGCTGTGGAGCGTCAGACTTCGGAGTTTCGCAATTCTGCCTTCTTTAGTGTTGCGAAGTGGAGGGCCTGAAGGCCGAAGTCTGACAGGGTTGTGTTTTCCTAAGTATATCGGAGGTCGGAGTTCGGACCT
Source organism: Cunninghamia lanceolata (assembly GCA_027924645.1). Lineage (NCBI taxonomy): Eukaryota > Viridiplantae > Streptophyta > Pinopsida > Cupressales > Cupressaceae > Cunninghamia > Cunninghamia lanceolata. The sequence continues at coordinate 1,741,498 of BSBN01000163.1, read as the reverse complement.
CCTTCCTTCCGCCTTCTTCATAAGAAGAAGACAGAAGGAGGAAGGCCCGACGACTGACCCCCGACAAAGTGTTCTCTCTTCAAGGCAGAGGGTGGACGTCGGAGCTTCCGTGTTCTCTCCTCTTCTAAGCACAAGGCAAAAGGGTGAAGGCCCGAAGGCCGACCCCCAACGCCTTCATAGCTATACATAGGCGGGGTCGAGGCTTCTTATCCTTCTTCCAGATAATATAAATTGCAAGGCGGAAGGCCCGAGCTCCAAAGTCCGATTTGTCGGAGCTTGACTTCTTGGCCTTCCCCGTTCATTCAAACACGTCGACAACTCTTCAGATCGCCATAAATGCGAAGTGGGTGGCCAAGAAACATGTTTTTAATGTGGTTGGTGGAGTTGGTGAGGTTTTCCCTCCCATTTTGCTCTCAGATCGGATTTACTCATGCTATAAATAGAAGATCAATGCTCTTTTCAAAGGGCCGGTCGCTAAACCAATTGTCTGGTTTGGAAAACGCCTAAGGATGATTTTAGGGCATCAAGCAGAGGAAAATGTCTGGGCAGTGTATGAAGGAATACGTCTGATATAGCATAGGAAGGATTGTAACGTGTATTTTCATGCATTGGTATGTCTCCACGGTTGTTTGTAATAATTCAGGGGAATGCATTGTCGCAGCTTTGTATTTTGCCTTCACTACATTTGTTGGTGTGATTGTAATGGGATTTGATAATGTATGACAGCATTTAAATCAATACAAACTTTGTGTTGGGTCATTTCTCTATTGCAAGTGGGTTATTGTAGTTTGGCTTTGGATAAATAAGTATGTCTAGTGCATGAAGTGTAATCTGAGAAATGTATGTGAATATAATTTAGTTTTCTGTTGATGCTGGTTCAACCCATTTTTTTCCTCTTTATTGTTTATGACTCAGTTGCCCAATGGAGTAGGCACCGGTCCATATTGGGGATGGATCAATCATCATTTTAATCAAACTCTTGTCCTGTTAGCTGTAGGAGTAGGAGTAGGTTTAGTTTAGGGTTCTACATGCTGTTCATGGTTCTGTTTTATAACTAGGGATAAATCTGAAGTAATGCAAAACAAACCGAATCATTTGTGAATCATGAGCATGTATTCCTGCACTATGTATCTTGTGTATGAGAAGTTAAGTGGATTTATTTCAAGGAGTACAGTATTGCCATGTTTGGGTGCAAATGCATAGTGCAGTAATCAACTTAATATAGAGGCCTGTGCAGCCAGTTTGTCTTGACCAGTGACAGCTTTGGGGGTCAAGTGTACGTTGGGTATGGCTGTGTATGTTTAGTTGTGTTTTATTTCATGCCTCTAGGAATATCCCTCCTAGGTCTAGCTGAGCCTGAAGTGCAGAGTATACCCACTCCTGTTAGTTGGTCAAAATCGTCCTCGACCTGTTGATAAACCTCTTTCCATCACCTTGACGACACCCCTAGCCTTGGTGATTGTGAAATATTTTAGGGTTTGGGGTTGCAGCTATTTTGGGTCCCAACAGAATGGAGCTGCTGCCGGGGATAGTGATCCTTTGTTTCAGATTTGAAGACCCCTGTTTGCAGCCATTGTCGGGTGCAATTTGTTGCTATGTGTAAGTTTGGCATCTCGTCAACTTACGCCAACATATTGGCACCATTGCTGGGGATGATATTGCTAGGTTGAAATCAATTGAAGACTTTGCCAGTGAGCTGAACCCAGAATCAGTTCGTAGCCTTGAAGATCAGTCACACTTCAAGGAATTCCTCTTTGGAAGAGGTAGCGACTCTGTTGTCAGAACAAAAGTTTGTTGCTGCTGCCCCTTGGTTGCTATTAATGATTTGAATGCTCCATCTCAGTGTGCAGTAGCTGGTGAAAGAAAGGTACACAGGTCTCTTCTCCCACTTTTGGAGTTTGTTGTTCCTGTCATGCTGAAGGAACAAATTTCTATGCCTCAGTTTTCTGCCCTGCATTATAGGATGTTTTAGTCATGGCCAATTAGTATGAGCCTGGATACCCTAGGGATATTCCTTCACAGACATCTTCATATATATCAAACCCTAGAAACTACATTGGTGTGGATTCCCATGACCATCCTAGCAATGCATATTCCGGTCATGACTCTGCATGTTATACAAACCCAAACCTATATGCACCCATGCAAAATCAAAATGACTTAGCAATGCAGCAATACAAAATTGATAAAACCAAACAGCTGTTGGAGCCATTGTTGCAGCAAGAAGTAGAAACAGAAAACCAAATTAGGTTGCTAGAGTCTAGGATGCAATCCAATGCCTTCCTTGCTGCTCCTAAAAATCAGTTTGATCAGTCCCCTACTCTTCCCTTAGATCCTGTGTATGATCAGCTAGACCTCTCATGGGTTGATTACAAAACAATGAGTATGCCAACCAAGGTCTACAAACAGTTGCCCAAGTTTGATGGGTATGATATTTGGGAAGGGGGACACACATGATGTATTCTCAGAATTCATGGAAGAACATCAGTTTGAGGATGAGTATATGTACATGAGATTTTTTGTTAGGTCATTACATGGAAACGCAAAAGAATGGTTCCAAAATTTTCCAAGGCAGTCCTTTGCCTCGTGGAACAAACTTGTGGCAACATTTGAAAAGGAATTTGCTAAGGGTCTTGACCCTGCTGATCTTGTCATAGAGCTGGAAAAAATCAGGAGACAAGAGGGAGAGTCAAGCAGAGATTTTGGTCACAAGTTTGTTGTTGCCCTTTCCAATATTCCAAATAATATTGATATGTTTTTTGAAACATATGAAACTGGATTGAGTAATGTGCGGGAGGATTTCAAAATAACAAGTATGTAGTAGGCATATTTGTCCCTAGACTCCATGGAGAAAATGAGAGATGACTACAAAAAGGGTTTGTTGTCCATAAGTGCATGTGTTGCTGGTAATAAACATGCTGATCTGAACAGCAGCAGTGTGGATACAAACAATCAGATGAATGCAATATCAGATGATAATTGTGTAGTCGGAAGGGTAGAAGTGGAAGGTGGTGCATCATATGACAATGATGTAGATCATAGTTTAAAAACTCTTCCAAAACTCGCCAAAACTCGGCAGACTCCCGAGTCCTAAGGCTGGCCGAGTCCACTCGCCGCGGACTCGCGAGGCGAGTCCTGAAGAGTCCTACCCTGGGACTCGCGAGTCCTATCCTAGGACTCTCGCGAGTCCCAGGGTAGGACTCCCGAGTCCTGACCCTGGACTCTCGCCCTGTCAAATGAACACCCATAAACACTTAAAACTGTTTTTTTTTTTGGTTTTTTTCTTCATTTTAACACTCTTTGAGGCACACAACAGGTCTGCATAGTGGATTAGAAGCTGGAGAAGAGAAGATTACGAGCTAAGGAGATCGAAATAGAGCGGCTCAATGATCTTGTCTTCGTCCGGTACAACCTTCGCCTTCGAACTAGAAAGGTGGAGGGCATTTCACATGAGTCCATCAACTTAGATGATATTGATCCATATGGTGAATGGACTACCAATGAACAAAATGATGATGATGTCCTCCTTACTGAAGAAGATCTTGCAGAATTGGAGAGAGGAGCAACAGAAGCAACAGAATTGGATGAAATGGAGGATGACGAAGACAATTTTGATTTTGAAGAACAAGAAACAACTGTAGCACCTAGTTCGAGGCCTCAAAAATTGAGTTACATTAGGAGAGGAAAGAGGAAGATGTAGATTTTATTTGGTTGTTTTTCTCATTTTGACATCATTATATGTAAACATTTATAAACTTATGATGTTGTTACTTGTTATACATTCGAAAGTTTGAAACTATGAGTATGAATCGTATGATTATGGTTCATGAATGATGAAATTTCAAATATTGAGTGTTTGAAGATCATATGACATGTGTAATGTTTGAATTATGGCTCTTATGTTCTCTAAATGCATTAATTTCTTTTTTTTTTTTTGTAAAACTACGGTTTTCTTCTTTGCCGAGTCCTAGCCGAGTCCTAGCCGAGTTTTTTGCCGAGTCCCGAGTCCGAGTCCTATTTTGGGCTGCCGAGTCCTCGCCGAGTCCGAGTTTTTCAACTATGATGTAGATGATGAAAGCAACGTATCCACCTACCTTCGACTGGATAGCTCATCAGGTAAAGGTGAGAATGATGAAACCAATGGTGATTTCCAACCTATTGCTGAGGAATGTGGTTTAGTGAATGATGAGGATGCTATGTATAGGGATGAACAATCAGATGGATCGGCTTCTGTGGCTGAGTATGAAATCTGTGCACAGGTAAGTGAAACATGGGATGAACAAGAAACTTGTTTCTTGTTTGATTTGATGCCCTCCTTTGTTCCTGTTTGTGATGAAGCAGTTGATATTTGTTTGCATGAGGTTGATGTAGAAGTGGTTGCACTTGGTGATAACCAATCAGAGACAGTTATTGGTGCAGCCATGGGGTTTCAGTGTGAAGAGCTTGCCTTGGATTTTGAAGATGGTGATCATGTGGACGCATATGAGAACCTATTTCTTTGGTGCAAGGTATGTTCTCTTCCTCATGCGGAATGTGCTTCATCTTAGCCACAAGAAAATGACATAAAAATGAATGTGGAAGAAGTGTCATCAGTCTATTTGCAGCAGTGAATATGACACAAGTTGCCAAGGTGGACATGAAACAGAGAGACACTTGGAAGAACATGATTCTTCATTTGAGGTGTCTCATGATCTTGATTTATGTGTTGATGTTTTGAATTGCGGCCTAAGTCATGCATGTGATTCAGAAGTTGAAGGTTGTAGCAGCAAATATGAAAGCTTTGTTCAAGAGCTGGGTGGAATTGCGAATGCATATGAATGCTTCCACTTTGATGTGGAAAATTTGTTAGCTTTTGAATGTGTTGGTGCTGCAGTTGACGTTGAGTCCTTTATATGCTACAAGATGAAGTGTTTTTGTCTTATGGATCAACAGTGCATTCAGGCACAATTTTCTTTGCCATGTGAATTGGAGGTGTTCTTGTTTTCCCTCAGTTCTCATGAAGAGGTCATCAAGTGTAATAAGGTTGCAATTGGTCATGGAGATTCACTTCCATCCATGTCTTTTATTGCTGACTTGAATTCTGATTTCTCACCCCTTGTTGAAAATAGGCATGGTGCAGTATGGAATAAGTCAAACACCTGTTTTTTATGGTTACCATGCAACAATTATTTCATTGGTGAAGCTTGCCTTGGCTTCATAAGCATTTGTTACAAATTGGTGCATGCTGAGGGACGTTTTCAGTTGTTGCAGCCAGGTGAGAAGTGCAAATTTGGTTTGAGGGAGATCAACTCTTTCATTCAGCTTGTCTTTGACAGAGGCAAGTAGGTTCAGTCACTTGGTGCAAGTTGGACTTGTAGAGTGTTTAAATTTTGAATACGGTCATCTTTCCTTTTGTGCCTTCATGCCTGACTGTATGCCTTGTAAATATGTTTCCATTGTTTCCCCTCATTCGTTTTTTGCCTTTTGGTCTGCCCGGAGATAGCTGGTTCTCACTGTGCTACTACTTGGCACACGTCCCCAACCAGAGCCACTGTTTGGACTTAAAAGTCCAGTCCCAAATTGCGTTGTTTTGCCCCAAAATCCATTTGATTCCCACTTTGTGCCCTCTTTGTCGAACTCATCAGTTATATCCGATCAAAGACATCTTCCATGGGTTTCCATTTGTTTGTGCCTTTTGAAATGAAAGGGAAAAGCCCAAAAAACGACTCAGTCCAAATCTTCCCAAGTGTTCCCTTGCATTTTTCACCTTGTCGGAGTTTCGGAGTTTCGGCTTCTTGCCTTCTGTCATGCTTTGTTTATCAGCCCCGAAATCAGGCTCCAAAAAAGTCTAAGTGTGGCGGACTTCGGAGTTTCGAGCTTCTGGTCTTCAGTCTTCTTCAAGGCAGGTGTCAGGGAGAAGCCTTGAGGGTCGAAGTTCGACGGTTCAATTTCTTCTAAGTATGCAGTATGCGGCGGAGCTCGAAGGTTGGCTCTTCTTTCTTCCTTTTTGGAAGGCAAAACGGGGAAGGCCCGACGGCCGACCCTTGACAAGTATTCTTTTTAAGGCATTCTACCATTCTGTTGAACCTTTTGGGTGGGCCCACGGCGAGCTTGCGGAACCGCGGAAAAAGGGCACGTGGTTGGTTCGGCAGGTGTTTCTCTTTCCTTCCTTTTACCTTTTGGAAGGCGGAAGGCCTCAGGGCCGAAGTCCACTCAAGGTAATGAAAAATTATTCTAAGTGTGGAGCGGTGTTGCAGAGCGTCGGACTTCAGAGTTTCGCAATTCCGCCTTCTTTAGTGTTGCAAAGTGGAGGACCCGAAGGCCGACGGGATTGTGTAATGTCCCCTTTTAGTAAGCCAAAATTTTTCCTTGACCTTGCACAATTTCAACTTGCAAAAAAAGAGAACATTAGAGTTCCATTTTCCATTTTATATCATGATTCTAGTTATCTAATCAATATCCATTCGTACTTATGTCCTTGTGTTATGACCCTATGTCCTTATAATCCCATAATCACATAATTCATATTCATAATCATTTTTATATTCACTTTCATATTCATATTCATATTCATGATCAAAGGCCTTATGTTTTATCCTTGAGAGGATCATGTGTTGCCCTATCATTAATCCATCTCTAACTCCATAGGCATGGTTCATTAAGGAGACACTAACCATCCCATACGTAGGCCCAAAGGCTTCACTCCCACACAGAGTTCTTCACCATTTGGCTTGATGGAACTTCATGTCCACACAACATTCTTCATCCCACCAAGAGTCACCTCACGTTGGGCACATTTAATATTGATGAGCTCATCATTACCATAGGCCCAAGGACTTCCCACCCACACAGTGTTCTTCGTCTCTTGGCTCAAGGGACTTCACACCCACACAGTGTTCTTCATCCACTTGAGGGTTACCTAGGTCCAAAATACATTCTCCTAACTTACCCATACACCTAGGATAGCGAGACAATTAATAATGAGGCTAATCCTTCTCTTGGATATAGCACAATCCTATGATTTCTAAGTCCTTGTGGACGTTCTCATATGATGTCTTATCATTTTGGCCTCATATCATAATTGGCCCATCACATATTCATATGATCTAATGCTTGATCACATTTCATTATCATTATTGATCATGTTCATCCTTATATACATATTTATCATACTAATTCATTCTTCCATGCATATTGATTTATAATAACATTCATTTATTCATCTATTCTATATGTAATCAAGATTTCACATTCATGATGACAATGTATATAAATATCCCATGTCAATTATATGACCAATTTCATTTGATTGCTGATTCTAATCAATATAATGCATTTCCTATATGCTAATTATATCTTATTTAATGTCATTCATTTCTATCATTTACAAGTGTGTCATTTAGTAATGCATTTACAGCTATATATTATTTATTCCCATATCATATGCATACATCAGAAATTGGCATGAGTCATTATAAGTTCGATATATAATATAGGCACATAGTGCATATCTTGTTCATCTAACTGTAGACCGATTGTTGATAGCAGTATGGTGATTCGAATTCCCCTTCGTCGATGTCCTTTACTTTTCTCTATATGCGATATTATTCTTGTTTGTTGTTTTGAGATAGTCAGTGCCCACGTTTAATAATAATAGGATATGGATGCTGTTGGGTCTCTAACACTCCCTTAATGATCTTAAACCCAACTGCTGCGGTTATTGTTTGATGCTCGATGAGGGATTTTGTATGCTTGTATTATGATTCAATGCAGAGATACTTCACATCTGATGATGCTTGTAATCTGCTCTAATTCGTAGAGATAATATCTTTGTTCCTTAATTGCTGATTCCCTTCTTCACAGAGATTATGAGTTTTGTATCAGTTGTAGATTTGCTATTTCGCATTGATAATGTCTTTATTCAACAATTGCTTGCTTGATGCTATTAAATGCTCAGCCAACCTGGTCTAACACCCGATCTACAAGTATATATTTTGAATTGCACTTCTGTATGTTATTGATGTCTGATCACTGTAATCGCAGAGTGTCAGGAATGACTAGCAGTATCAATGTGTATGGATTTGTTTATTAATCTTCCACGATGCCTGATCTGAAATGGCCTTCGCTGATAGAGATCGGAGACTGTATTATATTCCTTGTAACCAATTTCTGTGATATGTCTTTTGTTTCTTACTTTGATGCCCTCTTCTCAATGATCCGCTTGCATTATAAAGGCAATTGGCACCCGTTCACCAAATGACGCCTCCTTTAGTTATCGTTATATGTTAATTTGTTTCTAACTCAATCGAGTATAATATTAGTCTCTCTATGCCACGAATACTACTTTCGATGGATTGTTTTCCAATGATATTAAGTGTCTTTGTCATATGCTTTCTTCAAATGGTATCATAAGGCTGCGAACATCTTGTCTGATCGGTTTAACATATCATCATTCTTTTTCTTCAACTTATATTAAGGAGATGAGTAGAAGATAATTCCAATCTTTAATTGGAATTTATCGAGCCATGACAAGCCTCCCCTCTTGAGATTGCTTGTCCTCAAGCAATCCCAATTTCTTTGGGACATTGGATTTTAAGATCAATTTTCTTTCCTTCGTTTATTTGAAGTTGCTTCACTTTCTTCCTGAATTTCCTTGTAGAGTATGATTTCTATATTGTGTGCTTGAGCTCTTTTCCCACATTTATGTCTAGCTTCCCATTTCTCATTACATCTAAAACACGTATTTCCTTTTGCAGGGTCTTTACTCTTGTGTCTTGGTTTCCATACTTCTCGTTCACAACTGTGTCCTCTTTCCCATTCTTTCTTGTAATCAAAACAAAGGCCCTTTTTTCTTAGCTTTTCACGGTCATTGTAAGAAAGATATGGTTTCTCGTGTCCATCTTCCCTTATGACAGGTTTACCCTTGGAAGTGAAGTCTTTGGGAAAATTCTCTTTCTTATGTAGGGATTTTGGTTTCTTATCCTTCTCTAGTCTTAATGCCGTGTCTATGGCATCTTCTAAGGTGGTAGGTTTGAAAGCACTTACAAAGTTTCCAAGGGATTGATCGAGTCCTTCCACAAACATATATGTGAGCCAATCTTCTTCGACTCCGGGAACTCTCACGGAGAGTTTCTCGAATTCATGGACGTAATCTTCCACCATACCATGTTGTTTGAGGTGTGTGAGTTCCTTAAAATTTTCTTGTGGATGTCTCTTATCAAACCTCTTGAGGAACTTCCTTGAGAATTCTTCATAAGATGTGATCCTTTCGTGGCCTAGGGTGATTTTCCCATGGTGCCACCATTCGTATGCTAGTCCTTCGAGATGAAGAATGGCGAATTGCAAGGCATCTTTCTCGGTCATGGGGCTTAGGTGAAAGTAGTCATTAAGTTTCTCCAACCATGAGTGTGCTGAAATTTTATTAGATCCGTCGAAATTAGGTAGGTAGACCTTATTTGCTTTGTGCTTGAGGTCTTTACTCATGGGCCTTCTCTCCTTGATAATTCATTTCTTTTTGAGTTACTAAAGTCTTGGAAGGAGATCGCCCTTCTTACTTCGGGTGCTAGGTCGACATAGATACTTGCAATAGCTTCCGTGCTCATTTCTTGTGGAGTTTCCTCTTCTCTATTTGGAGTTTCTTCACTTGGAAGGAAGGATGGTAGTGGAATGTGTGAGCTTGATGATGAATTGCCAATCTCAGCTTGGTTAGATGCCACTTCTTTCCCATTAGATGAGTGGGTCTTAGGCTGGTAAGTAGTGCTTCCTATTTTTTGAAGAGCTTCTAGAAATAGTTGTGTTGTCTTCTCACCTTGATCCATCATGGCTTTGGTGATTCTTTCATTTTGTTCCATCATGGCCTTGGTAGTGGTTTCCATTAAAGCCCTCATTTCGTTGTTCATTTGTTCTTCTAAGAGTTGGCGGTTCCTTCTAGTGTATGCTTGCATAAGATTGCTTCACAGGATGGCAGGAAGATCACTCTGATACCAATTGTAATGTCCCCTTCTAGTAAGCCAAAATTTTTCCTTGACCTTGCACAATTTCAACTTGCAAAAAGAGAACATTAGAGTTCCATTTTCCATTTTATATCTTCATTCTAGTTATCTAATCAATATCCATTCATACTTATGTCCTTGTGTTATGACCCTATGTCCTTATAATCCCATAATCACATAATTCATATTCATAATCATTTTTATATTTACTTTCATATTCATATTCATAATCATTTTTATATTCACTTTCATATTCATATTCATATTCATGATCAAAGGCCTTATGCTCTATCCTTGAGAGGATCATGTGTTGCCCTATCATTAATCCATCTCTAACTCCATAGGCATGGTTCATTAAGGAGACACTAACCATCCCATACGTAGGCCCAAAGGCTTCACTCCCACATAGAGTTCTCCACCATTTGGCTTGATGGAACTTCATGTCCACACAACATTCTTCATCCCACCAAGAGTCACCTCATGTTGGGCACATTTAATATTGATGAGCTCATCATTACCATAGGCCCAAGGACTTCACACCCACAGTGTGTTCTTTGTCTCTTGGCTCAAGGGACTTCACACCCTCACAGTGTTCTTCATCCACTTGAGGGTTACCTAGGTTCAAAATACATTCTCCTAACTTACCCATACACCTAGGATAGCAAGACAATTAATGATGAGGCTAATCCTTCTCTTGGATATAGCACAATCCTATGATTTCTAAGTCCTTGTGGACATTCTCATATGATGTCTTATCATTTTGGCCTCATATCATAATTGGCCCATCACATATTCATATGATCTAATGCTTGATCACATTTCATTATCATTATTGATCGTGTTCATCCTTCTATACATATTTATCATACAAATTCATTCTTCCATGCTTATTCATTTATAATAACATTCATTTATTCATCTATTCTATATGTAATCAAGATTTCACATTCATGATGACAATGTATATAAATATCCTATGTCAATTATCTAACCAATTTCATTTGATTGCTGATTCTAATCAATATAATGCATTTCCTATATGCTAATTATATCTTATTTAATGCCATTCATTTCTATCATTTACAAGTGTGTCATTTAGTAATGCATTTGCAGCTATATATTATTTATTCCCATATCATATGCATATATCAGAAATTGGCATGAGTCATTATAAGTTCGATATATAATATAGGCCCATAGTGCATACCTTGTTGATCTAACTGTAGACCGATTGCTGATAGCAGTATGGTGATTCGAATTCCTCTTCGTCGACGTCCTTTACTTTTCTCTATATGCGATATTAATCTTGTTCGCTGTTCTGAGATAGTCAGTGCCCACGTTTGATAATAATAGGATATGGATGCCGCTGGATCTCTAACACTCCCTTAATGCTCTTAAACCCAACTGCTGCGGTTATTGTTTGATGCTCAATGAGGGATTTTGTATGCTTGTATTATGATTCAATGTGGAGATACTTCACGTCTGATGATGCTTGTAATCTGCTCTAATTCGTAGAGATAATATCTTTGTTCCTTAATTGCTGACTCCCTTCTTCACAGAGATTATGAGTTTTGTATCAGTTGTAGATTTGCTATTTCGCAGTGATAATGTCTTTATTCAACGATTGCTTGCTTGATGCTTTTAAATGCTCAGCCAACCTGGTCTAACACCCGATCTGCAAGTATATATTTTGAATTGCACTTCTGTATGTTACTGATGTCTGATCACTGTAATCGTAGAGTGTTAGGAATGACTGGCAGTATCAATGTGTATGGATTTGTTTATTAATCTTCCACGATGTCTGATCTGAAATGGCCTTCGTTGATAGAGATCGGAGACTGTATTATATTCCTTGTAACCAATTTCTGTGATATATGTCTTTTGTTTCTTACTTCAATGCCCTCTTCTCAATGATTTGCTTGCATTATAAAGGCGATTGGCGCCCGTTCACCAAATGACGCCTCCTTTAGTTATCGTTATATGTTAATTTGTTTCTAACTCAATCGAGTATAATATTAGTCTTTCTATGCCACAAATACTACTTTCAATGGATTGTTTTCCAATGATATTAAGTGTCTTTGTCATATGCTTTCTTCAAATGGTATCATAAGGCTGCGAACATCTTGTCTGATCGGTTTAACATATCATCATTCTTTTTCTTCAACTTATATTAAGGAGATGAGTAGAAGATTATTCCAATCTTTAATTGGAATTTATCGAGCCATGACAAATTGTGTTTTCCTAAGTATATCGGAGGTCGGAGTTCGGACCTCCTTCCTTCCGCCTTCTTCATAAGAAGAAGACAGAAGGAGGAAGGCCTGACGGCCGACCCCCGACAAGGTGTTCTCTCTTCAAGGTGGAGGGCGGACGTTGGAGCTTCCGTGTTATCTCCTCTTCTAAGCACAAGGCAAAAGGGTGAAGGCCCAAAGCCCGACCCCCTGCATCTTCATAGCTACACAGGCGGGGTCGAGGCTTCTTATCCTTCTTCTAGATAATATAAATTGCAAGGCGGAAGGCTTGAGCTCTGAAGTCTAATTTGTCGAAGCTTGACTTCCTAGCCTTCTCCGTTCATTCAAACACGCCAACAACTCTTCGGATCGCAATAAATGCGAAGTGGGTGGCCAAGAAGTAGGTTTTTAATGTGGTTGGTGGTGTTGGTGAGGTTTTCCCTCCCATTTTGCCCTCAGATCGGATTTACTCATGCTATAAATAAAAGATCGATGCTCTTTTCAAAGGGTTGGTCGCTGAACCAATTGTCTGGTTTGGAAAATGCCTAAGGATGATTTTAGGGCATCAAGGAGAGGAAAATGTCTGGGCAGTGAATGAAGGAATACATCTGATACAGGATAGGAAGGATTGTAACGCGCATTTTCATGCATTGGTATGTCTCCACGACTGTTTGTAATAATGCAGGGGAATGCATTGTAGCAACTTTCAATTTTGCCTTCACCACATTTACTGGTGCGATTGTAATGGGATTTGATAATGTATGACAGCATTTAAATCAATACAAGCTTTGTGTTGGGTCATTTCTCTATTGCAAGTGGGTTATTATAGTTTGGCTTTGGATAAATAAGTATGTCTAGTGCGGAAGTGTAATCTGAGAAATGTATGTGAATATATTTTAGTTTTCTGTTGATGCTAGTTCATCCCATTTCTTCCTCTTTATTGTTTATGACTCAGTTGCCCAATGGAGTAGGCACCGGTCCATATTGGGGATGGATCAATCATCATTTTAATCAAATTTTTGTCCTGTTAGTTGTAGGAGTAAGAGTAGGTTTAGTTTAGGGTTCTACATGTTCATGGTTCTGTTTTATAACCAAGGATAAATCCGAAGTAATGCAAAACAAACCGAATCATTTGTGAATCACGAGCATGTATGCCTGCACTATGTATCTTGTGTATGAGAAGTTAAGTGGATTTATTTCAAGTACAGTATTGCCATGTTTGGGTGCAAATGCATAGTGCAGTAATCAGCTTAATTCAGAGGTCTGTGTAGCCAGTTTGTCTTGACCTAGTGATAGCTTCGGGGGTCAAGTATACGTTGGGTATGGTTGTGTATGTTTATTTGTATTTTATTTCATGCCTCTAGGAATATCCCTCCTAGGTCTAGCTGAGGAAGTGCAGAGGAGTATACCCACTCCTGTTAGTTGGCCAAAATCACCCTTGACCTGTTGATAAACCTCTTTCCATCACCTTGACAACACCCCTGGCCTTGGTGATTGTGAAATATTTTAGGGTTTGGGGTTGGAGCTATTTTGGGGCCCAACAGTAGGTAAATCAAAGAATTTCTCACAAGGGTTTTGAGGGGCATAATAAAGAATTTGAAAAAGTGGACAATAAAATCCTTTGAGATTTTTAAGGGCTTCTCCAAATATGCAAATAGTTTTAAAAATTTCCCCAGTAAACATTGATCATTGTTTTGATTAAAAAACTCTAATCTTCGTTTACTTGCAAATCATGAAGAGTAAGAGCCACCATTTGAACTACAAACATCTCTTGACTTGATCTAACCTTGTCTGGAACAAATCTGAAAAATTATTCATGGAACTTTTGATTTTGCTAATTGTCTTAACACCCTAGAAGGATGATCCTGTTACACATTTTGGCTTCACTATCCGCACCTACACCTCTCAAAGCCTTGGAAATCTAATCCCTCAACTTTGTTACTGGTTGGAAGAGGTTTCCTTTGGTCAATAAGATCTATTTAATCCTTTCCAAAACTATTGGGATTAGATGCAACAAATAATCTACCCTATTGGCACTCCATAGTAAGCATACACATGAATAAGTGTTATTTAATATAGAGAGGACCATGGTTCACCAACTCGGACTCGGAGAGTACTCGACAAAACTTGGCAACTTAAAAAATGCTAAATTTTTTGTAACTCGCCAAAACTCGGTAAAATTGCTGGTTGGCGAGTCAAGCTGTTGGACTTGCCGAGTTTTTGGCGAGTCTCAGTGAGTACTCGCTAAAAACTTGGCCAGAAGACTCGGCGAGTTAAACCTACAGGTACTCGCGCAGGTGAAAAACTCGCAAGTACTCTGCAACTCGCCGAGTTGGTGAACTATGGAGAGGACAATATTGATTGTATGAAAAGTGTACTAAATTTCATATAAGCGCATAAATAGACAATGAATGATAGGGCAATATTCCATATATTAATACAATATGAGTGCCTTAATCTTGAGTGGCAATTTTAAGATGGTCTCATATTATACTAAGGTAGGCCCCCACGAATATACCATACATAAGGCAGGCCTTATAATTGGAAATACCAAGGTATAGAAATATTGTACTTGAGTGGTTCTACTATAATATTATCCAAGGACGAGAAGGAATAATAGTGTCTGAAAAGGATAAAAATTCCAAGCTTAGCATCAAGGAACCCGACTAGACGAGATTACAATAGAGTGCAAAATATGCACTGATGGTAATATTCTATAATCCAATGGACAAATTTTCATTATAGTTGGACATTAATATCAATATTAATTTAACCGCGGTTATTGCTCAAGCTTTTTACCACTTGTTTGTACTAAAGCAAAGGAAAATACACACCAAACAAGATGCAACCAAACATAAAGCTCATAGGAGTATCTTTTATTTTCTCAATAAAATATGTTTAATGATATCCTCTTGACACAAATGGAATTATGGGAGGAAGCTGTATATGGATTGCTTATCACAGTCCTATTCATGGCAGGTCATTTTTTGTCTGCCATTATGTCTGACTTGTTTATGAACTCTTTGAACACATTTAGTACTAGAGGCGTCTAGGGTGTATTATTTCATAGCTATTGTAAGATATATTTTATATGTGTATACTCATTTCAAAGATATTTTCTAATGTGTTGGATGTTTTCCCAGGGATGCTTTGTGTCCGGGCAAGGAAGATAAACAAAATTTAGATCCTCTATGTTCACGTGACTGCCCATGTATATTCTTAGATTCAGCTTCTGGTTCTTGTCGAGCCTTAGCTAAAGCTGCCAAATATGCTTGCAATGATGCCAAATTTATGAATGAACGAGCACGAAATGACATTGTTTTACTCTCACGGTAATTTATTTGTTCATTGCTGATTCATGTATGATTTCTGGTGAAGGCACAAGCATAATAATGTATTGATTGTATGACATACTGGATTCTAGTGCATGGTATCAAGTCAAGTTGGTAAGACACCTTATTTTTCCATTGGGTATAAAGTCTGGCACTTGGAGATTACTGCAAAGATCAAATGGGATGTTGAAAAACAACTAGCAGTGTTCAGCATTAGATAAAATATACATTAAATATCAGAATTACTTTCTGGAGGAACATCTTTACAAATGTTTGTTGAGTTTCTCTTGTCTGGTTTTTATGTTTCATTTTGTATCTTGTCACAGAGGGATCACAAGGTTGAATGACCGTGCACGTCAGGATGTAGCTATTCTTGGTTTGGAATTTCTCAAACTTGATGGTGAATGTTTAATTGCAATTTTAATTTCATATTTGGAAACTACTTCTATGTAACTGCAGATTCTGAACCATACAGGTGATGGCTGATTGATTGCTCATCCCATGTACCTTATTAAACATGGTTAATTGAATTTGATGATTAATTCTTTTAATTCTAACAAAATTGATTTCATCCAGCTCGAGCAAGAGAGGATACAGGAAAAATTGATAGCAAAGTCAAGCAGAAGGCTGCATGCCTTCAGCGCATAGCAGAGGTTAAACATCTTTTCCCCACAATAATATACTCTGAATACATGATTCTAATAGAGAAATGGATATACTATTGTCTTTTGTGTTACTTTTTTTTCTAATCAAGAGGATAGGAATTATACTCATGAGGCTGATTGTCACATATAAAGGGTCTGACAGATCGAGCCCAAACTAAATTGAAGACTGCAGCAGCTGAACACTGGAATGATGGGGCTCTAGAAGTAATCTACTTGACCAATCATCAGAGTACATAGTTTAAAGTGATTAACTGTTTCCACAGTGACTTTTTAAAATCCTGTATGGTAAATTTCACAAAATTATGAATCTACAGTTCACATCATGCTCTATCATGTATTGTTATAACTGATACCTAGGTCCTTTTCTCAGGCTGACTTACGGCGAGTTGATTTGCGTGCACGGCGACGTGCCATGGAAGATGCACTCATGGCTTTAGAGGTACATCTTGGCTACTTGAGTTCAACATTAAGAAGAAACATAATTCTTGTAAAGTTTTTGATTCCCAATATGAATAGCCAATGACGACCTGCCATGTAAGAAGTTAATCCAATGGTTGTAGCAATGAAAAATTTCAAGAAAAATACAGTTCAGGATATTTTCAGTAGCTCTAAGATGAACAGCCCATTTAGACATATATCCTAAGTGCTTGGAAAAGATAGGGCATATTTTTTGTTGTAGCTAGAGCTTTATTGAGTATGACCAACTGAAAATAAAAGAGAGCTGATTTTTACAGTACACTGTTGCTGAAGAATGTAATAAAAACATCAATATTTTGGGAGTGATGCATTATTTTTTGTTATGAAAATAATGTGGTTAGTGTCTCTTGTTTTTTGTCGAGTGCAGCATAAAAATTCGTTGGGCTTGTCGTTTTTCTAGTCCATTATTAGAGAAAAACTTTTAGCAGTAGTGAAAAGGTTGTCAATCTTCAGTATTGATGGCATGGCTCATTAAACACTATCAAAATTTCCCTTCTGAATGAAGTCATGCTGTGAAGATATTACTTTTATCTTATTCGTGTTACAACATCATATGTCGCACATAAAAGAAAGGGAGAATGCACAATGTATCACACTCTTAGGATCCTTATTTTTCCAATTAATATGTCTACGATTACTGTTCTAAATTTTGCATTTTTTAGGGTCAAAATGTAATATCCCCAATGGGATCTGCCCTATAATTCTGGAATTAATTTTTCTGAATTCTGCCCTAATTTTCTGCACTTTAGTTTTCTGCTCAAAACCCTAATATTCTGATTTTATTTCTGCTCTTAAATAATAATTCCAACGAACATAAACACATCCAAACATGGCAAATAATGATGGCAAATGATACTACAAGTTGACATTCATCATAAGCATGAATTACACCATGAAATACACAATGTAGGGCAACCAAAATTGCAACAAGAAGTCTGATTTTCTGAATTAAACTCTGCTGCTACAAACTGAAGTTCTGATCTGATTTTTACAATGGAGCCGAGGGCACAAACAGGCCAAACAAATGCCCAGAAATTCTACACTACAAATCAGATTGATAAGTATGATTATACATACCAATTACAAGCAAAATAGATGACAAAACATCAACCCTATCTGGGCGAAATCTCTAGGAGGTGCGCCTAGGGTTTGCTGCTCCAAAATATGCCAAATTTGCCCTCAAAAGTGGGCGCTCAGATCTGTTCCAAAGTGATCTTCAATTCTGCTAAAAAATGATGTTCAAATGCTGCTTCAAAATGATCTTCAATGCTGCTCCAAAATGATCTTCAATGCTGCTCCAAAATCATCCAATTCCAATGAAGTGCAAGTGTGAACTCCATGTGGATTCACCTCCAAGATGAGATTGGGTTTCTGTCCAATCCACCTAATATTCTCAAGGGTTTTCGTCCTTGGAATATGTTGCCCTAAAGTGCAGCCAAGAGTAAAAACTCCAATTGCAAGAAATGATGTGAATGAATGATCCTTGAAATACCTTCAACAACTTATATTTATACATGCTTTTTTTTTCACTCCTTCCTCAAGGCCGACCTAGCTTTGGTATTTCTTATTTTATTTCACTTCATTTCTCTCTCTTAGGGCCGACCTCCTCTTGGGCGTCCAAACCACAAAACACTTTATTTTATTTTTTTATTATTTTCCATCTTTCCATCCTCCAAGGGCGAACCACTTGGGCACATGATAAAACATATTTTGGGCATCCAAACCACAAGGAAAACACCTTATTTTATTTTTTTATTATTTTCCATCTTTCCATCCTCCAAGGGCGAACCACTTGGGCACATGATAAAACATATTTTTGACCTCAAATGAAGTTGTCCTCCACAAGGAAAATCATTATAAATTATTCTTATTTTTCCCAAGGGCATTTTCCATATTTTCTTCTATTTTTAATCCTTCAATCTCCACCTTAGGGCAAATTATTTTATTAGTGATGACCTCATCAAAATCACTACAAAAATATGCCGAGTCATCTTCCATGCTCATTTTGCCCTACAAAATTGGCCAAGTGTGAAAACTCGCCAATTAGGTCATTCTTTGAGCCCTACAGCTTAGCCTACAAGAATGGAAATAGGCTAGCCACTCCACTAGGTGATCACTCCAAAAATGGGGACATTACACAAAATTACAATGTATTGGATGTTGTTTGTTTTAAGGCAGTCATATTATAGATGCCTTTAAGCACTGTTGAGGAATGACCTTAATACAACAGGTCTAAACCTTTATTTTTTCATTATAAGTGGAGTATATAGGATGTTAAGGACTAAGTTACTGGTTTGGGTTCGGGTTCAGGTATGCGGACACCACAATTCTTTTTTGGGTTGGCTTCCTTTTGGGTTTATCTGTACAAAGAACATATAAAAATCACAAACATATACATATTTTAGCCTAAAAACAGAAATAAAGTTCAGATAACCACTTAACATTCTTATAATCAACAAAACAACCATAAAAAATTAAAAATACCACTTCGATGTTAATTTGTCAAAATTGGATGTCATGATAGATATCCATTTTTCAATATAAAAATAAGTTTTAATAAACCAGCAATCATCATATTAATCTTCATAAAGACCTATTACGCAAGCAAAATTAAATATAAATTAAGATACTATTCAAATGACATCTTAGAAACCACTATAACAAATTAAATAAGTTAATAGTAAAAACTCTTAAAAGCTTCATTGACTTATTTAACTATATAAATTTAAAATTATAATAAAACCTTTTAAAAACCTATAACAAGTTATATGCTTCAAATGGTCTCCAAACACAACCTTGAACAGCAGGGTGCTCATAAAGTTGAATATAGGTGCACAATAAAGGTTGGGATTATGCTTGTTGACGATGATTATGGTGGCTGCTTGTTGGCTTCATTCAGCTGGTTCAGCAAGTAGCCAAGCAAAAGTGATCCTTCATGATTTTGGGAAGGAAACTGAGCAAAAGCAGTGGCAGAAGCTTGGATGCACTGCAGAATGACGAGGATGTCTGGTTTTCCAGCACAATCATCACATTGTGGATTGCCATTAAAAAAAATCAGAACTCCTGCCTGACTTGCTGCAGATTCATTCTGGTTTCGTGTTTTGCAGCCTGGATTCGCCTAGGGGATGTCCATGGATGAACCCAGACGAATCCAGACTACAAAACACGTTCCCTGCCTGCACCCACACGAAACTGAACCACATACCCATATCTGGTGTGAATTGGATAGGGATCTAGGGCTTGAGGCTAGCGAACTGGTAACTTAGGGTAAGGATATACCCAAGTTATGAAGGTACAGGTATAGGGGTTCACTGATATTTTATGGTACCCCAGGTAAACTTTTTAAGTTGCTTTTTTTATTTTCTAAAATTTGGAAATTGCCATACTGCCCAGGTATGGCTCAGCTACTGCCTGTGTATGTCCTGGGTATGTTGGATACTGCCTGGATGTATCCCAGATTCAGCAGTAGCCAAGCAAGACCTGGAAAAAAAAATGAACCTGGGATGTACCTGTGCGGGTACCAGTGCCAGATCTGTATGGTATTGGTACCCTGAGGTGAGGGGGAAGCGTTTAAGTAGCACCCAATAAGATAAGTATATCTCATCCTGAATGTAGGTTTGATTGACAATATTGTAATTTTAACGGAGAAAAATCCATGTTCCACAGTGTTTCTGGGACAAGGATGGTAGGAAATGTTTTGGGGACGGTAGGGGAGGAGAGGTCTTTTTCTGAGAATGCCAATTAAAAAAATAGGAAAAATTAAAAAATATAGGAAATTCAAATTACTCATATTATAAGGCATTAGTCATATTCATTATAGAACCATATTACAAAACATTAGTGTTGAATTGAGAATTCACATGAGGATCACATAATTTCATTGTTTTCATTGTCAATGTGCATAAATAACAAGCAAAACAAAAGGTCCAATGGCTACAACTACAAAATGACAAAAATGTAGAAAACCATGGCAGCTAGGCCTCCTACTGTTGTGCCTGATCTTCATCTGGAAATTCTGCATTGAAGTTAAAGTCCAAGTATGGAAAATTTGAAAAAGATCCAGGTTAAAATTTTGAAGTAAAGAATAATTTGAGAAAGTAGGTGTAAGCAGAGTGTGCATTATGTAGAACTTTGAGTTGGATATATGTCTTTACGATCATTTAATATGTTCCAAAGAGTCACTAGTATATTGCAAACTTTGACATTTTGTGCCTTGCATCATATATATAATATTTTGGCACTTGCTATATGTATCACACAAATTATAAATCTATATAAGTTAAGGATTCAAGATTTGCAAATTTGAATTTGGATATGAGTTTTGATTTTTGTCCATTAAAATTTATATTTCACTGTCAATATTCGAGAAGTGTATTATATTCAATGGGGGATTGAGTGAGAACAGTAATATGAATGAAAGGAAATGCAGGGAAAACATTATGGACACTTATAAAATTTCTTGATGAAGCACACACTTTTATATTTGTTTGTGTTGGTTGGACCATAAAATGGGAATGTGAAATGGCCATTTAAGCCATCCTATCATCACTGAACGGAAATACCAGTAACTATACTCTGCAACATTGTTTGCCTTGTTTATAGTTTCCAAACTGTTGCACCTATACAAAAATTTCTGTATGTTGGCATATTTGTCTAAATCAAGTATTGTTTGTTTGTCTCTTGAAGCACCATGTGCTTCGTTATTTTCACTAACTCTATAGGTGCGGAAAAACGTTCAAGTCATTCAAAGCGTAACTAGGGTAAAAAAGATGAAGTCTTAGTGCAAAAGCGCACCTGAGAGGCTCTGAGGGTGCCTAGACAAGAAAAGAGACAAAGTTATAGAAAAAGCATGCTTGAAGAAGACAAGGCATGCCTGATTAAGGAAAAGTGCTCTTGGGAAAGATGTCATGTGCTGAGAGGAACAAAAGCGTGCCAATTTGAGTTCTCACACGCCTGATAGAGTAAAGGCGTGCTTGATAGAGGAGAAACATGCTTGATAGAGGAGAAACGTGCCTGATAGAGAAGTATGCCTGGTGGAGACAAGGCGCGCCTGAAGACACAAGATAAATGCGTTTGAAGGAGTTTCACATGCCTATACATTCATAGGCACGCCCTTAGTAAAATCAATGCGCCTGGTCAAAGGAATTTTTCAAGACTAGAAGCGCGTTTGAAGGAAGGTGAAAGTGCCTTAGCAAAGAAATTATGTTTTTAATACAAAAGCACGCCATCTCCAGTTCTCACGTGCTTGGGTAGAGTAAAAGCACGCCGACTTGGGAAGATGCGCACCTGAAGGAAGAGAGTTTAAACTAAACGTGCCTCCTAGAAACAAACATGACTATACATGAAAATAATGTAAAAGTGCGCCTCAAGAAGGATTCACACGCCTGAACAAAGAGGTGGGAAGATTGAAGGAAAGTGCCTTAGAAAGGTTTGAAGCAATTCATGAACAAAAGCATGCCTAGAGAGGACAAGGCACACTTGATAGAGGAAAAACACATTGGCACAAGAAGAAGTGTGCTTGGAGAGGACAAGGCAGGCTTGAAAGAGTAAAAGTGCGCCTCCTTGCAAATAAGCACGTCTGGAGAGGAATTTGACCAAATGCGTGCCATAAAAAGACTTGAAGCATCTTCTGGCAAATAAACACGCTGGATAGAGTAAAAGTGCGCCAAGGTGTGAAGACGCGTGCCTATGTGAAGGGAGACAGTGTGCCTAAAGTAATTCAAGGCGCTTCTTCAAGCAACAAGTTCACCTTCTCAATAATAAACGCGTCAAGCTGAAGATGAAATGAAAATTGAAAGTCTGCCTAGATATGTTTTACACACACCAAGAGTAAAAGCGCGCTTGATGGAGTGGAAGCGCGCTTGGGTAAGGACAAAGCACGCCTAGTTCACTTTAGGTACGCCTGAACAAGAAAGGATAAAATCCTGTTTGAAAGCGCACCTGGTAATTGTAAGACATGCCTCAACATGTGAAAAAGCACGCCTTTCTTGGACCCCATGCTCTAGAACAAGAGATTTTGAACACCAAGTTTGAGCTAATGCAGAAGTGCACTTAGAAGGATGGAGGCATGCCTGAAGCTTGTAGAGACAGAGTAAAAGTGCGCCCAAAAGGATATAGGCACGCCTGAACAAAGGAGAATGGTTGCAATGTAAAGGCACACTTATTTTGTGCCAAAAGCACTTGTACAAAGGGGAAAGTGCGCTTGATTGACATCACACTCGCCTATACAAGGAGAAAAGTGCGCTTCCGTGGATTTGAATGCGCCAATACAAAGGAGAAATGAATGAATAAAATTTCAAGGTTTTTCAGAGGGTTTGCTCACAATCATCAAAGTCATCTAGAGACGTGTAATGTCCCCCATTTAGCCCAGATGGTCAATTGATGAGATTAGCCTATTGCCAGGCTGTCATAGCCTAATGGCTTTGATTAGGGAGCCTAATTGGACCAATTCACTAGGACTTACTATTTATAGCAAGTCAGTTAGGGCAGTGTGGGTCGACTTACTATTTATAGCACTACAGGATCGGAGTGCCTAGAATGTGGTTTATGGTTCTGAGATGGCCGGAGTATCAGTTGTCGATGTATAAGTTAAATCTAATATTTAACTTATAAATATTTATAAGGCTAAAGTGACTTTAAGTTATTAAGAGACTTAACTCATATAATGAAAGTTATAACTTAAAGTTATATTGCTAGGAGATGGGTGCCCTCATGGAGGTATTGGGACTTATTTAAATGCAACAAATTAATTAAATAATCCCTCTTGGGCGTTGGAAGAGAAAGAGGTAAAAAGAAAAGTGTGGAGTTTATTTTGGATTCATTCATTCACTTTGCAAATTGAACATTGTCATGCATTGCTTTGGAGCTTGGGCTTTGAGGGTTTGTAGTGATTCTGCTGAGACGAAAACCTCTTTAGAGTCTCCTCCTTCGTGCTTGAAAGATAGCATCAGGAATGATTTTGGAGGCTTCATTCAGGGGCTTTAGTCGGGCTTTAGATTGATTCATTTTGGTGGAGATTCGGAGGTGAAATAGACATATCTTATTCAGTTTTTGGTGTACAGCTGAGAGTATGTATTTGGTGGACAGATTTATGCAGTTTTAAGGGTGTTGGTGACTGATATTTCCAATCCTTGCTGGGCCGTACAAATCCCATTGCTGGCCGTACTGTGGGAGATCAGGCGGTACCACTTTTGGGAGGCATTTCTACAAGTCTGAAACAGATTTTCCTTGTCATTGCAGTCGCCATTAGCTCTCAGAGATAAACGGAAGAAAACAGAGATATTTAAAGGAGTTTGTCATTGTGTTTTGGGCTGATATTCACTTCCTCAGGGCCATATAGCAGCTAGTGAAGGCGTGGGTTTGCTGAGTATTGTTTGCTTAACATTTGCAGCTTCTATTTCCTTTGTTCATGTCTCGTATGGCTGCATAATGCTGCTATCTTATTGTATGCCCGATATCTTTCATTGTTGAGCTTTCCGAAGGAGATTTCATTGTTATGCATAGCTGGTCCACACACAGCAAATGTACCAAGTTGAAGAACTTAAGATGGGTATGTTCTTGTAATTCATATTTTGGCATAATACAATCTGGGTCTTTGTTATTTTGTTCATATCTACTTTAGCTTTTTTGGGTTATTGTTATATTGCTTCTATTGTATGGTTTCAAATTTTCAATGCAAAAACGACACATGCAAAAACAAACATAAACCCTAAAACCAAACAACATTCAAAAAGGCAAAAAACTTTGGCACAAAACCCTATCCGGCAGTGTATGTTATAGTGGTATCATAGTAGAAGATCTTGCCATTCTGTGTAGTTATTTGGAACATGCAGAACAAGTGTTAAGTAATGCAGCCGAGAACCCATCAATATTATCTTAGACGGAACAGGTCACAATCAGATCTTGACGTTCCACAACATATAGACCCTTTTTCAGGATAGGATATAGTTATCGTTCCTGCAGAGGTAATAGGGGACAGAGACAGAGAAGAACCTAGCACCCGTGACATTTTGAATGATTTAGCCAGAGGACAAAGAGAAATGCAAGAAAACTTTAACCAGTTGATGCAGATGATGGCTAACCATGTGTTCGGTAATCTTGGTAATGATAATAACAACCATGACAGGAACAAGAACAATAATGGTGATAGGCACATCGGTGACAGGAATATGGGTGACAGGGACAATGGTGATGGACACAGGAATAGGGATGATGAGGCCACAAGATATGAGGGCGAGGCATCGGTCAATAACAGAGCAGGTATACATTATATTGCATATGAGAGAATGGGGATACCCACCTTCACTCCCAGAAACAATGCAGTTGAACTTGAGCCTACCCAGTTGGAGTTTCAGGATGTGATAGTTGGGGATTGGCATGCATCTAGTGATGAGTTCAGGGCTGAAATGTCATTCCGTGAATAGTCAGACTTGCGGATGAAGCATAGACCGAAGGATGGTAGACAACATAACATATAGTTGCAGAAGCAGGTCAACAAACTAAATATACCTTACTTCGATGGCTCGGGGAAGACCACAGCCAGAGCGTGGGTATAGAAGCTTGATAGCTTCCTACAGCTCACTCCTATGCCAGAGGAGGAGGCCATCACATATGCAGCTCTACATTTGGATGGTATTGCCCATGAGTGGTGGCACCATGGGAAGATTACATTGGGACATGATCGGATTACTTCATATGCAGAGTTTACAGGTCGTCTCATAGACAGATTTGATAAGGACCCCGAGTTACAGTTCAAGGAGTTGACACAGCTCAGGCAGTGGGGTTCAGTTGAGAGTTATATCTCTGAGTTTCAGAAATTGTTAGTATTGGTGATAGATATCTCAGAGCGTAGATTGCTGGTTTTGTTTATTCATGGGCTTACAGATCCATTGCGAGGCTAGATTAAGGGCCTCAACCCACCTCTCCATGAGGCAATGAAGAAGGCTAGAGACATGGACTCTTCATCTTCCAGAAGCAGATTTCAGTCGAAGGGATTCCCATACAGGAAGGACAAGGATAAGGATAGGAAACCTTTCCAAAAGGATACAAGCTAGCCCAAGGAAAAACAAACCAGTTAAACAATGATCAGTTGAATGAGTATAGAAGGAAAAAACTTTGCTTTCATTGCAAGGAGCCATGGGATCCTTCACATAGGTGCCTTAATATGGCAAAGGCAAAGTTAATAGAGTACTATTCAGCCGAGGAGACACATTCAGAGGCATCGGACCAGCCATCGGACAAAGAAGATAGTGGAGATGAGAGTGCCTCACAACATAGCAGTGATAGTGATGGAACATTGGCACAACTTTCTAGCTTCTAGAAAGTTGGTTCCTTCAGAGTTAGAGGAGTTCTTGGGGGTCAGCGCATCATCACCCTGATTGATACAGGTGCAACACAATTTTATTGATGAGGGGTTGGTGGCTAAGCGAGGACTTAAGGTAGAAGAGTTTGAAGGGTTCAAAGTAATGGTAGCTGAAGGCTTCAAACTCACTTGCACCATAAAGATCTCTGGGTTGAACATATAGATGGGAGAATATGAGCTTAAGGATGATTTCTATGTTGTCGGCATAGGAGATATAGATGTGGTACTGGGTATGCATTGGATGATGACACTTGGGGAGTTCACCA
This sequence comes from Cunninghamia lanceolata, assembly GCA_027924645.1. NCBI lineage: Eukaryota > Viridiplantae > Streptophyta > Pinopsida > Cupressales > Cupressaceae > Cunninghamia > Cunninghamia lanceolata. Next base: position 1,715,198 of record BSBN01000163.1, on the reverse strand, counting down.
TGAACCTGAAGAAAATGGAAATGAAGTTTGAATCCAATGGAAAGAAAATAGTGCTCAGGGCATTGTCAGATGGAGGACCACAAGTAGTCTCTCTCAATGGATGGAGAGAATGTTATGCTGTGATCAGGTAGAGTGGGCAGTAGAGTGTCTAATTATGCTAGAGTCTCCGCAGTAGCCTAAGGGCAATTATCATCTTGATATACAGAAGCTGTTGACCAAGCACAACAAAGTATTTGGTAGTATACCTCCAAGGGTGCCCCCTGACAGAGGTATCGAGCATGTCATTGAGCTCGAGGACGGGTCTAAGCTCGTGATTACTACTCCCTATCATCATCCTAAGAGGCTCAAGGATGAGATAGAGAAGACCATCAAGGAACTGTTAGAGATGGGACACATCCGACCGAGCAAAAGCCCATTTGCATCAGCAGTAGTGTTGGTTAAGAAGAAAGATGGAACCATTAGGATGTGTATCGATTACAGGGCCTTGAATAAGAAAACTATCAAAAACAGGTATCCAATTCCCCGTATAGATGAGTTGATAGATGAGCTGCACGGGGCTTGCTATTTTTCTAAGATAGATTTGAGGTCAGGATACCACCAGATACGGATGAGGGAAGAGGACATAGAAAAAACAACTTTCAGATGTCACTACAACCACTTCGAGCTCTTAGTGATGCCGTTTGGGTTGACCAACGCTCGTGCTATTTTCTAGAGTTGTATGAACCAGATTTTCAGGAAGCAGCTAAGGAAGTTTGTATTGATTTTCTTTGATGACATCTTGATCTTCAGCAAAACTTGGGAAGAGCACATGAGACATTTGGAGGAGGTTCCGAGTATCCTTGATAGTGACTCCCTCTATGCTAAGGAGTCCAAGTGTGACTTCGGCATGACAGAGCTATTATATCTAGGTCATTATCAGCGCAGATGGTGTGAGAGTTGATCTAGAGAAAATCAAGGCAATCATTGAATGGCCTCCACCGACGAACCTCACTCAGCTTAAGGGGTTCTTTGGATTGTGTGGATTTTACAGGAGGTTTGTGAAAGGCTTCTCACAGACAACAGCACCATTGACAAATTTGACTAGGAAAGGAGCCTTTGTGTGGACAGATGTAGCGCAGCAGTGCTTTGACCACTTCAAGCATTTGATATCTACCTGCCCAGTGTTGGCAATCCCCGACTTCTCCAAACCTTTTGAGTTGGAGTGCGATGCCTCAGGAGAGGGTATAGGGGCAGTGTTGATGCAGGAGAAACACCCAATTGCATTTGAGAGCAGGAAGCTTAGGGGTGTGGAGAAGAGCTACTCAGTATATGATCGAGAGATGATGGCCATAATGTATGCATTGGCCAAATTCAAACCTTATCTGGTTGGTGGGAAGTTCATCATCAAAACAAACCATAACAGCATAAATTATTTTATGAGCCAAAAGGATCTAAATGATCGACAACAGAAGTGGGTAAGTAGGCTCCATGCTTATGATTTTGACATTGAGTATGTCAAGGGAAAAAAGAATGTAGTTGTAGATGCACTATCTAGGAGACCCCATGCTCCAGAACAAGAGATTTTGAACACCAAGTTTGAGCTAATGCAGAAGCGCACTTAGAAGGATGGAGGCACGCCTGAAGCTTGTAGAGACAAAGTAAAAGTGCACCCAAAAGGATACAGGCACGCCTGAACAAAGGAGAATGGTTACAGTGTAAAGGCATGCCTATTTTGTGCCAAAAGCACTTGTACAAAGGGGAAAGTGTGCTTGATTGACATCACACTCGCCTGTACAAGGAGAAAAGTGTGCTTTTGTGGATCTGAATGCGCCAATACAAAGGAGAAATATGAATAAATTTTCAAGGTTTTTGAGAGGGTTTGCTCACAATCATCAAAGTCATCTAGAGACGTGTAATGACCCTCATTTATCCTAGATGGTCAGTTGATGAGATTAGCCTATTACCAGGCTTCCATAGGCTAATGGCTTTGGTTAGGGAGCCTAATTGGACCAATTCACTAGGACTTCCTATTTATAGTAAGTCAGTTAGAGCAGTGTGGGTCGACTTACTATTTACAGCACTGCAGGATCAGAGTGCCTAGCATGTGGTTTATGGTTCCGAGATGGCCGGAGTATTGGTTGTCGATGTATAAGTTAAATCTAATATTTAACTTATAAATAGTTATAAGGCTAAAGTGACTTTAAGTTATTAAGAGACTTAACTCATATAATGAAAGTTATAACTTAAAGTTATATTGCTAGCAGATGGGCGCCCTCATGGAGGTATTAGGACTTATTTAAATGCAACAAATTAATTAAATAATCCCTCTTGGGCGTTGGAAGAGAAAGAGGTAAAAAGAAAAGTGTGGAGTTCATTTTGGATTCATTCATTCACTTTGCAAATTGAACATTGTCATGCATTGCTTTGGAGCTTGGGCTTTGAGGGTTTGTAGTGATTCTGCTGAGACGAAAACCTCTTTAGAGTCTCCTCCTTCGTGCTTGAAAGATAGCATCAGGAATGATTTTGGAGGCTTCATTCAGGGGCTTTAGTCGGGCTTTAGATTGATTCATTTTGGTGGAGATTCGGAGGTGAAATAGACATATCTTATTCAGTTTTTGGTGTACAGCTGAGAGTATGTATTTGGTGGACAGGTTTATGCAGTTTTAAGGGTGTTGGTGACTGATATTTCCAATCCTTGCTGGGCCATACAAATCCCATTGCTGGCCGTACTGTGGCAGATCAGGCCGTACCACTTTTGGGAGGCATTTCTACAAGTCTGAAGCAGATTTTCCTTGTCATTGCAGTCGCCATTAGCTCTCAGAGATAAACAGAAGAAAACAGAAATATTTAAAGGAGTTTGGCATTGTGTTTTGGGCTGATATTCACTTCCTCAGGGCCGTACAGCAGCTAGTGAAGGCATGGGTCTGCTGAGGGTTGTTTGCTTAACATTTGCAGCTTCTATTTCCTTTGTTCATGGCTCCTATGGCTGCATCATGCTGCTATGTTATTGTATGCCCGATATCTTTCATTGTTGAGCTTTCCGGAGGAGATTTCATTGTTATGCATAGCTGGTCCTCACACAGCAAATGTACCAAGTTGAAGAACTTAAGATGGGTATGTTCTTGTAATTCATATTTCGGCATAATACAATTTGGGTCTTCATTATTTTGTTCATATCTACTTTAGTTTTGTTGGGTTATTGTTATATTAATATATTGCTTCTATTGTATGGTTTCAATGCAAAAACGACACATGCAAAAACAAACATAAACCCTAAAACCAAACAGCATTCAGAAAGGCAAAAAACTTTGGCACAAAACCCTATCCGGCAGTGTGTTACAAGACGCCTATCCAAAGGACTATTTTTAGCCCATACTAAAAATATATTTGCTATTTTTAGTAGGTCAACATTTTCAAAGAGGAGCATATTCAGAGACTTGCTATTTTTAGCCGCAACTATTTATAGCCTGTGCTATTTTTAGCAGTTTCTATTTTTAGCGTTAACTTGGAGTTGGCTTTTTGTTTGATCATCATGTGAGAGGATGTGACCATGACGTCGAAGTTCGCAACAAATTGATCTTCAATTTAACTGGAGGTCGCATGTTTGCACGTCAATTGAGCTAAAGTTGCATGCTTTTAAGTTTTAGTTTTAGTAGAGTAGAAAAATTGTAATAAAGTTTGGATGTCATGCAAACAACAGTCAGCTAGGATAGGAGTTTAGTTAACTATTTTATTTATTTTCATGCATTTGTTTTGTAAACAGTATAAAGAAGTGCTTTTGCACATAGTAGAGGGAGAGTAGTTTTTTCAGAATTCATTATTTATTATTTAGTATCAAATATCAGTGTTGTATAATCAGTCAAATGAATAAAAAGCAATGGCAATATTCTCCTTACATAAATTTGACCTCCAAATGATATCAAAAGACCTCCAAGAAGTGCTGCTCCAATTAGGGCATGAAACCCTAACCCTAGACTCTTCCACCACAAGGAAATCTGCTCCAAATCAGGGCGCACAGGTCTTCTAGGTCCGTTGCTGCAGAAAATGTGATCAATGATGCCACAGAAGCCAACATGCCACCACAAATCAGTCTTCCAATGATGGCGCTCCAAAGTAGGGTTAAACCCTATGCAATTAATGACACAATCCATGCCAAAGGGAAGCCTTCAAATGATCTTCAAATCTGATTTAGATTTCTGCTCTTCTTCTCCACCAAAATCAATGAAGCACAAGTGAACTCCCGTCATGGAATCCTCCAAAGGATGAGCTAGGTTTTCGTCCAACTCCTCCTAGAAACTCAAGGGTTTTCGTCCTTGGTTCCTTTGCCCAACTTGCGTTGCAGCCAAGAGAGATAAACTCCAAATGAAATGAATGATGAATGATGATTGAATGCCACAAAATGACCTCTTATTTATACAAGCTTTTCTCTCTTCTTTCCTAGCCGACCTAAAGATAAATTCTTTATTTTAAAATCCACTTTTCCCTCCAAGAGGGTCGACCATGCTCAAGCTCTATTTAGGCGCTCAAATTCAAATTGAAGATTTGAATTAAACCATCCACCTTGAGCGCCCACAAAGGGAATAAAACAACATTTATTTTATTCTTATTTTGCCCACCTCAAGGCCTCAAATGGTTCGCTTATCTACTTGGCAAATTATTTAATTACTTTTGACTTCTCCATAATTACCACAAAAATACCCTTTGTCATATCCCATCACCGTTTTGCCAAGTAAAAATAGTTAAATACAGGATTTAACTACTAAGAGTGTTTCTTAGCTTCCTTGAGCTAACCTACAGAAACAAGATAGGCTAGTTGGCACATGATGGGTGATCACTCGGAAAAAGGGGACATTACACAAATGTCTTGCTTTTATAGCCAACTCTTCTTCCACTCAAATCTGGCCGACCTCTTGATATTTTATTTTATTTGCTTTTTCCCTTTTCCTTAGGGCCTACCTCATGCTAGGCATGCTAGGCGCCCAAACACAAATAAAATATTTTTATTCCTTCGTCCAAGAGGAGTGAACCTCTTTTGGCACTTATCATTTCATATTTTGACCTTACACTAGGTCGTCCATCTCAAAGGAATTTTAGTTTGATTTATTGTATTTTTCTCCTTCAATTTGGCCGACCATCCTTGGTATTTTCTTCCTTTTATTTTCCTTTATTTCTTTTTTCCTCTCTCCTTGGTCGCTCAACTCTAGGGCAAATTATTTTATTTATTTTGAATTCACCAGTAAGCTCACAAAAATATACAAAGTCATCTGTCATCATCAATTTGCCCTAATAAATTGATTAAATATAGTATTTAATCAATTAGGTCATTCCCTTAGCCCTCCAGCTTAGCCTACGGGAAAACGATAGGCTAACCGGTCCATTAGGTGATCACTCGGAAAATGGGGACATTACAAATCCCGATTAATTCTGCTTTTTCCCCGATTTTTTCATTGCACAGCAATTTTTTTCATCGTAAATAGTGATTTGATGTTTTTCTGCTCATTTCCAGAGATTTTTTTGAGGTTTCACAGCTATTTTCAGGCAGTTTTGAGCTCAGAATCAATATACACTATCTTAACAAATATTGAATTGAAATTGGCATTGATGAATAACTTTGAAGTCCTTTTTTTACCATGGCATGTAATGCATGCCTTTGGATGAAATGAGTGTCATACTGCTTTCCTTGGGGAAAATTTCCTTTATGCCATAAATGACATCTATTATGAGAAACTTGATTGTGTAGTCGGGTTTGGTAGATTGAATACCTATTTTAGATGTATGACTTCATATCTATGCTGTCACTGGTATTTGATATACAATATCTAACAGACATTGAATTCAAATTGGCTTTGATGATTGAGTTTGAAGTCCTCCACATCTACCATGACACGTAATGCATTTGGATGGGGCATTCTATACAAACATTATTGCTTGAGTGTATCTGAGGAGATTATATTCTTTTACATCCATTGTCAAACATGGTATGCTGAAGTTGCCTGTTAATTGTGATTTTGTATGTAATGGTTATTCACTTTATTTCACATCATTTTGTATTGTAGCAATCTACGTTGTGTGGATAGGGATGTGCCTATGGTTACAGATACACCAAATTTTTAGAAAACCTTAGATGCAGTATGGTTTGGAGGATGTCATATATAGTAATGCCTTAAAAGTATGTGCAAAAAAGGTCCATAAAACATAGAAACTTAAAACTGAAATTTATGATCCTAATCCCCTCCAAATATGAGCACAAAGATGAGTGTTATATTGAGAAGAGAGAATTTTACCTTTGTGATTTGTAAATGTTTTCTTTTTTATTTTCCTTTCTTGTTTGATACAGCTTATATATGTATTGTCTATGTTCAATATATCTCATGATTTCATTTGGGTCATATCCATTGGGTATATGAGCCAAGGAACTGTATAATGTCTGTGTCAGTATCATATAGAAAAATACGTATATTGTTTTGGGGGCTGCATCTAATAGTATAGGTAGGAAGCTTGACACTGACTAGATTAATCCTTACCTCCCTCACCTATGGTTTAGATTGCATAAACTTTGAAAGCAAGGTTACTTTATGAGCCATGCACTCTCCATTTCAATGGGTGGAAGTCTCATTGTAATCACGACTTATACAATGTTGAGCCAATTTCTCCATCGGCTTTTATACCCATTTTCCCCCAGTTGATGTTTTAGAAGTGTTTTGACATTTAGCCTTATTCAAATTCTGACCTATCCTTCCTCAATTGTTACTATGTCATAATTTACTATGCATTGTGCAACGTAATCAGCGATCTGAAAATTAATGAACATTAAAAACAACTATATTAAAAAATTCATGGTGTAAACCCTCATTTCTTTTCAGTCTCTCTATCTCTGTGCAATTACATTGCCTTTAAACAGAAAAAAACAGCAGTTTTTTCTCTTTTTTCTGTGTTTTTTGGATTTCTGATTTTTTCCCAATTTTTTGAAAAAATCTTTATCCTTTGGTTTGCCAAGTTATTCCCGAGAATGATTTTTTCTATTATGCTTAGGATAATTTGGTTGCTTCCTCTCTCATTTGAAGTCCTGTTTATGACCCCTAGTACAATGAGAATTGATTTGGGGCCCGTGGAAGTCATGTTTAGCTTCTTAATGCTAGAAAATAGGCTTGTAAAAAGTTATGAACTAGAAGGTTGACTTGACATTATTCTATGACCAGTGACATTTGGAAGATTGTTTAAGACAGAGGGAAGCCTCTAGTGGTGGTTGGTAATGCCTTTTGGCCTGACAAGTGCACCAAAAAACTTCATGCATCTTATCTATGATATTATGTGACCCTTCACCAACACGCTTGTCTTTGTCAACAAAGATGACATTTCATCTACAATAAGACTGGGGAGAGAATACCACCCATGTCTAGAAAGTCTCCGGCATACTTTGCAATCACAAGATGCTTAGGAAAGTGGACCTCTGGTGTTTACTAGGTTCAATACCTATTCAACATCATTGTTCATGAAGGCATCCATGCATATCTAAATAAAATCAAAATCATCTGGGATTGGCATGTTCCTTGCAATATCACAGACTACTGAAACTTCCTTGGACTTGCAAATTTCTATCATGGGTTCACACTCAGATTTTCTCACATCTTTTGCCCAATGAATCAGAGTATGCAAGCCAAGTTAGCATTTCAGTAGAAAATTGCACAAAACTTGCCGTTCGAAGAAATAAAACTAGTCTTTGGTTTGTGCTTGTCCTAAATTCCTAATATTGCTTAATGTCAACCTACTCTTCGAAATTGAGATTGATGCATTAGACTATGCACTCAATGGAGTTCTCACTCAACATGGACATCATTTTGCATGCCGTCTCCAAACATTCAACAACATGGTACATAATATTCTACCTACAAGAAAGTGCTTTATGCCATTGTTCATGCTGTGAAGAAATGGTGACACTATGTTGTCTGTAAGGAAACCATCATCCATTTTGATCATAAGCCTCTTTGATTTCTGCATAGTTGATGGCATACTTGCAACAGTTCCATTTGGTGATTAGGTATAAAAAAAGAAATGAAAACAATGCTACAGATTCTCTGAGCAGATCTCTAGTCATTGCACTCTTAACAATGCACAATACTTGAGGGACAACATTGTGGGTTAGGTTTCACTGTGCTTTGCAAATTCATAATTTGCAAACAACTACAACACTAGTTTTCAAGGATAATAGGTTGAAGATTATATTCTTCCATTTTGTTGTACCCATACGAAATTTTTCGTATATGTGCGCAAACACACCTCCCAAGCACCATGTAGCCTTGTCATTACTGCACTAACCCTGCAGGTACAAAGATATATCGAAAGATATTGATCCAATGCCCGAATGAAGGAGATTCTGACAAGTTAATCAGGCACGGGGCAGTGAAAGAATGTCAAAAAAAAAAGAGGAGGTCAAAGTGGTGAATTGAGGCCAAAATGACATAAAAGAACCAAGGGAAGCAATGCAAATACATCTGGCAAGTCAAAATTCAATTTTGAAAATTTGGAAAATTTCGAAAATTTTTCTAAGGCATTTTTGGACGTTCTTGCCTTGAATGAGCACCATTTTTTAGTATCATCCATGGAGGAAGAGCTTCAATGATAGTTTCAGATCATATGAGCTTGGTTTCCAAACTTCAAGACATTCCGTCATCAAATGAAGAAGTTACGACAAAAATAAGCCCCAGAGGCAGAGGCAAACAACAATGATCCAGGCAGCCTCCATCAAAATGGCCAAGGCAAAGTTCAAAGTTTTTCAAGGTCGAATCATAAAATGAGCCTTGAAATTGGTTAAGTCTGGTGTCCTGAACCCTGACGTTCTAAGATCCTGAAAATTGTTTAAGTCTGAAATCTGGTGGATCCTCAAAAATCCAGAATCTGCATGTTAAATCCCATGGATCCGGGACCTATCTCAAACATCCTGGAAGTATATTTCAAAATATTTAAAGTATAGGCCTATACTTAAATATATTTTGAAATATACTTCCACCCAAGTCACCTCCAAAAGGCGCTCATTTCAAGAAAATCCCACACCTTTTGACCACTTTCAAATAGGCGCCCATTTCAAGCAACTCTCACGCCTTTCTGGTCTCCAACAAAAGAGCTCAAATTGTCTATTTTCCACGCCATTTCTCACCCATCAAAAAGGTGCTCTATTTGGCCAAATCCCACGCCTCAATTTACCTAAAACCCACGCCTTTTGACCACTTTCAAATAGGCGCCCATTTCAAGCAAATCTCACGCCTTTTGTTCACCTAGGAAAAGGCGCCTAAAATACATCATTTGCACTCCTTTTTGCATGACTCCAAAAAGGCGAGCCTTTTTGCCAAAATGCACTCCTTTTTGCCAAATTTCAAAAAGGTGAGCCTTTTTGCCAAAATGCACTCCTTTTTGCCAAACTCCAAAAAGGCGAGCCTTTTTGCCAAAATGCACTCCTTTTCTTATTTCACTTATTCTTTTTTGCATAGAGGAGAATAAAAAAGCACTCTATTTTAGAGTAAGGCACATTGGAAACCCTAAAAGGTCGCATTCACTATAAAGGAGGCTCCTATTCACTATTATTGTTATTTTCAAAGGCATAGCAAAGGAGTAAAGGCAGTGTTCAAAGCTAGGCAACCATTAATGGAGGATTGAAAGCTTGCAAAGGGTAGATTGAAAGGCATTGAGGAGTTGATCTTCACATACAGGGCAAAGGCTACTCATTCTTGCACCATTCTACTTCTTTCTATCACACTCAAAGGAAAATTTGTCCACTGGAAGGCCTCTTTCTTGCACTGGCGGCCATTGTTGAGGGTTTTTCAAGCTTTTTCAAATCAGCAAAATATAAAGAAGGCAATTCGATCACTTCTATTCTTCTTTTTTTTCATTCTTTTCTTTCACAGGGTTCATTTGCATGTTCCCAAGGCAACGTCCAAACCCAGGAGGCCATTTGTGGCAAATTTTCAAGGATTTTCACTGCTGGTCATGGTTTTTCAAAAGCAAAATCACCACCTACAGCCAAGATAAAATTGATTTTTGAGGCTTATTTGTCCAAAATTTCTCATTTCTGACACATACCCACCTCGGCAAAAGGCATTTTCCATCATCCTGGACCGGTTTGATCTCAGATCTGTTGAATCTTTGAGGGTGTGGTTCCAAAATTTCATTTTCCAAGGGCAAAATTTAATTTTTTTTTACAAAAATTAAATTTTGGACAGCGAAAAGAAAACTTGTTTTTCTTGGGCAGCGAACACACAGGTGTCCAAATTGGCAATTTTCAAGGCAAAAAGGCCTCAGAACAAGCCCCCTCCAAGTCATCATGCAATATTCATCAGTCATCATTGAGGCTAAATCTTTGCTCAAGCATGAATATTCCAAGGTCAAAGAAACAGACTAGTGACAAGTTTCACCTCGAAGAATAGCAATGGAGTTGGCTATGTGGAAAGAAAAGCTTCTGGGCATTGAAAAATATGCCATTGATTTTGTCCAAAACATCCCTTGCAGGTATTTCAGCGATGAAGGCATAAATTGCCTTGTTCATCTTTTATAGGAGTTCATTCAGCTGATCCGTGGAAAGTTTTGTGGAGACCCTCATGTTGACAAAATGTACCTCCTGGTTGATATTGCATGGAAGTGTGCCAAGACTGAGAAAGACTTTGAAGTGTTCGAGAAAATCACAGAAGATGCTGCCATAGACCTGCAAATGAGCACGGTCCACCTTGAGTCCATGATCATACCAGATGAAGCCAAGGTTGAGGAATTTGAGAGAAGTCTTAATTCTCAGACTTAGCTTATTTTTCACTTTTTGCAGAAGGAAATTATTTTTGGCAGCAGGAGAGATTTCCAAAGCAGCTTTTATTTTGAGAACTGTCTTTGTTAACTGAAGTTAAATTTATTTTTAGATTTTGCTTTTGGAAATCATGCAAAATATCTTTGAGTTGGAACTCATTGTGTAATAACATGCAAGTTCAGTTAACTGAAATTTGCATGACAAGATACTTTTAGTTTTAATTGCTAATAAGCTTGCATGCTTCCCATGCAGCATTAGATCTAGAGTGAAGAGTGTTAGTTAACTCTTCCTTTTATTTCCTTGCATCGTGGCTTTTTAGGTATAAATAAGTGTATTCTACACACTTAATCTCTCTAATGGTAATGCTGAGACTAATTTTTGCTCGCATTTATTGTTCAAGCACTGTTGTTGATTCTTGCTTTTTGATTAATGAGAATACAAATCATGGTTTCAGGATCTATCTTGTTGTCAAGAGTTGTGTAAATTGTTCATGACTTTGTGCATGAGCAATTATTGTTGAGTTGTATTTGTTCTTTTGTTTTGAAAACCTCCAAGTTGTCCTTCTGATTTCTTTATGCTCTGAATTTACTTGAAGAAATCAGAATTGTTTTAAAAGATAAAGTTAGTTATTTTCTTCTGGAAAGCTTTAGAAAATCTTATAGCCTTGCAGAAGAGCTTCATTGCCTTGTGCTCGTGCCTTGAGAAACAAAAAGATAGGTTATTTTGTAAACGTCTTTTTAATTTTCTTGTTGAGGGAGCTTCCCCTCCTAATTCGAAGAACAGTCCTACTGTACACGCTGTCCGTTTTTCTTTCTCACCGAAAGGTGCGAAATTAAACGCTAACACATTTCAATTTATTATATATGCCCTTTAGAAATCTCTCTTTCCTCAGATGGGCCATTACAACAAGCTCTCCAATTTGATACTCTTGCTCAATGCTCTCTCCTCTTGAGGTCAGTATGATGTTTGTAGGTCCAACTACTCTGCTCCAACTTCCTCTTTAGTTGTTGATATATTTCCTGCAAATAGTCTGCAAAATCCTTTGCTTCAGCACTCTTTCCCTTTGAATCAATGATGTCTCTCAATTCTGTGGCACCCCTAGGACTACAACCATAAACCATCTGAAAAAGGGTTTTTTTCAGCACTTCTATCGACCAAATTATTATATGCAAACTCAGCTTGTGGCAATGCCAAATCCCATTGTTTGGGTTTCTCTCCTACTATACATCTCAATAAAATTCCAAGGCTCCGATTGACTACCTCAGTTTGATCTTCTTGTTGTGGATGGTAGGTTGAGGTAAAACTTAGTTGAGTACCCATTTTCTTCCACAAGATTCTCCGTAAGTCCCCAACAAACTTTGTGTCTCTGTTTGAAACAATTCTTTGAGGAAAACCGTGCAGCTTCACTATTTTAAAGAACAAATTTGCACTATTCATGGCATCACTTGTCTTCTTGCAAGCAATAAAGTGTGTCGTCTTCAAAAATTCTGTCAACAACAACCATGTTAATGTCATCACATGTTAATGTCATCACATGGTCTTGTTGTGATGTAATCATACATCGCCCCATTGCAAATGGGGACCCCCTCTTTTTTCTTGCTTTTTGTCCTTGTTTTGCTTTAAAGTTTAGCCTTTCTCTGAGCTTGTAGGGTTTTGGTAGTGTTGTTTTGCCCATGTCTCGGCAATTTCTTGCCAAGAGGTCTATATGCCTTCGTCCTGATGCATGTCACTGAGACCCTGAAAATGACTAAGTCTGATATCTTGAAAATCCTGAAAAAATGACTAAGTCTGAAATTTGGTGGATCCTTAGAAATCTAGAATCTACATGCTAAATCCTATGGATCCAGGACCCATCTCAAACATCCTAGAAGTATATTGATAAATATTTAAAGTATAAGAAACTCAAACATATTTAAAGTATAAGAAAGTATATCTGACTTATACTTAAACATATTTTCAATATACTTCCATTCAGGTAATCCAAAATTTGACTAAGCAAGAAATTCCTCACTCCATGTCCAAACCCGCCCAGACTGGGCGGCCTCACAAGGTCCTTTTGGACAGTGTCTTCACCATCACGAGAGCTTGTCCAGACAACACCCTCAAACCCGCCCAGGGAAAGTTAGGATGTTTTCACGAGTTTTGACTGATTGAAGGGAGTTAGGAAGTGATGATGGAGTCAAAAACTAAGATTTTGATGAAAATTCCATGCCTCACCTCCAAACCCGCCTAGACTGGGCGACCTTGGCTCAAGGTCATGGATTCAACATCATGCACATGCACTTGTCCAAAGAGACCCCTCAAATCCGCCCAGGGGAAAAGTTGTCAAATTTACAAGGTTTTGAGGATAGAGATGATAAAGTTCAAAGAAATTTCATAAGTTTGAGTGATTCTAAGGCTTCACATGACACTATCCAAGCACTCCTTCCTAGCCCGCCTAGCCTAGGCGGCCCCAAGGTGCATTCAAGGACTGTGTCTTGTTCCAGATGACACTCTCCAACCAACACTCTTAAACTCACCCTAGGAATAAATTGCCAAGTTTGTAGTGTTTTGAGCTCCAAGTACTTAGAAGATGATGAAACTACAAGGAGAGTCCATTTGGAAGAGTTTGGGTGTATTTTAAAGGAGAATTCATGCATCACCTCCCAACCCACCCAACCTGGGCGGCCTCATAAGGGAGTGATGGACAATGTCTTCACCAGGACGATCTCTCCAGACACTGCCCTCAAAACTGCCCTAGAAGAAAAATGGTTAAGTATTGAGGTTTTCATGCACAAAGCACTGAGATATGATGATTAGTAAGCAAGGTTTATGAGTTTGAGTGAAGTCAAAGTTCATTCCAAGTGTCACTCCTCAACCCGCCCTGCCTAGGCGGCCTTGGCATGAAGTCATGGATGATGTCCTCATCTCCACCAGGCGACACTCTCCATACAACACTCGCAAGACCGCTCAGGGATATAGGTGGCATAATTTGCAAGTTTACTTGATGAGAATGATGAAGATGACACCAAGCATTACTTAAACTCATCCCAACAAGGATGAATCAATTGGAAAGAATGATAAAAAATCACTAAGCCTGATGTCCTAAAATCTTAAAAATTGGCTAAGTCTGAAATTTGGTGGATCCTCCAAAATCTAGAATTTGCATGTTAAATCCTATGGATCCGAGACCCATCTCAAACATCCTGGAAGTATATTGATAAATATTTAAAGTATAAGAAACTCAATATTTGACTTATACTTAAACATATTTTCAATATACTTCCATTCAGGACATTTCCGATATGGCGACAGGACTTGCATTCCAAGCACACCTTCTAAACCTGCCCTACTTGGGCGGCCTAGAGAGTTCAGCTTGGAATTTTGATGTCAAAGCAATGCAACTACTCTGTCTTGACTCCTTAACTCATCATGATGTCTCACATCCTTGAGAGGATCATTCAAAAGGAGGAAAGTTTGGAAATTTGACTAAGTCTTAAAAAGCAAGGAGAGAGACATCTTCATGAGGAGAGGAATCAATCTTAAGTGAAGAAATCCACACCACACCTACAAACCCGCCCTACATAGGCGACCTTCATCTCCATGCTTGGATAACTTCATCTCCTTCCACATCATTCACTCCATACACTTCCTTCAAATCCACCCATCCTTCTAAGGTTTTCAATCTCATTCAAGGAGGTCAAGTCATCATTGAAACAAGTGAAGAGGTCTTAAATTATCAAAGTAAAGCCAAAAAATGTTTTAGTGAAAATCCACACCATACTCCCAAACCCGCCCTACCTAGGCGGCCTAGGGAGGTGAGCATGGAATCAAGTGTTTGAGCACTCATGCCACTCATCATTTGCCTACCAACTCCACCCATCTGCTTCCACACACATGCAAGTCCAATAAGGAGGTGAAAATCATTAAAAATCATAAGTATTGGAGTCAAATCCACACATCACCTTCAAGGCTGCTCATCATAGGCGGTCTCCACCATTGCACATGGAGAATACCTCAAATGCCATTCAGATCACTTCTTGACTTCACTCAAATGAAGGTAATTTACATGAAGAACATGAAGAGAACACTAAGTCATGCTAAAGAGTCATCAAAAGAATATCAAATGAAGTTTAAGTGATGAAATCCACTCACCACCTCCTAGCCCGCCCTTCCTAGGCGGCCTTGACCACCTTGCATGGACTCCACGTCCTTCACAATACACTCTCCGGATGACACCCCTAAACCCGCCCAGCCTGGGTGGCTTTTACACCTTGACATGGAATTCACATCAAATAATCCATACTGCCTCTCTAAACCCGCCTAAGCACCTAGGCATGGATTTCACACGAAAGGATATGTTTTGAAATGCTATTTTTGATCCCACATGCATAAGATGAATGTAATTTGTTGTTGAAAATCCTTTATATCGAGTCTTAATTTGATGTGCTTCTTCTTGTAGGTGGCGAAGGATCCAAGGAGGTGAATAGCGAGAGCTCATACATGAGAAGTTTGGAAGGTGGAGGAAAGTTGCTCAAATTTGTCATCGTCATCACATGGAGGAGAGCTCCTACGTCAAGTTCATCTTACTTTGAAGACTTCGTAGACATCAACGCCATGCGAAGAGGAGCTAGTCTAAGATGATCAAGGTTACAAGTGTAGTTCATCATCAAGAGCATCATCCGTTCGAGGCGAGGATCAGTGGAAGGTTGTCACTTCACCACGCACATCTTGAAGGAGGTCATCATCCAGAAGCTCACATATCATGTGCCAGACAAGAAAAACTCTCATCAGGCACTAGTCTACTCCATGAGTCCATGCAGCTGTCCAGAGGCATGATCCTGCACAAGCACAACAACATCACAAGATGAGAGATGAGCATGATCATCAAAGCGATCCATGAGTTACATCAAGACAACAAGAAGAAAATATTCTAAGTAAAGTGAACATGAAGTGAATCACACTAGTTCATTCAAAGATGCTGAGGTGGCACGTACACATCATCAAGCCAATTGCATTCTGCCATGTAAGAGGGCCCACCATAAAGATACTCCAAAGATGCTTATCACATTGGAAATTGTGCCTTCATTGCCTCTTTCATGTTCTAAAAATAGTAAATTTTGTAACAAATTGCCTTGTTGTCTCAATCTCGGCCGTTGATTGCTAAATCAATCTGAGCCATTCATTGTAATTCTTGAGTTCTATATAAGGCTCACTTCTCTCATTTGTGAAATATATGAGATTAGAGATTAGAAGTAGAGATCAAGTAGGAGTAGAGTAGAGAGGGAACTCTTCGAAGTCATGAAGAGAGACATGAGATTGTTGTAATCACACATTTCAAAAGTAATACAAGCTCATTGTTGTTGTTTTGCATGGTGATCTTGTGGCCTTGAAATGTTAGCATGGTTTCAAGTTCTTGACTATGACGGAGATCTGTTTCCAAGAAGCTTAGATAGTAGGATAGATAAAGTTCATTGATGTGATGTATATGCTAAAGATATTTGATTAACTCCTCCTTGGTTCATACTTTTGATGGTTTGTCGCTGGCAAGTCATCGTGCAAAGTTAGCCTGAACTACATTTGCTTAAGTTCGATTGTGAATGCTCGTTCAAACTGTGCCAGTTGTGGGTGTTTGGATGGAGGTTTACAGTATGAAAATCATTGAGTTACCTTTGGAGATTGCACCTGCTTCGTGTAATTGTTGGTTCTCATGGTGAAGCAGAGTAAGGTTACATGAGAGATTTGTCTATCGTAGCATGTGCATTATATCATTGTTCTTAGATTAGAATCCTCTCAACCCTTTTTTTTTTTTCATTTTCTTATAATCAATTTGAAAAGTTCCATTTTATAAGGAGGAAGTAACTTGTTTGAATGGAGTGAGGTGACAATTCTACGTAAGTCCCTTTGTGACAGCAAATCACATCACACCACCGAGACTATCCGTTGCAAATCACGTACAAGGAACCTTGGAGCGTTCTTGTTTGATCACTTAGTTTAGCATTCGAGACGCTTTGTTCAAGAGAGGATAGAGCACTTGGTGTTTTATTCTAATGTTATTGTCAAGAAAACATCATCAACAAGTCTATTTGGAACTGACAATGGTTGGTGCATAGTTGAAAAACTCGGACTCGACAATTACTCGGCGGACCCAAAAATTTTAAAAACTCGAGACTTGGCAAAAAATCGGGGAAAAACTCGGCTATAACTCAGTAAAGTTAAAGGGGCTTTGTCTTCCACAGTAGTGAATGATGCATGGGCAGCCTAGACAATCTACATTAGATATTGTAGTTGTGGTGCGGTAGATGGTCCTTGATGACCATTTTTGGGCCAATGTTAAATTTGTTGTTGAGCGTACCTAGCCCATTTGTGAGGTAATCATGTTTGTAGATTTAGACAAGCTATGTTTGAGGGAGATTTATGAAGAAATTGATTCTATGTGAAATAATGAGAAAAATAACAGACGTTAGGGATCCTTCTCTATATTTTTTGATAAAGGACACAAATACATAGAACATGGAACAAACTTAACACACCTCTTCATTGTGCTATGACCATAGTTGGAAAACTCGGACTTGGGAAAAACTTGCCAAGCCCAAAAAACTCGACAAAAAATTCGGCAGCTTAAAAAGTTGCTCAAATTTCATTAGAAACACATGTTTTTTGCAAAATTCAATGACAAGATGTATCCAATGAGTCCATAAATGAGTACAAAAGTGTTTTCTATTAAATTTGATTGATTTGAATGCAAATTGAGTACAAAATCGCATCCTCATGCGGAATTCTGATCGCTGATAGCCTTATACAATAGATAACTGTCAAAATGAAAATAATAAAACTAAAAGTAAATACAACATTTTACATCTTCCTCTTCCCTAATCTACTAAAAACTAGGGGAGAGGTAGAGATTCCAGTCCTTAGAGTCCAATGTGGCTCCTCGCTTGGCATGGAAAGCAGTGGCTCGACCTCCATCCTGGTAGTAGATGGCAATGACTCCTCCTTAGCCTCATTAATGTCATCCAATCCTAGATCTCCTCTTGCACCCACCTCCTCCAATGCTTGCCTCTCAAAATCAAGAATCTCATCTTCAGTAAACAATGGAGGCTACTCATCCCGCCCTGTCCAGTCAATGTAAGGATCTATCTCATCCAAATCAATGGGATCATCTAATTTGTCCTCTACCCTTCTTGTGCGCAACCGAAGGTTGTATCGCACAAAGACAAGGTCCTGTGCTTCAAATTTCCCTTCCGAATTCACAAAAAAATCCTTTTGAATCTTCAAATGTCGATGTTGGACTGCTGTGTGCAAAGTGGGAGGGGCGTTGAGGGTTTTGGTGAGCAAAGAAGTCATAAAATGAAGGAAAAGGTGTTGAAATGGCTTTTTAAAACATTGCCCCTTCACTTTTTGATGCAAATGAGTTTGTGCCAGAAACTTGGCGAGTTTTCTGGCGAGTAAACACTACTATTACTCGGCGCGGTGAAAAACTTGCGAGTTTTTCAAGACTCGCCGCGTACTCGGCGAGTCTTCCATCTATGGTGCTATCTATGCTTTAAATCTTGAGTGGTATGATGTAGAAGTCACCAAGAAGAGGCCTTCATGGGGATAGTGAGGTAATAAAGAGGTTTTGAGTTGTAAAATTTTTTTACGGCCGAGGAGAGGATACTTGCATTATTAGGACTTAGTGGAATAAATTTTCATAAGGGAATGGTGATTTTTTTTTACTATGGAAGCCTTCTATGATATGTGTGAGAAGAAAGACCCAGTAGAGTGGTGGTGGAACCTGAATTGCAATCATTTGAATAAGATTACTCTAACAAGGAGTTAGTTCTTCATCTTGTGAGAGGAATTGGAGTACTTAGAGTTTCATTTGTTCATTGAAGAGGAATCGATTAGGGTTGAAGGCAGAAAGGCAGAAAACGTAGCCTACATTCATAGCACACTTCACCTTCTCTCTTGTATAGACCTTGGGTACAAGGAAGGTTGTTCAGTGAAATGGGACCAAATTCTCCTTGATAGAGTAGCTTCACCCTTGGAGGATGAAATTGTTGATATAAATGGACTCAATGATTTACCTCCAATTCAATTGTCTGCAAAGGAATTTGAGCTTCAGAGTGATGAGTATTTGTAGAGCATCCTAATTGAGAACTTGGAGATGGAGAACATACCTAATGCACAAGTTGAGCTTGTTCCATTGGATGACATGATTTAGATTTATGATTTTTGTTTTTTGAATGCCTATTTATCAGCATTTGAATATGTAATATGAACTCTTGAATCAAGCGTCTTGACACTATATTTAATATTGTTCTCTATGTGTTAACTTATAGTGTTAAAACTTTAATTGTTTATGTCATGATGTTGATTTTCAAATATCAATACAATTAATTTCTTCCTCTTGTTGAACTTGACATCTATTTAATATTTATTGTTTATTTATTTCAAATATTCATTTTTAAATTTTTAGCAATTTTTAATAGTTTGAAATCTCCAAGTACTAGTTTCCTATTTTTTTTTTAAAATGGTGTATCGATACCCATCCCCATACCAGTACAAGTACAGTTTGCTAGTAACTATGCATATTACTAAATAATAATTAAATAATATGATTAAGTTTAATAATGAACTAGTGGGCTATATACATGATGTATAGTGTATAAATATGACATTAAAGCATCCATAAATGATAAATGATATATGAATGATGGATGAGGAGGGAAGCCTTCGTCATTAATTTATATCTTCCACTAATTTAGTATTCACCACCACATTCAATTTTGTTAATAAGAAGGGGGAGTGGGTACCCTTAACATGCTTCTTCCTAGAATCACATGGGCGACAACTCTCTTGGTGAAGTTGTATCTCATCATTTGATGGATGGTGGCTTGCATGGGTAGTTTATTTGTGGTTATTCCTTTCCCCAAGGGGGGAAGGAATACAGGGTGAGGGGGTAGGTAGTTAGGAGGGGGAATGGCTAGGTGGAGGGGTGTGAATGTTACTTCATAATTTGCGCACCTTTTCTCCAATTACATGCCATCAATTTGAAATTTTATTGGTTGTCTATGGGCATGCTAAATATTTTAATGACAAATCAGTGGTTGTAACATGTCTTAAATTTGCCTCAAATAAATTCTGCAGTTGATTTTTCTCTGTGGTTATTTCAAAGAAATTTGTACTGAATGTTGAAATCATTCTTATTCCTGCATCAAGGAATATCTTTTATACAGTCAGGATGCAGTAATTGCAGTGATTAGTGGTTATCCTGTTTAGAATTTGGAAATATATATTTTCTGATACAATCATCTTACTTTAATTAAGTCCCTAATCACATCTTTTAGATATCTAGATTTCTGCTTCCTGGAGTTCTTCAGTTCCTAGAGTATCTTAGATCAAGTCCATTTAGTGCTTCTATCAAATTTCATAATTTTACCAGGTTTTGCAGCACTTGGTGTCAAGTATTTGTTGCATAAGTGTTTGTTGTTTTCTTTCTCAACCCTGCTTTAAGTTTTGTTGCCTTGGATATGAGCAAATTGTCATGTGACTTTTGTGATGCAGTTTGTCAAGAATGTCCATGATATGATGGTCAGAACAATGTACCAAGTGTAAGTCCAACATTTTAATTATGTAAAATAACCATATTTCAGGGACTGCTTATTCTTTGCATTGATTTTGCAACCTTTTTGTTACTTCTTGCATGATGAACAGACCAGGCAATGCACAGTCTCAAGGTGAAAAGAGTTTGGTGGAGGGGCTGACTATTGAGAAGAAGGGAAAAGCATTCAAAATATTTCCAGGAAAAGTCTCTGATGATCAAATAACTGCTATCCAGGTTCATAATCATCGCAGTAGAAGCAAGATTTGAGTTCCATTATTTTTGTTTGCATTTAGAATGGGCAACTAATGAAAGACGACAAGTAACTATTGAATGTAGCTTTTTTTTTATTATCTTGCAAATTATTTTTTGTGATATTAGATTTGCATTTGTAGGATGCATATTGGAGCATGGCATCTGCATTGGAAGAGGCTGATGGCATTGACTACACCAATCCGGACGAGGTGTGAAGTGTTGTCTACTAATAGTGTTTCCTTTAGCACAGTGTCTTCATCTTTGTTATCCGTTTCTCATGTTGATAGACTGTTGATGATGTTATCGGTGCACATGCAAAGCAGTTGGAATTACTAGTGGCAACTCTACTGGATATGGATGCAATTGATGGAAAAAGTAGTGCTTCCATTCTTGCAGAGTGTTCAAGCTCTCCTGATGTCGGTACAAGGTGTGCTGCTTCATAAATTACATGAGATTCTATGCCAAGTTTCATATGTTATGCTAGAAAGTACTTATTACAGTGGTTTTGAGCTTTTGAGTATATGATTAATATTGAGATGGGAAACACTAAGATACATAATTCTCTTGCAAAATATGCATGTTTATTCCAAGAGGGCACTTTCCACCAGTGTACAATACTCAGTCAAACCAGATATGCATTTCATCAGTATTATTTAGCAAATATGAGGAAATTCAGGCTGCTTATCATAACATAGATCTAACCATTTTCTTGAATTGTAGAAGCAATGAACAGATAACCTTTATTATCAGAGAAAACTACTTGTGATTACATGCCTCTATTAATAAACATTGAACCCCCAAAAGTTTGATTTTGGGCTAAGTTTGGGACTAGAGTGTGTTGGTTGCCATTGTGATGCAGGAGCATCCTAGGGTTCAAGCAATCTTGCATCACCCAAAAGAGTTTCATTCATTGTGTTTTGATTTGGAGTGTTTATTGTGTAGTTTTTTCATGTGGTTTTGGTTTTGTGTGTTTGGGATCTTGAATGATCTATTGCATTACTGCGAAGTCTATTGGTTGTGATATTGGTGTCACATGGGGCACACAGGCTGAAGCAGACTCTTGCCTTTGTTAAGACGGAGTAAATCCTTGCAGAACCACATAGAGCAGAGACTGTCACCAAGGTGCCATGTGTTGCCACACAAGCTAAGGGAAGCCATGTACGATCTAGTTCATGCATCCAAGGCTGGATATGTTGAGTAGCCATTCTCTGGCTAACAGATGGTAAATGAAAAACTTTCTTTTGTTGGTTATGTCAGATTGTCTAGAATTGTCAGAAGTGTTCAAGTGGCATCTAAAGGTGTACAAGAAGAATAGGGGATCTGTAGAACCATAGTATGGAATCTAAAGCATCAAGTTTCTTGAAGCTTCAGTTACAAACATGTGGC
Source organism: Cunninghamia lanceolata (assembly GCA_027924645.1). Taxonomy (NCBI): domain Eukaryota; kingdom Viridiplantae; phylum Streptophyta; class Pinopsida; order Cupressales; family Cupressaceae; genus Cunninghamia; species Cunninghamia lanceolata. Next base: position 1,693,227 of record BSBN01000163.1, on the reverse strand, counting down.
ATGACAAAAGACCTTCTAGCTTCCACATTTGTGGATAAGGTCAACAATCATTGCAAAAGCAGAAAAGTGAAAGTTTTTTTCTATAAAGGCTGTTGAAGTCAAATATAAGTCAAGTTGAAGGATTGCAAACTTGAAGGTTGATAGAAAGAACAAAAGTGGTTCATAGACTTGGCTGAGCTTGTAAAAGGTTAGGTAATATTGTAGAGAGTCTTTGCTAGTAGGTTGAATATATTCATTGGGTTGGGTAGTGTAGGCTGTTTGAGTTCTATACAATTTTGGAGTGGCCCATAGGATGCATAATTCTTCTATAAATATTATAGAAGTGTGTTTTCCTGATTCTCCAATGTTTTTCCTTATTCTTGTGCTTCTGATGCGAAACTTTGGGCAGTTGTTAGCTGGTTGTTCAATTGACTTGCTTATGTTTGCATCATTTGGTAATAGAGCAGGAGTTGAGTCCAATGAGTGAGAGTTGTGTTAGCTCTATAATGAAGTGCATTTGTGCATGTGTCGTAGTGTAGGTGTGCCAAAGGAGGTATGGCCCATAGAGGAAGAAGAATGGTAAGAAACAAACAAGATGGCAGAGCACCTCATGGGGCAGATCTTATTGATATGTTGAGAGCACTTTAGGAAAGGCTTGATGTCATGGAGACCACACAAAGGAGAGGTGTGACTGTGACGATAGATATCAATGATGATGAGAGAGAGGACACTGCGGTGTAAGAAGGTGGTGTTAATGTTGACTATGAGGAAGAAAGTGCAAAAGATAAATTCACCAAAGCTTTGTTTAGGGTAGGAGGCAAGTCAAGGTTTTATCTTGCAAACTAGTCAGGTAGCTTAAATCTAGTGGAGTTGATTGATTGGATCATTGAGCTGGAGAAATACTTTGAATTTGAGAATATAGAAGATCCATTCAAGTTGATGGATGCCCCAAGAACACTCATGAGTTTGGTGAACGAAGTTTTGAAGCCATTTCTTGGTAGGTTTGTGGTTGTATGCTTGGATGACATCTTATTGGTAAACAAGACGAAGGAGGAGCATCTTGCACACCTATAGCAGGTTTTAGCACGATTGAGGAAGGAGAAATTGCGTAAACTTGAAGAAATGCACATTCATGTGGATTGAACTTACATACTTGGGATTTATGTAATGTCCCCATTTTGAGCTAAGTCATGATTGTGGTTTGAGCTTGGTTCTAGATGATGGAAAACTATAATGTTGGCTTAACAAGTGATTTTTGGTTAGGTTTTGGCTAAGCGTTGGTAAGTGATGTGGTTTATCTAGCCAAAATATCATGTTCTTCTAGAGGATAGAGAACGGGAAAATGGGAAATGCAATATTTAAATTGTATTTTCATTATTTAATTGGTTGTTTCAAAGTGATGCCAAGTGGACACAAAGGAAAATGTCAATATTTAATTGCATTTTCAAAATATATATTATTTTGATGACTCCAACGTTGGCTTGGAGGATTGGCGCCTGGAGGAGTAAAAATAAAATAAAATAATGGCTGATTTTCATTGGGACTTGAGCTAACGTCCAAGAAGAAATAAGGATTTTAAATTGCAATTGTTATTTGCCTTGATTTGTGTGCCAACGCCTAGGAGAGAGAATCAATGCTCAAAGGAAAAGGTGATTTCAAGTTGTATCTTTGGATCATGTGCCAATGTCTTGGAAGGAGGTTTTCAAAAATAATAAAATATTGTTCTTCATTGGATCATGCACCCAACGACTAGGAGAAGATTTCAAATATTTTGTATTTGCCTTGGATCATGAGCCCACGCCAAGGGAATAAAATATTAATTTTGTTTGCTCAAGGAGGCCGTCGCCCGAAAGAGGAGTTTTAAATGATAAATTATCATTTCTGTTTGGTTCGCCATCCAAGGAGGGAGTTAAAACAATTTTAAATATTGTTTTTTTTGTTTATTGATTATCTTTCATGGTGGGCCGCGCTCAAGGAGAAGACATTTAAAATATTGCAAGAGTTGTTACGGTTAGGCGTTGGAATTGGAGGAGAAAATCATTTAATAAAATGAAGGAATGATTTTAAATGTTGAGTTTCATAGATGTAAAGCATTTAAAATTGTGCAAGGAGAATAGCATTTCATTGGTGGACTCCAAATTTTAGCAAATTGAAGCAAATTGGGACACCCAAGTCATGGAGAGGATAAAAAGGCTAGCTTGCCTTCAATTTGGCATTCATTGATCCCTTGGTAAGTTTTCATATACTTGTGTTTTTGCTAGAAATTGCATTTTACAGTATTTTGTCAAAGAGATGATCCCTTGATTATGATATGGAGATGATCCCATATCTTATTGTGAGGTGATATCATAAGGATTTCATCATTGATATTGAATTGCAGGTTTTCATTGAGGGTTTTGAAGGATAATTGAATTGCATTTGAAGCTATTGATATTCAATGGAGCTCTTGTTCATGATTGAAGACTACCAAGGTAGTCGATTTGCCTAGGAAAGCCATTTTAGTGTGTTTTTGCTATGATGTAATATTCTGATTTTTGAAACAGCGAACTGTAACTTTCGTAACAGGGTTTTTAGACAACTTACATTTGAAGATAAAGGAGGTTTGAAGACATTGGAGCATCATAGAACCCAATCGCTGCCTTTGGAGATCCATCGTTTGGCATATGGAGGCATCATTGGTATTTTGAAGCATTTTGAAACATTCTGATTTTTCAAACAGCAGGGTGCAGGAGTCACTTATTTGCAGACCTGAGCAATGTACTTCATCATTTGGAGAGTTTGGTTGCATTAGAAGATAATAAACCCTAATCGCTAGCCTTGGAGTGATTCTTATGCATTGTTTTGGCATTTTGCTCAAATCTGGGTTGTAATAATCAGTTGCAGCAGTCTGGTCATTTGGTACAGCAGTCATATCAAGGCATTGGAGGTCAACTACAGCCTACATTCATCCCTAGTTGAAGTATTTCATCATTGGTCTTCATTGCCTATCACTAGGCTAGGGTTTTGATACAAGTTTGTTCATCTATCACATTTGTATGAGGACTAATTTTTAAATCAGTCAAGGCTGATGTAATAACCCAGCACTTTGCAATTGTAACCATCATTATTGAGATCAATAAGAAGCATTGGAGTTTCGGCATTCACTTTCTATTGGGTTTTTGGATATTGTTATTGTGTTTATAATTGATCATTTGGTGATTGCATTGAGAAAGATTGGGAAAAAAAATTCAGTTATACTTAGTAGGGTATTTTACAGTGGTATCAGAGTTTGGATCTTGTCAGCATATGGGTTATGAGCTACTACATTGATCCTTTGCCACATCATTATCGAAGAACATGTACAATGGGAGACAGGAGGCAAGGTAATCCACAGCAGGATGATATTGATCATATGTTGAGGGAAATGGTTGATAATCAGCGTCGGATGGCAGATCAGTAGCGTGAGACAAATGAGAATATTCAAAGGATGTTTCAGGCTATGATGAATAATAACAGGAACAACAACAATCATGCTAATCAGAATAATCAGGATAATACAGGTGTTGGTAGTGTAGCAGGATCACCTCGTGCAAGGAGGACACACACACCTATAGTTGATAGACCTATGCAACCTAGTTTTCTTCCTAGAGAAGAAGAGGTAGTTGAGGAGCCACAAGTTGAGGAAGAGGAGATTTCGTTTGGTGAAGATTTGATATCTTTGGTTGATAAGTATGATTCACTTCCGGAGCATGTAAGGAATCGAATTAGCTTCAACAATTATATGAGTTAGAAGCGAGAACAGCAAAAAGGTAGAGTTGAACCTCCAAGGCAAAGAAGAGCACAACCTACATAGCCGAAGGAATACAAGGATGCATCGAATAAGATTCCTCTCCTAGTTTTGATGGCAGCGGTAAGCTAAGTGCTAGAGCATGGGTGAATAATTTGGATACTTTTCTTACACTCAAGCCCATGAGTGAGGAAAAGGCTATACATTTTGCTACTATGCATTTGGAGGGATTAGCTTATGATTGGTGGCACCATGGACTTGTTTCACAACATCGTAACAGGATCACTTCATATGATGAGTTTGTTAATAAACTCATTCCCAGGTTCGACCGCAAAGATGTTGAGGTCTACTACTGTGAGCTTGCACAGTTGAAACAGAGTGGTAGAGTAGATGCATATGTCAATGAATTTCAGAAGATTGCGGTTATGGTTCCTGATATGACTGATAGGAGAATCACAATGTTGTTTGTGGAAGGATTGAATGACAAGATTAGAGGTTTGGTCAAAGTTCACAAACCAACTACACTTGAGGAGGCCATTGAGCTTGCACTTGACTTGGATACCACTCCTACATTCACACCTCAAAAGAAGAATTTCAAAGATGAGAAGATGAATCAACAATCTCGTGAGCAGCCCACTCCAAAGAAAGAGGAAGGTACATCATCTAAGATGGGTTATGAGGAGAGAAATGAACTTTGTAGGAAGAAGTTATGCTTCACTTGTAAACAACCGTGGGAGATTGGTCATAGGTGTCTTGGCAAAGGTAAGGTGCACTACATAGAGGTAATTGATGAGGTAGATGATGATTCTACTTCGGATAATAAACATGGACAGCCAACACTTAATTTGGTGAGTGAAGGTAACAAGGGTTCTAGAATTGCTTATCTTTCAGGAGGATCAATGTATAATCCATTCATCTTTGAAGGCACATTGTTTGGTTGTAAGGTTTTGGAACTTCTTGATAGTGGAGCTACACATAACTACATTGATGAGGGTTTAGTGAATAAGAGAGGGTTGCATTGTGATGTTTTTGAGGGCTTTGATGTGGCTATAGCAGGTGGACTCACTATCCTTTGCAAGAAGAAAGTGAGCAAGCTTAGCATTATATTTGGTGAGTATACACTTTGTGATGACTTTTATGTACTTGATTTGAAGCACAATGAGATTGTACTTGGTATGCAATGGCTACATTCTTTACAACGGGTCATCCAAGATCTACAAGCTATGGAGTTGAGTTTCCTACATGATAGGAAACAAATTGTTATGAAAGCCCTCAAGTACGCTTTGCCTCATCAAATAACAGCCAAATCTATCATTGCTATAGGTCATGAATTGTTTCATGAGGACATATATTATGCACTTGGAGAGAATTGTATTGAACCGACATTTGATGGTAAGCATTTGAATTTTGAGATGGATGATAATTCTATGGACTAACATGACATCATACCTGATTTCTTTGACAGCAGTCCTATGACTTTGCATTTTCATGAGATAGATATGCTAACACCTTTGAATGATAGTTGTTTGAGGTGTACTAATGATGACATACAAGATTGGAATGTTGGCTATAGTGATTTTGTTGAAAAACAGGGCACTACACAATCTGATTTTGTATATCAGAGCTTTGAAGATGTGGAAAAGACACAAGAGAGGTGTAACATTTGGCTAGAAAGAGCAAGAGAAGCTAAGTTAGTTGTTGGTCAAGCAAAACAACACTTTGAAATGATCAAGGGAATGAAGCAATCAGCTTTGTTTGATTATTTTGGATCAGCCATTGATGATATGCATGTGTGTGACAATGAGGATTCAGGTTTGCATGATACATTGATTTCCATTAGAGAGGATCAGCCTACTCTTGAGGTGACATCATTTTGATGATGCTTTCTTATTGGAGCATGTGGATGGTTATTCTTCATTGTTGGGTATTGAAGTATGTGATTTCAGTTTTAGCACAACAAGAATGGATACATTTGTGTTTAGCATCCTTCATCTATTCATGTTACTATTCAGTGATAGAAGGATTTTCAGCTTCATTGGTTCATTGCTTGGCATCTACACCTTCATGATTGGCATCTATATTGGTATGGATGTGTTTGCGTCATTGTGCGACAGTGGAAGTGGTCACAGGATCTTCTACACCAGCAAATTTGAGATTGTATGTGTGAGTATCTATGGAGAGCCTAGATGGATTTGGGATCCTGGTATTCATTGATTCCAATTTGGCATTTGTGATTGCTTGAGACAAGCAATCTTGGGGTGGGAGGACCTGTAATGTCCCCATTTTGAGCTAAGTCATGATTGTGGTCTGAGCTTGGTTCTAGATGATGGAAAACTATAATGTTGGCTCAACAAGTGATTTTTGGTTAGGTTTTGGCTAAGTGTTGCTAAGTGATATGGTTTATCTAGCCAAAATATCATGTTCTTCTAGAGGATAGAGAACGGGAAAATGGGAAATGCAATATTTAAATTGTATTTTCATTATTTCATTGGTTGTTTCAAAGTGATGCCAAGTGGACACAAAGGAAAATGTCAATATTTAATTGTATTTTCAAAATATATATTATTTCGATGACTCCAACATTGGCTTGGAGGATTGGCGCCTGGATGAGTAAAAATAAAATAAAATAATGTTTGATTTTCATTGGGACTTGAGCTAACGTCCAAGGAGAAATAAGGATTTTAAATTGCAATTGTTATTTGCCTTGATTTGTATGCCAACGCCTAGAAGAGAGAATCAACGCTCAAAGGAAAAGGTAATTTCAAGTTGTATCTTTGGATCATGTGCCAACGTCTTGGAAGGAGGTTTTCAAAAATAATAAAATATTGCTCTTCATTGGATCATGCACCCAACGACTAGGAGAAGATTTCAAATATTTTGTATTTGCCTTGGATCATGAGCCCACACCAAGGGAATAAGGGAATAAAATATTAATTTTATTTTCTCAAGGAGGCCGTCGCCCAAAAGAGGAGTTTTAAATGATAAATTATCATTTCTATTTGGTTCGCCATCCAAGGAGGGAGTTAAAACAATTTTAAATATTGTTTTTTTTGTTTATTGAATATCTTTCATGGTGGGCCACGCTCAAGGAGAAGACATTTAAAATATTGCAAGAGTTGTTATGGCTAGGCATTGGAATTGGAGGAGAAAATCATTTAATAAAATGAAGGAATGATTTTAAATGTTGAGTTTCATAGATGTAAAGCATTTAAAATTGTGCAAGGAGAATAGCATTTCATTGGTGGACACCAAATTTTAGCAAATTGGGATGCCCAAGCCATCGAGAGGATAAAAAGGCTAGCTTGCCTTCAATTTGGCATTCATTGATCCCTTGGTAAGTTTTCATATACTTGTGTTTTTGCTGGAAATTGCATTTTTCAGTATTTTGTCAAAGAGATGATCCCTTGATTATGATATGGAGATGATCCCATATCTTATTGTGAGGTGATATCATAAGGATTTCATCATTGATATAAAATTGCAGGTTTTCATTGAGGGTTTTGAAAGATAATTGAATTGCATTTGAGGCTATTGATATTCATTGGAGATCTTGTTCATGATTGAAGACTACCAAGGTAGTCGATTTGCCTAGTAGAGCCATTTTAGTGTGTTTTTGCTATGATGTAATGTTCTGATTTTTGAAACAGCGAACTGTAACTTTCATAGCAGGGTTTTTAGACAGCTTACATTTGAAGATAAAGGAGGTTTGAAGACATTGGAGCATCATAGAACCCAATCGCTGCCTTTTGAGATCCATCATTTGGCATATGGAGGCATCATTGGTATTTTGAAGCATTTTGACACATTCTGATTTTTCAAACAGCAGGGTGCAGCAGTCACTTATTTGCAGACCTGAGCAATGTACTTCATCATTTGGAGAGTTTGATTGCATTAGAAGATATTAAACCCTAATTGCTAGCCTTGGAGTGATTCTTATGCATTGTTTTGGCATCTTTTTGTCATCTTGCTCAAATCTGGGTTGTAATAATCAGTTGCAGCAGTCTGGTCATTTGGTACAGCAGTCATATCAAGGCATTTGAGGTCAACTACAGCCTACATTCATCCCTAGTTGAAGTATTTCATCATTGGTCTTCATTGCCTATCACTAGGCTGGGTTTTGATACGAGTTTGTTCATCTATCACATTTGAATGAGGACTGATTTTTAAATCAGTCAAGGCTGATGTAATAACCCAGCACTTTGCAATTGTAACCATCATCATTGAGATCAATAATAAGCATTGGAGTTTCGACATTCACTTTCTATTGGGTTCTTTGATATTGTATTGTGTTTATAATTGATCATTTGGTGATTGCATTGAGAAAGATTGGGAAAAAAAATTCAGTTATACCTAGTAGGGTATTTTACAATTTATCATATCTCAAGGTGGATTGTTAATGGACTCAAAAGGTTAGGGCAATTGTTGAGGGGCCAATATCTCCTTCATAATTTCATCTTCATATGGAGCTTTAGGAGATGTTATTCTTATGATTTCACTTAAACAAGAAGTAGTAACCAATCTCACATCATTATCTTTGTTTCTCAACAATTTCTGTTTACCCAAGGAATTCACTGCAGAAATCATAGCTGTTTAGTCAAGGCAGAGAAAGAGTCTGAAGAAATCAACAAGATAGTTGAAGAATGTGAAATTGTTCTCCAACAACAAATTGTTCACTTAGACTCTATAGTGGTACCAAGAGAAGCTAAGGTGACAGAATTTCAACAAAGTTTGCAATCCTAGACTTAGTCAAATTCAACACAAGCTCCAAAATGCTATTTTTGGGTTATTTTTGATATTTCAAAGGATCTATTTTGAGAACTGCAGTTTACTAAAAGCAAAATCTATTTTTGGATCCTTCTTGTCATGCAAAAATGGAACTTCAATTGTTTATTTGATGTAATAAATGCAATTGTCAGTTTAGCTGATTGGCTTAGATTCCTTTTTAGTAGATAGAGTTAGTTTGAGAATAAAACTTGCATGCATGCAAGTCTAGTCTTAGATAAGGAGTATCAGTTAAACTCCTTTATCTTTCATACAATTCTTTTTGGAGAGTATAAATAAGTGCTCCCTATGCACTTAGTTTCTTAATGGTAAATGATCAAGCTTTTTGTTCTGTCTCTTGTTATTCACTTATCTCTTGTGTAATCAATTGTTTGTTTTGGGTTGGATATTCTCATTAAATCTTAATAAACTTTGTGTTTTTAAGATTATGAGAAGGATAATTGTGACTATGTGTACAATTATTCACGTCTAATTCATTTGTGTTGTTTGTGAATCCCAATTTGCGTTTATTCAATTAAAGCTTTTGTCCATTTGTATCTTTCAGTCTCTGGATTTAATTGAAAGATATAAATGTCATAATAGTAATAATTTATGTTTTTGCAGTAGATAGTCCTTATATCAAAAAATTCTCTTCTATTGCAAAAGTGTTGAAAATTGCTTTGTGCTCATAGTTGAGAAAACAAAAAGATGGGAGTTGTTTAGTTTGTTTTTATTTAAAGTTTGGAAGAGGGAGATTCCCCTCCTAATTCGAAGAATAGTTCTACTATACACGTTCCTTTTTGTTTCGCACTGAAGGGTGCAAATTAAAATGCTAACAAGTAACATTCAAAAAAGTGGTATGTGGCATCAAATATGGTCTTTCATTGGTTGGATTTCATAGAATGCAATGTTAATCGACTTTGTTGCCCAATGGATAAGGCATTGGATTAGAATTTGGCTTTATTATCAAGTTTTCATGCATTATCAAATGACCTAGGGGTCAAATCGTGATATCAAGTTTGCCTAGGGAAATCTAATTATGTACTTCATGTTATAAAAATGTCGCCTTTAGTTATTTTTATCTTTGCATATATTTTTTTTGTTTTTTGATGGTCAAATGATGAGGCACTAGACTGGAATTTGTCTTTATCAATGGGTTTTATTGCTTCATCAAGTGACCTAGTGGTTAAATTGTTAAATAAAGTTGATCAAGTTTGCTTAAGGAAATCTACTTATGTACTTGATGTCATAAAAAGGTTGTCTTTAGTTATTTTTATCTTTGCACATAATTAAAATTATTTAATTAATTTTAGAATTAATAAATAATAGAAGTGTTCAAAGATATTTTATTTATAGATCATGAAAAAATTATAATTTTTATTTAGTTATAGAAAAAGGTGGAAAAAGTCATGCAATATCCCCCATCAAAATAAGAAAGCAAACCTATTTTTAACTCTTAAGAGTGTCATGCAAGGTTCCAAGTTGTTTTTGGTAAAGCTTATTAATAAGTGTTGTGCACATTGTAAAATGGGGACTTTTCAGAGGATTTTTATTCTCGTACTTAGTCTAGAATAATTTTTTTGTGAGTTTTTCAATGTTCGAGGTTATGCATGAATGGTGATTTTGTTATGCTGGATGCAATTTCATTCTTCAAATTGTGTGCATCTTTGTGTCAATGCTGGATTTTATTATGCTAAATATAATATTCATGCTTAACCCTATGTTTCAGCCATTTGTAAGACTTTGCAGATTATAGGAAAATAATTAATAAATTCAGGCTTTGAACTAGGTTTATTGATTATGAGTTGATATTTGCTCTCTACTCTAGTATTCTACCTCATTAACTTGCAAAACCTGGTGGAGCTCTATTCGATTTCAGCAATCCTTGTTTTGTTTGTGAGCATGAATTTTTTTCTCCGCAATATGTAATGTCCCCATTTTGAGTTAGACATGATTTGGGTTTGAGCTTGGTTCTAGAGGATGGAAATCTATAATGTTGGCTCAATACTTGTTTTATGGGTATTTTGGCTAGGTGTTATTTTATGATATTGTTCATATAGCCAAAATATTGACATTCTCCAAGCCAAGATGGAAGAAATAAACGCCGGGCAACTTGAAGTTTGAAAGAGATAGAAAAGTGAAAGATGGGAAAATGCAATATTTAATTGTATTTTCAATATATTTTATTATTCTTCCAAGGAGGTGACGCCTAGAGAGAAAAGAGATAAAATAAAATAATAAATTTTATTTTATTTTATTGGATCATGTGCCAATGGCCAAGAAGGTGGAGAAAAACATTTAAAATATTGGTTTTATTTGCCCAAGGCAAGATTGTCGCCCGAGAGGAAGGAAAAAGCAAATATTTAATAAAATATTAATTGTGAGGATTGACGCCAAGGAAAGGAGAAAATAATTTCAAAAAATTGTTTATTTGCTCAAGAAGGAATCGATACCCAAGGGAGAAAGTGACAAATTTAAATAAAATAATATTTTTTACAATTTTGGCGTCTAAAGGAGATATAAGCAAAAAATAATAAAATATTATTATTTTATTATTTTAAATGTTGGTGGTTGTTCAATGCAAATCATTTAAAATTATCAAATTGAAAGATGCACTTGATTGGTGGATGTGAAATTTTCATTATTGGGCAAAATTGAAGAGAAGAAGATAAATAGAGAGTTTTGCCTTCATTTTGCAACTATTGATCACTTGGTAAGTTTTTCATATTCATGTGTTTTTGTCTGGAAATTGCATTTTTCAATTTGTCAAGGAGATGATCCCTTGATTTTGGTGGTATGGAGATGATCCCATCCACATAGTGAGATGATATCATATGGATTTCATCATGAATATTTATTTGCAGGTTTTCATTGAGGCGTTGAAGGATATTTGGTTTGCATTTGAAGACACTTTCATTCATTGTTGATATTTCATGCAATTGGAGTCAATCGCTTGGCATAGAGAAGGTTTAATTTGCAATTTGGAGCAATTTGCATATTCAGATTTTGTGACAGCAGGGTACAGTAGTGAAGAACTTGAAGATCTGAGTGTGTTTGAGCATCATTTGAAGACTTTGGCATCACTAAAATCATCTATACTTCATTTGCTACATTCCTAGTACCTATCGCTAGGGTTTGGAGGTCTTGTTTGGCATGTTTTTGGCATAATTTGCAAATCTGGGCAAGCTGATTGGGTACAGCAGTCATATCAGTCATCTCAGTCAGTGAATTGGGCTTCTATAGGGCTACAACAAGGCTTCTACATCATCTTGATCATTTGTCATTGCCTTGGCATCATTTGGCTAGGGTTTGGAGTGCATTGCTACTATTTTTGTATTTGTTTTGAGCTCTGATTTGAAATCAGTCCAGTCTGATATAAAGAACAGCCAAAAGACAAATTGTTATCAGCCATTGAGTAAAATAATGAAGTCAAGTATTGGTTCCGGGTATGACATTTGTTGTCTTATATGTTCGATTTGCTATATGATATGTGTGATGTTTCAAATTCATTTGCTTCAATTTGATTATATGATGGAAAAGATTGCTAACATTGCATAAAGAATAAAAAAAAAATTGCATAGTACAAGTAGGGTACTTTACAATGGTATCAGAGCTTGGATCCTGCCAGCCTATGGGGTTATGAGCTACTACATCGATCCATTGCCACATCATTATCATAGAAGAACATGTACAGTGGGAGACAGGAGGCAAGGTATGTTGACTCCCAAAATATCTACAACCCAAACCCTAAAACATTCCTAAATCACCTAAGCTAGGGATAGTCGTTCTATAATGAATGGAGGAAGTTTATCAACAAGTTCAAGGTGATTTTGGGCAACCTATAGGAGTGGGTTAACTCCTCTGCACATTGAGCTCAGCTTAGACTCCGGAGGGATATTTCTAGGGGGATACCTCAACAGGTATTAGGTTCAAACCAAATGAACAACTAAAAATAATAGGACAACCAAACCCCAAACTGCCTTCTAGTCCCGAAAGACTGTCATTAGATCTAAAACAGCTAGTTGTCATTAATAACCCCTATATAGCTTATTCAACTGTGCACTTATACATACACAAGAAAGATGGGTTTTACCCTAAATCACAGATGAATGATTTGTTTGATTTAAAAGAGTGTTTGATCCCTCTCCAATATGGATCGGTGCCTACTTTATTGGGCAACTGAGTCATAAACAATAAAGAGGAAAGGAAAGGGCTGAACCAGCATCAACAGAAAACTAAAATATATTCACATACATTTCTTAGATTATACTTCATGCACTAGACATACTTATTTATCCAAAGCCAAACTATAATAACCCACTTGTAATAGAGAAATGACCCAACACAAAGCTTGTATTGATTTAAATGCTATCATACATTATCAAATCCCATTACAATCACACTAGCAAATATGGCGAAGGCAGAATACAAAGTTGCGACAATGCATTCCCCCGAATTATTACAAACAACCGTGGAGATATACCAATGCATGAAAATGCACGTTACAATCCTTCCTACGCTGTATAAGACACATTCTTTCATTCACTGCCAATAAATTTTTCTCTACTTGATGCCCTAAAATCTTCCTTAGGCGTTTTCCAGACCAAACAATTGGTTCAGCGACCAACCCTTATTATATCTTACATTCATGCATATATAGCCTATGATTCCACTTGACCTAATCCAGGTTACAATAAATTCCCCTACGGGCTCTGTCAAAAAATATCTTGGCCAGAAGGGATGTTCATCTGCCAGAAATAACTGCAACAAATATTTGGATGGGGGCAGATGGGGATATTTTTCCCTTCTTCAATGCGAGCAACTGATACAACAAATATTTGGAAGGGGGGAGCTGAGAATATTAGATCTTCATATCTGCAGCCTCACCATTTTCCTTCCCGATGCTCGAAAGAAATGTCTGCAACTGAAAAATTTTCAATTTTGAATGCAGACCATCGATTCGACAAGATCAGCGCCTTAAAATGGTTTGAAAATGCACTTCGACGCCGTTGAAAAATCCATCGCCAATGAAATCATGCCAATCGAGCATTCTCAACAATCAAAACGCATATTGGCACCGAAAACTACCACGTGTCATGAAATCGTAGTCGCGCAATAGAGAGTGGGCCATCTCCATTTGGCCCTGCGCGAGTGCGCTAGGCCATCCACATGTCCTTTCACATGGGCCTTCTTTCTCTTCGGAAATTGGACATGTGCCTTCATCTCTCAGTAGCGCAGGGGATCTTTGCCTCTGACAAGATTCTTCTGCGAGGCCGCGCTACCATTAGATCTTCTATCCCTGCGGCTCTCTTCTTTACCTAACACTTGGCAGCATTCCGGGGCCGCGTAGTGAATCTGTGAGCCATCCTCTTTTGGCTACCCAGAAGCGAGCTAAACCTTCCACGTGGCCCCCTTGTCATATACCTTTTCCTTCCTGTCGAGAACAGGCCACGTGCCCCCATCTTGCAGCCGTGTAAGAGAAAGTGGGCCACCACCTTTAGGCTTTGCGAGTGTGCGCTAAGCCTCCACGTGGCCCCCTTATGCAAGTCTTTACTCTTCCCTTCGAAAGCTGGCCACGGTTCAAAATCTCGCGGCCGTGCGGTGAATCTTCACTTTTGATAGGATTCTTCTGCGCCTCTGCGCTGCCGTTAGATCTTTTTATACCTGCGGCCCTAGGAGCACATGCACAAAAAGTTGTTTTTAAAAGGGGGCCATGCTAGGTTCACGACCAAAGGGGGGCTTAAAAACTTAAACTTAAACTGACGGTTTTTGAGGCACGGGCAGCAAGCGGTGACCAAGAAGTTGGGGTCGGTCACCTTATGGCATAAAAGGCTCAAGGTTATAACTTAGACGACCGGCAACCTGGCTAGACAGTCAACAAAGAAATACAACATAAAGTATATACATGACTGTAAACCTTAGGGTTTTGAGGGGAAAATAGGAAAACACTTTATGGGATTAACTCAAAACCAAAAAACCTAAACAAGTGTCAACAAGGTAATCTGCAGCGTGATGATGTTGAGAATATGTTAAGAGAAATGATTGATAATCAACGCCAAATGATAGATCAACAGCGTAATACAAATGAGAATATTGCACGGATGTTACAGGCTTTGGTGAATAATGTGAACATCAATCAAGCTAAGCAAGATAATACAGGTGTAGGAAGTGTTGCAGGATCACCTTGTTCAAGGACACGCACACCTATAGTGGATAGGCCTATGTAGCCTACTTTTCTTCCTAGAGAAGAAGAGGTAGTTGAGGAGCCACAGGTTGAGGAAGAGGAAACCCCGTTTGGTGAGGATTTTATATCATTGGTTGATGAGTATGATTCACTTCCTGAGCATGTAAGGAATCAGATCAACTTCAACAACTACATGAGCCAAAAATGGGAAAGGCAAAAAAGTAGGTTTGAACGTCAAAGACAAAGAAGACCACAACCTACTCAGCCTAAGGAGTACAAAGATGCATTGAATAAGATTCTTCTCCCTAATTTTGATTGCAGCGGCAAGATCAGTGCTAGAGCATGGGTACACACGTTGGATACTTTTGTTACACTCAAGCCCATGAGTGAGGAAAAGGCTATACACTTTGCTACTATGCATTTGGAGGGATTGGCGTATGATTGGTGGCACCATGGACTTGTTTCACATCATAACATGATCAATTCATATGATGAGTTTGTTAATAAACTCATTACCAGGTTTGACTGCAAAGATATTGAGGTCTACTACCGCGAGCTTGCACAGTTGAGACAGATTGGTAGAGTGAACTCATATGTCAATGAGTTTCAAAAGATTGCAGTAATGGTTCCTGATATGACTGATAGGAGAATTACTATTTTGTTTGTTGAGGGATTGAATGACAGAATTAAGGGTTTGGTCAAAGTTCATAAACCAGCTACACTTGATCAGGCCATTGAACTTGCACTTGACTTGGACACCACTCGCACATTCACACCTCAAAAGAAGAATTTCAAAGATGATAATGCAAATCAGAAATCTCATGAGCAACCCACTCCAAAGAAAGATGAAGGTACATCTAAGATGGATTATGAGGAGAGAAATGAACTTCGTAGGAAGAAGTTGTGTTTCACTTGCAAACAACCTTGAGAGATTGGTCATAGGCATCTTGGCAAAGGCAAGGTGCACTACATAGAGGTAATTGATGAGCTAGATGATGATTCTACTTCGGGAAAAGAACATGGATAGCCAACACTTGACTTGGAGAGTGAAGGTAACAAAGGTTCTATGATTGCTTATCTTTCAGGAGGTTCAAGGTATAGTCCATTCATCTTTGAAGACACATTGTTTGGATGCAAAGTCATGGCACTTCTTGATAGTGGAGCTACACATAATTACATTGATGAGGGGTTGGTAAAGAAAAAAGGATTGCTTTGTGATGGCTTTGAGGACTTTGATGTGACTATAGCAAGTGGACTTACTATTCTTTGCAAGAAGAAAGTGAGTAAGCTTAGTATTATGTTTGGTGAGTATACTCTTTGTGATGACTTCTATGTGCTTGATTTGAAGGACAATGACATTGTACTTGGTATGCAATGGCTATGTTCTTTGCAAAGGGTTATCCAGGATCTACAAGCTATGGAGTTGAGTTTCCAACATGATGGGAAACAAGTTACGTGTAATGTCCCCATTTTCGCGAGCATTAGAGTTTGGTGGGTTAGGCTATTATTAGTGGGCATGGATAGAGGGTCTTCAGAGGCAGTTACTTGGTCTGTGGTGACATTTATTCTCTACAGTGCTATATTTGGTTCAGGGTTGACCTTCGTCGGGCTCCGTTTGACACACTTACTATTTATAGTAAGACTGTAGTTGATAGAGATGGACCCCTGCTATTTTTGGTAAAGCGGTTGGATGTGCAGAGGGTACCTTGGTGAACCTCCTTGTTCAGACGGAATTGAAAAATCATAAGTATTTAAGGAGTTATTAATTTTTAAAGTGGCCTAAATGATATTTAATTATAAAAGTTATATTATAAGGTTATAACTTAGCCTTAGGTAAGTGGGGCCATTTTGACTTTAAAAGCAATTAATGAGTTATATGACCTTATAATATATGGTTCATTTTATAACATAAGGTCATTATTTAAAGGGGACTTTATTATGAAAGGTGATATAAGGGTTAAATGGAAATTAATAAAGTGATAGAATACTTTATTAATTTATTTGTTTAAAGGGAGACATAAGGACTTAATTAAAAGGGGGACTTAAATGATTTAAAGTATATTTTATGCTATTAAGTTGTGCATCATAATTAAAAGGGAAACGAAAGTAAATTGAATGAAATGAATTAAAAGTGGCTTAGAGGTGGAGTATATAAGGCATTGGGAAAAACATATCATTCATTATATACTTATGCATTTTGAAAGCTTTTGCTGGAGAGAAGAAAAAACCAGGGTTTCTACATTATTTTGGTCTTTGAGAACGTAGCCTCTCATAGATTCAAGGGTGGCTGTAATCAGCAGTCATATTTGTGCATATTGTGCTTCATTGTTTGTTACCAAAAACAGATTGGAAGAGTTTGCATTCAGTTTTGGAAGAATTGATCAAGGGTTAGAGCAGATTTTTATTGTGAAAGCTATGCATCATTGATGGCTGTTCAATTAATTGCTGTGCACAGTTCTTAAGGCCGTACCATTCCATTTATGCCAGCCGTACTAACCTCCCAAGCTAGGCGTGTGAGATAAAGGAAAAAACGCCTATCCTAAAGGGCTGCCTCCTACCTTATATTGGGCGTTCAGACTTTTAAAAGCATTTGATGTGAATATTGGCTTGGAGAAATCATTCTCAGCAGTAGATTGTTCATTCCAAAGTCATACAGTTTGCTGTTACAATTTCTAGAATCCAAGAAATTTCAATCTTCTTCTTATTCGGGTATGGTTCATTGTTTTAGCAATAAAAAGAATATCAATCTAGATTTGAATATTTATTGTATATGCAAGCTATGTATAATCAGATCTGAGTTTGTTGCTCATTATTAAGCACATCTATTCTTGCAACTAGAATATGTTATTTGCATTTCTTTATATATCTTGGCATTTATCTCTTTGAAATCAAAACCAAGCAAAAATTTTGAAACCCCAAGCAAATTAAACAACGCAGAAAATTATTAAATTCATATCAGCAGTGTCCAATTTCATTGTGGGAGAACAGGGGTTCTTACATTATGAGAGCACTCAAGTACACATTGCCACATCAAATAGCAGCCAAATCTATGATAGCTATGGGTCATGAATTGTCTCATGAAGGCATAGGTGATGCATATGGAGAGACATATTTTGGATCAGCCTTTGCTGAGCAGCATTTGGGGTATGAAATGGATGAAAGCACTTTAGAATGGCATGATATCATACCTGATTTGTTTAGCAGCAGTCCTACATTTTAGCATTTTCATGAGGTAGACATCCATGGGCCAGCAATTGATGATATGCATCTATATGAGAGTGGAGATGAAAGTAATTCAGATTTGCATGGTATAATAGTTCCCATTGGAGAACTAGATCAGCCTACTCTTGAGATGACACAACATCATATTGATGAGGACTTCATATGGGAGCATGTGGATTATATGATAAGTCATTCTCCATGGTCTGATGGTTATTCTTCATTGTTGGGCATTGAATTATGTGATTTCAGTTAAGATGCAGCAGTGTTTGGGATATTTTGGTATGGTAGAGATCATTATATTCATGTTGGGATATGGTCTAATGATAGTCTACTATCTTCATGCACTTTGGATGGTACTCTTAATATCATTTTAGATGATATTTTCAGTTTGCATGACGCTGTTTTGATTTATGACAGCGAGGTATCAGGGTTGGATACATTTTCATTGGCACTTGTGTTTGACATCCATCCTTTGTTTGGGCTACACGTCCATGTTAGAGGGATTTTTAGCTATGTTGGCTCATTGTTTGACATTGGCATCTTCATTTTGGGGTTGATTGATTACTTCATGGTATGGATTTTTCATTGGAGGTTGAGTGTGGATGTGTTTGCATCATTGTGCGACAGTGGAAGCAATCTCAAGATCTTCTACATCAGCAGATTTGAGGTTGTTTGTGTGAGTATCTATGGAGAGCCTAGATGGATTTGGGATCCTAGTATTGGTTGGTTCTAATGTGGCACTTGCAATTACTTGGGGCAAGCAATCTTGGGGTGGGAGGACTTGTAATGTCCCCATTTTGAGTTAGACATGATTTGGGTTTGAGCTTGGTTCTAGAGGATAGAAATCTATAATGTTGGCTTAATACTTGTTTTATGGGTATTTTGGCTAGATGTTATTTTATGATATTGTTCATATAGCCAAAATATTGACATTCTCCAAGCCAAGGATGGAAGAAATAAATGTTGGGCAACTTGAAGTTTGAAAGAGATAGAAAAGTGAAAGATGGGAAAATGCAATATTTAATTGTATTTTCGATATATTTTATTATTCTTCCAAGGAGGTGATGCCTAGAGAGAAAAGAGATAAAATAAAATAATATTTTAAATATTATTTTATTTTATTGGATCATGTGCCAACGGACAAGAAGGTGGAGAAAAACATTTAAAATATTGGTTTTATTTGCCCAAGGCAAGATCCCCGCCCAAGAGGAAGGAAAAAGCAAATATTTAATAAAATATTAATTGTGAGGATTGACGCCAAGGAAAGGAGAAAATAATTTTAAAAATTTGTTTATTTGCTCAAGGAGGAATCGACGCCAAAGGGAGAAAGTGACAAATTTAAATAAAATAATATTTTTTGCAATTTTGGCATATAGAGGAGATAAAAGGAAAAAATAATAAAATATTATTATTTTATTATTTTAAATGTTGGTGGTTGTTCAATGCAAATCATTTAAAATTATCAAATTGAAAGATGCATTTGATTGGTGGATGTGAAGTTTTCATTATTGGGCAAAATTGAAGAGAAGAGGATAAATAGAGGGTTTTGCCTTCATTTTGTAACTATTGATCACTTGGTAAGTTTTTCATACTCATGTGTTTTGGCCAGAAATTGCCTTTTTCAGTTTGTCAAGGAGATGATCCCTTGATTTTGGTGGTATGGAGATGATCCCATCCACATTGCGAGATGATATCATATGGATTTCATCATGAATATTTGTTTGCAAGTTTTCATTGAGGCGTTGAAGGATATTTGGTTTGCATTTGAAGACACTTTCATTCATTGTTGATATTTCATGCAATTGGAGTCAATCACTTGGCATAGAGAAAGTTTAATTGGCAATTTGAAGTAATTTGCATATTCAGATTTTGTGACAGCAGGGTACAGCAGTGAAGAACTTGAAGATCTGAGTGTGTTTGAGCATCATTTGAAGACTTTGGCATCACTAAAATCATCTATACTTCATTTGCTACATTCCTAGTACCTATCGCTAGGGTTTGGAGGTCTTGTTTGGCATGTTTTTGGCATAATTTGCAAATCTGGGCAAGCTGATTGCGTACAACAGTCATAATAGCAGTCATATCAGTCATCTCAGTCAGTCAGTTGGGCTTCTACAGGGCTACAACAAGGCTTCTACATCATTTTGATCATTTGTCATTGCCTTGGGATCATTTGGCTAGGGTTTGGAGTGCATTGCTACTATTTTTGTATTTGTTTTGAGGTCTGATTTGAAATCAGTGTAGTCTGATATAAGGAACAGCCAGAGACATTGCTATCAACCATTGAATAAAATAATGAAGTGAAGTATTGGTTCTGGGTATGACATTTGTTGTCTTAAATGTTTGATTTGCTATATGATATGTGTGATGTTTCAAATTCATTTGCTTCAATTTGATTATATGATGGAAAAGATTGTTAACATTGCATAAAGAATCGAAATTTTTTTTGCATAGTATAAGTAGGGTATTTTACACAATATACCAGAAATTCATGCATGTATGCCTACTTCCAGAAAACCCTAAAATCTTTTTATGAGGTGCTTAATTTCTGTTTCAGCTTAAGCCCAAAACAAAGACCCAAAAAAAACTGTATTTCATGTTTGTTTTTCTGAAATATTCCAAACCCTCAAATCAAAACTTGTAAAGACTGTAAATTTTGTACATAATTTTATTTGTTTTTGCAAAAGGGAGATGCCCCTTCAATGCAAAGGAAAGTCACATTGTTCTCAGTGATTTTCTCACATTGTCAGTGGAAATTGTTACTGTCCATTGGGTGAATCACATACAATTTTTTCAGAAAGATTGAGGTGACATTTTCAAATGTGAACAATACCCAAAAACCTCTTTGGCATTCCTTAGACACTCGTTTGCATTCTCAAGCCTTATCCTTGTCTTGCAGGCATCACTGACCGAGGTAGGAATGTGCTTTTTCGCTCTTGCCTACTCGCCTCTAATCCTCTAAGAATCCCTTGAGGATAGATGGCTTAATTTTTGTTTCAGCTTAAGCGCAGTGTAAAGACCCAAAAAAATTGCATTGCATGTTCGTTTTTCCGAGATATTCCAAACCCTCAAATTAAAACTTGTGAAAGTAAATTTTGTACATAATTTTAATTGTTTTTGCATAAGTGAGCTGCCCCTTCTAGTGCAAAGGAAAGTCACATTGTTCTTGGTGATTTTCTCACATTGTCAGTGGAAATTGTCACTATCCATTGGGTGAGTCACATGCAATTTTTTAGGAAGATTGAGGTGGCACTTTCAAATGTTAACAATACTCAAAAACCCCTTTGGCCTTCCTTAGACACTTGTTTGCATTCTCAAGCCTTATCTTTGTCTTGCAGGCATCATTGTCCGAGGCGGGAATGTGTTTTTCTCCTCTTGCCTAATCCCCTCCGGTCCTCTAAGAATCCCATCTATCCTCAAGGGTTTCTTAGAGGACTAAAGGAAGTGGTACATTACTAAGGAAGACAAGTTGCATGCAAGGATCTTTGAAGATTGAAAGATAGTAGATTCACCTTTGAAGTATACCAAGTTTCTAGGGTTCCTAGCTCTCAATTACTAGGGCTTCTTCTATATGCCTTGACTTCACCTACAACCACCTCTACACAAGTGCTTAAGCCAAGGGGAAAGTTAATGCACCTAAAAGTCGACCCCAAGTAAGTATCTCTTTATCCTACCTCTTATTTGTATGCAAGTCTGAATTCTCATTATATGCTTGTTATGTAGTGTTGCATTCTATTATTTATGTTATTACTGTATGTCGTACATTTAGTTCCTTGCTTAACCATCCTTTACTTTATTGCCTTCCCTTCACTTTTACTCTGTTCAATACATTGGCCATCTTGATTTCCTATATATATATATATATATTTAATTTTATTGAGATAGGCCTTTCTACCTTTATCCTATTTAGAGGGTAATTTTATTGAAGACCTTATCGTGGTGTATATAGTCTCAACTCTCCACCATCTACCCTTGCCTACCAATCAATAAAAGAATTATTAAGTAATTCAATAAGGTTCAATAAATCACTGAGAAATGCTAGTGGTAGGTCCATCTTGAACAAGACTACAAACCAGACTTGGATCCCATCTCAAGACGAAAAAAATCAAAATTGGGTTCCATCTGAGGACATGGATAATCCGAGAACTGGATCCTTTCTTGGGACTAGTAGTCAACTATATCTAGCCCCGTTTTGAGGAATGGGGACACGATAATGGTTCATCTATTTAACAATAGATCGCTTAGTCCAAGGGATTTAGAGCAAGTGGTTAAAAGCATTGGTTTTCATTGTGGAGACAAAGTTCAAATCCCCAAAACGACATTTAAGGTAGAATTTTAAGTGGTGACTCTTGGTCTTCCACTGTCTGGTTTCTAGTAGTAATTTCTAAGTTTTTAATCTTAAGGTGCTAAGTATTGTATTGCTCATAAGGAGCTAAGTATTTGTATCAGTTAACTCAGATGCTTGTTTGAACTATATTTATAGACTATCAGAAATCTTTTAAAAAATTAAAAAATAACATTATTTACAACACATTAAGAGTATTTCTAACAGTCAACTATCTTATTTACTAAAATTATAATTTAACATTTAATGCAATTAAACAAAACATAGCACGTCAAACTCAGTCCAATAATCATTATACTTGTGCTTATTTTTGGTCAGCCAAAAAGTTAGTCAATTCTGCTGCCTTCTTGGTCATCTCAACATTTTTGGGGTTAAGCACTGTCAATGTTCAATTGATCCACATAAGTACAATCTATTAGTATAGATCAACTGTGTGGTTTGTCACCTGCCGGTCCTCTTTCTGCGGTGAAATCCACACATGGATGGAGGAGGGATAATTGACTAGCATCATTAATGAAGTGCATTTATTATATTTCATTAATACCTAGGGACATGGACTTTGTGCCGTGTTTTCACATCGAGCTTTCCTGTGACAGTTTAAACATGCAGTTGATTCTCTTTTTAAAGCAGAGGACTATTTAGTCACATAATAATCAGCGAACTTTTGCATAAAAGGGAGCTATGTAAGGTGTAACTTGTCTGAAAGGCATTTCACTCATAAAAAAGTAAGTTCTCGCAAGATGTTTTTGTTCTACATTTCCTTGCGAGTAAACGTCGAGTTACTTGTTCTCTCTTAATTTTCTACACTGAAATTTTTTCTTCGTTTTACCCCCGTTTAAGGGAAAGTGACATTGTTGAGGATCAGTGCTGGAAGGTTTGATCTCTTTAACACACCGCACTATGTTTAGGGCAATTCAACTCTCTTTTACTTAATTTTTTGAGATTACTTCTGTATTATAAAACCATGGAAAGAAACGACTATTAAAACCTATTCAAGGTCTAGAGTATCAACCCAATATGTTTTAACATACCCTTTTTCTCTTCCATGGTAAGTGGTGTACTAATTGCAGCTTCGTTAATACAGGCAAGCACTAGCGAATGCATTGGCAGATGCTCCGTCAATGTGGACTCTTGGCAACGCAGGAATGGGAGCCCTACAGGTGCATTCCATTGATTAGCTGCAAACATAATTAAAATGCTCTGTTGTAATAGCTAACGTATAGATTGCTTAAATGTTTTTCTCGTCTCCATAGAGACTAGCACGTGATAGCAATCCATCTGTTGGAGCTGCCGCATCCAAAGCTATCGAGGAGCTAAGGAGACAATGGCAAATAGAAGAAGGAGACACTTTGCTTTTCAGTATGGATGAAAGATGCTTAAATACAGAGATCGATGAGGAATCAGATAAATGTTAGCGTAGCTTTGAAGATATTTAGGGTTAACCATGTATATTTTCTGCCTTTCCTAACAAACAATGTATATATTGAAAGTAGTAATTAGTTTATTATAAAATGTAACAACTAACAACTGAAGCGGGTTCACTTGGTTTATATCAAATTCAAGGTCTCTACAAGCCTGGAAGTATGAATGTACAATCCAATTTAATTTTAGTCAGTTTCTTTTCGCTCCCATCCATTCAAAATCTGACTTGAAATTGTAGAGTTTTAAAAAAAACTGTATATTAATGTTTGAATGGTATTGTCAGCCTTTTATTATGTTATGATTGATTTGATATAATTGCAGTTCATTATGATACACGTCTTATTAATTTAATATTTGACAGCAGAATATACAAAAGATTTTGAATAATGATTTTTTTGACGTTATAGCAATCTTTATTATAGCAGTCATTAATTTTTCACAGTCCATGATGTTGTAGATAGTGCTTCTGGATTTGACTGTGTTAGTTTTTTCCTCAACGTTTCAGATCACACTCTATGATCCATCACTAGAAGAAAAGAGAGCAAAAGAACAAAAATGATAAATTGCAGACTTGAAACTACCTTAAAAAGGAGGAGGGCTTGAGGTGATGCGGGAACCAAGAAGTCAAAGAGGTGGAAAAAAGAACAACCTATTAGACCAAAGGGGACAAAGGGATGAGAATGTAGGAAAATTATAAAAAAGGTAAAAATATATAAATAGACCACCAAAAGATAGTATACAAGTAATTAAACCTACCAAGATAACACCTCAATAAAAAGATGACATATGGCTAGCATAACAAATAAATATAAAAATATATAACAAACGAAACCAAGTTAAAAAAAATCCATATATATATATATATATATATAACCAAATAAATAAACCGGAATAAAGACAACATTAGAACGATAAAAACCAATTCAAATAAATAGGTCACAAAGTGTAAAGATACCGTATATATATAGACTTTAGGGTACTAAGAAGACAAATAGAAACATAAAGAAGAAATAGAGGTGACAAAACAAAATTGAAATTAAAGATAACAAAAAGAAATAGATCACCCAAAGAAAACAAACAAGCGATTTACTAAAAGAGGACAACACCTCTATAAGGAGAAACCAAAAAAACAACGAAACAAAAACATAAATGACAATTTACTAATAATAAAGAAACAAAATAATAGGCCTAAGGAGTATACATAAATAACATATAAATATATAAGGAAAACAAAAGATAACAAATAAACCAATTCCTAAACATGGAAAACGCATGCAAAGAGGACATAAAGATAACAAGAAAACAAGGAGCATTCGAAAACATAAAGAGGCCAAATAGATAAGAAAATGTATAGAGGACATAAAGATCATTAGAAAAAACATATATATATATACACTATGGTAGACCAAGGAAACAACCAAAAACATAAAAGACCCGTAGGTCAAAATAGAAATAAGTACAAGGAAGACAAAAAAGATATATATATATATATATACATATATATACACACACACACACACTATGGTAGACCAAGGAAACAACCAAAAACACAAAAGACCCGTAGGTCAAAACAAAAATAAGTACAAGGAAGACAAAAAAGAGCACATATAGATGACAAACGAACAAATTTATTAATAATGGCAACACCAATATAAAAAGAAAACAAAAAGAAGCACAGAACCTCTCAATATATAGAAACAAACAACCAAAAAATACAACAATCCCAACAGAGAACATAAAAACCAAATATTTAATAAAAATAAGTAAACAAAGAGGGTAAAAAACTTATTAACAAAGGAAGCCAGAAAACACAACACTAAGAGGAAGAGGGAGGGAAAGAGAACTCTAATGCCAAGCAAGGAGGAAACCAAGGAACAGAGTATGATATTTTGCTAGTGTGTGTGTAACATAGTGTGTTCTATGGACAAGAAGAAAGAAAGCAAGAAGGGGAGAGAAGAAGGGAGGGCAGAGTAACTCAGCAAGATTGTGGAGGATGAACTAGAGGAGAGAACTCAAGAAGGGAGCCTAGGAGCATAAACTAAGAACTAATCACGGAGAGGAGAGGGGAGGAGAAACATGGTTGGCCTAGGTAGAGGGAGGGGAAAGGGGTAGAGAGAGGAATGAGGAAGGACACAAGGATGATAGGTATGACCAGGTAAAGATAGGAGGGAGGGAGGGGCAGAGGAGAGAGATTAAGAGGGAAGGTGATCAGGAAGGGGAAGAGAGTGGTTTCTGAGGTGAGTGAGAAGAGGTTGCCAGGAGAAACTTAGATACCAACCCTCATCTCGATTAAGGTTAAAGGGGTGATTACCAATTTCTATCTCTTCTTTAAGTTTCCTTTTGAAGTAGTTATCTTCTTTGACCAAACTTTGCGTGTCTTCCAAGCAAATGTGGTGTTTGGTTTTTGTGGAGTGCTCGGCAAGGGCCAATTTTTGGATTCGTTCGTGCTTGATGTTAACGCTATGCTCTTTAATCCTAGTGCTAAAAGAGCGCCCTGTCTCCCCGATGTAGGGGGTGCCACATGAACAAACCACCTTGTAGACTCCTGAGTTAAGGAGGTCTCTAGGGTCTTTAGGAGATGGGATACGATTCCTAAGAGTGGATAAGGGTTTGAAGGCACAGTGGATGCCTTTTTAAAGAAGAATCTTAGAAGTTTTGTTGGAAATGCCTTCTATGTAGGGGATAGAGACCAAAGGGGGGGTTGATTGGGGCGTCTCATTAGGCAAGGAATAGAAATGAGATTTGGCTTGTTTGAAAGCCCGGGTGATGAGTTTGTTTTTGAAACCATTCAATCGGAAGACTATAGAGAGGTAGGCGAGTTCAAGATCTAAGTGATCCTCATCGTAGATGCGAAAGGCCCTAGTAGCCAAAGTTTTAAGGACACCAACTTTTTGGGCAGGGTGGTGATGAGAGGTGGCATGAAGGTACAAATCGGTATGGGTAGCTTTCCTGAAGATCGTACGGCCTAAGGAACCATCTGGCTTTTTTATGAGCAAAATATCAAGGAAAGGGAGTTTGTTGTTGGTCTCCAACTCTTTGGTGAAGGAGATGCTTTAGTCTATCGATTAAATGGTTTCAAAACAAACTCATCACCCGAGCTTTCAAACAAGCCAAATCTCATTTCTATTCCTTGCCTAATGAGACGCCCCAATTAACCCCCCCTTTGGCCTCTATCCCCTACATAGAAGGCATTTCCAACAAAATTTCTAAGATTATTCTTAAAAAAGGCATCCACTATGCCTTCAAACCCTTATCCACTCTTAGGAACCGTATCCCATCTCGTAAAGACCCTAGAGACCTCCTCCTTAACTCAGGAGTCTACAAGGTGGTTTGTTCATGTGGCACCCCCTACATCGGGGAGACAGGGTGCTCTTTTAGCACTAGGATTAAAGAGCATAGCGCCGACATCAAGCACGAACGAATCCAAAAATCGGCGCTTGCCAAGCACTCCACAAAAACCAAACACCACATTTGCTTGGAAGACACGCAAATTTTGGTCAAAGAAGATAACTACTTCAAAAGGAAACTTAAAGAAGTGATAGAAATTGGCAATCACCCCTCTAACCTTAATCGAGATGAGGGTTGGTATCTAAGTTTCTTCTGGCAACCCCTTCTCACTCGCCTCAAAAACTGCTCTCCTCCCCTTCTTGATCACCTTCCCTCTTAGTCTCTCTCCTCTGCCCCTCCCTCCCTCCTATCCTTACCTGGCCATACCTATCATCCTTGTGTCCTTCCTCATTCCTCTCTCTACCCCCTTCCCCTCCCTCTACCTAGGCCAACCCTGTTTCTCCTCCCCTCTCCTCTCCGTGATTAGTTCTCAGTTTATGCTCCTAGGCTTCCTTCTTGAGTTCTCTCCTCTAGTTCATCCTCTGCAGTCTTGCTGAGTTACTCCTCCCTCCCTTCTTCTCTCCCCTTCTTGCTTTCTTTCTTCTCATCCATAGAACACACTGTGTTACACACACACTAGCAAAATATCATACTCTATTCCTTGGTTTCCTCCTTGCTTGGCATTAGAGTTCTCTTTCCCTCCCTCTTCCTCTTAGTGTTGTGTTTTCTTGCTTCCTTTGTTAATAAGTTTTTTACCCTCTTTGTTTACTTGTTTTTATTAAATATTTGGTTTTTTATGTTCTCTGTTGGGATTGTTGTATTTTTTGGTTGTTTGTTTCTATATATTGAGAGGTTCTGTGCTTCTTTTTGTTTTCTTTTTATATTGGTGTTGCCATTATTTATAAATTTGTTCGTTTGTCATCTATATGTGCTCTTTTTTGTCTTCCTTGTACTTATTTCTGTTTTGACCTACGGGTCTTTTATGTTTTTGGTTGTTTCCTTGGTCTACCATTGTGTGTGTGTGTGTGTGTGTGTGTGTGTGTGTGTGTGTGTGTGTGTGTGTTCTAATGATCTTTATGTCCTCTATACATTTTCTTATCTATTTGGCCTCTTTATGTTTTCGAATGCTCCTTGTTTTCTTGTTATCTTTATGTCCTCCTTGCATGTGTTTTCCATGTTTAGGAATTGGTTTATTTGTTATCTTTTGTTTTCCTTATATATTTATATGTTATTTATGTATATTCCTTAGGCCTATTATTTTTGTTTATTTATTGTTAGTAAATTGTCATTTATGTTTTTTAGGTTTTTGTTTCGTTGTTTTTTGCGTTTCTCCTTATAGAGGTGTTGTCCTCTTAGTAAATCGCTTGTTTGTTTTCTTTGGGTGATCTATTTCTTTTTGTTATCTTTATTTTCAATTTTGTTTTGTCACCTCTATTTCTTCTTTATGTTTCTATTTGTCTTCTTAGTACCCTAAAGTGTGTGTGTACACACACACACACACACATGGTATCTTTACACTTTGTGACCTATTTATTTGAATTGGTTTTTATTGTTCTAATGTTGTCTTTATTTATAATGGTTATTCCCGTTTATTTATTTGGTTATATATATATATATATATATATATATATATATATATATATATATATATATATATATATATATATATATATATATATATATATATATATATATATATATATATATATCGATTATTTTTTAACTTGGTTTCAATTGTTATATATTTTTATATTTATTTGTTATGCTAGCCATATGTCATCTTTTTATTGAGGTGTTATCTTGGTAGGTTTAATTACTTGTATACTATCTTTTGGTGGTCTATTTATAGATTTTTACCTTTTTTATAATTTTCCTACATTCTCATCCCTTTGTCCCCTTTGGTCTAATAGGTTGTTCTTTTTTCCACCTCTTTGACTTCTTGGTTCCCGCATCACCTCAAGCCCTCCTTTTTAAGGTAGTTTCAAGTCTGCAATTTATCATTTTTGTTCTCTTGCTCTCTTTTCTCCTGATGATGGATCACGAAGTGTGATCAGAAACGTTGAGGAAAAAACTAACAACACAATCAAATCCAGAAGCACTATCTACAATCTTTACTATTCTAAAAGATCTAATTTGAAATTACAGCTTAAGAGGAAATAACACTAATCCTTTTACAACGATAGAAATTACTGATCTTCAACTTCTCATTTAGGGGGAGTCCATTATGAGTAGAGGAAGTTCCTCTTGAGGTTAATGACCAGACTACTTCGTTTCATGTGCTTTGTTGTTGGAGCTGCTCTTACAATTAGAGCCACCTCTGCAATAGGAAAGTTGGTATGCGTCTTTACGTGGCAAAGCTTCTAGCGTATGTGCAATTAACAAGAGATTGTTGTGATGACTCTACCTCTAGGGTGGGGTGTATTAGTCCAATGGCATGTTCAAGAGACTAGATAGGTGGATGTCCTTGATCCTTCCTCTGATGAACATTTTTATTGGGTTGTTCAGAGGTAGGATGATCCTTCCTCACCTCCTATGTTGTGTGTGCTTAGTGCTTAGTATTCCAATTCTTTTTGGAACTCTTATTTTGATGAGTTGTATATGTCAACCAACCACCTTTTTATTATAAGCTTTCTAAAATTATACTAAATATTTTATCATTAATATATTAAAAGTGTTTCCAATAAATAATTATAGCTTAAGAAGGATACAGTGACTAAATGAAAAGAAAGGTGGGTGTGATGGGGATGAGAGCACATGTAAGTATGTTTACATTAAAGAAACACCATGAGAAGATAACCAATCTTGAAAATACATTTCAAGGGTTGATGGTACTAGAGCATTCAAAATTTTTGGATTAATAAGTTTTAGTTTACAATATTTGTTTCTATAACACTTTAAGTAATCAAAAGTCAACTATCTTAATGTATCCAACCTAATTTGAGTTTTATGTGGCTTAAAGA
Source organism: Cunninghamia lanceolata (assembly GCA_027924645.1). Lineage (NCBI taxonomy): Eukaryota > Viridiplantae > Streptophyta > Pinopsida > Cupressales > Cupressaceae > Cunninghamia > Cunninghamia lanceolata. Next base: position 1,663,261 of record BSBN01000163.1, on the reverse strand, counting down.
CGGAACAAAATTTGTCGACTTAGCGGGCATCTATTCCACTAAATATTGGACATTTCTTCTCTTATGTGATCTATGTTCTTGGGTTAACTTTATGGTCTTGGTATGAATGTTAAAATCTCCTTATGCTTAGTTTACCAACTATTTATAATTTGAATTTAGATCTTTAGGGAATCATAAGTGTTTTGATATGTAGCATTGTAAGGTTGAAAATTGCATACCTACATTTTTCCTTTTCTTTTTGTTCTCACTTTGACCAAGTTGTCTCTAATGTAATGATTAGTGTACAACCAGTTTATTTATACATAAAAGTTGGCAAATTACTTGAATGTTATGCCCTTAATCTATAGTGTATGTGGGGATATGTGTAGTTGACTTGTGGCTAGAATAACCTTTAATTAAGTTATATGATCATTTCTATAGTTTAATATAGATAGTTAGGTTGGCCTATGTGTTCTCCAAGGCATAAGTATGTATATATAGGAGGTAGTGTATTGTTTATTATCATCATATTGTGAATTTTGTTCTTAGGCTATTGGAGACTTTTGGAGGTTTGCCCCTTTGAAGTGGCTTATTATTATCTAGTATTTGTGTATTATTCCTTCTATATTCTTATCTTGTGCAAGTTATTTCATTACAAGTGGTATCCGAACATGATCTTGGCATCTAGAGTGCAAGAAACAAGGCATTTTTTTTATGTAGGAGGGTGGGTTGTAAAGTGCATATCTCACTCAATTTTGTGATCCCCCCCTAAAATTTGGAGGGTTGATCAACAACACATTGAAGCAACTACAATCTAGATTTGGAGTCAATTGAAGCAGTTTTGAAGGAGTTATTACAAAAAATAGTATATTCACCAAATTTGCTTCCAAGGTTGTAAAATAATGAATTTATTGGAAAAAAATTCAAAAAAGTGAGTTCTAGTTAGGTGAGTTATAGTAAAAATTTCAGCTTATTTTGATTTGTTTTGAGTGAGTTATTGTGAAATTATTTGGTGGTATTATGGTAGGGGCTTCAACAAGAGACAAGGGGAGGAATCTAGTCACACTTGGGAAGTTTCTAAATAAATATGATCCAATATTAGAAGAGATGAACCCCATAGATCTTGGGGTTTCTATCACCAAGGATGAAATCGTGTTGATAATGGAAGAACAAATGAAAGGGTCGAAAGAAAATATCCATGCAATACTCAAACAATTAGCTTTTTATAGAGTTCTATTGATTCCCACAAGGCACATTCACACCACAAGAATTGGGAAGAAAATGTGTCTGCTAAGGGGCATAATACTTTTGTGTTTGACTCAAATTGAAAGATGGATCATCACCCAAATATTAATATGGCTAGACACTTCACATCAAAAATGGATATGCTAAGTTTGATGGCAATGATCTAACCAATTGGGTCGTTCTTTTATCTTCATCATGTTTCATGTCAACAAAAGGTTGCAATGGCCTTGTTATATTTGGAACTAGATCACTTCATTTGGTATCATTGGCTATGTGAAGAGAAAAAAAAAAGGATGTTTTCACGTGGTTTGTTTTCTAAGAGGAACTCATGACACATTATGGTGATAGTCTTATGGATAACTACTTTAGTCAAATCACTAAATTAAAGCAAATAGGTTTAGTCAAGGACTATACTTAACAATTTCATACCTTATATTTAAGAGTGGATCAAGTTATAGAGGAAAACTTAAACAAACTGTAAATAGGGGATCTAAAGGACCACATAAAAAATGAGGTACATTTTAATCCAATTTGTGTCTCCTAATCAATTATGATGGCAAGACAAGAAGAGGACTTTTTTTGGCCAACTTAAGGCAAGGGTTCATAAGCAGAAAAGAGGAGCTCCCCAACACAGACATTCTATCAACCTTATATATTGACTCCTCAATAAATTGAAGAAAAAATGGCCAAAGGGTTATGTTTAATTGTGAGAGCAAATATAGTCGAGGACATAAATGTGCTAAAAAGAAGTTTTATATTGAAGGTGCTAGTGAAAAAGAAGAGGACAAATAAATATTAGATGTCGTCAGGGCAAAAATCAGGTCTGAAACTAAAACAAGATATCAAACCCTAACTAGCACAATAGAGTGCAAACTACCATGAAAATCAAAACAAGACAGCAAAGCAAACCAATCTCCAAGCTAGATTTGATTTATCTCCATTGCTCTTCTCAACCTCACATGAGCATGCAAGATTTCGAAGGTTGAATATGGGAGGAATGTTGGTTGCTCATTCCAACAACATAACAGTACTCAAAAGCTCAACATAGAAAATTCGAAAGCATGAGGCTACTCAAAAAATTGATGATCAAATGGCTTGTGAGAGGGTTGATTTATAGGAAAGAGTTTATTTGAATGAATGGTTGCGATCGAAATTTGATTTGTGCTATGTGGATGGCTAGGATTAAATAAGGTTTTCCACTCCGCAAGGAGTTGTAGTCATGTGACAAGTGTGCGAAGGAGAATAAAGGAGACCTAATTCAAATATTTTATTTGAATTAATTTAGACATGTGAAGTGTATTAAATGAAAGTTGTAGTACCACACATGATTCAATTGAGAGGTGGACAAGTGTTGCAATGAGATGAAAGGTGAGGGCTTTTAATTTGAATTAGTTGGAACATGTGAGATGGGGATTAATTAAATAAATAAGATTTATTTAATTAATTGGAAAGTGATTAGGAGTGGGATTAGGACATGTCTTATGATGTCCCTAGTAATGTGCCGACTAGGTAATGGTCAAGAAATGGACAATTTTAAGTGTACATTTTGCCCCTCATTGAGATGATGTTCAAGATGATGAGATTTCTGTCGAGTAACATCAGTTCCAAGAAGCTAAGGTATGGATAGAGGGAAATGATGATGATGATGTAAGGATAGGATGACGATGTAAGGATAAGATGATGATGTAAGGATAGGATGATGATGCCCCCTCGAGAGGATAGGCGAGTTGGACAAACACGGGTAGGCTCTCGAAATGAAAGGGATTGGTCAAGGAAGAAAGATGAGGGAATGGATAGAAGAAATGAATGATACGTTATGCTGCAATGAAAGTGAGCAACCATGGAATTTGATATAGCAATAGATGTTATGCACCAATTATAAGGACTAAGGTGACGATGTGTCTTGTGCATCCAGCATAATACAATCTTATCTAATGCATGAGGAAGTAAACTTAGAGTATTAAAGTCCTAATGCACAAAAGGTGATATGACCTTAGATGCAAAGGATAATGCAAAAATCTATTCCAACATACACAAGATATGAATATTAGTTGAAAGGATTTGGATTTGATACAAATGCAAGATGAAATGATAACACACACAAGCAAGCATGCACAAATGATACAAAAACAAACAAGGTATTGCCCTTGTCAAGCTGCAAACCAATGATTAATTGATTGATGATTGATTTATTGATAATGATGGTGTCTAGTTTTAGAAAATGAAACATGCTGTATAAAACGCCTGGTCTGGTTTCGACAATGCAACATCCTGTATAAGACAATTGATTGATTGATTGATTCTAGTGTTGTTAGCCATGTGAATCAACACCAAGATTTGATTAATGATTGATTGATTGATTTGGTTTACGTCAAGATTAGGATCAAGACCACTGATGTAATTGGATAATTTGACTTGATTGATTGACTTGATTGGTATGGATTGATATGACTTGCATTTGGGTTATTGTTTGGAATTTTTATTGATATGATTGATGTGATGGATTGATGACTTGATGAATTGATTGATTTGATATGGATTGATATGATCGACTTGCATTTGAGATTTATTGCTTGGAAATTTATGATTGATGTGATTGAAGAATTGATTTGAATGATTGGAAGAATTGATTGATTGAAGAATTGGGTGATTTGATTTGATTTATGAATTGATTGATTGATTTGATGAATTGAATTGAAGAATTGATTTGATTGATTGGAAGAACTTATTTGATTGATTTTGATGATTTGATTGACGAAATGAATTGATTTTGATTGTTTGGAAGAATTAAATTGATTTGGATGGAATGATTTGAAGAATTGATTGGATTGGAATGATTTGATTTGATGACTTGATGAATTGATTTGATGTGAAGGAATGAATGGAAGAATTGATTTGATTTGATTGATTTGACTTGAGATTGATTTGATTGCTTGGATTTCTGTTGGATATTTGATTTTTTGTATTTTGGAAATGTTTTGGGATGGCATTGGATGACAATTTGGATAGCCTTTGTGCTAGATACCAATAACAAGGGGAAATCAAGTCTAGGTGCAAGGGAATTGGATGAATGGAAAAAAGGGTGGGCGATAGCAAATGGAATGGATATGGGCATCATAAAGGAGCTAGGATGTGATCTCCAAACGCTATGTCTCATAAGAATAACATGCCCCATTCTAGGTGTAATACTTAGGATTTGACATGACAAAGCCTATGACGATAGGATGATAGGATTGATTTGGGAGGATGAGGTATATCAAGGGATATCCAAAGTATTTTATCAACATTTTGCCCCCATATCTTTATCAAGATCAATAAAGAGGAAGGGTGGATAAATGGACTCAATATGATAGGAATATGTATGGGTATAATGGACAAGGATGGTAGGTAGGATCGAAAATGATAGGTTGGATGAGACAATGTGCCCCTAAGTGTAAGTGACATAGAAGATCAACCTACACATGATGTATGTTTGCCAAGTTTTCATTAGGGTACTTATCCAAGGCACCACCAAGGGTGGTTTTCACCGTTGGACGAAGGGATTTCTCTTTACTATTTTGATTTTTTTTTGTGACTTTTTTTTAAAACTTTTGATAGAAGGGGAATATGGATAGGAGGCACTCAAGCATCTAGTTCCATGAAAGGTGATAGTCCCATTAGAGGTGGAATGTCTCATGGACCATGTCAAGTAATTATGCTCATAGATGTTGGTAAGGGTATTGCATGAAAGTGAGATGGAGTAAATAGATACTAGATTATGAGGGGAACAATAGTGGATTATGATGTGGATTATGTAGGACTTATGCAAGGATGGATAGGTGAAAGGTTTATGTAAAAGCATGGACCATAGGAAGGTGATGGGTGAAATATGTAGGATAATAGTGGAATGATGGGGAGATGGAGGTATGTGGGAATGTTGTGGAATGGAAGGGAACCATGACCAATGGTTGCACACACCGAGATAAACATTGGAGATTTTGATTAGAAGGTGTGGGAAGCAATGGAGATGTTTGCTTAGGAGATGGTTGATGTAAGCATTTAGGGACCCACATAGACTTAGAATTTTTATGATTTTTATTTTTCATGTGGGATGAAGGAATATGAGTTTTTGGAATGGAATTTTTGAATGGATTGGGATTTTTAAGATGTGGATGCTTCATTTGACTTGATTGCGTTTTGCTTAGGTACCCAAACCATTTTAGTTTTGACCTTGTCTGTTGAAGGTATGGGCTTGGATAGATTTTTGAAGGTACTTTACTTTGAATTTTTGCATTTTTACCCTAAGGCATTAGGATCCTTAGGATTTTTGGCTTTATGAGTAGAGGCATCCAAATTTTTATTTTTGAATCACATGGACATGGTGGAAGCTTCTTGTTTAGACGATGTGTGCATTTGTTGATCATGATTAGGAACATGAAGGAATGTGTAAATGGATGGATTTGGCGTTGGGAGAAGTGGTGATAAAGTGGATGGAGGGATATTAGGAGTTGGAAGAAGTGGGGGTAAAGTGGATGGTGGAAGGTGTATGGTCACATGCTTTTGACATTTGTAGGATAATGGAGGTGGAATGGCAACATATGTTTTGGGTATGTGATAGGATTTGTGATGGAAAGTGGTGGACTTAGGATGTATGGAGGAAGTACCAACATCTTTGGATTGTTGTCCTTGGGATGTATAACCAAGGCCATATGAGCGTGGAGGGACTTTGACATGGATATGCTCCAAAATACCTTGTTCATGAAGGCCTAAGCCTTTACCTTGTAGTTCATGTTTTGGAGGATGCAATGGACAATGGGACTAGGTGTGGTTTGGACACTAGACTTGAGATCTATATTGGATGAAGAGGGTGAGGTGGTGGACAAAGGTTGTTGATGTCCTAAGGAGGAGCATTCATGGATGAAGGTGGATAGACCAAATTGATATGATGATAGATTTGCAACATGGTTGATAGTGGACGATGATGAAGGACCATTATGATCATGATTATTATTATGTTCACTAAGATCCAAGTTATTTGTGTGATCTTCTATGTGTACTTGGGAGGCATGTGTCTCATCATGACAAGTGGATGTTTGTGGATCATGGATAGGGCTAGATGGAGGAGAAGTTTGTTTGCTTTGAAGGAAGGCCATGAAATGGGGTGAATGCTCAAGTCAACAAGACTTTTATTTGATGGAGCATGTAGGTCTTGGGTATCTTGCTCATGAATGGTTGTGGGGGTATGAATAGGATCAAGTTGCTCATGGATAGGTTCTTCATCATGGATAATATCTTGATCATGGAAAAGATAAATGTTATGAATAGGTCGAATGGAAGTGATTTGATCTTGATTAGAATGAGGGCTTGATGTTTCCATATGTTTAGGATTATACCCTTGACATAACTCTTGACTTCCTTGAATGGAAGTGGAAAGTTCTTGATGGTCACTTGCATAGGAGCATGATGGAGGTTGACTTGGGCTCATGGGGGAGACTCTTGAATAGGTTCAAGGGGTTGTGGACTATATGAAGGGGTTCTAGGAATGGACATGGTGTTGGAAGGCTCTTTTGTAGCCTCAAGAACATGAATTTGGTGACATGGTTGAATCCTTGCTAGTAGCCCTTGGATCATATCCTTTGTAGGGGGGTGGGTGGTGGAAATTGAAGACTTATCATTTTGATTAGGTGGAAGGCTAATTGGATTGGATGGATTAGGACTAGGAGTGGATATGTCCCATGGCAGAAAGATAAGAGGGGTGTTGGACATTGTAGGCTTAGGGTTTGGACTTTGACTAGATGGAAGGTCAAATGGGTTGAATGGATTGCTAGATTTGGATGACCCCATAGGTTTACTTTTGAAATGTTTGAATTTGGGGCGTGGATTTGATGGAGGATTAGATGATGGTAGGGATAATGAAGGTTTTGGTGGATTAGAAGGTGGAGGGACCAATGGATTAGGACTAGAACATGGTGGCTTTAGGATAGACATGTGATTAGATGGTGGTATAATATACTTATAGGTCACAAGCTAGAGTGGTGTTCCCCTTGTCAAAGGTAGCATTAGAATTTGAGGGCATTTGATCTTGTTCCAAAGGGTGACTTAGGCTCACATGTACTTGCTTGGATGTGACTTGATATGAAGGTTGGTTGACATGGAAAGAAGTGGGATAGGTTGATGTGGCATTGACTTGATAGGTGGGTGGATTAGGTTGGTATGAAGTGGAGGAGGATGACACATAGGATTGAAATGAATGATGTGGTTGAGGTTGTGTTAGTTGAATTTGACAAGTGGCTATGAATTGTTGGGCTTGGGCTACGAGGCATTGTATTTTATGTGATTGGATTTGTTGGAATTTTTGGACAAGGGCTTGGAATCTTTGTATGGTTTGGTGGTCTAGGGGTTGTGGCGTTTGGTGAAGTGTTTGGATGAGGTCTTGGAGTTCGGGTGCTAGGACCTTGTTTTCGAATGTCGGCATGGTGTCACACGTGTTTAAGTCTTTGCATTTCATTTTGTTCCTCAAGGTATGCATCATGATTCTTTTCATCATTAGAAGTAGGAGGGACCCCTCAAAGTATGATTTTGGGTCTAGGATTTGTCTCATTATTGGGATTAGAAGGAGGGCCTCCTCGAAGTATGACCTTGGGTCTTGCATTGTCTTCATGATTGGAATTAGAGGGAGGGCCTCCTTGAAGTATGACCTTGAGTTTGTGATTGGGCATAGGCTTGCTTATGACTAAGACCATTCTGACAAGTGTTTGATTAGGATTAGGTTGATGATGATGTGGAGTGATTAGGATATGATTGGGATGAAAATGATTGGATGAAGAAGGATGATGATGTGTAATGATTAGGAATGATTAGGATTGGATTATGATGATATTGATTGGAAATGTGAAATGTTTAGGGTATGATTAGGATGAAATTGATTGGAATGAATGTGTTGGAGAGAATGTTTAGAATGAAATGTTTATGTGTTTGTGTTTATAACTTGATGTGGCAATTTGCAAACAAATGATTGCACATGTACACGCATGAATCACACATGCAAGACACAAGCAATTTTGAATTTGAAATTTTGAATGTGATGAAGCAAGCACTTGAAGAAGACACATTAACAGGCCTAATACTAGTCAGGTAGGTGTGGCCAATTAGGTCCTAGTTTAAGATGCACAAGTGGACTAAGGATGTCCCCAATATACTCAAGGTACAAGGGGCCCAATTCTATGAAATGAAAGAAAAATAGTACCACACAGTCAAGAGAAAGGGGTAACCCACCCTTCACCTTCATTTCCCAAAGGTATAAAGTTCTTTGGGGCTTAGCCAAGAGTGACAAGATTTTGACTTCCAAAGAGGGTGTCTTTCAATTCACACCTCGCTTTTTATACTCCACTGGAATGCTAGAGTTGAGGTCGTCCCTTGGAGTGGTGTGTCTCCAAGCAGGCCTCCTAGGAAGGGGATGACAAAAGCAAACCAAGTGGGTGTTTTGATCTCCAAGATCACCTTGTGGTGTGAGGAGAGAGTATACACACACACTTGATTCACACTCGCACTTGTTAATTCCCCTTTAGAAATCCAAATGTGTGGTGTGAAAATGAATGGATGAAAGGTGTTTTTTTATTCTCAAGATCGCATGAAGTGCATGAGAAGAGCATACACACCCCTAATCTCACTCAAGTCCACCAAACAATGAAGACACTTGTTCTTTTTAACCCCAAGTAAAAATGTGTGATGGAAGACAATGATTCATTTTAGACCCAATTTTGATGTGTGATGAAGATAATGAGTTTGTTTTAGTGCCCAAAATCCAAATGTGAGAGCAAACAAGATGTTCTTTTTAATTCCAAATCGAAGTGTGGTTGCAAGCAAGATTAATTGATTGAATGAAAGATGAAAGATGAAATGAGATTAGAATGAATGCACCTAAATATTTTTCACTTTCCAATCTACTGTTGTGACTAATACAAACGCTGCTATAGCTCCATATGATCACCTACAAGCCACAAAATTGAAGAACAAACAAGTAAACTTGCATGGAAGAGTGTTACGTGAAAAAAGAAGAATCTGATAAAATCTAATTAAGATGAATAGATACAATAAAATAAATAGCATGAACAGATTCTTTAGGAGATTCTATGGAGTTTTTTTAAAAAATTGTGAAAAACGGATCAATTTTGCAAAAGATATAAGTGTTTGAAGTTGCAAAATAGTGTTGACTTTGACTAAGAAAAAAGGCATGAAAATTGTATATTCACCTAATGAAACCTAAACCACTGTGTAGTTGGCTGAGTCAGCTTTCCAACGAGTCCTTTTTTGCGAAATTATGGCCTGTTATGAGAAAGTTATGATCAAAAGAAAAAAACTACCCTTCTAGGGCTCCAAGAGGGAGATGATAGACCCAAGCAGTCAGTTAGCCGCCAACAGTTTGGTAAACTATGGTCACATTGGGCGGTTTGTATTTGATGGTTGGTGCTGACGATTGGGGTTTAGTTGGGCCCCTGGTCACCCATGTGACCAGGGCCCGAAGATGAACAAAAAAATAAAATAAAAAAGGGGAGCCTATTGGGGGCCCGTGGGCCTAGTCACTAATGTGACCACAGGCCATGAACTGGCCTAGACCACCTAGAAAGATCCTGCGAACTCAAACTAATGAAAAGACCTGCAGATTTAAGGAGGAGACTGAGATGGCGGTTTAGTAAAGGGTGGAAGCTAGGGATTACGGGAGGCGACCTGGAGGTAGGATGGAGCTAAGGCTCAAAGGAAAGCGGACAGAAGGGTAGTCTGAGGGCACCGACTGGGAGGTCGAAGCCAAAGGGAGCAGCGATTAGAGTTTCAAGTGATGGCAACGACGGTTGGTAGGTTCTTAGCAAGTGTCGACCAGGCCGTGAGGGGAGGCGACCTGGAGGTCTAAAGACTGTAGGCAGCGGCATCGAAAGAGTGGTGAATCTTTGAACAGACAGGGGATTATGAGTGGTGGTTGGCAGAGAAAACACTAATGGGTCTTCGACAGGGTGGCATCAGCGACTAAGGTTTTGGTTTAGGGTTTTTGGGAGGCATTGAGCAGAGAAAATGGTGTCGACAGGGATTAGCAACACCGGCTAGGGTTTCAAGGATGCTGACTGAGGTGGCGACAAGAATTAAGCCAAAGTTTGTGGATATTTAGGGCAAAGGTAGGTCTTTAAAAGAGTGTCGACAGTGAATGTAATGGGAGGATTTGCAAATAATACCCGTCAAAAACCAGTAAAAGTCCTAAATCAACAATACTTTGTTAAACCTTGGCCCTACAACAGAAACCTTCAAACACTAATCCTACAAACAAACCATAATACCAAACATGCCATAAAACCTACAATCACAATAGCCAAGCAATGTACGGATCAATATGGCCGGTCCATACCATACGGATCCGTACGGTATGGACTGACAACTAAAAAAATTCAAACATTTTGCAGTGACCAAAACCTAGGGTATTTTATGTCAATATTCGCCTACAAGGCCTCTCGGATGCAATAACGAGGTTTGTTTCAGGCCTAGAGGTCACATGCAAAAGTCAAGTTCCTAAAATTGACAAAAAATGTTAGATTTGCAAGATTCGTGTTGGGTTCACCATTTGTCGTCAGGGCAAAAATCAAATATGAAACTAAAACAACAAGATATCAAACCCTAACTAGCACAATAGAGTACAAACTAGCATGAAAATCAAAACAATAAAGCAAAGCAAACTGATCTCCAAGCTAGATTTGATTTATCTCCATTGCTCTTCTCAACCTCACATGAGCATGCAAGATTTCGAAGGTTGAATATGGGAGGAATGTTGGTTGCTCATTCCAACAGCATAACAGTACTCAAAATCTCAACATAGAAAATTTGACAACATGAGGCTACTCAAAAAATTGATGATCAAATGGCTTGTGAGAGGGTTGATTTATAGGAAAGTGTTGATTTGAGTGAATGGTTGAGATCGAAAGTTGATTTGTGCTATGTGGACAGCTAGGATCGAATAGGGTTTCCCACTCCACAAGGAGTTGTAGTCATGTGACAAGTGTGCAAAGGAGAATAAAGGAGACCTAATTCAAATATTTTATTTGAATTAGTTTAGACATGTGAAGTGTATTAAATGAAAGTTGTAGTACCACACATGATTCAATTGAGAGGTGGACAAGTGTTGCAATGAGATGAAAGGTGAGGGCTTTTAATTTGAATTAGTTGGAACATATGAGGGGGATTAATTAAATAAATAAGATTTATTTAATTAATTGGAAAGTGATTAGGATGGGATTAGGACAAAATGTCGTATGATGTCCCTAGTAATGTGTCGACTAGGTAATGGTCAAGACATGGACAATTTTAAGTGTCTACATTAGAAATTATTGATGATTTAGATAAGAAATTGGGGAATACTCAACAAACTATTTCTTGTCATTCACTTTCTAGAATTAGCACTTCATAAACTCAAGGTAGCGGGTTTCTTGAAAAAAGAGAGGGTTATAGTGTTGATAGACTCAGGAAGCAATAAAAACTTCATCAATAGTAAGTTGGATTCTCATCTAAATTGCTATATTTATCTAGCACTAGAGTTTTAGGTCATGATTGTTCATGGGGAAACAATTACTTGCTCAAGAAAATCTCATAGTATTAAATTTACTATGGGAGAATATTGACTAAATTGCCCTATGTTTTCTATTACCATGGGTGGAGTAGGCATTGTTTTAGGAGTCTAATGGTTTACTACAGTGGGGATGATTGTGATAAACTTCTAAGAGTTGTTCATGCGATTTTATTTAGAGGTTAAGATGTTTAAACTAAGAGGGTTGTGTGAAAAGTCCCCACAAATGGCCAACCCTCACCAAATGCAAATGATGCTTAAAAAGGGTGTGGATGAATTTGTGGCCTAATTGATTTCATTTGAAGTGCAACAATCAAAGATTTTTACAATACTAGATTTATAAGCAATTATAGATAGGCGCTCAGTAGTTTTGGGGGATATGCCAAAATGATTTCCTCCCAAGAGAGATCATGATCATGCCATTCGACTAGTACTAGGGAGCTAACTACCAAACATCAAACCCTACAAGTGCCCTTATGTACAAAAAAAGTGAGATTAAGAAGATGATATGAGAGATGCTAGAGATAAGTGTTATCATGCGTAGTCAGAGTGCTTATTCCTCTCTAGTGGTGATGGTGCATAAGAAATATGGCACTTGGAGGATGTCTCCATATTCCAGAGACCTCAACAAGTACACCATAAAAGATATGTTTCCAATCCTAGTCATTTATGATTTGTTAGATGAACTAAATTGTGTTGTTTATTTTACCAAACTTGATCTTCATTTTGGTTATCGTCAAATTAGAATTAGATGAGGATATACATAAGACAACTTTTAGAACCTATGAGGGCCATTATGAATTTCTAGTGATACCTTTTGTAAAGACCCACACCTATTGTCTTAAAAAAAAATCAATATAGAAAATGCAAATGCAAGTCCAAGCAATTTCTGATCACCAAGTTCCCAGTATGGGCAAGGTGAGAGCATACAATGTTTGGACAACACACAATAAATCTAGATGAATGCACTGTTAAAATTAAAGGCAACAAGCCAACCAAAGCATGCAGATGGTAGGGCTAACCCAAATCAACACCTCTTCAGTGGACAAGAATGCTTAGAGAAAGCAATGCCACTGGCAAATTATAATGGAATCTAATCAAGCCAAATGGTTGATTGCATGCAAATTCGATCAATGCCAAAACGAGCTTGAAATGTAAAGGGGTCTAGCGGTGAACCGACCAAAACCTTCTATGTTTTTTATTACTATAAGCGACAAAACTAGGGTACCTATCCCATTACAAAACAACCCAATGAGCGCACAACATAGACAACAGAGTCCAGGGCAGAAACACTAAACTAATAGAAAAAGAAAGCAACTGGGAACAGTGGACTGACAATGAACGGACAACAAACTAACCACCAAAAAATAGCAGAGAGAAAAACACCGAGGACTAGTTGAATAACTGGCCCCAGTCTTCAGTGAGGAATTGATACAACTCCTCATAGTCCTTCATCTTCTTGTTCTTGATGCCATGTTTGTTGAGTTTCAAGTATTGCAAGACAACCAATGTGTATTTTGATTTGTGCATCACTTTAGATGTGAACCTGGTAAGGCTTTTAAAATTTCCCTCCAGTTCCATAACTCTGTTGCTCAAGGCTTCAATCACAGGTCCCTCCCTGGTACTAGTTTCCCCATCTTTGGTGTCCTGGTTATCCTCCTTCTGCTTAGCAGAGTTTTCAGTCTTAGAATCAAGAACATTCAACTCTGGAAACAAACTAGGGCCATCATTGCCACACATCTTTGTATCCTTGGTCTCATCGACCTTCCCAGCATTAACTTCATTGTCTATGTTCTCATCCTTCTTCTCTAAGTTGCTAGAAACCACATGCTCTTTCAATGAGGGGGTATGTTTCGCGGCCAGCCTGCTAGACCTCTTAGTCAAGGGCATTTTGATTTTACTATGAGGCATAAGGTTCTCCTCGTTCTGAGCTTCCTCGATGTCCTCCTCCTCCCCACTAGAGATCTCCACCGCCTTACCTTTCTCCATCTTATTCCCCTCCTTCTTGAGAAGCTTGCCCACATTAATAAACTTACACCCCTCCTCCTTCCCCTCCTTGGATTTCTTCTGGGGATTATCTCCTTTGCTGTCAGAGACCACAAGCTTTCTTTTGGTGGATTTCGAACCAACTTTGGGACTGCCAACAATGTTGGTATCAACCTGGCCTAGGGGGTGACAAGTCACAATGGGGGTTTTCACATAGCTATTTTTGGGACTGTTCTCAAGAATAGAAACCCTATTGTCTTTGGGGGTCTCCAACAATTTATTGGGGATGGTTTCAGTAATAATAACACCACGGCTCTAGTCATTGGTCTGTTTAGAGGCTGTAGGGGAGCTATCAACACGGGTGGCCTTGATTTGTAAAGGCGAGCATAAAGCCAGGTGGAACTTGTACAAGAGATATATAAGGCCTTGATGTAGGGGTATCGAAGGTTTCTCAGGGTTAATGGCATGCAACTCAGTCACCGCCAAGATTGAGACTTCCAGCGAGGAGAGAAGATAGAAAGGGAAACTAATTAATTGATTCCTCCTAAAGTGATTTAATAGCACAAAATGGTAATGGTAAAAGTGATAGAACCTACCTTCCAAGGCAAAGTACTTCATCAACATGTAGTAGACATCATCCCACGGCTTGGGCAATCTTTCACGGTCGAACCCGTCTTGAAGGTTGTACAATTGCTCTCCTTTTTTCAAGAAGAGTGCCATGCCCTCGGGGTCAGAAACCTTGCTCTAGCACTTTTGTTTCACCCCTTCAATGGTCACGCCCGTAGCTAAGCCGATGACTTTCTCAATTATCTCAAAATTGGTACCACCAACCTGTACCCTTCTATTATCCCCCGACACCATGCACTACTTCGACAATTTTTCATCGTACCCCTGAAGACATTTAAGGTAAGGAGCCGCCCCCTTCGCAACAAATGTGCCACAAAGTTTCATTTTTCTAAAACTCCTTGTAGGATAAGGGTTCCATTCTGGTTCTTCCCCCCATCTTCACAGAGCCTCTAAAGATTCACAAAGTGAAAGAGGTATGATTCACAAAGTTGAGAAACTTAGCAATGCGTAGAGTGAAAGATGACTGTATATGAACTATGCAACTATGTAAAAGTTTAATCTTGATATTGGAAGGTGACCAGCTAAGCAAATCTTGAAGTTGGAGTCCTTCTCTGTCACCATGTCGCCTTATGATTTCAACCTGCCATAATTTCGCCCTACGCGAACTAAAAGCCATGTACTCAACATGATGGTTGATATCAATACAATCATTAAAGTAATCCTTTCATCAGGTTAAAAATCTTTGCTTTGTCATCCTCCCGAACATGTGCTTGGCCACGTGCTTGTGAGGTTGGACTGTCCTAGTCATCTTGCTGATCTATCTTTGAGTCCTCCCATGATGATCATCCTAGTCATACTGTTGACCTATCTTTGAGTCATCTCACAATGAGTCATCACCCGATGGCACCTACAACGCACGTAAACGGGGGTAGCATTCAAATTAGCATGTTTGAAACCCATGACAAAGAATGGGGCATTAATTCATCTCCTTCGGGAGGGTTTGAACATGTTTAGGAAGGATTTCCACCTTCCTCCAACACCTCCATCTATTGAGGTTTTGCCCAAGGTTGGCCATGTTGTTGGCCACCTTGGTGCCCTCTCTGTAGGTGTGCCCTATCTATTTATCTCTGAACCCCATCAATAGGCCAGTTATGTCCTTGAGCTTCTACCTAGTGTCAGCCCTACCCAAGACAGCATCAATAATGATTTTTGACTCTCCTTCAATTTGAATTCTATCTATACCCAGAGTAAAGGAAATTTTAAGACCCCATAGTAAAGCAAGGCCTTCAGCCACATTGTTAGATTGTTTGCCTATCCCTTCAGCATAAGCAGCAATCAGAAGTCTATTATTACTCTAATGATTCCCCCACCACTAGCCATACTTGTGCCACTCTTGGCTGCACCATCAAAATTAAGCTTAACCTAGTCTTTAAGGGGGGTTTCCAGGAAGTGCTCTATCAAGCAATTCTCTTGGAGTTGTTAAAGGTGGCTATGTCCAAGGATAAATGCCAGTCCTTGGCCACCTACATCTCAGAATGTGTCAAGGGGTCTTTGGCAGTGTTCATCTTGTTGTTGGTAGTGTTTTCAAACACTAATTTGTTGAAAGAGAAGAAGACTTCCTTAAAGGGCTTTTAGTAGAGTCCCTGAAGATTCTATTATTTCTCTTTCCAGATGCTCCATCCCAAGTGTGGGAGAATTTGTCTCAATAGTTCTCTGATTCTAGGATGTCTAAAGGGGGCATTCCACCTCTCCACAAATTGAGTGATGCTTTCACTTATCACCCAGTCAAGGCCAAGCTTGCCCAATATCATACTCCAAATCTCTTTAGTGTAATCACAGTGCAAGATCAAGTGGGGTATGGACTCTTCTTCCTTATGGAAAAGTACACACCAATTAACCAGCTAAAATCCCCTTTTCTTAAGATTGTCGATGGTCAGGATTTTGTGGTGTGTCATAGACCACCAAAAGAAATAAATTTTGGGAGTCAAATGATTGTTCCAGACCTTCTGGCAGTATCTGTTGAGTTGACCACTATTAGAAAGCAGATTGTAAGCAATCTTAACCAAGAAGATACCCCGATTGTCCTATGCCCATAACATTTCATCATGTCTGGAAAGCATAGGAATTCTATAATTACTCAGCTCAAGTTGTAAGGAGCTAACCACCTAGTCACCCATATTGTTTTCAGTCCAATAGTCAACAATATTTTTCCACTGTCTTCTGCCCTAATAGTGGTCTATATAATTAATAACCTTCTCCCCAAAGAAGTTGGTAGCTTTATGAAAAAAACTGTCATTTCTCTGGTTGGACAAAGGTTTCTCTTGAAGCCAAGTGTCTTCCCAGAACTTAATCTTATCCCCCATGCCAAGCTTCCACTTCATTCCTTGAGAGAGGATTATCCTGGTTTTAAGCATTTTGTTCCAAATAATGGAACCTTTAGAAAGATTTTGAAGCTCCAGTAAGCTGACTCTCTCCCCATTATGCAAATACTTGGCTCTCATTACCTGATTCCAGTCTTTTTCTTCCTTCAAAAAGAACCACCCCACCTTCACTAGTAGTGCTTTGTTCATCAATTGGATTTTTTTGATACCCAATCCACCTGGGACATAAGGAAGCAGACTTTGTCCCAGCTAACGAGGGAAATTCTCTTCTTTTCTTCAATCCCCGTCCAGAGGAAGTTTCTCTAGATTTTTTCAAATTTCTCAGCTGTGTATCTAGGCATTTTAAACAAAGTGAGAATGTAGGTGGGGATACCTTGGATGGAAGCCTTCAGTAGTTGGTACTTACCTACCTGACTCAACAGCTTACCATTCCAACCTTCCAACTTCTTTTGGATTCTCTCAAGAACAACATTCCAATAAGAGGGGGTCACTTCCTTTGACGATGAGGGGGAGTCCGAGGTAAGTAGCTGGCAGAGCAGCCTCATTACAATTGAGAATAGTTTTAATCTTCCACTGAAGGTCATGTTTAGTGTTGAAAAAGAAGACATTGCTCTTATCATAATTAATGCATTATCCAGAGGCCCTAGCATAGTCATTGAGCAATTGTTTCCACTTTCTGGCATCCACCACCGAGGTAGCTCTGAACAACATGGTGTCATCCACAAACTATTGTATGGCTGAGGGGTCCATAGTAGAGGTAACTCTAACCCCTTTCAGATCTTGTCTTATTAAAAGGTTCAATATATTTCTCCCAGAACCTCAGCCATGATAATGAACAAATAGGGGGATAAGGGATCCCCCTATCTAATTCCCCTACCAGCGCTAAAATACCCACGGGGTATACCATTGACCAAGACTAAATACTTGACCGTGGTCACACATTCACTTATGAGTTTAATCATGTTTTCCTAGAACCCAAACTTCCTTAGAACCTTGAATAAGAACTCCCAAGATATTCTGTCATAGGCTTTTGAGATATCAAGTTTAAGGGCCATACTTGGGATGTTACTCCTATCCATAGAGTGAATTAACTCGTGAGTAGAGATGGTAGCATCAACAATCTGTCTTCTGAGGACGAAACCTTTCTGGTAGCTAGATATGAGGCCATCCAAGAAGGGTTGTAATCTTCTGACCAGGGTCTTTCTAATGATCTTATAGATAGTATTGTAGAGGTTCATAGGGCGATAATCAAGCAGTCTCAATAGTTAGCTTCTTGGGGATCAAGGCAATAAAAGTAGTGTTAATCTCCTTGAGGATCTTACCCATTCTGAAGAAGTCTCCGACAACAGTCGTAACATCAAACCCCACAATGTCCCAAAAGTCTTGGAAGAAGGCCGAGGGGAACCCATCTGGACCAGGGGCTTTGAATGCCCCCATGGAGAAGACAACAACCCTCACTTCCTCTTTGGTAACCGGATTCAATAAATCACAATTGTCTTCAGTCGAGAGTAGGCAAGATATACTGTCCAACAACATTTCACCCCTTTCCAGGTTGGAGTTATTAGTTTATTTGGAGAGGAAATTTTTGAAGTAAGTAGAGGAAATCTGGCCAATCGCCTCATCCAAGTTGACTTCTTTATTGTTCTCATCCAAAAGTTTAGTTATTATGTTCCTTTTCCTATGCTTCATAGTTGATTGGTGGAAGAAGGAAGTGTTTCTATCTCCTTCAGTCAGCGATTGGACTCTAGATTTCTGCTTCCAAAATATTTCTTCCATTTTCATCAACTCCCTCCATTCTTTAAGAAGGGTCTCTTCCCAATTGAAATTGACCTCACTCTTATCTCCCTTGTCCATCTTATTCTGGATGTCTAGAAGGTTGTTAGAGATGTGTTTCTTTTGGGTCATGGCATTTCCAAAGCAGAACCTATTCCGGCCTTTGACCTTCTGCTTGACATGAATAAGTTTTTGGGTAAGTCTAAACATAGGGGAACCCTGTATAGTAATACTCCACCAATTAGCAATGCAATCTTTGAAATTGAGCTGAGAAGCCGACATAATCTTGTATCTGAAAGGAAAAGGACCTTTGGGAGCTCCTTCCCACCATGTGAATAATAGGAGGTTGTGGTCAAATATGATACAGGGTAGAGCTGTCAAATTAGAGTGATGCATGATGTCCCAATTGGAAGATATCAAGAAACTGTCAAGCTTCACCTGAATCAGTTGATCTCCCTTTCTCCTGTTGGTCCATGAGAAGGGTTGGTTATTAACATCCATATCCATTAGTCTAGTCTGATTAAGGAAGTCAACAAGGTCAGCCATGCTGTCAGAGTAGTCTATAACACCTCTTGACTTTTCTGAGGAGAATAGGGGAGTATTGAAGTCACCAGCCAGCATCCAATTAGTTTTTTTCTCGTCATTTAGTCTAGGGGTCAGCTCATCCCAAAGCTCCCTCCTAGCATTCCTATTGTTAGGTGCATAGATGTTTATCATTTTCTAAACTTTCTTATTAAGGGTGAACTTCACTTCAAGACTATTCCTACTGTGGGAGCAATAATAGCCAGTGAGGTGATGTTTATTCCACATGGTAACCAGAGCTATAGAAGCACCAAAGGAAGGGCTGATGAGGTAATCCACTATGGGCCATAGTTTACTAGCAACTTCTTTGAAAATTTCTTCAGACATTTTGACTTCTTGGAGAAGGAGAATATCTAGTTTATTTTCGTATATGCAATTTTTGACTAGAAACTGCTTTTGAGGACTGTTTAGTCCTCTCACATTCCAGGAGAGGAACTTCATTTACAACCTCACCTGGAGTGAGCCTCTAGTGTGCTTTGTCTCCCATTATCTATTACCTTGGTAGCTTCCCTCTGCTTGGTTTCCCTCTGTGAGAGTCTTCCAGCCTTACCGTCCATCCCCACATTTACTGATTTTTCAAATGGCCTTTGCCCTTCCTCTTGGGTGTGAACCATCCCTCTTGGTTACTCCACAAAGAGTTGGGTTCCACCCTAGGGGTTAAAAATCTAGGTGAAGACAACTCCACTCCATTCCCTTTTTCTTTCCTTTCCGGAATAGCAAAAGGGTCGTGGGGGACAAGCTCAGATGCTTGCTCCCTAGTAGCAACTAGCTCCCTTGTAGGGGTGTTGTTGTTTTTAGTTTTATGGGATTGGTCCTAGATTTCCCCTTCTTTCTCTTCTGAACCAACATTATCTTCCTTAGACTTGTTCAGAAGCTCTACCAATTGTTGTTCAATCACTAGAGAGGTCTTTTTAGGTGGGGACCTAATGATGTTCAGGATATCATCTTTGAAGGGATACTCCTCTGTATCAACCTCCTCCTCCCTAACCTCTTTAGGTTTTTTATTTTTTAGAAGCTTGCACTCATTGATCAGGTGGCCTTTCTTAGAACAATTTTGACATAACGTAGTGGCATTTTCGTAGACCAATTGTTGCTCCCAACTTCCATATTTGGATGTTATATTGATTGAGTTAAGAAGGGTCTTATTAATATCTACACTGACACAAAAATGGGCAAACATTAAACTTGTTTAGTTCTTGGTGGTATTGTCCAATGCTATGAATCTATCAAATGAGTTTCCTATCTAGGTGAAGATTTCCTCTTCCCAATACTCCAGTGGCAGACCTGGTAATCTCACCCAAACGAGGGCTAACTTGCTTAGTTCCATGGCCGCATTGAAACCTAGTTTCTAGTTCCCTAAACACAAGTTGTGTTTACCATACAAACAAGGGTCTCCAACCAAAATCACTATAAGGTCCTCCTTGGTAGTGAACTTGAATAGAAATAGGCCTCCAGACATAGTGATGGTCACGACACTCCCCTTTAGGTTCCATCTGGAAGATACCCATCTCTTAACCATGTCTATATTGGGTCATAGGGATTAGAGCTTACCAACCGAGATAATTCCATGGATGAGACTATCTTTTCGATCTTGAGGTCCAGAATTTGAGGATCTGTTCCTTTCTCCAACTTTGACAGCATAGGGATAGCAGAGTCTTCTCTGTTCCGATCATCATCCCCAAGTAGGGCATTTTTCCATGTCTTAGGACCTAAATCCAGGTTGGAATCTCCTACTCTGAAGCACTACCCGAGGCAGTACTTACTACACCAAGTTCCATCAAAGGGCCCAACGGGGGGGGCAGGGGTCCCCTGGGATGACGGAGTCCATGACCTAAGCAAGTTCAAACCAAGTTTAAGCGGGAAAGTTGTAGAGCTTGATTCATTACATGTTCTATGTTGAAATACACATAATTGACAATATACCATTTGATTTTACAATATTATCATAATGACTTCCAGCGATACTTGCATTTGAAATTACAATACAAGTGTAAAATGCATTATAGAAGTATTATTCTTTGAAAGTGACTTCAATACACTATTGAAACATAAAATCAACTCAGAAATAACTAAATATCTTAGCTGCAACACAAGATTAGTTTATAATTGAATTGAAAAACATGAAACCATGAAAGACAAGTTGAAAGCAACTGATCACAACCCAAAATATTGTTGGTGAAATTGAAACTCAGTATGCTAGCCCAAAACTAAACTAATCACTGAATACTCAGGACAAGCTCCTAATTCTGAACTGTACAACTAAAATTAAGAAAGGTACAGACCTCCCAAAGACCCCCTATCACTGTTGTATTTTCAAAATTGAAATGGTCCTTCATACAATCAGTGCGACCTATTACAACACTATATGGCCTCCCCTATTGAGCTAATTTCAGCTGAGACAAACTTAGACTTATGCAATGCACTAAACAGTGTTTTGACGCCCAAAAATTGACAATGAATATAGCATAAATCATCTGTGCCTAGAGTAGACTTTTCCATGCCCTCCCTTAGAAGTTGTATGGCCTATACAAAAGTGTACAACCTAGTTTTCTCACCCTAGAGTCTTCAAAAGACTGAAGTGATTCTTTCAACTCTTCACATGCCCATTTCCTGACATAGTATGACATGTTCAAAGGCATCAAAGCATGAGATATTTGGTACGGTCCCTTTTTGTAGTGTACGACACCCTCCAGCACTACAAACAAAAATTGGAAAATAACTTATCAACACATGTAGAATATTAAATTCATTCACACACTAAAACACATCAATAGTCTATGATATTTCAAACCAGAAAATACTGGAGCTTCAAAATCTCACTATCAGCACAAAGGTGATTTATGGGTGAAATCACACAAACCAGCTAGGAGGCTTTCGTCTTCGAAACTGAGTTCACCAAAGGGTTTTCATCCTTAGGAAAATGGAAGAACTCATGTTCATTCATAGAGAAAATAGAAATGAATTGACAATAACCCTTCTTCTAAAGACCAAACATCCTTTTATAGCTTTTTCAGAGCTATTTTAGGAAAAAACACTTTTTGCTTTTTGTTGCTTTTTTTTAAAAAAAAAATCTCCTTAATAAAATAACATAGTGTCCTTATGACCATTTTTTAGCACCTTGAGCCTAGTGACACTTTATCTGCACACTTAAAACACCCTTTTAAATAATTAAATGTAAGTTGTCAATTAAAATATTAATCAAAGGCACCTTTTTGATAACTTCATTTAATTATTTAACTTATTTTCCCTTTACCAACATCTAAGAGCCTACGGGAAAACTTAAAAAATTAGGCTAATGGTTACCAACTACTTACTCTCGAGAAGGGGACATTACACCTTTTGGCCTCACAAATACACCATCTAAATTTTACTTTAGGCCATTTTTGTGGAAATTTGTTTTGGTCTTTTTTTATGACATCTTAATATATAGCAAAACCTTGGAGGAACACTTGCAACAAGTGAATCAGGTGTTGGACACTCTTGAACAACATCAACTTATGCTAATACATCCAAGTATGTTTTTGGAGTCAAAGAGGTGGAGTACCTAGGCCATATTGTTTCACAGGAGGGCACTAAGGTGGACCCTCACAAGACCATAGTAGAAAGGAAAATACATAGGACTTTCAAGAATCTACAAGGTTTCTTATGGCTTATTGGTTACTATCGTTGATTTATAAAAAAATATGGCAACATAACAACACCACTCACAACATTATTGAAGGGCCCTTCTAGTGGAATGAGGCAACAACTAAGGCATTTGAGAAGCTAAAGAAATCCATGTGGACTACTCTAGTTCTAGATAGAGTAGATTTTTCTAAAACCGTCATTGTAGAATGTGATGGTTTACGATATGACATAAGAGCAATACTCATGCAAAAGGGAAGACCCTTTGTATTTAAGGGTTGTCAACTTAAAGATAAGAATTTGTTGAAGCCAATTTACAAGAAGGAAATGATGGCTATCCTTCATGTAGTCAAACAATGGTGACTATATCTAATGGGAAGACATGTTATGGTAAAGATAGATCAAGATAGTCTCAAATACTTCTTGGAATAGACATTTTCATATGAGAAACAACAAAAGTGGGTCATGAAGATGTTGGGATATAACTATGAGATTATGTACAAGAAAGAAAAGGATCATGTTATGGCTGATGCTCATTTTAGGAGGGATGAATCTACAAAATCACTATTATGCACCATTTCCATGCTACATGAAAATTGTGTGGATGAGACACGAAAATAATGGAGGAAAAATAGGGGTACACAAAATATCATGCAAAAACTCCAACAAGATTCAAGTGTGTTAGACAAATTTGTGTGGAAAGGAAATGTTTTGTGGTACAAGGACAAGTTGTACCTATGTAAGAACTCAACCCTTAAGCTTAAGGTTCTAGTTGAGCTCCATACTTCTCCAGTAGGTGGGCATTTAAGCTTCTTGAAGACTTATCATAGAGTCAAGTAGGATTTTTGTTGGGAAGGGCTCAAAGGGGATGTCCAAAAAATTGTGATAGAATGCATGGTATGCCACCAAAATAAGGGGGAGAAAATGAAGACTCTAGGTCTTCTACAACCTTTATTTATTCCACTTTAGAGGTGGAAAGAGGTATCCATGGATTTCATAATTGGTATACCTAAGTCTGAAGGAAAAATGTCATTATGGTTGTTGTAGATAGGTTCACCAAATATGCACACTTTTGTGCATTGTCACACCCATTTGTAGTAAGTATTGTTACAACAAATTTTATGGACACCATTCAAAAGTTGCATGGGACCCCAAAAATCATAGTAAGTGATCATGGTCCTATATTCACAAGTAACTTGTAGAGTAATTTATTCTCATGTTTGGGCAACTATCTCACTTGGAGCTTATCATATCATCCCTAATTAGATGGACAAACTAAGATGGTTAACAAGTGCTTGGAAGGTTATCTCCATTGTTTTGTTTCAAATAAATAAGAGATATGGACTTGTAATGGTTGTCATTAATAGAATGGTGGTATATCACTTCTTTCCACTTGTCATCCAAAACTCTCCATTTGGGCACTATATGGTAACATCTACCATCCATCACCTCTTCCTTAAGGTTACAACCAAAGGTTAGATTAGTAGAACATATTTAGCACCAGTAAGAGGTACTATCTAGTCTCAGGGAGAGCTTGACAATGACAAAAAAGAATGAAGCAACAAGCTGATTAGCACCACAATGAAAGGCATTTTGAAGTAGGAGATTGGGTCTTTGTGTGATTTCAACCATAGAAGTAGATGTCATTGAAACAATAGAAGAAGGATAATAGGATTTCACCCAAGTATTATGTCCCTTATCATGTTTTATAGAAGATTGGTGGTGTAGCATACAAATTGGAGTTACCTAAGTCAACAAAAAACATCTAATATTTTGTGTTTCTTGTTCGAAGGTCATTAGACAAATAATTTCAACCTAGACAAAGTTACTCGAGCTGTATGAAGAGGGTAGAATCATTTTGGAACTTGAGAGAATCTTTAGACATACACCAAGAGGCATCAGACGTGGACAATTACAAAGTATTTGATCAAGTGGAAGAACATGGCTAGTGAAGATGCAACATGAGAAGATGAAGCATTCTTGTGGAAACATCTAGGTCTTGTCAACATTGAGGACATTGTTGGTTATAAGGGGAGGGGCATGCTATTCTTTTAACCTACAATGTGCATGGGATATGTGTAGCTAACTTGTGTCTATAATAACCTTTAATTAAGTTATCTGATCATTCTATAGTTTAATATAGGTAGTCAAGTTGGCTTGGGTGGTTTTCAAGGAATAAGTATGATATATATAGGAGCTAGTGGTCAGTTATCATCATATTGTGAATTTTGTTATTATTGAAGACTTTTGGAGGTTTTCCCCCTTGAAGTGACTTATTATTATCTAGTATTATCAACTATTTGCATATTATTCCTCTTATATTCTTCTCTTGTGCAAGTTATTTCATTACATTGAACATTACTTGATTCCATTTGTACACATCCCTAGGGATTGGTCTTGATCTTCACTTCATCCATTCTTTTACTCAGGACAAGTAAAAAGCATAGAAATTACCCCTAATTTTTTAAATCCAAATTTAATTCGGGGCCTAAGTGGACCCTTTCTTAATTAGTCATAGCTTGTTGACTTGAGCATGAAACATTTTAAAGTGTATGCTAGGGTATTGTATAAAAGGACAAACCTTGATTCACTTTTATGGATCTAAGAGCTTTTATTTGACTTGCCTCTAGACATAGAGGCAAAGAATGAGATAAGGAGGAAGAAGTTGTGATTGCTTTTGTAATATTTTTCCCAGGCCAAAATAGCCTAAAAATCCCACCTTTCTTCTATTGGCACCTATCAAAACTAGCTCCTAAACATGAATATTTTGCCCCAAAAATCGATTGAGATTCCCACTTTTGCTTTTGTATTTCAAACCCATCATATATACCCGATCTGAGACAATTAAATGGGTTTCTTTCAAAATGTTCTAAGTATAATGCTTCCCCTTGTCTTTGAGTTTTCTTCCCTTAGAAAAATTGGTTCATTTAAGGCCTTTGTCAGTGAATCGAAAAAATTGTGAATTGTCATTTTTGTTGACCAGGTTCGCAGGTTCAAGTTTTTGCCAATTTGTTGATTTACCGATAAGGAGGAAGAAAAGAGAAGTTTGAATGAAACTTGATGTCTTCTTTGGCAATTTTTTTCAAGTTGAAGCCTTTGTTGGTGAATCAACTAGTTCGCAAACTGTAGATTTTTCCAACTGAGTTCGTAGGTCCATAGTTTTGTCGATTCGCTGATAACGTGACAAAGAGGTAAAAGACAAGGAAGAAAAAGAAATAAGGGAAATCTTCATTGGCAAAGGAAAAGTTTGCGAACCGTTAGGGTCACCGGGGAGAAATTTTGCCAATAGGACAACTCATCAATGAAGGAAAGAAAGGTTCGCCTCAAGGAAATTTCCTGACAAAGAAAGAAGAGAAAGCAAAGGGCAAGCCTTTCTTGGAATGAAGGGCAGTTCGCAAACCAAGTTTTCCATTTCGTGGTTTTTTTGGCAGCCCAAATCGCCGACTAAAGAAAGAGGAACAAAGAAAAATAACAAGGTAGCGAGGATGTTTTCTTCGAAGAAACAAAGACAAAGACAAAAAGAATAGAAGATAAAGAATTTCTTCTAAGGCAAGGAGGGCTTTGTTGGCAAAATGGGAGGTTTGCGAACCTCTTGGTTCTTCGACAGGCTAGTTCACCAATTGACAAATTTGCCAACAAAGGTAAAGGAATAGCCAAAGCCAAAATGGACTAAGGAGAGAAGGAATGTCCCAACCAAAGTGATGAAGACAAAAGCAAAGCAATGGTTTGTGACAAAGAGATGTCCCCGACAGGGCAAAAAGGCAAGCCAAGATAGGTTCGCAGAAAGGGAAATTCACTGATAAGGTGAAAAGCAATAGAAAAGGAAGAAAAGAATGAAGATGGAGCAAGAAGAAAGTGGTTCATGAAAAAGAATTTGCTGATAAGATGAAAAATAAGGTAAAGACAGAGAAAGAAAGGTAGAAGTCAGGGATCGGTAAAGTTGCAAACTCGTTGATCAGTTCGCAATTCCTCAAGTTCGCCAATAAGGTGATTTGCCAACTAAAAGGGCCAAAAGGAGAAAAATACAACACCCGATGGTTCACCAAAAGAGGATTTTTCTGACCAAAGGGAGATAAATAAGGAAATTAAGAAGCAATAAGGAAAAGGAGTTTGCTAGAGGCTGAATTCGTCGATAAAGGAAAATTCAAAGGGCGCCAAAAGTAGAGTTGAAAGGTACAACACTTTAAAGTGTTGTAAAAGCTTGCAGATTGTGATTCCCTAAAATCACGCCATTGTTGCAGAGAGAATTTAATACCTGAAGTACAATGTTGCAGATAAGTCAGATTCAGGTAGTTGAAACAGTTAGAATTTTCAATGCACTAGCACAAATGATGAACCTGTAGGTACCATGGAAGGACTTCGAACCTTCCTTCCTAAATGTGTCTGACACCCCTGCGTGTGGGCAATCTTCTTCTACATCTTTTGCAGACCTAACAGAGCATGGCCACCATCCCAATTTGTAGGATTTCTTGACAGAGCCATGAGTTGAATTCAATGCAGCATGGGCGCCTGGGTAAATCGATTAACCAAATTCAGCGCTTGTAGCTGCGCAGCGATTTGAAAAGTTATATATACATGAAAAGATATGTAGTTGTTGTTAGTTGTTTTTCTGGGCTATTGCATAGGTAGGAGAATTTTGTTACGATTGCAAGCCTTGTAATGCTTTACAAGAACCAGTTGGATTTGATACATTGTGCTCGATTATGAGCTTTTGTTGTCTTTGATTGTGTTCACCAATGAATGTAAACTGTTATTTTGTGTCTATTTCCTGTGCAAATAATTCTTCTACTTTTGTAATGGTTTTCTAGCCTTCATGATCAATACAAACTGTTATTTTGCCTCTCTCTATAACTTTACACTGTGTTTATTTGATAATTGTATGCTTGTATTATGGGCAATACAACCCCTTTAATAACTTTTCAACTTTCTACCCAAACCTTTGTGATGGTTTATGTGAGTCTGTGTAAGTTCTTTGTAGTTTTGAGGTCATTGTAGTGTTAATACACACACAATTAAACATATTAAATATGGTGCATCACCCCCTTTCAATTTAAACATTTTCTTCCCCTCTTCGCGTGAGTAGTAGCATTAGATTTAGTTAAATTATCTAGACCTCAAGTCTAGAAAGAGGAACCAGCCTTCTTTGGAGGTTTGGTCTCAATTGCAAGGTCCCACACCTTGAGACCAATCCCATGTTTCACTGAATTGTTGGAACTGCCAAAAGCTTCAACAATAGGGTGCAAATTCAGGTGATAACACTTCTCATGCAAGGAACATTGGGATCGCGGTAATAAATGCCTTGCAAAAGGCAAAGTACACTTCATCGAGGTCACTTCTGACATTGATGATGATGAGGTCCAAGACACTACTTCGAAGAGTGATCATGAAGAGCTATAGTTGGAGCTTGATATTATGGCACAAGGTACCATTGCTTTTCTATCCAATGTTCCTAAGTATCATCCTTTTAGAGTAAGAGGAATTGTGAAAGAGCAGCAAGTGTCATGTTTGGTGGACAGCGATGCAACACATAACTTCATTGATGAAGGTTTTGTGGTCAAGAGAGGATTGTAGGTAGAGGATTTTCCTAGATTCAGCGTCATGTTGGCTGATGGATTCAAAAAGAGTTGCACTAGGAAGATTTTAGAATTGAGCATTCAGTTGGATAACTATTCATTTGTTGATGAATTCTATGTAGTTGGAATTGGTGAGACTAAGATTGTGTTGGGAATCCAATGGCTACACTCACTTGGCAGGTACATCCAAGATTTCCAAAAGGAGTTAGAGTTCACATCAAAGGGTAATCAAATAGTGTTGAGATTTATAGATAATGGTACACCAAGGGACATGAAAACTAAGAGGATGGAGGTTCAGATCAGCCTTGGAATAAATATTATAACTAATGAGGCATGTGATTTTTAACAAGATACACTTCTTGGACCAGCACCTAATGATGAGCATCCAATAATTGAATGTAATGCCCCGTTCCTAAGCATCTGATAGTTAGTGATGGTTAGCCTATTACTTGGGTTCTCGTAGGTTAGCATGGTGGTTAGGGAATTCCTTTCGAGGGATTGATGGCATGACAGTTTAGGCGTTTGGGTTTTTCAAAGGTTGCATTGAGCTCAAAGATGTTAGGAGATTCACAGTGATGCTTTCCGGGGCATTTTTGGACACTTGATCCACACTGTTTTTAGCAGGGTCACCACTCGACACCAACTTCGTCACATGGCACCGGTTATGCTCCGTATTGACTGTTTTATTCATTCGATGCATGTTGGTGTCCATTTGAGGAGGGATGGTTTTATATTTATTATTGTTAATGTATTAAGTTAAATTAAATATTTAACTTAGCGATAATTAAATATTATAAAGGTGACTTTACATTCTATGCTTGGGCACCCAACCTAGGGAAAAGTAATATATTTATAAGTTAAGTTAAATGACTTAACTTGGCACCCATTTGAGGGAGTTATAAGGTGAGTAATAAAGCAATATGAATAAAATATATTAAATGCCCAAGTTGAGCATGAGTTTTCAGGGAAAATATAAAAGTTTTGGAGCTTATTTTGCAAGTATGCTTGATATTTTATTTCTATAGGATTGTGGCTGAATATTGGTTTTTCTTGGTTGTGTGAGGATGAAATCCCATATGAGGATTGAGAGACATCCCAAGGTTGTTTGCTGATAGCTTCATACAGGGGCTATGCTAGAGCATATTGTTGCAAATTTTTGGAGTTTATAACAAGTGTTTGATTGCAAATTTATTGAGAAGAGGATGAGCAGAGATTTCAAACTAAAATGAAGTAGTTTTGAATGAGTTTTGAATCTGCATAGTGTGTATTTCTGGCCATAACATTTCTCAAACAAGTTGTACCAATTTGTGACTTGGTTGGGCTTCATCTTTGGGTGTTTTCCTCTCTCTTTATTGGAGTGAGACTTAGTAGCATATTCCAGGTGTTTGGGAAGAGATTTGTGGGCAGATTTGGAGGAGTGTATTGTTTCATTGTTGTTGTTTACTTCCCCAAACAGGTCGTACAAGCCTAGGACAAGGCATGGCCATCTAAGGCCAAAATGCCTAGGATTTTGGGCCTCTTTCTTCACCATTGGAGGCATATAACATTTTTGCTCTGTTGATTTACACTTTGGAGCTATAATAGCTAGGGTTTGTTCCATTTTGGCATCAAACTAGGGTTTCAGTCTGTTGTAATTTTCATATCAGATTTGTAATGTACAAAACTAGCAAATGGGTATGTTTCCCTTTTGATATTTATGTTTATTCTTCATCTAGGTATTTGATAGATTGATGTTATTATTGTTTCCCACATAAATAAGCATCTGGGTATCTTTAGATTACTTTACTTTTAAATATATGTCATATGCAATGCAAAACAAAATGCAAAATTGAAAACAGAACCCAACATCAATTCAAAAAATAGTAAATCAAAAAAATAAAAAAATTTAAGGTGGGACATTACAGTGGTATTAGAGCTCAGCTCTTCTTGCCATCCTGTGTGGTTGTTGTGGTGAACATGCAGTGATTCCTTGAGTAATGCAGCCTAACACTCATCAGTACTATTTGAGAAGAAACTGATCAATTCCAAACCTTGAAATCCAAGCACATATAGATCCATTTGCAAGTGTTGACAGGGTTGAGGTAGATATGGGTGATAGAGATCACAGTGAACCGAGTACTAGAGAAATTTCAAATGATCTTGCTAGGGGATAGTGAGAGTTGCAACATAATATGAATCATATTTGTGCCCTTTTGGCTTAGCAAATTGCAGGAAATAACAATAATAATAACAACGATAATGGTAATGGCAATAAAAGGAATGGTGATAACGGGTATGGTTCAGTCAATAATAGGGTTGTAAATCAGTGTTATATGGCTGGAACATCAAACATGAGACTGTGTATGCCTACATTTCCTCCACAGGATAACCCTCTAGTTATTAATGAACCCACACAACATGAGTTACAGAATCAAATAATGAGGGATTGGAGGGATTCATGGGCAGAATTTCAAGCTGAAATGTCATTTCACGATTACATGGATATCAGATTGAGGCATAGACCCCATAGAGGTGGGGGTGGTAGACTTCATAAGCTATAAAAGAAAGAAAGTTATCTATTCCATACTTTGATGGCTCGAGAAAGACTAAAGGTAGAGCTTGGATACACAGGTTAGATAACTATTTTCAGCTTAGTCCTATGTCAGAGGATGAGGCCATTACATATGTTGCTCTTCATTTAGATGGTAGTGCCCATGAGTGGTGGCACCATGGTATGGTCACTTTGGGCCATGATTAGATTACCTCTTATGCAGAGTTTACCAAGAGGTTGATGGATAGGTTTGACAAAAAGAATTCTGAGTTGCAGTTTAAGGAGTTGGCTCAGTTGAAATAGTGAGGTTCAATGGACACTTACATTTTTGAATTCCAAAAGTTATATGTGATGGTGACCAGCATTTTTGAGAGGAGGTTGATTGTTCTCTTTATTAATGCTCTATATGATCCCTTGAGAGGTTGGATTAAGGCCCTTAATCCACATTCTTTGCAAGATGCTCTAAAGAAAGCGAGAGATATGGAGTCTTCCACTTCGAGGAGAAAATTTCAAACTAGAGGATTCTTTCATAAGAAAGACAAGGACAAGAAACCATTTCAGAGAGAATCCAATCCACCTAAAAAGGGACCCTTGATATTAGAAAGTGATCAAGTCAATGAACTCAGATGGAAGAAATTATCTTTTCATTGGGATCCATCACACAAGTGTGTTGCCCAAGCCAAGGCTAAACAGATAGAGTACTTTTCAGTTGAAGAATCAACAGATGAAGAGGCTGATCAATATGTCGATTTAGGAGATTCAGAGAGGGAGAACTCTCCAAATGAGTCTAAGAAAGAGCAAGAAGATGATAGACCCATAGCCTAACTCTCTAGCATCCAAAAAGAGGGTTCATTTAGGATTCAAGGAGTTATTGGGGGATAGAGAGTAGTTACTCTTCTGGACACAGGATCCACTCATAACTTCATTCATGAGGGGCTAGTTGCTAATAGCAGACTCAAGAAAGAAGAATTTGAAGGATTCAAGGTGAGAGTAGCAGATGGTTTTGTAATCACTTACAAGAGGAGGGTTCCTAACTTGACTATTCAATTAAGTGATTATAAGTTCCAAACTGATTATTATGGTGTGACCATGGGGGAGATGGATGTGGATGTTCTTGGCATGAGATGAATTCATGCTATTGGAGAATTTTACCTCAACTCGTGTACCATGGAGATGAAGTTTGAGGTTGATGGGTGGATGCATGTGCTTAGGGAAATGTCAGATGGTGATTTACATGTTGTATCTCTCAGAAGGATGGAGAGACTTCTCAAACATGACCAGGTAGGGTGGGAAACAGAGTGCTTGATTATGCCCACAGTTACAGAGTAGCAGAAGCAGAGTTACCACCAAGACATCCAAGCTTTGTTGTCCAAGCACAACAAAGTGTTTAGCAGCATTCCACCTCGGAGGCCTCCTGAGAAGAGCATTGAGCGTGTGATAGAGTTGGAGGAAGGGGCCAAGCTGGTCATTATTACTCCCTACCAGCATCTGAAGAGGTTGAAGGATGAGATTGAGAAGGCTATCAAGGAGCTTCTCGAGATGGGGCACATTAAGCCAAGTAAGATCCCTTTTGCTTCTACGGTGCTATTGGTGAAGAAGAAAGATGGAACATTGAGGATGTGTATTGACTACAGGGCCTTGAACAAGAAGATGATTAAGAATTAATACCCCATCCCACGTATCAATGACCTCATAGATGAGTTACATGGTGCTTGCTACTTCTCGAAGATAGATCTAAGATCAAGGTACCACTAGATTTGAGTTAGGGAAGAGGATGTGGAGAAGACAGCATTTTGATGCCATTATGGACACTTCAAGTTTTTGGTTATGCCTTTTAGCTTAACCAATGCCCCAACTACATTTCAGTCTTGCATGAATAGGGTGTTTCAAAATCAGTTCAGGAAATTTGTCCTCATCTTCTTTGATGACATATTGATTTTTAGCAGGACTTAGGAGGAACACCTGCAACATATTGACAAGGTGTTGAGTATTTTGGAGAGGGAGTGACTATACGCCAAAGAATCTAAGTGTGAGTTTAGCATGACCGACCTCTTGTATCTTGGTCACATTATTAGCTTTGAGAGTGTTAGAGTGGATCCTGAGAAGATTAGAGCAATCATTGATTGGCCTCCACCTACGAATCTCTCACAGCTTAAGGGATTCTTTGGTCTTTGCAGTTTCTACAGGAGGTTCGTCAAAGGGTTTTCATAGGTAGCTGCTCCACTTATAGACTTAACAAAGAAGGGGTCTTTTGTTTGGTCTAGTGATGCACAACAATGCTTTCATCGGTTCAAACAGTTAATGAGCACGTGCCCTGTATTGGCTATTCCTGACTTCTCTAAACCATTTGAGTTAGATTGTGATGCTTCTGGAGAGGGAATAGGTGTAGTGTTGATGCAGGATAAGCATCCCATAGTGTTTGAGAGTAGAAAATTGAGGGGTGCCAGAGAGTTTACATCATTATGATAAGGAGATGTTGGCTAGTATGCATGCATTAGCCAAATTTAGACCTTACTTAGTGGGACACAAGTTTATTGTTAAGACAGATCACAACAGCCTCAAAAATTTCCTGAACCAAAGAGATCTAAACGACAGGCAATAGAAATGGGTGAGTAAACTAAAGGCTTATGACTTTGATATAGTTTATTTCAAGGGAAAAAAGAATATCGTTGTTTATGCATTGTCCAAGAGACCGTATCTATGTTCCTTAGTAGAGATCATAGCTGATTGGAAAGAGTTGATTTCAACCAAGTATTCTAAGGATTGGTGGGCCACAGGCATTATTGAGGGTAGCATTCGTGATGATAGGTACACGGTTGTGATTGATCTTATCATCTACAAGAATAGAATTTTATTGGTACCTGATTCCGAGATTAAAAAGAAGATTTTAAGGGTATTCCATGATGTTCTAATGGCTAGTCACCTAGGTTACTTCAAAACTTACAGGCAGATCCGAGAAAGATTTACATGGAAAGGGCTCAAAATTTAAGTTCTTAAGTATGTTCGCGAGTGTCCTACATGCCAACAAAACAAGCATGAGAATTCTTATCTAGTTGGTCTTCTACAACCCCTTCCTATTCCAAATCAAAAGTGGGAATGCATCTCCATGGATTTTATCACAGGGTTGTCCAAGGTTCATGGGAAGGACTGTATTTATGTTGTGGTAGATAGATTGATGAAATTTTCTCATTTCTTTGTTATTTCAGCCACATACACAGAAGCACAGGTTGCTGATTTATTTTTCATAGAGGTATTTGGGCTTCATGGGTTGCCTAGGAGCATAGTAAGTGACAGGGAAAGTAAGTTCCTAAGTCACTTTTGGTAGGATCTCTTCACGTTGAGTGGGACTGAACTCACTCCTAGCACCAGTTACCACCCACAAATTGATGGGCAAACAGAAATTGTTAACAAGTGGGTGGAAGAATACCTCAAGAACTACATTGCAGGGAAATAGAAGGCATGGGTTAAGTGGCTCCACCTTGGTGAGTATTGCTAAAATACCACTTACCATATGTCCATACAGATGTCACCGTTCATGGCATTATATGTTTATGAAGTGCCAAACTTCCTATATCTATTGTTTGAGGATAGTAGAGTGCCCAAGGCAAAGGACTTATTACAGGAGAGCCAAGATATTATGAAGTCTTTGAAGGAGAACTTACAGAAAGCTTAGAATCAGTAGAAGCAGTATGCAGACCAACATCATGTTGAGCGTTCCTTTGAGGTTGGTGACATGGTTTATTTGATGTTGCAACCTTACAAACAATCCACTTTCAAGAAGATTGGTGTAGAGAAGTTGAAGCCACGGTATTATGACTCATTTGGAGTTTTCCATTAGATTGGGGAGGTGACTTATGAGTTGGAGTTGCTAGCGGAAAGCAGAGTTCATAATGTCTTCCATGTATCTTGCCACAAGAAGGCATTGGGGTACAATGTGATTCCTTCCACCGAGCTACCGCCTCTTGATGAAGAAGGAAAGTTGATTCTCATTTCAGAGGCCATTATAGATATCAAAGAGCATACTTTATGGAAGAGGGTCATCAGAGAATACCTAGTAAAGTGGAAGAATTTACCAATAGACGATGCTACATGGGAGAATGAGTAGATTTATAGCACCCAGAGTTGAGATTTCTTGTGGGCAAGCAATTTTGGGAAGGGCGGACTGTAATGTCCCCTTCCTACGTATTTGACAGTTAGTAATGGTTATCCTATTACTTGGTTTCCCATAGGCTAGCATGGTGGTTAGGGAACTCCTTTTGAGGGGTTGATGGCATGGCAATTAAGCCATTTGAGTTTTTCAGAGGTTGCATTGAGCTTGGATATGTCAGGAGATTCACAGTGATACTTTCTGGGGCATTTTTGGACACCAAGTCCACACTATTTTTAGCAGAGTCGCCGCTCGGCACCGACTTCATCACATGGCACCAGTTATGCTTTGTCTTGATTGGTTTCTTCACCCGATGTCTGTTGGTGTCCATTTGAGGAGGGATGTTTTTATATTAATTATCGTTAATGTATTAAGTTAAATTAAATATTTAACTTAGCAATAATTAAATATTATAAAGGTGACTTTATATTATATGCTTGGGTACCCAACCTAGGGAAAAGTAATATATTTATAAGTTAAGTTAAATGACTTAACTTGGTGTCCATCTTGAGGTAGTTATAAGGTGGGTAATAAAGAAAAATGAATAAAATATATTAAATGCCCAAGTTGAGTGTGAGTTTTGGGGGAAAATATAAAAGGTTTTGGAGCTCATTTTGCAAGTATGCTTGATATTTTATTTCTACATGATTGTGGTTGAACGCTGGTTTTCTTGGCTTTGTGAGGACAAAATCCCTCATGAGGATCAACAATTGTAGGATTGAGAGACATCCCAAAGTTATTAGCTAATAGCTTCATACAAGGGCTATACCGGAGCATATTGTTGCGAATTTTTGGAGTTTATAACAAGAGTTTGATTGCAGATTTATTGAGAAGAGGATGAGCAGAGATTTCAAATTGAAATGAAATAGTTTTGAATGAGTTTTGAATCTACATAGTGTATTGTTGGTTGTACAATTTCTGGGACAAGCCATACCAATTTGTGATTTGTTTGGGCTTCATTTTTGGGTGTTTTCCTCTCTTTATTGGCATGAGACTTAGCAGCATATTCCATGTGTTTGGGAAGAGATTTGTGGGCAGATTTGGAGGACTGTATTGTTTTATTGTAGTTGTTTACTTCTCTAAACAGGTCGTACAGGCCTAGGACAAGGCATGACCACCTCAAGGCCAAAACACCTAGGGGTTTGGGCCTCTTCCTTCACCATTGGAGGCATCTGACATTTTGGCTTTGCTTATTTAAACTTTGGAGCTAGAACAGCTAGAGTTTGATCCATTTTGGCATTAAACTAGGGTTTTAGACTGCTATAATTTACATATCAGACCTATAATGTACAAAATTAGTAAATGGGTATGTTTCCCTTTTGATATTTATACTTATTCTTCATCTAGGTATTTGATAAATTGATGTTATTATTGTTTCCTACATAAATAAGCATCTGGGTATCTTTAGATTACTTTACTTTTGAATATATATCATATGCAATGCAAAACTGAAGACACACAACCCAACATCAATTCAAAAAAAATTAGGGTGGGACATTACATTGAAGATTTTCATGAGAGCTATGAAGACACCCTCAAGATGTATGAAGAAAATATTGATTTTCTGATTACAAACAGTAGTCCAATACCTTCACATGATTTTGTGGATGACATTGGTAAGGAGCACTATCTTGTTGATTCTCAAAATATGATAGCTAAGCATGAGGTAATGGATGTGGATCCAATCTACATACAAGCTAGTTTTATAAACCATGGCATAGAAGATGTTGTGAAAACTCAAAACATGTGTGATGAATGGCTAAAGAGGGCTAGGGAAGCAAAGTTGTTAGCCACTCAAGAAAAACAACACCTACAAAACATTAAGGAACAATTTGTCCACATGGATCATGAAAGGCAACAACTAGATACTTTTCTTCAACAAACTTCAACACTTCAAAGGGGAGTAATTATGATGGTAGAGAATGAAAAACAATCAAATTTGCATGAACTTGTTGAGAGGTATGGTTTTGAAGACAAATCGTAAAATTCATGTTATGCAGATGATCTTAATCATGGGCCCTGGTGGTACTTACCTAGGGTTAGGGTTCTGAATCAAGTTTGCAGGCTTATGTTTTTATTCTTTCAAACCCTTGATGCCTTAGGTTAATTTTTCCCTCGGCCTTCTGCGTTGTATCTTCTGTTTTGTTGTTGACCTCCTGTAGCAGGTTCCTCGTTGCTTAAGTTACATTTTCATGCCTTTGCACTCATTTGTTGACCACCCCCTATGCATTGCTTTACCGCTTTATCCCGTCACGTTTAAGAAAAGATGCTAAGTTTAAAATCACTCTATGTAGCAATGAAATCTGTCGAATGTATGTGTCTTTGTATGTACAAGTCCAAATGTACATTGGTGGGCCAAAAATGTCAATCGGCCTTTGAAAAATAAAAAATTTAATTGTATGTATCTTTTCTTGCATATCGGGTTTGTATGTGCTTTTTAGATACATTCCTGAAATATTCTGCATTTGTATATCGCATATTCTGTCGCAGATTCCTAAAATATTCCCTGCTTGTATGTGAAGGTTTGTATGTACATTTGTCTTATACATTCGCCACATGCAAGCAAAAGATACATTGGTAGCATACATGGAAAATATGCAAAGCAGAATGTACATTGGGTCTATGCAATGTAAAATATGCAAGGGGCCTACATACATTCGCTACAGTAAAAAGCATCATCGACAAAATAATGTACATTGGCGATCCATGCAGCAGTTTCCCCGACAACCGATGCACATGCAAAGGAAAGTGATATGAGAGGTGGGGACCGTAAACATACAAAAAGGTTTGTATATGTTCGACATACAAAGTAGAATGTATATCAAAATATGCAAGTGCGATATACATTCCCGAGATGCATTGGCCAGACTCGAAGGGGTATGCGATGTAGTTAATTCAGAGTTGGAGTCTGGATGAATTTATGTTTCTTCTTGTATGTTTGCATTGCATATGCGATATACAAGGCGAACATACAAAGGAATATGTACAAGCCGGGCCTGATTTAAAAGTCAAATTCGGCAAATTCAAAGTTGGGGTCTGTGGCTTGCATGTATATGGCATTGTATATGCCGATATACAAAAGATTGAAGATACAAGGCCGGATTTCAAAATGTTTCCAATCTATTTTATAAAATTTGAAATCCGCAGAATGTATATTGTGTTTGTATATGCAATATACAAAGCGAAGATGCAAAAGAAAATATACGAGCCAGACCCGAACTTGATTTCAATTTGATCTATAATATTTTGGGGTCCACCTTGTATTTGGTTGTTGTATGTATATGTGTTTGCATATACAGGGCAAAAAAAGGCAGAAAGGGCAAAATGCATGTTTGCGATGAGAAAAGTTAGCGATGGAAAGGAAGCATCTACATGGCACATTCTCATTGGCCAGTGACTTGCCTGTTTGATTTGAGCCGTAGATTTGGGAGATGCAAAGAAATCGACGGCTATGTTCAAATACAGGGTTTTCTTCATGACTGCAGTGGCATTCTTGGCGGGAAAGCTTCCAGAGCACGCAGTTTGTTGTGTTCCCGTAGGACACTGGTAGGTCGACCATTGATTGCAGAATTACAGAGGCATGGGTTGATGATGGATGTGCCACCTACCAGTTTTAAGAGGAAGATCCCCAAATGGCGGCACTGGGCTCGAGTCCAACCACTCCTCACCCTTCCTCCTGCCTGCTGCATTGATTGTTTTGGGCGCCATCCCATGGTGCATTGTAATTGGAAAAATTTTGATTTGACCATTGTACGGTTTTGTTGAGGGCACATTCTGAGTATATCAGAGGTGTGTGCCTCATTTTTGTGTTGGTTGAAAACTGGACAAGTTTTGGTGCTGTGATAAGATACAACTTCATTGGTGGCTCTATTTTGGTTGTCTTGTGAGTTTATGAATCATATGTTGAATGTTTCATGCATAAATTTACTGGTTTCATGTTTTATATGAGTAATGCTTCATTGCATGTATTCTGTTATTTGTCTCCAAATTGAATGTGTTCTTCTTCTGAGTCTAAACAACTAAGGGTTGTTTAAGATTCTAGGATGTGGGTTTTCTATGTTGAATGCTTGATCTTTTACTTCTGCTCAAGGGGTAGATTAAATGTTCAAGGTTAAGTGTTGGGAAGAATATATTGCAGTGAGGATGTTTGTAAGTAGAGATAATTGAATACTCAGTTTTGGGAAGTATTTGTAAGGCAGACACTAAAAAAGTCCCCTTGAAACTCAGTTATTGATTTGATTTTATGGTGACCATTCACATATGTATGTCTATTGACTCCAAGCCCTGAGATAGGCACCAGTCCAGTCTTGTATTGAGGTTACAACCAAGGTCCCAGTTTTGTATCCAAATACAAAATACAAATCTAAACTCTAAATACAAACCTTTAGGATATTAGAAGTAGTTTTAGGATCAAAATCCTCTGTCTCACAACTGAACATAAGCCCAAAGCTAGCCCCTCTGCACTTATTTTACAGTTTTGGTCTACATATAAGAGGATTCATCTGCTTTGTATCAACATCCCAACAAGTTCATAGATGCATTTCATGGATGTTGAATAGGGAATACCCCCCTTGGTTCTGCAGAGCCTAAAGAAGAAGAGGAGA
Source organism: Cunninghamia lanceolata (assembly GCA_027924645.1). Classification (NCBI taxonomy): domain Eukaryota; kingdom Viridiplantae; phylum Streptophyta; class Pinopsida; order Cupressales; family Cupressaceae; genus Cunninghamia; species Cunninghamia lanceolata. The sequence goes on along the minus strand of BSBN01000163.1, from coordinate 1,623,688 downwards.
TATTTATAGAGTCTATCTCCTGTACTATTGGCTCCTGGCCCAAAAATCCTGTTGATCAATGATGGCTACCTTGTAGGGATAACTGGGAAGCATCCAGTTGGGAAACATCTCCAACAGATTTGGTGACTCTATTGGGGACTACTTTGTGTAAGAACCCTGGTGAAAAATAATTCCTAGTTGTAGGTGGCGACTCCGAACAAATCTCCCAACCGATGAAGTGAAATTTGTATGCAAGGGAGAAGATCCTTGTGTAATCCTTTATTTGAAGAATTACCCAAAAAAATGATGTACAGGAAAAAAGGGACTATTCAAGCCAATCAAGAAGGTTCTCCCAGCCCCAAAAATAATGATAATATCCAAGATAATCTAGGATCTTCAGAGCAAACAATACCTTATTTTTCAAACACAGAAACTGAAATCCGGGATGTATATGAAAGACAACAAAGTGTTAATTTGGTAATGAGATCAGAGGTGTTTTAGGAATGCCCTTTCTTAGATCCCTCTGATAGATTTGAAGAGATTGAGTCCCCAAGGGATGATGATGATGACCAATATGGAAAGGGACCATCTTCTTCTATGCCCAAAGATGAAGAATTAGCTGAAGAAATCAAAAGCCTAAGAGTTGAATTAGAATATTTACAAGCTTTGAAGATTAGAGATGATATGAGACAAAAAGTGCAAGCTCTGAGAACTACTCAACATGATGTAGTGCCCACCCTTGATAATGCAAATGTGTTGAGAAACTAGCATAGAAATGAAGCTCAAAATCAACAGAATGATCAGAGACAAAATACAAATAATGTTAGGGTACCATTGAATAATGTAAGAAATCAGAATGTAAATAGGAATGCAAATGTCAATTAGTTTGGCAGACAGCCTATGCAATTGGATAGATTCAGGCAGTTAGTTTTTTATGGTATTCCTGGCTACCCTAATCCCATTGACAAACATGTGAGGCCACAGGTACCAAATTTTTCAGGAAACAATATTGTGTCAGGGGAAGATCATTTGAAAGCCTTTCAGAATGTTATGGACAACTTTGAGGTCAAACATGAAGATGTGTTTATGAAAATGTTTATGCAGTTCTTAGTTGATGAAGCTAGAGAGTGGTATAGAAGTCTGCTTGATCAGAGTATCTCATCATGGGATGATTTCAGAAGGATCTTTAAAGAACAAAATGGTGACAAAACTGACCCAAGCTTTTTTGTAAATGAATTCACTAGTATTACTAAAGGGTCGAATGAGCAGGTTGTAGATTTTAATGCCAGGTTTACTAAAGTGTTGAACAAACTACCTTTTCATATGAGGCCTAATGAACCAATGTGTGTGGTGCTCTACATAAATGGCTTTGATGCTAAAACAGCCTATGGGTTAAGAGATAAGGGTCCTGCTAGCCTCAGGGATGCTTTCAGAATTGCAACCAACATTGAGAACAATAGGAAAGCATCCGGTAAGACAAACAGAAGGGATGATGTGAAGATTCTGCAAAATCCAAATAAGCCTCAAAGTACTCAAGGTAATGTATCTACTTCTAACGAGAAATTAGATAAGTTGACAAATGTTGTTAAGGACCTAAGTTACAGACTTGCTAAAAATGAAAAGGGGATAGGTCCAGAAAGGTAGGTTTACCAAAGACAGGAGAAAAGACCATCATTGCATGATATGCCATATAATACTAATTGGCATAATGGTAAACCCATTCTCCCAAATAGCAATAATAATCAAAGAGCTTAAAATGTCAAGGAGACTCCTAATCCTTTGAAAAGGTTTTGATGACACTCCATGGTGCATAATATGTCAAATGCCTCACTCATAGTCGCAATGTATGATTGCTCAGTCTTTATATAATAATGCTATTTCTTGTGATGAATCTAATGAGCCACATTACATGTAGGATGATAATGTCAATATGTTGTCCACAAATGGGGAGCATTTTTCTTATGAAGCTGATGAAAGCACAAGTTGTGTGACTTAGGTTTGCCAACAGATTTCTTCTGATGAGGACGATGAAGATAGTTATGCTTATGCCCAGGACTCACATATCTTTCTGAATAACTTGAGAAGGCCTTATGATGAAAAGATTAGAGCTCTCACTGCTGTCGCAGTGGCTCGGGTCAAAAGCAATTATAACCTTAGAGGTAAGGCTCAGGTTGGTAATTCACATCAACCAGATGACACATTTGTAAATTAGCCAATGTATAATCATAAAGGGACTGAACCACATAAGACAAAATGGAACAATAATAATAAGAAAAATTTTAAGCAAAAACCAAGTCATGATTCTTAGGGACCAGAGAATGAAGTTCCTCAAAATCAGGATCAAAATGAAAATTCTCAAGTCATGGATGACACTCAGAGAACCATTAAGATTAAGGCTGGATTAGCTCAGGATAAGAACAAAACCATGGCTCAAGCTACAACTGTTATACAAAATTATGCTCCTTTTGACATAACTCAGATTTTATCTCAAATCAAGGTTTCCATTCCATTGATGGAGATGATAAAAGTTGAAGAATTCAGAAATAAAGCATTGTCCCTATTTTCAAGGGTAGCTTGTCAGGCTAAGCAGAATGTTGAAACTCAGGGTAAGAAACAAGCCTTGTGTGTTGATGAAGATGAAGTTCCTAAAGTCTATTTGGGAGTAACAATGACAAAATGCCCTTCACAGGTTGAACCATTTTATGTCTCCCTTGTTATCAATGGGAAAGTAATCAAGAATTGTATGCTTGACTCAGGAGCATCAACAAATATCATGCCTTTGGCAATCATGCAACAAGCTGGGTTAAAAATAGATAAGGCATGTGGAAAGTGCTATGCAATGGATGCTAGGGAAGTGTCGGTCATAGGAATCATGAAGGATGTGGATTTTATGTTAGCTGCATATCCTGAGAAAACCTACAGAATGAACATAATAGTGGTTGACATAAAGCCACAATATGGTATGTTGTTGTCAAGAAGATGGGCAGCATTGATTGGAGGAAGTATGCAGTTAGATTTATCATATGTCATGATTCCAATGAATGGTAGAGATGTCAAATTGTTCAGAGAAGAGAGGTCACTAGAAATAGTTGAAAATCAAGATTTAGATGAGCATTTATGTTTTGTGGATACTGATTGTGAGAATTTCAAAGTCGTCTCAGATGATCAAGGAAATAAGGAGAAAGATTTTTGCACCCAAGAGCTTGACGAGCAGGGTCTCTGGACTATGTATTTTGATGGAGCCTATTCAAAGGAAGGTTCTGGTGCTGGAGTTGTGTTTTTGTCTCCAGAAGGTAAGCTTCTGAAATTTTCTTTTCTGTTAAAGTTTGCTTGCACAAACAATATTGCGGAATATGAGGCTCTTTTGCTAGGATTGAATGTTTCTTTGAAGCATGGGATCAAGATGCTCAAAGTATTTGGGGATTCAGAGTTAATTGTTTCTTAGGTTAGAGATAAGTATGCTTCGAAGAATAAAAGGTTAAAACAATTTAAGCATGTTGTGTGGGATACAATTGAATTGTTTGATGCATTTTCAATAAATTGGATAGAAAGATCAAAGAATGTCATGGCAGATGTTTTGGCTAATGTGGCCATAAGGCCAAATGATATAACTCTGTCTGATGTTACAAATGTTGAACTTAAACTTAGACCTGCAGTACCAAATAATGTATGCAACTGGCAGGTGTTTGATGATGATAAAGATTTGTTGAGATTTTTACACTGCATAGATGAATATGAGAACCAGGAGATGGATTTTCAAAACTTTGTAGAAGTTGTGGATGGAAAAGAAACTCTTATGGGGAAAGAAGTAATTCAGCTTAAGACAAATAAAATCCCTAGAGGGCTGGTTGCTTTAGAGAGAGCATTTGACAATAGAGACCAATTTGTTACAAAGGCATCTCCTACAAATAAGAATGACTTGGAGGAGATAAACTTGGGGACATCTCATGCCCCCAAAAAGGTATATGTTGGCAAACAGCTCAAGCCACATATCAGAAGTATGTTGATAGCATTATTGGAGAAATACAAGCATGTCTTTGCATGGTCATATGAGGACCTAAAAGCTTATAGAGAGGACTTATTCCAGCATGAGATCCCATTGAAGCCTAGAGCTAAGCCATTCAAACAGAAACAAAGACCTATTAACCCAACTTTGGCTCCAAAAATGCAAGAAGAGCTTGTGAATCTTAGGGAGGCTGGAATAATTGTGCTTATCAGACACTCAACTTGGGTATCCAATCTTGTCCCAGTTAGAAAGAAAAATGGTAATATAAGACTTTGTGTTGACTTTAGAAATCTGAATGTATCTTCTTTGAAGGATAATTATCCACTGCCTAACATGGAGGCTGTGCTACAGAAGGTAACTGGTTGTGAACTTCTATCCATGATGGATGGGTTTTCAGGATACAATCAGGTGAAGGTAAAAGAATCTGAGCAATATAAAACTGCCTTCACCACTCCATGGGGGACATATGTATATGTAAGAATGTCATTTGGACTAACAAATGTAGGTGCTACATTTCAGAGGGCCATGGATGTTGCTTTTGCAGGATTGATTGACTCAATCTTGGTTGTATATCAAGATGATCTAACTGCTTATTCAAAAAAGGAGGAGCAACATTTTATGCATCTAGAACAAATCTTTATTAGAGCATTAGAATATGGCATTTCACTTAACCTAAAGAAATGTGCTTTTGGGGTAGTGGAAGGAAAACTATTGGGACACATTGTTTCCAAGGATGGAGTTAGGATTGATCCTGAAAGGGTTGCTGCAATTGACAGGATTCAAATTTCCAAAATGATGAAAGGTATTCAGTCCTTCTTTGGACAAATTAATTTTGTTAGAAGATATGTTCCTAACTTTGTAGAGACTACAAAAGATATTTCTAAAATGTTGAAGAAGGGTGAAACCATCAAATGGGGAAGTGAAGCAACTAAATCATTTTAGAACATCAAAGAAGCTATAAAGATGGCTCCTGTGTTGAAATCTCTTGATTTTTCTAAGCCACTTCAGTTGTTTTCATCTGCTTCTTTTCACACTGTTGCTGCATGTTTATTACAGAAAAATGAAGATGGTTTTGAGCAACCTATTGCTTTCTTTAGCATGTCATTGCAGGCAGCTAAATTAAAGTATGATATCATGGAGAAGCAGGCATATGCATTGGTTAAAGTAGTCAAAATCTTTAGGCCATATTTAGTAGGATCTTAGATAGTTGCCTATGTGCCCCATGCAGTAGTCAAGGATATTTTCACTCAGCAAGAAGTGATAGGAAGAAGATGCAAGTGGATTAATAAATTACAAGAGTTCAATATTGAATTACAGATCACAAAATTGGTGAGGGGACAAGGTTTGGCTAAAATGATGACACAATCAAATCTAGAAGCATGCCAAGTGAATGTAGTTCAAAATGAAATTGTGAATATGTCAGAATCTGAGTGGTACAAGGATATTGTATATTATTTACAGAATTTGAATTGTTCTTCCCATCTCAGTGATAGTCAGAAGAGGACCTTAAAGTTACATGCTATTAAATACATCATTATTCAAGGAGAGTTGTATTGGAAAAATCCTGATGGTGTACTACTTAGGTGTGTGGATGAGAATCAAGCTAAAGGTGTTTTAAGTGACATGCACAAAGGAGTATGTGGTGGACACTATACTGCCCAGACAACAGCTCACAAAATTCTTAGGGCAGGCTATTGGTGGCCAACTCTTTTCTCAGATACACAAAAGGTGGTAAGAAAATGTGATCCCTATCAGAGGTTCTCAGGAAAACTAAAGTATGAAGGTGCATTACCCCTTAGAACTGTAACTGTGGAGGCTCCATTTCAGCAATGGGGAATTGATTTTATAGGGGAAATTTCTGAAAAGTCAAGTGGAGGACACAGTTGGATTTTGGTTGCTACTGACTATTTCACCAAATGGATCAAAGCCATTCCAACTAAGAAAGCTACAAGCAAGGTGGTGATGGATTTCATTTTGGAACACATTATTATCAGATTTGGAGTGCTAGTCAAAGTGGTCACAGACAATGCTATGTGCTTCAGATCTGGTGAGTTTGTTGATTTTTACAACAATTATGGGATTTATTTGTCATATGCATCACCATATCATCCACAAGGAAATGGTTAGGCAAATTCAAGTAACAAAAGCCTCATGAAAATCATCAAAAGAATAGTAGATAAAAATAAAAGGGCTTGGGATTCAACATTAAAGATGGCATTATGGGCTGACAGAGTAACAATGAAGAAAGCAATTGGAAGGTCTCCTTTTGAGCTAGTATATGGTGCAGTAGCTAAGTTACCTATGAATAATCTCTTGCCAGTTTATAGATTCATACAAGAGAATGATGAAGAGATTGAACATTCAATGAATGAAAGGATAAATCAATTGGTTGCATTGGATGAAATCAGAAGAACATCACAAAATACAAACATCAAGAAATGGCAAAAGGTAAAATATTTGTTTGATAAAAGGGCTACAAAAAGGAAGTTCCAGATGAATGACCTGGTCCTTGTTTGGAATGCAAAGAACTAGGATAAGGGAAAACATGGTAAATTTGAGCCCTTGTGGATGGGCCCATATCAAATTAGCAATACTCATGGAGAAGATTCTTACTTTCTCCAGGCCCTAAATGGCGAATACTAGAATTGCCTGTGCACGGTCAGTTCCTAAAACCTTACTTTTCATAAATGAATATCTTGTGTGTACATTATAGATTAGGTGTAAATAGTTTGTACATGCCTTGTATAGTCGATCGTGTTTTACATTTTGTGTTTTGCCTGGTCTGCCCCGGAGTGGTCTGGTTCTCGCTGCAGTCTTGCTCCTGCACATCCCCAGTCGGAGCCAATGGTGGTACTTACCTAGGGTTAGGGTTCTGAATCGAGTTTGCAGGCTTATGTTTTTATTCTTTCAAACCCTTGATGCCTTAGGTTAATTTTTCCCTCAGCCTTCTGCGTTGTATCTTTTATTTTGTTGTTGACCTCCTGTAGTGGGTTCTTGGTTGCTTAAGTTAAATTTTCATGCCTTTGCGCTCATTTATTGACTGGCCCCTATGCATTGCTTTACCGCTTTATCCTATCGCGTTTAAGAAAAGATGCTAAGTTTAAAATCACTCTATGTAGCAGTGAAATCTGTCGAATGTATGTGTTTTTGTATGTACAAGTCCAAATGTACATTGGTGGGCCAAAAATGTCAATCGGCCTTTGAAAAATGAAAAATTTAATTGTATGTATCTTTTCTTGCATATCAGGTTTGTATGTGCTTTTTAGATACATTCCTAGAATATTCTGTATTTGTATATCGCATATTCTGTCATAGATTCCCAAAATATTCCCTACTTGTATGTGAAGGTTTGTATGTACATTTGTCTTATACATTCACCACATGCAAGCAAAAGATACATTGGCAGCATACAGGGAAAATATGTAAAGCAGAATGTACATTGAGTCTATGCAATGCAAAATATGCAAGGGGCCTACATACATTCACTACAGCAAAAAGCATCATCGGCAAAACAATGTACATCGGCAATCCATGCAGTAGTTTCCTTGACGACCAGTGCACATGCAAAGGAAAGTGATATGAGAGGTGGGGCCCGCAGACATACAAAAAGGTTTGTACATGTTCGACATACAAAGTAGAATGTATATCAAAATATGCAAGTGCGATATACATTCCCGAGATGCATTGGCTGGACCCGAAGGGGTATTTGATGTAGTTAATTCATAGTTGGAGTCCGGATGAATGTATGTTTTTGCTTGTATGTTTGCATTGCATATGCGATATACAAGGTGAACATACAAAGGAATATGTACAAGTCGGGCCTGATTTAAAAGTCAAATTTGGCAAATTCAAAGTTGGGGTCCGCGGCTTGCATGTATATGGCATTGTATATGCCGATATACAAAAGATTGAAGATACAAGGCTAGATTTCAAAATGTTTCCAATCTATTTTATAAAATTTGAAATCCACAGAATGTATATTGTGTTTGTATATGCAATATACAAAGCGAAGATGCAAAAGAAAATATACGAGCCGGACCTGAACCTGATTTCAATTTGATCTATAATATTTTGGGGTCTGCATTGTATTTGGTTGTTGTATGTATATGTGTTTACATATACAGGGCAAAAAAAGGCAAAAAAGGTGGAAAGGTCAAAATGCATGTTTGCGATGAGAAAAGTCAGCAATGGCAAGGAAGCATCTACATGGCACATTCTCATTGGCCAGTGACTTGCCTGTTTGATTTGAGCTGTAGATTTGGGAGATGCAAAGAAGGATCAACAGCTATGTTCGAATACAGGGTTTTCTTCACGACTGTAGTGGCTTTCTTGGCGGGAAAGCTTCTAGAGCACGCGGTTTCTTGCATTCCCGTAGGACACTGGTAGGTCGACCATTGATTGCAGAAGTACAGAGGCATGGGTTGATGATGGACGTGCCACCTACGAGTTTTAAGAGGACGATCCCCAAACGGCGGCACTAGGCTCGAGTCCAACCACTCCTCGCCCTTCCTCCTTCCTACTACATTGATTATTTTGGGCGCCATTCGATGGTGCATTGTAATTGGCAGAAATTTGATTTGACCATTGTACAGTTTTGTTGAGGGCACATTCTGAGTATATCAGAGGTGTGTGCCTCATTTTTGTGTTGGTTGAAAACTGGACAAGTTTTGGTGCTGTAATAAAATACAACTTCATTGGTGGCTCTGTTTTGGTTGTCTTGTGAGTTTATGAATCATATGTTGAATGTTTCATGCATAAATTTACTGGTTTCATGTTGTTTTATATGAGTAATGCTTCATTGCATGTATTCTGTTATTTATCTCCAAATTGAATGTGTTCTTCTTCTGAGTCTAAACAGCTAAGGGGTGTTTAAGATTCTAGGATGTGGGTTTGCTATGTTGAATGCTTGATCTTTTACTTCTGCTCAAGGGGTAGATTAAATGTTCAGGGTTAAGTGTTGGGAAGAATATATTGCAGTGAGGATGTTTGTAAGCAGAGATAACTGAATACTCAGTTTTGGGAAGTATTTGTAAGGTAGACACTAAAAAAGTCCCCTTGAAACTCAATTATTGATTTGAGTTTATGGTGACCATTCACATATGTATGTCTATTGACTTCAAGCCCTAAGATAGGCACCAGTCCAGTCTTGTATTGAGGTTACAACCAAGGTCCCAGTTTTGTATCCAAATACAAAATACAAATCTAAACTCCAAATACAAACCTTTAAGATATTAGAAGTAGTTTTAGGATCAAAATCCTCTGTCTCACAACTGAACATAATCCCAAAGCTAGCCCCTCTGCACTTATTTTGGTCTGCATATAAGAGGATTCATCTGCTTTGTATCAACATCCCAACAAGTTCATAGATGCATTTCATGGATGTTGAATAGGGAATACCCCCCTTGGTTCTACAGAGCCTAAAAAAGAAGAGGAGATATTTATAGAGTCTATCCCCTGTACTGTTGGCCCCTGGCCCGGGAATCCTATTGATCAATGATGGCGACCTTGTAGGGATAACTCGGAAGCATCTAGTTGGGAAAAAGCTCCAACAAGCCCCATGAGTCACATCATTTGGAGAGCCAATTGAAGGTTCAAGTGGTTGTATTCCTTAGGGCATTGTTATAATACCACCTATCACATGTCGTAGACATGTCATTTTTCATAGACTTGGATAGGTATGACACTTTGTCTTTTGTAGACTTAGCATTTGAGGTCAGAGGATCTCTTCAAGTGAGAGAGATGATGTAGAACATGTACAAGACATTTAAGATTGTGTTAGCATTTTATTTCACACCTTTCAGTGTGAAAGCAAAATGGACAGATGTGTGGTAGAACCGCTCTTCAAATTTGTAGGCGAAGCTCCCTTTCAAATAAAACAAACTTAAAACTACTGAATATGTATAGTGGTTTTCAGGGGGTTTTCTTACTTATGCTAAATGAAAGGGAAAATTGTGTTCTTTTTGGTTTTGTAACATGCGAAAGACAGAAATGCACATTCAATAGCAGAGCAAAGATTTTGTTCTTTTTTGACTGGTGTAGACACCTGAAATTTGCCAATGCTTTATTCATGTCATTGCACCACGTTTGCATTATTTCTCATTAAATCACATTTAATTCCAATCATTCCATACTAATTCAATTAATTCACCAAAAATTGTCATATTCCTCTATATTAATTAAATAATCTAAATTATTTAATTAAATCATCTCTTCTCCACTTTAAATAAATAAAATCAAATTATTTATTTAAATAATCAAATTTCCCTCCACTTTAAATAAATAAATTCAAATTATTTATTTAAATATTCTATTTCCCTCCAAATGAATAAAAATTAATATTTTATTCATTTATCACATGTGCTCATGAAATTAAATAATTAATTTATTTAGTTTCTTAATTATCCTCACCCACCATAATTTCCTCTGGTCAAATCAGTTAACAAATCAATCAAATGAGTTGAATCACCAATCAAATTAGTCATTTGATCAATCAATTCAGTCATCTAATCAATCAATTCAATCATCTAATCAATCAAATCAGTCCTCTGATCAATCAATCCAGTCAACTCCTCAATCAGGTTTGTTAGCCTCCATGACTCATTCACATGCATTCTCTCAGCCATCCTCAACCGTTGATCTTTCTGGTCTTCCTCCACTGTTGATCTACATTCTCACAGGGCAAGGACACTTGTTCCTCTCTCATTCACGTGCATTCTCTCAACCATCCTCAACCGTTGATTTTTCTAGTCTTCCTCCACCATTGATCTACATTCTCATAGGTCTATAAAAGGAACCTCATTCTCCATTTCTCAGCATCTCATCTAAGTAAACTTACGATGTCACTATTACCATTCATTGGGATATCACGAACTTACGCTTGACAATAGAGCAATCTACATAGACAAGAGCAGAGTAATCAACTTGAGGTTTGGGTGCTAGCTCGGTACACTCCATCAAGTGTGGTTTGTTTGTATGTTTTGAGGTAATTTGTATTGGTTTATTTATTGCTTGAATTCATTATTGTATTCAGATTTTTAACCATTACATTTTGGCACGCTCGGTGGGACCCACATCCCTAAAAACTAGCATTAGAAGGAAGAAATTCTATACTTTTTTGATATAGGATCAGAAACACGTCTGTGACTTTGAAAATGCACCTACACTCTGTGTTGGTGTACCTACACAGTAGGTCGACATGCCTATGCAGTATAAAAGTGCACCTGTGTTGTCTAACAGAGTGTGCTTGTTTTTGTAGATCTAAGGCCATTTTACTTGATTTTGTCTTGTTTCTATTATTTTGTGTTTTCCTAACCTCTAACTCTGTATGCTCATGCTCTTACATCTACATTTCGACAAGTTTTTGTGTCAATTCCATAGCTCGAAGTAATTCTTGTGTAAAAGCACACCTTTGCCCCACAAAAGCACGCCTATGTTATGATAGACAGTTGGCAGATTTCACCTCCTCAGATCAGTCCTCCCAAGCCACTGGATCAACCTCAAATCATAAAATCATCCTTTCTATCAGATTGATCCTATGTTTTTGGCAGGTTTATGTTCGTTCTTCTGAAAGCACGTTGATGCTCGATCAAAGTGTGCTTATGTCTTGTAAAAGTGCACTTGTGTCCTAAATGTGCGCCTATGACTATGTTTTCATTTTTTGTGAAAACGCACCTTTGTTCTCTGTCAGTGCGCCTTTGCAAAAAGGTAAAAATCAGTAAGTTGCTCTCTATTTTTGGTTATTTACTATGTTTTCTGCCTGCTTTTCATTTCTATATTTTATGTTTCTCTATTTATGTCATTTATTTTCAATTTCAAATTAATCTTTCTTTGGGTTTTGGAACTAACACTACGCAGCATCTACCTTGGCCATTATTGAAACTACTAACATATTTGTTGCAGGACGTTTGTTGAAGGCAATATCTTTTTTATACTAAGTCTTAGAAAACATTTCGATTATATAAGAGAATTAATGACTGTATTCTGTGTTTGGAATGTCTAAAGTATGTATGCTCTTTCCACGCACTGAAAAGTGACCTTGGAAATCAGAAACATTTAAGTCATTCATTTTACTTCATTTCTTTACTTACTTCCTGAGGACTCAAGACTAATACGTATGCTCTTCTCTCATGTCGAAAGACAACTTTAAGAATCAAAAGTGCTTTATATCCTCTCTAGGGGGGTTGCTTGGGGATTTCATCACCTCAAGGGATGACCCCAACTGCATGTTTTGGTGCGGTATATAAATGTTGTGAGTATCAAAAGACTCAACTTCAAAGGAAGGACCCTTTGAACTCCAAGCAAAAAGCCTTCCGGATACTTGGTCCGCCAAGACTTGTATGGTTGAGCGTCAATTGACTAGGACAACCATGTTCACAGATTTGTGTCCCCCATACCTAACGTATATTGGGGACTCCCTAGAAGCCTTGTAAACCTAGATAAGACTATCGATCATTTTATAATGTGATGCAAGGGATGCAGATCGTACCCTAAAGTTACTCAGCATTCGTACTACCTTGAGGACTAGATAAAAGTTTTATTTGGGCAAGGCATTAAAACCTCCAAGGAAAGGGATATTGGGTGTATGCCTCTTATCCCTAGCTATCTACTCAGGGGGAGGTGTTCTTAGTTAGGTAAGAACATGGACATGTATTCAATTGTATGGGCTCACATTATGACTCAATCATACTTGAATAATATATAGGTTGTTGCATAAAAGAAGTGTTTGAAGTGTCTTCTCTTGTTATATACCCCGTATTCACCATTTGTTATCCACGAAGGTTCATAGCCTTGCGCACAATCTTCCAGAGTCTCAAGTGTCAAAATTGCCATTGTATATTTGTGTTTGTTCTCTTGCCAAGAGATTTTCCAAACTACTACCATCCAAAAATCCAAAAATCCAAAAAAACATTAGTATTAATATTTGCACTTTCATTTTCTAAAAATTCCAAAAAATCCAAAAACATTAGTCTAGAAAGCACTTTCATTTTACAAAATTTCCAAAAATCCAAAAATATGAGTCTTCATTTTTCCATTTGAAATCTTGTCTTTTCCAAATATCCAAAAATTCAAAAACATTAGTCTTAATCTTTGCACTTTCCTTTTCCAAAAATCCCAAAACATTAGCCTAAATTGTCCGTTTGATAGCATTTTCCTCTTTTCCAAAATCCCAAAAAATCTAAAAACATTAGTCTAAATTTTCCATTTGATAACATTTTCTTTTTGCCAAAAAAATCCAAAAATAAAAATAAAACATTAGTCCTAAACCATTCCGCTTAGGGCTTGTTTACATTCTACCATCCATTTCTAACATTTTCATAAATCATCCATATCCATCCTCATTCCATCTTGTCTTAGACTTTTCAAATTTTTATCCTTTTGAGACTACAAGGTTATCCCATCCTCATACCACAATCATTTTTCAAAAATTATCCAAAAAAACATCACACCATCTTTCCATCTACTTGGTTATTAATCCCAAAAATCTAGATCAAGCAATCCACTAGTTGTCTTCTAGTTTAAGAAATTGCCTCTCTTAAATTGTTAGACCAATTAGTATCAACTCAACTAGTGAACAACCTACCTTAAAAGGGTGGCTCCTTTGAAGATAGTCAAATTTACTATATCTTTATCTTGTCTCACCTCGAAGTCATTAGTTTATTTCAGGGCAGATAATCATAATCTCACCATCCCAATATCTATTGATCTAGATTTATAACTGATAACTAAGCAATTATCCATCACAATTTCCTTAAAGTCTCAATTTTTTCCTAGAAAAAAGTCTAAACACATCATCCAATCCCTATTTCTATCTAAAAGCGCACCTATGTATCATCAGTGTGTGCCTGTGACTGTCATTCAAATTTTTTTGAAAATGTGTCAGTGTTCTCTGTTGGCACACTGTTGCCCCGTGTCGACGCACCTTTGTTGTCTGTTAGCGTTCCTGTGCAACAGATAAAATTAGATATCATTTGCTTCTTCATCCATCTCCATTTTCATATCATATGTCTATAACTCGATCTCAACATAAAAAGCTATGGAAAACACCCAAAATCTACCTCAAAGCAATCCCAAAGTATCAATTCCTGAAGTACCTATTGATGCCTCCAAGTTTACCACAGGCATGGACTCCAATGTCTTTGTCCCAAAAGGGTATACAGTAGGGACTTCCTCATCTCAAAGTCTAGGTCAACAACTCGAGAAGAATCCCAAGACCTTGATGAACACATGCAAGATCCCAAGTTCGTAGATGCTCTAGATAAACTTTTGGATTCGAATCAAAACCCTTTCTTTCATCTACTTGCCAAAAGAGGAGCTAAGTTGCCTAGCAACTTTGATACATCCCAAATCCAAGAACAAAACCTCATAAATAACTCCATTGCCACCATGGGTGGTGGAGGTCTCACTTCAATTCCAACCACATCCACATTACCACCAACCATTCAAAATACACCCACTCATGAGGTTCCTTCCTTCACTAATCAATTCAACAATCCTCTCTATCAAAATCCAACACCACTTGAACCACTTCTAACTCCGTCATACATGTTAGGATTCCAACACCAATCTTATCTTTCAAATAACTCACATGCTAACCCTTCATCTTCTTCTATACCAAATAATTTGAATGCTAACCCTCCACAAGCATCTCCACCGTCTTCTTCTATTCCAAATACCTCTGATGCTAACCCTTCACAAACATCTCAACCGTCTTCTTCTATTCCAAATAACCCTAGTGCTAATCCTCCACAAATATCCCAAGTCCAATCTTCCACTTTTAATGCACCTACTAACCCATCACATGGTTCTTCCTATCAAACTAACACAAACCCCTATAACATATCCCAACAACCACCAAACCACCAACATGGTTCATCATATCAAGGTCTTACTCCGCCAACTCAATATCAACAACCACCAACTCAATATCAACAACCACCAACACAATACCAACAACCGCCAACTCAACATCAACAACCACCAACACATTACCAACAACCACTAACCCAATACCAATAGCCACCAAATCAATATCAACAACCACCTTCATCATCCCTCCAACAAACCTTTGCACAACAACAACCACCTTCATCCAACATTCAACAAAATTTTGCACCACCACCACCACCATCTGGAATCGCACTTCAAATCTACAACATGCAAAAATAGATTTCCGATCTTTCACTTGGAAACACCAAAAAGAATTTCTCATTTGAGGAAGCTTGTCCATATCCATTTGATCGATCTATGCCCATGATCCCTTTTCCTACTAACTTTGAAATACCCAAATTCAACAAGTACAAGGGAAAAGGTGATCCACAAGAACACTTAAGGGAATTTTACATGGCTTGTTTAAAGGTTACCAACAACGATGCATACCTCTTTCATCTCTTCCCCGTTAGTCTTGAAGGGCAAGCCATGGAATGGTTTTCACACTTACTCTGGGTATTAAATCTTTTAGCGAATTATCCGATAAGTTTATCACCCATTTCTCTTTTAACATCGAACACAAAGTCTCCATGACAGACTTGTGTAACACTAAACAAAGAAAAGGTGAAACCTTCATCTCCTTCCTGCAAAGGTGGAGAAATATGGCCAGTAAATTCCCTTGGCCTATCCCTGAGAAACAGTTAGTACATATATTTGTCCAAAATTGGAATCCTAAACTTGGATTCCCTTTGCAAATACAATGTGATAACTCCTTTGAAGAAATTATTTCCAAGGGAACCAACATCGAAAAAGCCCTTATCGCTAAAGGACTTGTGAATAGATTTAAAGAAACAAAGGACAACACCCCACTTCAAATGACAAGCCTCGCTTTTGGGCTAAAAACAAAAATGTTGTCAGCGATGGTGTTGTGGACACCAAGCACATCCAAACTATCCAAGCACCTCTTAAAATTCCAGTGCCAACAAAGAACACTCCCTCCACTCAAAGGGAACAACCAAAAAAAGACTTTGCACCCAAGCATAGATTCACTCCTCTGGGAGAACCCATCAAATCTATCCTTAAGAAACTTGTCCAAAGTGGTTTGATCACCTTACTTGAAGCTAAACAATATGATGATCCCACTTTTAAACCCTTGTTGTATAAAGATAATGAATATTGCGAATACCACAGAGTAAAAGGGCATAAAACACCTAGGTGCATGAAGTTAAAAAACCTCATCCAAAAACTCATTGATCACAAAGATGTTGTCATAGATGACTCTCACAAACCCACATCAAATAAAGACCTTGATATTTATACGGATCCATTCCCACCTCACGGTAAAGGAAACAATTCCAACAAAGCTAAAGGTGTCAATAATATGTGAGGTCAATACGATTCCATCGTTGACCTTTTTGAAGAAAGTTTCATGTCCACTCTTACCATCAAAGGCAAAGCCCCTGATTGTGTTGTCACTACTCATCAAGGTCGTGTTACCCTTTGTGGGGAAACATGAAGCAGTCAACCCAATTTTGAATATAACCTCTTAGATCACTTAGTAAAAACACCAGCTCTTATATCCATCCTGGATCTCCTTCGCACTTCACTTGACCATACGGTCATCCTCAAAAAATCACTTCAAGAGTCCTCTGTACCCGGCAACATTAACGTTGCACAATTTCAAGCAATAATAGGACACATTGCCTCTCTACATTGTTGTTATATGGAGACTAATCAGATTTGGAGGTTAAATTTACCCCACTTTTATCGGTGCGGTTTCCCCCCAAATTATTTAACGAGTCAAGGAGAGTTATTTTTTCTATTGGCCGACATAAAAAAAACCCTATTTTTGTAACCGACATAAGGCTTGATAAAAGCAGCTAAGGGTTAGAGTTTTCATTGATGTATTGTAGCATTTTGTAGCGGTATTGAGTTGTAAGGATTGTTGGTTGTAATCGGTTTGATTTACTGGATAATAATATTGGACTCTCTGTTGGTGGATGTAGCTCGGGTTTGGGTGAACCATGTTAAAACTTGTCTCTCGCTGTTATTATTTTGTGTATTTTTATTCCTCTGTTTAATCTTTATTTGCATTTAATTGATATCTTCTACTAGCTAACCCTAACAAGTGGTATCAGAGCGGGTTGTGTTTGATGATCGTCTGCATGAAGGTCTCACAGTTGAGTGGGAGTCTCATAGTTGAGTGGAAGCAATGGTGGATGAGGGTAAATTGAAGGTAGATAAATTCAATGGGTAGAACTATCAATTATGGAAGATGCAGATGGAGGATTATATCTATCAGAAGGATTTATGGAGGCCATTGGAAGAAATAGCCAAGAAACTAGCAACAATGACTGATGAGGATTAGAATCTTCTAGACAGAAAGGCACTAGGAACCATTCAGTTGTGCCTGGAACCATCGGTGGCATTCAATATAACAGAAGTGAAAACAACAGATGGTTTGATGAAAGCTTTGGCTAAATTGTATGAAAAACCCTTAGCCTCAAATAAGGTATTTCTCATGAAGCGTTTGTTTAATTTGAAAATGATTGAAGGTGGATCTGTGACAGATCATTTAAATGAGTTTAATATGATTATCAGTCAGTTAACTTCTGTAAAATTAAGTTTTGATGAAGAGGTGAGGGCTCTCTTGATATTATGTTCTTTGCCAGAAAGCTGGAATAGCTTGGTAATGGATGTAAGTAACTCTGTCTCTGGTTCAAATACTTTGAAATTTGATGATGTTGTTGGTGTTATCCTTAGTGAGGAAATGTGATGAAAAAGCTTAGGAGGGTCCACATCGGGTAGTGTTTTGAATGTAGAAAGTAGGGGCAAATCAAAGGAGAGAGGAAAAGATTCTGGAGGTCATGGGAAGTCACGAGGAAAATCAAAGGACAAGAGATCCCAATCCAGAGGACAAAAGGATTGCTGGTACTATGGGAAACCAGGTCATCTGATGAAAGATTGCTGGTCTTGGAAGAATAAAAAAGGAGACAAACAAGAAGCCAATAAGGAGACAAATGTGGTAAGTAATAAATCTAAAGATGATGCTTTGATTCTTTCCCTAGATAATGTTGATTATTCATGAGTTTTAGATTCAAGGGCCTCATTTCATGCTACGCCCCATACAAATTATTTTCTTGATTATGTCCAAGGGGATTTTAGGCTGGTTTATTTGGGAGATAACGAACCTTGTCATATTGTTGGAAAGGGAAGATTAAGTTGCAGAATGGGAATCATTGGCTACTACAAGAGGTAAGGCATGTTCTAAGGCTGAGTAGGAATTTAATTTCAGCAAGGCAGCTAGCTGATGAAGGTTGCATTGTTACATTTACTGATAAAAATTGGAAGGTTTCAAGAGGTGCCTTAATAGTAGAAAAAGGTGTGAAAATATCTTTGTACAGGTCATATTGTTCCTTCTACTTTAGCTATTGTAGAGAAAAAACAAACAGGTTTAGGAACAGTTGCTGCAAGTTTGCAGGAAGAGACTGAAACAGTTGCTTTAGGTTCTGAGACAACATTGTGGCATAATAGACTTGGGCATATGAGTGAAAAAGGTGTGAAGGTACTTCATTCTAAGAAAGTTTTACCAGGTCTGAAATGTAATAATATGGATTTCTATGAAAGTTGTGTATGGAAAATAAAAGAGAGTCAGTTTTCTCAAGGATGGGAAGCAAAAAAGAAAGATGAAAGGTTGGAGCTTGTGCATATAGATGTATGGGGACCAGCTCAAGTATCTTCTCTCGGTGGCTCTCAATATTATGTTACATTCATAGATGATGCAACTAGGAAGGTTTGGATTTATTTTCTTAGACAGAAATCTGATGTATTTGAAACATTTAAGAAATGGAGAAGCTTGGTTGAGAATGAGACAGGTAAAAGATTAAATGTCTCAGATCTGATAATGGTGGTGAGTATTGCAGCAAAGAATTTGAGGATTATTGTTCCTTTAATGGAATTTGTAGGCAAAAAATAGTTCTAGGGACTCCACAAGAAAATGGAGTGGCTAAATGCATGAATAGGAAAAAATGGAGCGTGCAAGGACCATGAGATTTCATGTTGGGCTGCCTTTAAACATGTGGACAAAGGTTGTCAACACCACTGTATATTTAATTAATAGAGGTCCTTCAATTCCTTTGGGTTGTGGTATTCTAGAGGAAGCATGGACAGGCAAGAAGGTGAGTTATTCTTTTCTCAAAACCTTCGGATGTGAAACATTTGCACATGTAGATTCTAAAAATAGAACCAAGCTGGATGTAAAATCAAAAAAATGTACCTTCGTTGGATATGGCATTGATGAATTTGGTTATAGGCTTTGGGATTTTGAAAATCAGAAAATTGTGAGAAGCAAGGATGTTATATTCAATGAGAAGGTGGTGTACAAAGATCAGTTGTAGCAGCATGAGAAGAAAGAAAAGGATTATGTGGTGTTGGATGATACTCCAGATAGTGATGTTCAAATGGTTCCTCATGCTCCACAACAGCAACAAGAAATACCACAGACTACAGTGAATGTTAGACAGTTAGCAAGGCTAAGCAGACCTCCTGAAATGTTTTCTCCCTCTTTGTATTCTATTTTGTTAACAGATGCTGGTGAACTAGAAGGGTATGATGAAGCTATGTAGGTGGATACAAAGGTTCAGTGGGAGCTTGCAATGAAAGAAGAAATGGACTCCTTATTGAAAAATCAAACTTGGGAATTATGTAAGTTGCCTGCAGATAAAAAGTTTTTACCAAACAAATGGGTTTATAGTCTAAAAGAGAAAGATGGAGGTAAGAAAAGATTTAAAGCTAGGTTAGTTGTAAAAGGATTTGCATAGAAAAAAGGTATTGATTTTGATGAGATATTTTCTTTGGTTGTCAAGATGACTTCTATTCGTATTGTTTTAAGTATTGTGGCTGCTGAAGATTTACATTTGGAATAGCTAGATGTGAAAACTGCCTTTCTCCATGGTGATTTGGAGGAGGAGATCTATATGGAACAACCATAGGGATTTGAGATCAAAGGTAAGGAGAAAATGATGTACAGATTGAAGAAGAGTTTATATGGCTTGAAACAAGCACCTCAACAATGGTATTTGAAATTTGATAGTTTTATGGCTGAGCAAGGCTACATCCGATGTAATTCTGACCATTGTGTTTATTTTAAGAGGTTGGATAATGACAGCTACATTATTTTATGTTTATATGTTGATGACATGCTTGTTGTAGAGTCTAACATGGATCATATAAGAGAGTTAAAACAACAGTTAGCACAATCATTTGCTATGAAGGATTTGGGGGCAGCAAAACAAATCCTTGGTATAAAAATTTGCAAAGATATGTTGAAAAGGTGTTGCAGAGATTCCATATGGAGAATGCAAAAGCTGTCAACACACCTTTGTCTAGTCATTTGAAATTGACTAAAGAGATGTGTCCAAAGACACAATAGGAGGAAGAAAAAATATCCAAGGTACCATATGCTTTAGTTGTAGGAAGTTTAATGTACACAATGGTATGCACGAGACCGGCTATTGCACATGTTGTAGGAGTCATAAGCAGGTATATGAGTCATCCCAGATTGGAGCATTAGAATGCGGTAAAATAGATTCTCAGATATTTGAAAGGTACATCCAATAAACACTTATGTTTTAGGGGCTCTAATACTGATTTAGCAGGCTATGTGGACTCATATTTGGCTGGGGATATTGATACAAGGCGGAGTACTATAGGTTATGTCTTTACTATAGGTGGGACAGTGGTGAGTTGGATCTCTAGGTTGCAAAATGTGGCTGCTTTATCCACCACAAAGGCAGAGTATGTAGCTGCAACAAAGGCAAGCAAGGAGATGATATGGCTGCAATCTTTCATGGAAGAATTGGGCAAACAACAGGCTAATAGTTCTTTGTATACAGACAGTCAGAGTTTCGTACATCTTGCAAAGAATTTTGCCTTGCATTCAAAGACCAAACACATACAGCTCAGGTATCACTTCATCCAATCAGTGTTAGATGATGGATAGTTAAGGCTAGAAAAGATACATATAGATGAAAATCTAGTAGATATGTTTACGAAGGCAGTGACAAGGGAGAAGTTGAGCTCCTCTTTAGCTTCGGTTGGTCTTCAAGACTGAAAACAAAAAAAATCAAAACAACAGAGTACAAGGTGCTTATTTCCAGTGGGAGCTACAGGGTCAACGATGTTATGATCAGTCTCTAAGTGGGAGATGATATGGTCTGGAGTCTGATTAGTCTCCAAGTGGGAGATTGTTGTTATATGGATCCTAATCAGAATCAAAGGTTACATTTACCCCACTTTTATCAGTGCGGTTTCCCCCCAAATTATTTAACGGGGTCAAGGGGAGTTATTTTTCTATTGGCTGACATAAAAAAAACCCTATTTTTGAAACTGACATAAGGCTTGATAAAAGCGGCTAAGGGTTAGGGTTTCTATTGATGTATTGTAGCATTTTGCAACGGTATTGAGTTGCAAGGATTGTTGGCTGTAATCGGATTGATTTATTGGATAATAATATTGGACTCTTTGTTGGTGGATGTAGCCCAGGTTTGGGTGAACCACATTAAAACTTGTCTCTCGCTATTATTATTTATGTGTATTTTCATTCCTCTGTTTAATCTTTATTTGCATTTAATTGATATCTTATGTCGGCTAACCCTAACATGCATCACTTGGTCTTCACAGAAAAATACCTTCCATTCATAAATGCATGCCATAATGAAGCACTACACATAGAAGTTTACATACACCAGCACAAAGTCAAAAGAATCCTTATAGATGGTGGTGTTGGTCTCAATATTTGTTCTTTGAAATTGCTAAAATAGTTAGGATATTCTGTAGATGCTATTGACTCTACCCATACTATGACAATCAAAGTGTATGATGATGTTGAAAGAGAACCAGAGGGTGTCATTCATTTACCAATCAAAGTGGGTCCTCCCTTAGTAGAAACCCAGTGTCAAGAACTAGACATGGACCTCCTGTATAACATTATTCTTGGCAACCCATAGATCTGCACCATGCAGGTCGTACCTTCCACCTACCACCACTATTTGAAATTTCCCTTTAATGGTACAAAAATTACCATTCATGGTGACAACAACCCTTTTGAATTATGTCGCACAATGCAAGGCAGATATTTGAATTCAAACCAAATCCCTAATAATATCGCAGCGCGGCCTTCATCCTCTTACATCGATCCACTCACCTTATCCAAAACTCCACCTAATCAACCCATTCCTAAGGTCAACATTCAATATAAGGACACCAAGTTAGGAGAATATGATTTTCAAAAATCTTGTTGTGTAGGAAACTTGCCTTTATCACCTAAGTCCTATAGAAACCCTCCTATGGTGAAAGCAAGTAAGAAGGTCATCATACCATTGCAACCAACAATGTTCACTCATGGAGGTAGACTAGAAGATGAATGTATTGAAGATATCTCCTCTTGGCTCTACCAAGATGAGAAAGAGCCAGTAATGTTACCGATTGAAAAGTACAACAAATATCTCTGCATTGTCAAAAATATGGGATTCAAAGGACAAGGTGGACTTGGCATCCAAGAGCAAGGAACTTTAGAACCCATCTCTTCACTAGGAAAAATAACAAGCATGGGTTAGGATATGGTAAGGAAGTATCACGCTCCTCAAATATTCAGTTTATCCTCGATGAAGTAGCGAAGCCTTTTCCCACAGTTGAGACTTCTACTGAGGATACCATCGATGACTCTTACCTCCATCTTACTGATTTATTTCAAGAAACATTCATCTTTATGATCTCATCCATCTCCCTCACCTCACAAACAAAAATGCAACACATTTCTCTTGTACATCCAGAACTAGTCGATTGGGACCAACAAGGGGCTCCAGTCCTAGATACCTTTTAGAATGATGAATCCTTAGAAGAATTTTTGGGAGTTAGAGATGGTATACCCCTTGGTGACCATAAGGCAGGTTTTGTAATGGACTTATCTCCTATTTCATATTTCAGGGAGAATGTCAAATCTTTCAGTCGCAAAAGGACAAATAAAATAAATAGATCCCTGGGTGAAAACCACGTTGTGGCACCTTCTGATCATAAGGTAGTAAAAAGAAAGGACACATCCAATGGTGAAAACCTCTTTGAGGCACCCGAGGATGCAAGATTTGACCTTCCCCTAGCATTGAAATATCAGGAGAGGTCTTCATTATTGGTTGAAAATTCACAAGAAATGAACCTCGGCACAGGGCAAAATCCAAAGGTTACTTTCTTAGTAGCATCATTATCAGAGCAAGAATGCAAAGACTTCACAAATTTTTATCTGCAAAGAGTGATTAACTTTTCCTGGACTTATGCCAACATACCAGGATTAGATCCTACACTAGTAGTCCATCACCTATCAGTAGCTCTAGGTGCTAACCCGTCAAGCAAAAACTCTGCAAAATGCATCCGCAAATAGCACTGTTAGTAAAAGTTGATCTCGAGAAGCTACTTGACGCCAAGTTCATATGCCCCATCGATTATACAGAGTGGGTCTCCAACCTTGTACCTATGGCTAAACCAAATGGGGGCATCTATGTTTTCTCCAACTTCTAAGATTTAAACAAAGCATGTCCTAAGGACGACTTTCTGCTGCCCAACATTAACATAACTGTAGATTTGACAGCAGGTCATGAGATGCTTTCCCTCATGGAGGATTTTTCTGGCTACAACCAAATTATGATAGCACCTGAGGACCAACACAAGACAACTTTTACATGTCCTTGGAGAACATATTGTTGGCAGGTCATGCCTTTTGGTTTCAAGAATGCAGGTGCAACATACCAACGAGCGATGATAGTCATCTTCCACAATCTCTTTCACACCATTATGGAAGATTATATCGATGACCTCTTAGGTAAATCTACTAGAGTAGGACACTTAAAGGCATTGGAGTAGATCTTTGATAGGCTCAAGCAGTACCAACTCGGGATTAATTCTAAGAAGTGTGTCTTTGGAGTAACATCAATAAAACTACTGGGTTACATTGTATCACGTCAGGGCATTAAAGTTGATCTGACAAAAGTCAAAGCAATAGTTGACATGTCTCCTCCCACCAACCTCAAGCAGTTAAGAAGTCTTCAGGGAAAGTTGCAATCCATTCGACATTTCATCTCACAGCTAGCAGATAAATGTCAACCTTTCTCACACTTACTCTGTAAAGATGTTACATTCAAATGGGACAGTAAGTGCCAGGAAGCCTTTGAACAACTCAAGCAATATCTGGCTACACCGCCTATGTTAATGTCGCCAGTCTTAGGAAAACCTTTATTGCTATATATATCCACTACACCAGTAGCCTTGGGGGCACTTCTAGCACAACATGACGACTCAGGAAAAGAACAAGCAATTTACTATATTATTTGTACCTTGGTGGGATATGAGCTCAATTACACCTCCATGGAGCAAGCATGTTTAGCAGTAGTGTTTGCTTCCCAAAAGTTGCAGCACTATATGTTGAACCAACAAACAAAGCTCATATCCAAGATAGATCCTTTGAAGTACCTTCTCTTTAAAGAAGCTCTTACAGGATGTCTAGCAAAATGACTAATGATCTTAAGTGAGTTCAATATCGAGTATGTGGATTGAAAGGTTGTAAAAGGACAAGTAATTTCAGATCAACTGGCAAAGGCTCCAATAACATATAAAAACCCCATACTGCCGATGTTTTAGATGAAGGGATCTTTAATCTCTCTACATCGGTTGAATGGAAACTATATTTTGACGGGTCTTACACTCAACATGGGTCCAAAGCAAGAATATTCTTTGTCACCCCACAAAGTGATTACATCCCAAAATCATATCGGCTTGCTTTTCCCTGCACTAATAATATAACCGAATACGAAGCATTACTCACAAGTCTCTAAATGGCAATCCAATGGAACATAAAACAACTTCAGGTTTATGGAGACTCTCAACTAGTCATTCATCAGGTCACTGATGAATATCAGAGCAAGGATGACAAGTTGATGCCCTACAAAAAAATGGTTGACAACTACAAACAACACTTTTGTAGTCTATCATTTGATCAGATTCCCAAAGTCAACAAGGTTGTTGATGCAATGGCAACTATTGGGTCTCTCTTAGATATGCCAGCAAATATACAACATTGTGAGTTCTTGGTCAACTAGTTGTTGATAACATCTATTGAGGTTCCGTCCACAGAAATTATCTATGAACTTGTTGGTCCCAACTCGCCCTGGTACCAAGATAAATACAACTACCTTCATAATAACACCCTCCCATCTAACCTCACATCCACACAAAAGAAAACTTTCATTCGTCGTGCCTCCCATTTCACCATCCTTGGAGATTCATTATACCGACAGAGTCTTAATGGTATCCTCCTCAGATGTTTAAACTTGGAAGAGGTCGACGTTACTTTGCGAGACATACACGAAGGTATCTATGGAGCACATTCCACAGTCCTAATCTAGCAAAGAAGTTACTGTGAACTAGATATTATTAGTCCATGATGGAACAGGATGCTCATTAGTTTGCAAAACGATGTCTTCAGTGTCAGTAGCATGGAGATCTCATTCATGCACCCGTGCATTAGCTACAATGAGTGACTACTCTGTGGCCTTTTTCACAATGGGGACTCGACCTCGTAGGAAAAATTCATCCCTCATCTTCCAATGGCCACAAGTTTATTATTACTGCCATAGAGTATTTTATGAAGTGGGTGGAAGCTATTCCCATGACTTATATCACCGGCAAGCAAATTGCTGAATTTATCCTACACTATATCATTTGTAGGTATGGTATCCCTATGGCTATAGTAACTAATAATGGTAAATCGTTCAAAAACCAAGATTTTCGTGTTGTGTGCACTTAATACCACATCCAACACTATTTTTCTACTCTGTATTACCCACAAAGCAATGGCCAGGCTGAGGCTTCTAACAAGACTATTCTAAAAATCCTCAAAAAGAGAATCAATGAAGTCAGTCGTGATTGGTATCTGTAGCATAACCCCGCCCTTTGGGCATATCATACAAGCATTAGAACCCCAACTGGTTCCACACCATACGCTTTAGTATATGGAACTAAAGCTATTTTGCCTATAGAGGTTGAGATCCCATCTCTCCATGTCTTAATGCAACATCTTATTGATGGAGAGGAGTACAGAGTTTCCAAGTTGCATGAATTGGAGCTATTAGATGAAAGATTCCTTATAGCATTGAACCATCTTCAAGTCTATCAGAATGGCCTGTGTCATAGTTACAACAAGAAAATCAAGGAAAGGCGGTTCCAAGTGGGTGATCTCATCTTGAAAGAAAACCAAAGAAACTATCAAGACAGAGATAAAAAAGGCAAATTTGAACCTAACTGGATGGGCCCGTTTATCATCATAGTAGTCTATGGATCAGGGCATACACACTAGCGACACCCAAAGGAATTCCTCTCGATGAACCAATCAATAGTGTTCATGTTAAGAAATTCTATGTCTGATCCTTAGAGTATCCTAATAGAAAAATAACAAAAAAATCAAAAAAAATAGAAAATACCAAAAAAAAATTGTCCTCTAGTGAAAACCTAGTAAATAGGCACCTTCGATAAGTACCATAGTGAAAACCTGGCAAACAGGCACTATGTGTAAGAGTCAGCATCCACCATCTATTAGGTCTTTCCACCCATCCATCTCATTTTTCATAATAAAACGCCATCCATCCATAATAAAAAAAAAATTGACCCTAGCATTCCCATTTTTCCATCTATCATGCCTTAGAATTTTGTCAGTGTCAAGTGTTATCTCCTTGTCTCATCCAATGTGCATCCATCTAGTTTCATTCATCCAATGTCAATTCACCTAGTCTCATTCATCTTTAGTCAGTCGCCTTCTCCATAATAAACTCTTTACTTGAATGGGGGCACGTTTCCTTAACCTAGGGCTAGGAATGGATCCTTGTTTTAACTCAAGGGAAATTATCACACTTTCACTCATTTTCCAAAAAAAAAACATCACTCATCCCTCAACAATCTCATCACTCATCCCTCAACACTCTCATCACCCATCATCAACAACCCCATCACTTTAGGACGTTCATCATCCTCCATCAACCAACACTTTCATCACTTGCAAACCAGAACTACATACATCTTCATCATCATCGTAATGTGCCTTG
This sequence comes from Cunninghamia lanceolata, assembly GCA_027924645.1. Classification (NCBI taxonomy): domain Eukaryota; kingdom Viridiplantae; phylum Streptophyta; class Pinopsida; order Cupressales; family Cupressaceae; genus Cunninghamia; species Cunninghamia lanceolata. Next base: position 1,596,634 of record BSBN01000163.1, on the reverse strand, counting down.
ATCTTGTGGATACAGGGTATGTAGGCAGTCTAAAATACGAAGGAAGTATCCAATACTCAGGCACATACGATGCACCCCATCATCCATCTCAATCCATAATAAATTCATCTTTTTCACGTCATCCATCTACCACAATCCATCCTTCCCATTTGTCACCTAGACTAGACTAACTCAAGCAGAATGTAAACTATACATCTTTTCAAAAGCTCGAAATACTTATAAAATCTGAAGCAAAAGGACTACTCCTAAAACAATATGCCACCTCATACTACTTGCTACATCTAGTTCATCCATACATCTTAGATCTAAAGCCTTTAATGGATACATCTTTCCTACGATAAGGTCCCAAATCTATCTGGAACACCCTCCTTGGCAAGAGAACATGTTGATTGTCTATCTATTTTATTAGTTGGTTGATTTACTTTTGATTTATCGTTTGTCCCTTTTTAATGCTTATTCAAAACTACCTAGATCTTTCTATATCTTGGTCTGTCACGATGCAGTATAGATTGGGGCATAGTCATTGCTTTCGTATGATGTGTTTTATGGGATGAATTTATTATCCTATTATGCCTAATATGTATCTTGTGTGTGTTGGGATTATCATCTTGCATATGAATACCTATTGCATTTAAGGTTCTACAAAGACCTTCTTTGTATTAAGACTATTCTATGCTAAGACTATATTTCATTCACTTATCTGACAAGGTTCTATTATGCCTAGAAGTAATAAAATCAAACTGTTTGCTTGCAGAGTCAACTGTCTTAGGCATCAGATACATCATCGTCCTGGTTCTTGTATCTTGGTGCATAACATCCATATGTTATATCAAAATAAAGGATTGCTCTGTTTTACATGTCAACATAATTTTTTCCAATGAATCCATTGTTCATTCATCTATTCTAAAAATTTCTTTCTATGTCATGTCATCTTCATCTTTTAATTACTCTAAGATTCTCCTTATTATTTCATTATCATGTGATTATCATTTGTATGTTAATCATTTGTGTCATCATATTCTTTCTTATCATGTGATTATGATTTCTATGTCATGTCATCTTCATCTTTTAATTACTCTGAGATTCTCCTTATTCTTTCATTATCAAGTGATTATCATTTCTATGTTAATCATTTGTGTCATCATATTCATTCCTTATCATTTGATTATCTTTTCTTAGTTAATCATTTTCATCATGTTCTTTCCTTATCATTTGATTATCATTGCTATGTTATTCATTTGTATCATCATATTCAATCCTTATCATGTGATTATCATTTCTCTGTGTAATCATTTGTATCATCATATTCTTTCATTAACATTTGATTATCATTTATGTGTTAATCATTTGTGTCATCACGTTCTTTCATTATCATTTGATACCATTTCGGTGTTAATCATTTGTATCATCATATTCTTTCTTATCATTTGATTATCATGTTTGTGTTAATCATTTGTGTAATTAGTTGTCATCATTATTCATCATTCATCTAACTTACTTATTTCATCATCCATTTTACATTTTTGTTTTGTCACATCATAATAAATTAAAAAACCATCAATAAGCATCTATGCTAAATCCATTTTACACATGCATACATCCATAAAATCATCATAAAAATAAAGACATCATAAAGTATAAACCATTGCCATCATCATATATATCTATATATCATACAAAAAAGAGTCCATGATACAATGACCATCTATATAAAGTACATCATCAGCCCGCGGGCATCAAAAAAACAAAAATATACATCATGTCATTGATAAATCAAGGTGTCTCTATCATGACAAACTAGCCCCCTCTAAAGGAGTTGGTTGCTGGCCTATCTCTGGAGGAGGTGGTTGGCATGGTCCCTGTGACCCTGATGGCTATCCCTAGTCTAGTGGTCCCTGTCTTGTACCCACCCTAGGTGGCCCCATCACTGATGGTCCTGAGCGCACTGATTTGGAGACCCCCGACCAACTCCGCCTATTGAAACTAGGAGCTCTTTGTGATGCAGGAACCACACTCTCATATAGTTTGCAGTAATACTCCGCTCTCTACCCAACATGTGCCAATCTGTCATGAATGGCCATCATGTCTCCCCACATCTGCACTACATTGTTGTTGGCCACTGCTCATTATGCCATGTCTAGCTGTTGTATTTGCGTAGCAGCATCCCTTGATGTATCCCACTCTTCCATAACCTATTGCAACTGTCCATCTCCTCCACCTACCTATGCCTGTATTGTCTACAGTTGTACTTGCAAGGCCTATACCTGTCCCTACAAAGTCTGTATCTGTAGGAGGGTGTTATCTCTTTCTATGGTCACTCCGGCCACCACACCCTGCAGCCTCTCTACCTCTAGACGTAAGCTATCCTGGGAGGTGCATATTATGTCGAGGTCCTCTCCATGCCATCTCCTGGGATAGCGGCCTGCCCCTGTCCTCCATCTCCGCCTCCATCTCCCCCATCTCCTGGGACAACTACTGCCACTTGTGGCCCCTATCCTCCGTCACATCCTCCATGTCCTTCATCCCCTCCTCTACCTACACCTGGCGGGATGGCAACATGACCTCACACCACCCTCTATCTAACTCGTCATTATCTGACGGGAGAGTCTGCAACCTGTCCTACCTGTGTCCTAGGCATTGTCAATCTAATCAGCCTATGGGTCGCCCACCATGCATCGTAGTCTGAGTTGGTCCTTACATCCTCTACCACTACTACTAGTGGTACCCATGGCATAGGTTGTAGAGTCCTAAACTCTGCTAGTTCTACTTGTCTAACCACTGGTGCTCCCCATGCACCTATATCCCTCACAACCCGGGTAAAGATAGCCTCATGAACAAGAGCTATCTATTGCTCCCCAAACTACATCCTCACTCTGTCTGGCATATATTGTTGGGAATTAAGGTGTCTCAACCTTGGCAATTCCTTGTATTTTTACATTGTATTTATTTTTTATTTGCTTATTGTATTAATTGGATGCAAATCCTATGTTGTCATGTTGTGGGAGTTGGCACAGTGAAGTGTCATCCTACATGGCATATGATCACATGTATTTTTATCCTCACATGAGGAGATAGGTGTCCCACTTAGTGGTAGGAATATTTTGCCATGTGTCGGCATCTTGGATGTTGTGTAAGGGAATATTGACCATAACGGTCATGACAGATTCTTATAACGAAGTTATGACATGTAAGAGTCAGAAATAGGAGATTCTATGATAGGTGAAAACATGTGTCGAAGAGCATCTTTGAAAGAGGCCTCTTTGGGTGCCCCAAGGTGGACTATGACATGTTGTAAGAGAATATGCTATTTATAGCCTATGTATGATAGATTCTCTTACATCTGTAAGTTATGACAGTTATGACAGATTCTATGACGGTTGTAAGAGTCATAGAAGCATCTGTCATTACCCATTTTGGGAATAGGCGACCTCTTTGGGATGGGGTGACCTGACAAGTGTCAGGAACATTCTACAAGGTTGGACAAGTGTCCATAAGCGTGGGTTTTGGGCCATGAGACCATGTTGGACACCCATTCCAAGATAGAGCCAAAATTGCCTTATATATTCTATATAAATAGGTGCTTTCAGGAGGTGATGTACTACAGGTTTTGCAGGAACTGTTATGCTACCAGATCATCTCCACATACGAGTGTTGAAGACTCCTACAAGAGCATTGGCTCTGTGTTGTATTGTAACCTTCATTGTTTACATAATACCTTTGAGCTATGTTTTGGAGTGTGGGGTTTTTCACCCGTAAGGGTTTTCCCCGTGTATATCTTGTGTCTCTCTTCTTCTGTCATACTTTCTTGTTTAAGTCTTTGCTGTAATATCTCTGTTAGTGGGTTTAACATTGCTATAATAGTAAGGATAAAATTGAATTTGCACTCTCCTCCCCTCATTAGATTAGTGTAGGAAGCGTTTTTCGCACACCTAGCTTCCTTTCAGTTGGTATCAAAGCCTGGCCAGTTTTGGTTCTAGCTGCTGGGTAGGGGTTTTTTGAGCTAATCTTAGGTTGAGTGGGAGTGTTGTGTAGATTATTTTGTATCTTTTTGTAGCAAGGAGATGGCAACCACATCTGAAGGGTTAGAGGTTGAGAAATTCGATGGCACTAATTTCGAGTTGTGGAAACTCAAGATGGAGGACCTACTTGTTGATCGTGACCTATGGGAAATCGTATCTAGTGTGAAACCTATAGCAATGTCACAAGTTGATTGGGACCTCAAAGATCAGAAGGCTAAGGGTCTCATAAGACTCTATTTAGCTAACTCTATCATGTTGAATGTCCATGAGGAGAAGAGCACGAAAGATCTTTGGAAGAAGTTGGGTGATGTTTATCAGGCCAAGTCCTTGGTAAACAAACTTTTCCTAAAACAGAAGTTGTTCTCTCTGAAGATGGAAGATGAAGGATCTATTGCAGACCACATGAATGCTTTCAACATGATCATTGCACAATTGACATCTATGGGTGTGAAAATGGAGGAAGAGGATCGTTGCATGACCCTACTTTGTTCTTTGCCAGATTCGTGGGATCATCTTGTCATGGATATCGGAAGCACCACTACCACCTTCAAGATGGAAGATGTGGTGTCCTCATTGTTATCTGAAGAAATGTGGAGGAAGACATCTAAATCAGCCAAAGAGGCTCTTGCAGTTCGTGGAAGACCCAAAGGCAAAAGGAAGAAGAAAGACAAGAAAGCTGAGAAAGGCAATTCCATATCCCGTGGGAGATCCAAATCTCCTGGAAAATCCAAGGCTCTCTGCTGAAACTGTGGCAAGTCTGGGTATTTCTGAAAGGAATGCAAAGAAGAGAAGAAAAATAAAAAGAAATCACCCCCAGATTCAGATTTTGACAAGTCACAAGATGATGGTGATGCCTTCATCGCAGCCCTGGCCACCCATGCATCTGATGATGTGTGGTTGATTGATTCTGGTGCATCATTCCACATGACCTCACATCGAAGCTGGTTCATGAAATATGAAGAGTTCGATGGTGGAAGAGTGTACCTAGGTGATGATTCTCATCTGAAGATTGTTGGTCATGGAAGAGTCTCAATCTGATTCCCTAATGGACGAGTGAAGGGGATCACTGGGGTAATGCACATCCTAGGCCTAGTATGGAACCTATTTTTTGTAAGTATGTTGAATGATACAGGTGTGTAGGTTGTCTTTTCAAAGGATAGATGCAAGATGACTAGAGGATCTATGGTGCTTGCGAAGGGTACTCAGAGAGGTGCTTTGTTTCAGTTGGAGGCATGCACTTCACAATGCAATAGCTCTTTTGACTCGAAGAAAAGAGCTACAGTCACTTCATCCCCACCATCTGAACAAGCTATGAAGAAATCTATTGTAACACTTTCTGATGGTAGTGCACATGCTTTGGAAGTTAAACTTCCTTCTGAAAAGACTATGTTATGGCATTTGAGATATGGCCACATTGGTGAGAAGGTTCTATGTACCCTGAAAAATAAAAATCTCATTGAGGAGTTAAATGATTGTAATCTCGAGTTTGACTTTTGCAAACATTGCATTTATGGAAAGCAAAACCATGTTCAATTTTACTCTAGTTCTCACAAGTCTTTTGGTGTATTGGATCTTATTCATTCTGATGTGTTTGGTCATGTTAATGTTCCTTCAATTTCCAAATCTATATATTTTGTATCTTTCATAGATGATTACAGTAGAAGGACATGGGTTTATTTTATCAAAAGCAAGACTGAAGTCTTTAGTCGGTTTAAGGAGTTTAAAGCCTTTGCTAAAAATGAGACTTGTAAAAAGATTAAGTGTTTGAGAACTGACAATGGTGGTGAGTTTTGTTCAGCAGAGTTCGATAAGTTCTGTAAAGAGCAAGGGATTGAAAGACATAAGACAACTCCATATACCATGCAGAAAAATGGAGTTGCAAAGAGGATGAATAGGACACTGATGGAGAAGGCTAAGAGTATGCTTAGTGGAGCAAGCCTCGAACAAAAGTTTTGGGCTAAAGTTGTTGCCACTGCTTTCTATCTGGTAAACATATCTCCTACATTAGCTCTTGTCGTTAAGACACTCATGGAGGTGTGGTCTGGTAAGAAGCCTTTAGTTAGACATCTTCATGTTTTTGGTTGTGAGGCATATGCACATGTGCCTAGGGAGAAACAGTCTAAATTGGAGAACAAGGTTGTTAAATGTATTTTCATTGGCTATGGTGTTGGTGTTAAAGGATACAAACTTTGGGATCCCATGGCTGAAAAAGTGTTGTATAACAGAAGTGTTATCTTCAGAGAGCTAACACCTACTTCTGTCGTTCTACAGCTAGAACAGACAGAAAGAAAGAAGATGTGGTTCAATTTCCTTCTAGTCCTGAGAAGACTGAACCGACAGACCCTATGAGACCTGATGATGAGGAGAGCTCTAGCAGCTCTGAAAGCTCAGAAGAAGAAGCAGAACCTCAACCTCAGCCATTGAGGAGGTCTACACAAACAAGAAAGTAACCTGATAGGTTTGGTTATTCATTACTTGATTCTAGTTGTGCTTTTTCTTTACTTACTAACATTGATGAGCCTAGAACTGTGAAAGAGGCTATGGGCATGAAAGATGCAGGTTCCTGGAAGGAGGCTATGGAAGATGAGATGGCTTCTTTGGAAAAGAACAAAAAATGGGACTTGGTGCCTTTTCCTGATGGACGGAAACCTGTTGGTTGCAAATGGGTGTTCAAGAAGAAATTTGGTGCAGATGGCAGTGTTGAAAACTACAAGGCTAGATTGGTTGCGAAGAGGTATTCACAAGTGGAGGGAATTGATTATGGTGAAATTTTCTCTCTCGTTGCAAAGCTGACATCCATTCAATTTTTGTTATCTCTTGCAGTTGCTTATGACTTAGAGGTAGAATAGATGGATGTGAAAACAACTTTCCTTCATGGTGATTTGGAGGAAGAAATCTACATGTCACGGCCAGAGCATTACATAGAGAAAGGTAAAGAAAATTTGGTTTGCAAGTTAAAGAAGTCTTTGTATGGTTTGAAGCAATATCCTAGGATGTGGTACTTGAAGTTTGATGCCTTTGTGTTTTCAATTGGCTATCTAAGATTGAAATTTGATCATTGTGTGTATTACAAGTTTGACAATGATCGCATTCTCATTATTGCATTGTATGTTGATGATATGTTGTTGATTGGGAATGGTAAGAATATGATTTCTGATTTGAAGTCTCAGTTGTCAACATAGTTTGAGATGAAAAATCTTGGGGCAGCCAGGTCCATTATGGGAATGGAAATCAGAAGAGATAGAGCAAATAGAAAACTTTGATTAAGCCGGAGTAAGTATGTGAAGACCGTGTTGGATAGGTTCAGCATGCAGATTGTAGACCATTGTGTGTTCCTGTTTCATTAGGGACAAAGTTATCTATTAGTGATTGTCCAAAATCTCCTAGTGAGGTGGAGGACATGAGTAGAGTACCTTATGCTAGTGTTGTTGGCATTTTGATGTATGCTATGGTCTACACAAGACCAGACATTGCTCGAGCAGTGGGAGTCCTTAGTCAATTTATGGCTAATCTTGGATGGGTACATTAGGATACAATTAAGCGAGTGTTCTGATATTCGAGGGCTACTTTTGAGTATTCCATATGCTATCATGGTAATGCTATAGGACCTCCGCATTCAATTTGTATTCGTGGATTTGTGGATTCTAATTGGGCAGGTGACATTGACAGCAGGAGATCCACCAGTGCCTATGTGTTCACTATGTTTGGTGGTGCAATTAGTTGGATGAATAAGTGACAACTTATGGTTGCTTTGTCCACTACAAAAGATGAGTATATGGCTACAACTCATGCTTATAAGGAAGTCATTTGGCTTAAGAGATTGTGTTTAGATATTGGTGTTGATGCAAGTCAGATTACGATCAGTTGTGATAGTCAGAGTGCAATTTTCCTTGCAAAGAATCCAACTTTCCATGCCAGAACAAAGCATATTGATGTACAGTTTCACTTTGTATGAGACATGGTAGAGCATGGGAAGGTAAATTTGGAGAAGGTAGATACTCTAAAGAATGTTGCAGATGCATTGACGAAGCCATTGGGCACAAAGAAGTTCAGATGGTGTTCAAAGTCTATGGGCCTCTCGACATATAGCAGTTAAATCCTGTTAATTCTATTGACTTTTACAAGGTGTTCGACAAGTGGTAAAATGTTGGGAATTAAGGTGTCTCAACCTTGGTAATTCCTTGTATTTCTACATTGTATTTATTTATTATTTGCTTATTGTATTAATTGGATGTAAATCCTATGTTGTCATGTTGTGGGAGTTGGCACAGTGAAGTGTCATCCTATATGGCATATGATCACATGTATTTTTTTCCTCACATGAGAAGATAGGTGTCCCACTTAATAGTAGGAATATTTTTCCATGTGTCGGCATCTTGGATGTTGTGTAAGGGAATATTGACTGTAATGGTCATGACATATTCCTATGACGAAGTTATGACATGTAAGAGTCAGAAATAGGAGATTCTATGACAAGTGAAGACATGTGTCGAAGAGAATCTTTGAAAAAGGCATCTTTGTGCGCCCCAAGGTGGACTATGACATGTAAGAGAATATGCTATTTATAGCCTATGTATGATAGATTCTCTTATAGCTATAAGTTATGACAACTATGATAGATTCTATGACGGTTGTAAGAGTCGTAGAAGCATTTGTCATTACCCATTTTGGGAATAGGCAACCTCTTTGGGATGGGGCAACCTGACAAGTGTCAGGAACATTCTACAAGGTTGGACAAGTGTCCATAGGCGTGGGTTTTGGGCCATGAGGCCATGTTGGACGCCCATTGCAAGATAGAGCCAAAATTGCCTTGTATATTCTGTATAAACAAGTGCTTTGAGGAGGTGATGTACTACAAGTTTTACAGGTACTATTATGCTGCCAGATCATCTCCAGATACGGGTGTCAAAGACTCCTGCAAGAGCATTGGCTCTGTGTTGTATTGTAACCTTCATTGTTTACGTAATACATTTGAGTTGTGTTTTGGAGTGTGGGGTTTTTCACCCATAAGGGTTTTCCCCACATATATCTTGTGTCTCTCTTCTTCTGTCATACTTTCTTGTTTATGTGTTTGCTACAATATCTCTGTTAGTGGATTTAACATTGCTGTAATAGTAAGGATAAAATTAAATTTGCACTCTCCTCCCCTCATTAGATTAGTGTAGGAAGCATTTTCTGCACACCTAGCTTCCTTTCATATATCTCTCGATGGTCAAGTCTATCTTACCCATGATATAACAAGTCTATCTAACATATGGCAGCTCCCTAACATCATCCCACCATGCCTCACATGCCCTCCACAGTCTCTAGATCAATGTATCCATATCATCAAGAATGCTCCTCCAATAAGTCGTGTCTCCTATCTGCCTATAATGGAGGACCCCTACATACAACCAATAGAATGGGTGCTCTTCTATCCTTGCCCTATCACACATCAGATGTAATACCGTTATGTGCTTCCATGCCCAAATGTGAAGTAGTGTCGCGTTGCAACCTATGTATTGGCTCCTATTGTATACACAGTTGTGCAAGTCTCAGTATAGGTGGGCTAATACACATAACCCCCAGGCAAATATGTCCCCGTCCATAATACGCTCTAGTACATCTCCTTAGCTAATCATGAACTGCATCGATCACCTCCCAGGAACCAAAACATAACCAATAAACCCTGTAAGAAATAGTGGCAATGGGGCATCATCTATCACTTGTGTCAAGTCTAACTGGCTCCCCTCGATAGGAAGGTTATCATCCACAAAAACTCGCTCCAATGCCTGAGTCCTTGTCTATAGGTCATATCTCACTAGGGATCCATGGCTAGGGATCCACAATATCCACCAAACATCCTCCAATGTAACTATCATATCCTTAGTAGGGAAGAGGAAGGCACTCCTCTCATGTCTATGCCACCACTCTATAAGTGTGGTCATCATAGCCCTATGTGCATGAATCTCTAGAAATCAAGCTATATGAAGCATCCCCACGCCATCCAGGAACTCCCTATCTATGTTGATGAAGTTTGTGTATAGCCTCATCGTCTGTGGTCGCCTCACACATGATCGAATCATTGGAGGCAACTCTTGTCCATCATCACATTTCAGTATGTTAGATATAATCCTAAAAATTATCTAATTTGTCCTAAATCATCTATTTTGTCCCTAAGTCATCTAATTTTCCATTATTCATCCAGTTTTTCCTAAGCCTAGTTGGTCGCCTTTTGTCTTCTAACATAGGCGAGTCATTTCTATTCTATGGCCCACTTTCTCATGAAAGCACACCCTTTCCTGGCACAGGTGTACCATTTCCCATCGCAGGCACGCTTTTATGCAAAAGCGTGCAGTTCTCTAGCATAAGCGCACTTTCACTCACAAAGGCACGTTTTCTCCTACCTCTTAGTTCTAGCATAGGCGCACTTTTCTCTATGCGGGCACACCGTTCACTTGCGAGGGCATGCATTCCTGACATGGGCGCACCTTCATCATAGGCACACCGTTATCATGCACAGGTGCTCATTTTCCTCATGCAGGTGTGCTTTTACAAAAGTGCGCCTGCATTTTTTGTACTTTCAAACTACCATTAATAACCCATTAATGACCCCTAACTACCCACAAAGCCTAGGTTAGATCACTCACCGATAGCCCTGCATCATCTGGCCTCTAGAACTATCTCACTCGCTCACCTCTATGCCTGTGACATGGGATTCTACGCAGTTCGCTATCTCTATCTCCTCTTCTTCTCTCTAATAGGTTCTTTCAAAGCTTAGGTGTATAAATGACTTGGAATGGGCCCCCCTGCCACTATTTATAGGCCCCCACCCCCTGTTGTTCCCTATAGCGCATACCCCTCCCTCCCATATTCGCCTATTTTCTACTATTTCTCTGTTCTCTTCTGTTTGTTCACTTGTTCTACTAGCCTAGCCTACTTCTTTCCTGTCGTGATTTTTTTTTGAAATTGTTTTAATTTTTATTTTTAAATTTCTCAAGGGGGCACCCAGCATCCCTTCTCTCTTCCATCATTCTTCTTTGTTCCTGCCACTGACCGGGGCATCTTTTTCAATTTCTTTGACACGACGCCACCTAATGAGACGTCGTATCAAAGAGGGGCAAAATGTAGACACCTAAAATTCACCAATACATTATTCATGTCATCGCACCACGTTCACATTATTTCTCATTAAATCACTTAATTCCGATCATTCCACACTAATTTAATTAATTCACCAAAAATCGTCATATTCCTCTATATTAATTAAATAATCCAAATTATTTAATTAAATCATCTCTTCTCCACTTTAAATAAATAAAATAAAATTATTTATTTAAATATTTTATTTCCCTCCAAATGAATAAAAAATAATATTTTATTCATTTATCACATGTGCTAATGAAATTAAATAGTTTATTTATTTAATTTCTTAATTATCCTCACCCACTATAATTTCCTCTGGTCAAATCAATTAACAAATCAATCAAATGAGTTGACTCATCAATCAAATTAGTCATTTGATCAATCAATTTAGTCATCTGATCAATCAATTCAGTCATCTGATCAATCAAATCAGTCCTCTGATCAATCAATTTAGTCCTCTGATAAATCAATCCAGTATAAACTTACGTTGTCACTATTATCATTCATTGGGAGATCACAAACTTACACTTGACAATAGAGAAATCCACATAGCCAAGAGCAAAGAGCAATCAGCTTGAGGTTTGGGTGCTACCTCGGTACGCTCCATCAAGTGTGGTTTGTTTATATGTTTTGAGGTAATTTGCATTGTTTTGTCTAATGATTGAATTCATTATTACATTCATATTTTTAACCATTACAACTGGAATCAGAACCTAGGCTACACTCTTGTTCCATTCAACTAAACTCACAGGTTGAGTAGAGTAAGTACACAATTGGATTGATTGAACACAAAAATACCACACAATTACGAGCACCAAGATGATACAAAGCTACGACTTCACCCTTAGCATAGAAAACAACACACTTCAACTGATATTTAGAAGCAAAACAAGTGTACTAGAATCCATTAAATGAACAAACAAGAACATGATCAGGTGAATATATGAGAGTAACAATCTCAGCAAATTGAGGCATGAGAATTGTCCTTGCTTTTTATTCACTGATTAAATACAACACTAAATTCTGAATACTTGAACATTGAATGTTGGAAAACTTAACTCCTAAAAAGCTTTGAGTTCTAAAATCTAGATCTCCATCCTTGTGCTTGTGCAAAAGAACTTATTTATACAACTACAAAGCAAATGCATGAAAGGGAAAGAATATTTTAACTAATACTCTTCACTCTAGAATTGAACTTGCATGTATGCAAGTCTTATTTGTAACTAAAACAAATAATAAAATAATCCCAAAGCCATGCAAAAATCAATTAACTGATTATTGCATGTTTATTACAAAAAGTTCCATTAATTGCATGATAAAAGCATCCTAATTATGGCCTTTTGAAATTACATGTCCCTTGCATGAAGAGCTGTGCTTATGCAAGTTTACTCGGCCTGCTTTAGTTTTAAATTTAGAAAAACTAATTTTAGTGCTTAAAAGTGCGTCTAAAAGGTAGGATGCACATTTTTGGTGGAGTATACACCTCCCTATTGGCACACGCGCCTACTTGGTGATGCTCTTTTCTTCACAAACTTGGCTCTCTTCTCTGATGCGCATGGGTGTTTGATTTGGCGTGCCTATCTTCAAGTAAAACGCCTTTATATGTTTTGAACACATTTAATGATGCCTGATGCATTTCCAAATGTGTTGGTTTTATCATGGATGCACCTAAATTTAGGTGTGTCCTCCTTCACTCGAATGCGACTCCACACTTTTGGAAGAGATTGGTAGGAATGTTTTGCATCTTTAGATGCTCTTCCCTTTTCTAAACTTGTTTGATATATTGGAAGAACCTCACACTTTTTTCTACACTTAGATGTGCTTATATGGTACAAGGCACACTTTCAAGATGCACTCATGCTTTTTTGGACATGCCTAAGCCTTGTTGAACATGCCTTGATGGTCTTGAGTGCATCTCCTTAGATCTGAATGTGCTTCTAATTACTTCAAAATGCATGTTGCTTTTTTTACAAGCACTCCTCTCTTGTTCAAAAACACATTTATAATCACCTAGATGCACCTCTACAAAGTCAAATGCTCCTTCTTATGAACAAACACACTCTTCCAAAAATGGTGTGCTTGGTCTCTTTGGAGTGCACCTCTTTGTGTTTGGTGCACTCCTCATAATCTAGGCACATTTTCCTAAGCCCTCACGCACTTGAGGCACTCCTCGTGCGCTTTTTAGACATGGCGTGCTCCTCAAACTTCTAATGCACTTCTACATTCCTGGGCATATGCCTTAGTTATTTTCTTGAAACATTGGGCGTGCTTGGAGCATTCATGACACTTTTTGCATTCCCTTAGCATGCCACCTTGGCTTTAGGCAGGCCAAGCTTACCCCTGGCGCGCTTTCTAGGTCTATGGCGTGCCTCACTACTTCTAGGTGCATCTCTCTACTAGTGCGCGCACCTCTCTCCTCCTAAGCCTGCCATATTTTACCTTTTAATGCTTTTCTTTTATCCTTTGTGGCATGCTACAAGAGTGTCTCTTCATCATATATGGTGCACCTTTCTCCATATGAGTGCACCTTCAATCCTTAGAGTGTGCCTTCAACTTGGCAAATGTGTATCTTTGGCGTGTCTACAAGCTCTTTAGTGCACTTTCTTCCTATGTTTGGTGTGTATAGAGACAAACATGTGCGCCAATTTTCCTTGTATTTTTCTTTAAAACACCTTTTTATCACACAAACTCATGCTTCTTTTTCTAGGCATTCCTGTTCATTGTTAAATGGTAAGAAATGAGTGAGAGAGCTCCCAAATGTGCTCATACTTCCTCTGACACACATCTCTAACCTCTTTGGTGTGTTTTTTCTTCAAAAAGTGTGATTTGGCTTTTTGAAACACGTCTTTACTCTAGACTTAGTGCATTTTCCATCTTAGAGATGTGCCTTGAATGTTTGGATGAGTCTCCACTTGTTTTAGCCACTTTATCAAAACTAGACACGCTTGCTCAGTTTGAAATGTGCCTTCTCAGAGTCTCCATTTTGTCTCTAGTCACAATGTGCCTATTATGGACTTGTAAAAGTTTTATTCCCTTATAACCATACTTGAGAGTTTCCAACCTCATACGGCTCAATTCACTATTCTTTAGTCCTTTATCCAAACTTCCAAAATAGGAGATAGTTCATTGGAAATATGTTCAGGTTAACCAAAAAAACAAAATTGGTCAATGACCTAAGTTTCAAACTTCACTTTCGATAAATGATCAAGTTTTCTCTTTTCTCCAAGCCTAAAAAGATGAAGTACATAAATAAAGAGATCTACTTCAAATTATCCAGATAAAAATCTTTTTAAGAGGTAACTATCTATGTTCTGTATAGAAATTTTGAATGGATTGACTCCTATAGGATTTGCAATAAAGATCATAATCAAAGTTATAAACAACATAAACTCCTGCTACTGCTGGTGACTATGGCTCTGGATTGAGGAAGTAAGAATCTTGATCATAAAACTTATAATCTCTATCATGAACATCTGAATCTGGCTTTGCGACGGCGTTGACTCCAATCAATAACAATAATTGAAGAGGGGGAGTCAACTATAGCCTCCTACCCATAATTTAATCTGAGGGGGTGCCCCCCAATAATAGAAAAGAGGTCTCCCACTGTCACTTTGGGGGGAAATATAGGGTGAGGGGTTAAGGTTATTCCACTCACCCGGTGCCTCAGACTTAACCTCCCATCACTAATCTACCTTTCGTGGGGGCCCCACCTTACAGGGGTGGGTGGGTGGATATAGTTGCCTAACAAATATATATTGCCTCCTAGGGGGCCTCTCATTCCACCTGCCCCTTGTAGTTGTCATTTAGGGAGGTAGATGTTGTTGAAAGTTGCCCCATGTGTGGGGCTACCATCACCCTCCTACCAAAACAAAGAAAGAAATAGTATGTCTAGATGAGTTTTATTTATAATGAATGATACTCCTTTATCTTCTTCTTAAAATAGCATGAATGTATTCATTTTAGAAAGTCACCTATAAAAGCAAGAGCCATTACAATGATTGTTACTCAAATGAAATTAATTTACCTATGATCTATATATCCAATTGTTGCAATATAGAGACAGGGTTTCTCAAGCTATTATGAAATTGAAATATGTGAGATTCTCTCATTTTTGTTCAATAAAAAGAAAGAAAAAAAATGGATTCAGTTGATCAAACAGAGCTGGAGGAACTGGTAGCAGCATAATCATTTTATCCTAATCCCTTTCAATATTAAGCAAAATTATATTGCTATGTTAGAAGAAGGCTAGCTATACTGGTTTAGTATACTTCAAATACACCTTTGGTATCATATTGACAATCGAACAAGGATTGTAGAAGATATCAGTAGTTTTCCATTTCTTGATCTCTTTCTTTCATGGGATCAATTTACCCTTGATTTTACAATAATATATGGAGCTTAGCATGTCTGGGAATACAAGAGAATGTGCTTTCACTAACATTATTACTAGTATTTGATACTGGGTTATCCATAAACGATCAAGTTGATTTTGTAATTAGAAGTTCATCTCACAATTTTAACCTATTCCCTACAATTTTAAGAATACGAGGGCAAATCTAACTTTTTTTAGTTAGTAAGAAAATAAATTTATATGAATAAATATTAAAATAATGTATCTTGGACAATTGCAACAACTGGATCAATTACTATTCCCAGTAAACTAGATCCTATTACACATACAATCATACTCAATTCGATATAATTTTTTGATATTGAAGAAGATAATCTATAATTTTGTATGTGGGGAGTTATTTATTTGTTTTGTTCATTCATTGATAACTTAATTATTTTCATATAATAATATATTGAAATAACACTAGTCTTATCGAAACCAATAAATAGGAGCCTACTTATCATCCACACTGTAATAGATAAAGTTTTCCAAAAAAGTCTGCTAATGGAGGAATACCTCCTAGATATAGCAGACATAAAGATAAAGACAAAGCTAAAAAAGGTCATTCATAATGCTCTCTTGCAATTACTTACAAAACTTATAGTTTTCTTTGTGTTTTGGACTTACCCCCATTATCCTTTTATAGCATTTCTGGTCTTTTAATGTTAAATCATTGCTTATGACATGTTTGACTATTGATCGCATGTATGGTTTTTTTGCTATGTTAATGTATTATCTTATCTATTTTTATAGTACACAATATACATAATCTTCTGATTCCTTATTTTTGTTGTGGTCTGTAGTAATGTTTTATCTATTTTCATAGTAATGTGGTTCGTAGTAATGCTTCATTAATGTATCCTTCAAGAATTTTGTTATATAGTTTTTAATTTGTATGACATTGGTTGGTTGTATATTATTTGTGTGGTAGGGTCCTAGCCATCTTATCTTTATCTTACATGGTTTCTTAAATCTGCTAACATATAGTAATACTAGATCCTACAATTGCAACTATTTGCTTCTTATATTTTAGTCATGCCACGCCTATTGTTTGTATTTTTCTTGTTTTTGGTTGTAGGCTACAAGTAGTTGTTTTCACTTAATTTTTCCAACTCCACTAACTAGAGTTTAAGAGAGTCTTCCTCATTTACTCTTGTAGTAATTGCAGTTCATAAATTGTGCACTATGTGTTGAACTAATAATGTTGTATCTAGTCTATAAACTAATTGGAATGGACAATACTTTGTTAATCATTTATATGTTGTGCATTAAGCCCTAAGTACTACTAGTATCTTTTTGTCCGGGAATCAAATGTATCTTCATTGTAAACTTTTATTAGTGTTTTCCCCAAAATATTATTGAATGACTCATTCACCCCATTGTCTTGAGGGTGGTATGGTGTGCTTTTAGTATGACTTACCATGAATGTATCTAAGAGATTCTAAGTAGATTGATTAATAAAATGCTTCCCTTGATCACCGGTAATATTTAGAGGGTAGCCAAATCTTGTAATTATGTTTTCATAAATGAATTTAGCTGTTGTTTTTGTAGTATAGTCTCTTGTCAATTCCACATCCACCCATCTTGTTAAGTATTCTATACCAGTTATGATGAACCATGTCTTAGGCTTCTAGAAAGGAGATTTATAGGTCTGATAAAGTTAATAGCCCACTTTTTGAATGGCGTAATGGCTAGTACCAGTTTTAGTGGCATTTCATCCCTTGTGGTTGGTTCGCCTATACATCGATAAGTATCACGTGCGATAATAGGTGTTTGAATCTTTGAATATTGTTGGCCATCAAAATCCATCTAATAATACTTTCTTCGCGATTCTAGCTCTTGAATTGTGTCCTCTAAATATACCCTCATGCACTTCTTTCATAACTTGATCTTGCTCATGCTCTATAACTACTCCTTGGAGTACTTCATCTTTTCCTAATATATAGCATTTTCCACTAATGATTATATAGGGAAGAAATTTTATGAGTAATCTTCTTTAATATAGTTCTTCAAGAAGGTACCAATATACAGTAGTTGAGCAATATCTTGTAAATTATCAAGTACCGTGATTAATCTAAACATGTGTGGACTAGGGAAGTCATCTTTGATCTAGTCTCCTTCACCATTACCAATTCTAGAAAGGTAGTAGATGATCCCTGATTTGTCTTCCCTAGTTTAACCATGATTTTTAAATTAAATTCTTGAAACAACATCAACCATTTGCATATTTGGTCATGTATCACCGATTTGTTCATGAAGTATCTCAACGGTTCATGTTCTGTGTACAAAATGAATGGAGTCGCTAGAAGACAATGTCTAGACTTATTTAAAGTGAACACTGTAGATAAATCTTTTCTCTTCATGGTTGTTTAGTTATTTAAAGTGAACATTGTAGATAAATCCTTTCTCTTCATGGTTGTTTAGTTCTTCTCAAATACCAATAATTGTTTTCTAATAGATGCAACCAAATGATCCTTTCTTCCTCTAGGTTGTGCTAGTATTGCACCTATTGCAGTACTGGATGCATTGACATGAACATGGAATGGTTGTGTCCAATCTAGAAATATTAGGATTAAAACCTTGGCTATATTTTTTAAGTATATCGAATGATTTCTAGCATTGAGGTGTCCATTCAAACTTCTTATTCTTTTTCTTTAATTTCCTTACTGGGTCATGAGATTTCAATGTAGTTTTTGATGAATTTCTAGTGGTAACTAGTATAACCAAAAAATGTCTATCTCTGTTATACTTTTTGGAGGTGGTAGATTAAGAATAATTCCTATTTAAGTGGGTCTACCATCATTTCTTCTTTATAGATAATGTGCCCTAATAGAGTGCCAAAAAGAGTTGCAAAGAGGCATTTCTTTAAATTCAGTGCAATTCTAAGGCTACGACATCTCTCAAACATCAACCTTAGTGCTTGGATATGGTCTTTGAGCATTCTATTATGTTATCCAATTGTCAAGATATACTTCCAAAAAATATGTATGAGATCTCTAAATTCATTTACAATGATTTTGATGAAAACTATTGATTCATTTTGAATCTGAATGGCATAAATGTGTACATATATGATCCTCATTAGTTGAAAAGATAGTTTTAGATTGATCTTTTTCACATATCTTCACATGATAGTAACCAAAAAAACCATTTGCAAATGGATAAACCTCTCTTCCAACAACATTTTCTAATATTTCTTCTATAATGGTGTTGGAAAAGGGTCATGCTCATAGGCCTTGTTTAATTCTCTAAAATCTACACATATCCTTATCTCCTTGATTTTCTTATTCTGTACTAACATGGGGCTCACCTAATCAGCATTTTCTACTAAATTAATTATATCAACAGCTGACAATTTATCTATCTATATTTTCATTTTGACTTTCAAATTTGGATTTAATTGGTAAGGTCATTATTTATGTGGGTTTGCATTCTATTTGAGTTGGATCTTCATTACTCCCACTTCTTCTTTTTTTCCTTTCATTTTGTGAAATCCTTAGAATGAGATCCTCGTATTCTTTCAATATCTCTACAACGTTTTCTATTATTTCTTCTATCCAATAATTAGTGAACTTAGCCATCTTGGGATCACCATTCTGAGCTATATTATTTTCTTTGATTTTAATGGTTAGTAGTAATACTCACTTCTGTCTCTAGATTTTTCTATTATGTCTTTCTCATCCTCTCTTGTTTGTACATCTAAATTTAGGATTTTTGTCTTCTTCTAAGGGATCCTTATTCTCTTGCTTTATCGAATAGTATATCCTTTGTAATGTTTGTGATAGCCATTCAAGTGTATCCTATTGATATTAATCTTTTGTATTCTAATTTTTTGTTTGGTTTCTTCTTCTAATAGGGTTATGACTTCTTTAATCCATTGGAGCACATTATGTATTTGAGTATTTAGATCCCATAATTCAAAAGTTATTTAGAAAGCTACCTTGATTGTATCCAAGTATTTGGTTTCTCCTCTTACCTCTTGATGGATATGTCAAGCTCTTACAATGGGCGTTAAAGTCCACTAGAAGATTTATGCTTTTAAACTCTCATTAGTCTCCCCTATTTCATTCCATAAATACTCACAAGTTTCAATGTGATTAGATGGGTCCTTTGTTCCATGAAACTCGATTATTCCATTAGTATATGCTTCTTCTTCTAGGTATCTATTATTAATAAAGGATATCAATGCTTTTCAAGTAGGTATGTTGTCTTTATGAGTCTTCCACCAATGTGCAACACTTATAATTAAGGTTTCATTAAGCACTTGTATTTTGATGTCTTCATTTGTGAACATACATTCCATTGCTTGAAAGTAGTGTAAAAAACCCCCTGCTTTAGAGTAGTGGGGTAATTCAACATGTGCTATTCCTCTTTGGATGCATTTTCATCTCTTAGCTTGTAGTGGGCTCACTTTGTCTTTGGTTTCTAGTTGTGATCCTCTTATGTTTTTCTATTTCTTTTCATGTCCATGCTTCTATTGCTTCATCTTTGTCGTTTAAAGAGTTATCAATATTCAAAAATATCTCTCCTTCAAAATTAGGTTTTCCATCCCATTCCTTCCTTGGTATAGCAATGGTGTAGGGGCACCATAGTAAAATCTACTATGTTGAAATAAGGCCTATTTGGCCATGTCATTTTGTCCATGTTTTGTTTTCTAAATCCTAGAAGTCTTTATTTTCCATTTGGCAAATAATGGATACATTTTTTGTATCTAATAGAATCTGAAAAAGATCAACAAGGAGTCAGTTGGGATTCAGGGAAGTTGGCCTTCCCTAACTGTTGAGCAACCGTTGATCTTCCAACTTTGGCTTAATAAAAGCACAAAGGAGCAACCGAGAAGGGTACTATAGATTGAGGATTGTGATTTGGAGATCATCTGAGTAATAATAACTTTTGTTCATCATTTTCTGTGTTTGATCTGTGTCGTAAATATTTCCTAACTGTTCATAATAGTTTTCTGTTCTCTGCATTTAGAATAGTTTAGTCTAAATTATCGAAGATGAGTAGATAACCATTCCACTAGTGGATTTCCAAAGAAATTAGTGGAATGGCATCGGTCTGTACATATTTTTGTTTATTTTTTTTATTTCATTTCCTGTTTGGAGGGGCAAATGTTCCAGGCTAAGGAGTATGCACAGTAGCATGCCCTAGCATCTCTATGTGCTAGGCGTAGAGTGTAGATCAGACTGTGCGAGAGTGACAACCCTATCGGCATGTCGCTGGGACTTAGAACTGAGTTTCTACCAAAGTCAAAGGGAGTCAAGAGTATCGGCGCATTAGGTAGACAACTTGACATTGGACTGATAGTGTTGGTCTTACCGATCGAGGGCATCGGAGTGAGAAGGGATAACTTACACTAACGGAGATCCATCGGGAGGAATTGACGTATTGGCAACTCTAGAGTAAGTCCCACCGATAGGTTAAGTCATGCCGAAGAGGAGGGGGGTTGGTCCATCGGCGCATCAGCGTAAGTTAAAAAGCATTCACTGATGAGAATAGTCTCATCGAAGATAATGCCATCGGTGCATCGGGAGACAAGTTCAAAGTTCTACCAACGGGGTGAGTCATACCGATATAGTTGCGTCTAATCGGTAGGGAAGCCGTTACGGTTAAGGCGAGGAGGACTTAACCATCATCGGGGTATCAGCCAGAGATTGTAAGTGCTTTCTGATGATAAGGGTCACAGCGATGAAAGATTTGTTACTGTGGAACTAATTGTTGGCCAAACGAAGAAGAAGTCTCACTGACAAGAGGTATTGGACAGACTTGGTGTTTGGCAAAACAGTTCCAAAGGTCGCCGATAGCACTCTTCTTGCCAATAGGCAAGAAGCGTGGAGCCACCCATCGGCGAGAGACGCGATGTCGGAGTGACACATTCAAGGAAGACCGATGATGTTTTTCTGGCTGAAAGGCAAAGACTATTGAACCTCACATTGTTTCTCACTGAGACTCCTCATCATATTGGTACCAGAGCCGAGTTAAGATTTGGGCGGCAAGTCGAATTGAGGATTTGCAAGAGTGTTGGCGTTTGGGTGCTATCTGTGAATAGTATATGTCAGTAGAGGAGAGTGAAGGAGAGGCTAGCATCATGCCTCCAAAGGGGATGACAACAGAAGTGCTTAAGAAGTTCCAAGAGATGGAAGAGATGATCAAGATTGGAGTCAAGGAAACACTCCAGGCTGAGTTGAAGGCACTGAAGATAGGAAAGAAATCAGATGATGAATCTGATGGAGAGGAACAAGAAGAGGAACAAGAAGAGGCAAAGATACCAACTGAACAAAAGTAATTCCTAGAAGTCATTAAGGCTATTGGCAAAGACTCTTCAAAGGCTCGGATAGATATCCCCATGTTCAATGGAAAGATGAATGATGATGAAGTCATGGAATGGATTGAGGCTCTGAACAATTACTTCGAATACAAGGAAGTTCCTAAAAGTAAGAGAGTTAAGTTTGCAAAAACTAAACTCAAAGGTGCTGCCCTTACGTGGTGGAATTACGCCCAAGGGGAAAGGGTAAAGAATGGGAAAAGTATGATCTCTTCGTGGAGCAGAATGTTGGAGAAGATCAAGTCCCAGTTCCTTCCATCTGACTACGAGGTGCAGATTTACAAGAAAATGCAGAACCTCAAGAAAAAAGATATGGAGGTAGCTACTTACACTGAGGAGTTTCACAAATACACTCTTCATTGTGGGTACATGGAGGATGAAAAAACCAAGGTGGCCAGGTATTTAAATGGTCTGAGGTTCAATATTCAAGATGAGATAAGTTTATTGACCCCTGAAACCGTGGAAAAATGCTTTCAAGTAGCATTAAGAGCTGAAGAAAAGCTGAAGAGGAAAGGTGAGTAGCAAGGTAGAGGAAGAGGTGGCAGAAATTTTAGAGGCAAAGGTAGTTTTGGAGGTAGAAGTCCTAACCAGAGGCCTAATGGTGAGTCTAGCCAAGAAGAGCAAGTTGGGGACTCAAGTAGTAGAGGAAGCTACTGAGGAAGAAGGCCTAATGGAAGAGGTGGGACAAATGGATAAGGTAGAGGATCCAAGTTCTCCAATATGAGATGTTATAACTGCAATCAGATAGGGTACCCGGCATACAAGTGTCCAGAGAAGGCCTCAACTTCTCATGGTAATGAGAGAAGAACCACATTGACTCAAGAGGATGCAAGGAGTGTGACATCTCCTTAAGTCAATTTGACATCAGAGATAGGAGAAAATCTGATGATCAAGAGGACGTTGCTCAAGGAACCAATACAGACTAAACCGTCTCAAAGAAGAGCTTTGTTTAGAGTCAACTACAAGATCCAAGGTAAGGTTTGTAAAGTTATTATTGACTCTGGTTCTACTGATAATATTATATCTTTGGAAGTAGTAGATAAATTGAAATTAGAAAAGATACCCCATAGCTATCCATATAGGGTCAGTTGGCTAAACAAGGGACAACATCTAGTCATAAATGAACAAGCATGGGTAGAATTCAGTATTGGGGGGTATAGAGACAAGATTTTATGTGACATCCTTCCAATGGATGCTTGCCATCTTCTGTTGGGCAGACCATGGCAGTTTGACAGAAAGGCTCATCATGATGGGGAAAAGAATGCTTGCTCATTCCAAAAGGATGGTGTAACTATAGGATACAGTCATTAGTAGAAGGGGATCCACAGTCTGTAGGATCTAGTATAATGATGGTAGGAGAAAAGGAATTCCTTGAAACACTAGAAGAATTAGGTGGAGTAGGTTTTGCTCTGGTTGTGAAACCTAAGGAGAAGCAAAGGGAAAATGTGAGAGAAGTATGGCCTAAGGAGGTTAGAGAACTACTTGAGAGTTATAAGGAAGTGATTGCAGCAGATATACCAGACTCACTACCACCTATTAGAAATATCAGCCATCAGATTGATCTCATACCAGGAGTTGTACTTCCCAATAAGGCAACCTATAAGATGACCCCTCAACAGAATGAGGAGATAGCCAGGAAGGTTCAAGAACTTTTAGACAAGGGGTTAATAAGAAAGAGTTTGAGTCCATCCCCACTGTTTTGGCACCAAAGAAAGATGGGAAATGGAGACTATGTACTGATTCCAGGGAAATAAATAGGATAACCATCAAATACAGGTTTCCTATTCCTAGAATTGAAGACCTAATGGACTATTTGGGGGGTGCTACCTATTTCGCTAAGATAGACTTGAAGAGTGGGTACCATCAGATAAGGATAAGAGAAGGTGATGAATGGAAAATAGCATTCAAAACCAATGAAGGGTTATATGAATGGCTTGTATTGCCTTTTGGTCTGTCTAATGCTCCTAGCACTTTCATGAGGCTAATGAATGAAGTATTGTAGGATTTCATAGGTAAGTTTGTGGTAGTATACCTAGATGACATTTTGATATTCAGTAAAAGTAAAGAAGAGCATTTGAAACATATAGAGATAGTCTTGAAGAGGCTGAAAGACCAGAAGTTGTTGATAAACTTGGACAAATGTGATTTCATGAAACAAGAGTTGATCTACTTGGGTTTTGTCATTTCCAAAGGTCATCTAAAGATGGATCCTTCAAAGGTGGAGGCTATTCTGAATTGGCCCACACCTAAGACAGTAGGGGAGGTAAGGAGTTTCAATGGTCTGGGTACATTCTATAGGAAATTCATTAAGAACTATAGTGACATATGTGCACCTATGTTGGAAACCATCAAGGGTGGTTACAAGGTGAAGTTTGTGTGGACGAGAGAAGCAAATAGAAGCTTTGAGAGTCTGAAACAGAAAGTTGCTAAATTCCCTGTCTTAGTGTTCTGGCCATTGAAGTAGTGTTGAGCCAAGAAGGGAGACCAGTAGCCTTCTTAAGTGAAAAGTTAAATGAAGCCAAGAGGAAATACTCCTCTTATGACTTAGATTTGTATGCTATGGTACAAGCTCTGAAAAAGTGGAGACATTCCCTGCTCCCCAAGGAATTTATTATGTATACAGATAACCATGCTCTCAATTTTTTGAATGGGTAGGACAAACTCAGCCACAAACATATGAAATGGGTGGAAAGTTTGCAAGCATACACTTCCACCATTAAGCATAAGAAAGGAGTCACAAACAAGGTGGCAGATGCTCTCAGCAGGAGGGTGTTGACAGTCCAAGAAGTGTAGTTGCAAAGAATGGGTGTTGAGTCACTCAAGGAATTGTATGAAGAAGATCAGGATTTCAGAGAAATCTACAAGGTATGTAATGAATTTGCTAATACTTTTCATAGTGAGTTTTCAGTTTTTACATTGCAAAATGGACTACTGTTCAAAGGATGTCAGTTGTGTATCCCTAAATGCTCAATGAGGGATAATATTGTGAAGGAAAAATATAGTGGTGGTTTAGGAGGACATTTTGGGTTGAATAAGACTTTGGATCTGGTAAGGAGATTTTATTTCTGGCCAAGAATGCAGTCTGACATCAGAAAATTTATTGAAAGTTGCATAGTATGCCAAAGAGCAAAAGGAGTCTCGACCAATGCAGGATTGTATCAACCTTTGCTAATACCCAACAAGCCTTGGGAATGTTTGAGTATGGATTTCGTGATGGGGTTACCCAAAACAAGGATAGGTTGTGACAGTGTGTTTGTAGTGGTAGACCGATTCAACAAGATGGCTCATTTCATTCCTTGCAGGACCACTAATGATGCTAGCTACATTGCAGGTTTGTTCTTTAAAGAAATTGTCAGGATTCATGGGCTACCCTTGAGCATTGTATCTGATAGGGATAGCAAATTTGTAGAACATTTTTGGAGGACTTTGTGGAAAAGATTGGGAACAAATTTATCTTTCAGTTCAGCCTATCATCCTTAGACTGATGGGCAAACTAAGGTGGTCAATAGATCTTTGGGCAATCTCCTTAGATGCTTAACAAAAGAACATGGCAGCAGTTGGGATGTGATACTCCCACAAGCAGAATATGCTTATAATGACTCGACAAATAGGAGCGCAGGTCTGAGTCCCTTTGAAATTGTATATGGCAGTCACCCCAGGGGTATTTTTGAATTGAGAGACGTCTAGGGGTTGGACAAAAGGAGTGGTCATGCTAATGCATTTGCCAAAGCCATGAAAGAAATACACCAACAGGTCAGAGATACTTTACACCAGAATAGCAAGAAGACGAAGGCTCGCATGGATCAAAGGAGGAGGGATGTGCAGTATCAGGTAGGCAACTTGGTCATGGTTCATCTGAACAAAAATAGGTTGCCAAAAGGAGGCCACAACAAACTGACGATGAAGAAGATTGGACCCTGTCAGATTCTAGAGAAGTACAGTCCAAATGCTTACAAGATTGAGCTTCCTGATGATATTACCATTTCACCCATATTCAACATTGTTGATTTGACATTGTACAAAAGTCCTAATACAGGGGAGAATGCAGTAGACCCTGTCCAGGAACATGAAGACTGGCCAAAGCACTTACCTTCTAGGGAGCTGCCAAAAATGGAGTACATTTTGGAAAGCAGAGAAGCCAGGAAAACAAGGCACAAAACATACTTTAAACATCTGGTTAAGTGGCAAGGGCTTCCAGATTCGGAAGCTACATGGATGTTGGAGGAAGACATTCTAAAGCAAGGTGGAGATGTACACGAATTGATCTCTAAGAGGACTTGAGACATTTTTCTTCTGGAGAGTATGGTGCAGGGGCACCATAGTAAAATCTACTATGCTGAAATAAGGCCTATTTGGCCACGTCATTTTGTTCATGTTTTGTTTTCTAAATCCTAGAAGTCTTTGTTTTCCATTTGGCAAATAATGGATACATTTTTTGTATCTAATAGAATCTAAAAAAGATCAACAAGGAATCAATTGGGATTTAGGGCAGTTGGCCTTCCCTAACTATCGAGCAACCGTTGATCTTCCAACTCTGGCTTAATAAAAGCATAGAGGAGCAACCGAGAAGGGTACTATAGATTGAGGATTGTGATTTGGAGATCATCTGAGCAATAATAACTTATGTCCATCATTTTCTGTGTTTGATCTATGTCGTAAATATTTCCTAACTGTTCATAATAGTTTTCTGTTCTCTGCATTTGGAATAGTTTACTCTAAATTGTCGAAGATGAGTAGATAACCATTCCATTGGTGGATTTCCAAAGAAATTAGTGGAATGGCATCGATCTGTACATATTTTTGTTTGTTTTATTCTTTCATTTCCTATTTGGAGGGGCAGATGTTCCAAGTTGAGGAGTATGCATAGTAGCATGCCCTAGCATCTCTATGTGCTAGGCGTAGAGTGTAGATCAGACTATGCGAGAGTGACAACCCTATTAGCGTGTCGCTGGGACACAGAACCGAGTTTCTGCCGAAGTCAAATGAAGTCAAGAGTATCAGTGCATCAGGTAGACAACTTGATGTTGGACTGACAGTGTTGGTCTTATCAATCAAGGCCATCAAAGTGAGAAGGGATAACTTACACTGATGGAGATCCATTGGGAGGAATTGACATATCGGCAACTCCAGTGTAAGTCCCACTGATAGGTCAATTCACGCTGAAGAGGAGGGGTATTGGTCCATCAGCACATCGGCGTAAGTTGAAAAGCATTCATTGATGAGAATAGTCTCACCGAAGATAATGCCATTGGTGCATCGGGAGACAAGTTGAAAGTTCTACTGACAGGGTGATTCATACCGATACAGTTGCATCTAACCGGCGGGGAAGCCGTTACGATTAAGGTGAGGAGGACTTAAACGTCATTGGGGTATCAGCCAAAGGTTGTAAGTGCTTGCCAATGATAAGGGTCATAGTGATGAAAGATTTGTTACTGTGGAACTAACTTTCAGTTGAACGAAGAAGTCTCGCCGACAGGAGTTATCAGATAGTCTTGGTGTTTGGCAAAATAATTCCAAAGGTCGCTGATAGCACTTTTCTTGCCAATAGACAAGAAGCATGGAGCCACCCATCAGCGAGAGACGCGATGTCAGAGTGACATGTTCAAGGAAGGCCAATGGTGTTTTTCTGGCCGAAAGGCAAAGACTGTTGAACCTCACATTGTTTCTCACTGAGACTCCTCATCAAGCAACTATTGTGTATAGTACTTTAGTGTCCTCAACTTCACTTCCTCTTGTATTTTTTGAGTGGATTTCTTCTACATATGCCCCTTTCATGCCTTCATTAAATGGTATATGAACCATCCTTCCATTACCTTGTGGTATTAGTTCCTCTTCAACTACAATGAAAATACCATTATTCTCCATAAACCATGCAATATCCAATATGATGTTAAAGACTTCTTTTTACCCCTCATACATATTGAAATAACTTTTAAGTCAACTTTAGTCTTTATTCCCATAAAATCAACTTGGACATTTTGCCATGTACAAATTGGACGTATTGGTGTTCCATCTACTAAAGATATATCATATGGTGTTTTATGGAGTTGTAGTTTACCAAATGCCTCCCAAATTTCTTTAGGCATGATATTTATATCTTCTCCCAAGTCCAATAGAGCTTCCTTTACTATCCTTCCATTCAATTTGACATCCAATAGTACTAGTTAGTTTTTCCATATTTTTTGAGTTTTGATAGACATGATTTGTGGCTTCTTGTTTTCTCTACTTTTCTTATTTCAATGTTTTAAAAATTGTTTGAATTTTTGCAATAAATTTTCTTATTCTACTAAACTAGTCATTTATTCTAGATTTTAGGCTTCTCTTTTTGAAAAATAGGCTTTCTTATTCTCTTCTTGTTGTTGTATCTTTTCTATTATATTTTTATATTTTCTAACCACTAGGTCAGTCATTTTTATTAGAATATAAATTTCCTTCCTCACTCTCATCTTCTTCTTTGATTATGTCCTTACAACTTGTATATTTCCCTCTATGGATTGACTACTACATTTTTTTATTTCTTTCTAAATTTTTCAATAACCTTTTCCTTCAATTGTCTTTTGCTTTTGTCGATACTCTTTTTCCAACAATTCTTCTTCTATCATTGTAGGTTCTCCCATTTCATATCTAGGTTTTATGTCTTTTTTCTACATCTCCTAGTGTTATGTCCTTATTCTTTTGGTATTTTTATTATTGCCTCCACATTGTATGGTACATTAGGACCTAATAATTCTTCACATCTAGTCCCTTGTATTGGTCCATTCTTATAAAACTATGTGGATTTAGGACAATAGAATGCATCATGTAATTTGTCACTGCAAAATCCACAAGTTGATTTTAATTCTCTTTTTCTGCTTCTACATTCATTAGCATAGCAACTTGGCTTACCACAATAATAGAAGGTTGGTTTATGTCCTCCTCCTCTACCTTGGACACCTTTATAATTATTGTTGCAGTAGTAACCTCTAGTGCATCTTTATCAATAATTGTTGTTGTAACTTGTAGAAGGTTCTCCATTTTATATTTGGGGTACCGCATGGTTCACATTATTGATTTCCATGTTGGTTCTTGGTAACCATGATTTGTGTAGCCATGGACAATCCTTGGGCTCTGACCATGCCTCTATCAATAGTGGATTCTTCCCTATTCGTTTCTCTAACTAGTGGTTCATATTCTTCTCCAACTAACATGGGACAATCATCTAATAGATTTTTATCCCATTGTTTACATACTACAATAACAACTTACCATTATACCAAGAACTTTTTCAAAGTTTACCCTTAGTCCAGTAGTGCATTTTTTTTTAAGATAATGCACCTGGTAAACTTTTTAATGTGACCGGTGATGCTGGCGCGACACGCCCTCCGGCTCCATACTAACGCTTTTGCCTGGAGCGATGAACCAGTGAGGCCACAACACGGGGGACCTCATCCCCAAGAAGGAACACTTCAAACCCGTGAGCTTGTTGGCCTAGCGGGGGTTTGAACTCTGGTGGCCACCACTACAACTGAGCGACTTAACCACCGAACCATGCCCTTAACGGCAGTCCAGTAGTGCATTTTGTTCCTTCAACCATTGGGAATTTATTTCTTAGGTTTCCTCTACTACAATAGGTATAGTAGATGCTATCCATTCTTGGTAAGGGAGATCCCATTTCTTCTACCTTTTACTAAAGTTTCTTGTTTTAATTTAAATTTCTCCATATCTAACTTTAATTTATGAACTCCTTCACTTTCACTAGATTTGTTTCTCCATGATTAATCTTCTATTCTGGTTGCTAATTTGTTGTGCCCTTAATTCTATAGTTGTATATGGTTATAAGTAGTCGGCTTGTGGCTACCTTAACTCTTATTTTAATTATATATTCATTAATATAGTCTTATATACGTAGTTAGGTCAGCTTGGGTGGCATCCATAGCATAAGTATGGTATATATAGAAGGTAGAGATTAGTTATTATCATCATATTGAGTATTGTATTCTCATTGAAGACTATTGGAGGTATCCCCCTTGAAGTGGATTAGAAGATTAACCCCTCGAAGTGGCATATTATTATCAAGTATTTGCAACATATTTACTATTATATTCAACTATTGTGCAATTTGTTTCATTACAAGTGGTATCAAAGCATGATCTTGGCACCGTGAAGGCAAGAAACAAGGTGATTTTTTTTTCAATTTTGGGGGTCATTTTGTGAAGCACATATCTCTCTCATTTTGGTGAACCTTTTCAAGATTTTTAAAGGGTTTTTCAAGGACATATTGGAACTACTAAAGTCCATATTTTAGAGAAATTGGAATAGAATTGAGTGAGTTATAACATAATTAGGGTTTCTACCATTATTTCTTATAAAGCACATATATCTCTCATATTAGTGAATATTTCCAATTTTTTTAAAGGGTTTCTCAAGGATATATTGAATCTTATATAGTCAAGATTTCAAAGTAATTGAATCATAATTAAGCAAGTTATTGTAGAATTAGGGTTTCCACCAATTTCGCTATCAAGGTTGAACATTAAAGAATTTATTGGAGATTTTTTTAGGGAAGTGAGATCTAGGTCCTGGTAAGTTATAATAAAAATTTTAGATTGATTGGATTTGTTTTGTGTGATTTATCACAAAATTATTTTTCATAATCATAGAGGGTCTTGCCATAAGAGGCAAAAAGAATCATGTCACACCAAGAAAATCCCCAGACAAGGAGGATATAGGTGGGGAGACTTATCATAATACCATGGATGAAGAATTCATGAAGTTTAAGGAAGATATTTCATTAGTGTTTGATGCTTATTCAAGGAAAATATATTCCCTGTTATATTCCCTGTTACAAATGAGATCTCAAAACCTATTACAAATGAGATCTCAAAACTTGTTAAAAATGAAGAAGATGCAAGAAGAAGAAGAAGAAGAAGATGATGATGATGATGATGATGATGATGATGATGATGATGATGATGATGCAAAAGAAGATGAAAAAGAAAAAGAAGAAGACAAAGTGAAAGAAGATGAAAAAGAAGAAGAAGAAGAAGAAAAATAAGAAGTAGAGGAAGATGATGATGAAGAAAAAGAAGATGAAAAAGAAGAAGAAGAAGAAGAAGAAGAAAAATAAGGAGGAGGAGAAGGAAGAAAATCAAGAGAAGAAAAAGAGGAAAAAGAAGGAGAAGTCAACCCCATAACATCTTTCTATGCATTATCACTACTTGGATCATTTCAAAATGCATTATTTCCTAAAGCAGATCCTAATCATTCCATTCAACCAATGCAAGGGTACCGTATACTATTCCTTGCCTCTTCCTCTAAGGCACACCAAAAGGTTCAAGTAAAGGAAGAACACATTCATCGCTATCAAGAGTTAGATGCAAAGGGAAGACACATCTTGGAGTTGAAGTTAATTTTCCAAACACACATGAAGAAGATGAGGACATCAACAATTTCAAATTACCTCATTATATGGAAATATTTACTAGTTGAAGTTACAACATGGGATGATGAAGATTATATGAAGAAACTACCACAATTGATCAGCATTGAGGACAACACTTTTGTAAAGGTAGGGGGCATGTTATGCCCTTAATTCTATAGTTGTATATGGTTATGAGTAGTCGGCTTGTGGCTACCTTAACTCTTATTTAAGTTATATATTCATAAATATAGTCTTATATAGGTAGTTAGGTTAGTCTTATATAGGTAGTTAGGTCAGCCTGGGTGGCATCTATGGCATAAGTATGGTATATATAAGAGGTAGAGGTTATTTATTATCATCATATTGAGTATTGTGTTCTCATTGAAGACTATTAGAGGTATCCCCCTCGAAGTGGATTAGGAGGTTGCCCCCTCAGCGTGGCATATTATTATCAAGTATTTGCAACATATTTACTATTATATGCAACTATTGTGCTAGTTGTTTCATTACATAATTCCAATATTTCATTATAGGTAGTAAATTATTTTCCATCTATTGCAACTTTGATTTACGATTTTAGAATAATTGAATATCATTCTATCATCTACTATTTGGTTAGTGGTTCTTCCAATTTATGAACTAGACTTTTAAATATTTGATCATATTACTTTACTGATTCATTTTTTTCTTGTATCATCTCTTGCATTTTTCTCACACTTTTGGTAGGAGCATTTAGAGAATATAAAGTTTCCAAAAATAATTGACTTATCTCTTCCCATTCCTTATCATGTTTGGTGCATACCTTAATACACCATTTTAAGGCTTCATCTCTTAGTGTTTCAACAAATAATATAATTTGGTTTGGTCATCTTCTATACTCTCCTTGCTCCAATGGGATTCTAGGATGAAAAGATGCTCAATTGCATCCTTGGTATCCTTACTGAGCACGGGGAGTTTAA
This sequence comes from Cunninghamia lanceolata, assembly GCA_027924645.1. Lineage (NCBI taxonomy): Eukaryota > Viridiplantae > Streptophyta > Pinopsida > Cupressales > Cupressaceae > Cunninghamia > Cunninghamia lanceolata. Next base: position 1,564,413 of record BSBN01000163.1, on the reverse strand, counting down.
TCTTGTTTGCAACCATCTATGTTGAAGTGAAAGACGTATTTAGTTTTTCTTTTTATGTTCTTGTTCTTATCTCCGATTTATCTTCTACTCTTGATTTTCTTTCTTTCTTTTCCTTAGGTTTATTTTGCCTAGTTTTATCTTTTTTCTAGTTAACTAGTTTCTTTTCTCTCCCTTTGTATCTAGATAATTGTATTTTAAAATAGTTATTTCCTAATATCTCTTCAAAATAATTCACACACTCTATTCTTGCTCTCTCTCTGGCCTTAATAAGGATTCACTATTTATCTTCATTTATTATACTCTTCTTGTCTTATTTGGCATGGGGGTTGACTCTTGGTCTGGGGGGTTCACCTCCTCAATGTGTCATTTCATCTTGGAAGATGCAACTTTTGGTAATTTATTGTTAGTTAGTGGCATTTTGTTAATTAATATGGGACCCTCCCATCTTTCTTTGATTGTTTCAATTGTATCCATGGCTAACTAATCAAGCATGATTCCTTTTTATCCTCTTTTTCCACATTTCTTTCTTGAAATTTAAAGTTTTTCAACATCTCTTCTTTTTGTAGTTGTATACTTTTACTTACTATGTTTTCTAGATATTTTTTGCTCAAATTTAGAGTTTTTATTTTGAAATTGGGTTAATAATCCCTTAAATTATTTATTGATTGTGACCTTAATGTTAGATAGATCTGGATCAAAATATGAATTTCTTGTTAAAATTTTGATTTGTGGAGCATCCTTGCTTCTATGCTCTAGCATTAGGAAGTCTTATTATGAAGCACTCTTACTACACTCTAGATGAGCACTATTGCTTCTAAGCCCTTTTTAAATTAACTCCTAGAATTCATCATATTCTTTCATTCGATCTATTAGTTCAATAAAATTTTCCTCTACTCTTTTTATGTGGATAGTTATTTGTTTAAATATTTCCTTGTTATTGAGTGGCATAGTGACTATTTCTCCCTTTGTTGGCATATTCTCATTATTTTCAGAAGCAACCCTCTTGGAATGTTCAATTAAGGCTTCTTTAGCCTTATCCATTCTTCTACAAAATATTTCCTATCTTTCTTGGGTTTGTTTCAACCTTCTTTCTTCATCCATGTGCATATCATAAGCCATTTTAATCTCTTCAAAAATTTCTCTCAATCTTTTGTTGTCCCCTTTTGCCATAGGTGTGTTTGATTTAGACTTTCATTAAACCTTTTATTAATCTTGAATGGCTCACTCTAGACTTGCCTTTAGCAGTCACATCTTTTAAAGATCCCCCCATTCCATTTATCACCCACTAGGTGCCTAACCCCTCTCACAGGATAGGACCTAGTTGATGCTACCACATATCTCTCTTGTAATAACTATCATTAATATTCATTTTCTTGGTGGTGTTCTTTACTATAAATTTCCTTTCTTATTTTTGTAATTTCTTCTTATACACCACAAGCTAGGGTCCCAAAAATGAAACCAAATGTTGACAGTAAAATGTTGGCCCAAGGTTTGTACCACTTATGTTAGTGAAATTAATGCTAGGGTGACGTAATAAGAAGGAAATCCAAAGAGTGTGATAGATAATATGCATTCATAATATAAATATCCAAATAATTTTACACATTCAATGACACCATAAGATAGGTTTATTTATATATTCATATCATATATTCTTTATACAATGTACATCCTTTACCACAAGGATAGATATAAACATCACATATGCATGGGTAGCTTCTACTATACTTATATATTCTTTTGTCTGTTTAACTTCTCTTTTTTTCCTTATCTATTTATATTTGATATATATGTATATAAATACATAAATAGATGTCTCTTTCTCCCTTGAGATGTCTCTTGGATGTGTTGTATGTCAGCTGGAGGTCCCGCACTAGTTTTGTAGTGAGTTTGTTCATGTTTATGTTGTGCACGTAGTGGTACGATTTTCCCTACCAACAAGGGTGTTATTTGGCACTATAGGAGTAGTAGAAATAGAGGATCATTCCATTCTTGAATGTCTAATGTGTACAGACACCTAAGCTAAATATGAGGAAACACTAAGAATTGGTTCCATGGTAGAATTATTTGAAGAAAATAGATTAAAATGATTGCGAGAGCTAATAACTCAAATCAACAAAAGAAGACATGCCTTCTAAAAAATGCCACCTATCCCACAAATCTTTGAACAATTGAACAACCAATACAATAAATAGTCACATGCAATATGTGGTCTCATAGTCATAATTAAAATCAAAATCATTTTATTTCATAATAATAATGTGCTTAGAAGGCAATTTGTTTTTTGGTCAATACGCCATTCTTAAGATGAACACTTCTTATAACTAGCAAAAATTTGGTAGTCCTCAGTCTTACAAAAATCATTTTAAAAGTTTTTTGGTTGTCAAAAAATAGAGCTATGGACACATTTTACAAAAGAAATTATATTTTTTGGCCCATAGGCCATTATTATGTGAACTTTCTTTGTAACTTCCAAATTTTGGTAGCCCAAAATTTTATTCATAAAAAATAATTTTAATCTCCTAGCTAAAAAATTAAATGACTAATAGATGTATAAGATTATATTTTTCTACCCCTCATTCAAGGGGATGGCGGGATTAATCCCTTGAAAAATATTAGAATGGGAATTAATTGGACTACACCTCATGAGGGATCCTTCAAACAAAACTTTGACAATACATTTAGGGGTAATTTGGGGATCTCGAGTGCTAGATGCATAATTAGGGATCACAGTGGGAATTTGATTAGTGTTGCACCCAAGAAATTAGCCTCTAAAACTAACAACAAAGCTGGAGCAAAGAGAATACTTCTTAGATTACATGTTTGTGAGCAATTCAGAGTTAAGCAAGTTTAGATAGAAGGAGATTCACTGGTTATTGTGAATGTGATCAAGAAAAAAGGATCTCCTAGTTGGAACATAAATAACATTTTAAGGCGATGTTGGCCTTTCCTTGATTCTCTCATGGTCTTCACTATAAAACATATTTATAGGGAGATACATTAACATGTGTATTCCCTAGCAAATTATGCAATAGATGGAAACCTTCAATATACAATTGGTAATTCCAAGGTGTTGAGAATTAAGGTGTATTGACAGTTGCAATTTCCTAGCATTCATTATATGATTATGTATTTATTTAATTGCCTATGTTGTATTTAATTTTGCTCATCCATATTTGTCATTTAGTGTGCGGTGGCATGTTGAGGTGTCATCCCACTTGGAAGATGACTTGGATAGACAAGTCAACACTTGAAAATGTAGGCATCCCATTTGAGGTTGCACTAATATGCCATGTGTCAGCATCTTGTGGCTTGTGTAAGAGGTTATGACATATGACAAATCTATGATAGGTGAGACAAGTGTTGTGAAGCATCTTTGCATGTGACAAGGCAATCCTAAGCGCCCAAGTTTGACTATGACAAGTTGTAAGAGGACTATTTTATTATTAGTCAATTATGACAGATTATCTTACAACTATAAGTGTTGTCATGTACAATAGATTTTCTGACAGTGTGTAAGAGCATCTCTCATAGTTTATTCTTGGATGGAGCACCCCAACTTGGGAAATTCAAACTTATAAGTTATGATGGATGTAAGAGGGCCAGGTGCATTTTGTACAAGTGTCCAAGGCATTGGGAAATGGGCCTTGAGGCCAAGTTGGATGCCCACCTCTAGAAGCTTCCCATGTTGGTCGTGTAACTCTATAAATATAGGTGCTTGAAGTAGTGTATGTATGGGTCATTTTTAGGTACCGTTATGCTTCTGAAATTACTCTAGAGTTTGATATTTGTGAACTCCTGAAATGACTTGCATTGCAAGTGTGTTGTAATCATCCTTTGATTTAATAATACATTATGCAGGTTTTGGAGTGTGGGGTTTTTCACCCAAAAGGGTTTTCCCCACGTATATCTTGTGTTGTGAGCATTGTACTTGTTTTTTCTGTGTTGTTACCTTTTTATTATGTGCATCTCATAATCTTTAACTGTAAAAGAAAAAAACATTTGCATAACTTTCCTCACTAGATTAGTTTAGGAAGTACATTCTACATATCTTACTTCCTTTCAATTGGTATTCTAGAGCCTAATCACCTTTGGTTCTAGTTGTTGGGTAGAGGGTTTTTTGAGTTGATTTTCATTTGAGTACGAGCTTGTGCAGAGGATTTTGAAATCTTTGTTGCAAGAAAGAGGTGGCAAGCACATTTGGGAGGTTTGAGATTTAGAAGTTTAATGGAGGCAACTTTGAGTGGTGGAAACTCAAGATGGAGGACTTATTGGTGGATAGAGATCTATGGCTCGTAGTATCCAGAACCATGCCATCAAGCATGAAACAAGAAGACTAGGATCTGATGGATCGAAAGGCTAAGGGTCTTATAAGACTCTGTTTGGTTGATTCAGTGCTCATGAATATCCATGAAGAGAAGACTGCAAAAGATCTTTGGGAGAAACTTAGAGATGTTTATCAGGCTAAATCCCTGGTGAACAAGTTATTCCTATGAAAGAAAATGTATTCTTTGAGGATATAAGATGGAGGATCTGTCACTGATCACCTGAATACATTCAATATGTTTTTTTCCTAGTTGACCTCTATTGGTGTAAAGATGGAGGAGGAGGACCAATGTATGACATTATTGTGTTTCTTACCAGATTTGTGGGACAACCTTGTTATGGCCATTGGGAGTACCACTACCACCTTCAAGATGGATGAAGTGGTTGCACCGTTGTTATCTAAAGAGATGTGGAGAAAATATTTCAAATTAGCTAAGGAGGCTCTTGCAATTCATGGTAGATCTAAAGAGAAGGGAAAGAAAAAGGATAAGAAGAAGGAAGAAAAAGGAAGATCCAAATGTCATGGGAGATCCAAGTCTCCTGGAAAGTCCAAGGCTCTATGTTGGAACTATAGAAAACCTGGTCACTTTTGTAAGGAGTGCAAGGAGGAGGAGAAGAAAAATAAGAAGAACTATAATTTTGATTCTGAAAAGTCCTCTCAAGATGAAGGAGAAGCATTTGTCACTGCCTTGGCAACTCATGCATCTAAGGATGTGTGGCTTATTAAATCTGGTGCATCTATTCACATGACCTCACATCAAGGTTGGTTCACTAAGTATGAAGAATACAATGGTGGAAAGGTGTACTTCGGTGATGATTCTCACCTAAAGATTGATGTTCGTGGAAGAGTCTTGATTTGATTCCCTGATGGATGGGTGAAGGGGATCAATAGTGTTCTACATATCCTTGGTTTGGAATTGAACCTATTATTTGTATGTAAGTTGAATGATGTGGGTGTGTAGGTTGTTTTCTCAAATGGAGGATGCAAGATGACTAGAGGAGCTATGGTGCTAACTAAGGGTGTTTAGATTGGCACTTTGTCTCAGCTTGATGCATGCACGATTCAGTGCAATAGTGCCTCTATTTCAAAGAAGAGAACTTCAAAGTCTTCATCCTCAGCATTGGAACTAGCAGCGAAGAGGACTGTTGAATCTACTTTTCATGGTCATGCTTTTTGGTACCTAAGCGTGCTCATTTTATGAAGATGAAACTTCTAGCTGAGAAGACAATGTTATGGCACCAAAGGCTTGGTCACACTAGTGAAAAGGGTTTGAGGACCCAAAAAAATAAAAACCTTGTTGAGGGAATGAATGACTGAATTCAATTTTTGTGAACATTGCATTTATGGAAAACAAAACCATGTTTAGTATTATTCTAGTTCTCACAAATCTTCTAAGGTGTTGGACTTGATTCATTCTAATGTGTTTGGCCTTGTTAATGTTCCTTCGATTTCAAAATTTGTTTACTTTGTTTCATTCATTAATGATTACAGTAGGACATGGGTGTATTTCCTTAGAAGCAAATATGAAGTATTTAGTAGATTCAAATAGTTCAAAGCTCTTGTAGAGAATTAGAAGGGTAGAAATATTACAAGTTTGAGGACTAACAATAGTGTTGAGTTTTGTTTAGAAGATTTCAACAAGTTCTATAAAGAACATGGGATTGAGAGGCATAAGACAACTCTGTATACCCCTGAACAGAATGGATTGCAAAGAGGATGCATATAACGTTGATGGAGAGGGCTAGGAGTATGCTACATGGAGCTAGCCCTGAACAAAAGTTTTTGGCTGAAGCTGTTGCTACTGCTTTTTATTTGGTTAACAGGTCTCCTACATCGATGTTTGTTGATAAGACACCCATGGAGGTGTGGTCTAGTAAAAAGCCTTCATTCATACGCATTTAAGTAATTGGTTGTGAGGCAGTTGCACATGTGCCTAAGGAGAAGAGGTCTACATTGGAGAATAAGGATGTGAAGTGTATCTTCATCAGTTATGGTATCAGTATGAAAGGGTACAAGCTTTGGGATTCAGTGACCAAGAGAGTTTTATATAGTAGAAGTGTGATCTTCAGAGAGCTCAATCCTTCTTCTATTATTCTATAACTAGATAAAGAAGAGAAGAAAGAGGATGTGTTTCATCTTCCTTCCACCCTTGAGAAGGTTGAACCAAAAACACCTGTTGGACTTGATGATGAGGAGAGCTCTAACAGGTCTAAAATTTTAGAAGAAGATGAACCTCAACCTCAACTTTTGAGGAGGTCCATGTGGATAAGGCAGCAACCTGATAGGTTTGGTTATTCATTACATGATTTCAGTTGTATTTTTACTTTGATTTCTAGCAAGTTGATGAGCCTAGGACCATAAGGGAGGCTATGGGTATGAGTGATGCAGATTCTTGGAAAGAGGCCATGGAAGAAGAGAAGGATTCCTTAAATAAAAACAATACTTGGGATCTAGTGCCCTTGTCTGATGGATGTAAACTTGTTGGATGCAAATGGATGTTCAAGAAGAAGTTTGATTTAGATGATAGTGTTGAGAAGTTTAAGGCAAGTTTGGCCCCAAAGGGTTATTCTCAAGTTGAGGGAATAGATTATGGTGAGATTTTCTCTCCCATTGCAAAGCTGACATCTATCCGATTCTTGTTATCACTTGCTACAATATACAATTTAGAAGTTGAACAGATGGATGTGAAGACATATTTCCTTCATGGTGACTTAGAGGAAGAAATCTATATGTCACAGCCAGAGCACTACATAGTAAAAGGTAAAGAAAATTTGGTTTACAAGTTGAAAACGTCTTTGTATATGGTTTGAAGCAATTTGTAAGGAAGCTAAGGTAGCAGAACAACTTCCTACGCTAATTATTGAGGAGAGGGATATGTAGAACTTTTCAAATCTTTATATTAGTTACAAAAATTTAAAAAAATAGCAATCATACCATGACACAATAATTATGTGGGGAAACCCTTTTAGAAGAAAAACCCCACACTCTAAAGCTGCCCAATATATTATTCAAGACTCAAGAAGATTACAATATACTTGTACAACAAGTTTTCACAGGAGTATAACCAACTAGAGATCTAGGCAACTCAACATCTATAAGACTCTTACACACAACCTCCATCTCAAGCTCTTGATATATAGGAGATACAATATAGTAAATTGTCAACAATAATTACAAAACCATGATCCAAAACCACCCAAAAGTGGGACCCAAATTATCTCCAATTAAAGATGCCTTGTGATGTGCCAAATCACACACTGATATGTGTAACTCTCCCCTTTACAGCTCTTTTGAGTGTCAAACACATTTTCACATTTCCCAAAACAGGAGGTCCAACTTCCGAAGGATATAACTTTTGATCCAGGTGTCTGATTAACAAATCATTTGATGCGTTGGAAAGCTCATGAAGAGATCTATCAAGCTAAAACCCACTTCATCGATTATGACAACTTTCAAGGCATTTAGGGACCTCTAAGTTCCTCAAATCTAAGTTCAAACCTTTTTCTAGAAGTTTCAAAAAATGGAAACTTTAATATATTGCAATCCAAGTATGATATTGAATCGAAACTCACCCAAGTTGTTTACTTAGTAGTTTTGCACCTTTTGGAAAAATTCTGGGTCCATCCATGCTCAAATGTAGAGTTACAAAAAATAGTAACCTCTGCCATTTTTAGCCCCTTTTGGAAATTTGAAAGTTCTAAACCATTCTTCAAGATAAAGGATATTCAAAAAGACCAAAATTGGGAAGAATAGAAACCTTTTGTAGTAGCAAGGTTGAGACACCTTTCCTAACATTCTTCCACTCTTCAAACACCTTGTAAGAGCAAAGGGAGTATCAACACCATGATTTAATTGTCAGGAGATGAGAGGCCCATAGACTCTAAACACCATCTGAACTTCTATGTGCTCATAGGATTAGTTAATGAATCTACAACATTCATCAAAGTCTCTACCTTAACTAGCTTCATCTTGTCATCCTCGAACATATCTATATCAAAATGATACTATACATCAATGTGCTTGGTCCTGACATGAAATGTTGGGCTCTTAGCTAGGCAGATCGCACTTTGATTGTCACAATAAATTGTCATTGCACCTTGTTTTATTCTGATATCTAAACACAATCTCTTAAGCTAAATGGCTTATTTACAAGTATGAGTAGCTACCATACACTTAGCTTCAGTAGTGGACAAAGCAACCACAACTTGTTGTTTACTCATCCAATTAATTGCACCACCAAATAAAGTAAATACATAAGCACTAGTGGACCATCTACTATAAACATCACTTGCCTAGTTTGAATCCACATAACCATGAATATCAAGGAAATGTGTGCATGTCTCCTATCAAATTACCATGATAACATAATGAATAATCTGAGGTACCTCTCGAATCTCTTAAGACTCTCTTAGGTGCATCCCAATGAACTCTACTAGGATTAGACATATATCTGGAAAGAACTCCATGTGTATAGTTAAAATTGAGATAATATAAAGAGATCAAAGCAATGATAGCAATAACTCTCAATCCTATAACCTTCAAGAGAACTATCTAGACAATAATTGAATAATCAATGAATAATGTAAAACAATGAAGCTATCACCTAGATTGTGTTGTTTTCTTGGTTTTTGTGGATTGCTTCAATGAATTGTGAAACCATGTTTGCAAAAAGTAGTCTTGGATAATGTGCTCAAGGATTCAATGTACTCAACGATGTGATATAATGCTCAAAGCACTTAAGAATGCCCAAAGCTTAAATGATCAAAGAGTGCTCAAAGCTAAATGATCGAAGAGGAGTTTTGATGCAATGAAGGCGATATATATAGGTTTCAGGAAAAGATCGATCAATGGTGGAAATAAATCAATGAAATGGATGGTCAGGATAAACCGAGAGGACATGATGAATGGGCACACGACATGTGTCATGCTTTAAAGCTATTTTATTGAGTTAACTGCTTGATATGATAAAGATAGGATTTGATTTCATAAATTTAGAATGCTTTTTCCAAGTTATGAGTTGATGATAAAAATAATAAGAATTAAAGGCAATTAACTCAACTTTAGATTTGTTTTTTGAAGTTCTAAAAATAAGATTGATTGTGCACAAAGAAGAAAATGATATTTTAAGAGGATTTGAAAGATAATTGAGAAATTAAATAAATAAATTTATTTAATTAATTGTGCATGATGGAAGAAAATATAACATATGAGGATTTATATAAATTAAACAAATAAATTGATTTAATTTTGTTTGCATGGTAGAGGGATATAAATAAAATATTTAATTTTGTTTATTTATAGAAGATAAAGTCAACTTAAATAAATTTGAACAATTTATTTAAATTTGGAGGAATAATTGATTAATTAAATAATTAAAAATTATTTAATTGTTGATAAGAGGAATTGGATGATGAATTAATTAAATAATTGATTTATTTAATTAATGTGGATTTGAGGAATTTGAAAGGGATAACGATTTAATTAAATAATTAAAATTATTTAATTTAGAAGAATAAAGTGGTGATTAAATAAATTAATTCAATAAATAGAATTTATTCAATTAATGTTGAAATTAGGGAAAATAGAAGAAATTGATTAATAATTAGATTATTTAATTAATGTTGATTGCAAGTGATTTAAAAGAAATTCATGCATGCAAGTGATGCGATGTGAAGGTCATTTTTAGGTGTCTACATTTTGCCCCTCTTTGATACAATGCAGTTTATAGCATTGTTTCAAAGAAAATAATGATGAAAATATGATGCAATCATGCCCTAGTGTAACTCGCATAGGATGCCCCATCAAGAGGAAAAATAGGGAAGTGACAAAAGGACTCGGTTCACTCGTGACTAGAAGAAAGGATAGTGACGCGATAGAAAATAGGCTTAGAAGGACTAGATTGGATGCTTGGAGGATGACATGATGGAGAAAATAGGCTAACACAAAGAAACTCTGGATAAGGGGGGAAGATATAGGGTTGGAGGCTATATGTAGGGCCCAAGGGGTCACTTTCAATTCATTTGCACACTAATAGTTCATAGATTTCAAAGCTCTTAGTTTTCTAGTGCTTAGTGTGAGAGCTTAGTGCTTAGAGGAGCTTTCGACTTGCAGAGATGCCGATTCTAGTGCATAAGCACCAGGGCGAGCATGTGAGGACCTAGAGGAGACCGATAGGAGCAGTAGGAGCAGTAAGTACCCTAAAACATGCCTTTTGATGCATTTATTAGGTCATTTAATGTAGTTTTCTAGAAAATTTACCAAAGGTGAGGTTTTAGGGTTTAGGTGCCTTTCGTGATTTATGAAGCACCTTTGGGGCGCACTGATGAGTGCCTATGGCGCACAGTCAAGCACTTTTGGAGTTGAAATAAAACGCCTTTGTAGGATAGTTAGGCATGTTTGGCGAATAGTTAGGCATGTTTAGCAGATAGTTAGGCATGTTTGGTGGGCAGTTAGGTGCTTTTGGCTTTTCTAAAGTTTTGGCCCACTTTGACTTAGGTTGACTAGATTTAGCTAGGCTAACTAGGGTTGACTTAGGAGTTTTCTCTGCTTGACCAAGTGTTTGACTGTTTGACTGAGGTTGACTAGGATTTGACTTAGGTTTTGAAAGTAGTTTTGAGTTAAACATGTGCAAAGGATAACAAAGTGATCTTGTGGATGTAGATTGTCTTACCTCCACTGCCATCGAGAGAGAGACACTTTGTGGATGTAGCCGAGGTGATCTAGATAGAGTTGGAGGAGAACATGTTTCTCGAGGTTATGGGATTATGGCATGTAGCCCATCTGACATTAATTAGGGCTAACCTATCATTGATGATAGCTTTGGTTAAGAGGTGGCACAGTGAGACATCATCATTTCACTTCCCCATAAGCGAGGTCACTATCACACTAGAGGATGTATGGTGCATCCTTAGGATTCCTATTTATGGTGCTCATTATGATACTAAGAGGGGTGAGGATGACATGAGAGAGGTGTTCACAACTGACGACCTTGATGTTCAGGATCATGAGATCAGGTGGGTTTGCGTGTCGAGATGTTGCGACAAGATACGGTGGATCGTGGTGGCTTTGATTGGAGGGTTCCTTGTACCAGATAGACACTCTAGAGGGTTATCAGTTGGATGGGGGACTATGTTTATTAGGGATGTTCACTCATGGCATCAGATATGCATGGGGACCTTGTGTTTTGGGTCAGTTGTACCATGATTTACCTGACTGTGCTTATTGATCAGGATCAAGCTTGTATGTTGGGGTTACTCTATTACATGTGTGGGCTTGGGAGCATATCCCAGTTATGTGACTAGATAGTGAGCCATATGTTTATCTATATGAGGGTGTCTTGACACAGAAGTGAGTTGGTCCTATCGCCTACTGGAGGAGATAGATTGACGAGATGGACATGTTTACATGGCGCCTATGGTGAGATTGTGAGTCCTAGGATGATGACGCAGAGTAGCTGGTCTACTGCAGGTAGGCTAGATATTTATTTGGGTGTAGTATTTACATGATTGAGCACTATCTACCAGAGAGGGTACTACGGCAATTTATACTACATCAGCCACCACCAGTTGGAGATGCCATGCATGTGCGGTCACGAATAGAGGTAGGAGATTGGGGACCCCAGATTGTGGGAGCCACAACACTGATAGAGCTATAGGGAATTGCCCTAGTTATGTGGGACTGGATTCTTGGACAACCTGACCCTAGTACCACTCTGAAGTATGATGCTTATTGGCTACAACACGGGCCAGTTAGATTTACAGATCCTGGAGCACTTGGTGCAGCTGGAGAGATGGTGGGCCCTGAACAAGAGGTGAGAGCATGCAGAGTTGCAAGGAGGAGACAAGGCAAAGGATAGGCATAGGGTAGAGGACAGGGGCAACAGCCTGATGTGGAGGTGGAGGATGTAGAGGCACCATGGTAGGTGGTGCAACATGCCAAGACTGAGCTAAAGCAGGCTAGGAGGTTACTACATGAGGAGATGATGAGGAAGACTCGCCTAGAGATCATATTCATTAGGATGAGGAGGCAGAGGGATAGATCTAGAGGGGAGACAAGACAAGCAAAGGCTCAGCTGCAGGCATAGGCAGCAGTAGTAGCATCACCACCACCACCACTAGTAGATGATGGGGTTGTGGCGAGATTGACAACAGAGAGGGATGCTGTCATTTAGGTGAGATCAGCTGTGGAGGCCACTTTACAAAGAGTGACCCATGAGCGAGATATAGTTAGAGCATCCCTAGGTACTAACCAAGCTACTATGATTTTGGCAGGGGAGTTGACTAGAGTTCAGGGGGAGCTAACGACTGTAGGTCACGAGGTGGAGTATTATAGAAGTTTATACTACGGGGTTGTTCCTGCAAATCAGAGACAACCTAGCTTCAGAGAGAGGAGTAGATCTAGGGTACATCCTTACGGAGATCAGGGCAGTTAGGCTCATCAATTATGGGTACACCTAGACACTCACATGGAGGGGAACCATCTAGTGGGGGGCAGGGATCTCAACAGCCTTCAGAGAGCTCTACACATAGATCAGGCTAGATCATGATTGTACATATGGATATTGTATCATTTTGTATCCGCTATATATTTATTTTGATTATGATGCCTGCGAGCATCCAATGTATATTTTGACGGCTCATGATAGCCATGATGTACTATATGATTCATTTTTTATATACGTGATGTATATACTAGACATGATGTATTTTTTGGTGACCTTCGATGATGATATAGATATATGAGATATGTGATGATCTATGATTCATGATATGTTTATGGATGTTCATGTTTATGATGATGTTTGATTTCTAAATGCTATGGATGTGATGACATTGTACTTATGATTATGGATTGATGTGATGATGTACTTATGTTGTGTATAATCATGATACCTAACATATGTGATTTTGCAGGTATGTAGAAGACTTTGATGATGTATAGAAGAAAATAATATAGAATAGAACCTGATAGATAATTGATCGATCTTTGTGTAAAAACTATATTGTGATTTTGGATGTATGGATGGGTGTATGGATAGCTTGTTACAATGGTTTCATAAATATTTATAAAGAACAATCCTAGATTTTGATATAGCACATGGATAGTATGCAACCATGGTATATAAGAGAAAGGTGCCAAGATATCTGGTGCGAGGAAGTTGACTTTGCAAACACATGGTTTGAATTTATATCTACTAGACATAATATAACCTTGTTGGATATGTGAATGAGCCATAGTCTTTAACATATAATAAATTTAATACATATGAGGCCTTTGTAGAACCTTAAATGAAAAAGAATATTAATATATAAGATGCTAGGTTGTAACACACACATAAGATAAATATTAGCCATAGTAAGATGATAAAAGCATCCCACAAAACACGACATACGAAAGAAATGATTATGCCCCAATCCATATTGCATCGCAACATACCAAGATATAGATAAATCAAGGTAGCTTTAAATAAGCATTAGAAAGGAACAAAAGATAAACTAAAAAGAAATTGACTGACTAACAAAGTAAACACATAGCCAACATATTCTCTTGCCAAAGAGGTTGCTCAAGGTAGATAGATAGATAAAGCCTTATTGTAGGAAAGATATATCCATTAAAGGCTATTGGTCTGATCTAGGATAGATGGATTGATGTATCAAATGTGGTAAGGGGTATGTAGGACAGCATATGGCTTAAGGAGTTGTCTTTTTGCTTCAGGTTTGGTAAGGTACTTGAGCTTTCAAAAGGATGCATAGTTCATTTTTTGGTTGAGTTAGTCAAGTCTAGGTGGTAGGATGGAGACTAATAAATGGAAGACAAGAAAGGTGGAAGTGTTTGATGGATTAGGATGAGGAATGATGAATCGTATGTGCCTGAGTACTGGATACTTCCTTCATTTTCTAGACTGCCTACATACCCTGTATCCACAGGATTAAGGCACATTACGATGAAAATGATTATGATAGTATGTAGTTTTGGGTAGTGTGATGAGATGGGGTGAAGTGTGTAAGGATGATTAGGTGAAATGATGATGTCTTATGTACCTGAGTACTAGATACTTCCTTCATATTCTAGACTGCCTACATACTCATATCCACGGGATCAAGGTACACTAAGATTGAGATGAGATGATGATATGTAGTTCTAGGAGATTTGATGATGTAGGATAAATATGAAGTGATGATGGATGATGTCGTCAAACTGTGAACACGGATCCATTCCTAGACTTAGGTTAAGGAAACGTGTCCCCATTCAAGTAGAGGTTTGATTATATAGGACTATGGATAAACTGACTATGGATGAACTAACTATGGATGAGAACTGACATATGGATGATGAACTGACTATGGATGAACTGACTGTAGATGACATTAATGGATAACTAACACTAATGGTTTCCAATCCATGATAGATGGGAAAGTGGAAATGCTAAGTCAATATAGATGGATGGATGTTTTATTATGGATTGGTATGCAATGAGATGGATGTATGACTTAAAAGATGGCGGATGTTGACACTACACAAAGTGCTTATTTTCTAGGTTTTCACTATGGTACTTATCCAAGGCACTTGTTTACCAGGTTTTCACCAAAGGATGGATTATTTTTGGATTTTTCTATTTTTTATTTTTTGGATTTTTCTATTTTTTTCTATTTTTTCTATTTTTTTGGATTTTCTAAGAATACTCTGAGGATCAAGTATAAAACCTCTTGAGATGAACACTATTGATGGGTTCATCCAAGGGAATCCCTTCAGGTGTTGACAAAGTATAAGCTCCTGATCCATAGACTATAGTGATAACAAAAGGTCCCAACCAATTCAATTCAAACTTGCCCTTCTTGTCTCTATCTAATTGGTTGCATTGATTTTCTTTAAGGACAAGATCACCTACCTGAGACCTTCTCTCCTTGATCTTCTTATTGTAGTTATGACAAATACAATTTTGATAGACATGAAGATGGTTTAGTGTTGTTTGACGCCTCTTGTCTAGTAACTCAAGCTCAACTAATCTGGAAATTTGATACTCCTTGCCATCAATCAAGTGCTGCATAGATACTCTGAGAGATGGGATCTCAATCTCGATGGATAAGATGGCTTTAGTGCTATAGACTAAGGCAAAAGGTG
The DNA here is from genome assembly GCA_027924645.1 of Cunninghamia lanceolata. Classification (NCBI taxonomy): domain Eukaryota; kingdom Viridiplantae; phylum Streptophyta; class Pinopsida; order Cupressales; family Cupressaceae; genus Cunninghamia; species Cunninghamia lanceolata. The sequence goes on along the minus strand of BSBN01000163.1, from coordinate 1,548,965 downwards.
TGGCACTAGTTGGTGTTCTGATACTAGTGCAATAGGCCCATAAGGTGGGGTTGAGTTGCAAGTGCCAATCACGACCAGCTTCATTGACAGTTTTCTTTAGGATTTTGAGTATGGTTTTGTTCAAAGCCTCAGCTTGGTCGTTTGACTGAGGATAATATGGAGTAGAAAAGTGATGCTAGATATTGTATTGTGTGCATAAGGCATAGACATCTTGATGCTTGAATGGTCTACCATTATTAGTGACAATGGCTAAGGGAATACCATACTAGCAAATGAGGTAATTTGGGATAAACTTGTCTATTTTCTTGCTGGCGATATAGGTCATTGGAATAGCTTCTACCCACTTAGTAAAATACTCAGTGGCGGTAATGATAAACTTGTAGCCATTATATGAGGATGGATGGATTTTAACCATGAGGTCAAATCCCCATTGTGAAAAAGGCCATGGAGTTGTAACAGGTTGTAGCTCATGTAATGTTGCGTGTATCAAGTCCCCATGTTGTTGACATTATAGACACTTCTTAGAAAATTGGAATGCATCTTGTTCTAAGGTTGGCCAATAATAACCTGTACAGAGTATCTTCTTAGCTAGAGTTGGATTGGTGGAATGGGATCCATAGACACCTTCATGTATATCTCTTAAGGTAGTGTTAGCTTCATTTGAGTTAAGACATCTAAGAAGGATACCATCAAGACTCCGACAATAAAGGGTGTCACCCAGAATAGTGAAACAAGAGGCTTGACGGATGAAGGTTTTAGGTTGGGTAGATGTAACGTTGGATGGGATGGTGTTGACATGGAGATAGTCATAGATATCTTAGTACCAAGGGGAATTGGGACCAACAAGTTTGTAGATGATTTCCAGTGTAGGAACATCAACAACATGTATCAACAATTGCTCAATTAAGAATTCACATCTCTGAGTGTTGGTAGGTATGTCTACAAGTAATCTAATAGTAGCCATAGAATCTGTATGTACCCTTGGAATTTTCTCAAAAGAGATGCTAGAGAAATGTGGCTTGTAGGCATCGACCAATCTTTTGTAGGGTATCAACTTGTCATCGTTAGTTTGGTACTCATCAGTGACTTGTCTAATAACTAGTTGAGAGTCTCCATAGACTTGAAGATTCTACTACTATACAGAGATCTGTAAGGAGTGCTTCATACTTGGCAATATTGTTGGTACATGGAAATGCTAGACAATATGATTTTGGGATATAATCATTCTGAGGTGTGATAAATAGGATTCCAGTCCCTGAACCATGTTGTGTGTAGGAAGCATCAAAGTATAACTTCCATTGTACTGAGGTAGCAAGAGTGAATAGACTTTCATCAAGAAAGTTAGAGATCATAGGATTTACATCTGTTATTGGAGTTTCAACTAGTTGGTCTGTAAGAACTTGTCCCTTGATAGTTTTTCGATCAATATACTCTATGGTAAATTTGCTCAAGATCATGACCCATTTAGCTAGTCAGCCTATAAGGGTTGCCTTGAATAAAAGATACTTCAATGGATCAATCTTAGAGATGAGGTTTGTGTGTTGGTTTAACATGTAATATCGCAACTTTTGGGAAGAAAACACTATTTCTAAACATGCTCTTTCCATAGGAGTGTAGTTGAGTTCATAACCAACCAAGGTGTAATTGATATAGTAGATAGCATGTTCTTCACCTGACTCATCATGTTGTACAAGAAGAGAACCTAATGCTGCAAATGTAGTAGAGATATATAGAATCAAAGGTCTATCAGGTACTGGTGGTACCAAAATTGGAGGATTAGCTAGATATTCCTTAAGTTGATCAAATGCCTATTGACACTTGCTATCCCATTGAAATGAGACATCCTTGCGGAGCAAGTGTTGGAATGGTTGACACTAATCTGCTAGCTGTGAAATAAATTATCTAATAGATTGCAACCTCCCTTGAAAGCTTCTTAGTGCTTTGAGATTCTTTGGTGGAGGCATTTCAATGATAGCTTTGACTTTAGTAGGATCAACTTCAATTCCTTTGTGAGATATAATATACCCCAATAGTTTCCCTGAAGTGACGCCAAAGACACATTTCTTAGGATTTAGCCTCACTTGATACTTCTCTAGTTTGTCAAATAACTGTCCTAAAACCTGTAGATGATTTGCCCTAGAAGATTTGCCTAATATGTCATCGACATAGTCTTCCATAATAGTATGAAACAAGTCATGGAATATCACTGTCATTTCTCATTGATAGGTAGCTCCTGCATTCTTAAGACCAAAAGGCATGACTTACCAACAGTAGGTACCCCAAGGACATGTAAAAATTGTTTTGTGTTGGTCTTTTGGTGTTATCATGATCTAATTGTATTCTGAGAAACCATCCATTAGAGAAAGCATCTCATGACCTACTGTCAAATCCACTATGATAACTATGTTGGATAGTGGAAAGTCATCTTTGGGACATGCTTTATTGAGATCTCTAAAGTCTCTGCATATGCGGATGTCCCCATTCATTATAGCTACAAATACCAGATTAGAGACCCACTCTGTGTAATCAATAGGTTGTATGAACATTGCATCTAGCAACTTCTCTGAGTGTTATCTATGGGTGCATCTTGCGAAGCTTTTGTTTTACATGCTTGGCGTTTGGAGAGACAGCTAGATGATGAACCATAAGTGAAGGGTCCAATCCAGGCATGTCAGCATATGTCCAAGCAAAATTTATGGTTCTTTGCAAGAAGAATTTGATGAAATTCTTCATCTCTTTTTCTGATAAGGAAGCTGCTAGGAATGTGATCTTAGGATTCTGTACTGTGTCGAGGTTCATCTCTTGTGAGTCTTCTACTAAGAGAGCTATTTTTTTTTGATACTTAGTTGGTAGGGAAGGTCAAATCCTCCATCCTCAGGTGTCTCAGAGAGGTTTTCACCATTGGATACATCTTTTATTTTTATTGTTTTATGATCAGGAGGTGCCACATTGTGGTTTTCACCTAGGGATCTATTTTTATTTTCTCTTTTACAACTGGAGGATTTGGCATTCTCACCAAAGTAAGGCGCAACTTGACCTAAATCCATGATAAAACTAGATTTGTGATCACTAAGCAGAATACCATCCCAGAGTCCCATAAATTCTGCTATAGCCTCATCATTCTGAAAGATGTCTAGAACGGGGGCCTCTTGTTGGTCCCAATCAATGAGTTTAGGGTAGATGAGGGATAGATTCTAGGTTTTCATGGTTGAAGTGAGGGAGATGGATGATATCATAAATATTGAGGTTTCTTGGAATAAGTTAGTGATGTATAGGGAAGAGTACTCGATGGTATCCTCTCTAGAGATCGAATCTGCGGGAAAAGATTTTGCTACCTCAAACTCAATGTACGAAGCTCATGGTACCTCCTTACCGTATCCTAATCCTTGTTGGTTGTATTTCTTAGTCATAGTAATTGGTTCCATTTGACCTTGGCCATGTTTTTCTAGGCCACCTTTGCCTTTATAGTCCATGTTTTTGACAATTCTGAGACCATTACCATACTTTTTGACAGGTAGTGTGACTAGGTCCTTTTCTTTATATGGCCAAGATGATATGTCTTCAAGAGATTATTCTTTTAGTAAGCCACCATTAGTGAATTGTGTTAGAGGAGCTGGTATTTTTTCTTTCTTGGTAATCTTTGCTATGGGTGGTTTGCCATACGATTTTCATGAAAGAGGCATCCTCCCCACACAACAAGATTTTGAGATGTCATACTCGCCAAATCCTATATCTCTGAGATGGACTGTGATTTTTGGAATGGGTTTATTTGTAGAGGCTTTTTGCAAAGTATACGGGTTAATGTATAATGGAGATATTGGGGCTTCAATATTGTTGGGTAATTGGTTTCTATTATGGTAATGTCCTTGCATGGCGTGGCAAAATTCAAATGGATTAGGATCTCCTAGGATTGTGATTTCAATACCATTGCATAGGAACTTGAGGGATTGATGGTACATTGAGGGTACAACATGCATGGCATGAATCCATGGGCATCCTAGGATAATATTGTATGGTAGCTCAATGTCTAAGACTTGGCATCTTGTTTCTAGCATGACGGGGCCCACTTGAATAGGCAAATGTATGACACCTTCTGATCGGTGCTTTACATCATCATATGCTTTGATAGTAATAGGCTGCTCAATGTTTATATGATCCTCAAAGTATCTTAATTATTTTAGCAACTTGAGAGAACATATGTTCAAACCAACACCACCATCTATAAGTATACATTTGATTTTACATTGGTGGGTGAGAACTTCAATGTGGAGTGCATTATTATGACATGGATCATGAGATGGGAGGTCTTTTTCAAAAAAGACCATGTTGTAGGGTGATGCAATGTTACCTATTGTGGATTGAAAGTCTGTGACAACTTTATTGTGGGGAACCAATGACTCTTGTAGGGCTCTTTTAGGCACAGCTTTATGAGCAGGTGACAATTTTAGAAGGTCTAATATTGAGATATGTGCAAGAATATTGCCTAGATGTTCAACAAGATTATAATCGGAGGTGATTGTAGGATTTGATGTTGGCCCACAAAGGGTACCATGACCACAACGATTTGTGATAGCACATTTTGAATTTTTGCCTTTAATGGTAAGGGTGGATATATGGCTTTCTTCAAAACGGCCCACAATGGAGTCATAAGAAGATGAGGCTTTGTTAACGTTCTTTCCCTTATCAGGGTTTTGACCTTTACCATGTTGATGGAATGGATCCTTGTATACGTTAAGACCTTTGTTTGAGGTATGATGAGGAGGCTCGTCAAAAGCAACCTCTACACCATCTATGAGGTTTTGGATCAAGTGTTTCAATTTCATGCAAGATGAGGTTTTATGTCCTTTTACCCTATGGAACTCACAATACTCATTGTTGTTGTATCATGTAGGTTTGAAAGAGGGCTCATCATATTGATGTGTTTTGGGTAATGTGATAAGTCCATTTTGCACAAGTTTCTTAAGGATGGATTCAATAGGTTCACCCAAAGGAGTGAACCTGCGTCTTGGAGGATAATCTTGTTGTGGACCTTCATGTTTTTGTTGCTCCCGAGGAGTAGATTGGGTTGGTTTTGATTGAAGGTTGAGTGGTGTTTGGAAAGTTTGAATATGTTTAGAATCCACAACATCATCATTGACAACGTTCTTATTTTGGGACCAAAATTTAGGTTGTCATTTGATTGTTGGGGAGTATTGTCTTTATTCTCTTTAAAGATTTTGACTAAACCTTTTACAATGAGGGCTTTTTCGATATTGGTACCTTTATAAATGATCTCCCCAAATGTGGTAGCACTTTGGATTTGTAGATGAAAACTTATTTCTTGGTTAAGATTATGTACAAAGATGCTAACAAGTTATTTTTCTGGTATGGGCCATAGAAATTTGCTAGCCATATTTCTCCATCTTTGTAGAAAGGAGACAAATGTTTTCCCATTTCTTTGTTTATTGTTACACAAGTCCGTCATGGAAATCGCATGTTCATTATTGTAAGAGAAATGGGTGGCAAATTTTTTAGCTAGTTTGTTGAATGTTTTAATACCCGTGGGTAGGTGTGAGAATCATTCAATTGCTTGTCCTCCAAGACTATGAGGAAAGAGGCACATAAGATAAGTGTTGTTATGAGAAACCTCAAAGCAAATTATGTAGAATTCTCTAAGATGGTCTTTTGGATCTCCTTTTCCCTTGTATTTGTCAAATTTTGGCATGTCAAAATTAGGGGGAAAAGGGATCATAGGTGATGATCGATCAAATGGGTATGGGCAAACCTCTTCCAAAGAGAAGGTTTTCTTGGTGTGACCAAATGAAAGGTTTGATGTATGTTTTTGTAAATTAGAAAATTTAAGCTCAAGATTGGATGGAGGTGTTGGTAAAGCCAAATTTTGTTGAGTTGGAGGTGGTTGTTGCTGCCCATAAGAGAGATTGGAATTTAATCCATATGAATTGATATTATATGGGTCATACAAATGATGAGTTGATTGAGGGCTGATTTGTGAAGAAAGTTTGAGTTTGTGGATTTTGTAGGGGTGCTAGATATGAGTGCTGGCTTTGTGAATATTGAGGGGTATTGGTGAAAGGAGTTTGATTTTGATATTGTTGTGGTGGTATGATGTATGTGTTTGGATTTTGTGGTGGTTGAGGTGGGTTGACATATGTAGTGTTTGGATTTGAAGAATATTAGGTTTGAGTGATGTAAGTGTTGTTTAGATTTGAAGAGTTTGGGGTGGAGTGATGTAGATAGTGTTTAGATTTTGAGGTGGTTGAGATGAAGATATGTAGGTGTTGTTTATATTTGAAGAGTGTTGGGTTTGACTGTTGTAGGTGGTGTTTGGGTTTTGAGGTGGTTGGGGCAGCGCTATGAAGGTGTTGTTTAAATTTTGAGAGGATGAAGTTTGGAGTGTTTGAACTTGTGGCACTTGTGGCAGAGTGACATAAGTATTACTAGGTGTGTAATTTGTAGGAAATGATGTCTTTGGTGGGGTAGCATATGCAAGATTAGATATAGATGATTGAACTTGCGACATGCATGGAGGATTTTGAGGATTCATGGGTATGGATGTGGTGAAGAAAGGGTTTGATTATTGAGCTTGTTTTGCTAGATTGGCTTGTCTTTCTAAATTACCTTGATGATTGAAGTTTTCTTGTTGAGCTTTATAAATCTCCATGGGAGTAAGAATAGGTTCAGTTGATGTTTCACCCATGGGGTTTTGATAAAGAGGATTGACATAGTTTGTTGTGAAAGGATTAAATACTACCTCTTGTGTAGATATGGGAATGTGCGTAGATATCGTAGACATGGTTTGGATGGGGTTTACTTGTGGTCTACCCATAGCATTAACAACATCTTGGAATGGATCTTTCTCCTTGAGAGTAGATGTCTCAAAATCTAAAGGCAATTTGGCTCCCTTTTGCGCAAGCAAATGGAAGTAGTGATTTTGATTAGAGCTGATGAGTTTATCTATAGCTGCCATGATTTTAGCATCTTGCATGGTTTCATCTAAGTCTTAAGATACCTCTCGAGACAACCAACCCTCTTGGAACTATCTAATATCATGAGATGGGATTTGACCAATGGTGTATCCTTTTGCAATGAAATTATGAGGATTCAGTCCTATTGTGTACTATGTAGCATCTATCCATGTGGTATTATCCTCTTAAGGATTGTTTTGGATAGTTTTATGAGGACTGTTTTGAGTGTGATGTGGAGGATTTGGTTGTGGGATGTTTTGATGATGTTGTTGAGGGGTGTTTTGCTTAGCCTTCATGGCTTGACAGTGCTATTGTCTAGTGGTGACCATAAGATTGCTCAAATGCACTAGGACAAAGATTTGGGGATTAATTTTGGACTTGTTTTGACGGAGTTGAGATTACTAGTTTGATGGTTTGATATGGGTTGCTTGTGGAAGATTATAAAGACTAAATCAATTGTGGATAAATGATGACCTTACATAGAGGTAGACTAATGAAGGCATATAGGGTTAATGGTATTAAACTAACTCAAGAGAAGTTCATTCTCTAAGCTAATGAAAAACCAATAACATATACTAATGTACCTCCAAAAGACTAAAGAGAGACAAAGCTTTCTAAAATCAGAGATAAACTAGGGGATGTTTGTAGTGATCTAGACTCTATGGTGGAAGCCAAATTATAGAGTTCTGCTAGCTGGGTAAAGATTTAGGCTTGTTTGGTGAAGATGGATTGATAGATAGTAATCTCAATAAGATAAATAACTCAAAAAGTCTAAGTTTTGGCAGTGATAATGGATGATGAGGGTTTGATGATCACTGGGAAAGGTCTGATAGTACTGTAGAATACTAGCTCAGATGGTAATTTGATCAAAATTTGAAGTTCACTATGTTTTGGGCTAAAATAAATGATAGACAGGTGATAGAGACCAAAAGTGCTCGACTATTGCTCAAAGGCACCTGACTGTGGCTCAAAGGCACCTGACTGTTGCTTAGAGGAGCATTTTTATAGACTGGTAAAATGTGACAGAAATCAAAGGTGTTTTACTATTTCTCAGAGGTGCTAGATTGCGGGCCAAAGGCATTTTTCAGCAAACCAAAGGTGCTTGACTGTGGTACAAATGTGCCTCAAATCAGTGCAAAGGCACGTTAATTCTCTACAAATGCGAGTTTTTTGGGATGATTTGTTTTTCTCTATTTTTGGCAAGAAGACACAATAGATAGTAAATAGAATGGTTGTTTACAACAATGAGTGTATGTTCAAGGCTCACAAAAAGCCCAAATTTCCATAGGTATAATACAATTTGCATACAAATCAAGAATTTTTTATACCTAAGGACACAGCTTCACTACAATACATCAGCCCACACTTGGAATCTTCGTCGACTCAAGTGTCATCACACCTAATGTGGGTGTGTACACTTTTTTGTCTTTGCGAGAGAGGACAGATAGGGACCTCCAAGACTGGAAGGATAACCCAATCACCCTTTCCCTGGAAAGCTACAAGTAGCTTATGCTAAGATGAGGGTTTATGTCTCATCTCAATGGAGCCTTATGGTGAGTATCTTGGGGGAAAAACCTTTTATGCCCTTGAACTAAAAATTATCGCAATGTTCAGAGGTAGATTAGGTAGTCACTATCTATGAGGTTTCTAGTTGTTCTTTTGGTATAATCTATATTTTTAGGTGTCTACACTCCCACTGCATGGGAAATGTTTGGTCTAGTACAGACCATAGCATACATCAAACTTCTGAATGCACTTTTATAAGGCACTCTGCTCATGTCTTCCATCTCTAATGGGGATGTTGGACATTGTGAAGTAGATAATTTCATTCCAAATGTAAAAGGAACACATAATGGTCTACAATCCTGCATGTTAAACCTCTGTAAAACTGAATTGACATACTTACTCTAGCCAAACCATAGTTTTCTATTCACTCCATCTCTTCTTATTTCCATCCCAAGAATGTGTTTAGTTGTACCAAGATCTTTCATTTCAAATTTAGCTGCAAGTTGAGACTTTAGTTCTAAAATCATTCCTTTCCCTTTACCAATAAATAACATATCATCAACATATAATGCAATAAACAGGAAATGATCACCATCAGATTTATAATAAACACAGTGATTAGATTTAGAATGCTCAAATTCCAAACTCAACACATATGTATCAAATTTTTGGTACCACATCCTAGGACTATTTGAGGCCATACAAAGATTTCTTCAATTTACAAACCAAATTACATTTACCTATAACCATGTAGTGCTCTAGTTGTGTCATATAAATATCTTCCTCCAAATCACCATGAAGGAAAGTCATTTTGACATCTATTTGCTCAACCTCTAGATCATAAGCAACAACAATAGAAAGAAAGAATCTAACGGACATTATTTTTGCAACAGGAGAAAATATCTCACCGTAATCAACACCGTCAACCTAAGAGTAACCTTTCGTAGCTAACCTTGCTTTATACTTATCAATACTTCCATATGAACCAATCTTTTTCTTGAACATCCATTTGCAACAAATAGGTTTTTGTCCTTCGGGCAATGGCACTAGGTCCCATGTATCATTCTTTTTCAAAGATGTTATTTCTTCATCCATAACAACCTTCCAAGGCTCTACATCATTCATCCCTAATGCCTCGTCTACGTAACTAGGTTTATCTATGTTAGTATTCAAAGAAAAAATACATCTCCAGTCATCAGGTGAATACCTTTCAGGTGGTTATCTATGCCTTGTAGACCTTTGAACAAGTTGATTTGGAGGTTCTTCCTCCTCTTTTGAAGATTCGGAGCTAGATGAGCTCTCCTCAACTTCATGTTTATCTAGGGGCCTTAATTCAACTTTCTTAGGCATAGAAGGGAGTTGAATCACATCTTTCTGTTCACTTTGTTCTAGCTGCAATGTAACAAAAGAAGGCTTAGTTTCTCTAAAAATAATAGTTCTACTATATATTACCTTCTATGCAACAGGGTCCCAAAGCATGTATCCTTTCACACCATAACTATACTCAATGAAGATACATTTCACAGCCTTGTTCTCCAACTTTGTTCACTTCTCCTTTGGCACATATGTATATGCCTTGCAACCAAAAACTCTAAGATGTCTGGATGAAGGATTGTGCCCTGACCACACCTCCATAGGCATTTTATCAACAAGTTTTGATGTAGGAGACCTAATAATCAAGTAGCAAGTAGTAGTAACAACTTCAGCCATTCTAGACCAGCACCACTAAGCATACTCCTAGCTTTCTCCATTAGTGTCTTGTTCATTCTTTCTGCAACTCCATTCTGCTTTTGGAGAATATAGAGTTGTCTTTTCTCTCTGAATGCCACAATCTTTACATAACCTACCAAAATCATTAGAGCAAAATTCACTATCATTGTCAATCCTCAAACATTTTATTTTTCTTTCCAGTCTACAACTCAAACATTGCTTTAAATTCTTTAAATCGACTAAAAACTTCAGATTTATTATTTAGAAAATATACTCATGTCCTTCTATTATAATCATTAATAAATGAAACATAATATGTGGATTTCGTAATGGAAGGTACATCTACAGGACCAAATACATTAGGATGAATAATATTTAATACACCACAAGATTTATGAGAACTCGAGTAAAATTGAATGCAGTTTTGTTTACCATAAATGCAATGCTCACATAAATCAAAATCAAGATTACAATCAGTCAACCCTTCAACAAGGCTTTTATTTTTTAAGGTCCTTAGACCCTTTTATCCTATGTGGCCTAATCTCTGGTGCCATAACATAGTCTTCTTTGCAAGCAATTTTGATTCAGAAGAAAGAGCACCCTTAGGTACCCAAAAGCTACGACCATCCACTAAAAACGAAACCCTCTCCTTTTCCAATGAAGTAGTCATAGATTTACTTTTCATAGAAGTACTATTGCACTAAAAAATGCATGCATCAAGCTTATATAATGTGCCAAATCTGACACCTCTAGAAATCACCATAACAGCTCTTACCATCTTGCATCTTAAATCAGAAAAGACCACCTGCACACTTGCATCTATTAGTTTTCTCACAGATAATAATTTCATGTTAATCCAAAGATATATAACACACCATTAATCATTTTTATTCTATCATCAGGAAATATGATTTTAACTTTACCACGACCAAAAAATATTTAAATGAGAATCATCACCCAAGTACACCTTACCTCCATCAAATTCTTCATATTCAGAAAATTAATCTCTATTATGGGTCATATGGAAAGATGCACCCGAGTCAATTAACCATGCATCATTATCTGCATGAGTAGTCAAAGTTGTAATGAATGCATCACCATCTTCCTTCTTGAACTCAGAATCAAAATCAAATTTCACCTTTTTCTTCTTCTTTTCTTCTTTACACTCCTTATGGAAGTGTCTAGGCTTACCATAATTTTAGCGAATAACTTTAGACTTTCTAGGAGATTTGGATCTCCCCTTGGACTTGGATTTGTCACTCTTCTTGCCTTTTTATTTGGGTCTTCCATGAACACTTAGGGATTCTTTGGTACTAATGGATACCTTCCTCCTCATTTCTTAAGAAAATAACCCACAACATATTCAACTTTCAAGACAACATAACTACTCCCAATTGCCATAACAAGAGAATCCCATGAATTGGGCAAAGAACAAAGCAGGATCTGATATCTCTCCTCCTCATCCATTTTTACACCAACTGATGTCAATTGAGCCACCAACATATTAAATGCTTCTAGGTGATCAGCAATTCGTCCACCCTCTTCCATTCTCAAGGAATACAATTTCTTCCTTAAGAAAATCTTGTTCACTAAAGATTTGGCTTGATATCTCACCTTGTTTCTTCCATAGTTTCTTTGCAAAGGGTTCTTCATGGACATTAATTAAAACAGAGTCTGTTAGGCACAATTTTTTTAGACCCTTGGCTTTACAATCCATAACATCATATGCAGCAACCAAAGTAGCATCTATGGACCTTAAGACATTCTCATCAATAGCATCCCACAGATCTCGTTCAATTAACAGATCCTCCATCTTCAGCTTCCACATCTCAAAATTGTTACTAGAAAAAATTTCTACCTCTATTCTCCCTAATGTGGTTTCCATCTAAAATCCCCTGCAACAATATCACAAAGTATCTTTTGCACAAGATCCCACTCAAAACTGGATGAGTTCAAAAAACCCAACAATCCACAATTGAAACCAAAGGTGAACAAGCTCTAATACCACTTGTAAGGAAGCTAAGTTTGTGAAACAACTTCCTACGCTAATCTTGAGGGGAGGGATGTGCAGAGCTTTTCAGATCTTTACAATAGTTATAGAAATAAACACAAATAACAATCATACCATGACACAATAATTACATGGGGAAACCCTTTTGGGAGAAAAACCCCACACTCCAAAACCGCCCAATATATTATTTAGGAATCAAGAAAATTACAATATACTTGTAGAGAACGCTTTCACAGGAGTATAACCAACTAGAGATTCAGAGGCAACTCAACATCTACAAGACTGTTACACAACCTTCATCTCAAGCTCCTGATATATAGGAGATATAATTTAGTAAACTATCAATAGCAATTAAAAAACCATGAGCCAAAATGACCCAAAAGTGGCACCCAAATTATCTCCAATCAAAGATGCCTTGTGATGTGCCAAATCACACACCAACATGTGTAACTCTCCCCTTTATAACTCTTTTGAGTGTCCAACATGTTTTCATATTTTCAAAAATAGGAGGTCCAACTTCTGGAGGCCATAACTTTTGATTTGTGTGTCTGATTGATGAATTGTTTGATGTATTCGAAAGATCGTGAAGAGATCTATAAATATAAAACCTACTTCATTGGTTATAACAACTTTCAAAGAATTCAGTGACCTCTGAGTGCCTCAAATCTGAGTTCAAAACTTTTTTTGAGAGTTTCAAAAAATAGAAACTTTAATATCTTGCAATTCAAGTATGATCTTGAGTTGAAACTCACCTAAGACGTTTACTTAGAAGTTTTGCACTTTTTGGAAAAAATTTTGGTTCATCCATGCTCAAATGTGGAGTTACTAAAAATAGTAAGCTCTACCATTTTTAGCCCCTTTTGGAAACTTTGAAATTTCTGAACCATTCTTCAAGATAAAGGGTATTCGAAAAGACCAAAATTAGGAAGAATAAAAACCTTTTGTAGTTGCAAGGTTGAGACACCTTTCTAACACAGTCTCCTGGGATGTGGTACCAAAATTTTGATGCCTTTGTGTTGAGTTTGGGATTTCTAAGATCAAAATCAAATCATTGTGTTTATTATAAAATGGATAATGATCACATTCTCATTATTGCAGTATATGTTGATGATATGTTGTTTATTGGGAATGGTAAAAGTTTAATTTTTTTATCTAAAGTCTCATTTGTTAGTACAGTTTGAGATGAAAGATCTAGTGGCAACCAGGTACATTCTTGGAATGGAAATCGAAAGAGACAGAGCTAACAAAAAACTCTAGTTAGGATAGAGTAAGTATGTGAATACCATGTTGGAGAGATTCATCATGGCATCTTGTAGACCGTTGAATGTTCCTTTTTTGTTGGGGATAAAGTTATTTGTTGAGGATTGTCCAAAATCTCCTACTGAGGTTGAGGACAAAATTCGTATAGCTCATGTTAGTGCGGTTGGTTGCTTGATGTATGCTATGGTATGTACAAGACTAGACATTGCCCAAGTAGTGGAAGTCCTTAGTTGATTTATGGCTAATCTTGGACAGGTACATTGGGATGCAATGAAGAGGGTGTTTAGATACTTACAGGGTGCTTCTGAGTATTCCTTATGTTATCATGGTTATCCTACAGGGGATTAACATTCACTTTTTATTCGAGGATTTGTGGATTCAGATTGGGCAGGTGACATTGACAGCAAGAGATACACCAGTGCTTATGTGTTCACTATGTTTGGTGGTGCTATTAGTTGGATGAGTAAGAGGCAACCTATGGTTGCGTTGTCCACTACTGAAGTAGAGTACATGGAAGAAACTCATGCTTGTAAAGAAGTCATTTGGCTTAAGAGATTGTGTTCTGATGTTGGGTTTGATGCAGGGAAGATTATCATTTGTTGTGACAATCAAAGTGCCATATGTTTGGCAAAGAATCCTACTTTCCACATGAGGACAAAACATATTGATGTCCAATACCATTTTGTTCATGACATGGTAGAGGATGGGAAGGTGAATTTGGAGAAAGTTGACACTTTGACGAATGTTGCAAATTCCTTGATAAAACACATGAGCACAAAGAAGTTTAGATGGTGTTCGGAGTCTATAGGCCTCTTAGCCCCTAGTAGTTAAATTCCATCACTTTATTGGCTCTTGAAAGGTTTTTGACAAGTAGGAGAATGTTAGGAATTAAGGTGTCTCAACCTTTGCAATTTCCTAGCATTCATTATTTGATTATGTATTTATTTAATTGCCTATGTTGTATTTAATTTTACTCATCTAGATTTGTCATTTAGTGTGAGGTGGCATGTTGAGATATCATCCCACTTGGAAGATGACTTGGATGGACAAGTCAACACTTGAAAATGTAGATGTCCCATTTGAGGTGGCACTAATATGCCATTTGTCAGTATCTTGTGGCTTGTGTAAGAGGTTATGACATATGATGGAATCTATGACATGTAAGAGCCAGAAATAGAGATTCCTATGATAGGTGAGACAAGTGTCATGAAGCATCTTTGCATGTGAGAAGCCAATCCTAAGCGCCCAAGTTTGACTACAACAAGTTGTAAGAGGAATATGTTATTATTAGTTATGACATATTCTCTTACAATTGTAAATGTTGTCATGTATGATAGATTCTATGACAGTTATAAGATGTGTAAGAGCATCTGTCATAGTCTATTCTTGGATGGAGTGCCCCAACTTGGGATAGTCAAACTTACAAGTTATGACGGATGTAAGAGGGTCAAATGCATGTTGTACAAGTGTCCAAGATGTTGGGAAATGGTCCATGAGGCCATGTTGGATGCCCACCTCTAGAAGCTTCCCATGTTGGCCTTGTAACTCTATAAATATAGGTGCTTGGAGTAGTGTATGTATGGTTCATTTGCAGGTAGCATTAAGTGCTATTGGAATTACTCTGGAATTCGACATTTGTGAACTCCTAAAAGAACTTGCATTGCAAGTGTGTTGTAATCATCCTTTGATTTGATAATACATTGTGCAGGTTTTGGAGTGTGGGGTTTTTCCCCTGAATGGGTTTTCCTTACGTATATCTTGTGTTGTGAGAATTGTACTTGTTTTTTTATGTATTGTTACCTTTTTGTCATGTGAATCTCATAATCTATAACTATAAAAGAAAAAAGCATTTGCATAACTTTCCTCATTAGATTAGTGTAGGAAGTGTGTTCCGCATACCTTACTTCCTTTCACAAGGGGGCTTAGGACCCCCTTGACCTTTCCCTCACTCCTACATCTATTGTAACATCACCATATTGCTAAATATGATCTTGTGAAGGTGGCAGATGATACTCCTAGCACAACATGATGCATAAATGATGTCCTCCCTATATTGGCCTCCACACATGTGAGACATCATGCCAATTCCAAGGGGGCTTCAGATCATCTTGATTCAATGTGTTTCCACTAGCTTCTTGGGGCCTTTATCTACATGCTCATCATCTCCTTTTTGTTAGTTTTTAATGATTAACAAGATGGACATAATAGTTAGGTCAGTGGAAAAAAGAGGCAAATTAATTTTTTGGGTGATATTGCTAATTTGACATTGAAGCTCTTCGAGGCAAACTCTACCATCATGCTTCATATGATCAAAATGATGCTTGATGATCACTTCATGGCTATGGCTCATAGGTATAGAGTCAACACTGATGTCTCCTCCATGTTTTTGGTAGTCTTTCTGGAAGCAAGGGAGGCAAAGGACTCTTTTATGAGGTGGTTGAATCATTGATCATACCTTAATGGAGGCAAACTTACATGCGATATTAGATGATGATGTCACATGATTGGGGTTTCTGCCAAGAGAGGAGGTATGGCCCATGCATGGTGCTGCATTCATAGGCCCTTGGATATCGTTTGTGATTTTCATGACTAGGAAGAATGAAGAACTTCATAAGCATCAAGCTAAATGGGGCATTAAATTTCTCAAGTTCACAATTGGAGTTATTCCTTCCCCTAGTATTGACTAGTCCTTTGTTGTGTTGAGCGATGTGGAGTTTTGTTATAGTAGGGAGGATCCTTAATAGAAGTCCATGTAGGTTGATATATATCTATAATCACTATAGCTATTAATACGTAATGGAGGAGTTTTTTATAGATGATTCCCCCTGCGCTTTGGGACTTGTATTAAACATGGCATGGCACTATTAATACTATTGACTTGATGTAATAGTTCACCCCATGGGGGTTCTAGTTTCTTATCCCTCCATTTTGGAGTAGCCTTTTTTGTAATTTTGATATGTTTAATATAAAGGATATGACCCACTAGGCCATTTTCACCAAAAAAACTATTTTTCTATTAACTAAGTGTTTTTAATACATGACTATTTTCTAATTTTGCATTTGTATAATATTCTATTTTTCTATTAAACTAAGTCTTTTTAATATGTAATTATTTTCTAATTTTACATTTCTTTGTAACTTTCAACTATATATGGGACTACATTGTAAGATAAAAATATAGGGTTGCACTGTAAGGAAGAAAATATTGTAACTTGTCTTCTTTAATTCTTCAAACTCATTGATCGGATTGAATCATCAATTAAATTCAAGATTGGATGAATTTTATGCTTTAGTTTTTTTGTAGTGCCCCTCCATTCTCATCTTGGATGTGCAGATAGTCTGGCTAAGGAGCATGAAGATGAAGGTAACATAATAGGAATATGTAGGGTATGTTAGACAGTTGATGTTGTACATTATATGATGTTGGTAGATGCTACATTCATGTTGGTGACATTCTTGATTATCCTCATGTGTGGGTTCATATGACAATTAGCATGTTTTATTGATAATCCTTGTTGTGACACTGATAATCCATATGCTCTGACATTGTTTTACATCCAGGTGATTATGATGTTGATCTTACTATGATTTTCATAAGTTAGAATTGATTTTTATGTGATTGATTTTGTATTATAGGATGATCTGATTATTGTGTGGTGTGAAAAGAGATAATGTCGTACCACTCATTCGTGAGCGTCTGGTGACGTTGTGATTCCCTTTCACTCCATGACCGTTTGATATTTATTATACTTGTGCATAGACCGTGTTGTGTGCTGCAGGTTGCAAGTACCAGGCATCGACTCCACCTGAATTGATAGGTCTAAGCATGCTTTAAACCCAATGGAAACTGTTGAACAGAGATAACATATGGTCCCCTAGTTAGCCATCATCCATGAAAAGGATGAGTATCCAGTTTTGCACCCAGTCAGTGTTGTCTATATGGACATGATGGTCAATCACTGTCATTGTGGTCATGCTTTTGATCATGCATTGTGTCAGGTATTGTTAGGCATTTGGGTTATTTAGTTTGGCATTGTTTGATTGTTGTTTTGGTTAATTGTTGCATTAAAATAATATTATTAGTTATGAAAGCATTTTTGTTAAATATATATATATATATATATATATATATATATATATATATATATATATATATATATATATATATATATATATGCCTTTGTGAGAATTTGAGTTTATGGAAATAAATAATAAAAAATAAAATAAATGTAAATGCTAGCTAAAGATAAATAAATAAATTAATATAATTAAATGTTGTGTTAAGTGGCAATAAAAATAGATAATATTTATAAGTTGTCATAAAACTCATATATAGTAAATACTAAATAAATAAGAATAAAAATGATTCTTTTTTAGTTGTAAAGGAAATAAATAAGATAAAAAATAATACTATTGTCTGGTCTGGTTGTAAATGATAAAAAATAGTAAATTGTAAGAAAGGGATTTAAGCAGAATTTATTGCCTTTAATGAGAGGAATCTTCTGGAAGATATTGGGAGGATTTCTCTCTCATAATAATCTTTAGCAAATGGAACTTTTGGGGGGAGAGGAGATGGGAGAGACTGGTTTGTGGCTATAGTAGTTGAACCCGGCATCGAATCTTCAGCCCAGTCAAGCAAGAGAAATCAGGTTCCTTTGGTTCTAATTTCTATCTCAATTTTATGTTGAAGCAAATGTTTGATCTATGATTTATGATTTTTCCTATCGATTGTAATTTTCTTGAGAGGTTAGAAGCCTTGTTATTAGATCCAATTGTGTATGTTTGTATCATTACATTTCTAGGAATCACCGATTGAAGTGACTGTCTATCCCTCACCCATTTCATCTCTATTTTTTTAGTTTGTTGTGTCAGCCATAACTTTAATTCTACAAACTGGGTTCCTCTAAATTTTCTATATATGGTGCATGACCTAGTTATCTAAATCATATCCAAAAATCAGCCTTACCTAGTTTGTCATTTTGGAGATATGAATATTTTGTGACTGTATATCTCTCACTGATTTAATCTCTATTTTTATAATCTATTGCGTTAGCCATAACTTTAATTTTACGAACTAGGTTCCTCTAAATTTTTTATATATGGTGTACGACCTAGTGATCTAAATCATATCCAAAAATCAGTCTTACCCAGTTTGTCATTTTAGAGATATGAATATTTTGTGACTGTCTACCTCTCACTAGTTTCGTGTGTTGAATGGAATTTGGTAAAACCTAGAAAAAGATTGTTCTTTTACTTGTGCCCTATTAGTGTTCACTCTTGAGTTGCTTTAGCCATGGTACTTCTACTTGGTTTGAGCCATCATTTAAATGTGTTCTGATCCTATCATACGCATGTGGTTGGTAGATTTGATGAAGATGTCAGACCTATAGGAATGTTTTGTTGTTCTGTACTCCTTTCCTCTCAAGCTAACCATAGAACGAGGTTCATTTTTGTAGCTACGATTTTTTTGTATCTTGTGATTCTAACTAGTGTAAGAAATTTATAACATTCTAATATTATAGGCATTTAGTCTTGCTTATATAGTGATATGTAATAGTATTTACAAAATTGCCTAGCTTATTAATGAAATCTACATCAATGTAAATAGTGGTTTAGTAAATTTTGTAGCCATTGGTATAGCATTCATGTGTTATGGTTATTAATACTCTATTGTATGATTTTAATTGTGGTGATAGTCCCTCACTATGATAAGAATTGCATTTAAATAATTGTTGTGTTTTAATATGTATGCCTTAGGGTTATTTGCATGTTGATCACAATCATTTTTTTTTAATTAAACAAAACTAAAATAAGTCTTGGGATCTATTGGTTAAAATATTGTTACTTGTGGGCACTTATATATCATTGATCATAGTAGTTAGAATATTATTGTTCTGCATTATAGAGATAGATTCACTTTATGTTTGGTAGATGATTGATCATGGTTGGATTAATGTTACATTCTTTAAGACTCATAATTTAGTGCATCATATTATATGTTGCATTTGTGGTATTGTAATTGAAATATTGAGGAAGGATCTTAGTTTATGATGTGCATTTGTGAGTGAATGTGATTTGAGACCATAGTGTTTAGTGTGTCAAGTGTTTGTGTCATTTGGGAAAGTTGATTCCAGAGGCCAAGAGGGGTAGTTGTGTGTATGACTCTTGTGATTATGTAATCTTGTTAATAGTTGAATATGTACTGGTTATATGTTGACTCCCCTGTGTTTATGGATTCATGTGGTTATTATGAGTGTGCAAGATGGATAATGCCTTTCTCAATGTACCTATTCATGTGGTTATGATAACTATGCAAGATGGGTAATGCCTTGCTCTGTGTAATGTGAAATGATGTATTTTTTTTTGTTGTAAATGTATCATGATGAGAAATGTGATAGTTCATGCTTGGGTTTTGTTTTGGGCTTTGAGAATCTAGCTACAGTGAAGGGGAAGTGGCTTTCAATGTGGGGCTGATGCCCAAAGTGGCTTGTTAGGGTAACCTATTGGAAGTTGTTAATCTAATGATAACTTAATAATAAATTTAGAGGGTTGGGTAGTTTTCACACCAATCAAGATAATTGGATGCCTCACTCATGCATGTAGTGCTCATCCAGGCTAAGGATGAGATGAGAAGTCCGCGGTTGGCAATATTAACTTCCTTGTCCTCACGAAAGGAATGTTAGTTTTGCATGTGTCACCCTATGGGGCCGGCGCCTAGCGAGAGACTGTCAAGGTAACCCATGGATGGGGGCCGACGTCTAGCTAGAGACTATCAGGGTAACCCATGCTAGGACCATGCGATGACACTCATCCCTACTATAGTCTAGCATTCTCTAGTTGTGTTCTCCCCTTTTGTTTTATGAATGCCTCTGGAAGTGATATTTGAGTTACTTGTGATGTCCTTATTGACTGGTGTTGTTTTGGAGTCATGTGTAGTCCTTGCACCTATTAGTCTATTATCTTTTTGACTGGTGGAGGAAGTGGTGACTCTGTTGTGAGTGTCATGTGTACTTGTATGTTGGAGTCATGTTAGCCTTTTGTGTTGTGTTCATGTCTTCTTAACTGTTTCATCGGGTGGTTGTGCTTTTATCTCCACTGGTTCCCCTGGCTATTGTTCATGTGCGAGAAGGATGTACCATTTGTGGCAGATTTTAGATCTTGATCTAGCTTGAGGAGACTGAAACTTATGTTCATGTTCTAATTTTGTATATCAGTAGAACCATGTACTGTTATCTTAATGTATGTACTCCAATGTAACCAGGAAAGTGATATTGTAAGAAATGTAATGGTGTACCCTTAGGTAAAGGGAATTGTATATGTACTTGTAATCCTTTATACGGGACCTTAATGATTACTTGTCTGATGTTATAATATGGAAATGTATGTGTTTATTCATTGGATGCAATTAGATTTAGAATGAACTATGGTTGTTAGTTAATTCATAATGTTGGTTAGATCTTGTTTTAGTTAATTAGTAATGCAGTCATGGAACTCTAGAGGATAAAGCTTAATTAGATGTCTGGATAAATATGATTTACATTTCTTCGTTATTTCGTTCTTAAAAAAAATGTCCTTTTTGTAAGCTTAGTTGTGTTATCCTCTAGGTTCCTTGGCAGAGTGTTACATTTTTCATGTGAGCACCTCCATTAAGGCTAGGTGTTTCTCTTCGCTATGTGTTTTAATCCTTTGCTATGTTTGCATGCATCATTGTCTTGTAGTGTATATAGGTAATGGGCATAATTAGTTTTAGTTGTTGGTATGCTAGTCGAGGTGTAATATCCCAAAATGGGATATTTTGGACAATTTTGGATTTATGGGCTTTCCAAACTTCCAAACTTTGGATTTCTACTAAAACCCTAATTTTTTGAATTTTTTATTTTCAAATCAGACTTAAACATGTTGCAAGTATGTGCCTAACCGGTGTTGTCATTGATGTCAACATATCTATGTTGTCATTGATGTCAACTATGCCCTTGTCTTATTACTTACTTGTAATGTGTTAGATGCTTTGTACTTACCTATGTAATTGATTATGATGATGAGGATATTGAGAAAATTAGCTCATCCAGTAGAAACAGTGAGTTGCAGTGGAAACAATGTATTACAGATAGAAGAATAGTCCAGAAGAATGCTCTGCATTTCCTGTAGAATGAATATCTTCATTTGCGGATTGGAAGTTATTTAGAAGTCTGTCTGAATATGTTATATTCCAAGTTTGAGCCTCTGGTATGAAGATTTGAGTGAGTTATGTTCACCAGAGTGAAAACTACTTTCTCCTGTGTGTTTGGTGGTGATAGGGAGAAAGTGTTATGCTCCGCATTCCTCCACATTAAAGTATTTCTATCTATGGTTCTAGAGTTAAGTCTAAGATGATGTTAAGTGCCTTTAACTTTAATGGTTCATGATTTGGTGGTCCGCAAGCGATCTTTTCCTTGTGACAGTAGTTGGTTGTGCTGTTTATGTGCTCTGGTTTGAAGAATCTTCTTGACAGAGCGGTTAGAAGTTGTGCGGTTGTTTCTTGATGATTTCAATGTGCTTGTGAATGTATTTTGATCATGTTCCTACCCTTGGATTGGTCTGTGGAGAGAAATTTGGATCGTGGATGAAGAATGTTCTTAGAAGACTAAGTGTTCTCACCAGTCTTGGCCAACCTGGTTGATTTCATTATTTGCGGAGTGATTTGAAGATTGTAGAAGCATGTCATGGCGTGAATGACTGCGTTTGAGTCCCAGCTAAGGTGTGGCATGATCAACATACATCTTTACATCCTTCCCTTAGCAAATTTATGTATTAGGTCTTGACCTATTTCTATGTATGTTTTGTAATGTCGACCTTGGAGATTGTTCCAACGGTTGATGAATGTATTGCCAACCTTGATGTACATTCCAAGGTCGATGACTTTTATAAAGACTTGTAATGTAATTGCGAAAATTGTGTGAGTGTGCGAAAATGAAGAGATAAGTGCGAAGGTGTAAAAGAGTAGAGCATATAAACTATATTGCGCTTCAATGGAATTGAAACCAAGCATGGAGTAGATCCTACCAAATCAGTTCACCGTCTTTTGGCAATGAGCCATCCCTTGGCAGTGAGCCACCCTTTAGCAGTGAGCCATTCTTTGCAGTGAGCAATTTGGGCAGTGAGCCTTTGTTTTTCAGTATTGTTATAACTCAAATATTTATGTGGGCTAACACCCACCGTGGTTTTTCCCTTTTAGGGTTTTCCACGCAAAAATCTAGTGTCTACTATGTTGAATGTGTGATTGTGATTAAATCTATGGTTTCATGCTTTCCTGGTTAAATCTGATTATCAGTAATTAAGTAGTTGATGGTTTGATATTCATATGAAGTTAAGTTTTTGTGACAACTGATTCACCCCCCCTCTCAGTTGTCCTGTGTATTTCAACAAAACAAACATTCACAACAGCCAATAAAGCATGCCAAATCATTGTAAAAACATCACCAACATGATATACAACCATATACTTGCATTCCACAATGAAATATGCAATAAAATCACTTCAAGTTGTAACCACAATGGATTGAAAGATAAATCAAAAGTCTGCTGCTACAAATCAGAATTCACAAAGTTTTCAAATACATCAAATGTCTTGGGCAAACAAACCAAACATGCCCAGCTACAAGTCTACTATAAACCCTAGGGTTTATACATACCAAAATATGTGCAAAATGACCTCCAATTGATAGTAAAAGACCTCCAAGGTGTGGCGTTCCAATTAAGGCTTAAAACCCTAAACCCTAGAATCTTCAAACACCCATGAAAGTCACTCCAATGAAGTACACAGGTCTTGTAAACTCTAAAATTATCACTTACTAAAAATAACCTTTGAAAAGCAACTCAATCCAAAAATAGAAAATGAATCAATTCATTAATGGAATATCCATAAATGTTTAACATTTAGTGAGTTAACATAATAAGCAAAGATCATTTACAAGTACAAGAAGGAAGCCATATTACATCTTTTATAATTGTTCCCAATACATTGGTGATACACAATGAAAAGTAAAATTTACAAAATAACTAATAATCACCCTCAGATTTTTCAATTACCCACACCATTCATAGAATGCTTGTCTTTGTAATAGTAACTGCTCAAATCTTTTGGCATGAATCTGCACAACTAGATATAAACATTTGTCCCACAAAATCTATGAACAACATATTAGATATCAATGCACAAAATGATGAACCTACAGGCTCTAAGGGGCCAACCTAATGTCTCAGGGGCTCATGATGGCCTTGCCTATGTACGCGCAACACAAAGAATTTGTAGTTCGGGGTAACTAGTCTTGCAACCATAAGGTTGACTTAGATACTTTAACTAACAAGGGATCTAGTTCATCACATAATATTTTCTAGAATCAATAAATCAATTAATATACACATCTATATTGTTCTTAAGATTAAATACACCACATGCTAACTAAATCATTCAAGTTCTAAAAAGTGCATGCAACAATTAAATTTATAAATATTCCCTACAGGGTAAAACAGGGAAGTTATAACAATAAAAATATTCCAACCATTCTTGGATAAAAGCATAAATTTCCACAGACAATTACTTAGATTTACTATTTCACTCTAACCAAAATAAGGTTCAAAGCTAACACAACACGTCAAACATCATACATGATGCCATTAGTAATGATAGTAAATTTATCAGTTTGGAAGCGAAGTCATAATAGTCCAAAGATAGTCTTCGATTATCCACAAAATTCAAAGGTCTCTAAGTAAGACACCTTTTATGATAGACTAAGGTTTATCTCATAAAACTAAATAATAAATAAATTGAACATATTTCCAATTAATTTAATCTTAAATAGTCTATAACTACTCCAAGAACATTTCTTATACATATCTTGTCATACTTAAGAAGTAAAACTATATAATGATAATTACTAAATGGATTTTATCAATAAATTACATTCCTTTTTGCATTTTCATGACTAAAACAAATATTGAATTTTTATAGCTAATTCTAAGATTATTCTTTCTATATTAGAAGATACAATTTTAAAAGGTTTAATTCCTAAAAGATAGAGTAATTCTAAATAATATTAATAATGGTTCAAATTCTCATAATAACACTTTACAATAAAAACAAAAGTGAATAAATTCTTGCTAAATTTAACTCAAGAAACAAATGGAATCTCCTAAAACATAGATTAAGGAATTTAATTAAGAAAGTAAGTATAAAGTTTATTCTCCATTATTGGAGACTGTCTTTATTCAAATTGTTAATCCTTGCAAAGTATTTTTCTACACAGGAATAAATCTTAGGTTTCTGTGGATGAATTTAAAGCATCTCGAGGTAATAGTTGCAGCTAGGTTTGAATGCAACCAACATGAGAATGAAGGAGGCCATACGATCCTTAAGGAACAACCAATACTTCCTTTCTTTTTGTTACCCAATTTTCTTGCATTTATTTCAGATAAATGAAGGTTGGGTAAATTCATGGCATGCAAGAAGAAATTTTCTCATCAGCTACACTATTGTCTGCTCGACCTTTTACAAGAAAGGGTTTATATATTTAAATCTAGAGTAAATCTAAAATTTATACTAGCTTTCAACAAGAACCCACTCTGAAAAGATTTAAAGGATATCTGAGGAGAAATGTAGAGCTGGGTGTTGATTTCACAGTGGAGGTAGACAGTCACTAATTAATACATATCTCCAAATTGGTGAATTGAGTAAGGGTAATTTTTGGATATGATTTACATAATTAAGTTGTGCACCGTATATAAAAATTTCAAAAAAACCCAGTTCGTAAATATAGAGTTATGGTTGTCGCAATAGACTGTTTTAACACAGACGAAATGGGTAGAGATAGACGGTCACTAAAAATTACATATCTCAAAAATAACAAACTGGGTAGGGTTGTTTTCAGATATAATTTACATAACTAGGTTTTGCACCTTATATAACAATTTTAGAAAAACCCAGTTCGTAAAACTAAAGTTATGGTTAACGCAATAGACTACTTTAAGAATATGTAGAAGAGAATTGATAAAATAATATAAAGCTTGCATATGACATAAATTTATTTCACTAAATCTGTTACAAACAATAAATCAATTTTATAATTTAGTGCATACCTGGAATATTACTACTATGCAATCTTTGCAAAAATTCCCAACTCGCATCTATTTTTCCCAAATCTTTTCTTTTGAAAGCTATGGTTTATGGTGCCAAAAGAAAAATGAAAACTTCTTGCAAAGAGAGAGATGATGAAGAAAACATAAAACATATTCACCCTTTAAATGCACACTCATCCCCAAATAAAATGAAAAAGACAATAAATTTATCAATAACTCCCATAAACCCATTTCTTTCCTTTTTTTTTTTCTAAAATTAGCCCCACTATTAAGAAACTGAAACAAAATATTAATTTGCAAGATTTCCTAGTTGGACAAGTAAATGCCACTTCTTTCATGTGGCCATAAATAGAAATCATTTAAATAATGGCAAGCATAAAATAATCTTTTGAAAGATATCTAAAATAATTAATTGAGGATATTGCAATAAATATATTTATTGCAACCAAATATTTGACTAAATCTATTATACAAAAGATAATAATTAAAAATCTATTTGCGACTAAATTTACTTTTTGAAAATATTCATTTTAAAATGTGATAAAATAAATGCAATGCAATTTAATCTAAGTGGCGTGTGTGTGGATTCACTTTAGCGCAATTCGCTTTTAGTCAACTAGACACCTTCTCCTCGATGATACTCTCTCTCCATTGAGAGAGTATTCTTGTCACGCACATAAGTCAAAATTAGTCAATGATAATTAAAATAATAATATTTAAATCTAAATTTAATTATTGAAATTAGGGTTTGTGACATCCTTTCCCCCTTAAAAGAATCATTGTCCTGGTGATCAAATCAACTTAACTTATGATAAATTTTTCATACCTCTTTAATTTTATTTTACCTCGATGTCAAAATAGGCCCGCCTAACAAATGTATCATTTGCTCCAAGCACCTGTTTTTTCATAACTACAAAAATTCCTCTTTCTAACATTCATTCACTTGCACACATCGTTAGCATGTCATTGTTCATCAAATCAACTTATTTATATACTTTATGACGAATAAAAGTATGCAAGCTAAATCATTTCCTTCATAAAATCTTATTCATATCCCAAACATTTTCATAAAATAAAAAAATTATGTTCATTTTGTCAACATGCCTACTCGCATGAGACAACAGAACATTTACCCTTATGATGAAAACCAAGCATCCCATACTACTTGTTATCATCATTGGCAAATCATTATGTCTCAACAACAAAATTATCACAGTTTACAACAAGGTCTTCAACTTGAAACATAAAAGATAAGATCACAGGTTTTCAACATATAAAAAGATCGTTACATGATTAGAAAGATCAAAGATAAGAAGTTCATCATGATTTCAATAATGATACAACCATTTACTAAATTTATCAAGAAAAATAAATCTTGATCTATATTGAGAAAAATAAATTTTCTATCGATAGAGAGATTTAAAATGTACAATTTCTACAATTGATCAAATGTAGTCATAATTTATAGAGAAAGAAGTACAAATACATGCTATATCTATTTTCTGAATTATATAAAGAGATTCAAATGTACAATCTATGTTCAAAAGCATGGTTAAGGTACTTTTTCCACCCAACCATGAACACAACACTTCCTCGGGATTCTTCCTAACTTAAAGAATACCTAGTCCTACATGAGGCGCCTAGAAACCTATAACAAAAGGTAGGAGGGAAACTCTCGATGCAAGCCTGATGCCTTATATGCATTCTATACTAGAATGAACATATTTCTTGCATATAGGATGTTGCAGAGAAATAACATAAAATCTAGGCTTTTTAAATCCATCTATTTCAATGGTACATCTCGCTTTGGCCAAAGCATTACATAACAAAAGTGGCAATTTAGAAAAAATAAATTATCATCTCTAGGAGCCCACATTCGACATCCTGTCCCGGAAGTAATTACACAGAATAAATATACCATTTCACATAATTCCAAGAATAGTTGTTTCAGATTTAAAGCATTCACTAATATTGTGTACTTTCAGAAAGATAAAGTTTACTCAAAATTTACATTATCCTGGTTTGCATGTTTTGTCTAAGTTTATAGATTCAAAGATATGTAATAATCTATAAAAGAAATATAAGTTGCTTCTAGTTTGTGATTTAAAATATTTGTTTCATCCATAAGTCAATCTACTAGTTTTGCTCAATGTTGGTTTATTTTCGTTTTCATTTTTCTGATGTATTTTGCAGAAAAAGAATTGGTTTGTTATGATAGAAATACATATTTTTCTCTTTCTTTAATGGGTTTATATATTTAAATCTGGAGTAAATCTGAAATTTATACTAGCTTTCAACAAGAACCCACTCTGAAAACATTTAAAGGATATCTGAGGAGAAATGTAGAGCTGGGTGTTGATTTCATAGTGGAGGTAGACATCCACTAAATAATAGATATCTCCAAATTAGTGAACTGAGTAAGGCTAATTTTTGGATATGATTTACATAATTAAGTGGCACACCTTATATAAAAATTTCAAAAAAACCCAGTTCGTAAATATAGAGTTATGACTATCGCAATAGACTATTTTAACAAAGACGAAATGGGTAGAGATAAACGGTCACTAAAAATTATATATCGCAAAAATGACAAACTGGGTAGGGTTGATTTTCAAATATGATTTACATAACTAGTTTTGCACGTTGTATAATAATTTTAGAAAAACCTAGTTCTTAAAACTAAAGTTATGGCTCACGCAATAGACTTCTTTAAGAATATGTAGAAGAGAATTGACAGAATAATATAAAGCTTGCATATGACATAAATTTATTTCACTAAATCTGATACAAACAATAAATCAATTTCATGATTCAATTCGCAAAAATTCCTAGCTCGCATCCATTTTCCCCAAATCTTTTCTTTTGAAAGCTATGGTTTATGGTGCCAAAAGAAAAATGAAAACTTCTTGCAGAGAGAGAGAGATGATGAATAAAACATAAAACATACTCACCCTTTAAATGCACACTCATCCCCAAATAAAGTGAAAAAGACAATAAATTTTTTTAATAACTCCCATAAACCCACTTCTTTCTTTTTTTTTTCTAAAATTAGCCCCACTATTAAGAAACTGAAACAAAATATTAATTTGCAAGATTTCCTAGTTGGACAAGTAAATGCCACTTCTTTCATGTGGCCATATTTATAAAAAATCATTTAAATAATGGCAAGCATAAAATAATCTTTTGAAAGATATCTAAAATAATTAATTGAGGATATTGCAATAAATATATTTATTGCAACTAAATATTTGACTAAATCTATTATGCAAAAGAAAATAATTAAAAATCTATTTGCGACTAAAATTTACTTTTTGAAAATATTCATTTTAAAATTTGATAAAATAAATGCAATGCAATTTAATCTAAGTGGTGTGTGTATGGATTCACTTTAGCGCAATTTGCCTTTAGTCGGCTAGACACCTTCTCCTCGATGATACTCTCTCTCTCTCTCTCTCTCCGTTGAGAGAGTATTCATGTCATGCACATAACTCAAAATTAATCGATGATCATTAAAATAATAATATTTAAATCTAAATTTAATTATTGAAATTAGGGTTTGTGACATGTTTGCTGCTGCTCTGAAAGATGTCACCAATAATGCCAAAAGATGTCAATAAACCACCAAAACATTATCCCAAACATTTTCATAAAATAAAACAATTATGTTCATTTTGTCAACATGCCTACTCGCATGAGACAACATAATATTTGCCCTTATGATGAAAACCAAGCATCCCATACTACTTGTTATCATCATTGGCAAATCATTACGTCTCAACAACAAAATTATCACAGTTTACAACAAGGTCTTCAACTTGAAACATAAAAGATAAGATAACAGGTTTTCAACATATAAAAAGATCGTTACATGATTAGAAAGATCAAAAATAAGAAGTTCATCATGATTTCAATAATGATACAACCATTTACTAAATTTATCAAGAAAAATAAATCATGATCTATATTGAGAAAAATAAATTTTCTATCGATAGAGATATTCAAAATGTACAATTTCTACAATTGATCAAATGTAGTCATAATTTATAGAGAAAGAAGTACAAATACATGCTATATCTATTTTCTGAATTATATAAAGAGATTCAAATGTACAATCTATTTTCAAAAGCATGGTTAAGGTACTTTTTCCACCCAACCATGAACACAACACTTCCTCGGGATTCTTCCTAACTTAAAGAATACCTAGTCCTACATGAGGCACCTAGAAACCTATAACAAAAGGTAGGAGGGAAACTCTCGATGCAAGCCTGATGCCTTATATGCATTCTATACTAGAATGAACATATTTATCACATACAAGATGTTGCAGAGAAATAACATAAAATCTAGGCTTTTTAAATCCATCTATTTCAATGGTACATCTCGCTTTGGCCAAAGCATTACATAACAAAAGTGGTATTTTAGAAAAAATAAATTACCATCTCTGGGAGCCCACATTCGACATCCTGTCCCGGAAGTAATTACACAGAATAAATATACCATTTCACATAATTCCAAGAATAGTTATTTCAGATTTAAAGCATTCACTAATATTGTGTACTTTTTAGAAAGATAAAGTTTACTCAAAATTTACATTATCCTGGTTTGCATGTTTTGTCTAAGTTTATAGATTCAAAGATATGTAATAATCTATAAAAGAAATATAAGTTGCTTCTAGTTTGTGATTTAAAATATTTGTTTCATCCATAAGTCAATCTACTAGTTTTGCTCAATGTTGGTTTATTTTCGTTTTCATTTTTTCCGATGTATTTTGCAGAAAAAGAATTGGTTTGTTATGATAGAAATACATATTTTTCTCTTTCTTTAATGGGTTTGTATATTTAAATCTGGAGTAAATCTGAAATTTATACTAGCTTTCAACAAGAACCCACTATGAACAGATTTAAAGGATATATGAGGAGAAATGTAAAGCTAGGTGTTGATTTCATGGTGGAGGTAGACATCCACTAATTAATACATATCTCCAAATTAGTGAACTGAGTAAGGCTAATTTTTGGATATGATTTACATAATTAAGTGGCGCACCTTATATAATTTTTTTAGAAAAACCCAGTTCATAAATATAGAGTTATGACTGTCGCAATAGACTATTTTAACAGAGACGAAATAGGTAGAGATAAACAGTCACTAAAAATTATATATCTCAAAAATGACAAACTGAGTAGGGCTGATTTTTAGATATGATTTACATAACTACGTTTTGCACCTTGTATAAATTTTTTAGAAAAACCCAGTTCTTAAAACTAAAGTTATGGCTCACACAATAGACTTCTTTAAAAATATGTAGAAGAGAATTGACAAAATAATATAAAGCTTGCATATGACATAAATTTATTTCACTAAATCTGATACAACAATAAATCAATTTCATAATTCAGTTCGCAAAAATTCCTAGCTCGCATCCATTTTCCCCAAATCTTTTCTTTTGATTGCTATGGTTTATGGTGCCAAAAGAAAAATGAAAACTTCTTGCACAGAGAGAGATGATGAATAAAACATAAAACATATTCACCCTTTAAATGCACACTCATCCCCAAATAAAATGAAAAAGACAATAAATTTTTCAATAACTCCCATAAACCCACTTTTTTTTTTCTTCTAAAATTAGCCCCACTATTAAGAAACTGAAACAAAATATTAATTTGCAAGATTTCCTAGTTGGACAAGTAAATGCCACTTCTTTCATGTGGCCATGTTTATAAAAAATCATTTAAATAATGGCAAGCATAAAATAATCTTTTGAAAGATATCTAAAATAATTAATTGAGGATATTGCAATAAATATATTTATTGCAACTAAATATTTGACTAAATCTATTATGCAAAAGATAATAATTAAAAATCTATTTGCAACTAAAATTTACTTTTTGAAAATATTCATTTTAAAATGTGATAAAATAAATGCAATGCAATTTAATCTAAGTGGTGTGTGTGTGGATTCACTTTAGTGCAATTCGCCTTTAGTCGGCTAGACACTTTCTCCTCAGTGATACTCTCTCTCTCTCTGTCGAGAGAGTATTCATGTCACGCACATAACTCAAAATTAGTCGACGATCATTAAAATAATAATATTTAAATCTAAATTTAATTATTGAAATTAGGGTTTGTGACATGTCTGCGGTTGCTCTGAAAGATGTCACCAATAATGCCAAAAGATGTCAATAAACCACCAAAACACTTCTCCAATGATGGTGCACCACAAGTAGGGTAAAAACCCTAAGTAAAGATGATACACATGCCATTGTATTCTCCACAAATGAGGGTGAATCAGATTTGCAATGTTGTTGTCCCAAAATTTTGCTCTTCTCTCACCCTAATCGGCAATACAACCTCCCAAACTCACCTTCAACAACCTTGAAGATGTTCCCTCCAAAGTGGCGCTCAAACCTAGGTTGGAAACCCTAGTCATGTAGCATCAACTTGCCAAAGAAGTCTTCTTCAAGTCTGCCCTGAATATCTGATTTAGAATTCTGCTCCAATCTGTCAATAGGATCTTCAATTGCTGCTCTGAATTTCTGCTCTAAGTGTAGATGAATTTCTACTCTCAAACAAATTATTTTTCTGCCCTAAATGATGATGAAAATGCTGCTCCAAATTATAAAAAATCTGCTCCAAAAAGTGATTAGATTTCTGCTCCAAAAACTGATTAGAATTCTCCTCCTAAACTTCGTAATCCTCCCATGAAGTGCAAGTAGACCTCCGTTATGAAGTCTTCCCAAGATGAGATTAGGTTTTCATCCAACTCGCCCTTTATTCTCAAGGGTTTCTATCCTTGGAATAGGCTGATCTAAAGTGCTGATCAGAAAGAATAAATGACAAGCTTGAATGATGATTGAAATGATCCAAAACAACTTGCTTTTATACATGTTTTCTTTGCCCTTTTCAATCTGGCTGACCTAGGCAATATTCTATTAATTTCTTTATTATTTTTACCTCTCAAAGAGGCTGACCTGCCTTAGATAAGTTGGGTGCTCACATTAATGGTTTGTTTAAATTTATTTTCTTTCTTCCTAGGCCGACCCTAGGCTTCTCCACCAAATTGTTCTCCTCAAGGGCGCCCACAAGAGATCCAAATTAGTTTGTAAATGGCAACTTAATCTTTTCCAAGGTGAACACCAAAACATGGGATATGTTATCAAATCCACCTTATATCAAAAATCCCTCCAACAAGACAAATTTCCACACTCATACCTTCTCAAGGTGGTTCACTCCACTAGAAGAAAAAATATTTTACATGAAGTAAATACATCACAAATATCAGTAAAATATATCAAGTCATCTCCAACACTCAACTTGTCTTCCAAAATTCTTGAAGTGTGGAAAATTACCACTTAGGTTTTCTCCCATGATCACTCTGAAAAAGAGGACATTACAACAAGTTTGAAGGGGATGAAATCCTATAGTAATACTTGTTTTTCCAAGCTACTAGTAATAGTGAAGAGGCGTGAGAGAAATCATGTGTCAAAGGCAAAGGGTGAATGGAGGAGGGGGAGCTTGTATGTCCCCATCCTGTTGAGTTAAAGGGGAAAGTCCTTTAACTCATACAACTCTTCAATCCACCAAATCTTTATGGTTTCCTCTGTGGTTGGGGTCGGGGCAAGCTAGCATAAAATGCCTTGTTAAAGAAAATCACTTCCTTGCCAAGTTGTCCAACAAGGATCTCCATCAATATGACACGTGCCAAAATTACTTGCAAGTAGAGTTTTTTAATGCCAAACAAGTTCACATTATACAAGTTTAAGAGGTTTGCACATGTGTTTCTTTAGGTGTGTATTATGCCAGAGGTGATATTAAAATGCATGAATAGAGCCATAATGTGGCAGTTGATGAAGCTCTATAGAGATACATAGTTGCAAATAAGGCTTCTCATCTATGATTGTTGAAATAGTCTTTAGACCACTAGTTTGTTTCCTGTAAAGTCTAAAGAATTTACTATAATTCTTTCAAGTTTGAGGATGAAGGAATGTGCACTAGTAGGTAAATTTTCTTTCTTTCTTGTAACTCCTAAATTAATGGGTAATATGGTATAACTTAAAATAAACTTCCAAAATATCTAAAAGATTTGAAATTTCAAATCTTTTTTTGCCTAATAGTAAACATTTTGAACTCAATGAAGTAATTGTCTAGCTACATTGGGGGTTTATTTCACTAGAATGCAGAAGCTTCTAGCAATCTATTGAACTTAGTATTACATAATCACTAATTTTGATCTCATAAAAACAACATAGCTACTAATAAGTTTCCTTCCAAATACACCCTTACTTTGTTGATATTTTAATATCTTGAAAACCACTGTTACTGCATCTATTAAGTCACAATTCCCTAAAAAGTTACATTTCACCAATAATGTTTTTTCCACAAAAGCTACCATCTCAAATCTCATGATCTGCGTATTCCTAATAATGGAGTAATGACACAGGCACACACATTTTATGGCCTTCAAAGAAATATGTTTAGATCATGATGCGTGTTTGAGTTTAATATTATGGGGTCATGTCCTCAAGTCAGGGTTCTTTAGAACAAAGAATTTAATAATCAAGTGTTTTTCTTTCTGTGTAATAACAAAGAAAGAATGTTTAAGGAAAAACAATTCAAGGTGGTCATAAAGTTTACAACACTAGTATATTTGCACCATTTAGGGTAGTTTCTATCCAATAGACAAGAAATTGCTCCTTAGGAAGCTTTGTAGGTGCTTGATATCATATTAAGGGAATTGTGAACTCACAAGCAAGTGTATCTTTTGGTTTTTAAAGACATTCATTTGACATTTTTCTTATAATGCAACCATTCATTCATTTTAGAAAATATATATTATACACAAATATAAATACATTTGCTGTGTGCTATATGTATATAGTATACATATATGCAGTGGGGGTGTACATGTACGTGTTTTCATATGATTGCATGCCCATGTGTATTTATTGATGAATATATATAATAGCCTAAAGGTCCATGTGTGGATGTAGATTTTTAGGTATTGTCTTGTTGGAAGGTTAATTTACTCCCTTAATTTGGGGAGAAGGTAACCACTATGTGAGGGTTTGGAAACTGTGTTGGTTTTATCAAAGTACCAGGACAACTTAGACAAGATTGTCCCTTAATATAGGTACTACTTTTCTACATCCAACTTGAACAGAGTTAAGTTGCATGAATTAACCATAACTTTGTTTTCTAAATTACATTTAAGTTGCTTTACTACACTTGTACCAATCTAGAAATTTTTGTTAATGTTTTTTATGACAAATTTCATATGTATTTTCTCTCATTTTGTAGATATGTCTTTAATTTTATTGGAAATTTTTTAAGGACATGGTAACAAGGCCCTTCACAAAATATGGTTATTTTTCTCATGAAGAAGAATATGGAGTTGATGATTTGTAGTAGTGGTGGTATGCAAACTATGAGTGTCCTTCCGTTTGTGATGTTTGATGGGCACATTATTTATTTATATGATTCCCTTGTTCCTGATACTACTTCTAGATTGACCCTACATTTTTGTGTTGTTCTTGCTATTACATTTACCATGGGAGCATATAGAGTGGGGGTTGAACCCTCTTCATGTGCAGACATTTAACATAATCAAGAGCTCTAGGCCATCCTGTGCAAGAGGGGTGTCGTTCCTTTCTCTGAATCTTTGGAGGCTTCAAACTTGCCCTTTCTATCCAATTTGGGAGGCTTCTGGATCAACATGGTGGCGGTTCACAAAATATGATTATTTTTCTCATGAAGAAGAATGTGGAGTTGATGATCTGTAGCAGTGGCAGTACATAGACTGAGTGTCCTTCTATTTGTGATATTTGATGGGCACATTATTTACTTGTATGATTTCCTCAATCCCTCATACTACTTCTAGATCAACCTTGCATTTTGATGTTGTTCTTGTTGTTACGTTTACCATGGGAGGAGATGGAATGAGGGTTGAACCCTCATCATGTGTGGAGATCAAACATAATCGAGAGCTTTCGGCCATCTTCTACAAGGGAGGTGTCAGGCCTTTCTTCAAATCTTTGGGAGGCTTTGACCCTATCCTTTCTATCCAATTTGCACATATCTAGAATGAGGGCAAGGTGAAAATTGATAGTATCAACTTTGAAGTCATTGAAGGGTTGATTGGTGATGTTATGTGCATGGGTATCGATGGGTTGAAAGTGAAAAGAATGAAAAAAGCAAGGTGAAGGATTTCATCAAATCCTTCCTCACTGAGGAAGAATAGATCAACAAACATCAAAATGGGCTCAAGAGAGAGGATCTCCCCCACCCCTAGAATGAGGTGAGTCTCTACTTAATTAAGTATATTACCCTTGAAGGGAATTTTCAATGCATTTACACTTTATCACTTTCCTTTGTTATGCCATCTTTGCCATAATATATGCATTAGCTTTTCGTATTACCTATTATCCTCCGTTGAAACTTCTATGAACGAGGTTAGGTGCAATAAGGCAAGTGTGCCTCTGCATTAGGGCCTCATCTATTGCCTCTACCACTACTACCTGAATAATTCCTTAGACCTCGGTGTTATCCATCTGTCGATTGAGAATTGCCCTAACCCTACAAGGAAGGGTAGAGACAAGACTTGCTCTAAGAATACCTCCAAATTTGCACCTAGGATTTCACCTTCCTCCAAGAACCCTAAGTCTCAGCTTGGGAAAGACAAGCAAAAGCAACCCCCTAGTGTCATTATGAAGACACCTAAGGTTGCCAAAAGTACCCATATTGAAGCTATGACTGAAAGTCATGTGCATGACCTTAACGTAAGGCCTAGCCCCTCTACTCACCTCAAGGGAAGGGTGGTAACGATAGAAAAAGTTAACAAAAAATAAATTTGGTTGTAGGCAGTCCCATAGGATATGATAGTAAAAAGAGAATCGGGGAGAATACTGTTGGGGAGCCTAGAAAATCTTCCCACCTTGCTGCCTATCATCCCATAGTTGAAACTAATCCCTCTAAGGATGAGGTCAACATTGCGGATTCAAGAGATGGGGAGGATGATTTGTATGTGCCCTCAAAACTTGAGAAGGTGGCTTCAGACTTTGGAGATAGTATGAGTACTAGTAGACACACTCCTATTCAAAGAGGGACATAAACCAAAAATGACTTCCATGCTATTGTTGAAGAGAGGGAAGAGACTATACTAATAAAAGGCAAGTCTTTTGTGAATCACTCCCACCCAAAGTAGAAGAAGGTGGAGAAAAAGGCCCTTGAGAAGTGTGAGGAGAACCCAACCAATGCTACTAATAGCGATAATAGGAAGAACAAGTTCAAGAAGATTACTAACAAACATTATGCCTTCACCACTTGCTACTTCAACTACAAATGATAAATGTTTTATAAAACAAAATGGTCTCATTGAAAAGGAAAGTTAGAGAGCTAGAGGGATTAGTTACCAATATGTTGAATATGAGTAAATAGTGCTTGGAATGTACTACTTCAAGCATGAAAATTCTTGAGGAGTTGAATAGGACTAAAGAAAAGAAGAAGAAGACTCCTACCGTAAATGTGTCTAGTGACAATGTTGATTCCCTCATGGAAACTCTTGTAAGGGTAGGGTCCTTTTTTAACCCTTTTATCTAATAAAAATAAGGCCTTTGTTTATGTTGATAGGTTATTATTATATTAACTTTATTTGTAACCAAGGCCTAAATTTAATGGTCAACCTTGTCTCTCAAACAACTTTTTAGCGATGGTTATCTATTCAAAGTTACCCTTCAAATATTAAGGTATTCTAAATTTGATGGATATGTATATGTATATGTACACACTTATATATATTCTAGATTTGATGGATATGTATATGTATATGTACACACTTATATATATATATATATATATATATATATATATATATATATATATATATATATATATATGCACATATTTGTGTATATATACATATGTATATGTATGTGTGTATATATATGTACACACAACACACACACACACACACATATATATATATATATGCACATATTTGTGTATATATACATATGTATATGTATGTGTGTATATATATGTACACACAACACACATATGTATAAGTATGATACACATAATATATATGGATAATGCATACATGTGTATACATACACACATATATAACACATATATAACATATATGTATATATGTGTGTGTATATACACATATCTATATATAAGCGCGAATTGAAATTATTTTGAATATATTTAGTGATAAGTAGATATGTATATACTTTTCAAAGTTATCCTTCAAATACTAAATATATCTACTTATCACTAGGGGAGATAGCCCAATAGTTGAGCACCCTTACTTTACACCTCTCAAAATCATACGTAGCAATTTCGATTCACTCCAAAATTTTTATAGTAGTTTACTTGGCAAGGCCCCTACTTATAACTAAGGTTTCAAGGCCACATCATCAAATATGATGCCACATCAACATGCTTTTTGTTGAGGTGTCAAATAGCTCCCCTAAAAAAAGGGTGGACCAATAGGTGTGCATTAAGTCATGTTTTGTTGATGGACTGATGTGGCATCACATGATTGATTGCTTTTTAAATCTAAAAGACACATTTTCATTCAATTATTAGTACTTATAGTAACACTAACACCCTTAAAGTCACAACTACTAGTAATGAACTTTTAAAAATATTAGTACTGGGTATTATTTTGACGTCTAGCTAAATAAACTACGTGGCCGTGCGGTGTCCACAAAACAGCAGGTGGCCTGGGGCCTGCTTTATTTATGATAAAACACAAGTAAAATAAAACCCGTTAATGCGTGGTGGAGAAATTTAAACAAAGCGCTCCGTGGGGGTCCTCGATGACATAAAAGACTGTTCTTTTTCTTCTTCTTGTTTTTATTGAGAGGCGACATGTTGTAAGTTGGCGAAGAAGAGATGGGTATTGTGAGTATGGTTGCTGGTTTCTTCGGTTTTGGAGTGGGTGTCTCGATTGGTACAGTGTTCGGCTACTTCCTTTTCATCTACTTTCAGTCCAACGATGTCAAGGTGACTACTTGCATCTATTCAATTTCATGCTTTCTCATTGCCTTTTATTCGATCTATTGACTTTCATGTTTTCAACCCTAAATTTGCAAGCACATTGCTGGTAGGGCATAAAAGGGGCAGATTAGAATTTAGGAATCCCCACTGTGGGTTTTCTGCCAATCTCTCACTGCTTCAAAATTGGCATTAAATGAGCTTCCTTTGAGGTGATAAAGAGAGACATTTTTCACATTGCTAAGATATATAATTATAGTAAAATTGCATCTGTGACTGTATATGGTGATCCTTTAGGCTTTGGGAACCTGTTTTAAATGCTTACCGGGACTTAAATATTGTGATCTGTGAGTATTTTACCTTTGTTTACAATGTGCAACTTTAGAGACCCTCACATGAACTATATCGTGCAATCCGTTTGGTCTCTCTACCAATCTCCGCTCCCCTCTTTCCTTAATAAATATAGAAGCTATTCCTTCATTCAAATATTGATCAAGCTTACTAATACTCGGACAAGGATGAACTGAACTGTAATTCTTATGCTTTAGAATGATATGCCAATTATTCTCGGTGTTATAGATTGTTGATTGTTGCACTTAACGTCATAAGCTATAGAAGCTTCATATGATTACTACGTTGAAGCCAGTTTTTACGATTACATTTGGATAATGCAGGTAGCAGTTTTTCTTCTTTTCGTAAGATATTTGGAGATAGCCCTCTTTTATAACAGGGCTAGTAATAGAACTACAGCAATTTAACGTTGAAGAATTTCAATCTGGGGTATCTGTTTGGTATTGACAATTCTTGAGAAAGTCAACCCATAACAAATTAAGAAATGCCTTTCCAGTTATGCAAATTTAGAAGCAACACAAGAATTAATTAAAGCTAAACTATTTCCTTCCTAATTTTTTTGCTATAATCTGATAAAAATTGGAGTTCCTTTTTCTTTTTTGAATTTTATCATTAAAATATCAGTGAGTTGTAAGACATTCCAAGGTAGGGGTTCTTGCTAGCCTTGGAATGTTTCGTAAACAGAAATGTTTGTCGAATGACGGAATTTCTGTTTACAAATGCCAGAACCTTCTGTCAACGTTTCCCTATTTGGGAATTCCATGGGAAATTTTTAGGTCCGATTCAGTTGTATTTCTGATAAATTTCTGGCTGTTTCAACCCCATTGCAGTAAAATTAATGCGTTTTTTGGGGTGAAAGTCTTGCTGCAATTATTACATTAGCATAGATAACAATGTCAAGTATGCAAATGGTTAGAATTTCCATGTTAAGATCAATATTGATGAATTTCTGAATGGGACATCCAATTGAAGATCATACTGGTCATAGAGCAGGTTTTTCCTTTGGGTTTGAAAGAATTACTAAAGATTCCTTGAGCTACGGTCAACAAGACAAGTTTTGTTGATCAAGAAGAAAAATGCTACAGTGGGTGTCCATAGGAAGTTTACCCATCTTAAAACATTACAATGCAGTAGGATGAAAACCGACCATCATACCACACCCTTTCACATTCCTTTTCTATTCTAAAGTTCTAGTTTTCCTATTTTTTAATTTCCTAATTTCTAAATGTGACAGTGTCTCAGAAGAGATACATTCCTCACCGACATTTTATTAATTTCTTCTAACGTCTAAAACTAACTCTTGCTCCACTTTGGATTATATATCCAACATAGACCACTGTTATCCAAAGTCTCATTTTTGTCTCACTCCAATAAGATATGTGAACTTCTTGAGTTTGACTTTGTCTAGTGGTTTAGTGAAGATGTTTGCAATTTGTTCTTTTGTAGGATGATAATTAGGATCATTACCTTCTTTGTTGTCAACATTCTTACTTAGTGATATTTCACAGCCATGTGTTTTGTTATTGGATGGGAATTTGGGTTCTTTGCTATCTTTATGGCACTCTGATTATCTATATGTAATGCCACCTTCAAACAAAAATCACATCTCAGCCAATGATGAATTTGTTTGTTGCTTCTTCCAACAACCAACACCCCATTTTCTCTTTTGAATACCCTATGGAAATGCACTTGATGCTTCTTGCATCCAACATTTTTTCTATGTTCATCTAGCATAAGATCATGGCAAGTTGAACTAATTTTTTTGATATAATTTATCTTTGATTTGTATCTATGTTAAAATTTGAAAGCTGTTTTCCTTTCAACTACTAAAGTAGGAGTTCGGTTTCACAAATAGACAACTATATCCATTGCTTTGGCCCAATGCCTTGTGTCCATATTCCATTGTTTCATCATAGCTCTAGCCATTCCTTCTAGCATTTTGTTCATCCTCATCGCAACTTCATTCTATTGTAGTGTATATGAATTTGTCAATTGCCTTCTTATTCCATGTTCCTAATGAAAATATTGAAACTCATCTTGTTTCAACTTCAAAGCAATGCACCCAAACTTGGTGGGGTTCCCAAAGGGGAGGAGGGGTGAAGGCAAGTGGTTGCAGTTCCAATTGTTGCACAAGAGGTTCTCCCCTTTAGGGAGGAGAGAGAGCTGTGGGACCTGACTGACTTGTAGATATAGGGTTAGGGGAGATTGGGTTGTAGGGGCTCTCCCCATGCGATGAAACTTTTATGTGCATGACATTGGTCACTAGACCCAACAAAAGGATTTGCATCCCATTTGTTTTGTTTTAATTGGGAAACCTCAACAATGGAAACCCCCATGGACAACAATTGTCTTAGACTATGGGGGAATC
Organism: Cunninghamia lanceolata; assembly: GCA_027924645.1. Lineage (NCBI taxonomy): Eukaryota > Viridiplantae > Streptophyta > Pinopsida > Cupressales > Cupressaceae > Cunninghamia > Cunninghamia lanceolata. The sequence continues at coordinate 1,507,684 of BSBN01000163.1, read as the reverse complement.
TTTGGAGAACCTGGACTCCTTGTTGGTGTGATAGCTAGCTACTTGCTACTACTACTGCTCCCATTACTATTTATAGCATTGGTCTATTCCTATTGAAAAAGGGTTAGAAGGAGGATAGGGTTCGAAGAAATAAAGTAAAAAGAAGGCGATGCACAAGGAAAACATGATCAATTGACTCACCTTTCAATGTTTAACCTTACATCCACATTCAAGTGTCGAGCGCAGCCAAAGCTGGTTCAACTTGCTTTCATAGTCTAACTAACAAGTATAAACACATTCCATCAAACAAAATCGGCAAAATCAAGAGCACATATTCATATAAACTAGTTAAAGTTTTAAACTACTTTCATTGGGGACCATGAGCAAGCACATAACACACAAATGCTCAAGTCCAAGGACTCTCTCCAAGACAAAGTGTTGGACAACAAAATGTAGAGACAATTTTACTACATAACGAGCCAAAGATATTCACAAAACGGTGAAGCCCATATTTATAAATGGTAAACTTTGAGATAATGTCACCTGCAATGATCCAAGCCACAGAAGAAGCATAGTACAAAAAGAAGAAAAGAGATGGACAATTGTCAAAGAAAGAGGGGAATTTGCCTAATGATTAGCTATAGACACTAGATGAACAATTGAGATGAGACATGGAGGTCATTAGCGATCCCTCAACTTCAAATGAGTATGGTGCTCAAAAGCCTACTGGAGAATTTGCTAACCATAAGTGGTGTGCTTGTGAGATTTGGAGAAGGGAAACTGTTGGATGAGTTCATGAAGTTCAATTGGTTTCAATGATTGCTATCATTAGGGTAAGATCCTCTCTTGATGCATGTGCTTGACAGGGATGTAATTTGATTGTGTAATAGGTAGTTGACATTTGTAGTTGAAAAGCTTGAGTAGGTGCAGATGTGAGGTAAAGCATTGAAGGCTCATGAGTGATGTGCAGGTGTAAGCAAGTTGAAGGGCACTTGCCAAGAGATTTTGCTCAAATTTTTCTGCTCCTAAAGGTCCCACACCTTTGAAGGTGTGTGCTAGTTGTGGGATTGCACACTTTTGGGTTTGCTAAAGAAGAATCACGTTTGCACCGATCGATGAACTTTCTATTTGACAAGGTCCTTGGGTGCCACTGAAATTCTTGCTTTACTTACAAAATCTGATTCCAAGGAATATTCACTTTGCAGTGAACTCACTTGAAGGTGTAATAGGGATGGATGACCCCTTATATTGAGAACTGCTCCTATGCTTTGAGAAGGGAGAATGCACCAAGGGATTCTCTGTCTTTGTTCAACAAGGAGCACTAAAAATGCAAAACATGTTTGAAATGTACTCTCCATTATTTTATCCCAATGTTAGAATTTTTATTTTTTATTTGTTTTTCAACCTAGTTTTAGAACTCCATGAACCTAGCAAACACTTCTAATTTATGTTTCAGAAAATACACATATGTCATCCTAGAGTGGGTTTTAATGAAAAGAACAAAATATATTCTAGATAAAACTTTAGGGAACATTGTCATGGATTAGAAAATCTTGATGTTTCGAGTCCATCTACAGAACCCATTGTCAAAAGAGAAAGGTTCTTTTTCACAAAGAGTAATATTACAATATAAAGATCTCGTTGAATGCATGACCTTCCCTACTTTTTTTTTCATTAATTGTAGTAGGTTCTTCCAAGAGCTGCCAAGAATAAGCTCATGACTTCCATTTAAATTATTTGTAGAAAAGGCGGTAATGTTGTATTCACTCCCTAGAAGCTCTCGAAAACTCTCCAAGATACATTAGATAGAGCTAAGCGCCCCCAAAGTGTAAAACTATATGGGCATGTCTATTCGGTACCATGTTCATGTGGAAAGGAATATATTGGAGAGGCAAGAAGGTCAGTTAAAATTCAGTTGAAGGAACATGGAGCAAGCAAAAGTTTATGTGAAAGGATTGGAAAGTTTGCATTGACAGAGCATTCCATTTACTACAGGCACCACATATGTGTTGAAGATGCAAAGTTGATTACAAACATGGACTATTGGAAAGAGCACAGAGTTCGAGAAGAGATTGAAATTAAGAAAATTCCCAATAATTTGAATAGAGAAGATGTTCTTATTCTAACTCTTGGAAGCCCCTACTACCATTAATGGAAAAGTAAAACAAGGGAATAGAGAAGGTCACACATTCAAATGAGATCTTTATATTGTAATGCTACGCTTTGTGAAATAAAAATCTCTCTTGATAATGGGTCTTGTAGATGGGCTTAAAATGTTGAGGTTTTTTTCTAATTCATATGACAATGTTTCTAGAAGTTTCATTAACAATTAAACAAAAACTTGTTTTATTTTATGGGAAAGCGCATTCATGTCATATACAATGCTTTGAATCAATTGCAATACGTTTGCTCTCCAATTTGATTTCTTGGAAAACTACTTTTGATTTGTTTTCCCATGATGTGAGCTTCCTAAAATACACTATCCTTGTGAAAATAATTCCTTAGCCATTACCTTCCTTTGCAAATCCATCAAAATTTGGACTAGTGTTCCATGGGGACGCATCTCTTGGATCTAATTGAGGTCTTGAATGTCACAGGGACTTGGAGACTTGGAGGGGATGTCTCCTCCTTGCCCCACCTTTTTAAAGTTTTGGGAATGTAATTGGAGACATCCTCGAAAAAGAGGGACACTCCCTTTTTTGGTCTTTTCGAGGACTTCTTGGCATCCCTTGAACATCTTGACGTCCTCTAGCTGTCCCCAAGACGTAAGGGTGTCCCCCACATCATGCATAAGACGTAAGGGTGTTCCCCACATCAAATGCATATAAAACAATAGAAGAAAAATTATAAAATGAATAAAACCTTAAAGAGGAGCCCACCAAGGTCCTCCAACACCCCAAAAAATCAAAATCCATGCACATTATTGTTTTACATCCACCAAAAGAGAAGAGGAAAATAGGAAAAAAGAAGAAGAGGAAAAGGAAAAGAGAGGAAGAGGTGAAGATTTTGAGATATTAGTCCAATGATGACTTTGATTTTTGAGGTTGTTGCTCAATGTACCTATGTGCTATGCATAATAAAACATTCCTTTTTTTGGGCATCTGTCAATATAATTCATGTTTCATATTATATTTATATGATTATTGGTCTATCATATGGATTATGGAATTAGTGAATTCTTAGTGCATTTTTTGGAATTTCAGCTTCATTTGGTTTGTTTATGTTTTTTATTTAGCTATTTTGGTCTATCTATATTTTTAAAAATCAAAAATTAATTTTATATATTATGTTAATAGCTGTACCCCTTGTTGTACCCAACTCGAAACTCGATGATTGTGTAACATGATACACATTTTTTGTTGTCAATTTTCCGATCATTTGTGTGTCAAATCTAAATCCGTATTAATAGTCATTCCAAGGAAAGTGGTAATGGTGTTGTGTATTGGTCTAGTTTTTCAAACTAACAAGTTTTTGTAGATCGTTCATGGTCGCATATGTTCTTAGATTCAAGTTAATAAGTTCCGGACCATGGTGGCTGCAATTTGGAGCTGCCAGAGAATGTATTGGCAAATAGAAGAAAAGATAATAAGTCTAAGTGCATTCTTTTTAAGGTGATAACAATTTCAGCAAGCATAAAATTTGGCTCAGATCATGGCAAGAGAGTATTTATCTGCAGCTAGTCACCAAAAGGAATCGCACCAATGAGAAAGATTAAAAAGTGCAGTTTTTATAAGTCAAGGAAAAACAAAGTGCAGTTTTTATAAGTCAAGGAAAAAAAGTGCCATAATAGATAACTAGAGAAAAGACAAAAGATCATTTCCAAGTTAGCACTTAAATATGGCAGCTTGTTGGGACTTGTGTGATATTCACTTGTAGAGAGTTCTTGAAGAAAGAGTTTATCTACAGAATGCAATGCGGTAAGATGCAGTGAGTTTCAGATGTTGCGGTACAATATACATGTTGGTTTACATGTGGTGATGCTGTGGCAGCAATCACAAGTCATTTGGACAAGAACTCACAATCACATATAGTAAACAGTGTTGTTGGAAGCATGAATAGCAATGCAGGAACACTTGTGGCAAATTTGGAGTTCATGCAACACTATTTGAGAGCAAGATAATGTTTTGGAAGATGACACACGGTACTGCAAGCAGTCAAAAGTAATATAATGTTTGTGTGTGCTATTGCAAGCTTGGAGCTGGTAGTGGTGGCTATGCATGAAAACATGTATTCATCGACAATGTTAAGTGAGCAACTATTGATTCATAATGTGCGGTAGTGGCTACGTATAGACGGTGACTATCCACATGGAGACATCATAGTTGGTTATAGTTATCCACAATGTCTTCTTCCGGTTATTCTTTTTAGAATTTTTGTTCTTCACACTAGAGATTCACCCTGCAACTTTCTCTAAGTTTCTCTTCCACATTGAAGTGTGAATTCTTGGTTTTCTGGATTTTATAGCAATTCTCTTTCTTCTTTTACTTTTTCAAATGGGATAGGGCCATAGGGGATAATGCGTCTATTGATAGTTCTTTGAGGTTTTCATTCCTTCTCTTTGGTGGACTTCACACCTCTTCACTCGGTGCTGACTGAGAACTACCATCAATTCCTTTTGCAATTTTTAATCAATCTCTGTCGACTTCTTTCGTCTGGTTTGTATTATTTCATTCATCTGCACCAGTTATTACTTTTTGTCTAATTTGAAACTCTTCAACCACTTCTGATGATGTGTGATCTTCATCTCTGACACTACTTGCTTTCATCTTTCTTTGGATGGTCTCTTCTTTATTTCCTTCTTTCCTCTCTTCTTTGCTCTTCTCTAACTATTCATTCTTTTCATAACTTTTCTCATTTCTCTTTAACTATCTTCTTATGCTTGCAACATTTTTTTGATCTTTTTGCAGCTCTTGCAGTCTAATATTCTCCTCTCTGCGTAGTCTTTGTAGTTCCCTTTGCTCTTGTGTAGGAAAACTTGCAGCTGGTTCCATTTTTCTCTTTTCTTTCCATTTGAAATCCTCAGTCGGACCATTCTAGGTATTAAAAACACTCAGAGTACGCACAACAAACACCATTATGCAAAACTGTTATATTCATACCACATATATAGCAAACCTAAACCTGGAAGAGTGATTACCATGACCTTCACGATGAAAGCACTCATGCTAATCCTGTTGAATTCTGATAAAATGTGCTGCTGACTTGAACATTCTCCTGCTGGGGCTCTGAGATTAGGACACTTGTTGAAATCTCAAAGATTTGATAAAAACACATGGTTTGTTCCATAAAGACTTGAATTTGCTCCTATACCATTGTAGTGCTGTTTCAATATGGAAGCGAGAGGTGGCTTCACCTTGTTGAAATCCGAGCTTATAAATAAATCTGCACTCTGACCAAATTCCCGAGACTGGGATACGTGCTGCAATCTCAGCAGTTATCAAAGAAACCACATATGCAAGGCTCTTGTTCAAATTCACATTAAAAGGTTACTCTTCTCATTACATTATCATTTCATCATGTGCTCACTGATGTCGACAATCAACTTCTTCCATGATTTTCTTGCCTATGGGCCATCCACCACTTTTCTTTTTTGCTTTTTCTGCATTTTACCTTTATTACATTGCTAGTTTATTAAACCTCTTTCTTGCATACAGATATTCATGCAAACATGGATTGTAAATAATATAGATTTAGCTATCTTAGTGAGGTGCCATAACACACAGAAATTAACATACCCAGATGCAACTGGCATGAAGAAAGAAAACACAGAACAAAACAATGAGCATAGCACCAACTCGTGTCACCACCTTGGCCACTGGAGCATTTAGATACACAACCCTGGGAAAATAAGTGTGAAGTGAAACCTAAATAGTACTCCCAGTAATACAATAAAACAATAAACAAGGATAATACACATGTTCACATTTAAAACTCAACATTTTATGGCATTGTGAAAAGTAATGTTTTTGCATTTTGGAAGTCTGACTGTAAATTGATGATTGGATTGCAACACTTATTTCCTATGCTTAAACAAGCATTAAAATCAGTGTAAATATAGAAAATCTCCAAAAAGAAAACAAATTTTAGGCAGAGGAAGAAGTCATTCTAGTGAATGATTATAATAAAAATCTGACAATTAATGAACACCAAGAAAGAAGGATAAATCTCACAATGTGAAATCAGAAGTGAATACAAGTTTGCCAATGCAGTTCTGATCTAGGACCCTAATGAGAGAGAACACAAAAGTGTAAATAAGGATAAGCAATATTTATCTGAAATTAACACTCACTGAAAAGTTTATGGTTTCAAGATTTTAAAATTAGTGGCTCCGAGTTCATAGGAGTGTTGTGGCCACAACAGCACCCAATACTTACTGTTTTCATTCACAACTTATCTAATTTTTCAGTCCCTTCAATCTTTCCCTCCTCCAGACAACTTTCTTCATGCTTGTTGAGAAACAAAATTTTTCCAACCTGATTAACAAATCTGGTAGTTTTCCAGAAAATTTGCACCGAAAGATTTCATAAGTGCTTCCTTGGATGTAATGAAGTGATAATTATTTTGGATTATTACCAAATTTTCTGGCTTTGTGTGCAGTGAAGTCTTCAATTATTTCATTGAACAATGCATCCGACTCTTTGTCTTAGTAATCACCTCAATTCTGACATTGACTCAATGTTCGGCACCGGACACATTGTTAGCACTGTAGAGGTCAATCTTTTAAGGTCAGACTTATCGGGTTGTAGTCTTCTGCCAACATGTGCAAATAATATAGAATGCATACAGAATATGCGTTCTATTATCAAATCCTCGATGGCAATTAGAAAAGAAACATCAGCATAATATACGATAAAAGATTAATTGACATCTTATGAAGAAACCTATGAGTCAAAACAATATATGAAATTCTGGAGCAGACTTAAGGGATTTTCATTGATTATATGGTACAATGCTTATTCTATTCTCATAGTGTCTCATGATCACTCTTAAACTTGTTACATTCTTCTTCTCAAATATAATTACACATACATACCTCAAAGATGGTTGTAAGTTGTAACTAATTAAAACTATGTATCACATAAACATATTTCATTTTCCTAACAGTTGACTTACTATTATAATATGATGTGCATATTCACACCTTTTTCTACATTCATTTGCATTTTATGCTTTTGGTTACAGAACAGCATATATTCACACCTTATAGCTCTTAACAGAAGTATGTGAGTAGGAAAAGCTCTCTTTTGCTAGTTTAAAATGGTCTGGTCATCCTTTAACTTGGTGAGAGATTATTTTTGATAATTTTCGAAAAAAGAAGTTGATGGTGATTAAATGGGAGCAATTCCAGGTGTTGATCAAGTCACTATTCTATCCCATAGGCTATGAAGAAGAGAAGCTCATGAGGTGATGATATTACCCCAAGAGGAAGGACCTTTAACATGGTAAGATGTGATATATGCATATTCATTAGGTTTGCAAGGATGCAAACATGCAAGTCATTGGCAATGCAAAGTCAAGTTACTATTTCAGTGGATATATTTAGAAATTGAATGTGATGTTACATCATTGTTTCTATGTCATGCACTTGAAAGACTTTATATGTAGGTGAGAGCTGCTATCTTCATGAGTAAGATTTAATTGACCAATGATGGGTATGCATACATTGTGGATGCACATAAAAGAAAAACCCAGGTTTCAGTCTAGAATAAGGCAAAGAAAGTTATAGTTGCAAGCCAACATCAATTAGCTTAAAGTTCAAAGAAGGAAGAGAATGAATGAATGGAGGTTATGGTGAAAGGTCTATGCCTTAGTCTCCTCCATAACTAAGTTTTTATGGGACCAAAAAGCCTACACAATTGGTGAGGTATGGTCTGAAACAGATCAATTAAGTGAAGAGAGACGGAATGTTCTGAACACCCAATAGGAGCAACAACACCACTTCATCCAAAACATGAATGAAGATGAGCAAACAATGCTGTGTTGAAACAGATACTTGTGCCCATGAAGGAAACTCTCTGAGGATGTTAAGATCTTTTTGGAGTCAGTAGGAAAGTGCAGGAATACTAGGAAGGTGGACAGAACTCAAGCATGATGGGTTTGGCACACTGAATCTGTTATTGATGAGAAAGTTCAAATCTAGACAAAAATTGCCAAAATAAGCTAGGGTCAGTATGAAAGGGGTTCAAATTTTTAGTTAAATAAATCTATACAAGTTTATTAACTGCTGATCAAGCATCCTAGAAAGATCTGAAATTGTCTACTTGAGTATCTACGACATGACACCACCAATGATACCTTGTGAAGATGGTTTGTCTCATCTTTCTATGGTGTGGCAAAGGCAAATTATAGTTGTTATAGCATCTCTTCACTTCTAAAGATAATGCATTGGTTCATAGTTGATCAACTTGATCAACTTGATAGAGAGAGATTGCTGAGTGCAGGTCTCTTCCATAACCTTTGTTCATGAGTGTAGTAGTGGATTGAGAAGTGGCCAAGTGAGTAAAAGTTATTGTACTGAGCAAATGGTACTCTTGTAAGCAGTCCTTGTTGAAAGGGCAACAGGCAGCACTGAAATAGGAGACTGAAGTTTTCCCTGTGTAATGTCACCTTTTTAGCGTGATCCTGTTTTATGATGGTTCAGCCTATCACTGGCCCACGTAGGCTAACTCAGATGGTTAGAGGGTCCCTTTTGGCAAAGATCAGTGTGTTTTCTCCATCAAAGCTCAGTATGGGTTTAGGTTTGGCCTTTGTTGGACTCAGTTCTACACACTTACTATTTATAGTAAGTCATCTTTCCTGAGTTTCTATTTATAGCAGGGTATCTGGTCATGTGGTGATTTCAGTGTTGTTCCCCCGTTTCAGCTGATGATAAGGTTGTTTAGAGGTCTCTGGTCCTATATTGGAGGCTCTTGCTATTTTTAGCCAACTGAGGTTGATAGAGATGGACCCCTGCTATTTTTGGTAAGATGGTTGGATGCATAGAGGATGTCATGGTGAAACCCCAGGTTCAGACAGGACTGAGAAATGATGTCTAATTATGGAGATAAGTGATTTTTAATTATTATTAAAGGTAATCTTTAATAATAATTAATTATTATTATAAGGTGGGGGTCATATAATGATATTAAAGTCATGGATTAAAGTGCTAAGTGAAGTTATATTATAAAGTTTTTAAAGTCACTTTATATTCAATGGGGCCATGACCCATCATTAAAATCACTTAAAGTACATTTAAAATTTCATGGATTGGAGCACCCATTTATGAGACTTATAATAAAGTTTTTATTAAAAACTTAAAGTGGATTTGAAAAAGGATTTAAATGTTATTAAGGAGTTGAGGATATAAAAGGTTTCAAAAAGCAAATCAAACTCATTATTATGGAATGATCATTTGAATTTGCTTTGTGGTTTTCTGGAGAAGACAAGGGTTTCTCTATATCAGCCATTGAAGAACGTTCACTCTTCAATGTTTTGCAATCTTGAGGCTGTGAAAGACCAGTTGAATCATTGCCATAGTGTGGGCTTCATTCAGGAGTCCATTTAGAGCTTACAGGTGAAGAATCAACATAGGGTTTGAAGCAGTTTGAAGAATATATCCATGCATGTGTGCTAGTAAATGCAAAAAACATAAAACTCAGAAAAAGCAATCAGAAAAAGCAGAAAAAGCATAACAGATTTAAGGCAGAACATTTGTTTGGCTATATTCCACCTGGGTGGGATATTACACCCTGATATTATGTTTATCTAGGATAATTTGTGTCTTTTTTAGGTTGATTACATCTTACTTTTAGTCTGTCCTAAATTTTCTTTCTTGTTGCAATTTATACTTGAAAGTATAGTGTTCATTTAAAGGAGCATATGAAACCATAACTTGTATGCAAGTAGTTTATATTTTTTGCATCAAAACATGTGTTGACAAATTGCCAAGTGGAAGTTGAACACAATTATAGATTAGCTATTGAAGACGTGTAATGCCATTGATCTAAGTTGCTAGTTTTGGTACGGGGTCGGGTATGGGTATAGGGTTTTGGTATGCATGTACGGCAATTTTTTTTCCCTTGGGTACAGTACGATTGGGTATGGCTGTGTGTATATTGTAATGACCCTTTTTTGGTCCATTCCAACATTCTTGGAAAGTTCCAAGATTCTTGGAGAAATCCATCCTCCTTGGAGAGTGCAAACTTTCTATGGGCGAAGTTATATACTGTAGACTGTAAGTTGGGAAGCTATATACTGCAATACATACCGTAAGTTGTGAAGTTCTACCAACAGTACATATCGTAAGTTGGGAAGTTATATATTGCAGTACATATCGTAAGATGTGAAGTTCTATGCTACAATACATATTGTAAGTTGTGAAGTTATATACTGCAGTACATATCGTAATTAAATAATTATTGCAAGTTGTCAAAAGTAACTTTATTTTACATTTCTATTTGACAGCTTATTTAATTATTTATTAAAAAGGTACTTTAAGTTGTGCAGTTAAGTGGTGCTAAGCTCAAGGGGACATAAGGGGACTTATGCACACAATAAAATGTTTTATTTTATTATATTGAGGAGAATATGGAGGAATAAGGGAAATTAATACTTTATTCCCTCAAAATGTTATAAAGGAGGAGTTGAGCTCAAAAAGAGAGTTAGATTGAATATTGCTATTTGCTATTTGCTTTGAGTGAGAACCTGAGTTTCTCCATATTTCTTGAGGATGAAAATCCTCTTGGAATACCAGTTTCGAGGACGAAAACCCTCCTAGTGAGATTTGGTGATTTCATCCAGAAGTCACATTGGTGTTGCAAGTGTTTTTTTTCAGTATGTGTTGATAATGGAGATCTTTGATGTCTTCTGAGTGTGAGTGTGTTACTTGATATTTCTGTTGTATTGATATCCTAGTTTTTTATTGTTTTGTGAAATTCTTGTGAAGATTTTAGAGTGGCCGTACTTTCCTATGGAGGCCATACCTACTCATCCTGTAGAGCCGTACTTTTTATTTGCTTGAGTTGGGCGTCTAACTTTCTTATGTTGAAGACTATTCTAATAAGTGGCATTCATGTTGGGAAAAAGGCAAATTGAATTGAAGATATATTTGAATTTTCTTGGCCAGCCGTACATTGACCACACGTTAGTGCTAGAGGAGGTCGTGAGAATTTAAAAGGAAGAACCACTCCCTTATATTTGTCCATAGTGGGTCTTTGGTGGGGGCCGCCACATCTAGGAGGAAAGGCGATTCAATTTTGGGGAGAATTTTATTAAGTCTTGTTAATATTTTTTGTGATGGCTGTACAAATCAAATACTGACCGTACTAAGTAAAGAGGACGTGGAAGATTGAATGGGAGATTTGCTTCACTACTTTTGTCTTGTGTGGGAACTTTGGGACCGTTGTACCATTAGCAAACAAGTTATGCCATATTTGGTATCCCAATAGATTGAGAGTAAGAAACATTCCATATTCATGTTTTCCTACTATTGGCCAAGTAGCATAGAATAGTGATTGCCAACTATTTGATTGTTAGGTGATGTATGATGTTTATTTTTGAGTATTATATTTCATAATCTAATTAATTCAAAATTATTCCATTATAACAGAATTACAATATTCTTATAAGCAAATCACAAAATCTTTTGAAAGTGCCTATTCTATAGCAATTTGTGCTTCTTTTAATAGATCAATGCCCTTTATAAAAGTCAAAAGACATGTCTTCTAACGTGAGGGCAATAGTCATAAGTCATGACCTTTGTCGCCCTCCTCCCACATGGATCGAGTGATATTTATGATAGTTATATACATATTTGCAATCACATGAAATCTTAAATCTAGAGAAATGAACACAAAGTCTTGAAGTAGATAATCATGCCAAGTTTAATATCTAGACAATCAAATAAGCACCTTCAAAGTAAGAGACCTAGTAAGCATTGACGGTCTTCAGATCTTATGGTGTTACATTGTGAGATTAAGATTTGTTGGATAAAAGGCAGTGCTGGTGGCTCTGTGGTCTACATGGCTGGCTGGGTTTCTGTTGATAGGGTTGAATTTGAAGGAGACAGATCAAGGAAAAAGAAAGGATATGGATGTTGAGGGCATCAGTGTCACAGTATTCTCTGCAGTAGGGCCTTTTGTGAGCAATGGGGGAGCATGCGAGGCAATGGCAGTGTAGTCATGGCTTGGTTTGGCTTCAGACCTTCAAGTGATTTTGTTTGGCCAACGCCCATCTGTGCTGTCCTTTGTCAAAACTCTTAATCATCCACATGTTGCCAGGGACTCTGCCATTGATTTCACGTAAGTATTACCTTTCTCAACTGGCTCCTCTTTGTTTTTCTTTGGTTTTGATCTGGGTTTGTGGCTTTGGTTACCAAATTTGTGCCAAATTGAAATTTGGATGCGACCATTCATGCTATCAACAAGCCCTTGGACTTAACGAAGTGTCTGAATATCATCATATACACAACCCAAATATTAATTTATCTACACAATTTATCTGATTCTCCTATTGTCTGTTGCCATTTAAGGTTCACCAATATTCTTTTGGATGAAAGCTTTGAAGTCTGTGTGAGTGATTATGGTACTACTATGATAGTATGGAGTTATCTCCAACAAGAGAGCAAGGTAACTTTTGAGGGTACCATTGGATACATAGCACTAAAGATTGCAGTTAATGATGCGTTGCAGGTGAGTTGCAAAATTGATGTCTACAATTTTGGTATAATCCCAATGGAATTAATGACGTGTAGGAGACCGGCTATAGGTCTGGTGAAAGAATTAGATTGCTGCAATAGATAGCAACTGGTATCAATGGTGGTAGTGTAGAGCATATGAAATATTTCACAATGAAATTGACTTTTCCTCCATGAAATTTTTTTCTGACTATTGCATTTTAAGATTTCTACTTGCATAAACTCCTATGCCTAGGCATTGCTTAACTTCATGCCTCTAGGTCCTCAAGTATCTGATCAAGGCCATTCAGACCCCTGAAACATATGTGCAAGCCCCAAATTCCAATATATAGCTCCTTCTATGCATTGGTGGCACATTGAGACCCCATATAGATGTGCCATGGTGTAATGTCCCCTTCTAGCAAGTCCAACTTTTTCGCAACCTTGCACACTGTTGTGACCAAATCACACATCACCCCATTAAGAATAGGGACCCCCTTTTCTGAGCTTTGTGCTTTCAATGAGATTTTGATGATGTCCTGATTCATCTTCCTCTGCCGATCCGGTAGTGATTATCTTTGCTATGAGCATTGGTTCACGATTAAGAGGCAGATCAACTTGCAATGATGAAGAATTATGATCAAATCCCATCTAGATAATGAATGTTGAGATCAATCCTGAAGAATGTTTGAGACCCTGAAAAGACTAAGTCTGGAGCCTGAAATCCTGAAAATCCTGAAAAAATGGCTAAGTCTAAAATCTGGTGAATCCTCCAAATTCTATATTTTGCATCTTAAATCCGGTGGATTCGGGACCTATCTCAAACATCTTGAAAGGTATATTGAAAAATATATTTAAAGTATAAGAAATTCAATCTCTCAACTTATACTTAAATATATTTTTCAATATACCTTTACCCTCGCGACCCTGAAAAACGCCTGACTCTTCCAGAGGATTCAAAAAGCTGATCTAGTGCGACGGGGCACTTAGATGGTGCAAAATCACGAGGAAAAAAGGGCTCTCAATTGCAAGGTAAGATGAGGATTTCCACTTGATGATCTAATGCGCCCATCTAAAACCTTGACCTAATGCGAATCAACATGAGGATTTCACTCAATGATCTACTGCGCCCAAACTAAAAGTATCATTTTGAAGGAACAGATGAGGATTTAAAACACTCAACTAATGCGAAAATGAAAAGACAAGTCTTAGAGTGAATCTTGGAGCGAATTAAAAGATGATAAGTGTCAGAGGATTTTCAAAGCTCAACCAATGCGCTAGGAAGAAGAATTGACTCCGAAATCTAAAATTTTGAAAAGAGATTAGAGGATTTGGAAAGCTCAACTGATGCGCCACCTAGAAGGAAGGAGAAGTCTTAAGGTTTTTGGCTTGAGAAGGATCTAATTTGAGAGGATTTGAAAAGTTCAAGTGATGCGCCAAAATCTAGAGGATTTTTATTCCTCATCTAATGCGCCAATGGACGACTCCCAAACATTCAACGCAAGTGCTAGAACCAATCCACCAATGTGAGACTAGAAGATTTGAAAAGCCTATCTAATGCGCCAGAAACTTGAGGATTTTTATCCCTTATCCAATGCGCCTATCCAGTCAAGCATCCAAGGCGAAATCTAGAGGATCTCCAATGCCTTATCTAATGCGACTTCATGAAGGGAAACTCCAGGCGCTCCAAAGGGGATATATCACAAGGTTTAAGTCCATGTTCAAGAGATTCCAACGTAGTGATCTAGTGCGCCAAAGTAGTTTCAATGTAAAGTTTGAAAGATCCTTACCTAAAGCGAAATCCAGAGGATTCTCAATGCCTCATCCAATGCGCCCTACAAGGAGGAAAGTGGACATCCAATGTCAAGTCTTCAAGGCTTTAGTTTTAGAGGATTTTGAAGCTTTATCTAATGCGCCAACTTCATGAATACACCTACGTTTGGAAGCTTCCAACATAGTGATCCAATGCGCCCACTTCAAGGTTATCCAAAGCGCAACATAAGGAAGAATGAGATTTGTTTCTAGAGGATTCTCCATGCCTCATCCAATGCGCCAACACCATGCATGATTCACTTCAAGGTAAAGGCCATCTAAGATACCAAAGTTTTGAAGATTTCAATATAGTGAAGTCATGCACCACTTCCAAGACCCTTTATCAAAATGCTCAACAGGAAGAAATCAAAGGTGGCATCTAGTGCGCCACACATAAGGGAGAATGAAGTTTGTTTTTGAAGACTTCAAACTACCTATCTAGTGCGCCACACATAAGGGAGAATGAAGTTCACTTTTGAAGATCTCAAACTACCTATCTAGTGCGCCACACATGAAAAGAACTCAAGTTGCCTATCTAATGCGCTAAGAGGGAAGAAGGTAGAGTATTTCAAAAACACTAACTTGAGGATTTCAATCCTTCAACCAATGCGTCACTCCCTTGCAAGTGAAAACAAGTTCAAATCAAAGTAATGTTGAGAAGATTTTTATCCTTCATCCAATGCGAAATGCTAGAAGGAATCAAAAACTTGATCCAAAGCGCCACACATGAAGATTTTGAAGATGTGATCTAATGCGACTATCAAAGAATTAACGTGAAATGCTAGAAGGAATCAAAGGCTTTATCCAATGCGCCTAGAGGGTTATGAAGAAAGATCAAGGTATTTCAAATCACTTCAAGAAGACTTTAACATACCTATCCAATGCGAAATGCAAGAAGAGAGTCAAACACGAGTTCAAGGAATATGAAGAAGACCTTGAAGATGTTATCAAATGTAAAAGGCAAGAGGATTTCAATTCTTCATCCAATGCGCTTGAGGGAGAAGGTATCAAAATTTCAATTCTCAAGAAGATCGTCAAGACCCCATCTAATGCGCCAATCAAAGGAAGGTTATAAACATTTAATGTTTTTTGCCTTGAAAAATGTGGAAATTGCATTATATTAAATGAAGATCAATCAAAATTAAATGTTTTGCACTATGTTAAAGAGGGTCGGCCTAGGTAAGAGGTAAAGTTTTAAAGCAAATTATATATATATACCTCATCTCCTTTTCATTTTTATCATTTTCAAAGAGCAGAATTACTTCGCAAGAGCAGATTTGTCTTCAAGGAGCAGCAGCAAGAAGGTTTTATAGAAGTACAAATTTGATTTTGTCAAATCCAAGCAAGTGTTAGACCAAATTTCCAGGTATCAAATTCAAAGCAGCCTATCAAGTAAGTCTGATCTGAATATTTTCTGATCTGATTTTCTTCTTTTCTTCTTTAGATGCATTAAAATTGTTCAAGTATTGGTAGAACTTTAAGAAGGATAAGTGGATTTTCATAGATTCCTTGAGTCTAGATAGCAATATTTCATAATTATAAAGGAAAACTTCATAATCTAATGCATTAAAGTGGCTGAAGTAGAGTTTAAATTGTGTTTGCAATTACTTATTCGCGTCGAGTTTGTAGGATTATGGCAATGACTTCCAAGGAACGACAAGCGAAGATCCCGATGGATGCTAAGGGGAAAATTCCCGAATCAAAGCTCGTCTCAAGGTGGACAAATGTAGGAGACACGAATATGGGCAACAACAACTTAGAAGATATCAAGTCAGTCCTTGAGGAACCCAACGGAGGTAGTCTCGCTCGAGCCATCATGAGGAGTGGAGCCATTGAAGCTGCTTGTTTTCCGCCAGCTTTGCCGTGTCCAGAGATGATCATTGAATGCGTCAAGAAGTATGATGTAGATACAAGGCAAATTACAGCCAAAGATGGAACAATATTAGCTTATTTGCAAAAGGAGGCAGTTGAAGAGACTTTCAACATTCCAACTAGGGAAAGAATGATCAGTATCTCAATACAACAAGGTCAGCAGGAATACTATATTGATTCAAAGACAAAGTTGCAAGAAATAAGGAGAGAATGGATGGCCAATCCAGCTATGAAGTTCAATATGAATAATCCTCCGCAATTTCACAAGTCAGATTTTCACCCTGAAATTGGATACTTGATTATGTTTTTAAATAGAATGACAGGAATGCCGCAATCTGCTACCTTTCAGCCTTGGATGTATTCTTTCATCAAGTCAGTTCTCAAAGGGAAGATGATTGATTGGGCTGGACTTATCAGTCAGAATATACATGAGCAGTTCATCAATTTTGCTAAGACCAAGACTTGTTATATGAGTTCCTATGTGGTGTACCTTCTCGCAAGAAATGAAGTCTATTCAGGTTTGACCAAAAGAGGAGAAGTCGGCATTGGGCCTAACAAGTACCTATCGCATCAGTGTTATCCTCAGTTACACCTCAAGAGTATCAATCATTATACAAGATTCAATGATGCATTTGCTATGTTCATAATGAAGAAACTAAGGGGAGAATTTCATAAAAGGTTGTCTAATGCAGCGAGAGAGTTCATTTCAGCATATGGACACTGGTATACTCAG
Source organism: Cunninghamia lanceolata (assembly GCA_027924645.1). Classification (NCBI taxonomy): domain Eukaryota; kingdom Viridiplantae; phylum Streptophyta; class Pinopsida; order Cupressales; family Cupressaceae; genus Cunninghamia; species Cunninghamia lanceolata. The sequence goes on along the minus strand of BSBN01000163.1, from coordinate 1,490,636 downwards.
CATGAAAGGTACACTTACCTAAGGATCCAAGGGTTTACATCATATCCATACAGATTACCAAGATATCCAACCAACAGGATGGTAATGCTAGAGGTTACAAGGCAACTCCTAGAACTCATCAGGTTGCAGAAGTTGAAGAAAAAAGGAGGGATTCAGTTTCCACTTCTTCTTGGACAAAATCTGGAGTGTCCATCATTATCAGCAACTGAATATTCTGAGATAGAGCTACAGGCATATCATTTGCAAACTCATGGCACCAAGAGGCTTAACTTTGATCCTTTTCAAGTTTGCTGGAAATACAACAGAGAATTTAAGCATGTCAAGCAGTTGGAAGACCACTGGGCCAGTGCCCAAGATGAAGATGATCTCCGAACACTTCAAAGTTCGAGACTCACCTGGGATTTAGTTAGAGCTTCCAAAGTTTTCAGGATTCCAGACCAGTTCACTGAAGATGATACTATGTTGATAGATGAATTTGACAAAATAAAGGATTTGCCTTATATAGTTGATTGGTCAAAAAGGGATGTGTCCGAGGAAGAATTGATAAAGCCAGTCTTGGCCATGACACAAGTATGTATAAATCAACTATTGCAAGAGATGAATGATGAAGGCCGAGTTCTTACTTACAATAAGATGGATGAAGGAGAAACAGGACAGCATAGTACACAGCCAACCACAACACAGTGGAAATGATCAAAGTAATAATTCAGCTAGAAAGAGGAAAAGACCTAGTCAAGATCAAGGAGAATCAAGCCGGAGACCTCAAAAGAAGAATAATCCATCTACTTCATCTAATCCACAAGAAGGTGCTTCAGTTGTTCAGAATCCAATACAAGAGATAGAAGTTATAGAAGAAGTTGCCTTGATTCCATCAGAGGAGATTCAGTCAAGTCCCACTGTTATAATGGAGGAAAATGATGATCTTGATCAAGATGAAGTAGGTCAAGCAGAATCTGATGAGGAAGTAGCTCGTGTACAACACAGTCAAGTTCAAGGACAGCGAGATCTTTCTGCTTTCCCACCTTGGTTGAGGCAAAGGATTGAAGAAAGTACAATTGTAGAAATTATCAGCGTGCTCCAGTTGAGGAATTGCTTGTAAATGTACAAAAGAGTAATCAGAAGAAGAAAGCAACAGTCTTTTCCAAAATCACTCAGGATTCTGCTGGAAATAGAGGTACATATAGCTGTTCCTAGAATTGACAAGGGGTTAGAAGATATGGCACCTGAGGATTACAATATGACTACTATTGGCATGGGTCCAATCACAAGGGAACAGGTAGAGGAGGAACTACAAGAGTCAGTGAATAGTGTGAGAAGCATGTTGAAACAAGAAAGAGAAGCAAGGTTAAAGGTTGAATAAGATTTTAACACATTGAAGCATTACATTCAGCAAGTCATGCAGCCTATCCAACAGAAGGAAGTTACTCCAATTCCTCCGTCTATTCTTCCACTAGAAACAGTATCCCAAGTTGAAAACATGAGAACTTCATCTCAGATGATGAAAGGATGGATAGAAAAGATAGAAGAGAAGACATATACTCACCTCATTAAGCTTAAAGATCGAGTCCAAGCTTTATTAAGAAATTGTGTTGAGTTCAAACCGATCAAAGAGCAATACATGCCACAGCTCAAGAGTTTAATGGAAGCTCCATTAGAAGACTTAATTCATGATAAGGTGATTGATAGAAATACCCCACATGACTTAATCACTTGGTATTTCTCCTTTCACAACAAGGGGCAATTGGTTGATAAAATTGAAGTAGATATGTCCAGAATAAGAAGTGTTCTTCTAAGAACAGAAAATCATATATACACTGCTTTGACAACAATATGTAATCCTTATGGAAATGTTACTATTGAAAACATGAAGCAACAAGTTAAGGCATTCTACTTTCAGTATGATGGACTTGATGAGGGTCAGTTGGATAGTATATTCACACTTGCATTTCGTCTTGGAGAAAATAAGTCTCGGATAAACGATTGGGAGAAGACACTTGGCGTCTATGAGTCAGATGTGGCAGTAGCAGAAGGATCCATTAATGCGGCGACAAATGTACCAATGGAGGATATTGTTCAAATTGTGTCTAGATTCATTGTATCTAATAGTACTACTACATAGAGGGCACATGATGTGGCTTCCTTATCTTCTTGGAAAGCGTGCCTTTGTTCCCTCCTTCATAGCTTCTTTCATTTAATAAAGTGAGCCTCCTTCATTTAATAAAGGAGAGTTTGTTACAACTACTTGTGATGTGGCTTGATCTGGTCCGCTGATTCGGCCGATCGATCTTGACCCTTCTTTCCTTTGAGGTCTATAAAAGGGCTCTCATTGCTCTCATTTGAAGAGGTTGGAAATTCTGAAATTGTTGTAAGAGCTCTCTGAGATAATAAAAGATTCATTGTTTTGGTGATTCTATTTATGTTTCCGAGTGTTGCATGGTTTCAATTTTCAAACAGACATTAAGTTAAGTTATAAGTTTTCTTTAAGTTTAAGTTAGTTAATGAAAGGTTGCTTTATTGCTTTGTGGTGAAATTAGTAAGTTCATACCATTTGTAGTCTACGGCTTGTGGATTGCAGTGCATGGTTAGTCTGAACAATTGAACGTCAATTTGATCTTTATGCTTGTTGGATCTTTCATGAGCATAATTGATTTAAACATCTTGTACACCTTTGAAGATTGCACCTATCTTGTGTAGTTGTTTTATCTTGGCGAAACAGGATCTGGTTCGATTTCACTTCAAGTAGTAAACATCCTTGCATTTAGGATTAGATTAGTGTTTCTAAACCCTATATCTTTTGCCTTTTTTTATTCAGTTAGGATTAGAACCCAAGAACATCCATTGCTAAATCATACGCATCAATTGCAGTACTTAGGCTCTCTAGTATTCACTTCCATAATCATTGAAACAATCAGTTACTTGAACAATTGTGTAAGTCCCTTTGTGTGTAAACAACAAAATCATACTTAGTCGCTGAGCTGTCTCTTACCGAAATCATCAAAAGGAACCTTGGAGTCATCTCGTTTGATCACCTAGTTCAGCATCCGAGAGGCTTTGCTCAAGAGGGAGTCAGATACTCAGTATTTTACTCTAATTGTTGACTTGTTGAAAAACGATCATCAACACGCACAATTTCAACTTGCGAGATAGAACATTAGTACATAGTTCACTTTCATATCTTAGTCATCTCATAAAATTCATATTCTTCTATTTTCCATTTAGGGTTAGAACCATATATTTATGCACATTAATACCATATTCATCATAATAATCATGTCATCTTTCTCTCATAGGGATGATGAGTTAGGCACGAGTGGTCACCATGGGCTTGATATTCAATCCCTTTGTCTCAAGTGGGAATAATCCTTACTTAGCCAAAGGCCTTCATGTATCCTTGGGTTTGACCCCAAGGCCTTCATAATTAATCCTTAGGTTTTATCCCAAGGTCCTCATAGATAATCCTTAGGTTTTACCCTAAGGCCTTCATTAATCTTTAGGTTTTACCCTAAGGCCTTCTCCTTTCTTTAGGGTTTACCCTAAAGCCTTCTCCTTAGGTGGTTAACCTAAGGCCTTCATTAATCTTTAGGGTTTACCCTAAAGCCTTCTCCTTAGGTGGTTAACCTAAGGCCTTCTCCTTAGGGGGTTAGCCTAAGGCCTTCTTATCAAGCACTCATGATGGGCCATCATCCTACACTCTCATCCTTATGCCTTAGAATCCTTCTATCTATCTCGTGATCCCTTGGATCATGAGATAGTATATTTAATCATACTATCTCATGTAATCATATAATTCCCAATCTCTTTATTTATTCTTCGTTTCATGTTATGCAAGTTTCCTTTCTTATTTTTGATGATATCTTTTATCCTTTCCTATATAATGACATTCTTTTCAATAGCCATATATATTTATTCACATTCAAATCTATAAGTTCAGTTCTTGTGACTTCATAATGCAGATAGAGACATCTATAATGTCAAGGCAATTTCTGATTATAATGATTTCTATAGATACTGATTTCCTTATTTCAATTACAGTTCATTAGATATGATCAACATTTATATCCTATTAATCTTCCATATTGAACAACAATGAAAGCATTGCATCATACGAATTGTATATTATTCGATGTTGACTGCCTATTTCTTTAACATGCTCCTTAATCATTTCACTATATTAGATGTTATGCAATCATATTTTAATCCATATGCAGATCGATTAGAATAAGAAGATAAGGAGATCGTATCATACCTTGCGATGATGTTATTTGATGGCTGTTACTCAGACGCGCCTCGATTACTCGAACTAGATATATATATATATATATATATATATATATATATATATATATATATATATATATATATATATTCGATGATAATTATAGCTTGAATGATCGATCTGCTGTAGGACTGTATTAGGTAGTCTTTGATGCTTAATTTGTGCCTTGAACGCTGGCAATAGTTAGCCAATTCGGAACGTTGGAGATATTCGATATTCACTTGGTCGATGCTGATGGATAATGCCTTCGTATGATGGTTCTTGCTTCTTTCTGTAACTCTCTTTTATGTATTAAGTGATAATTGCTTACTTGATGCCCTCGTCGGTTCCATCGAATGCTCCTTTATACTCCCCGATCTTTGGAAGAGTCACCATGTTTCATTAAACATCATACCTTATCGGCGCTCCTTATGGAAACATAATCATATGTATTTTGTCTTATCCTTTATGGCTTGGGCACCGATTGCCAACTTGTGTTCCACGTCCATCTCTCTTAAACTTGTTTAGATATTTAATCATTATATAATGTGTCATCATGCATACTATGTAATTGATGTAGTTCTTCAATTTGGATTGATGGATCTTGCAAATTTGATGTTGCCATATCATTCCAATCTTTAATTGGAATGTAATGCTTGAGTGATCGAGGAACATGACATATGGTGGACAACAAACCCCACACTAGGCATTGGATCTAAACTCCATCTACAATGGCTATAGCCTTGTCCTCCATTATGCCATTATATGCATCATTTTTAGATATACACCTTCCGCAATCTATAATATATCTCATTCTTCATAGTCTATTTATTTATATTTATTTGACACCATCCATCAATTTTATAATGCATCAGCATTATGACAGGTTGTACCATCAACAACAAACATGTGGGTGCCTTTACACTCTTTGGCTCTTGCTTCATGGCTACACAATATTCCTAATTTGTAATGGATTTTATCAGTAGTCAAACATTTCTTTGCTAGTTATGCTTAAACTCATCTTTCTATCTATATTTATGGCAATATACATCAGGTTTGTAAAGTGGGACCTATATAAGTGATCAGACTGACAAATACGTAGTTTATGGAGAGATTAATGTTGGTATCACATGCACAAAATCAGAGTCATAGAATTTGCTTAGGGCCAATTGAGTTGACTACTTCACTTGCCTGTGGAAGGAAGAGGCGTCAATGGGCATGCAATCCATTTGGGACAAGAGTTTAACATTTGTTACAAAAGGAGACATAATTCTTTGCAAGGAAAATATATGACTAATTTTTAGTACTGGCTATGGCAATGCAAGTGCATAGTGATTATGGTCAAGCACCTGGATCATTCTAACTAGCAATCCCATGATAATAGCATCTACTATTTGAAGCAATTTATCTCTAAACCCAGTCTTGTGGGATGTAGGGGTGAGATCAACTTAGAGTTGAGACATAATTGTGTAATAATGTTATTGTAATGCCTCTTTGTCCTTACCATTAATTGTAATCTTTTTATCCAAATTGATAGTCATAAGCATGCCCACGTGATCATCATATTCCTTTTTGCATTCACATTGTGCTTGCAATTTTTTGACCACATACTAACCTAGCCAATAGATGTTAGGATGATTGGGTCAAAATCTTGGATAGCACCTACAAGACAATGTTTGCAAGCTTATAAACCTCAATTTCGAGGATAGCAACCTTAGTTGGCATCCCTTGTGGCATAGTGTGGGGCTTTATATTCAAACTTGTTAAAACTTTAATTTCAACTTCATGCTATTAAATATTGGTCGTAAATTGCTTCCAAGGAACCAGTAGTCTTGTATGTACAAACCTTGAGAAGCATCCACTTTAATCTAGTAAATATGAAATAACTGCAAGTGTCGTTAAGGAGACACTTCGATTACATCCTAGAGGGCTTTTGATGTTGCCCCATGAATCTAGAGAAGCTTGCAATATTGATATTTATCACATACCTAACAAAACAAGGCTTTTGGTCAATGTATGGGCAATAGGAAGAGATCCAACTGTATGAGAAAATCTCAACATTCAAACCTGAAAAGTTTATGAAATTTTCTAAAAGGAAAAGGTCAAGACTTCAACATGCTCCCATTTTGTGTTGAAGGGTTAAAGTTACTCGAAAGTTGTAACAACATTTAAAAAAAAAAAAAAATTCTAAAAGTTGAACATGGTATCCTTATGAGTTGTCTATTTGACTATGACAACAACATGACAAGGGGTAAAATCTTTACCTCTATTTAGCTAAAAATTGCCTTGTAAGGATTATCTTCCATCCATAGTTGATCTTTATAATTGATTTATGTTGAATCCCATTTCAAAGTTTATTACTGTTTTCCAACCTCTTGCATCTCATGGGATGCCAGTTGCTCTTACCAAAGTTTTTAAGAGTGGTTATGGAGAGATTATATGGCCAAAGATTTTAGATGCAACACTAAACAACAATGTCATAATACCAAAATTAGTAGTTGCAACTATGAAAAAGGCAAAATCTTATTGTTGGTTGTTTTAGCATTTTTATGAATATTATGTATTGACCAAGTCCTCTAAACCTCTTGGGTATAATGCACCTATCTTAGGTAGCTATCGCCCTTTGAAACTGTCTAGGGAGCAAACTTGGAAAGGATAGCTCACCTGATACTATATAGTAGGATTATTAGTTTTTTCCTTGAAGATACGTGACAAATTATACATTCTTATGCTTATGAAAATACCATATCATCTCCTTGATAATGATCATCAAATAATCTTCATTTTTTAGTATTAACACATCATTACGGCTATGTTATATGGAGTTGACTTATTATTGAATCACTTATTAGAAATAAGTAATAAAAAATCTAAGTCTATTTCATCATTCAAATTAACTATATTCTAGGATCAATTACAAGTATCTCAAAACAAAGTAAGCACTTAAGAAATGTAATAAAATCAAACTAGTTGTTATTAAGGTTGGCATTGAATTAAACCCTTAATCTATCATATAAAAAGATCAATCTTACAGTGTAATAAGTTTAAATTACCTAACCATATCTTGATTAGATATTACCTATACAATAGTTATTACATCTATTTTTTGTAGAATATTATATGATCATTGGAAAATGACAAATGTACATTACAAAGTATATTAAAAGTATAATGGTCTTTATTATTCCTACACCAAGAATAAATTTATTCAATTTTTGTGTTAGTGAATATATTGTGATCCTATTAATATGACACTTCGGACTATGTCTACAAAATATGCTGTAGGTATTATCACATGGATGGAGTAATACTTGGACAAGCTACATTCTATGGCTCCTTAATCTAAAGGATGAATACAAAAGTAGCTCCAAAATAATCAATGTGGGTTAGAAGATTATTGGAAGAGTTCCATCTGGGTATTAGTAAAAGTCCCACTTTATTAAATGATAACCAAAGCTATTTTACTCTTACCAAAGACTCCTATTTCCAGAAAAAAAACAAAACAGAAAAGCACATTGAAGATCATGGACACTTCATGCAAGGGAAAATCTTTCCATCATAAAATTACTCTCCAGTTCTGCTAGACTGATTATCAAGTGTCAGATAAACCATGATCAAGAACAATTGGGCTAGGAACCCAGTAATCACAAAAGAAGTCCTATATGTAGTATCGCACCAAGCCTCTGTGCAGTACCAAATTCTCCAAATTCAAATCAATGCTATTGAGGGGGACTGTGCATGACAATGACACCTTTGGATGTAAGACCTAAAAGGCATATATAATACCTCTAGGCATTATATATGACACCTCTGGATGTAAAACCTAAAAGGCATAAATAAGACCTCTAGGCATTATATGGCTAAACTCTGGTTGTAAGACTAAAAGACATAAATAAAACCTCTAGGCATTATATTAAGTCCTTCAGGCATATTGTAATTCTTCTCTCTATAATTCTTCCTCTTGTGAAATCTTGCTTCATCTTTGTCCATTTCCCTATCCATATCTCTTACCATCTCTCTTGCTGACCTCTTTCACTCTATAGCACCAATTTTGGGCTCAAATGGAAGAAAATTATCACTCCTGCTGGCTCTTTTCACAGACTTAACCAGCAAGTACAAATTTTCTACCTTTTTCCACCACAAAAAACTATTTGCAAGGAACCTGAATCTTGCTCCTAAACCATCTGATCTGTAAACTGATGTAAATCTTCTGGAAAACAGTTCTTTATCTAAGGAAATGAAACTTCCAACACACTAACAATCTTTCTATGACTATAGCTTCTGGGGGGGTACTTAAATCCTTCATATTATTCTGTTAGAACATCAATTGGAACAAATAGTCACATAAGGAAAACTGAAAACACCATAGGGCAAGCAATACAATGATTGAAACACAAAAGTTACCTTGGAGAAACCCTCAAATGGGTGCAAACTCCAGCAAGTGTGAGCTTGAAGCTCCTCAATCACTAATTCCAGTCAAGTACAAGTGGATAAATGTCATAAATGACTACAATTGAACTCATTGCATATTAAATCTGAGCTCAACATCCTTAAATTGCATGCAACTCCATGTAAAACCTGTTCTCCAACTAACAGCTCCACGTTCTCAACAAAAATGAATCAAATCCCAAAGGTGCCAGTCCTTGAACATTGGTTTTCCCCTGTTCTATATGGCTAAAATCTTTGAATGGGTGGATTTCCACCGAATAGTCGCTTGGAAGGGGAAGAGATATCGTGTGTAGTTGTTACCTTGTCCCTGTGAGACAAAACAATGAAACTACTGCTTTTCACAAACTGGCAGTTATGTAATTGCTTAGGTGAATACAAAACTGCCAGGGTGGTTACAAAACCACCTCTTGTGTGAACCAACAGATGCGGAAACTGGCGAGGCGATTACAAAATTGAAAATTGCCTCTTGCTGTTTGTAATGTCCCCATTTTCTGAGTGATCACCTAATAGAGCTGGCTAGCCTATTCTATTCCCGTAGGCTAAGCCGGAGGGCTAAGGGGATAACCTATTTGGCTAGATTTCATACTTAGCCAATTTTATTTGGGCAAATTGATCATAAGGGATGACTTTTTGTATTTTTGTGGATTTATTGGAGAAGTCAAAGTAATTAAAATAATTTGCCCTAGTGATGAGCGACCAAGGGTGAGAAAAAAAAAATTAAAGAAGGAAGAAAAATGATGGAAATGACTTTGGGAGTTTGAGGAAAAAATAAGAATAAATTAAGATAAATTCCCTCGGAGAAGGACGACCAAATTGGAGGCCAAAATCATGATGTATGATATGCCTAAGTGGTTTGCCCACTTGGAGATGGGAAAGAAAAAATATTAAAAAAATAAAATAAAAATATTTCAAATTTCTCCATGTTTGGGCGCCCAAAGGGAGGTCGACCCTAGAAAAAAAAAAACAAAAGGATTGCCAAGAGGAGGTCGGCCTTGAGGAGAGGAAAAGATTTGTGTATAAATATAAGATCATTTGGAGCCTTCTCATCATCATTCATTGACATCACATCTTTCATTTGGAGTTTTACTCTTGGCTGCACTTTTGGTCAGCATATTCCAAGGGCAAAAACCCTTGAGAATATTAGGTGGATTGGACGAAAACCCAATTCTATCTTGGAGGTGAATTCACACGGAGTTCATGCTTGCACTTGATTGGAGTTTTGGAGGATCTTGAGCATTCAAGCCACATCTTTTGGAGCATATTTGAGCACCACCTTTTAGAGGAGTTTTGAACGAAGATTGACTAGGGTTCATGCCCTAGGTTGAGCGCCACTTCCCTAGCAGGGTGATTTCACTATTTTGAGTCATTTTTGCTATTCCATGGTATGTATAAGCCTAATTTAGGTTGAACTTATAGGAGCAGAAATCTGGGCGATGTTTGTCATGTTTGAGCCCATGAATTTGGTGTAATTCCAAATCAGCATATTCAGATTTGGAGCAGCAGACTTGTTTAATAAGAAATCAGATTTGTTTGACACATGTTTGGCCTTTTGATGGTTGGTTTTCATGGTTAATATCATTGTTGATGCTTTTACATGTTTGGCATATATTTTATGGATGTTTGGAGCATGTTTATTGGCTGCCTATGAGTATTTATGCTTCTGAGAATAAAAATCAGAATTCAGTCCTAGGGTTTGAGCAGAAAACAAAAATCCTGTGGTACACGGGGACGCGTCCCCTGCTCCTCCAGCCCCGTCCTCGTCCCCTATGGCGTTTCTGGGACGGGGGGACGGCAGGGGACGTCCCCTCGACGTCCCCTAAAAACCAGAAAATGACGAAACGACGCGGGGACGGCTGTTTTTTTTAGGGGACGGTAGAAATGAAAAGGGGGATGGCGCGCCATTGTAGGGTTATGCAAGTTGTTGATTTGTTTAAAAACATAATCGGTACTCTTTACTAGGCGTGTGACCATACATATGAGACACAGGCTTAAAATAAATAAAAAAACTAGTAGGCATGCAATTTTCAACCAAAAACAGTCAACCCTAAGCACGCGACTATGTATACGCGCGATTTTGTTCTTTATATTTCCTAGTCAGCTAAGATATGGTGCACGACTCAGCATATGGGCGCAATTTTCATTTCAAAATTTCCGTTTTCTGACGCCCTAGGCACGCGACAGTGTATTGCTGCGATTTTTAAAACCCAAAACCCTGTTCCCTGCTTACAACGGCGCGCAATTTTTAAATTTCTAGTCAGTCCTAACAAAGGTGCGCGACTGTGTATAACCTCATTTGCAAATTTTGTTACAAAATCAGTGAACCTGCTCTATGGTGCGCGATCAAGTATGCCCGTGCATATTTCTTGCTTTTTCTTGAAACCCTAGATCCGTTTCCCGCCTGAAGATGTGCCCTTGATGTCTAAGATACAAGTCCTTAATCATTGCTCGGTGTTATACCTCAGAAAGGTAGTGATTGCAAGGTACAAACAAACCCACAACTTTCACCTTGCAACACAAACGTGACCACTATTCTTCATCATGAAGAATGCACCTGAAGTTTCTATTCACTGTTCCTACAGAAACATGGAAGAAAGACAACAAAAATGATACAGACAAACGGGGCCAAGCTCCAAAACATGACTCGTGCTTTGACGAAAAGAAATGAAAAGGGGGACTAATTAATTGTCATTGACTTGTAGTTGTTATCACTTATCACTTATTGTCTATATGGTATATATTATCTCTATTTCATATTGATATTTTGAAAAATTCATATATATATATATATTTTGAAAAATTCATGTATCGCCGTCCCCCCTGCCATCCCCAAAAATTGGCCCTCCGACTGCCGTCCCCGAAACGCGTCCCCTGCCGTCCCCGTCCCCCCGTCCCCGAAACGCCGTAAAACATAGCAAAAATCAGAATTTAGGGTTTTAGAGCAGAAATCTAAAGTGCAGAAATTAGGGCAGAATTCAGAAATTTAATTGCAGAATTTTAGGGTAGATCCCATTGAGGATATTACACTGTTTCCAGTGATTTTGTCACCAATTGAAAAATATTTTGTTTCTTCATTTGTTCCCTTGTTTTTTGACTTCCCTGAGATGCCTCGGATCACCCCAAGGTCATCTTCACCATTGAGGACTGATCGTTGGCTTCAAAATCTTTAGGGCAAAGAATTTTAAGTCTTCAAAAACCTCATCTTCACCATTGAGGACTGATCGTTGGCTTCAAAATCTTTAGGGCAATAAATCTCCATGATGATCCGTAAGCCCATTTCCCATTTCCTGTGGGCTTAGGGAAATAATATTATAACCTTTAAGTGAGTTATGTTTCAAGTCTTCATAAAATGACCACTTAAAGTGTTATCATAAAGTGGATGCCTAGAGTGGGGACCTTTGTAAAAAGAAGGAAATAATAAATCTTTTAAATTGGTGTTAGAAAAAGGCAATTGAAGATTTTGAAAGATAATAAATCTTTTAAAGTGGCACTAGGAAAGGCAATTGGAGATTTTGAAAGATTTTCTTTTTGGAGGGAAATTGAGACGCCCAAAGATCTATATAAGCAAGGCCAAAGAACAAAAGGGATATGCTGGTTTTTATTATCTCATTCCATTAATAGATTGGACATTTTGTTCAACTATCGCATCGAGGACATAAACCCTCTATGTAGGAAATTGGAGGACGAAAACCCACTGATTTCCATAGCTGAATTAGCGGATGAAAACCCTTGATTTAGGATTGTGCAAATCCCATCCAGAGATTGCGTTTGAGCTTCATATTTGTAGATTATATCAATTGCATGTTAGTGATCAGCACTTGCATGTTAGTATCCAGTGTTTACATGTCAGTTTCAGAAGTCGCATGTTAGTGATCAGCACTTGCATGTCAGTGTTCTGTGTTGCATTTCAATTTTAATGGGTGCATGTCAATATTCAGAGATTGCATGTCAGTGTTCAGCGATTGCATGTCAGTTTTAGCAGCAACATTTCAATGTATAAGTTCTTTGATACCATTGGCAGTTTCCATAAGTGCCATTTTGTGGGTATTTTAGTGGCTTGTTCAGTGCTGAGTACTAGATTGTTGGCAGCTAGTTTAGTGCCATTTGTTGTTGTTGTTTCTGTTAATGCTGATGGAGATTTTCCATTTAGTGTTCTTTAGGGATAATTCATTGAATACAGAATAAGTGATAGGTTGTGTGGGCTGCTATTTTTTGTTATTTATATTTCTTGAGGTTTTGTATCTGATTTTTGGAATCTAATATTCACTTATATAATTCTGATTCTTAACAAAACTCAATTATTGTATGCTCTCATCTTGCTCTTCGTGGGACCCTGGTGTTGAAATTTTGTTAAGTGAGCTAAAGTGATTAAATATCTCATAATATTCCCTTTCGGGATATTATAGTGGTATTAGAGCCTTGATCCTACCAACTTGGGGGAAACAAAGGCTAATGCAATTTGGTGATAAGAAGACAATAGTCTATTAGAGAAGACCTCAGAGACAAGATGCAGGAGAAGAAATCACAAATGGTAGACAGAGGAAGATGTGAATTGATGGAGGAGGAGAAAGCTCAGGTCATGTTTGATACTATATTTCAAAGATAAGTTTGAGAGTCGGCCAAACAGAGCTGTCCCAAATACTCAAAGATGCAATGGTAATGATGGTACCTTCTATACTACTGCTGGGATGCCTCCAAGAGAGGGTAGAGCATTTTTTGAGAGTAGGCCAAACAGAGCTGTCCCAAATACTCAAAGATGCAATGGTAATGATGGTACCTGCTATACTACTCCCGGGATGCCTCCAAGAGAGGGTAGTGCATCAGGAGTTAATCAATCTGTTGTTGGGTCTTCATGTAATCCGTTTCAACCTAAGTTCCTTCAAAAGGAAACAGAACCACTGGATGAAGAAGCGAATGCACTAGCAAAAAATTTTTCAGCCCTTCGAGTTGAATACAGAGCTCTTGATACAGAAATAAGGGATGATTTATTCTTTGCTAATTTCTGTAACATCAAACTCAGAAATAGTCCTCAAACTGAAAAGAAGCCAGCTCAGATACAAGCTCATAAGGATTTGCAGCAACGCTTGAGCAAAATTCCTGTATCTACGTATGATGAGGCACCAAGAAGTTCAGCCTCTGCATGGATTCAAAAAATCAACACTTATCCTTTCTTTGAATCCAATGTATGGGGAGGAGGTTGTCAACTTTGCGACCCTTCACCTGGAGGGTGTAGCCCATAAATGGTGTTACCATGGTATGGTCACACAAGGGCATGGTCTCATTACCAATTTCGAAGAATTTAGTCAAAGGTTGATTGAAAGATTTGGTAGGGTTGATCCATAAATCCACTTCCAGGAATTGGCATAACTAAAGCACTATGGATCAGTGGAGCACTACATAGGAGAATTTCAAAGGATTGCTGTCAAAGTTATTGATGTGTTTGAGAAGAGGTCATAGTCTTATTTATAGAAGGACTGGCATAGCCACTTAAGGGTTTAGTCAAGGCATTGGAGCCTTCCACTCTACAAGAGGCGATCAAGAGAGCACTTGCCTTGGAGTTTACTTTGCCTCAAATTAAATCTTATTCCAAGACTCTGCCTATAAGCAAAAAGAAGTTACAGAAAAGAGGATTGAGTACACAAAAGATTTTGCCTCCCTTGAAAATGAATGAAGACACTTGAAACAAGCTTCGAAGGAAGCAACTTTGCTTCAATTATAGAGAACCCTGCAAACAAGGTCATAGATGCCTTGGCAAAGGGCAAGTGCATTATATTGAAGTCTTTTCTGATGAGGAGGTAGAACAAATTGAACATGAAAGAGTAACTGAAGAATTTGAGGAAGAAAAGGATGGCAACAATGGAGGAACTCTCACAGCGCTATCTGGAACATAGAAGTACAATCCATTCTGGGTTCGTGGAGTGCTAGTAGGACAAAGAATCATCGTCTTGATTGATAATGGGGCCACACACAACTTTATAGATGAAGGCTTAGTGGTAAGAAGGGGCCTAGTTGCTGAAACTTTTAAGGGATTCAATGTGGTAGTGGTTGATGAATTTACCATTCCATGTGCACGAAGAATTCAACAACTGAAAATGACTCTTGGTATATGAAGACTTCTATGTGGTCAAACTAGGAGATACCGACATGGTGCTTGGAGTGGAATGGCTACAATCCCTTGGGGAGTTCTCATAAAACTGCTAATCTATTGAGCTGAAATTCAAGACAGAAGGAGGAGAGGTAGTTCTCAAGGGAATTACAAATGGAGCACCCAAAGTGATCACTGCTAAAGGGATGGAAAGAACATTTAAGAGAGGACAAGCAGTGTGGGCAGCCAACTGCTTGATCACACCTAGAAATTCCATGGACACGAAGGATGCCTACCATATTGATGTCCAAGCTGTGCTAGACAAGCTTAGCAAGGTTTTTCATGATATACCTCTTGGACTACCTGCTGGCCTAGAATTTTAGCACATCATAGAGCTGGAAAGAGGTTCAAAACCTATGATAACCACACCTTATCGTCAACCCGGGATCCACAAGGAAGAGATCAAGAAGGCGATAAGAAAGCTTTTAGAAATGGGCCACATTAGGCCTAGTTCCAACCTATTTGCTTCTTCAGTGGTATTGGTGAAGAAAAAGGATGGAACAATGATAATGTGTTGTTGCAAGGTGTGCGCCCTTGGTCTCCTTGTGTCGTGCAATGCAGCGCTTGGGTTTGTGACAAGGCTTAACCGCCTCCCGTGGATTCATTAACTCTGGTGGTTGTATCGGGCATTAACAGGTTGATCTTTTGGTGCAACAACAACCATCTTGCTAACAATTGGTATTAGAGCCTAGATCACGGGTTCAAACCCCTCGCTTGCGCTTGGGGGGGGTTGTTGCAAGGTGTGCGCCTTTGGTCTCCTTGTGCTGTGCAATGCTGCGCTTGGGTTCGTGACAAGGCTTAATCGCCTCCCGTGGATTCATTAACTTTGACGGTTGTATTGGGCATTAATAGGTCGATCTTTTGGTGCAACGGCAACCGTCTTGCTAACATGTGTATTGACTATTGGGTATTGACCAAGAAAACAATCAAGAACAAATATCCTATCCCAAGGATTGACAAATTGATAGACGAGCTACATGGAGCTGTTTACTTCTCAAAGATTGATCTGTGCTTGGGTTACCATTTGATCCAAATGAGGGATGAAGATTTTCAAAAGACCGCCTTCAGATGTCATTGTGGGCGCTTTGAATTTTTGGTCATGCCTTTTGGCTTGACCAATGCACCCACAACCTTCCAATCATGGATGAACAAGGCATTTAGCAAGCAACTAAGAACATTTGTTTTAGTTTTCTTTGATGACATCTTAATTTACAGTAAGACATGGGAGGAACATCTACAACACCTAGATGGAGTTATGATGAAATATCCCCAACCAATTCTGACTCAAAATTTTCTGATTTTGGATCTAATGATTTGTTTGTTTCAATTCTTTTATCTTTGACCAGCAAAGGTAAGTTTGGTATTTTTGCTTGTTTGCTGATTTTGTTGTAGTTCGAGTTTCATGGTTTGTTTTTTCATTGCCAAATCATAGGGAAAACATAGAAATGAAAGAGAACTGTTGCATAAATGAAAGGCAACATTTGCAACTCAATAGAACCCGTTTAAACTACTTATATCAGGTCTGATTACAAATTCAGAGGTCTAATATAAATCATATCAGACTATAACAGCAACCCCAAACCCTTCTATGATGCAATATTAAACTATCCAAAACAATAAACACATACCCGGAAGCCAAGCTTAATTTATGGAACATTTAGTTGCTGAAACCCTAATTCCCAGCTAGGGTTTGACTGAAAATGACTCCCATTTTGGATGGCCAGCTGGAAAAGGCAATGAAATGAGGATATATGCTGATAAAAAGACCCAATCTGCAAATATACCCTAATATCCCACTGCTGCAATCACTCTAACTGCAATATCAACCTGTAATGAAGTCCATTGATGTCCAAACGGAAACCCAGAGTAGATTTCCCTGTTTTGTGAACTGGGTTGTCGTCCAAATCACTATCCTCCAAGGGATTTCATCCTCAGAAGATTTGCTTGCTGCTGAAACCCTCTTCCAGAGCTCAAACCTACAAATTGCTTTTGTGAAAATGAGAATAGTATGCTCAAAAGTGAGCCCAATACTTTGCTTTATAGCCTCCATGACCCTTTTTCATAAAAAACAATAAAATATGCCTCTCCAAGAGGCTACGCCCACCTTGAGGGTCTTTCCTCATGAAAAGGAAGTGCCACTTTTTAAAACAACATTAAGTTACTAGGATGGGGGCACTTTTCACTATTCCTCTTCTAATTTTCTGTTACTATTCACTTTTCACTTTTCACTATTCAATAAAGCAAACCTTAATGTTTCCAATTCAACCCCTAGATTTATCAACTGACACCAAACTGAAGGGCTTGTAAGGCTCCCAGCAAAGCTCCACTGCCCCTGGATAGGTCCCCTAACCACTCTGTTGACCTACGGTAACCCTGGTAATAGGCCAACCACTTCTCATCTATGTGTCGTCTAGGAAGGGGACATTACACAAGAGCATTCTGGAGCAGCAATCACTCTTTGCCAAGCGAAGTGTGAGTTTGGATTAAAGGAGATTTTGTACTTAGGACATGCCATCAATGCAGAAGGGGTCCAAGTAGACCAACGGAAGATCCAAGCCATTAGGGATTGGCCACCCCCTAAAAATGTGACACAACTGAGAGGATTCTTTGAATTATGCAGCTACTACTGAAGATTTGTGAAGGGATTCTCTTAGCTTGCAACACCACTCACAGATCTAACCATGAAGGGAGTATTCAAATGGATAGAAGCAACATAACAGACTTTCAATAAATAAAAAGAGGCAATGAGTTCATGCCCCATGCTTGCTGTCCCAAACTTTTCACTTTCTTTTGTTTTGTAGTGCGATGCCTCTGGGGAGGACATAGGAGTTGTATTAATGCAACAACATCCCATTGCTTTCGAAAGTAGAAAACTAATAGGAGCAAAAAAGAGGTTTTCTATTTATGATAAGGGGATGCTAGCAATCATGCATGCCTTGGTGAAGTTTAGGCAATATCTTGTTTTTGGCAAATTTGTGGTCAAGACATAACACAATAGACTCAAGTTCTTTCTCAATCAGAAAGACTTGAATGATCGACAACATAAGTGGGTAAGCAAGCTACAAGCATATAATTTTGATATTGAATATGCAAAGGGTAAGCATAATGCAGTTTATGTTCCATTTCTGATATGTCTGTTGATTGGGTCACCTCCATCATATCTGAATATGCCAAAAATGATTTTGCTACTAATCCTTTGGATGAAAGGATACAAGATGATAGATTTAAAGTGGTGGGAGAAAATATTTGGTTCCAGAATCAAAGATGAAGGGGAAGATCTTACGGGCCATACATGACACTCCATTCGCTGGACATCTAGGATATTTCAAGACATACAAGTAGATTCGAGAGAGGTTCTCTTGGAAAGGAATGAAAGTGGATGTTCTCAAGCACATTAAGGAATGTTCTACATGCCAACAGAACAAGGTAGAGCAAGTCCATCCTGCAGGTCTACTTCAGCCTCTACCCATTTGTGAGCAAAAGTGGTAAAGTATTTCTATAGACTTTATCATTAGGTTACCTAAGGTGAATGGTAAAGATTGCATTTTTGTTGTAGTAGATAGACTTACTAAATATGAGCATTTTTATGCCATATCTTCTAATTTCAAGGCTTGCCAAATTGCTGAATTATTTTTCAAAGAGAATTCAAATTGCATGGTTTGCCAAAGAACATTGTTAGTGACAAGGACAATAGATTTTTGAGTCATTTTTGTCAAGAATTGTCACACTTGGCGGGAACAGAACTCACACCGAGCACAAGTTACCATCTCCAAATGGATGGGCAAACTAAGATTGTCAACAAATGGATTGAAGGGTATCTAAGAAATTATGTGTTAGGGCAACAAACAACTTGGTTCAAGTGGTTGCACTTGGGAGAACACTGTTATAATACTTCCCACCATATGTCCATAGGTATGTCTCCTTTTATGGCTTTATATGGATATAACGCTTTGACATTTGTGGATTTGTTAATCATCGAAAATAGGGTACCTGGAACAACATATTTGATCGGGGAAAGCCAAGAGATATTGCAATCTCTTAAGGATCATCTTCAACACACCTAGAATCAACAAAAGCTCTATGCGGATCAGCAGCGCACAGAACGAGTATTTGAAGTTGGCGACATGGTTTACTTGAGGCTACAACCATACAGACAATCTTCATTGAAGAAAATAGGAACAAAAAAGTTGAAGCCAAAATTTTATGGTCTTTATAAGATCATAAGGAAAGTAAGGGAAGTAGCTTATGAGCTAGAACTACTAGAGAGCAGGAAAATTCACAATATCTTCCATGTGTCTTGCTTTAAAACGAGCATTGGGACAACACATTGCACCTTCCAAAGACTTGCCACCTTTTGACGATGAAGGAAAACTCATTTTGATACTAGAAGCTATCATGGATTTTCGGGAGAGGAAGTTGAGGAACCAAATCACTACCAAATATTTGGTGATTTTGAAGCAAAAGGCAATTGAAGATTTTGAAAGATAATAAATCTTTAAAGTGGTGTTAGGAAAGGCAATTGGAGATTTTGAAAGATTTTCTTTTTGGAGGGAAATTAAGAGGCCCAAGGATCTATATAAGAAAGCCAAAGAACAAAAGGGATATACTGGTTTTTATTATCTCATTCTCTTAATAGATTGGACATTATGTTCAACTATCGTATCGAGGACGAAAACGCTCTATGCAAGAAATTGAAGGATGAAAACCCATTGATTTCCATAGCTGAATTAGCAGACGAAAACCCCTGATTCAGGATTGTGCAATCCTATCCAAGGATTGTGTTTGATTTGAGCTTCATATTTGCAGATTATATTAGTTGAATGTTAGTGATCAGCACTTGCATGTTAGGATTCAATGTTTGCATGCCAGTTTTAGAAGTTGCATGTTAGTGATCAACACTTGCATGTCAGTGTTTGGTGTTGCATGTTAGTATTCAGAGATTGCATGTCAGTGTTAAGCATTTGCATGTTATTTTTAGTAGCGGCATATTAGTGTATAAGTTCTCTGATACCATTGGTGGCTTCCATAAGTGCTGGGCTTGTTCAATGCTGAGTTATGAATTGTTGGTGGCTAGTTTAGCGCCATTTATTGTTGCTGCTGTTTCTGTTAATGCTGATAGAGATTTGCCATTTAGTGTTCTTTGGTGATAATTCATTGAATATGGAATAAGTGATAGGTTGTGTGGGCTGCTGTTTTCATTATTTATATTTCTTGAGGTTTTGTATCTGATTTCTGGAATCTAATATTCACTTCTATAATTCTGATTCTTAACAAAACTCAATTACTGCCTGCTCTCATCTTGCCCTTCACGGGACCTTGGTGATCAAAAGTTGTTGAATTTTTGTTAAGTGAGCTAATGTGATTAAATATCTCATAATATTCCCTTCCGGGATATTACATTTACCTACTTTTTCAAGTTGGGCTTTTGCTGTTGATCCGTGTATAAAAAGTATGTGGGAATGGATGTATATGAAAATAGAGAAAAAGTTGAATAATTGGAATAATAAGTACTTATTTTTGGCAGGGAGGATCCAAGTGTGTCAAAAAATCTTGTCTGCATATTCTATTTATTATGCTTGAGCATGGTTATTTTCTTGTTATCAAATGGAAATTATTCAAAAAGTAATGAGGAGTTATCTTTGGTCAGATGGAAAAGGTAAAAAGAAAAAGGCATGCAGTAAAATGAGAGTGGTGCTGCCTAGATAAGGAAAGGGGAGGAATTGGATTGAAGGACTTAAGGATTCAAGGAGGCTGCTAAATGGATAATATTGTCCTTGGAAAGAGAGGAACCTAGGAAAATATTGATAAGAAAAAATATCCAAGAGGCAGTTCCGAAGAAAGCTAGACAGTGGACTAACTTGAATCCTCACGACATTACCTTTGGCAATTTTCAAACTAAACAAACTGAGTCAGCAGTATTTTTCAGCATCTGGATGGCTTGGGAAGTAGTTAGAGAGCTGGTAATGCATAAGGATGCAATTAATGTTAATAATAGAGAAATATGCTTGAACAGATCTATATGGTGGAATTTAAAGCATAAACATAAGCCTTTAGCTCTTCTACAGGGTTGTTCAGCCTTGAGTTGGAGGAATAAAGGCATCTCAGAATTTCATCACATCTTTAGTAATGACTGTTTGAAAAGTTGGTCTCAGTTGAAAATGGAATTTGGTATATCTGATACTCAAAGAAAAACATATTCTATTCTTTGCAAATCAGTGTCTAACTTTCGGTCCTCTGGCAAAATGATCACCAATGAAGAATTCATAGAAAAAATCAGATGGAAGGATGGAACCAGGCTTGTGAAAATGAAACCAAAATTGTTATACAAACTGTTAACTGACTCCCAAGTGGTGTATGATCATGTCAATCAAGTTCGGAATTTAATGTTAGATAGCTCTGAGTGGTCAAAATCTATGAAGTCTTGTTGGTCTAAAAATATTGAGCCAAAAAAATGTTGTTTCTCTGTAATTAAAACAACTTGCTGTTGGTTACTCTAAAAGGGTCTGTGTTTTGTGCAGTTGTGTTGAAACATGTGAGCATATTTTTTTTGAGTGCATTTTTGCTAGAGCCATATGGGATAGATTTATGGGAAATATTGTAGGTTGGGATTGTACTAAGAAAGTGTCTTGGAAAGAAGTATTGTGTGGGTATGTCAATGGATTGTGTGCCAAATCTAATGCTTTTTGGTTAGCATTGTCTATTGAAATCCTTTGGTTTTTATGGAAAAGAAGGAATGGAGAATACTTCTAGGACAAAATGAGAGCCCTTACTGAGTCTTGCAATATACTCACAATAATTCATATTGTTAAACATGTATCTATGACACTGGAGATACCAACAGAGATATTTATGCCTATGTTCCCCGGGGATGCGTCCCCTGGGAAAATTGACCCATACCCGTCCCGGGGACGTTCTGGGGACGTGGGGACGGCTAGGAAACGTCCCCTGGCCGTACCCGTTTCCCGGGGACGTCCCCTTTTTTTAAGGGGATGTAGGGGACGGCTAGCCGTACCCGGTACGGCCGGGACGTCCCCCGACCGTACCGGGTACGGCTAGCCATCCCCTACGGCCCAGCAACGTTGGCACTTTTAAAAAAAAAAACCTCACTTAAAAAAAAAAAAAAAGGGATATCATGCAAAAACAAAAAACATACATTCATTACCTCATTTTGGCACTTTTGAACAGCAGCTTGAAGAGGAGAAATAACAGTTGGAGGAGGGTAACAGCGGTGAAGGGAAGGCAATAGGGCATCAAATCATCGTCATTTAAGGTAAGATCGACATTCTTTTTTTTGTTTTCATATTCCTTTGCATTTTTTTTAGTTTTTCTTTTAATTTCAAACATGTGGAGGGTTTTTAGTTTTTTTTTTTTTTAATGTTTGCTTGCAGCTGTCTATTTGCATTTTTTCAAACAAAAAACAATGAGCAGCAGTGACAATAGTGAAAGTTCTGAAAATGACATTGAAATTCAAGTGCAACGGCAATCAAGTAGAACTAGAGGCCGTAAAAAGAGTGGGGGTTCTGCTAGTGGCAGTGGTACAGCAGAGAATGTCAGTTCATCCAAATCCAATCCATTTGAATGCCCCTCCAAAACACTTGCCACTTATGCAAAAGGCCCATATAATCCTAAAAAACCTCTCTTACAATTTGCAACCCGCATAGACACTGACAAACAAAAGAATACTGGGGGGTCTAGAATATGGCTTTGTCACATTTGCAATGAAACCTATAGCGGCAGCTATACAAGAGTTTATTCTCACCTTTTGCACTTGGGTGGAGTGGGGGTAAAAGGTTGTAAAAAAATTACCCTAGCTGAGAAGGTCGAGGCAACTAGGTTGCACATGGAGGGGGAGGCAAGATCTAAGGGATTGTCAATGGAGAGTATGCCTAGTATGCCTGAGTCATTGCCTTCACAAAGCCAAGTGGAAGAGGTTTCTAGTAGGGGAAAGAAAAGAGCTACTATTGTTGCAGGGTTGTTTAATGCACAAACACGAGAGGTGGTTGACTCTTCCATTGCCAAATTTTTCTTTGCTCATGCCGTACCATTTCATGTGGCATGCTCTCCCTATTTCAAACAAATGTTAAGAGATGTTACAGCTGTTGGTCCTTCATATGTCCCCCCTGGAGAACATAAGCTACGCACCACCTTACTTGACAAGGAATATTCTCAAGTGAGTACCTTGATGGAGGACATGAGGCAAACTTGGATTAGGGATGGTTGCTCTATTGTCATGGATGGGTGGACCGACATCAAACGTCGGCCACTCATCAATATCATTGTCACATGTCCAGCTGGCTCTTATTTTCTTAGAGCTATTGATTGTACAGGGAGGAGGAAGGATGCTCACTTCCAATTTCAGATTTTGAAGGATGCCATTGAAGAGATTGGGGCATCTAATGTTGTCCAAGTGGTAACAGATTTAGCCCGTGTATGTAAGTCAGCTGGTTTGATGGTGGAGGGTGCTTATAAGCACATTTTCTGGACTCCATGTTGTGTTCATGCATTGAACAACGCATTGAAAGACATTGGGAAGGTTGCTTGGGTGAAGGAAGTGGTGGCAGAAGCTAGAGATATACAGATGTTCATTTGCAACCATCAAACCTCACTTGCACTTTTCAGGACTTTTTCGAAGAAGGAATTCCTCAAGCCTGTGGAAACTAGATATGCCAGCTATTTCATTTTGCTAGAGAGGATGGTTGAGGTGAAGGAGCCTCTACAATAATGCAGAATGGAATAGATGGCCAGAGTCAAATTCAGCTGAAGGAAAAAGTGTGAGGCAAAAAATCCTTGACAATGATTGGTGGTCCACAATAAGGTATGAAATTGTTTCAAATTGCTAATTTTTTTTTGGTTTATATTATGATATTCATATTTATTATTATCATTTTATCAAAAATTTAATTTTTGTTCTTAAATTGCTGATTTTTGTAACTTGTGTTCACTTGCAGCTATGTTTGCTCTTTCATTGCACCTGTTGTGGATGTCATAAGATATGCTGACACAGACTCTCCTAGTCTTGGAGAGATTTATGAGACATTTGATAGCATGCTTGGGAAAATGAAGCAAGCTATTCAGAGCAAGGATCCTACTTTGGGATTTTATGAGGAGCATCTTAGGCCCATTGTGACGCGGAGGTGGGACACTATGAACACCTCACTTCATATGGCAGCATATGCTCTAAATCCCAAATGGTATGTTTCTAGACTTGGAAGAGTGCCTCCATCTCATGATGATGAGGTGAAGCAAGGGTTCATGAGGGCCCTTGAAAAAATGTATACCGAGGAGGAGGCTTCTTTACTTCACTCACAATGGATGGCCTTTGTCACTCTACGTGGTCCAAACTTCAGCAAAAAAGAGGCGAGGATGGATAGAGCTACATTAGCTCAAACTGACCCTATTGGATGGTGGATGTGGCATGGCATGGATGCACCAGAATTGAGGACACTTGCCACTCGCTTGCTTGGACAGATTGCCAGTTCCTCTGCTAGAGAGAGGAATTGGTCCACATATAGCTTCATTCAGTTAGTGAAGAGGAACAAACTTACCTCTAGACGATCAGAGAAGTAGGTGGTAGTGCATAGTGCCTTGCGGCTACAGGATCGACAGAGACCTGAGTATCGTCAGACTCCAGCTGCACATTGGGATGTTGATCCAGAGGATGTTATGCAGATTGATGAGGAGGAGGCACAGGAGGGATTGGTTGGGGTTCCATTGGATGAGGGTCTTGTTGTGACCAAATCACACATCACCCCATTAGGAATAGGGACCCCCCTTTTTTTTGAGCTCTGAGCTTTCAGTGAGTTTTCAATGAGTTTTCAACGAGATTTTAATGATGATTTGACTCATTTTCCTCTGCCGGCTCGGTAACAATTTCCTTACCTATGATCTTTGGTTCACAATTAAGGATAGATGAACTTGCAATAATGAAGAATTGTGATCAAATCCTATCTAGATATTGAGTTTTGAGGTTAATCCTTCAGAATGTTTGAGACCCTGAAAAGACTAAGACTGAAATCCTGAAATCCTGAAAATCCTGAAAAATGGCTAAGTCTGAAATCTGGTGAATCCTCCAAATTCTATATTTTGCATCTTAAATCCGGTGGATTCGGGACCTATCTCAAACATCCTGAAAGGTATATTGAAAAATATTTAAAGTATAAGAAATTCAATCTCTAAACTTATACTTAAATATATTTTTCAATATACCTTTACTCGCGCGATCCTGAAAATGCTTGACGAAGTCAGAGGATTCAAAATCCTGATCTAATGCGACCAGACACTTAGATGGCGCAAATCTGGGCGCAAAATCACGAAGCAGAAGACACTTGAGCCAGAGGATTTGAAAACTTGATCCAGTGCGCCCATCTAATCCTTCATTCAGTGCGAAAATATCAGAGGATTTGAAAACTCCATCTAGTGCGCCCAAACCAAAAGTGTCATTTCGGAGGAGAAAATGAAGATTTCAATGTCTAGAACTAGTGCGAAAATGAAAAGGCAAGTCTTAGAGCAATCTTGGAGCAATTTTTAATGAAAAGTTACAGGATTTTTATCCTCCAAGTGATGCGCCATCAAGAAGGAGGAGGGAAATGTGAAGTTTGGACTTGAGAAATGTTTACTAGTTCAGAGGATTCTCCAACATGATGCAATGCGCCAACACTTTAGAGGATTCTCCAACATCATCCAATGCGCTCTATCATGAGGAGATTGCCAATATCCTAGACATCTAATGTTTGGTCTTCAAGGTAAGTTTCAGAGGAATTCAAAACTTGATCTAATGCGCCTATGGCAAGGTCATCCAATATGCAACACCAAGGTGAAGAGAGACACGTTTTCAGAGGATCCTACAAACTTAACCAATGCGCCAAATATCATACATCATATAAGATCCACATTAATTCACTCAAGATGGAAGACTTCAACAAGCTTAACTAATGCGCCATATCTAAAGGAGGAGGATGAAGTTTCATTTTGAAGATCTCAATATAGTGATCCAATGCGCCAACATTATGAGGTAGTAATCAAGGCTTGTATCTAGAAGATTTTCAAGTGTCATCTAATGCGTTATGAATGAAGTTTATTTTTGAAGAGCTTAAATTGCCTATCCATTGCGAAATGCAAAAAAGATCTGAATTCATGATCCCATGCGCTAAAGATTCATAAAGTCCATCCAACGCGCTACCTACATGGAGACAACGAAACTTCATTCCTTAAAGATCTTTAATTGCCCAAGCAATGCGCCATGTGTGAGGATTCTTACATAGTGAACTAATGCGTCCATTCCAAAGTTCATCCCATACGTAGTATAAGAAGAGTGCGACTTAACTCCAGAGGATCCTACAAGGGTAAGCATTGCGCCAAAGTTTGAAGACTTCAAAAGGGGCATCTAATGCGCCACTTCTTGAAGGAATCCAATTGCCTAAGTGAAGCGCCAAACTTATGAGGATCTCAATCTTTCATCTAATGCGCCATATCCAAAGGGAAAGAACGAGGTACGATTTTGAGGATCTCAGACTATTCATCAAGTGCGCTACTCCCTAAGGAGTCTCAAGACATGATATAATGCGCTATGTTAAGGATAGGGTGAAGTTTCATGTTGAAAGCATCCAAATTACCTATCAAATGCGCCAAGTGTCAAGAGGATCTCAATCATTCAACTAGTGCGAAATGTGTCAAGGGGAATCCTATGCCTTCATCAAATGCGAAATCACTTGAAGATCCTACCAACTCCATCTAGTGCGACTTACAACAAGAGGATTCTAATCCTTTAACTAATGCGAAACATGAAGGAGGATCATCAAGGAGTTAACTAGTGCGAAATGTTGAAAACAAGTTTTAGAGTTTCAAGACAGCAATACAAAAGGATTCCATGAAGGAGACTCCATTAGATCATCCAAGGCGAAGAGACTTGAAGATTGTTAAAACCTCATCCAATGCGGAATATTAAGAAGGCCTCGAAGACCTCCATCCAATGCGAATTGCTAAGGGAATTCGAATTCTTGATCTAATGCGCTTGAAAGAAGGAGGAAAACGTCCAACAATAAGAAGAAGATTATCAAGTCTTTATCCAATGCGTCCAAAAAGAAATCATAAACATTTAATAGTTGTTGCCTTCGTAAAACGTGAAATTGCATTCATTTAATAAAGATTAAAATTAAATTAAATGTTTGTGCATGAGGTCGGCCTAGGAAGAAGGAAAGTTTTTAAAAAAGAATTATATATATGTGCCTCATTTCTTTTTCATTTGATTCATTTTCAAGAGCAGATTTGTTCTCCAAGAGCAGAATTTTCTTCAAGGAGCAGCCACAAGAAGTTGATTTTAGAAGATAAATCTGATTTTATCAAATTTTGTCAAGTGGGAAATCAAATTGCAAGGTATCAAATACAAAACAGCTCATCAAGTAAGTCTGATCTGAGTTTTTTCTGATCTGATTTTCTTATTTTTCTTTCATTAGATGCCTTGAAATTGTCCAAATATTGATGAAATTCTGGAAGAATAAGTGGATTTTTATGATTTTTCATAGATTTTCTAAATTTAATAGTAATATTTCATAATTATAGAGGAAAATTTCATCCACTTAAGTTGCTGAAGTAAAATCTAGATTTTGTTTGCAATCACTTATTCGCGTCAAGTCTGCAGAATAATGGCAATGACTTCCAAGGAACGACAAGCCAAGATCCGGATGGATGCCAAAGGGAAGATTCCTGAATCAAAGCTCGTCTCAAGGTGGACCAATGTAAGCGATACAAATATGGGAAGCAGCAACCTGGAAGATATCAAGACAGTCCTTGAAGAACCTAACGGAGGAAGCCTCGCTCGAGCCATCATGAGGAGTGGAGCCATTGAAGCTGCTTGTTTTCCGCCAACTTTGCCATGTCCAGAAATGATCATCGAATGTGTCAAAAAGTATGAAAGAAGTCATCCTTATGGAAATGTTACCATTGAGAACATGAAGCAACAAGTTAAGGCATTCTACTTTCAATATGATGGACTTGATGAAAGTCAACTAGATAATATATTCACACTTGCATATCGTCTTGGGGAAAATAAGTCTTGGATAAACGACTGGGAGAAGACACTTGGAGTCTATGAGGCAGATGTAGCAGTGGCAGAAGGATCCATTAAGGCAGCGACAAGTGTACCAATGGAAGATATTATTCACATTGTGTCCAGATTCATTGTATCTCATAGTACTACTACATAGTACTCGCCTTGATGATGTGGCTTCCTTATCCTCTTGGAAAGCGTGCCTTTGTTCTCTCTTTCATGACTTCTTTCATTTAATATGAGTAACCTCCTGTATTTAATAAAGTTAACCTCATTCATTTAATAAAGTATAGTTTGTTGTAACTACTTGTGATGTGGCTTGATCTGATCCGCTGATTTCGCCGATCAATCTTGACCCTTCTCTCCTTTGAGGACTATAAAAGAGCTCTCATTGCTCTCATTTGTAACGGTTGGAAATTCTGAAATTGTTGTAAGAGCTCTCTGAGATAATAAAGGACTCATTGATTTGGTGATTCTATTTATATTTCTGAGTGTTTGCATGGTTTCAATTTTCACACGAATATTAAGTTAAGTTGCAAGTTTTCTTTTAAGTATAAGTTAGTTAGTGAGAGATTTTTATTGCCTTGTAGTGAAGTCTTTACAATTGAGCGTCAATTTGATCTTTATGCTTGTTGAATTTTCATGAGCATAATTGATTTAAATATCTTGCATACCTTTGAAGATAGCACCTCTCTTGTCTAGTTGTTTCATCTTGGCGAAACAAGATTTGGTTTGACTTCACTTTAAGCAGTAAACGTCCTTCCATTTAGGATTAGATTAGTATTCCTCAACCCTATATCTTTTGCCTTTTTTTATCAATCATTTAGATTTAGGATCAGAACGTCCATTGCTAAATCATACGCGTCAGTTGCAGTACCTAGATTTTCTAGTGTTCACTTCCAGAGTTTTTGAAACAACAAGTTGAACAATTGTGTAAGTCCCTTTGTTGATTAACAGCAGAATCATACTTAAATCATTGAGCTGTTTCCTACTGAAATTGAAACATTATTATTAGAAGGAACCTTGGAGTTATCTCGTTTGATCACTTAGTTTAGCATCCGAGAGGCTTTGCTCAAGAGAGGGTCAGATACCTAGTATTTCACCCTATTGTTGACTTGTCAAAAAACAACCATCAACATATTTGGCGCTAGAAGGAGGGCATCTTACAAGTTGTTTCAGATTAAGGAAGAACATCCTGGAGCGAATTGGTTCTTTCTCGCCAGAGAGGCACCAAAGAATTCTAAGGTCTGCACCAGGAGCATCCAAGGATTTTTCTGAGTTGGGGTTCCCTTCAAAGTCGAAGAAAGGAAAGAAAGGGACTTCAGCCAGCCAAGGATCTCCAAGTGGGGGTGATACTTCAAATTTATTTCAAACTCCACCTCCGAAGAATCAAAATCAGGGAGTTGTTCAACCAGGCAACGTCCAAGTAACCACCACAGGCACTCCACTTCAGCAAGGAGCTACTCAAGCAGGTCCAGGACAACCTAACATTCCAATGGCAGCACCAGCACAAGCTTGGCCTTTGGGAAATGTCTCACCCCTTGGGACTTTTACCGATTACCATGATATGCCCAAGAATCCCGAACACTTCTGTTCGAAATTTCATGTCAACGATCCGAGCAGGACAGCTGAGGAACATATTAAGATCTTTGAAGGTACTCTGGTAAATCGAAGGATTGAAGATGAAGATGTAGCATGCCGACTATTTCCCTACTCTCTCGAAGGAGATGCTACTTTTTGGTATGTCAATCTACCGGCTGGATCTATTACTACCTGGGAACAGATGAGAACCGCTTTCCTGGAGAAATTCAAGATCCTCATCACTCCTGCAGAACTCTATAAGCAATTCATCGAAGTCCGAAGACAGGAACACGAGCCTATTGCCGCTTTTAATCACAGGTTCCATAAAGCATATTCTAGATTGCAACCTCCCTATGATATCACTCCAGTAATGGCGATGGAGATTTATTACGCTGCATTGGATCGCCTTACTTCTATGTTCGTGAAAAGAGCAACAACCCCGCCGACCACTCTGACAGGGGCATATGCTGAAGCCGTTAAGGTGAACACAGATTTGGGTATGAACACGCATGGGCCACTTAATCACATAGGGCATGTGGCAATGCCAAACCAGATTCAGGGAATCAATCAAGCATTGGCTCAACATACACCTGTAATGAATCCAGTTCCTGTTTCCACTCCTGCTAATCAATTAGTCCTACATCCAGGAGTGCCAATTTCACAAGTTGTACCGGAAAAACCAGTGTATTTGCAAGGATCTTCATCTTCTGCGAAGGCTCAGGAGGAGAAAGATGAAATGAAAGAGCTGATTGATCAGGTAAAGAAATTGTCTACTGAAGTTACGCATTTACGAAATCAGAACAACTATCTGCAGAAGAATTTCCAAGGCAATCAGGGTGGGTACCAAGGAAACCAAGGAAATCAAGGATACAATCAAGGATATAGTCAGGGATACAATCAAGGTTTTAGAGGAAATAATCAAGGCTTTCAACGACAGAATAGAACTTGGAACACTGCACCAAACACCGGCACAGTTCCTTCACCACTTGACAATCCACCAGCTTCGGACCCAAAACCCGCAGAGAAAGTATTCTTAGCAGAAGCTGCACTATCTACATGGTGCCGGTTGCATAACACCAATCAGCATTCAGAACTTCAATGTCCCGAATTTAAGATAGCAGCTGACATCTTTCAACAGGAAATGCATGGTACACAGGTACCAGAGAATCCTCCAGTCACCGGATATGAAATTGTGCCTACGCAGAGGTATGATCAAGCTTTGATGATTGAAGATTTTACTTTTCCACCTATGATGGAATATGATATGACAGAATATAGCGGAAGATTCCCGCCAGCCTCTGCGAATGAACCAGTTGAGGATACATACTACACTCCGCCATTCGAGGGTGATTTCCAAACCCAAGAAGCAGATGAAGTTCAGGCCTTTCAGCAATCTGCTGGCAATGCACCACAAAGAATTTATCAGCGGAATTACCGGCCACAAGATCCTATTACCACGTCAACTCCTCCTAATAACTTGCACACTCCGCCAAATCCAAATGCAAGTAACAATCCAAGCTATCCAAGGGATGCACCCGAATACAGACAGCGAAATCCAGTTCAGAACGTTGTCCCAGCACAAGAAGTTCAGCAGCAGAATGTCTCTGCAAGGGTCGATCCAGTCAGGAAGGAAGTTCCTAAAGAGGATTTAAAGAGATTGAGTCAGTGTGTTGTCGAAGAACTCAAGAAGATTAAAATCAACCTACCATTGACAGAATTGATTCGAGTACCTGAAATTAAGGAAGCTTTTCTAAGAGGTGTTGATGATACCATCTCAAAGGGTGGAAATCAAAATGTGCAAGTTACCACAGGATCAGCCGGTCCATCTACTTCAAACGTACCAAGAGCATATGTAGGTCAAAATACAAATCCAACTCAAATGAGGCCACCTCACCCACAAGGCCAGACAAATGCTATTTTCATTGCACAGGAATCATCCAATATAACAGAGGGCAAATCAGTTGCGATAAAGGAAGAGCCTACCGAGGATAACAATACGCCGAAAGTACACGTCAATTCAGATCCAGTAAATGACCGATACAGTGCCCCCAAGAAGAAATCAGTCGTCTTCTATCAAGGAAAAGATGAACAGCCTCCTTTCTTGATATCAGTTAGAATGTTTGGCAAATTATTACACAATTGTCTAATGGATTCAGGAGCCTCAAGCAACGTGATGCCTTTGGGTATTTGCAAGAAACTTGGCCTCATCCCAAAGCAGACAAATAAGAAAGTTACGCAATTAGACAAGACCGAAGTTCCAGTTATTGGAGAGCTACATAATATTCACATGCAGTTAGCAGCTGATCCCAGGATTCAGCATTACATTGACATTTCAGTAGTAGACATACCTGAAGGATATGGGATGCTGTTAAGCAGAGATTGGTTGAAGAAGCTCAACGGATACGTCTCCACCGACTTTTCGCACATGTGGTTATCATGGAAAGGATTGCCTAATCAAATCAGGATAGATAGCACTCCACGTCTTAAATTGATGATTACTGAATATGGTGAAGACAATGAGATCCTTTTTGTACAGACAGACTTAGGTGTTTACAAGCCTAAGGTTGAAGAGATTCTAATGTTTCATAATTCAACAGAGGTCCTCATAGAAAGTGATCACAGCGCATCATCAGATGAAGAAGGGGAGGGTATGTTTGAAAACTTCCGGAATTTTGTGATGAGACATGTGAAGCAAGGAGTAGAATTGGGAAGTCACGCATCCGTTCAAGATCTATTGCTACCTAATTGGTGTAGGATACACAATGCTTTCCATTCCGAGTTCTCTTGCTCCATGTGTATAGTAGCCCTAGAACAAGTTAGAAAGAGAATTCCAGAGGCCATGGGCTTGGAAATCCCCAGTATGATGAAACTAAAAGAACCAGTTCAGGATACAGCCGTTACAGATGAAGCAAGCACTTCGGCATCAGCAACAGAACATACCCGAATTGAACCTACAAAAGCAAATCAAGGTGTTGATATGTCAAATTCAGAAGATAATCAAGTATGGACTCTAAGATTTGATGGATCGAAATCCAAGCAAGGATCCGGAGCTGGCTTTGAATTGATCAGTCCGCTGGGGGAAGCTTATTTATCAGCTTTGAGATTACAGTTCCCATGCACAAATAATGTTACCGAGTATGAAGCTCTCGTACACGGGTTGCTCTTGGCCATAAAAAAGAAAGTTAAAATTTTGCACGTGTTCGGCGATTCAGAAATAGTTGTCAGACAAGTCAGGAAGCAATATGTGTGTCATGACAAGAGACTAAAGAAGTACAGAAACAGAGTATGGGATTTGATTGAAGACTTCGATGCTTTCAACATCAAGTCAATTTACAGGTCAACAAATCGAGTAGCTAATGCACTAGCACAGGCCGCAAGTTCCCTTGAGCCATTGGCTATGGAAGGATTAAAAAAGTTCACAGTGGAACTAACATCAGTACCATCAGTACCAGATAATATCACAAATTTTCAAGTGTTTGATGACGACAAACATATACTGGATTTCTTGACCAATTCAGGTATCTTCACCACCCAGGTCATTGACGAAAGCGAAGTTGAAGCTGAGTTTGATCTAGATGGGATCATGAATCTGAAGGACAATAATATCCCAAAGGGTATGATTGAATTAGAAAGACTCTTCGATTCAGATAAGTTGGGCACTCCTCCTCACCACAACGAAGATGGAAATAAATGTGAAGCAGTCAATCTGGGAACCGACGAAAATGTAAAAAATGTATTCATAGGGAAAGTTTGCACACCGGAAGAAAGAGAAAACATCCTCAGTAGTATGAGAGAATTCCACGATGTTATTGCTTGGGGATATGATGATTTGAAGACATACGATACATCCATCATTACACATACTATCCCTCTCAAGCCAGGAAGCAGACCTTTCCGACAGAGGCAGAGGCCGGTCAATCCTTTATTGGAGCCACTTATTTATCAAGAAGTCAAGAAGCTGCTGCAGGCAAAGATCATATTTCCGATCAGGCACTCGACGTGGGTCGCCAATTTAGTTCCAGTTAGAAAAAAGAATGGAGAAATAAGATTATGTGTTGATTTCAGGAACTTGAACAAAGCATCAGAAAAAGATAATTATCCTTTGCCTTCATTGGACGAAGTGCTGCAAATTGTAAATGGTTCACAGATCATGTCTTTTCTGGATGGATATTCAGGGTATAACCAGGTCATGGTTGAAGAAGAGGATCGATTGAAGACCGCTTTCACTACCAAATGGGGTACTTATGCATACAGAAGGATGCCTTTTGGCCTAATCAATGCAGGAGCCACTTTCCAGCGAGCTATGGATATTGCTTTCAGAGATATTATTGGAAAATGCATTATTATTTATATGGATGATCTTACGGTGTTCTCCAAGGTCAGAGCAGATCATGTAGAGCATTTAAGGAAAGTTTTCGAATCTTGTAGAACATATGGAATTTCCTTAAATCCAAAGAAGTGCATCTTCGGGGTGACCGAAGGAAAGCTCCTGGGCCATGTCATATCAGAACACGGTATCTCTATTGATCCAGATCGGATAGAAGCCATTAAGAGAATTAGCATGCCTGCCAGTAAAAAGGAATTAAAGTCATTCTTCGGTAAGATTAACTTCGTCAGGAAGTTTATTACCGGATTTGCAGAAATTATTAAGCCATTGAATGATATGTTAAAGAAAGATGCGAAAGTTGAATGGACTCCTCCAGCAAAGAAAGCATTTGAAGAAATCAAGCAAGCAATTGCTAGGGCTCCTGTCCTCATCAGTCCAGACTATTTGAAGCCGTTTTATTTATATTCTTTTGCATCTGATCACACCTGTGCAGGGATTTTGACCCAGAGGGTAGATGATAAAGATGAACATCCCGTTGCATTTATGAGTGCCCCTTTTAAGGATGCTGAGCTGAGATACCCGGCAGTGGAGAAACAGGCTTATGCTCTAGTAAAGGCTATCAAGAAATTTCGGCACTATATCTTGCGGAGTAAAGTGTATGCTATAGTTCCAGATGCCGCAGTGAAAACATTACTAATGCAAAATGAACTAGGCGAACGAAGAGGCAAGTGGGTCGCCACTATTCAAGAATACGACATCGAAATTCAACCAATGAAGTTGGTTAGAGGACAAGCATTGACTCAGACTATAGCACTTGAAGAACCTGGATTAGTTCAGCAAGCTTACGTACTTGAAGCAGTATCACCAGATGAGTGGTACGATGATATTGTTTATTATCTACTATCTCAGAGATGTCCAGAACATATGAGCCCAACACAGAGGAGAGCATTGAGATACAGAAGTAAACGTTTCATGTTGCAAGGATCAGTTTTATTCAGACAAAATCATGAAGGCATCTATCTAAGGTGTGTTGGGAGGAACGAAGCTAAAAGTATTATGGAACAATTTCATGATAAATTCGGAACTTGCCACGGTGGTGAGCTAGCAACGGCAAATCAGATATTAAGGGCAGGCTACTATTGGCCAAAATTGTTTCAAGATGCTCATCAGCATGTCAAAACTTGCCATATTTGTCAAGTAGCAGCTTCAAGAGAACGAAACCCAGCTATGCCTTTGCAGCCAGTTGTTGAATTCAGACCTTTTGCTAAGTGGGGATTAGATTTCATTGGTATGATAAACCCACCATCTTCCGCACAGCATAAATATATTTTGACTGCCACAGACTACTGTACCAGATGGACAGAAGCCCATGCTTTGAAGTTTTGTACTTCTGAAGTAGTGATCAAGTTTTTAGAAGAGAATATAATTACCAGATTTGGTTGCCCCAGTGCCCTTGTATGCGACAATGGCCCTGCATTTTCATCACTCAGATTTTCAAATTGGGCCTTTGAATATGGTATAACCCTGAAATTTTCATCGAATTATTATCCACAGGGAAATGGCCTAGCTGAGTCCACAAACAAGAACCTTTTGAATGCAATAAAGAAATTACTGGATAAGAATCCAAGAGACTGGCATACACAGCTGAAGTTTGCTCTTTGGGCAGACAGAACTCGAGTTAAGTCTTCTCTGGGTACTTCGCCATATCACCTGGTTTATGGGCAGGATCCCATCTTCCCAATACAATTGAGGATTCCAACCTTGCAATTCATGCAAGAGTATTTAGATGAAGATGAGCAAGTACAAGTAAGATTATCACAGCTCCTGCATCTGGAAGAAAAACGAGACATCGCCTTAAATAAATTTATGAAACATCAAGGAGTGGTCAAGCGTTGGTTTGATCGACAGGCAAGAGTGAAAGCCTTCAGAATTTCTGATCTGGTTTTATATTGGGACAAAGCACATGAACGGCGAGGTGATCACGACAAGTTCGATTATCTCTGGAAGGGCCCATATCAGATCGCTGAGATCCTAGGAGAGAACGCTTTCAAATTGAAGACTCTGACCGGAGAAGATATCCCATTGCCTGTCAATGGGCAGTTCTTGAAGCACTATTTCCAGCCATGAATTCTTCGGAACACTGGTTTGTACATAATTAGATAGGATTTCCTTTCAGTTATTTTGTTTTTTTTCTTAGATTAGATTTGTTTGTCTTGATGTCATTTGACTCAAGAATTTTTCAAGAAGTTTTCATAGTTTAGTTGTTTTTGTTTCTTTCGTTTTTAGAGTAGTTGTTTTTGAAGGGTTCTAGTTCTTGACAAGGTGGTGTGTATCCAAAACACATTTGGTATACTTTCACTAGGATATGTGAGCGCATTTCTTAAACATTTATTCACGAAACTCTTAGGATTGATAGATTATTGTTTTCAATTGTTGACGAAGCGAGCACTGAGCTTGACTGGGACATTAATCATATATTGTGTCTTGACACCATTATCTTTTGAACATAATATTTTAAAATGTCAAATCTAATTTTACAAATTCTTATTTGTTCTTTTGAGAAACTTAAGTCATGATTGATGGATTTCCCGTGGATTCCATCGCGAGTATTAGATAGCATGACTGCTTGCTCCTAGGAGATGAGTCATTTGTTCGGTATTGACTAAAGTATTTTGAGGTTTCTTACACATCTTAATGATCCCGAAGTTTCTAGGAAAACCTTTGTAAGCCTGGATCAAGTGAAAATCATAAGGTAATTCATGCTTCCATTTCCATTCCATAATAAGTATTTTGCATATTTTCATATCCGTCATTTCATTTACCACATCCCATATTACAATAAAATTGTTCATTCATTTCATTCCACTACAGTTAAACCTCCATCTGCATTGCATATTTTCAACCAAAAATGAATTCGAGTCTAATGACTGCATCATTTATATGATTCTGTGTTCATTATACTCCAGAAGGATACGCGTTGAAGTTGAAATCAAGTACTTGGAGTATTTTCATTATCCACTGTACGGGATAAAATCAAATGTTGGTATTCCCACTCCATTCCATTTGAAATCCACTTCATATATTCACTTCACTTTTGTTACTATGCAAAGTCTCAAAGCATGTAACTATTCATCCATTTTACCTCCGCCTTCAAATCACATTACTATCCACACCTTTTCACCCCTCTCCTAATCATGATTGATGAATGTGAGTGTCGTCTGAATGAGAAGCTTGCAATTCCTTCCGCCCATTCCCCCATCTTTCCATAAAATAAATATTTGGATGCTTTTACCTTTTGAGCAAAGAGATTCCTGAAAATCCAAAAATCTCTATGTATCATGATATAAATGCCATAATTCCTAAACAAGGCATGTTCGAAAGATATTTCGTGCTGTACTTTCAAGTCAAGGAATCCTGGCGAAATAAAGTTCTAAGTACCTGTAGCCGAATCCAAAGAGGCTACCGCATCCAATCCATCCATTCCATTTCTATTCAATTCTATTCCACATTACTTCACCCCGCGAACCAAAATTAAAGGGAGAAATCCTAAGTTCGTGAAGGACATGAAGGCATCATTACTAGTTATCATTAATTCCCGTTCCCTACTTACATTCCCTTTTCCACTTGCAAGCTTCGAAGTTTAGGTTGATACAAACAAACGTTGATCGTGATTTCATTCCATTTCATTTTCCTTATTCGCCATCCATATTTGTTTCTTGCTGTTCAACATATCCCATCATTCCTTTGGTTTATGGTTGAATACGCTTTCACACAGTCATAATCCGCCATCATCCAACTCCGTTCCCTTTATCCCATCATTTCCTACCAACATTTGTCAGTATCAGAACGTGACATGATTTTCTGTGTGGATTATCGCGTCCTTCGCAGAATCAGACTCTTGAGTTCTTATCATTCGTTACCTCGGTGAAAACCTGGCAAACAGGCGCCGTGTGTAATGGTCACTATTTAAAAAAAAAAAAAAAAAAAAAAACGAAAAAGAAAGAAAAAAAAAAAAAAAACGAAAAAAAAAGAGAAAAAAAAAAGAAGAAAAAGTAAAGAAAAAATTTTCGTTCACTGGTGAAAACCCGGCAAACGGGCGCCATGAATAAGTATCTTGGCGAAAACCTGGCAAACAGGCGTCATGATAGAGCCACATTGTTTCATTGCATTTTCACTATCATTCCATCACCACTCCATTTGACATCACTTACTTGTCATTGCATGTTATCATTCACCCATGTCATCCATATATATATCCGTCCATCCGCTTTCATGAATTTACCTAGCTTGATACGGGTCAGCTTAGTCGATCCTGGTTTCTAAGGGATGGGAATGAACCTAAGTGCTTGCACTTCAAACCTCAGATATGGATAGTCGCGCTGGCAATTGATTTTGATTCTTTGATTGAGTAGTCGTGTTTATTTGATCTCGTGTGTGGGTGTGCATGGAAATGTTGAAGCTTGACGTTTGTTTATCTTTAGCACATTCAAGAAGTTGTTTTAATTGCAATCAATCTTTAATCACACATCAGGAGATGCAGTGTCTTGATCCAATTTATGATTCCTTTCCCTTTTAAGCTCGTTTTGTATAGTTTACGATTGAGGATGATAATTTGATATTCTTAGAGTGAGCTTTGCATTTTTGTTTTAGAAATGTTCAGGAACATTCCTCCAGTGGAGTCGCCAGATGTTGTGACCAAATCACACATCACCCCATTAGGAATAGGGACCCCCCTTTTTTTTGAGCTCTGAGCTTTCAGTGAGTTTTCAATGAGTTTTCAACGAGATTTTAATGATGATTTGACTCATTTTCCTCTGCCGGCTCGGTAACAATTTCCTTACCTATGATCTTTGGTTCACAATTAAGGATAGATGAACTTGCAATAATGAAGAATTGTGATCAAATCCTATCTAGATATTGAGTTTTGAGGTTAATCCTTCAGAATGTTTGAGACCCTGAAAAGACTAAGACTGAAATCCTGAAATCCTGAAAATCCTGAAAAATGGCTAAGTCTGAAATCTGGTGAATCCTCCAAATTCTATATTTTGCATCTTAAATCCGGTGGATTCGGGACCTATCTCAAACATCCTGAAAGGTATATTGAAAAATATTTAAAGTATAAGAAATTCAATCTCTAAACTTATACTTAAATATATTTTTCAATATACCTTTACTCGCGCGATCCTGAAAATGCTTGACGAAGTCAGAGGATTCAAAATCCTGATCTAATGCGACCAGACACTTAGATGGCGCAAATCTGGGCGCAAAATCACGAAGCAGAAGACACTTGAGCCAGAGGATTTGAAAACTTGATCCAGTGCGCCCATCTAATCCTTCATTCAGTGCGAAAATATCAGAGGATTTGAAAACTCCATCTAGTGCGCCCAAACCAAAAGTGTCATTTCGGAGGAGAAAATGAAGATTTCAATGTCTAGAACTAGTGCGAAAATGAAAAGGCAAGTCTTAGAGCAATCTTGGAGCAATTTTTAATGAAAAGTTACAGGATTTTTATCCTCCAAGTGATGCGCCATCAAGAAGGAGGAGGGAAATGTGAAGTTTGGACTTGAGAAATGTTTACTAGTTCAGAGGATTCTCCAACATGATGCAATGCGCCAACACTTTAGAGGATTCTCCAACATCATCCAATGCGCTCTATCATGAGGAGATTGCCAATATCCTAGACATCTAATGTTTGGTCTTCAAGGTAAGTTTCAGAGGAATTCAAAACTTGATCTAATGCGCCTATGGCAAGGTCATCCAATATGCAACACCAAGGTGAAGAGAGACACGTTTTCAGAGGATCCTACAAACTTAACCAATGCGCCAAATATCATACATCATATAAGATCCACATTAATTCACTCAAGATGGAAGACTTCAACAAGCTTAACTAATGCGCCATATCTAAAGGAGGAGGATGAAGTTTCATTTTGAAGATCTCAATATAGTGATCCAATGCGCCAACATTATGAGGTAGTAATCAAGGCTTGTATCTAGAAGATTTTCAAGTGTCATCTAATGCGTTATGAATGAAGTTTATTTTTGAAGAGCTTAAATTGCCTATCCATTGCGAAATGCAAAAAAGATCTGAATTCATGATCCCATGCGCTAAAGATTCATAAAGTCCATCCAACGCGCTACCTACATGGAGACAACGAAACTTCATTCCTTAAAGATCTTTAATTGCCCAAGCAATGCGCCATGTGTGAGGATTCTTACATAGTGAACTAATGCGTCCATTCCAAAGTTCATCCCATACGTAGTATAAGAAGAGTGCGACTTAACTCCAGAGGATCCTACAAGGGTAAGCATTGCGCCAAAGTTTGAAGACTTCAAAAGGGGCATCTAATGCGCCACTTCTTGAAGGAATCCAATTGCCTAAGTGAAGCGCCAAACTTATGAGGATCTCAATCTTTCATCTAATGCGCCATATCCAAAGGGAAAGAACGAGGTACGATTTTGAGGATCTCAGACTATTCATCAAGTGCGCTACTCCCTAAGGAGTCTCAAGACATGATATAATGCGCTATGTTAAGGATAGGGTGAAGTTTCATGTTGAAAGCATCCAAATTACCTATCAAATGCGCCAAGTGTCAAGAGGATCTCAATCATTCAACTAGTGCGAA
This sequence comes from Cunninghamia lanceolata, assembly GCA_027924645.1. Taxonomy (NCBI): domain Eukaryota; kingdom Viridiplantae; phylum Streptophyta; class Pinopsida; order Cupressales; family Cupressaceae; genus Cunninghamia; species Cunninghamia lanceolata. Next base: position 1,450,211 of record BSBN01000163.1, on the reverse strand, counting down.
ATGTGTCAAGGGGAATCCTATGCCTTCATCAAATGCGAAATCACTTGAAGATCCTACCAACTCCATCTAGTGCGACTTACAACAAGAGGATTCTAATCCTTTAACTAATGCGAAACATGAAGGAGGATCATCAAGGAGTTAACTAGTGCGAAATGTTGAAAACAAGTTTTAGAGTTTCAAGACAGCAATACAAAAGGATTCCATGAAGGAGACTCCATTAGATCATCCAAGGCGAAGAGACTTGAAGATTGTTAAAACCTCATCCAATGCGGAATATTAAGAAGGCCTCGAAGACCTCCATCCAATGCGAATTGCTAAGGGAATTCGAATTCTTGATCTAATGCGCTTGAAAGAAGGAGGAAAACGTCCAACAATAAGAAGAAGATTATCAAGTCTTTATCCAATGCGTCCAAAAAGAAATCATAAACATTTAATAGTTGTTGCCTTCGTAAAACGTGAAATTGCATTCATTTAATAAAGATTAAAATTAAATTAAATGTTTGTGCATGAGGTCGGCCTAGGAAGAAGGAAAGTTTTTAAAAAAGAATTATATATATGTGCCTCATTTCTTTTTCATTTGATTCATTTTCAAGAGCAGATTTGTTCTCCAAGAGCAGAATTTTCTTCAAGGAGCAGCCACAAGAAGTTGATTTTAGAAGATAAATCTGATTTTATCAAATTTTGTCAAGTGGGAAATCAAATTGCAAGGTATCAAATACAAAACAGCTCATCAAGTAAGTCTGATCTGAGTTTTTTCTGATCTGATTTTCTTATTTTTCTTTCATTAGATGCCTTGAAATTGTCCAAATATTGATGAAATTCTGGAAGAATAAGTGGATTTTTATGATTTTTCATAGATTTTCTAAATTTAATAGTAATATTTCATAATTATAGAGGAAAATTTCATCCACTTAAGTTGCTGAAGTAAAATCTAGATTTTGTTTGCAATCACTTATTCGCGTCAAGTCTGCAGAATAATGGCAATGACTTCCAAGGAACGACAAGCCAAGATCCGGATGGATGCCAAAGGGAAGATTCCTGAATCAAAGCTCGTCTCAAGGTGGACCAATGTAAGCGATACAAATATGGGAAGCAGCAACCTGGAAGATATCAAGACAGTCCTTGAAGAACCTAACGGAGGAAGCCTCGCTCGAGCCATCATGAGGAGTGGAGCCATTGAAGCTGCTTGTTTTCCGCCAACTTTGCCATGTCCAGAAATGATCATCGAATGTGTCAAAAAGTATGAAAGAAGTCATCCTTATGGAAATGTTACCATTGAGAACATGAAGCAACAAGTTAAGGCATTCTACTTTCAATATGATGGACTTGATGAAAGTCAACTAGATAATATATTCACACTTGCATATCGTCTTGGGGAAAATAAGTCTTGGATAAACGACTGGGAGAAGACACTTGGAGTCTATGAGGCAGATGTAGCAGTGGCAGAAGGATCCATTAAGGCAGCGACAAGTGTACCAATGGAAGATATTATTCACATTGTGTCCAGATTCATTGTATCTCATAGTACTACTACATAGTACTCGCCTTGATGATGTGGCTTCCTTATCCTCTTGGAAAGCGTGCCTTTGTTCTCTCTTTCATGACTTCTTTCATTTAATATGAGTAACCTCCTGTATTTAATAAAGTTAACCTCATTCATTTAATAAAGTATAGTTTGTTGTAACTACTTGTGATGTGGCTTGATCTGATCCGCTGATTTCGCCGATCAATCTTGACCCTTCTCTCCTTTGAGGACTATAAAAGAGCTCTCATTGCTCTCATTTGTAACGGTTGGAAATTCTGAAATTGTTGTAAGAGCTCTCTGAGATAATAAAGGACTCATTGATTTGGTGATTCTATTTATATTTCTGAGTGTTTGCATGGTTTCAATTTTCACACGAATATTAAGTTAAGTTGCAAGTTTTCTTTTAAGTATAAGTTAGTTAGTGAGAGATTTTTATTGCCTTGTAGTGAAGTCTTTACAATTGAGCGTCAATTTGATCTTTATGCTTGTTGAATTTTCATGAGCATAATTGATTTAAATATCTTGCATACCTTTGAAGATAGCACCTCTCTTGTCTAGTTGTTTCATCTTGGCGAAACAAGATTTGGTTTGACTTCACTTTAAGCAGTAAACGTCCTTCCATTTAGGATTAGATTAGTATTCCTCAACCCTATATCTTTTGCCTTTTTTTATCAATCATTTAGATTTAGGATCAGAACGTCCATTGCTAAATCATACGCGTCAGTTGCAGTACCTAGATTTTCTAGTGTTCACTTCCAGAGTTTTTGAAACAACAAGTTGAACAATTGTGTAAGTCCCTTTGTTGATTAACAGCAGAATCATACTTAAATCATTGAGCTGTTTCCTACTGAAATTGAAACATTATTATTAGAAGGAACCTTGGAGTTATCTCGTTTGATCACTTAGTTTAGCATCCGAGAGGCTTTGCTCAAGAGAGGGTCAGATACCTAGTATTTCACCCTATTGTTGACTTGTCAAAAAACAACCATCAACAGGTCTACTAGACCCTCATGGTGGCAGTGATTTGGATTCAGATTCTGATTTTGATGCAGTATTAGGAGAGGCTGATTAGGGACAGCCATATACTCTATGTTTTTGTCATTTTATTGTTGAAACAATGAAACATTTTGTTGTTGAAACTTGAAACTTGCAGCCTTTGAGCATTTTGATATAATATATATGCAGATTGTCATTGAAAACAATTAAATTTGGTTTATTTGTTTGCCAATTCTCATGTGACAAGTTGAAAACTAAGTTCAAGTGTAATGTTATGGTTATGTATGCATGTTTTAATGTTCTATGATGTCTAGAATGAATGCCTTATCAATGTTATCATCTAAATATTTGAAATATCCTTATATTTTTTAAAAAAACCTTATTTTTTTAGTAGCCGTCCCCTGCCGTCCCCTAAAAAATGGCCAAAAAAAATTGCCGTCCCCGAAACTCGTTCCCCCCGTCCCCGCCCGTCCCCGTCCCCGGTACTTGGGGGAACATAGAATTTTATGCAGATTATTGATGAAGGATCAGCAGTAATTTATAGATCAGATGTGAAGTTTGCAGAGTTCTGGCCACATGACCTAAGGAAGGTGAACACAAAGTTCCATAAAGAATACATTGGTTTCCAGAATCTATACTGTAAACAACACCAATTTGAGCTCAAAAGGGGCGCTGCAGTGAGGGATTTGGAGATGTCCTTCCAAAACTTTGATAACCAGGGTGAAACAGATAGGATCTCTCCTCCGCTGGGTGCATTCAAAGGATTTGACTCTTATAAAGAAAGCAATAACAGGCAGTACATTGAAAAAGTCCTAGCAGAGAAGGATGGAATTCAAGGCAAGAGGGAAGATGATAGAGTACAGATTGCAGATCAGGATGAGGATGGACAGTAATTCAGTCCTAATGAAGACCATATGTGCAAAAACAGTTCAGTTCTTTGAAATTTGAGTAGTAATGTAATTTTGTTGGAACTCTATGATATATAGGAGCAATAGATAATATATGATGTAATGTAATAGTGTGGGTAACACCACAAACTGTACTGTTGATATTTATTTTGCTCTGGTCTGGTAGGGTGGGAGTGGCAGTCTTTTAGCCACTTTTTTGTACTGAACTCTTATTATTGGTAATAGATCTGCAATTAAAAAAAAAGTTGGGCTTGTGCGTCCATGTTTTCTTGTATGTCTTGTTCCACAACTTCCAAAGGGTCATCTCTACCATCATACAACAGAAGCATCATTTTTGTTATCATGTGCCATAAAGTGGTAAACATAATTCCTTTTAGCTGGTACCAACCTCTTAGATTCTTTTTTGTATCCCACCTATGTGCTAGAGTTTCTAGGAGGGTGTAAACTAAACTACATAAGTGATCATCTTCCCTAGGCACATTGACTTGGAGCTTCTTGATATATGGTTGTATGTTTGAACCTATTTGAATCCAAGGTAGATCTGCCAGTCATTCACAATTGATACAATTGCCTTATAGGTTTGTTATCTGCCTTGTGGCACAATTTGGCTTATTGTTGTGTGCCTCATCTTAGAGACCAAAACTTGCTTCACATGCAGTTTAGGCTTGGGTAGAGTTGCTGGGTACTTTGAGTAGCTTGGAACAATCTTTATTTTTCATGATGATGCTTAGATAGTTTCAACTCATTGTCATGTCCCCATTTCCGGAGTGATCACCTATGGAGGAGATGGTTAGCCTATTCACCATTCATGTAGGCTAACAACCTAATTCTAGTGGTAAGGGGATGATTTGTGGTTGAGCTAGGACATTGAAGGCTTGGAAACTAGAAAGTTGGCTCAACACTCTATTTTGTTTGTATTTTTGGCTAGCAATGGCAAAGGCCATAGGGTTCTCACGATGGAGATCCAAGTTCGAATCCCCCAAGTAACATGTGGTTTCTATTTGGCCTCTAAGTTGATTAAGTTGATTAAGTGGACATGTTGATGGGGAGGAGGTCCCGCTTGTGTCCTCCAATGCTTACGGAACAAAAAAAAAACTGAGGGCTTGGAAAATTGAAAGTGGGAAAGTAAATGAAATCTAATTTTTAATTATATTTTTATTTATTTATTTTTCCAAAGGGAAATTGATGCCAAGGAGAAAAAATAAAATATTATTATTTTTCCTTCCTGAGCACCGCCGCCCAAGGAAGAGGAAAAAATAATTTTAAAAAAAAATTATTTTGACAAGAAAATCGACGCCTATGGGAAAAAAGGCAAATAAAAATAAAATAATATTATTTTATTGTTTTTGGGGTGAAGCGACCAAGGTGGAGAGGGGAAAATATTTAATAAAATCTCAAATTAAAGATTTGATATTGGCGGTGGACTTGAAAATTGTTTATATTTTGGCTAATTGGATCGCCCAAAGGAAAAACTATAAAATGAGGTATTTGGCATCATTTTTGACATCTTGATCATTTGGTAAACTTTGCATTTTGAGTATTTGCTCTTGGCTGAAAGTGATTTTCAGTTTGTTCAAGGAGATGATCCCTTGAATTGAAGTGATTTGGAGATGATCCCAATCCACCGTGAGAGATGGATTCATGGAGAGTTCATTATTGTGCTTAACCGGTGTATTTTGATGGTGTTATTGCTTCAAACAGGTAGGGTTTTATAAGGTTTTCATTTCTAGCTAGGATTTGAAGGTTTCATTGGCATATTGAAGACTTGGATTGCATATTTGAGGTAGAATTTTGTAGTGATTTCATTCATTCATCAAACGGCAAGGCTTGGGAAACAAGCAATTGGCATTAGAGGGAGATTTTGTATTTGGCATCAAGGATTTACAATCAGATTTTGCATATCAGACCTCTGAAAATTCATATCAGATTCAGATCAGTGGACTTTTGGGCATAATTTGGTCATATTTGGCACCTAAGGTCTCATCACACCACTTGGGCATATTGGTGCTTCATTTTGGAGGCATAATTTGGATTGTTTATTATCATACAACTTTCTGGGATTGTATATCAGACCTCTGTTCAACTGACACAGGTTGCTTTTCATTCATACTTTGCTGGGTATTTCATCAATTCTACATAGAGCTTCATCTTGCCTAAGGCGGCTAGGGTTTAGACCAATATTTTGGCACTTTTGGATGTCTAAAATTCAAATCAGACTTGACTGATTGTAATTCACAGTGAACATCATTTGTAATCAGGTCTATATTCAATAAAGAAGATAAGCTTTCAATGCCGGGTATGTTCATCTATGTTTATGTGAGTTGTTTGATTGCATAATATCAATGTTTCATGTTCATTTTATGTTATTTGGATGTATGTTTGCAACCTTTCAATCTTCATGATTTTGCAAACCCATTGTTGAAAACAAAAATCAAAAACCCTATGTACATTGCAAGCAAATCAAATCAGAAATTTTCAGACCAGTAAAGAAAAAAATTTGGTTTAGAGAAGACACGGATCTTACACTCATAGTTTATGCATTTGGTGCAACATCATTAGAATTTTGGGATGAGGTGGCAGCTTTGTGCAAGCATAATTGTCCACCATGATTTTGATTGATATAATAGTCCTTGTGTGTTGTGATGTTGTAGATATTTTCTTAACTTGCCACATGCATTCACGTGTTGGTGCTTATATCAGTTATAACATGCGTGAAAGAATGCACTAAGGTTTGCCAAATAATGTGGGTAGTTGTAGAACTCAACTAATGTGATGACTTCAAAGTTAGTTTTGAACTTAATGCCCATGATATCGAGATTGACATCCGACAAGATACACAAATGTTGCTAGCAAGTCTTGTTTTCCCCTTGAGCTGTACATGGACTTGTGGAGGCTCATCAAGCTTTCCATTTTGCTCCTTCCGTGGAGCATGGCATTGAATGGCATAGCACTGAATCCTTCATGTACAGCCTCTCCCTCCTCTCCTCCCTTCTCCTTTTTGACTGAATGCTGAAGCCTGTTGAGGTACATGGCCAAAAGAGTTCATGCCCAATGGACCCAGTACTGCTGGAAACAATCTGAACCTTAACCACAGCCCTTCCAAAGGGCCTAATGTACGGCAAAGTCAACAAATGGAAAGGTAGCTATAGAGAGTTTCATCTGCTTCTTTTATGAATAATCTTGTTTTGTATGAATCTTAGACTCAATAGTTTTATGTTGTAATCAGTAAAATTCGCATAGTACTTCTTGCTGTTCTTTTTGCATTAGGTTTTTATCACAAGCTCTAAATGCCTTCTTTCTTTGTAACTTTTTGATACCTGCTGCATGCTTTTCAACAGTGTTCTAATGTTGTCTTTTAATTCTTGGCTACCTTTTTACTATTGAAGGACAAAGGCAGTTTTGTAGCATGTCATTACAGTCAATATATTTCTCTTTTATCAAAAAGCATTGGCAATGATTTTTTATGTATATCATTTCAAATGTTATGCAATTTGTATTTAATCTTAAGGCAACCTTTTATTGTAACCATCAAGTGGCATCAAATAGATATGTTACAATGTCTTAACAGGACCCGATCATCAGGCCTATTGGAGAACTAGACTCAAAGACTTTAGATGGACTCTTATTGGAAATTCCATTGTGGGTGAAAAATCCTGATTATGATAGAGTAAGCCCATTCTGTGCCACATTTCCAAGCTTGTATCTCATAAAAGTTGTTTAAAAAGTTGAACTTAGATAATCATATATAAGGTCAATTGTAAATTTTGTTTGTTGGTTGGTACTACTTTCATTGAAACTGTGAATCTACGCAGGTTGATTGGCTTAACACATTTATACGCGAAATGTGGCCTTATCTTGATAAGGTAAATTGTGTTTTAGCATTAGGACTCTTAATTTATAAATGGATTGTAGAACCTGAATATGTCAATGAAACCTTATATTATTTTTGATGTGTTGCATAAACAAGATAGAGAGAGGCTGTAGTGGTATACCTTCTACTATAAGTCATTTATTAAAGCATTTATCTACTTTCCATTTGTCATTTTTTTGGTTCAGGCAATTTCTCAAATAATAAGAGACAAAACAAAGCCTATGATAGAGCAATATGTTGGGAAGTTTAAAATAGAATCTATTCAAATTGAAACTCTTACATTGGGCACACTTCCTCCTACGCTACAAGGTTAGTTATTCTACTCTCCCTCTTTGGAATGCATTGCTTTGACGTTCAACTATGTTAATGACATATATTCTTGTGCTCTATTTTATTGTTTCTTTTAATTTTTGTAATGTATTACCATTTATATTCTATCACATGAAGAGTATAAATTCTTGTGATGCTAAATTTATGTTCCTTCCAAATTAAGTACAGTAATGCTAATGTTTCCTTGAATTGATTTATTAAAGAACATAAAGATTTCTTATATGATTTAAACAACTTAATTCTCAGGGGTGACCAAATAGGTATGCAATCTTGTGAAACGTTGCTCTTATTTGTCAATCATAGTGAAGCTTTTAGATTAGAAAAATAAATAGGATGCCAAATGACTTGCCAAAACTAGGAACACTTCTAGCCTTTATCATAATGATTTCATTGCATGGGGATACTATCTAATAATCTATTAATAAGCCAGTCTAATAAGCCTTACATGTGAACTCACCTAACTCAACCTTCTATTGCTGAAATTACTTCTAATCTTAGAATCTCGCTTTTTGTTCATAAGGATATCATCTGCCAGTATCTTGTCACCACTTGCAAATGACACCTCAGGGCATCTATGGAGGTATAAAATCTCCTTGCTTTATGTGAATGACTTTCACTTGATGGGGTAATCCTCCTTTTTTTAAAAGAGAGATTCATATTAAATTACCAAAGCAGAGTTTTATAAAGGCTGAAGCTGATCCATAACAGATAGCTGGCAATAATGTCAAAAAGATTCTGAAGAAGAGGACCTAATCTTCAAAATAAGTCTGCAAAAGCTGAAGCACAAATAACAACATAGAGACAAACACAAGCGTGGTCAGCTGGCTTGCTCTTCCAAACATCCGTATTCTCACTCATCCAGATTCTTCCCTCTTACTCAGAGTCATTCTATACAGAGGGAGCCCAGCCCCCTTCTTAGCTAAATAGTCTGCTTCTGAGTTTTGAGTCCTTGGAAGGTGAGAAGGAGATACTTTCAAAAGACTTAGTTGGCTGTATAATACTCCACAGAAGGATTTTGAGCTGTATTGAGGTAATTTGTGCTTTGTCTTGCACAACTTGGATTACCAAGTTCAAATCTTCATAAACATATAGATACCTAACCACTTCTGTCACAATCAGATGGAGTCCTTTCAGACATGAAGTAAACTTGGCAACATTATCACTTTTCTGACCAAGATTCCAGGAGTAGCTGAGTAGTGTTTTGACCTAATCACAACTCGCCCCATTGCAAATGGGGACCCCCAATTTTTGCTTTAGGGTTTTGGTGGTCCATAAAGGTCTTGATACTGAACCCTGTTCGATCCCAACGCAAACGGGAGTCATCTACTAAACAAGTCTTTAACAGTGAATTTTGAGGTCAACTTAGGGCAATTTTGATTAAGGGAATTCAACTGAGTGTCAAGTGTCGAAGTTGCGAAATGTTCACAAACAGGGAAAATGCGCTCCAAAGGGAAATTGTTCTAGACCCTCCAATTTGCACCCTAGTTGGAGATGAGTTTGAAATTAGGGGAAATTGTTCTAGCCCTTACAATATGCGCTCTAGGTTGAGGGTCTTCATTTTGGAATGCATTGATTGCTTTAAGGTAAATTCTTGAGAACACTTGTAGAGAATATGACAAATTGCTCAAGGGAGTTTTGAGAAAAGTTAAAGTTGATGAAATGTTGAAGTGTTAAAACGGTGGAAAATGTTCTAGAGCTCTCAAAATCCGCCCTCTCTAGTTGCCAATTGTTCTCAACAATGTGCGCCAAAAGTTCATAGGGAGTAAACTTGTTCAAGATGAAGTATCGTTCACCCAAGTTGCCTTGAAGGTTGTGAAAGTTTAAAGATTGATCAAATACACAAGTTTGGAGTGATCATCAAGAGGAGCGCATAATGTTCTCCACCTTTCAAAACCCGCCCACTCAACAACTCTTATAAATTGTGGAAGATGATAGTATGAAATAAGTGTCATAAGGAAGATGCAGGTCACTAATTTTTTGCCAAGAAGGAGAAGGCGCTCTCATAAGAACTACTGCCAACTTGATGAAGTTTTGATGAAATTTGCCTGAGGTAAGAGTGTTAAGGGCGGAAATTCCACTCTAGTGTTCAAAATGCGCCCAAGGTTTGCATGAGTTCAAACTTGTCAAAAGTGAGATATATCGCAAATCTAAGCTTGCCTTGGAGACTTTGAAGGAAAGTCATGATTGAGTTGAAAATGAGGAAATTGGTCTAGGCCTTGCAATTTGCGCCCTAGATGGAAGCCTCCAGTTTGAAATGAAGATGATGAGATTTTGATGGTCTTGGGTAAATCATTGAGAATACTTGAAAGAACATGTTGAATTACTTGAGAAAGTTTGAAATTCGCCAATATGAGATGAAGTTGAAAGGTAAAATGGAGGAAAATGTTCTTGCAAGCGCAATATGCGCCCTAGATTCTCATGATGAAACTTGTCTAAGTGTGAAGTAAGTCTAAATCTAACCTTGAGTTGAAAGTCTTAGCGAGTGTCAAAGATTTAATGTTCTCCAAGGATGAGGGCGGAAATTGTTCTGCCCCTTGCAAAAGCCATCCTAGGTCCTTGGGAGGGAAATGTCAAGTGATGTTAGCACCTCAAAATCCAACGATTGTCTTGCAATTCCTAGTGAACCTCAAGAGCATGATTGAAGGCATAAGTGAAGATGCTCATCCAAAGGAGAGTGTTTGAAGGAAAAAGTGGAAAATGTTCTTTACTTTGCAAGGAGTGAAGTCCAAAGGGTAAGTAAGTTGCCTAAGTATGGAGGGCGCATAATGCTCTGCCCCATGAAATTTCCGCCCAAGACTGCACAAGACTGCTATGAGGAAGTTTGAAGTGTGAAGGAAAAATTGATTAAGTGATGATCAAGAGCAATGGCGCATAATGCTCATACCCATGCAAAGTCTGCCCTTCCCTCTAAGTGCAATTTGAGGATGATAAATCTGATCAAAGGATAAGTCAAGCTTCAACAAATGAATGTCAAGTTGTTGTTGAATGAAGATAAGGGAGGAGAATTGACATAGAATCAAGTACTTCTTAAAATTTGCTCAATCATCCACAACTTTGAAGGAAAATTCAATCTTACTTTCAGAAGTAAAGAAGTAAGGGAATTTCAAAACAGAGGAAAATGTTCTAGGCCCTTCAAAATCCGTCCTCACTCTAGTATAATTTGATGATGAAACAAGGAAAATGTTCTGCCCCCTGGAATATCCGCCCAAGCAATGCAAGCATCTTGAAATCCAACCAAGTGAATGATTAAGTGATGTTTGATCCAAGACAAGGTAGAAGTAATCATCAAAGGTAGAGTGCATAATGTTCTTAGGCCTGTAAAATGTGCCCTAGTTTGGAGTGAAATTTCGAAGACTTGATCAATGATAAGGGTATAGGTGATTACCAAAAAGAGCGCATAATGCTCTTGTGCATGCAATCTCCGCCTAAGATCCAGCCTTGTTTTGAAATTTCAAGCCAAAGTCATGATCAAATGCACAAGGCAAGATGTTCAAAGGTGTATAATGCTCTCTACTTTTCAAAATCCGCCAATGTGAAGGGAGTTAGAAGAACGTTTGAAAGAAAAACGATAAGTTTCCAAATTGAAAAGTGAGGAAAATGTTCTTACAACTGCAAAAGCTGCCCAACAAAGTGTGAAAATGCTTTCAAACATGCAAAATCCACCCATTCTAGGCGCAAAATGTTCTCCTACTTGCAATTTCTGCCCAAAGAAAAAGTTGTCTTTGCATTTCAACATGAGATTAGGTCGGCCAAAGAGAGGAAATTATAAGTTTTTAACAAAGAAAATTGCCTTGAAGCAGGCCAACTTGTCAAAGGGGAGGGCGAATGCTATAAAGGAGAGAGTTGAGACTTCATTTCCAACATTCATTCTAAAACAAATGTGCAGAGCAGAGCAGAAACAAAGTGCAGATCAGCAAGATAAGGAGCAGAAATTCACAAGATAAAGAGGTGTTAAAGTATTCATTTTGCATTCAACTCCAAAACAAAAAAAGCAGAGATACAAGTGCAGATCAGAGCAGCAGAAACCAACAAGAAGAAAGCAGATTTTATTCAAGAAGGAGAAGGTAAAATTGCAAGGATAAGGTCAAGATGCCAAGCGCTACATTGGAAGGATAAATTTTCTATTTTTGCCAAGTGTAAATTCTTCCTAAAAGCAGACCTGCAGAAAATTAAATCAGAGCTGCAGAAATATAAAATTAGACTTGACATTATCTTCATTGAGTTTTGTTAATAAGCAGCCAAGGTATGTTATGCTCTCTTTGTTTCAAATTTGATAAATTTTGGTATAGATGTTAAAAAATGGTTTAAATGTGAAACATATTTATCCCACATTTATTAGGTCAATGAAATTAAGTGATTAGATCTCCTTTATATCCAATATCACTTTAATATTCTAACTTAAGTAATTTCGTCCTTGTAGGTAGATGATGAGTTCGAAGAATCGCCAAGCAATGTTCAAGAGCGATATGAAAGGAGCGTTGCTCGAAACCAAGATTACGTCAAGATGGAGGAACCTGAGCGACACCAACTTGGGACACATCAACATGGATGAAATCAAGGAGGAGTTGCACAAGCCCACCCATTCCAAGGTCATTTAAGAGATGCTAAGGAATGGAATCGTTCAAGCAGCATGTTTCTTCCTGCATTCCCGAGTGCCAAGTTGATGTTGGAATATGCTCGCCATTATAACTGACAAAATAGATGTATTGAGACAAATGATGGGAAAGTGTTGGCTTATTTGAGGAGGGAAGCAATTGCAGACATGTTCAACATTCCAAAGTATAAGAAGACTACACTTTGCACTAAGGAGTATGTGCAACAAGTATACGATGCTAAATCAAAGGATTTCTTGCAAGAGATAAATGCTAAGTGGGTATCACAACCGAGGAATCACTACAGTAGGTTGCCAAAGAAACTTCATAAGTCAGATTTTCTTCCTGAATATGGATATATGGTGATATTTTTGAGTAGAATCATGGGTTGTCCGCAATCATCAACATGTGAAACATGGATGTTCTATTACATGAGTGAGATTATGAAAGGCCAAAAGATGATTGATTGGGCGGAGATGATAAGTAACAATATCCATGATCAGTTGACGAGGTTGGAAGGAACAAAGTCATTCTACATGAGCTCATATGTCATCTACATGTTAGCAAGATGTGAAAGATATGTCGGATTGACTTGCAAAGGTAATATTGGATATGGCACCGAACAATTTCCCGTGTATGAGTGCTATCCATAGTTGCAGTTGAAATCCATCGCCCACTATAGAAGAGTTAACGATGCCTTCTTCATGTTCATTGTAAGGACATTGCAAGGAAATATTCATAAAAGATTACCGAGGGAGGCTCCAAATTTGGTGAAGAAGTACGGCCGATGGTACATTCAATTTCCCAAATTCACCTACATAAGTTTGCCAAGGTATCCCACGGACAAGATGGTATTGCTAGAGGTGACAAGGCAGTTGGTGGCATACGACAAGATTCAAAAGAGCAAGAAGAAAGCTAGAATCCACTTCCCAATTGGAGTTGGAAAGTTAGAGACTTGTTTGTCACTACAAGTTGCACTAAGCATACAACATGGTACTTCATGATTCGAAAAGAGATAACTTTGATCCATTCAATAACATTCGAAAGGCATTTGGAAGGAGGTATAAACACAAGGAGCATCTCGAAGATCATTGGGCTAAGGCGGATGATGAAGAGGATGTGAAAGTCAGAAGATGTTCAAGGTTGACATGGAATTTGGTGAGAACTTGCAATGTATTTAGCATTCCTGATCAATTGGAAGAGACTGATAGAGCTATGGCACAAAGTTTATATGATGCTGAGAGGCCATTCACACTCAATTGGGCCGAAAGGGAAATAACACATGATGATTGTTGGATGCAAACGGTCATAGGATTTACTAGAAAGTATGCGGATCGACAAGTACAGAAGCTCATTCAGAAGGGTCATGACTTAACTTACAATTTGATGGGAGATGCAAATTCACAACAGTCTCGAGAAGCTAGTGATAATGAGTCTAGCAGCGAGCATAATAGTGAATCCGGTGGGTATAGCAATAGTTCAAGAGAAGAAGCTTAGCTAAGGAAAAGAAAACAACCAGCTAGCCCACAAGGTGAATGTAGTAGGAAGAAGAATAAACAAGTTCAGCTCACGAAGCTAGCACTTCTTCTAGACAAGGAGAAGACCTTTCAGGGAATGCCAACATAACATCTACTGTGGAGGATCAAGAAAGAGACGAAGTTCCCATAGCTTTGAATATGCAAGATCAAGGAAATGTACATGAATTTTCAGAGTCAACCTTGCATGATAATCAATTTGAGGAACATCATCATAGTACACAAGAAGGTCATGAAGTAGTTATGGGTGAAGATGATGAAGAAAATCCGGAGATGCAAGTACCACAAGATGATTTTGATGAAGAAGCATTGCCATTAACACCAGGAAAAGTGATTCAAGAGGAGGATAATGAAGATCTGTCTGCTTTACCGGAATGGTTGAGAGAAAGAGTGAAAGAGACTACCATTGTTGAGAAAGAAACAAAACTCAATGTAGAAGAATTGCTAAACAAGGTAGGAAATGATAAAGAAAAGAAGAAAGCAACCAGGCTCTCCAAAATCATAAGGGACAGTTTAGGTTCGAGGCAAGTGCACATTGCAGTACCAAGAGTTGATAAGTTTGTAGATGATATTGCTCGAGAAGATTATGATGTAGCCACTTTTGACCTAGGTCCAACCACAGAAGATCAAGAGATGGAAGAATTAGAAGATTCCATCACAAATGTCAAGGAAAGGTTAGGAAAAGAGAAAGAAAAGAGGAATTAGTTAGAGCAAGAAAATTTGGCGTTGAAAAGGTACATTCAGCAATTGATGAATCCACTTCGTCAGCGTGAAGGAACATCTACACCACCAGCTATGCTTTCACAAGAGTCCATTGAACAATTAGAAGGAATAAGATCATCATCCTTAGTGGTGAAAGGATGGATGGATAGAATGAAGAATAAGATTGACGGATTCATCGGCGAAATTGCTCAACAATTTGAGAAAGTTTCAAGAATCTTGGATAGAATTCAAGTCATTTCAGATACATGTTCTGGGTTTGAAACAGTCAAACAAAATCTCATGCCACAATTGAAGGATATGATAGATTTTCCAAGGACAGCTTTGGTGGATGGGAATGTAATTGAACAAGATTTGTCATGTGATCTTTGTTTTTGGTATTACAATCTACAAATGAAGGAGCAAGTTCTGGAAAAAGTGGAAAGTGAAAGTGTTTGCATAAGAAGTGCATTGCAAAGGATTCGAAGCAAGATACTTAGTTCAATCAATGATATGTGTGATCTTTCGGGAGAGTTTGATATTGAAGATTTGAGGAATCACATACATGCATCTTACTTCGACAATATTCACAACATCACTGGAGAGCAGATGGACAACATTTCCTCACTTTCTACATTCATGGGTACACATCAAGCTTGGATGACAGAATGGGAGAAGACACTTGTCGCATACACAACAGATTTGACAAATGTAGAGAGAGCCATTCAATATGCGCCAAGTGTACCAATTGAAGACATTTTTGGTAGTGTGTCCAAGTTTGTTACATTTAGAAGAAAAGATAAGCATAAAGGAGATGTGCCATGTGGACAATCCTCATAGGCTCCAACATGTCATCACCTTGGAAATCGTGCCTTTGTTCCTTCTTTTGTGTCTAAAATCAGCAAATTGTTGTAACAAACTTATTATGTTGCGTAATCTTGGCCATTGGTTTGAAAATCAATCTTGGCTCTTCATTGTATTTTGAAGGCTATAAAAGGGCCTCATTCCTCCTTCATTTGATATACATAGAGATATAGAGAGAGATATGAGAGAAGTATTGGAGAAATTGTTGCAAGAACTCTGTTGAGATTAATACAAGTTCATTGTTGAGTTCTTCATGGTGATATTGTATTGTTTTGCAAAGTTGCATAGTTTCTAAGTGCTTACTCGAACAAAAAAAGAAAAAAAAAATAGTTTAGCTTAGTTAAGTTTATGAGTTTGTTTCAAGTTCATGGAAGTTATTGTTGTTGATTCATAAGTGAAATCCTTTGTATGTTCATACCATTTACGATTTGTGGCGGCCAGTCGTAGTGTATGGTTAGTCTGAACTCGTCCAAGCTTCACTTCAATTGCTTTGTGTACATCTATTTTCATGCTGTGAAGGTTCATATGCATAAGTGATTTGAAAACCTGTCAGCTTTCCTTAGAAGATCGCATCACCTTTGTGTAGTTGTTGTCCTTTGGCGAAGCAAAGCGTGGTTGGATTTCACCAAATTGATAATAGTGACTTGCATTTAGATTAGATTTCCTAAACCCTATCTCTTTTGTACTTTTTTCATAAACATTGTTAGAAGTAGGTTTTAAGAACTTTCATTGCTATATCATAAGTTGATCAAGTCGTGTAACCTTTGAATGAGAATTACTTATTGTGCGAGTGAAAACAATATTTTCCTATTGTTGAACATGAAAGTGTAAGTCCCTTTGTATAAAACAACAAATCACATCTTTGCCAAACAAGCTATCCCAAATCGAGAATTGAAGATAAGGAACCTTGGAGTCTACTCATTTGATCACAAAGTTTAGCATTTGAGTGATTTTGTTCAAGGGAGGATAAAATATGCGAGTATTTTATGCTGCGTTGTCTGTGCAAGGAAAACACATCAACAAGTAGATGATCAAGTTCACTGTACCTGAGAACCCTGCCTGCTGCGGTCTGTCTTGGGTTAGAATTTGAAGCCTCATCAAAAATTAAGGTGAGATATTGGATTGCGATGGTAGTAACTTGCTTAACAGGAGGTTAGTTTCCCTCTTATCTTCAAATATGCGAACATTCCTATCTTTCCATATACAACAAAAGGTGTACATTGGCAGTACATCCCAAATAGCTGACATGGTGGTTTTTTTTAAGGGCGCGGGAATATAATCTCTTCCAACTGTTTCAAATAAATCTTTTCCACGGACAAGATTCCTTCAAGTTTGACTGAAAATTTGGTAATTGCCAAAACTGAAACTTCTTGTGCTGCTGGGCAAAGCCACAAAAAACACTCAACATTTTCGTCTTCCAGCTGGCATCTGAGGCACCAATGTGTCCCACAAATGTCTCTTTTAACAAAGTTTTCTCATGTTAATTTTTTTTGGAATGTCAGACAAGCCAAGTGAAGTGTTTAACTTGTGGAGCAGCAAGAGAGTTCTAGATGTTTCTCCAAGGAAGCTCTAGGTCTTTAGATGCTTCAGCCTTGAGGAACTTGGCTCCATCTTTAACTGTGTAAATTCTGGATTTGACAATTGGCCCCCATCTTATCTTATCTTATCTTCTTGATAACAATCAGAAGGCAGGTAGTCTTGAATGGCAGCCTCGACTGATTTCCAGGTTGTGGACAAGTATTGAGGGAGGTGACAAAGGTCTTTTCAGAAAGCACCTGAGTCAGTCCAATCAAACAAGTCTGAAATCTTCCATTGCCCATGCATTTGGGAGAGGGGAGTTGTTTGCTCATGATGGCATCATCCCATATGTTGATAGAATTGCCATTCAAAGGCTGCCAAGAAATGTTCTTGGAAATTAGACAAATTGAGTTCACCATGAAAGACCAGATTTTAGAAGCTCCTTTTTGTGGAATTATTTTGTCAAGAAGGCCTGCATGGTTTGTTCCAGCATATTTGGCTTGAAGCATGCTTTCCCATAGTTGCTTTGGTGGGTTAATGAACTGCCACACCAGCCTGGATCCAAGAGCCATGTTCATGTGTGAAGAAGGACAAATACCAAGGCCTCCATCGCTTTTTTCTTTAGTGACAATGTGCCATGAAGCAAGGTGGAATTTTTTTTCTGTCAAATTGTTTTGCCCCTTGCCATAAAAATTTCCTAAATATCTTCTCCATCTGCTGGACATATCTTCCAGGAGCATAGTAAATAGATGAATTATAAATTGGGATTGAGTTTAAGACCGCCTTGAGGAGGACCAATCTGCCAGCCAAAGAAAGCCAAGAATTTGCATACCCTTGCATCTTTTTTTGAATTTTTTCAATGACTTTTGACTAGCAGTTTTGTTGCTTGATATTGTATTCCATAGGGATTCCTAAATAATTGAAGATGCTTTCCCCTCCACTCCTACCAAATCCTAGAATTCTGAAAAAACCAACATCGTCACTGAGAAGAGTGTAATGTATGTAATGCCTCGCCATGCAACCCTAGAGATAAGTCACATAAAGCAATAAAAGGCGGAATTTTTTTTTTTTATAAAAGTAATGGTAACAAAATATAACATAGTCTGATACAACAAATTAACTAATATCTCTAGGGAAAACATGACTGCATTACTACACACTAACATGATCTAATTAACATCCATAGTCTGTTCTAACTCCAAATGCATCAGATGAATACACACACACATTTTGTGAAAATAACAATAATTAAATTAACAGGGTGATAGAAAACAATTTACAAAATTTAACTTAGTAAATTCAGATTACATATCAGAGTATATCAACATTGTAAGATACAATCGTTTCAGATTTATACACGTGTATACACATTAACCATAGTGCCAGATAATCATCCATACGCCAAGTGGAAAGGTACCTCCTTAGCTCCAGAGTCTTGCATGACTATAGATCTTAACTGTACATCTAACGAAATATTAGTCTTGTATAATATAGATTACATAATACAAATATCAATTGTATGAAATGACAAGCCTAAGGCCCTAAGGGGCCGACCTAATGTCTCGGGGGCTCATGATAGCCCTGCCTACATACGCGTAGCGCAGAGACTTCGTAGTTCGAAAGGGCTAAACTTGCAACCATAAGGTTGACCATAGACCTTAACTGACAAGGGATTCAACAAATATATATTTTAAAGTCGGTAACCCAATTCAAATACACATCCCTGATATTCTCAGATTGATATACTAAAATTTGATATTCATATCATTCAGTAATCAAGAGTGCATACAATAAAATAAAATTCCTTGTCTCTTGCATAAACTTCCACAGATAATAAATATATAAAGTCCATCAATCATTTTCCAATATTCAAGTTCCAAGGAATATTCTGTTGAGCTAAAACTCCAAGGATTAGTTGGATTGATGTAATACAGACTTCCAGAGCAATAATATAAGCGTTGAAGAATGGTGTTCGTATGGTTCTTTGGATTTCTGACATGGTCTTCTTGATTTCTTGAAGCATATCTTAAAGTTTTTGAAGTTATTTCCTTTACTTTCAAGCTTTTTGTCATGTCCTACTATTAGTTAAATCAATTTCGTACATTCATTCAAAGATATGAATGATATATAGATTTAATAATAAAATATTATATCATAAATTAATATAGATATAATATAAATATTATTATAATAACGATATTTATTATATAATAATATATCTATAAATAACATTATGATTACATTAGAATAATCATAATATAATTTAGAAATTATTATAATAATGATATAATATAATACATAACATATTATATATAAATACAAATACAAATAGTAAATATTATTATAATAATAATAAAATGAATTATAATTATATATATATCCATAATTAAACATTATTATAACTTATTATTTTATTATAACATAAATATAAAATAAATACTAATATATAATAAGAACTGCATATAGAGGGCAGCAATCCATAATGATGCAAGTTTCCTACGTAAGACAAAAGGAAGCACCTAAATTAATGATTTGAGGTGGTCCCACCAACACTCTAATAAGACAAAAGATGAGATAAACTAATGTGTCTTTGCCTTAGAATGAAATACCACGAATTCAGAAATAAGACAATACAATTATTATTATCATATAAGAGACAAGTTACGATGAGGTTAAAGGCAACGATCCTAGAAAGATTATGAGTATTCGACAGCAAATAATTATGATAATAGTTATCAAAGACAGCCATGAAATGGTGCGACTCCAATAGGATGTTGCAATTCAAAAATATAAAAAGAAGAAGAAGTGGGCATTGAGGAAGGACACGGAAGGAAGCAGGAATATCTTAAAAAGATCAATTCAGATATTAAAAGAAATTGATATCATTGAACAATCAAATCTGCTATCATCGAACAACTGCAATTTGAATGTCAACCAGAAGCCAAGCAATATATATATTTCTGTGTAAATACTCAACTTCAATCAGCAGAAAGGTAGAAGACTTTCCAACAAACTGCCATTCTTGCAGGCTCTAGTAATCGAATTGATATAATACCACAGGTATGACAGTACATTGTTTCCCTTGCTTGTATTAATGGTTCAATATAACACTGCATTTATTTACAACCAGTTCTGAGCAATATAATTCATGGACAGTCATATGTAATATTCACTAACTGTATACCATTCATTAACCACATACGGGATCAATGAAGGGTGGCATGTCTAGTATATCAGTCATAGTTGGTGTATTGGTCTTGGCTACCTAGAGTACCAAGAATCCTCACGGATGCCTTAGCCTCAAGAATACACCAAGTAGTTCTTGAATAAGGATGGGGGACAAACATAGCCTATGATGAACAACAACATGCTACACTCTATTGACCGCATATGGTGTTAAGGAATAGTATATAAGTTATAGAGAAGAAGTATATGTTGATAAGATCATAAAGATAGCATGCGAGATGTCATGATAAAGGGTGAATAATGAACATATGAATTACATTGTGTAACAGTACCAATAGCTGACTGTGATAGCATGAAATCATTATAAATTATGAATTGTTTACATTGCAATCAGTTTAGTTAAATTATGTAATGAGTATGAAATATTTATGTGCATTTTCATTATAATGAACTAAGGAAAGCTTAAATGAATACAAAGAGTATAAGTACATAAAAGGCATGAATTCCTAAAATAGAGGAAGGCAATAATGTTAATCAACTCGCCACTATGATGAGTAAGGAAGATTAGGGGCGGGCAATCAACCAAGGATAGGTACGGGTTCATTGGTCTAGAGCACCCTTCGAGCCCTTGTCTCAAGATGGTACCTTAGGGAGCAAGAGGTAGTCTTTTTGACTTGAGTGGTCTAGAGAACCCCAAGTCAAAGAAAGGTCCTAGAGTGGCCTGGGTCTAGAGTACCCCTCGAAGGAAGAACGACCTATACCATTGGCATTGCACCCTAACGGATTCACTCTCATGAGAGGGAGGATTTGATTAACAAAGGGCCAAGTAGATCTCTTCTAAGGGATCATGAAAAAAATGGTTTATGTTTATAAATAAAGACATGTGGTTTAAAAAAGAATTGTATACTAATGTTCTCTTTGGTGAGTTGAAATTGTTGCAAGGTCGCAAAAGAATTCGGACTCACTAGAAGGGGACATTACAAGTGGTATTAGAGCAGTCATCCTGCCATCTTGTGAATAACAAATATTTATTATTATTAATTGATTATAATATATTGTTAACATCGGTGATTGCAGGGATTAAATATGCATGCAAAAGGTAACATTACATTCGTATTAATTATTATTAATGATGATACTAACATCCCTTACTCGGAATTATTTCAGGTTGAGAAATCAAGGATATCCTAAAGAGAACGTTATATGATTCATATGACTCACACCTTGTGTATTACTTGTATTCTTGCTTTAACTTCCTTGCCTTACTTGTTTTCTCTTTGTGTGTGTATTTACGTTTATTTTTGTGTGTATTTACATTTATCTTTGTGTGTTCACATCATGCTTTATATTTGTGTTCATGTGTGTTTTGCATGTATTACGTCTTATCTGTGTAATCTTGTGTATTTCCGTGCATTGTTTCTTACTTGCATGCTCCTATATGCTTCTTGCCTTGATTGTATATGTGAGCCACTTGGATATTTATGTGTGTGTTTGGTGTGTAAACCTCATTGAGTGTATTTGTATGCATAACTCATGTCATAATTCTCCGTTTATACCTTCTTACCACATGCTTCATAAGTAGTCATACTTGTGCCCTCATGCTTGGTGTGTATTAGTGTATTCCTATATGTACATGAACGCTTCAAGGGAAAGTGTATCCGCTAAGTTTATAACTATGCATTTGTAATTGTATTGTATTTAAAAATTGTATACTCTATGCTTTGCATTCAAGTATGATTATGAATTTGAGTGCATACTCTATGACTTGCACTTGTATGCTTTGTATACTTTGTCCACATATATACCTAATGTGTAGTGGATGCTCTATAAAGTATGTTTGTTTCAAGTGTATGCTCTAACATGTATTTGTATTCAAGTATACTTGTATTTGTATTCGAATGCATGTGCCATGGCTTGTACTTGTATTTACTTATATTCGAGTATGTACTCAATGATTGTACTTGTATGTAATTGAATACTCTATGATTGGATTCGAGCGTATGCTCCATGACTTATATTTGTATTTGAAGGCGTACTTTGTGACTTGTATTCGTATGTATGCAAGTGAAGACTATGACTTTGCAATTGTATGAAATTGTATGACTTGTATTTGCAACTATATGAAGTGTATTTAAGTGCGTGCTCTATGAACATGTATGCTCTATGAATATGTATTTGTATGTGAGTGTGTACTCTCTGATTTGTATTTGTATGCAAGTGTGCACTCTTTGACTTGAAATTCGTATTCAAGTGTATATTCTATGTCCTATATTTGTATGTGATTATGACCTGTATATTCTATGACTTGTGACTTTGTATTTGTATTTGAGTGTAAACCCTATGATTTTGTATTTGTATTTGAGCGCAAATTTTATGATTGTAATTATATTTTGAGTGTACACTCTATGCTTGTATGTGTATTTGAATGTATACTCTATGGTTATTGAATGCATACTCTACAATGTGTATTTGAGTATATTCTCTATGACTTTGTGCATTCAATTGCATAATTATGACTGCATGTATTCATGTGGTACTCCATGACATATATATTCAAATGCGCACTTCATGACTTCTTGAATTTATATGTATTCTTCATAGTCGTGCGTATCCTTGCGTGTTACATATGATTCATGCCTTAGGTTCTGCATATACTTTATATGCTTCATGCTCTGTGTATCAAGTGTATTACGTGCATATACTCATTTATCACATACTATGTTCGTGTATTTTAAGTATTAAGTGTGTAAGCTTTATGTACTACATGTATTTATGATTTATAATGGTGTGTATATACTTCAACATGGACCTTCTCTCTTCTATCATAAATCATCATCACGCTCGCTATCATCATCATTAAACACTTATACGCTCTACCTTCTCTACAACATCATTAGATTTATCTTTCCAATTTTTCAAGATGTCTCGTCACTTTTTGAAATCTTGGAATATCAATACTCTCAAATCCTCTTTAGCATCAAAAATATTTTCATCGTCTAAACCCCCGTCTTCATCTATGATACTTACATCACATCATTAAATCAAACAAATACTTATCTATACATTGAACTTTTATTAGACTTTCAAGTATTCTTTGATCACAAATTCTCTTTCTTGGGATCACAATCACTTTCTTCACTAAAGTAATATTCATACCACAAATCAAATCCATGATTTCGCCTCAACACATCAGAAGTTAGACGTTAAAGGTGCAAAATAATGAAAGAAGTGGTTATGATTGCTTCGGGACAAGCAATCTTGAGTGGGGAAGGCTGTCATGTCCTGCTATTAGCTAAATCAATTTCGTACATTCATTCAAAGATATGAATGATATATAGATTTAATAATAAAATATTATATCATAAATTAATATAGATATAATATAAATATTATTATAATAACGATATTTATTATATAATAATATATCTATAAATAACATTTTGATTACATTAGAATAATCATAATATAATTTAGAAATGAAATGAATTATAATTATATATATATATATATATATATATCCATAATTAAACATTATTATAACATATTATTTTATTATAACATAAATATAAAATAAATATTAATATATAATAAGAACTGCATATAGAGGGCAGCAATCCATAATGATGCAAGTTTCCTACGTAAGACAAAAGGAAGCACCTAAATTAATGATTTGAGGTGGTCCCACCAACACTCTAATAAGACAAAAGATGAGATAAACTAATGTGTCTTTGCCTTAGAATGAAATACCACGAATTCAGAAATAAGACAATACAATTATTATTATTATATAAGAGACAAGTTACGATGAGGTTAAAGGCAACGATCCTAGAAAGATTATGAGTATTCGACAGCAAATAATTATGATAATAGTTATCAAAGACAGCCATGAAATGGTGCGACTCCAATAGGATGTTGCAATTCAAAAATATAAAAAGAAGAAGTGGGCATTGAGGAAGGACACGGAAGGAAGCAGGAATATCTTAAAAAGATCAATTCAGATATTAAAAGAAATTGATATCATTGAACAATCAAATCTGCTATCATCGAACAACTGCAATTTGAATGTCAACCAGAAGCCAAGCAATATATATATTTCTGTGTAAATACTCAACTTCAATCAGCAGAAAGGTAGAAGACTTTCCAACAAACTGCCATTCTTGCAGGCTCTAGTAATCGAATTGATATAATACCACAGGTATGACAGTACATTGTTTCCCTTGCTTGTATTAATGGTTCAATATAACACTGCATTTATTTACAACCAGTTCTGAGCAATATAATTCATGGACAGTCATATGTAATATTCACTAACTGTATACCATTCATTAACCACATACGGGATCAATGAAGGGTGACATGTCTAGTATTTCAGTCATAGTCGATGTATTGGTCTTGGCTACCTAGAGTACCAAGAATCCTCACGGATGCCTTAGCCTCAAGAATACACCAAGTAGTTCTTGAATAAGGATGGGAGACAAACATAGCCTATGATGAACAACAGCATGTTACACCCTATCGACCCCATATGGTGTTAAGGAATAGTATATAAGTTATAGAGAAGAAGTATATGTTGATAAGATCATAAAGATAGCATGCGAGATGTCATGATAAAGGGTGAACAATGAACATATGAATTACATTGTGTAACAGTACCAATAGCTGACTGTGATAGCATGAAATCATTATAAATTATGAATTGTTTACATTGCAATCAGTTTAGTTAAATTATGTAATGAGTATGAAATGTTTATGTGCATTTTCATTATAATGAACTAAGGAAAGCTTAAATGAATACAAAGAGTATAAGTACATAAAAGGCATGAATTCCTAAAATAGAGGTAGGCAATAATGTTAATCAACTCGCCACTATGATGAGTAAGGAAGATTAGGGGCGGGCAATCAACCAAGGATAGGTAGGGGTTCATTGGTCTAGAGCACCCTTCGAGCCCTTGTCTCAAGATGGTACCTTAGGGAGCAAGAGGTAGTCTTTTTGACTTGAGTGGTCTAGAGAACCCCAAGTCAAAGAAAGGTCCTAGAGTGGCCTGGGTCTAGAGTACCCCTCGAAGGAAGAACGACCTATACCATTGGCATTGCACCCTAACGGATTCACTCTCATGAGAGGGAGGATTTGATTAACAAAGGGCCAAGTAGATCTCTTCTAAGGGATCATGAAACAAATGGTTTATGTTTATAAATAAAGACATGTGGTTTAAAGAAGAATTGTATACCAATGTTCTCTTTGGTGAGTTGAAATTGTTGCAAGGTTGCAAAAGAATTCGGACTCACTAGAAGGGGACATTACACTTTTCATTAGTTAGAATGATGGAGATTATTATTGTTGAATGATTGAATCTATTTGTTCATACCATTGGTGATCTGTGGCCTACAAATCACCGTGCATGGTTAGCCTGAACTAATTCTAAGTCTAACTTTGACTGTTCTGCATGATCAATTCCATGTCCCTTGCTGGAGCAGTCTGAAAATCCTTACTTCCCCTCAGAAGATAGCACCATCCCTGCCTAGCTGTTGTCTCATGACGAAGCAAAGGACTGGTTCCAGTTTCCATCCTCAGCAATAGTCTTTTCCATCAGTTAGATTCCCAAACCCTTATTCATCTTTTGCATTTTCTTTTAGATTTTCGCTAAGATTAGTTTTCTCGAGCCTCATTGCCAAATCATCCGCCTCTTCAAGAGTGGAACCTAGGAATTCCAAGTTGTCCATTTGTGAAGGAGTTCCATTCGCCCACAAATCCAAATCCAAGGAAGGAGTGGATTCTATGTCCACGAAGGAGTAATCCCACGTAAGTCCCCCTCGTGATTACCAGCAAATCACATCATTCCACTGAGTCTATCCCTGTGCACGTCAAGACCTGACACAAAAGGAACCTTGGAGCAGTCTCATTCGATCACGGAGTTCAGCGTCTGAGAAGCTTTGTTCAAGAGAGGATAGGATACTCGGTATTTTATTCTAATGTTTGTTGCAGTCACAAAACACTCATCAACAGTAATATACAATTTCATGCCAATGTATCATTTTCAGCTGTTGAGATTGCATACCAAGTTTATTGAGGATACACAAAAATTCTTCTCTTATTTTTCTAGGAATTTAGATTGTGTATTACTATAAACATAGTTTTACCCTTTAAACCCCTTGCATTGTGGGAAGCTTTTATCTTTCTCTTTGTTTGTTATTCACATTATGGGTGATGTTACAGTTGCTATGAAAATATATGCTTATTTCATGTGTGCTTTGTGTACTAAGTCTGCAATTATTGCTCTTCGATCACTGATCCTCTAAATAGTTCTTTTTTAACAACTAACAAAATAATTTGAAATGTACTCATCTTTCCCAACTTCAGGATGAAGTATATCTGAACACTTATGGAATTTGTCTTAACAATCATTTGGTATTATACCAAGTTCACTGTTTGTTAGTAGATACTGCTTCCCTTTTGAAAAAACACAATAAATAGACAGGGACTTGCTCTTAACCAAGTAAGATTGAGAAGTGTTTTCCATGCTATCAATGATGTCAGGAGTGAAAGTCTATGATACTCAAGAAAAAGAAATGATCATCGAACCTGCTCTTAGGTGGGCTGGAAACCCAAATATTATTGTGGCAGTTAAAGCATTTGGTCTAAGAGCTACCGTGCAGGTCTGCTCTTATTGGCTGAAAAGTATTTCATGTTTCTAAGTATGTGACAATCCTATTTGTAAAATGTACTGAGTGTTGGAGGGTGTATGGATTTTCAGTTGGTAGATTTGCAGGTTTTTGCAGTTCCGCGTGTCACACTGAAGCCGCTTGTGCCAACTTTCCCATGCTTTTCAAAGATTTTGGTCTCTCTTATGGAGAAGGTAAAAGTTAAAGTTCAAATCCTGTTTTTATGTGTAGGTTAATATTACTGATCTCATTGAGGTTTATTCATGTCTTTCTAATGGGTAAGATATTTAACAGAAGGTGAAATTCTAATCTGAGCATAAATTGATATACATGAGTTCATTTGGTTCCGCACCTGAGATTAACTCTTATGAGTAGTTTGGAATCTCTCTTTATCCTTGATTTGCAGCCCCATGTTGATTTTGGATTGAAACTACTTGGCGGAGATCTTATGGCCATTCCGGGTCTTTATCATATTGTGCAGGTTGTTTCTGCTTCCTTTGTGTGGTACCTTTTCTTTTTGAAAATTTTTTGTGTAATTAAATTAAAGCAGTTTAAAAGTTAATTTCTATGCTTCTAACTTCTGGTTTCATCTTGAGTCTTTCCTAAAGAAGTACTTCACTAAGAATGCATGCATGTTTAGCATTCTTACTGTTCACCTAGCAGTCACTTGTAAGAATATCTATTATGTTGAAATTATTAATACTTTTGTGGAGTCATATTATTCATGTTTTAATTATTTTCCTCATCTACAGTTATGATGAAAAGTGTCCTAGAACTGTTCTTTATGGTTTAGAGTTGAGTCAAGAGGAGACTGCCACTCCCATTAATAGGAGAACATCAACTTACTTATTAGAACAAAATATGTCAAAAATCTCTCGGTTACCAGATTGTTAGTGTTTTAATTCGCACCTTTTAGTGTGACTCAAAAAGGAACAGATGTGTGGTAGAACCACTCTTCAAATTATTAGGGGAAGGTCCTTGTAAATAAAAACTACTTCAAACTATTAGGGGAAGCTCTTTGTAAATAGAAACTAATTTAAAAACCCGATTCTGAATAGTATGTATTTGCTATTTATAATTTGTACAGGTGTGTCTTCTGGGGTGTTTCACACAGCGAACAAAACAAACGGTGTCTCTTTAAACATACAATACAAACTAACTTAAAATAAAGTGTATCTTTTTGGCTTTGAGGCTAGGGCACAAGGCAATTCAGCACTTTCGCTTAAGGCGAGAGGTTTTTATGCTTTTTGAGCAAACAACTTAAATAGCTATTAGATGCTCAATCTTTCTAGCTAAAGCAAAGACTTAAAAGATGTGAGTAAAACACAAGGATTGGATACGCTTAAACACAAGAATATGAACACTTATGTAAATTGAATTAAGGAATCATATACAAAGCCGCAATTTTCAACTTTGAGTAAATCTACAATACAAAGCTTGCAAATTCTTTAAAAGCGATTTAATTTACCTCAACACACATATGTTATAAGCTAAACATGATAGTTGCATTCAAAGCTACAATGATCAAATTAACACCTACAATACCAAGCTTTTGGTACATGTTAAGTGATATTTAGCTCATAAAAGCACAATAACACAAAACATTTCATCAACAATTTAGAAGCAAGATAGGCATTACTAAATTCTATCGAGTGATACTGAACACTTATTAAGTTTTACAAAATTATTGTATGAAAATAAAATAAAAACCTAATTACAACTTCTACATTGACAACAGATTACTTGCTTACAAAACAAGCTTATTACACAATGTTGTCGACAAATGCTCAATCCTAACTCAGGTAATCTTCATATATATTCCTAATAAAGATAACTATTAATCTAGCAATAGATCTTCTAGAAGATCATCTAAAAATAGCTGCTCAAAATAGACTTCTCAAAATATGCCCTCTTAAAAATGGTGACTAAAAATAGCCGCTCAAAATATGGCCATCTTTTAAAAAATGGTGACTAGCCGGCTATACATAGGTCAAGTTAAAATTATATTTTTTGACCATCGGCTCCTGGCGATGAGTCTAATGAAGCTCTTCTCCATTCCAATTGTGGTGGATTCTTTGAAGAAACCCTAAACCTCTGATAATTCCCCCAAAAACCCTAACTAAAATCTAAATTCTTTGAGGGACAGAAATCTGCTGAAATCAGGCTCCTTTGTCAAAAAGTAATGATGATAATAATTGAAATGAGGAATTTATGATGATAGACACCTAAGTCACAAGGTTCGAGTTCGAGTTCGGCATCTATAAAATTCGGATGAAGTTCGGCAAGGGGAAAAAAATTCGCCATTAAATTCGCCTATATAAATTCGATTTTTTAAAAAAAATATTAGTTTAAACTTTATAGATAGAAATAGGCTATAGCATCATAGCACCATGATAAACTTATCAGCAATCAACATATCATTATGATAGCACCAATAATAATATGAAACAACAGATAGCATCATAGCACCAATATAAATTTAAGATGGCACATTCATAAACCATGATAAATTTATCAAAGTTAAACCATAAGAAACTTAGTAACATATGAAATCATGATTGTGTAAATGTTTTTTTGTCAAAAAGGGACAATTGAGAGTCAAGACTCTAAAACTTCAAAACAACTCCAAGTCATCAAGAGCACTTGGATGTAAAAAACTTAGAAACATATGAAATCGCGATTACGAAGATGTTCTTTTTGTCAAAAAAGGACAATCAAAAGTCAAGACTCTAAAACTTCAAAAAAGCTCCAAGTCATCAAGAGCACTTGGATGAGATGATGTAGCATCATCATCACTAGAAGAGCTACTCAAATCATCATCAATAACGTCAGGCTCATCTACAACTGGCATTGCTATGTCCTCTAGAATTTGTTTTGAAGAAGAAGATGTGGAGTCCTTTGCTGATTTGTTCATAAACAGTTTTAAATTGCTACGAACGTAGACAAGATCTCCCAACTTTCCGGACAGCAACTTGTTCCTCTTTTTTGAATGAATGTGATCAAAGCAGCTCCAGTTCCTCTCACAAGCTGATGAACTTGCTCCCTGACTCAATATTCGAATAGCAAAGTGTTGTAGTTCAGGAGTGTCTGCTCCATAGTTTATCCACCATCTATATCCAAGTATGTCTTCATGTGCCATGTCATATTTGGCTGCATCCATTCCAAACAGCCCTTCTCCTTTCTTGTATTTCCAATATTGTTGTCTGATTAGAGCTGCAATTGTTGGATCTGGTTCAAACCTGCCAATGGCTTCGAAAAACCCCGCCATAACTTCCCGATCACTTTTTCTATCAATGTGAAATAACTTAGGCTCCAAATAACATGCTGCTGCATGTAAAAGTGTGTGCATCATTTTCCATCTAGAATCCATAGTATTCCATATCTCTATGTAGTCTACTTCCACATTATTTAGTGCTTTTTGAATAGCTTCCTTACAACGATCCATGCTCTCATAAAGCATGCCAAGGCAAGGGGTGTCACCATCAACCATACGAAGCACATCAACAATTGGTTCACATGCATTTAAAACCTTTGTTGCACTTTCCCAAAAACTGTTGTTTAAAATGATTTGCTCTATCATCTTCCCCTTAGGACTTTTAGAAAGAATTGAACTTTCCCACTCCTTGTTGCATATAACAGCCCTTAGAGCTGTTTTCTCTTCAACCACTCTTTTCAAAGTGATATAAAATGAAGCAAATCTTGTGTCACAAGGCCTCAACAACTCCCTAGATGCTTGCTGCCTGTAAAGATTCAATGTGAGACGGTGATTTCTTATAAAATTTGCAATTGCTCTCCCTCTATGAATTGCTTCATGTATCCACGGGAATTTTGCCAAGTCATGAAGCAACAAATCCAGACAATGGTCTGCACATGGGCTCCAATGTATTTGTGGGTACTTCTCTACTATCAGCTTCCCAGCTCCCACACAATTTGCTGCACTATCAGCTACCACTTGAACCACATTTTCTACCCCTACTTCAAGAATGGCGTTCTCTAATATTTCAAAAATATACTCTGAAGTTTTCTTATGGTTCATCGTGTCAATCACCTTCAAGAACACAACACCTTCAGGACAAGCCACCAAAACATTAATCAATGGCCTTTGACATCTATTAGACCATCCATCACTCAATATAGTGCAACCTGTTTCCTTCCAAGAGGTTTGACCTCAGCTAATTTCTCAGTGACTATCTTTTGACCTCTGCAAAAGAGTTGTTCTCAAAGCCTCTGAAGAGGGAGGTGTGTACCCTTTGCCAAACTCTGTTGCTTTCTGAATTGCATTTCGGAAATGTGGATTCCTGGCTACATTGAATGGAATGGCACTTGAATAAAACAAATCAGCAAATGCATCATCCACTTGTTTTTCTGCTGGTTTCCATAAGCTGTTCAATGTTGCACTCTCTTTCGATCCACTTGTGACTTTGTGTGCACTAGAAGAGGACATAATAGATGTCATGAATCTAGACACATCCTCTTCTATTCTCTGCTTCTTTTGTGTCATCTTCATCTTTCCTACAATTGAATAGGATTGCTCTTTCTCTAGAGCATCTCTAATCTCTAGAGTCATACCTTTACATACTTTAACACCTCCTCCTTGCCCCCCTGAAATACCAAGTAAGTGATCCATTACCCTTGTTAAACTGCCGATAAAAGGTTTCTGACACAAGTTGCATTTTAGATCAGTGCCGTGGCGAGTCACATGTTTCCATGCCTCAGCATTTGATTTTTTGGGAGCCATTAAATTGCAATCTGCAAATTCAAAAGACAAACAATATTTAATATTTAAAAATTTAAAATTAAAACATTAACTAAATTTTTTTATTTAAAAAATCATTAAAACAAAATCTACTAAATTTATATTTTAACTCTAAAAACAAAAAATACTAATTTTATTTAAAACACATAAAAATAGAAATATATTAAATTTATATTTTAATTTAAAAAAACAAAATAAAAAAATAGTAATTTTATTAAAAAAACATAAAAATTTAAAAATATATATATTAGTTTTATATTTTAACTTAAAAAAACAAAAGTAAAACTATATTTATATTAAAAACATAAAAATTATATTTGAACTTTAAATAATAAAATAAAAAGATTATTAACTCTATTTTAAAACAACATAAAATTTATATATTATATTTTAATTTTTTATTTACAAACAAAATAAATTTTTATTAAATTCATATTTTAACTTTAAATAAATGATAAAATGAAAAAAATAATAAATTCATTTTGAACACTCAAAAATTATATATTCTATTTTTATTTTTTATTTACAAACTAATAAAAAATATTATAAATATTAAATTTAATTTATGTTAATAAAATTAATAAATTATAATAGAATATTAATAATATATATTATATTATATAATATACCTATAGGCTATAGGCTATGGTAAACCGTAATTGAAATTTGAAAATACAAATTATTAATTTATAGTGTTTTAAATTATTAATACTCCAACTTCTAATAGATTAACTTTAGGTTTTATATTTAAATCTAAGTTTTATATTTAAAAAAAAAAAAAACCTAAATGGAATACAATGCCTACCTTTCCCGCAGGCTGCAAGCTGTGGAGTCGAACAAGCTCAGAAGACACCGCCGCCTGCCTACAATCTTCCCAGCTTAGTGATGATCGCCTGCTATGTGATGATCGCCGCTCGCAGTGGGCACAGGATGATCAAAGTCACGCTCAAAATCCAGACAGTGGGCACAGGATGATCGCAGCTCACATTCACGCTCAAAATCGTAGCTCAAACATTAAATCGCCGCTCACAGTCAGAAGGTCGCCGGTAGAGGGAAACGAGTCCGAAATTTTTATATCGGGAAATAAAACCTCAAAAGTGCCTTTTGACCACTAAAAAGACGTTGACAATATAATATTTTATTAAAAAAAAAGACTGCTTATACAGTGACGAATTTTTGGCTAATTTTTAGCGAATTTCATCCGCTGTTCATAAGTTCGGCGAATTTCGAACACCATGCGAAAAATTCGCCGAACCTTGTGACTAAGATAGACACTATTGTAGGTGGCTGAACTTAAAAGGAAATCACTGGATTTTATCACTGAAACCCTAAAACCTTGTTGTTGTAGCTCACTGCTGTCAATTGATGAATGCTCCTACTAATCTACTGCTGCCAAATGAATGAAGACATAAGTCTTTCAAACACACATGTTACCACATATTCATGTCAGGCCAAGAATGGATTGAAAATGAAAATGGAAAATGCATTAAAAGTGCAATCTTAAAGATTGATTCCATTGAACGAAAAAACTATACATAAATAGATCAACAAAGTGACCTTTTAGTTCAGCTACAAGAGACTGTTCAATTCATCTTTGTTAGTATTTTATTTTGCACCTTTTAGTGCGACACAAAACGGAATAGATGTGTCGTAAAACTGCTCTTCGAATTAGAAGGGGAAGCTCCCTATAAATTAAAAACTAACCTAAAAATGTAGACTTTGCAATGTTTTCAGAGGTGTTTTCACATTCATGCTGAATATAACATAAATATGCAATCTATTTGGGTTTGCGATGTGCAAAAGGCGAAGACACACTTTCACATAATGTCGAATCACATGGAATTTGGTGTTGATGTGCTTGGTTCCGTTGTGAAAGACTAGATTCCTTGCCATCTTGATCCCAGAAGTGTTGGCAACCATGAGTAGTGCTGATGAAACTTGTTTTTCTTGCAAATCCTCAAGAACCCTTTTGAGTCAATATTTCTCTGGTTGCTTTGGAAGCTGCCATATATTCTGTTTTTTCTTGAAGAAATAGCTGGTATTGACTACTTCTTTGATTTCCAATTGATGATTGTTGATCCTAAATTCATCAAGAAACCTGAACTAGATTTCCCATCTTTAAAATCCCCTTTATAGTCTGAATCTAAATATCCAACTAGTTTGAAATCTGCTACCTTGGAGTAATGAAGCTCAAAATTCTGAGTTCTGTTCAGATATCAAAGAACCCTCTTTGCTACTAGCCAATGACTATCTCTCAACGTTTGCATGAATCTAGAGAGAACACCAACAACAAATGTAATGTTTGGTCTAGTTGTGTTTACATTGATTAGACTTCCAATTAGTTGTCTATACTTAGTCACATCTTTAAACTCTGCAGTATCATCTGATGTCAACTTTAGATGTTGTTCCATGGGTGTGTTGAGTGGTTTATAGTTTGCCATTCCAAATTTACTCAAGATTTCACCAATATACTTATGTTGTGTGATGAAAATGGACTTGGATTTTTGAATCACTTCCATACCTAAATAGTAATGAAGATGACCCAAGTCTGTCATTTCAAAACCTTTCATCAGTTTTGCTTTGAATTTTGTAGTGTATTTTTCATTATTTGCTATTATGAGCAAATCATCCACATATACAACTAAGTATACAACTATTTGTCAACTGTCTTGACAAAAAGAGTTGCATCTTCAAATTCAAAACGCTTGAAGTTCATGCTTAAGAGGTACTCAGTGAGCTTTTCATACAAGGCTCATGGGTCTTGTTTTAAACCATACAACGATTTTACTAACTTACACACTTTGTGTTATTGACCTTCAATTGCAAAACCTTCTGATTGAGTCATGTAAATTGTTTCTTTGAGATCACCATTCAAAAAAGCAGTTTTCACATCCACCTGATGAACTTTCCATCCTTTCTGTGCTGCCAAAGCCAACAAAACCCGAATGGCGGTCCATTTTGCTATAGGTTGAAAGGTCTCTTCATAATCTATCCCTTCTTTTTGAGCATATCCCTTTGCGACAAGCCTTGCTTTGTCTTTGTTAAGTGAGCCATCTGCTTTGGATATGTTTCGAAAGACCCAGTTGCAACCCATGGATTTAGAATTGAGTGGAGGATCAACCAACTCCCAAGTGGCATTTTTGATCATATTCAACTTTCATTGCTTTTCTCCACACATCAAGCTTTTCTACTTGTTTGAAGGAAGTTGGTATTGAATCAAAAGCAATATTGATTTCTTCTTTTGAATGCCCTTCCAAGGTAAGCTTTGCTAGATTATCTTGAATGTATTCTGGGAATTTTTCTTCTTGTTGTTTGGCTTTGTATGCATATCTAGTGTTAAGCACACACTTATACTTAGAGGGGGGGGAGGGGTGGGGGGTGAATCAATATAAGATAATCTTTTACTTATTAAAATTTAATATCCACAATAGTAGCATTCACACAAGATTTAGGTGGAAACCCTTTTTGGGAATAAAACCACAAAGAAAGGCTGCTTGAATCTACTGTCCAAATCTAGCCACAAAATAAAATTCTCTTACAAAATTTGCAGGCACCAACCTACTGGAGACACCAATCCCCACTGCTAAGCACCAACTTAGCAAGAGACACCAATCTCTTCTTTTAGGAGGCACCGCCCTCCAAAGAAACAAGGTTCCATCTTCTGAATGTTGCTTCTTCAACGGATGATGGTTATTTTGATCTCCTTCATAAAAATCTACTTGTTGTTGAAAGATAAAACATTTTATTCCACCCAATTTCTACTTGTGATAAGTAATAATATTTATTCACTCCATTATTGATATATCTTTCATTGATTTCTCCGTATTTCCATTTCATGGAATGACTTACTCTTTATATCATTTATTTAAAAGGGTCACACCCTTTCCATACAGCCACTGTCCTTAGAAAGAGTCACAACCTTAGAAATAGTCACAACCATTCCTATACAGTCGCTGCCTTTTTGCAATTATAATTTAATTTTAGTTTATTAAACCTTTATTTCTAATTGCTAGTATTAACTCCACCATTTGATATAATATTGGCGATTGTTGAATTGACATTAGTTGCTCGTGGTCAGCTATCTCATTTATTTCCGTTTGTTTGGCACTGGCAGCTTGTGGATGAAATATGAAAAAAAAAACTGTTATCTTTAGCATCAGTTACAGCTTTGATTGTGATTCCTTATTGATAGCATTTGTCCCATGATGCTCACTACATATGGATTGCCGGCTCTGTCTACAGTTGGAATTATGCTGGGCTGCTGGGCGCGATGGGCAGCCTTCAGTTTGTGTGGATGAACAACCTGCGGAATGATGATAAATTTCAGTGATCAATCTCATAAATTACTCCCAAATCCTCGGGTGATATCAATTTGCTTCGCAAATGCTAATCTCAAATATGTTACGGATGGAACTGTTGCGTATGTTGATAATGAGCCTTATCCCAACAATAGATAGTGATTGCTAGGTTGCACTAGGGGTGTGGATCGGCCTCTCCAACAACAACTCATAGTGACACCTCTCACAAACTGCGCATATTTTGTAAAGTAATGGCTGGAAGACAAGTAACTGCGGCGGCTCCAAACAGTATTGAATTCAACCTAAAACCTTCATAGTTGTCACCAAAACTTTATGATGCTAATTAGTGGCTACGACCAAACCGGAATGAAGAGTTCTACCAAAATAGTGATAGCATGTATGTTGAAACCCTCAAGCAATGGTGCTCCAATTGATTAGCCAATTACTTGTGTCGGCTTGTTGTCTTGGCATGACATTCATACTTACATATGCATTAGAATGCAGATCGAATGATCTTCAACAACATTCACATTTTCTCCACTTTGAAAGGTCCTGGGCAACTTCTTATAATCTCCAACTGATCTCTTTGATCTCTCCTTTGACATCAATGACAATATTTCCAACAATCTAGTGCATGTTTTTCTAACTTCATCAGGTTTGAATTCTTTGAGAGTCTGTGTGGCTAATTTCGGCATCTGTTTCTGTGTTACTTGTGGAGGAATTGGTGCTTCATTTTCTTGATCTAAAGCTCCTTCATCTGTTGGTTGTTGCTTTGGAAACAAGTTTTCTTTTTCTGAGGGAGTTTCAAATTCTTCCTAGGGGGAGTTTCTTGTTCAATTACTGGAGACAAAATGGGTTCAACAGATTGCAAACAATTTGCCCCCCCTTAATGTTTGAATCTCCATATCACTCTCTTTGAAGAGACCGAATTTTGCAAATTTCTCAAGTTGATGCAATTGTCGATCAATGTTGGCTATGTCCTTTGTGGTTTCACAGAAAAACATCTCTTGCAATGAGAAATTTTTTGTTTTTCTCATCAAATAATCTATAGCCCTTTTAGGATTTTGAATATCCTATGAGGATTCATTTGTGACTCTCATAGTTGGAAAACTTGGACTCGACAAAAACTCGCCAGGCCCAAAAAACTCGACTCGGCAAAAACTCAACAAAAAACTTGGCAACTTAAAAAGTTGCTTAAATTTCATTAGAAACACATGTTTTTTGCAAAATTCAATGACAAGATGTATCCAATGAGTCCATAAATGAGGACAAAAGTGTTTTCTATTAAATTTGATTGATTTGAATGCAAATTGAGTACAAAATTGCATCCTCATGCAGAATCTTGATGGCTGATAGCTTGATACAATAGATAGCTGACAAAATGAAAATAGTAAAACTAAAAGTAAATACAACATTTTACATCTTCCTCTTCCCTAATCTACTAAAAACTAGGGGAGAGGTAGAGGTTCTAGTCCTTGGAGTCCACTGTGGCTCCTCGCTTGGCATGGAAGGCAGTGGCTCAACCTCCATTTTGGTAGTAGATGGCAATGACTCCTTAGCCTCATCAATGTCATTCAATCCTAGATCTCCTCTTGCACCCACCTCCTCCAATGCCTGCCTCTCAAAATCAAGAATCTTATCTTTAGTAAACAATGGAGGTTGCTCATCCTACCTTGTCCAATCACTGTAAGGATCTATCTCATCCAAATCAATGGGATCATTTGATTTGTCCTCTACCCTTTTTGTGCGTAGCCGAAGGTTGGATTGCACAAAAACAAGGTCATTGAGGCATTTTTGAGCTAATTTGTTCCTCTTTTTCGTGTGGATGGCCTCAAACAAGCTCCAATTGCGCTCAGAACTGGATGCAGTACAAGGTTGGCACAAAATGCAGAGGTTTAATCTTTGCAGATTTGGGGTATTTGCACCCCAATTTTTCCACCAAGCCTCTAAAAAATAAAATATTGAAAAGTTAGAAAACAAAGTCAAAACATATTTTATCAAATTATCAGTAGTTGTAAATTTGAAATTTGTAACTTATAAGATGCATGTAAAAGACTCCAAATTTTATACCTGGTGTTTGAGTGGTTCTTCTTTGGATAGCTAGCTCCAAAGAAAAGAGCCTACCCCTTCCTTCCTTGTAACTTTCCAATTCTTGTAGAATGAGGTCTCTCACCTCAACCTCAGATGTCATCCTCTGAATGCATGTCGTGAGGCCCTCCATGACCTCTCCATTAGGATCTGAGAAGGTATCTGAATAGAAAAATCGGGGGTTCAACAAGTACCCCACTACATGGATGGGTTGGTGGAGTTGATTGTTCCACCTGCTATCAATGATCTCCCATATGGGATCAAATTTGACGCTGTCCCCCTTGTAATAATTTCGGATGGACTCTTTGGCCCTATCCATGGCCTCATAAATATAACCCATTGGGTTTTGATCCCCATCTACCAAACGGAGAACTCTAACCAAGGGCTCCGACACCTACAATTTACAAATACAAAAGATTAAAGTTACATATTTAAAATGAAAGACTTAAATTAAAAAATAAAATATTCAATTTGAATTTAAAATCAAAGTTTTGAGGTTACATTCATGATCTTTGTAGCTCTCTGTTCAAAGAGCTTATCAAAGACTGCTTGCGATTCTGTCTCCTTCAGGCTTCTTTGCATATGATGATTCTAGCAATTTTGGATTCACAAACATTTGTTTCAAAGGATTCAACAAACCAATAATGCTTTGCAACATTGGGAAGATCGTTGCAAACCTCGTGACACCCGATTGCACCAACTCTTTCCCTTGGGTGTGTTCTCTCATCAAATTAAGAACCCAAGAGTGATCGTAGATAAATTTTGTGATGCTCCTTGCTTCATCTACAACAGGGGTCACCCAATCAAGTTTGCCTATGTCCTCCAAAAGAAGGTCAAGGCAATGTGCTGCACAAGGTGACCAAAAAAGTGTCCTATGTTTGTCTGGCAACATTCTCCCAATCACCACATATGTTGCTGCATTATCAGTAATGATTTGCACCACATTTTCTATGCCCACCTCTATGACAACTTCCTCCAACATTAGAGACAATGTTTTTACATTTTTTACTTTATTGGAGGCATCCATTGATTTAAAAAAAAGACCTCACCTTTTGAAGCTATCAAAAAATTAATAATGGTGTGGTTTTTCCCATCCGTCCACCCATCAGAAAGAATAATACAGCTATATTTTTTCCATTCCTTTTTTTTTTCTTCCACCACTACCCTTGCCCTTTTAGTTGCATTCATGAGCAACCTACAAATACAAAATGAAATTAACTATTAAGTACACATTTAATTTTTAAACTAGCCCAAATTCAACATAAATTACTATAAATTAAAGAACATAAATTTAGCCTAAAATTCAACATAAATTAGTAAATTACTATAAGTATAAATTAGCATAAAATTTAAATTAACTAACCTCCCACTCAAGTCTTTGTGAGAAGGCGTCTTGTAGCCTTTTCCTGCAACTGTCAATGCAGTTACCAAATTTTCCCAATAAGGACTAGTCGCCACATTGAAAGGAATGTTGTTGAAATACCAAAAATCAGCACATGCCATATCTGCATGTTGATGCACCTCCCTGTTCCACCCATTAGCTTCCAATGATGGTTGTGCTCCAGGTGTGTTTCTGGGCACAAAAAAACTATGTGGCGTGCATGTAGGTGTAGGTGCTGTAGCTGGTGCTCTACTTGAAGTAGATGAAGTGGAGGTGGATTTGTTTCGGATGCGTGGACCACGAAGAGAGCCCACTATGCCCTGACATGTATCTTCATCTAATTCTGGATGGACTTGAGCACCTTGACTAGCAGCTATGGCTGCCTTTGCCCTCTCTTTTTGCATTTTTTCCTCTTCTGCGGCTGAAAGTAGGGCATTCATCTCTCTTTTTATCTCTTTGATGGTCCCAAGACAAGCCTTGGCATCAGGATGACTAATGTTTGCAAGATGGTATTTGTGGCGATTTATGCCTCCACAATATATTTGTTGGCATTTAATACTGACCCAGGTTGCGGTCCTTGATAGGCATATTTCCAAGC
The DNA here is from genome assembly GCA_027924645.1 of Cunninghamia lanceolata. Taxonomy (NCBI): domain Eukaryota; kingdom Viridiplantae; phylum Streptophyta; class Pinopsida; order Cupressales; family Cupressaceae; genus Cunninghamia; species Cunninghamia lanceolata. Next base: position 1,410,406 of record BSBN01000163.1, on the reverse strand, counting down.
AGGGTCTAGCTCCTGCAGGACGAGTACCTGCAAACGATGGTGGTGGCGGCATCGATGGGGTGGACCTTGAGGATGAACCTGATGCAGAAGCTTCTCTATTTGCCATTATATGAAGTATTTAACCTACACATACAAAGTGAAAGCACAACATATTAATTTTTTAAATGCAAACAAAAAACCTAAATTATACATAAATCACTAAAAATCAGCATAAAATTAGTTTAAATCAATATAGATTAGTTTAAATCAGTAAAAATTCAATCTTATCTAAAGATTTTAAACATTTTCTTCAAAAAACAATGATAAAAATTAAAAAAATAAGTTGGATATGAAAAAACAATGAAAAATAGTGAAAAAATCAGAAAAAATTAAGAAAAAATGGTGATGAATCTTATTTCTTGGAATTCAAATGCAAAAAAACTTCTTTGTTTCCTGGCCGTCCCCTCGTCCCCGAGATGGGTACAGGCAGAAAAAGGCAGGGGACGTGTCCCCGGGGAGCCTAGAAAAAAATAGCTTGTGCTTTGATACCAATGTCAGGCCAAGAATGGACTGAAAGTGAAAATGGAAAATGTATTAAATTGCAAACCCAAAGATTGATTTCATTGAATGAAAAAATTGTACATAAATAGATCAACAAAGTGACCTTTCAGTTCAGCTACAAGAGACTATTTAGTTCATCTTCAAGGTGACTGTTCAGATTCTATAGAAAAACCCAAGGATTATTTACAAAATATTTACATAATATTACAAATCGCAGCCTCCAATGCTTATAATCACAGCCTTTGCCTTGGTTTTTGAATAAAAAACTGAACTGCTAATTAAAAATTGTTTCCCTTTGGTCTGATCATTCTTATTTATAGCTGATCCAATTGTTTCAAAAGGTGTGGCACAAAGACTTCTCTTCATGTTCTCCTACAGACTTACATTGATTCTTTGGTTTCGATGACTCCTAATCTAGATTCAAAGGGTTCATCTTCTTTATCTACGAGTCAACATCTTGAGGCTGAGGAGTCATGCATTGCAAAATTGGCAGATACATTTGATGTTCATACATCTTGTGTGGACACACCATCATGGGATAAGTAGTGTAGTTGAATGACATACATTGGGATCTCATCTCCATCATCTCCTGCTTCTTCAGAGTTCAACATTTCTTGGAATGGGCCTTCTCGTGATTTAGTGTAGTAGGACAATCATTGTCTTCCAGATACAACTACTTGGGATGAGTACTAGACAAATCTTGGAGGTTTGTTTGGCGAGTCCCTTCTTGCAAACTTGGAGGATGCCATTGAACACATTCATCTCCTCTTTGATGTTAGCTCATATGAAGTTGCATCATCTTCTTTGGATGTCATGAGGGCACTTTCAGACCCTCTTGTTCTTTCTCCACCTATTTGTTGTCATAGTTTGGCATTAGCTTGGAGATCCTTGAGCAACATTCAGAGGACTCATCTTTGTCTTTGGATCTTGTACTACATCTGTTTCCACAAGGTTTTGGATTGTCACCTTCATTAGTTAGGCCCAGGACTCATAATTTGATTGTGGCACCTCAACATTGGCATGGCGACCTAAGTAGCTTCTAGAGACATATTTTGAGTTTTCTTCCTTAATATTCCTTTCACGAATGGGAAGACATCCTACATATACCTTTGGCCTTGTTTCTTCCTAGGGGGATGAACGTTGTTTGACAATCATGGACCATCTTTAGCATCCTGTGTCAAGCATCTACCATTGGCGTAGGAGGCTACTTGAGGGGGGCTGCATGGTATCTCTTCTTCTCTCTATTTTGGGAGGGAGTTTTTCCTCGCATGAGGTTTATCCTTCTCACTTTTTTGAGGGGGGTTCACCTAGACCTTCTCTCTTCATCTTCTCTTGGGGGGGAATTTTATCCAATGGGTTTTCTCATTCTCATCTTTTGTGTACATGGGTACCTCATCAGGGTTTGTAGCTAGGACCCATCTTTGCATGTTTTCTCATTCTCCCTAAGTTGTACTTAAGGGGGGGTGTTAGTGTGAGCAAGTTATTTTACCCAACTGGTTTCCCTTTTACGTCCTTTTCACACCTAGCTACTTAAGTTTACTAGGGGCATTCTTAAGACATTTACTTTTTATGTCTCAAGTCATAAGATTAAGACACGTCATAATTTTATGTTGTCCTATGTCTTACCCTGGCCTATATATACAAGGGTTTCTCATTGTAATCTCAATCATATGCTATATTGTATATTTGTATCCTTTGATAGAATAGAATTATTCTGTCATTTTGGGTCTCTCTTGTGCTTTCATTGAAACTCCTTGATTTTGGGTGGCTATATCCATAGCCAAATCATGCATGTTATTAGAGTATTCTATATCAACTCTATTGGCATTTCAATTTGCACCTCTGGAATGTGAGTTGGAAATGGACAGCTATGCACAGATAAACTGCTCTCCTATTGGAAGGGGGAGTTCCCTTTTTGCTGATGTTTGCTGAAAAGATAAATTAAACCAATTTCGCCTATCTTTTTTTTGATTCTCAGTTGCGAGCACAAGGTTATAAAACTCTAAACACTGCAGAAAAGGTTTTTGCCTTTTTTAAAACTTCTACTACAACTAAGCATAGACTAACGGCGCTTTTAATCTCCTAAGTAAATTCAGAGCAAAGGAAATTAAAAGTGAACAAGGAATGATTGTTTTAACAAAAACTTAAGCAATTTTCTCCTAGATTTACATCACAAGACTTATAGTACTTTAATGATGAAAGCTGAAATGAAAGCTACAAAAGCCACACATCTGACGACGAAAACTTGATGAATCGAGATAGAATATCAGAGCAAAATAGGCATGAGACTTCTATTCAATATCACAAAGTTGATACAACTCTAGGACAGCAATACTGTAGCAAAAGGTAGGCATACAACAAGTAATCAAACACCGGAGAACAGATTACACAAAGTGAACAAACACTTGGAATAACAAAGTTTGCAGGCTAGAATAGGCACAGTTAGTTATCACAAAAGTCGATCTTTTACAATGAACACAGAGTGAACAGACACTTGGAATAACAAGACTTGTAGGCTAGAATAGGCACAACAAATTTGCTATCACAATTACCATTACATCCAATGAGCAAGATTGCTCTTATTTATACTAAAATCAAAGGAGTAGGGAACCCTAAAATCTCCTTGATTAACCCTAACTTGTCAACTCGCAAGCTTTATTACTATTCTAAGACAGATTATAATAAACAAATGCTTTAAAGTGATTTGCTTTAAAACAAAGAAAATTCTAACACAAAGTGATTTCTTTTTCTAAATATAGAATGGATGAGCTTAGGATGAAAGCAAATGCTTTAAAACAAAAAGCATCTTGTTTTAAAGCTGCTTTCTTTTGAAATGCATCCTCATCAACATTCTTGCTTTTTTGGTGATGTCATCCGTTGATATTCTGGTAAACAATATCTTCTAAAAAACAAGTGACTGCATCTCTGCCAGGGACACTGATACTCTCTAGAATGATAATCTGATTCTCTAACATTTCTTCACTGTTGGCAACCATCTAAAGAAATTCATGAACTTCGCCCACAACCTTGTCGAACTTCACTGTCATTGCGGCAAAACGACCCATCTTGCCGGCACTGATATCATCATTAAAATTGTTGTGGATGAGAGTCTGAAACTCTGCTTGCACTTCTCTGAGATCATACAGGGTACCATCTTCTCTTTCATACGAATATGGGATCTGAGAAACGAAAGATCTGACGAACTTGAGGACGTTGAATACCTTTTCTTTCCATTCTGTCAACTCTGAAATCATACTGTCATAAGTTTTTACTGTGAAAAGATATTGCATTTTCCAAGTAGAAATTGTCTTCTTATCATCGGCTGAATCAACAGAATCAAGTGCAATCTTCAAGTCAGAGATAATGATCTCAAATACCGGTCTATTTTCTGCCATGGTCTGTTGCAACTCCTAGATGCCTTGGCGTAAATCATGAGCGTTATACTTTAATTGATAAAACTCTGAAAGTACAACTCTTCTTTTAGTCACAAATTCTTCCACCCAATTATTCATGTGCCTCCCATAGAGGACCAACTGACTGAATTGCCGCTGATCGGCTGGTGATTCCAGATTCGGTGGAAGCAATAAATTAGCCTGTGATGTGCCATGGAAAAGGTTGGAAATATACTGCCGTAGTTGCCTAACTTCAGTTTTGAGAGCTACTTTGTCTTCTCCATCTTTCAACACCCTTTCCTTCAAACTATCTGCTGCAACCTCAAAGAGATTTACATCTGTATGGCAGGTACTTCTACCAAGGTTAGCTTTGACAACCTTGAAGTCATCAACCTCAATATCATCAGCACTTCTATCTTCAGGCGGTGTTGCAGTTTCAAGGATTATTTCTCCATCCACATTCTTTTCAATGCAAACCTGCTTCTTCAGCTTCTTGTCTGGCGTGTCTTGGTAGATGCTTTTAAGCTCTACTAAATCTAACTGATATGAGGGCTTTCTCCTCTTCCTTCCTAGAATGTTTTCAAGCTAGGATGAGCCATCCTCTCTTGGAAACTCGGTTCTAACCTCATCAGCTCTTGATGAACCAATATGTGCATCAGAGTTACGAACCGACGAATTTGGCTCTGAATCTATGTGGACAGGAGAAGTGTTAGGTGAAGGAGGAGAAACATGATCTGAAGGTAACGCTTCAACATGCGGCGTTGGTTCAACAAGAACTTTTGATTCAACTGGTGGTTGTTCCTGTTGGACGTGAGTTGGAGACTCATCCTTTTTCCTCTTTAACTTAGCCATTTTTGTTCCCTCTGGAAGAACACTCATAGCTTTAACCCTTCGTTTTGGTTTGGAAGTGGAAGGCTCTGATGGTTGTACAATTGGCGGCTCTGCTACCGGAATATCATCCTTTCGCTTATTCTTCAAGAATATCAAATTGTTTTTAACCACTCGACTCGTTCTCTCCTCAATGGAAGTGCTCTCTTTTATTGACCAATTAATTGGTGGCAACGGTTGTTGCTCAACTTGGTCCCTGAAATACGTGGGAAGTAGAATTTCACCTCTCTGTCAAACCCTCTATATCTTCTGATAGGATATCAGACATCTGCTGAAGAGTGAACCTGCTGTAACTACGTTCTCACACTTCAAACTCATCAGCGCAATTAGCCCAAAAGTCTTCAACCGCATGCTTGTGCGTACAATTTTGACCAAGATGTGATACAAAAATACCACAAGGATCATATGAAGACCTGTTGAAAAATTTAAGACCATATCTGGATGATTTGTTACCGATTGCCTTGGCATCTGCTCTAGATCTGCATCTGTAAATACTCATCCCAAGTGGAAAATTGAAAGCTGCCTTGCGTCTGCTACGCAAAAATGTATGAACTTCATAGGCTTGCCTCAAAAATTCCATAAATGCTATTTCATCTGTGGGATATCTCGACAACATGATTGGCTCTCCTGAGAAGCCATATACTTTGATGTAGGAAAAAGTGGGAAACTAGATAAACCAATCAGCCCATTCTGCCATTGCTATTCTAGCATCTGCTGAAAACCGTATATGCAACTCATTATCCATATCTCGCACTGCATGCATCAGGAATGCATCATTTACCCGCCTGTAATGTCGTTCAGCTTGAGAAATTTCTAACTGAAGGAAATGGTGATACACATGTTGAATACCCAAAGTTCCAACAACATTCAAACCTCTGAATTGACCTTGAAAAGCCATCAAATACACAAGGTAAGACATCATGTGGAATTCATGAGCCCTTTGAAAATCAAGTATTTGTTGGTGGAGACTATCACTAATGAGTGCCGACCAGTCATAGAATTCGGTTCCATCAACAATCTGGGACATAATATAAAACATCCAAGGCTGGAACTTGTTAGCATCTGCTTGACCCGTGATCCTGCTCAGCAGAGTAATCATTATTGCATGTTCCTCCTTGAACTCTCCACGTCCAACATTCTTTGGCATGACATTCTGCTTTTCCTTTATCCACCTCTGACCAATCTTTTTCCGTTATTTTTCTTTATCATTGTTCCAAACCCTCTTGCATTCTTCAATTGAAACCGTTAAGTTTTCTCTCTAGATAGGTATTGTAAAACACTTCTCTATGTCATTCGGCCTTAGGCTACAGAGCATACGTCCATCTCTTGATTGAATTTCTCTTGTGACCAAATTGTAATGCGTCATGCAAGCAATTACAAATTTGATACTCTGCACTGTGATGGGAAAGGATGCTGTTGCAAGCAAACCGGAGTGTCCTAGATTCCTGATAGCATTATTTCTTGCATCCTCCAAAGAATGTAAATTGATTACTGGAAGTACTTTATGCAAGTTTGTTTCACAAGTTCTTAGGTAATCGTGAACCAACGCCGTTTTGGGCCTGATTTGTGTTGGAGAGTATTGCATATTAAAAGATTTGAAAATTGACTGTGAACACGCTTATGTCGGAAAAATCTTGGACAAATGGCTGAAAATTACTTGCTGATTTTTAGAAAAAAACAAAGTGAGCAAAAATGCTGGCACAAGGGTTTTGTAGGCAATTCTGTTTTGAAACAACCCAGATTGTCAGATTTTGAAAAAGCGGAGATTTTCCCGAAAAAACAGCAAAAAAACAGATTCCCAAAAAAAGCAAAACTCCCAATCTTCAAGAGGATGAAATACTGGATGGACCCATCTCGATAAAAACTGAAAAAGGTTCGGTCCGATTTCTGAAAAACGATCCCCTTGAAAAAAGGACTCTGAAAAAGTGAGCCTCCCTGCTTCCTCAACTCGAAACTATGAAGAACGCTGAAAAAACACTTAGTTTGGGTCTTCGAATCCTTGTTGAAAGAAAAATAAAAATCTTTCCTCTGGATGCAACCTGCAAAAGATAATGAAATAAAGAAGCCAAATGCTTGTCTTTATAGATCTTTAGGGCGAAAAAGCAACTTTTTTTGTGAAAGAATAAAACTTGGATCTCATCCATGAAGAAAACAACTTTTAAAGCACAAATCCAAGTGGATGTCTTCGAATAGGAAGAATCCCTATTATGTAGCTACCTATGGCTTTATGTGTAAGATGACGAAAAATATCCTCTTTTGATGATGTCATCGAACACGCGAGTTGACAGAAGTGTTAGCCAATTTTTCTTCATTTTCGACACTTCTGCACTCGTTTTGACTCAAGTATAGCCTGTCTCCGACTTCAACAAGATGGTGAAATGTCACCGTTGACTGAAAAAGCTGACTGATCCTGACATTTTGGAGACCTATCAACTGAGATTGCATCCTCAGCCTCGGACTGATGATCTAACGTCGTTCAACTGTGAATTTGACTTCTGGAAATGACCATCGGGCGAAAATCGAGAAATGACTATTAGAAGACACTGCAGACCATAAAAAATTCTATCTCTAGTGAATCTGGGCGCCCCTAGCCTCCAGGGGCGCCTGACTTCTCATGCCTTAGTCATTTTTTTGAAAATTTCAACTTTTTCAACTTTTCGATCTGCGTGCGCGTTCCGGTCGCTGTGGACCCCTGTTTGGCTGTTGATTTCTGTCTATTGGGACAAAATTGAGTCTAATGATCTGGTAGATATGCAGGCCTGATGAAAACTGAGTTGACTATACCCTCTATTTGCCTTGGGAAACATGCCAAATTGATCAGCTCTGAACCGGACCGGGGTGACGGAAGGAGATTCACGTTTTTCGATAAAAACTCAAAAATATTCTAACTCTGGTGAGTTTGGGCGCCCCAAGTCACCTGGGGCGCCTACCTTTCAATGCCTTAGAAAAATTTCAAATTTTATACCAGTTCTCGTTTTCCGTGCCAACAACCTTTGTTGTTGTCTGGATGACTGTCGAGGCGGGACGGAGGGTGATTTGAGTAGCCTGAACATATCTGTGATGAAATCCCAGCTTTGACTGACGTTTGACCAAGTTTGATGTAATGTCCCATTTTTTGGTGCATAGATATTTGTGCACAATGTGCTTGTTCCTAGTCTCTTGGAGGCTATTTGACATGTTTGGGAAGAACTCCAATGTTTTGGAGTGGTCTTGATTCAGTCTGCAGAACAATTATTTGGGTTTTCCTTGTGTAAATGGATTATTTCTCATGGCTTTGAGCTCAGTTGATGTTCCGGGTAACAGTGTTGGTTTTTGAAGTTTGATTGGGCTTCTAATTTGCTCTCCAAGATTCTTGGAGGAATTTTCTATTTTTGGAAAGTCGTCCAGAAGGCATCATTGCACATCCCAAACCTTACAGAGCATATTGGTTCAGTTTATTTGGCATTCGGAGGCCGTCTGGGATTTCTCGTAAAATTTAATATTTAATGAGCTATTTTAATTATTTTATTCACTTAAGTTCCTAAGGGTGAAAAATAATTAAAATATTATTAAGTGTTATAGCTCATTTGAAAGGGGAAAACATATTCTTCTATGTAGGCACATAAAAGTGAGCACTTAAGTGGAGGAAAAAAGAAATAATTTAAGTTAGAAGGAAAATGCTAATATTTTCAAGAAATAATTCATTTCCTTTGTAACTCCTCCAGTGCCTTATAAAAAAGAATGAGCTCTCATTTGGAAGGGTTATGCTATGTTTTTTATATTGATTTTGTTTGCAGATGGATTGAACCAGAGAGTTCTTCCATATTCTCTTGAGGACGAAAACCCTCTTGTAGAAAGCTCTTGAGGACGAAAACCCTCTTGAGTTTAATGGTGATTTCATACAGGAATCACATGGAGCTTCATGATTTAGCATAGTTTTGTAAGATTTTGGCTTGGCATTTGATATTATTATATTTGCAATGATTTGGCAATGTCTCTTGAGAAGATTTGATATGTATTGATGAAGTATGTTGTTGATTGCTCCCAACCTGCCGTACATTTTGTAGAAGGGCAATTGGGATTTAAGTTGATAAATGATTATTCTTTCTTCCTGGTTTTGAATGCATATTTATTCCACTAATTGGGTGACCCTTTTTAAGAAAAATATATCAGATTTAATGCTGTATTTGTCTAATCTGTACCCTGCCGTACAATATAGCAGCCGTACAGGTATAGCAGATACATCAATAGAAGATGCTGATCGCTAAGAGTTTAGGAAGATTTATGTGGTGTTGTGTTGTCGCCAAGGAGAGGGTAGGAGTTAGGAGAAGTGTCAAGTGACTCTGTATGGTATTTAATGTAGTGAATCACTCCATAAGAGCTGCCGTACAGCAGCAACAAAGGAAAAAAAATCAGACATAGTGTGGACAGCAGATAAATCTATTGTTATGCCAATATTCATGATGGATCTGATTTCTGCAGGGATAGGTGACCATTCAGCAGTGGGTTGTGATTGAATGTTACAGAGTTTGATACATCTTTCCCATGACCAATACCTACATCAGGTCTGTGGGAATAAGATTATGGACAACAGTAAGAATCATTTATGTTTAAGAGGTGTATTCAATGGGGTTGAGAGTTCTGAATGAGGGGATCATATGCATGATATTTGGAATGGAATCAAGGTTTTTTTGGCACTGACATGTCTACATTTCTGAGGTACAGTGGTTACAGACTTGGTGACAAGCTACAGCAGTCCATCCATACATTCAGAACTGTGTTCATCCTTTAACTTCCTATGCATGGTATATCCATATTGTTTCTATGTTATTATATGAATGTTTCCTTTGTGATTTCTGGGAGTTTAAGGCACTGACTGGTTGCAGTTGTGTTACTTCATGCTAATCAGGGGTATTGGTTATTTATGTAATTCATTGTATTGAAATCTGACTGTCTCTCTCAAACACATTAATAATCCCCTGGATGGTTCAACCGCCAGTGTGGGCAAATTGGATCTTTATTTTCCATGTTATCTCCACCCATTGAACAAGTGGAGAATACCCACTGAATAAGTGGATGATTTGTACTTGTCTTTCTTACTCTCATACCCATTGAAAGTGGTGAATCCCCACAGCTTGTGGATGCCTGCATATGCAGATGAATATTTACTTGTTTGCACAATGTTTTAATTTGTAATCCAAAGCACATAATGCTCTCACCTCACTTGATTTGGGATCTTGGTGATTAGAAGTGTGGAGGTATTTTAGTTGTGCTAACATAGTTTATCATTGTATGTCATTTTGAAAAAATTAGGGGTAGTATATTATATTTGACCAATTGGAAACAGGCTGATGGAAGCATTTTTGAAGTTTCTCGAAAAACGTAAAAAAAATCTAACATTGAAGAGGTTGGGCGCCCCAAGTCACCTGGGGTGCTTGGTTTCTTCATACTTAGCCATTTTTTTGATTTTCCAACTCTCATCTACAACTTGCTCCGTTTTGCGTGTCGACAGGGGTTTCTTGATGTCGATTTCAACGATTCGTCGATAAACTACCACTGAATGGTGAATGAATTACATAAGCCTGGGTACATTTGACGAATATTCTAGTTTTTCAGAACCTAATGACCAAAACGATTGCTTTTATGCCCACCGGAACTGACCAACAGACACAGTTCTCGCATTTTCTCGAAAAACACTTAAAATTTCTATCACTGGTGGGACTGGGCGCCCCAAGTCACCTGGGGTGCTTGAAATCTCTAGACTTAGTCAAATTTCGTGATTTCCAGGTTTTCTCCTCACCCCGGATCCATCCTGCTCCGTTTTGCGTGCGTTGTCGAGTCGATGACTGTTCATCAGTTCTACGTCGTTGGAACAACGTTGAAAACTCGAAAACGAGCTCTGGCAGATGAACTTCCTCTATTGACCACTCCAGAGCTCATGCTTCGCCTTTCAAAAAAGCAGAAATGACCCAGAAGACAACTTGATCTTTTGCAGATTTTGTCTGGACCACGCTGATCGTGAAGCAAAATCGACCAATGAGAATCAAGCGTGACACCTGAGTCGGAGATTCTATTTTTAGAAACTTTCTATTTTTAGAAAGTTTTGCCATCATCCATATCTCAAGAAACCCAGAAAACCTAATTTGACGTCTATTTTTAGAAATTTTGCTTTTTTGATTTTTGACGAAAAATTTTCTAGACTTGTTCAAAATGCCTTAATGAAGCAAATTTTTTTGATTGGGTACAACAAACTCTTACACAAATGAGCGTTGAAGGTTAGCCATCAAAGCATAATTCAATAGATCGGATGTTTTACTTCTTTTTTGGTCTTCCTTTTGTTCTCATATCAAGAATCTCATCTAATTGAACATCACCAATAGTGTTGTACCACTATATTTGTCTTTTTCATGGCTTCCGCTTTCCTTTTGTGCAAAGCCTTTTGCGGCCAACCTTGCTTTATGTTTGTCGAGTGATTTGCTTTATACTTGACCTTGTATAACCATTTGCAGTTGGGTTTCTTCCCATTAGGTAGGTCTGCTGGGACCCATGTTCGATTCTTCATCAATGTGACGAGCACATGGTTATACTGAGAGGGGGGTGGGGGTGGATTAGTATAACACAATCTTTTTACTTTTCAAAACTTAACAACCACAATAATAGCACACATGCAAGATCTAGCAATTATGAACACAGGAAGAACACATGATTTACGTGGAAACCCTTGCAGGATAAAACCACGGCAAAATATTGCTTATATATATTGATCTTCTTTGTAGGCACCAACCTACTTCTTTTACAAGTCTTCTTTTGTAGGCACCAACCCACTAGAGACACCAATCCCCACAACTGAGCACCAACTCATCAAGAGACACTAATCTATTCTTTGACAGGTACCAACCTTCAGATTCTTCAAAGATTAATGTTGTTTGCTTTTCCACACTAATCTGATCACAACTTCTGATTTTGAATGATGTAAGTCTTTCCTACACAAATCAGATCCACATTCATACATCTTTCTTCCTTTACAAATTTGATTCAAATAATGCACACTCTTCTTTCACAAATCTGATCCAATCTATGCAATGTTCTTCCTTCAAATCTGATCACAAAATATATCAACATTTTCCTATATATTTCTGCACATATCCTTCATAAAGATTTGCTCCAGTTCTTCATATAAATTTGCACACTTTCTTCATAAAGAGCTACACATATTCTTCATAAACAGCAGCATGAATTCTTCAATATAAATCTGATTTACACTTCATATTTTCTTCTTTTAGGACTGCTGTGAATTTGCTTTTCTTCACATATTTCTCATTGCTTGCTTTACATCCACACCTTCACTCTTCTATTATACTCTCTCATGGGAGGTGATCCAATTTAGAGACACACCCATTTATCACATGAACACACTTGCAGATCACACCTCTTCCAAATCGTACTCCTTCACATTTACTAATCGCACCTTTTTGTCATACACAAATCATATCGCCTCATATGCAAATCGCACCACCTTATGCTTTTATCGGACCTCATATTGTGCATAATCATACCACTTCACTTTCATTAATCGGACCTCTTCATTTCATTTAACATAAGACATTTTGTCTTATTATATAGGGCACTTCATATGGAAGGAGGTCGGCCTCACAAAACAAGAGTTTATATTAAATTTAAAACTTATCTTGATGTCAAAACACAAGATGTCGGCTTCTATCATAAACTCTTTAAATCTGATATTTTAAATCCTTAGTGCCAAGGATGAAGTTGGCCTTGTTTATCAAGTTTAAATCTTTAATTTAAACTATATTATAATCGCTCATGAAGGAGTTTGCCTTGGTCGGCCTTGATGGAGATCGACGTCTTTATCACTATGTTATTCTTCAACATGCTTCAATGGAGACTCCACTATAAAAAATAGTCGACCTTATCAGCTCGTCTTAAATCTGCCTTTGCTTCTTATGATGGCCACGAAATATAATTCAATGCTGATGATCTTCTCCAACCTTTGACATCAATGACAACAAGTAACAATCTTTTCATTCTTCCTTTGACATCAATGACAACAAGTAACAATCTCTTCATTCTTCCTTTGACATCAGTGACAATATTTCCAACACAATGTCTCATGTTCGACTTGCATGGCCACTTCCCATTCCGGTCTGCCTATGGTTTCTTCATATACCTTAGGCTCAAATGAGTGTTGAAGGTTAGGTATCAAAACTTAATTCACTGTATTAGATGTCTTTACCTCTTTCTGGCCTTCCTTCATCAAGAATCCTTTCTTATTGAAGATCACCAATAGAGTTGTACCACCATTTTGGTCTTTTTTGTGGCTTCCCCTTTCCTCCAAATCATTGCTGTTATCTTGTTGATTTGAGGTATTTGTGGCAGCTTTTTGGATGGGAATTTCATGAGAATCATCTTCAAAACTATCGTCTTGTTTAGGAAGTATAAAGAATGTTTAGAAATAGAAATTGGACAAATTGGGGTCATTTGGCATCGTCACAATCAATTAAAAGGCTAAGGAATCAACGAAATGTAAATTATAACATGCCATGGGAATGCACACTAAAATGAGTGCCTAATATAGAGTAGAAGTTGTGAAGTTGCAATTTTTGACTCCACAATTACAAACACTTTCAAAAGGTGATGTGTAGAGGCATTGTTGCATAGGCATCCATAAGAATGCTAATTTGGCACGCATGAATTAATTGAGCGGCCAAGAAATGTGTGAAAATCCAAGAACAAACCTACAGTGGATATTTACGAGTCCAAGAAAGCTACACAATGTAGTTATGTTGTGTGGAGTTGGCTAGTCTCAAATCACCTTGATTTTCCCCGGGTCTACATGGATGCTTGTACTATCAATGATGCAGCTCGGATATAGGATTTGCACGACACTAAAAGGACACTAGTTGAATTTGGCCTACAATTTGTGTTGTCATAGAGTGATAACATGCGAGATGTGCTTCACATGCTTTTCCTTAGTCTTGCTAAAGATGAGAATGTCATCCTAGTATATGATGCAAAGGAGTTGATGAAGGGTTGTGGAATGTTATTCATCAACTCAATTGATTGAAGAGTGATTTGAGCTTAAAATCTTATCACTCATGGATGAATGGTTGTTAGGAGAAGTTAGAGAGAAGTTAAACTTAGATCACATGGGCTAAATTTGGTTGATTGGGAGAGGTCGATGAGTTAATTATGGTCTTGTCTATGTTAGGCTTGACTTTGCATGCAAACTAGGCGAAAATGGAGCCTTTTTAGCTCAAATCGAAGGAGAAATTTGCGTTTGAAATCCTGCAAAGGTCGCCCATGGGTCGCCACTTTTACCAAGGTAGGTCACCCGGGGGTGACCAACAAGTAACTGGGGGCGACCCAAAAAGGGGGGCACCTGGGTGAAAACCGACAGTTGCGTATGCTTATTGGAAGGTTGAGAAGGTGATTTTTCACTAGGGTTGGGCTCTAGGATGGAAAAAGGCAGGGTCGCCCGGGGGAGAACGTCAAATAATAGGGGGTGACCCTAAAAGGAAGAATGCTGAGCAAAAATTGAAACTTGGGTTTTGTCTATTAGGCTATTTAGAAGTTTCGTAGGGTCGGAGACTTTAAGAATGGGGTGTCGATTGGTGAAATTAGCATGAAAAGACAAAAACTAAGCATGTAGGCAAGGCAAAGAATATGACAAAAGCAGAATCGACAGAGGAAAAACAAGACACCA